>CM065811.1:88431000-90831000 GCA_033398695.1 Orobanche coerulescens | reverse complement strand
ATCAAACATGCTATATGAATCAACTAACAGTACGGCTCAAAGGAATGGCGCCACACTACGTCCGGGATGGAAATGTGTCCGTGCACAAGCCACCAACGAGTATCGATCGAATACACGTGTGGTCTTGTACCTAATTAGTCTCACGAAGCCATCAACTCGTGTGCACAGTCCAATGTGAGGCCACCAATCAACACATGACTTAAATATGCCCGACATGAAAATCCTACACATACCAACCGGCACGCCAGTATGACCCGGAATGCCACGATATAACAAAAGTGACATCGAAAATGAATAATAACTCACCAAGATGATATGATGGTGAAATGAATGACAGCTCAATGAAATGAGTGGAACCGTCGTTCCTCGTGAATGAAGTAATTAAGTGACAATTACATATTTTAAAACGGTTAGTACCTTATGAATGAATTAGATTATAAATGAACAACAACAAAAGGAATGAATATCCTTTTAACTGAGTAAGAATTAACTTACACAACCGGTGAAGAATGTCCGTCCACGAACAACGTCCTAAATGAAATCGGTTGCTCGAACAACCTTGAATAACATAATTACCAATAATTCGATCAATACACGCATCAAACACGATTATAACCAACTCAAACGTCGATACAACAATATCCAAACTCGTAGGTGCACTCTAACGACTACGTTGAAAATATCCTTCCCGTTGGTTACAACCAAAACCCAAATTATCGAAACCAACTTTCAAATGACTGATTCAAACCATCAAAACAATATCAATGGCATCAATAATCCAATAGGAATCCACAATTCAAGATTACAACAACATCAATCGGAAATCCCCAATTTAACCGAAGTCAACCCCAAGGGTTCTTGAAATAAATCCCCAAAATAGCCATTAAATCTGTAGGAATATATTTATCCAAGGTAGATAATCCATATCTAATATATTCCAACAACAATCCAAGCTTATACGAAGAAATCGGAAGGAAAACCCCAAAAATCCGAAATTCTAGATCCAAGAGATTAATACCTTTGATTTGATGTTTTGGAGATGATGAAGTGATGATTAATACAACTCAAAGACTTGAAGATGATGATTGATGATTACACCTCGAAGAATACTCTTCAAATCGCTCCAAATTGCCCGGAACCGATGAGAGAATGTGAAGAAATGACAAATGCCGAAATCTGGGCTAACTGTCCAATTTATATTGATTCCAGTTTAGCGCGCGCTAGCCCCTATGCTTAGCGTGCGCTAACGGGTGTTTTGGGTAGTCCAGTACCCACTGTCCGACAATGGTAGCGCGCGCTACGTACCTTTGGTAGCGTGTGCTACGGATGTACAATTGGCGTGCGCTAACCCCAAATGTTAGCGTGCGCTAACGAATTATCTGATGCCCAGTACTGGATTCCAGAAACCTTCTGTCCTCTGATCTGATCTCGGTAGCGTGCGCTACATCCAACAATTAACGTGCGCTACTACACCGTTTGCGTATGCTAAAACCACTCATAGCGTGCGCTATGAATTAATTCAATTCAGTCCAGTAGCCACTAGACTCAACCTGATCCGACCTTAGCGCGCGCTACACCGACTGTATAGCATGCGCTACTCCGGATCACTAGCGCGCGCTACTTACCATTCGTAGCGTGCGCTACCTATAATCCCAACTGCAGTCCAGTGCCTTCTGGACTGCCTGCTCAACTACACTAGCGTGCGCTAGTGTTGAGAGGTGGCGTGCGCTACCCGTACTCAATTAGCGCACGCTAAAGAGAGTACATAGCGTGCGCTACTCCTCACACACAGCACACTATGAATATGACAACGGTCATAAACACGGCACGAAACTCCCTCTAGATTGATGATGAATGATGACTGATACTCGATTCAATTACTCTGAACGATGAATATGATGATTGAATATGAGTGACAAGTGATCATTAATGAGTGAAAATTACTAAGTGACAATTACTGAATGATAAATACTGAATAATGACTGAATTACAACCGGGTATTACATACACCCCCCCTTAAAAGAGTTTCGTCCCCGAAACTAAGGGTCAAACAACTCGGCATAACTCTCCCGCATACTATCCTTGGTTTCCCATGTAGCCTCTTCGACTCCGTGTCTAGACCACTGAATTTTAACCAAAGGAATCGTCTTGTTCCTCAGCTGTTTGATTCGTCGTTCTAAAACTCGTATAGGACGTTCCTCATATGAATGATCATCGGCGATCTCGATTTCATCAAACTTAAGTATGTGACTCGGGTCGGCAACATACTTCCGTAACTGAGATACGTGAAACACATTATGAATTCGGCTCAATGCCGGAGGTAAGGCCAATCGATAAGCTAGCTTGCCTACTCGATCCAAAATCTCAAACGGTCCAATGAATCTCGGACTCAACTTTCCCCTCTTACCAAAATGGAAGATACCACGACTCGGGGATACCTTGACCAAAACATGGTCACCTGTCTCGAACTCTAATGGTCAACGACGATTATCTGCATAAGATTTCTGTCGACTCTGAGCGGTCAACAAACGACTCCTGATCAAAGCTACCTTCTCACGGGCGGCTATAAGCATATCGGGCTCGGTGCCGATTGATTGTGATAAGTCATCCCAACACAAAGGAGATCGACAACGATGACCGTACAAGGCCTCGTAAGGTGCCATCTTAATCGAAGAATGCCAACTATTATTGTACGTGAACTCGTTCAACGGTAGTTGGGCTTCCCAATCATCTTTCCAATCGAGGACACATGCCCTCAACATGTCCTCCAAAGTCTGAATAGTCCTCTCTGATTGTCCGTCGGACTGAGGATGAAAAGCTGTACTGAGATTAAGCTGAGTTCCCATAGCACGATGAACTGATTTCCAAAAATGAGACACGAATCGTCCGTCACGATTGGAAACGGTACTTTTAGGAGTACCGTGCAATCTCACTATCTCTTTGATAAACAACTGGGCAAGTCTCTCGGGACCCCACGTATCCTTAATCTCAAGGAAATGAGCCGATTTAGTTAAGCGATCCACAATTACCCAGATTGTATTCATGCCACGACGACTCGTCGGCAAACTCGTGATGAAGTCCATAGAAATATCCTCCAACTTCCACTCTGGAATAGGGAGAGGTTTCAGCATACCCGCCGGTGGCTGATGTTCTATCTTGACTTGCTGACAGGTTAAGCATCTCGAAACAAATTCCACGACTTCTCGCTTCATATTACTCCACCAGTAATTTTGTTTCAAGTCTTTATACATCTTGCTAGACCCCGGATGAACGGAATAAGGTGTAGCATGAGCTTCTCTCAAAATCGAGTTCTTCAACTCGTCATTCGCCGGTACGCACAACCGATTCTTAAAACGCAAAAGTCCATCCTCGTGGACCACAAAGCCAGGGGCTTTCCCCTGAGCCACATCCTCACGGATGCGCATCAATGATGGGTCTGAACCCTGATTCTCTCTGATTGCCTCCTCAAGTGACGATGAAATCTCTAACATACAAAGCTGTCCCTGAACTCGCTGAAGCCAGACCTCGATGTCGGGTCTAAGGAATTCCTGCTGAAGCTCCTTCTGAACTGTTAAACGAGCAAGCATCTGGTCCTGAACGGACTTACGACTCAAGGCGTCGGCGACAACGTTCGCCTTGCCCGGGTGGTAAAGGATCTCGATATCATAATCTTTGATTAGTTCCAACCACTGTCTCTGTCGCATATTTAACTCCTTCTGAGTAAATATATACTTTAAACTCTTATGATCGGTGAATATCTGACAAGTGATGCCATAAAGGTAATGACGCCAAATCTTCAACGCGAAAACCACGGCTGCTAGCTCCAGATTGTGGGTCGGATAATTAACCTCGTAAGGTCTCAATTGCCGTGAAGCATAAGCAATAACCTTGCCGTTCTGCATGAGTACACATCCGAGACCCTGTCCGGACGCATCACTATAAACCAAAAATCCTTCCGTCCCTTGCGGCAAGGAAAGAACAGGTGCTGAAGTTAACCGGTTCTTGAGTTCCTCAAAAATCTATGGACACGCATCGGACCACGTGTATTTCTTATCTTTCCGTAAAAGATTCGTCATGGGTTGAGCGATTTTAGAAAATCCTTCAACAAACCGCCGATAATAACCGGCTAATCCGAGAAAGCTCCGGATCTCCTTAACATTCTTCGGAGGTAGCCAATCTCGAATAGCCTCCGTCTTTTGAGGGTCGACACGAACTCTGTCTAATGAAATTACATGCCCGATAAAAGTCACTTCGGGCATCCAGAACTCACATTTGGAAAGCTTCCCATAAAGTTGCTCTCGTCTCAACACGTCGAGAACCTGATGAAGGTGAACCTCGTGCTCCTCTCGGTCACGAGAATAAATCAAAATGTCATCAATGAAGACAACAACAAACTGATCCAAAAATCGATGAAAACCCGATTCATTAACTCCATGAATACTGCAGGGGCATTAGTTAACCCAAACGGCATTACCACGAACTCATAATGACCATAGCGTGTACGAAACGCTGTCCTCGCGATATCCGACTCTCGAATCCGCAACTGATGATATCCAGATCTTAAGTCGATCTTGGAAAATACTGAAGCTCCCTGAAGTTGATCCAAAAGATCATAAATACGGGGTAAAAGATACTTATTCTTGATCGTCACCCGGTTCAATTCCCGGTAATCAATACACAAGCGGAACGAACCATCCTTCTTCTTGACAAACAACACTAGTGCTCCCCACGGAGACGCACTCGGATGGATATAACCTTTCTCGAACAACTCCTCAAGTTGGTTCTTTAATTCCTGCATTTCGGTCGGGGCCATCCGGTACGGTGCCTTCGATATCGGGGACGTGCCGGGCTCCAACTCGATCGTGAATTCCACATCTCTCGGTGGAGGCAAACCAGGTAACTCGTCTGGAAAAACATCGGCATATTCCCTCACTACCGGAATATCCGTCAACATTACTGATGATTTCTCAGTTTTGGTCATATAGCACCAATAACCAACACACCCCTGATGGAGTAATTTCACTGCTTTCATCAAGTTAATGACCTTACTAGAACAGCCGGGATTACCTCCCTGAAAAACACATTCAACCCCATCGTCTGAAATGATAGTGACCATACGCTTACAGACACTAATGATGGCATCGTGACGATCCATCCAATCAATACCCAAAATGACGTCGTCTGTCGGTAAATCTACCACGATTAGGTCTGCTATCCATACACGGCCATGAAGCTGAATCAAACAATCCTTAATCTCATGATTACCGATAATTCTTCTACCATCAGGTAGGCCAATGACATAAGGCTCACAACTAGTAGCACTACCCATACGTAGTCTACTCAAACATGACTCGAAATTGAATGAATGCGATGCAACAGTATCAAAAAGGGTACACACAGGTTGAGATAAAATATCGAGTGTACCTGAAATCATCCGGGCCTCTGGATCGTCGGTCTTCTTCATCTCATAAATTCGAGGCTTGCCGGCCCCCGAGCCGGACACTCCCGTCTGATAGCTCTTGGCTCCGCCTTTAGCTCCTGTCGTCTTGAACGACACTAACTTAGTGGCCTGATTCTGCACCGCTGAATGACCTGGGGCTTGAGATGATGCCGGAGTAGGTTTAGAGTCCTTTCAGCAAAAACGGGCCCTATGCCCAACAATCCCACAGTTGTGGCACGTGACAGTCTGTTTCGGACATTTGGTGCTGAAATGACCCTGTTCCTCACAGTTGAAACAGGTGATGGCCGAACTGGCCGCTCGTGACTGAGATTCCGCGGGTTTAGACGCCATAGGAGGTCGCTCAGAAAACGTATAGCCCGCACGTGGTTTCTTGAAAGTGGCCTGACTGCTGTCAGACTGATTACGGTTCTTAGACTTCTTGCCAGCAGATGAAGGTTGTTGCTTAGCAATCTCCTTGGCAGTAAGCTCGTAAGTAAGAGCTTTCTCGATGAATTCAGCCAGAGTGGTGCAATTATGATTAAGAAACTGTAGCTGCATATGAGGTTTCAGCCTCTTGCTGAAATACTTGATCTTGTCCGCCTCAGAGTGAATGATAGATGAGGTGAACGGAAGAAGTTCCTGAAATTTTTCGGCGATGGCAAGAACATCATCGTCCGCTGAAAGGTCGGGAGTGAGTAATTCCGACAATTTAGCCTCATTGAGTGGGGCTGGATAATACCTCTCTATCATGAGAGTTTTGAACTGATCCCAAGTTCATGATCCTTCAGTGGGCTTCAACGATAACCACCATGAATGAGCGCTCCTACCAAGATAGTAGGCCGCAACTAAAACTTTATGTCCTTCGGGACACTCTACCATGGCAAATAACTTCTCGAAATGCTCAAGCCAATGAACAATATCTGCCGGCTCAGATGAACCCTCGAAGGTAGGTGGTCGCTGGCGAGAGATATCGCCAATGATACTACTTACACCCCTATCTTGCCTCTGAGGTGGCGGCGGAGGAGCTTGTTGATTTTGAGTAGTGGAGTTATGCATCGTATCCATTAGTTGTGCCATCTGAGTCATTTGGGCCATCATGCCCTGCATAAAAGCGAGTGGGTCAACTCGAACACCCTCTGACTGAGCTGTGTCCCGGGTACGACTCCCTGATAGTGAATGATCGCGTCCAGGTGAATGAGTGGCAGCATCACTGTTCGATGAGTTAGCATTATTCCTGGCGTTCGCACGTGTATTCACACGAGTTCTCGGGTTTCGGCCTGCACCACGGCCTCTTCCCCCACGTCCTCTGCCAGCTCTTTCCATACTGAAGTGGAAAGTCACATGATAATTATATCTCTCGCATGAATATCACATTATGATTATGCCATGAAATGATGAAAATGAGCACACTCGCTCTAGCATAGTGATTACATGAATGATTAACTGAGGTAACATGATTACCCGGTGATATTCTTGAAATGATTATCTTAAACAAGTTAACAAGATTAATGATATGATCTTCCAGATCAACAACTGAGTAATGAAATGAATTGAGTGATAAATGAGTTAACATGACCGTCCTGGTCAAAATGAAAATGATGATTGAGAATTGTTAACTGATAAATTATATGAATGATTATTGCCAGAAATTATACTATGGCGTTAGAAATCTTACAGTTCTTGGTCTGATTGGCTCGGCATTTGCACAGGTCACACGTGACGCGAAAGTCCAATGATACTAGTCCGATGACGATGATTTCAAATGAGACATGACTCGGAAGGTAGTATTCAAAACCACGCTCCGATACCAACTCTGTAACACCCCAAACTAGGCGGATATTACAGTACCGTGGACCCCCGACTGGGACCCACTAGGCGAATGAAAATGAATGAATTACACAGGGTAAATGTAGTACCGAACCACATTACAACAATAATTACTCCGATGAGGAGTTTCACACAACACACCCAGGATAATACAGAATACATGTATATTTTATATGGAGATAAAATATACAACACTGAGTGAAATGAGTATTCATACGGAATGTCTGCAGCGGAATAAAATGAAGGAAACATAAATGACTGAAAAGATTGGGCCCCCCTTCTAGTATCATTGGGACTCCTCGCCGTCAACATGCTCTCCCCGTGCTTTCGCCTTGCCATGACCTGAAAAACAATATCCCCCAACGGGGTCAGTTACACAGAACAACAATCCTCAAGAGTTGAATATACACAATCCTGTCGAAACATACGCAATCAAACATGCTATATGAATCAACTAACAGTACGGCTCAAAGGAATGGCGCCACACTGTAACACCCCGAGATATTCGGAGTAATTACAGCGCCGTAAACCCTTTAAGTAAGGATCTACAAGGCTAATTAAAAAGAAAGTAAATTTAAGACATCAATACTGCGAAAATTCAAGTTTGTGAAACGTACAACTGGTTCGACGAGAAATTAATACAACCATATCGAATTAATATCAATAAGACACGCGTACTCGAGTACAGAAACCAAACCAAGAAAACAAATCTCCAATAACAGTAAACATCACTGAACCCCTTCGTCGTCACGTCGGTACTGTGGCTGTTTCTCTGCTCCTCGGCTACCTGAACATCAAAACAAATGTCCACCCCCGAAGGGGTTAGCAAAACGATGCTAGTACAAGTATCATGTTAAACAATTCGAATATGCATCATCAATACATAACAAGATACACCACACGGACTTCCGCTACCGGAATCCGACAATGCGAATCTACAAGATTCCATTACACAGCATGGGTATTCCAATGATCCAGCGCCCTCAGCATAGATCCCAAGATAATCCCGTCGGACCAACACGAGGTGGAAATAACCCGTCCAATGATCCAGCGCCCTCAGCCTAGATCCCAAGATGATCCCGTCGGATCAACACGAGGTGGACATCCGATCCAGCGCCCTCAGCATAGATCGTACAACGTATAAAAACACAACTCATGCATACACATATGCCAAATCATTATGTTCATGAACATATAAACACTATATGACGAATATCATGAAAAATCAACGAAATAAATATCATGTTCAACAACATGAATAATCATACGCATGCTCCAAAAATACCGATATTAACATATTACGATACTTGCCTCGAAGATGGCAAGAATGATACACTTCAATGCTCTCGACGCACTCGAAGGCCGCCTCCTCCGATCAACGTAACAATCTCGAACCTTAACAAAAGGAACGATGTACAAATCATCTCAAGTCGAACGATGGCCTAACAATTCGGTCTACGGTCGAAAAGCTCAAAATAAACAATCTGCTTGGACTGCTTAGCGCGCGCTACGTACTCAACGTAACGTGCGCTAAGCCGGACTGTTAGCGTACGCTATCGTGTAAGACTAGCGTGCGCTAGCCACGGATCGGCCCGACTTCGGCCGTCTCATAACGTACGCTACGTACGTTTCGTGCGTTAACTGAACCCCGATAGCGCACGTTAACTCACACATGTTAGCGTGCGCTAACCTTGCATGGCAGAATACTGCAAACCGAAAACTGAGTTGAATGGTAAAGAACTCATGAATTCTACCGTGATAATACAAGTTATCCTCGGGCATATCATGCTAATAAGGTTTGTGGAGGATTTATGATTATGAAATACCAATATACGGATAGTCATCTTAATATCATAATCCATTACGATCTTCAAGAAGTAATCTAAGTTCCGATCGTCTTGCGTTTCAAAACACATGATTCCAACGTGTACAACTCAGCAACTGGGTAATATCCGATTACTTGATCATAAATCGATTTAAACATGCTTAGGAGTCCTTATAATAAGATGGTTCAAAGGTTCATTCGATATCTAGTACAGATACGTCAAAAGTATCCTTCTAACATGTGATGACCGATTATAAACGAAATACTTGCTATCCAAACATGATTCAAACTTCCTTAGGAACAGTACTAATCATTGGTGAAGAATCACCTACCTCAAAGTAGTGAAGAACACGGATGAAATGAAGCAATCCAACACGGAAGGCTTGAACACCAATCTCCAATGATGTATGATCTTCAATCTCGAACTAGGAGGTTGATACGAAGTGTTTAGGACGAAGGGAGTTATGTTCTAAGTGTCAGAGTTCGGGTTATGAGAGTAGAGAGAACTGAAATCTCGAATAGGATGCTGTCCTATTTATAATAAATAGCTATTAGCGCGCGCTAGACCCTGTTCGTAGCGTGCGCTAACGGCTCACAGTTTAAACTGTACTCGGCACTTAGCGTGCGCTACGCATAGACCTGTAGCGTGCGCTAAGGCGTTGACTCGGCTTTTCCCGAAAGCCGTCCAGATTCATTCGACACAATCCGACAAGGGTCCCCCGGCCAGATCTCACCTACCGCACGTCTCGATCAATCTGACCACGCATAGCGTGCGCTAATGATCCTCAGAAGGCGTGCGCTATGAATCCCTGCTAGCGTACGCTACACGCAGCCTGTAGCGTGCGCTACATGCACAGAATTTCAATCTCTATATCACATATACGAAATTATACGCTCGACAACATCGGATAATGAAATACAGAGAATAGTACTCAGACAAAAGTACAATCATTACAATATCACAAGTTCCAATTACATAACAGAAATCTCGGGTATTACATCCTTCCTCCCTAAAAAGAAGTTTCGCCCCGAAACTTAGGATGAAAACAACTCCGGATATTTAGCCTTCATACCGTCCTCCGTTTCCCAAGTGTCCTCTTCGACTCCATGTCGTGACCATTGTACTTTAACCAAATGTATTGGTTTATTCCTCAATTGTTTGATCCGGCTCTCAAGTATCTTGATTGGTCTCTCTTCGAAGGTACCATCATTAGCTATCTCGATCTCATCGAAATCAATGATGTGACTGGGGTCCGGTACACACTTCCGCAGTTGGGATACGTGAAACACATTGTGAACATGACTCAGCGATGGCGGTAAGGCCAACCTGTATGCTAGATCCCCAACTCTCTCTAGGATCTCAAATGGTCCGATATATCTTGGACTGAGCTTACCTCTTCTCCCAAAACGGAAAATCCCTCGTGTAGGAGACACCTTCAATAGTACGTGGTCCCCAGCGTCGAACTCTAGAGGGCGACGACGTACATCTGCATAAGACTTCATCGACTGCAGGCGTCAGCAGTCTCTCTCGAATCACAGCTATCTTCTCTTGAGTCTGAATAATCAATTCCGGTTCCGTCCCGATCAAATCCGAAGAATCATCCCAACACAGGGGTGATCGGCATCTCCTCCCGTACAAAGCTTCAAATGGTGCCATTCTAATAGAAGCATGCCAACTATTATTGTAAGTGAATTCGATCAAGGGCAAGTGAACTTCCCAATCAGTTGACCAATCCAACGCACAAGCTCTAAGCATGTCTTCTACAGTTTGAATAGTTCTTTCTGACCGACCGTCTGTTTGGGGATGATAAGTCATGCTAAAGTTGAGCTCATCCCAAAGCCTTGTGAACTGCCTTCCAGAAGTGCGACACGAAACGACCATCTCGATCCGAAATAATGGTCTTCGGCGTCCCATGCAATCTGACTATCTCCGCAACAAATACTCGTGCCAATCTCTCGGGTCCCCACGTATCTTTGATTCCTAGGAAATGAGCCGACTTGGTTAGTCGATCAACTACGACCCAAATCATGTTCATTCCTGCTCTAGTCCTTGGCATACTGGTGATGAAATCCATCGAAATGTCCTCCCACTTCCATTCAGGGATCGAAGCGGCTTTAACATCCCGGCAGTCGCCGATGCTCAATCTTGACCTGTGACAAGTCAAACACTTCAAACGTACTGCCACGTCCTTCTTCATATTCCCCACCGAAGTTTTGTTTTAGATCCTTATACATCTTATCACGCTCGGTGAATAGAATAGGCGCGCTATGAGCTTCTTTCAGAATAGTCCGTCTCAAATCATCATCATCGGGAACGCAAAGTCGACTTTGAAATCTCAGAACTCCATCATCTTGTATCACGAATCCTGGGGCTTTTCCTTTCTTTACTTCATCACATAATCGAAGGATCAAAGAATCGTCCAACTGCTTGGACTTGATCTTCTCGACTAGTGATGAAGTCAGTTCCATCACATAAAGTTGCCCTTGGATTCCTGGTGCCCATACTTCAATCCCCTCGCGGATCAGTTCTCGTTGAATACTGGTTTGGGACGTGAGAGCTTCCAACACTCGAAGAGAAACAGGTTTACGGCTCAAAGCATTGGCTACTACATTTGCTTTCCCCGGATGATAGAGAATCTCCAAGTCGTAATCCTTGATCAATTCCAGCCACCTTCTCTGCCTCATGTTTAATTCCTTCTGACTGAAAATGTATTTGAGGCTCTTATGATCCGTAAAGATCTGACAATGAGTTCCGTACAAATAATGTCGCCAGATTTTCAAGGCAAAGACCACAGCTGCTAGCTCCAGATCATGAGTCGGATAATTAACTTCGTACGGTTTCAATTGCCGAGAAGCATAAGCAATCACTTTATCCTTCTGCATCAACACACAACCCAAACCCTGATTTGAAGCGTCGCTGTATACCATGAATCCATCAGTTCCATCTGGCAATGCTAAAATAGGTGCTGTCGTCAGTCTCTTCTTAAGTTCATCAAAACCAGCCTGGCATTTCTCATTCCACGTGAACTTTTGAGTTTTCTGTAACAGCTGAGTGAGCGGACGAGCAATTTTGGAAAATCCCTCTACAAGCGGCGATAATATCCAGCAAGTCCTAAGAAGCTTCGGACTTCTTTCACGTTTTTAGGGGCTTCCCATTCCAAGATTGCTTCGACTTTCTTCGGGTCCACCTGAACTCCATCGGATGATATCACATGCCCAAGGAAGGTTACTTCCTTAAGCCAGAATTCGCATTTAGAAAGCTTAGCATACAGCTGTTCCTTTCTCAAGACGCTCAAAACCACACGTAAATGTTCAGCATGTTCCTCTGCGTCCCTCGAATATATCAAGATGTCGTCAATGAAGACGACCACAAATTTATCCAAGTACTCCAAGAATACCCGATTCATCAATTGCATGAATACTACAGGAGCATTGGTAAGTCCAAATGGCATCACTACAAATTCATAATGCCCGTACCGGGATCTGAAAGCAGATTTCGGTATATCCGATCCCTTAATCCTCAACTGATGGTATCCTGATCGCAAGTCAATCTTCGAGAATACCCTTGCCCCTTGCAGTTGATCAAACAAGTCGTCGATCCGAGGTATAGGATACTTATTTTTGATCGTCAACTTGTTGAGTTCCCTATAATCAATACACAGTCGGAGGGACCCGTCTTTCTTCCGGACAAAGAGAACGGGCGCTCCCCAAGGAGAAACGCTAGGTTGAATATAGCCCTTTTGTAATAATTCCTCCAGTTGCTTCTTGAGTTCATACATCTCGGTTGGCGCCATGCGGTATGGTGCCCTGGAAATAGGGGCTGCTCCAGGCTCTAATTCAATGGTGAATTCCACTTCTCTTTGCGGAGGTAACCCTGGTAATTCGTCAGGAAATACATCTGATAACTCATTCGCAACTGGAATAGACGAGAGCTCTACTCCTTCCTATTTCCTCATGGCATAACACCAAAGTCCACGACATCCCTGTTTCAGTAATTTCACGGCTTTCATTGCCTTGATCAATTTTCCCGAGCTTCCCGGTCTCCATCCTCGGAATAAGTGTTCAGACCCGTCATCAGCAATGATAGAAATGACTCTCTCTCGGTAATTCAGGATAGCTCCATAACGGTTGAGCCAATCGTCTCCGAGAATTAAATCGTCACCGTAGATGTCAACAACAATGAGATTCGACGGCCAATCTCTTCCTCCTATGGATATTTGAAAATCTCTAGCCTCTAGGGTTCCCACAATTCTCTCTCCACTCGGCAATCCCACAATATACGGTTCACAATCAATTAAGCACGAGATTTTTAAACGATTTACGCAGTTCAAAGATACAAAAGAATGTGTAGCTCCGGAATCGAATAAAACACTAACTGGTTGCAAAAGGATCTGAATCGTACCTGATGCAACAGCAGTGTTCTGATCGTCAGATCTCCTCATTTCGTACAGGCGCGGAGGAACGGACCCAGCACTGGATGTCTCTCTCTTCCCAACGTTCACTGTGAAATCCACTCTGCTGTGTCTGGTTCACACTTATCTCCTTAGGAACTGGTGCTGGAGTGCGGGTACCAAAAGATCTAGTAGCGGCTCCACAGAAGGCCGCACGGTGCCCTTCTTGCCCACAATCGTAACAAGTCATAGAAGATGCGGGGCAATCACGTCGAATATTCCCTGCTCGACCACAATTGTAGCATTTCTTTGATGCTTCAAATCACGATGCTGTCCTAACTTCTTTCCGCCTCTAGAAGGATGTGGAGGTTTCTAGCCGAATAAAAGGAAGACCGGCCCTTGCGGGCCCCACCACTCTTGTTTTACGTAAAGTGCCGGTCACCTTCGCTTCTTTGCCTCTACCGATTTCTCCACCGCCGCCTCTTTCATGTCGTAGGCCGGCGCTTTGTCTTGGTACTGTCGCAACGTAGTACACTCGAATCCGACATGTATCTGAATCTCCGCTTCATCCGCATATCAAAATGAAAAATCTTTTACGCCTCCGTTCGACCAAGTGTCGCACACAAGTCACCGATGATTAAAAGTTTTAATTATATCTCATCACGTATGCCTCCGAACTATGTGGTGAGAAAAACTATCGGATTTTCGCCTCTCTTTATGGACGAGGACAATACTGTGCTTCCATCATTTGTTTGAATTCCGTCCAATCCGCATTATGATTCTCGGGTCGAATAGCCTCCCACCAATCAAAGGCCTCCCCAGTCAGAAAATACTGGGCAATGGGAACCTTCTGGTCCTCGGGACAGTTAAGACCCGCGAATATCTTCTCCAACTCCTTGAGCCAGTGATCCCAAGTAAGTGCCTCAGCAGATCCGTCAAATTTTGGCGGGTGCAATTTAACCACTTCAGCAAGCCATCTGTCTCCCCGGTTATCCTCGTGGTGCTGCTGTCCCATCGCCGTCTGCATGCGATCAACTACCTGAGCGAACTGGTTTATCTGCGCCACCACCTGTTGAAGCACTCCTGGCATGTTAGGATTTGCATCATCATTCGCTGATCCTTGCTGCCCTCCAGAATGGGAATCAGTTCGACTAGCCGATATTTCTGGGGTAGTTGCGGAATCCTCATGTCTCATGTTACCACGTCCGCGTCCCCGACCACGTCCGCGTCCACGTCCTCCTCTCAACATACTGTAAACGTAATTTCTCAATATCCAGGACAAATTTTTTGAAATAAAGTCCGTCAATACTCACAAAACAGTAATTAAGTAAAACGGTAGTATAAGAGATTAAGAGACTTACAACCACGGTCCACATGACGACTTCGGCTGAACAGTGATGTTACAAACGACCCGTAAATCAAATAACGTAAACAGACCCAAATAAAACCCGACTGCCAAGATATCCATGAATCTTAGCTCCGATACCATATTCTATAACACCCCGAGATATTCGGAGTAATTACAGCGCCGTAAACCCTTTAAGTAAGGATTTACAAGGCTAATTAAAAAGAAAGTAAATTTAAGACATCAATACTGCGAAAATTCAAGTTTGTGAAACGTACAACTGGTTCGACGAGAAATTAATACAACCATATCGAATTAATATCAATAAGACACGCGTACTCGAGTACAGAAACCAAACCAAGAAAACAAATCTCCAATAACAGTAAACATCACTGAACCCCTTCGTCGTCACGTCGGTACTGTGGCTGTTTCTCTGCTCCTCGGTTACCTGAACATCAAAACAAATGTCCACCCCCGAAGGGGTTAGCAAAACGATTCTAGTACAAGTATCATGTTAAACAATTCGAATATGCATCATCAATACATAACAAGATACACCACACGGACTTCCGCTACCGGAATCCGACAATGCGAATCTACAAGATTCCATTACACAGCATGGGTATTCCAATGATCCAGCGCCCTCAGCATAGATCCCAAGATGATCCCGTCGGACCAACACGAGGTGGAAATAACCCGTCCAATGATCCAGCGCCCTCATCCTAGATCCAAAGATGATCCCGTCGGATCAACACGAGGTGGACATCCGATCCAGCGCCCTCAGCATAGATCGTACAACGTATAAAAACACAACTCATGCATACACATATGCCAAATCATTATGTTCATGAACATATAAACACTATATGACGAATATCATGAAAAATCAACGAAATAAATATCATGTTCAACAACATGAATAATCATACGCATGCTCCAAAAATACCGATATTAACATATTACGATACTTGCCTCGAAGATGGCAAGAACGATACACTTCAATGCTCTCGACGCACTCGAAGGCCGCCTCCTCCGATCAACGTAACAAGCTCGAACCTTAACAAAAGGAACGATATACAAATCATCTCAAGTCGAACGATGGCCTAACAATTCGGTCTACGGTCGAAAAGCTCAAAATAAAAATCGCTGGATCGCTAGCGCGCTACGTACTCAACGTAACGCGGCGCTAAGCCGACTAGCGT
Source organism: Orobanche coerulescens (assembly GCA_033398695.1). Taxonomy (NCBI): domain Eukaryota; kingdom Viridiplantae; phylum Streptophyta; class Magnoliopsida; order Lamiales; family Orobanchaceae; genus Orobanche; species Orobanche coerulescens. The sequence goes on along the minus strand of CM065811.1, from coordinate 90,814,970 downwards.
CGCTATCGTAAGACTAGCGCGGCGCTAGCCACGGATCGGCGATCGGCTGGTCTCATAACGTACACTACGTACGTTTCGTGCGTTAACTGAACCCCGATAGCGCACGTTAACTCACACATGTTAGCGTGCGCTAAACTTGCATGGCAGAATTCTGCAAACCGAAAACTGGGTTGAATGGTGAAGAACTCATGAATTCTACCGTGATAATACAAGTTATCCTCGGGCATATCATGCTAATAAGGTTTGTGGAGGATTTATGATTATGAAATACCAATATACGGATAGTCATCTTAATATCATAATCCATTACGATCTTCAAGAAGTAATCTAAGTTCCGATCGTCTTGCGTTTCAAAACACATGATTCCAACGTGTACAACTCAGCAACTGGGTAATATCCGATTACTTGATCATAAATCGATTTAAACATGCTTAGGAGTCCTTATAATAAGATGGTTCAAAGGTTCATTCGATATCTAGTACCGATACGTCAAAAGTATCCTTCTAACATGTGATGACCGATTATAAACGAAATACTTGCTATCCAAACATGATTCAAACTTCCTTAGGAACAGTACTAATCATTGGTGAAGAATCACCTACCTCAAAGTAGTGAAGAATACGGATGAAATGAAGCAATCCAACACCGAAGGCTTGAACACCAATCTCCAATGATGTATGATCTTCAATCTCGAACTAGGAGGTTGATACGAAGTGTTTAGGACGAAGGGAGTTATGTTCTAAGTGTCAGAGTTCGGGTTATGAGAGTAGAGAGAACTGAAATCTCGAATAGGATGCTGTCCTATTTATAATAAATGGCTATTAGCGCGCGCTAGACCCTGTTCGTAGCGTGCGCTAACGGCTCACAGTCTAAACTGTACTCGGCACTTAGCGTGCGCTACGCATATACCTGTAGCGTGCGCTAAGGCGTTGACTCGGCTTTTCCCGAAAGCCGTCCAGATTCATTCGACACAATCCGACAAGGGTCCCCCGGCCAGATCTCACCTACCGCACGTCTCGATCAATCTGACCACGCATAGCGTGCGCTAATGATCCCCTGTAGCGTGCGCTATGAATCCCTGCTAGCGTACACTACACGCAGCCTGTAGCGTGCGCTACATGCACAGAATTTCAATCTCTATATCACATATACGAAATTATACGCTCGACAACATCGGATAATGAAATACAGAGAATAGTACTCAGACAAAAGTACAATCATTACAATATCACAAGTTCCAATTACATAACAGAAATCTCGGGTATTACACACACTACGTCCGGGATGGAAATGTGTCCGTGCACAAGCCACCAACGAGTATCGATCGAATACACGTGTGGTCTTGTACCTAATCAGTCTCACGAAGCCATCAACTCGTGTCCACAGTCCAATGTGAGGCCACCAACCAACACACGACTTAAATGTGCCCGACATGAAAATCCTACACATACCAACCGGCACGCCAGTATGACCCGGAATGCCACGATATAACAAAAGTGACATCGAAAATGAATAATAACTCACCAAGATGATACGATGGTGAAATGAATGACAGCTCAATGAAATGAGTGGAACCGTCATTCCTCGTGAATGAAGTAATTAAGTGATAATTACAAGTTTTAAAATGGTTAGTACCTTATGAATGAATTACGATTATGAATGAACAACAACAAAAGGAATGAATATCCTTTTAACTGAGTAAGAATTAACTTACAGAACCGGTGAAGAATGTCCGTCCACGAACAACGTCCTAAATGAAAAGTCGGTCGCTCGAACAACCTTGAATAACACAATTACCAATAATTCGATCAATACACGCATCAAACACGATTATAACCAACTCAAACATCGATACAACAATATCCAAACTCGTAGGTGCACTCTAACGAATACGTTGAAAATATCCTTCCCGTTGGTTACAACCAAAACCCAAATTATCGAAACCAACTTTCAAATAATTGATTCAAACCAGCAAAACAATATCAATGGCATCAATAATCCAATAGGAATCCACAATTCAAGATTACAACAACATCAATCGGAAATCCCCAATTTAACCGAAGTCAACCCCGAGGGTTCTTGAAATAAATCCCCAAAATAGCCATTAAATCCGTAGGACTATATTTATCCAAGGTAGATAATACATATCTAACATATTCCAACAACAATCCAAGCTTATATGAAGAAATCGGAAGGAAAACCCCAAAAATCCAAAATTCTAGATCCAAGAGATTAATACCTTTGATTTGATGTTTTGGAGATGATGAAGTGATGATTAATCCAACTCAAAGACTTGAAGATGATGATTGATGATTACACCTCGAAGAATACTCTTCAAATTGCTCCAAATCGCCCGGAACCGATGAGAGAATGTGAAGAAATGACAAATGCCGGAATCTGGGCTAACTGTCCAATTTATAGTGATTCCAGTTTAGTGCGCGCTAGCCCCTATGCTTAGCGTGCGCTAACAGGTGTTTTGGGTAGTCCAGTACCCACTGTCCGACAACGGTAGCGCGCGCTACGTACCTTTGGTAGTGTGCGCTACGGATGTACAATTGGCGTGCGCTAACCCCAAATATTAGCGTGCGCTAACGAATTATCTCATGCCCAGTACTGGAGTCCAGAAACCTTCTGTCCTCTGATCTGATCTCGGTAGCGTGCACTACATCCAACAATTAACGTGCGCTACTACACCGTTTGCGTACGCTAAAACCACTCGTAGCCTGCGCTATGAATTAATTCAATTCAGACCAGTAGCCATTGGACTCAACCTGATCCGACCTTAGCGCGTGCTACACCGACTGTATAGCGTGCGCTACTCCGGATCACTAGCGCGCGCTCCTTACCATTCGTAGCGTGCGCTACCTACAATCCCAACTGCCGTCCAGTGCCTTCTGGACTGCCTGCTCAACTACACTAGCGTGCGCTAGTGTTGAGAGGTGGCGTGCGCTATCCGTACTCAATTAGCGCACGCTAAAGAGAGTACGTAGCGTGCGCTAGTCCTCACACAAAACACATTATGAATATGACAACGGTGATAAATACGGCACGAAACTCCGTCTAGATTGATGATGAATGACGACTGATACTTGATACAATTACTCTGAACGATGAATACGATGATTGAATATGAGTGACAAGTGATCATTAATGAGTGAAAATTACTGAGTGACAATTACTGAAAGATAAATGCTGAATAATGACTGAATTACAACCGGATATTACAACAATGACTTGAAAGGCATATCTCATGTGAGATGAGTTGTGAATGTGGGTTTTTGTGTATAAAGTATTTGAAGAAGTCTTGTCTCTTGATATTCACTTGATTCAATTTGGCAAGTGATACGTGAGTTCAAAAGAGAGAAAGAACTTAGAGTTCATTTCCATGGTCTTTGTAACACCCCAAAAGCCAACCGGGAATATTACAGCACCGTGGGCCCCACAATGGAACCCACAAGGCTAAAATCATTTTCGCAAATGTTTAAAAATGCCAAAAGGCCGATGACGGAAATGTTTTAAATACTCAAATATTTTTCAAAACGTTGTTCCCAATTACCGTCAGAAAATACCATTTGAAAACACAAGGCAAAGATGCCAAAAGGGCATTAGAAAGTATACACGAGTTGGAAAGATACTAAAAGCCATTATAAAATTATACACGCAGCGGATAGAGACATGATTAAATACATTTGCAGCGGAATCATAAAAACCAGAGAGGAATACACAAATCCCAACAACCATGCCATAGCTAGTATCACCGGAAAGCTCATCCCTTCACGACCACTATTAGCTCGAACTCCGAGTACCTAAAAGATAAAGCCCACGACGGAGTCAGCCATAATACTCAACAATGGTAACGATCACATCACATAAACAATTACATATCTATGTAATTTACAGAGTAAGAACATTCCCCTACGTAATCTTACCGAAGTAACCTTACCAACCCATCACAGTCCATATCAAATCAATCCTTACCACAATCCACATCTCGCGTCCTCGAGTGACGAATGAATTCAAAAGTAACCATCTGTACGGTATCCGAAACGATACCAAGATTCTCAAACTTAAACATATCTCTAATATGGGATAATCTGGTTAGGTCCGATTCTGTCTGCGGGATCGCACAATCTGATTCCAATTCTGATAAAACCGATATCACATAAAACATCTGGAGATCAACTGTCCCGAAACAATGGCAAGTCCCGGATATCAATACAAAGCATGAATGCTCACACAATCAATAATGATAAACAACCAATGCATCAGAATGAGAATATCAATGACATGATAACTCTACACGATTTCGACAAAGGATCACCCACGAACGAGAATACCATGATGTGGTGACTCCAACAAGATCAATGAAGGACTAACAACCGGGAATACCAAAAATACGGTAAAACCCAACAAGATCAATAAAAGATCAACAACCGAGAATACCAACGACATGGTGAACTCCAACAAGATCAATATAGGATCGACAACCGAGAATACCAACGGTACGAAAAACTCCAATAGGATCAATAAAGGATCAACAACTGAGAATACCGACGATACAGTAAACTCTAACAAGATCAATAAGGACCAACAAACCAACGATATGGTAAACTCCAACAAGATAAATAGGGGATCAACAACCGAGAATACCGACGATACGGTAAAGTCCAACAAGATCAATCAAGGGCCAACAACCGAGAATACCAACGATAAGGCAAACTCCCAAACAGAATCAATAAGGATCAATAATGAACAAGATTACCAATGATAGGGTGAACTCCAAACGAGATTAATAAAGGGTCGATAACAAATGAGTTGACCATCGATATGGTAACTCCAAACGAGATTAATAAAGGGTGGATAACAAATGAGTTGACCATCGATATGGTAACTCCAAACGAGATCAATAAAGGGTCAACGGGGACAGACACACGAGAGAATAAAATCGTCAACCATATACAAATCATATATATGGGATTTCAAAGACAACCCGACTATCGAACAGATCCGATTATACATAGACTGTGAACGACCAATCAATAAGACTCAAGATGGATGCCACGATACGCCCGATCCGGACATCTATCCGTATATAATCCAACCACGGGTATTGATCAGATATACATCTGGTCTCATACCTAATCAGCCTCACAGAGTACGTCTCGTGTGCACGGTTCAATATGAGGTCGAAACCAACATATGCTACACGTGCCCGATTTGAAAATCCTACACATGAACGATCAGAACGTATCTGACTCCATATATGTCACGATACAACATGACAACGAATCTCTAAGAAATGCATATCCAACAAGGATCAGAAGACTTTCCACGAGAGAAACAATAACTCGATCATGAAAGACCGACACGACATTCCAGTAGACAACAGTTCACAGCATGCTCAACAATACATATGATAATAGCACATAAACTCCCAAGGCTGCAGCCAAGGGTCACGGAAGTATCTACTCAGGAATACTCCGGACAATATCACATAAACTCCCAGGGCTGCAGCCAAGGGTCACGGAAGCATCTACTCAAGAATACTCTGGATATAGGTGCCATTTAGGTCTTATCCCCTAACACATCGGCCCAATAGAGTACAACTCAAAGAAAGGGCACATCACAAAACGTAACAAACAATGGTGCACACTCACCACATGAAATATCAACACACACATGCAATAATGCAACATGATGATTATCATAATCTAGCAATATTAATTACCTCAAGCTGGAGACGCTAACCTTTCCACGACCAACATCCCTGAATGAATACACAGTTATCCAAATAATCCAACATGAAGTACAGTCCATAACTAATACCAAACCACCACCTCGAGTTCAATGTCGGCATGATAACTAGCCTTGATATTTAATCTCTCACACAATAGACCAAATATAATTCACGTCTCCGTTTCAACTAGACATCTTTAACATCATATACATTATGATTTAGCTTAATCCAAACATAATATGCTTACCATCATCCCGACAATTCATATTCCATGATACCGTTGCTATATGAATCATAAATGAAATGAAAACGAAATCATTTATTAAACATTATGAACTGAGCAAGCATAACTTGCCTCGATACCAATACGATGAAATTGTAACCAATCCCGTCGTCTTCATCTGCAAGCTCTACAGCCCCGTCCAAGGCGATTGTCCTCCAATTCCAATCGCAGCACAACGGTTAATCATCAACGATCACTTAACGCAACCTAGTGCAATGGTCAATTAACAATATGTTCGATAACAATCAACAACCGATATAACCGTCCAATCAACTTAACGGTTCCACAATATCTCGAATAAATACATATCCAAACAACCTACAACAATCAATCACGAATCCATAACCATACTATGATTCCATATACCGATGATCATATCAACGATCAATTCATCTCGATATTAAGGATTTCATAACCTAACGTATGTTATACATCATCTGTAGCGTACGTAATACTTAGCCAGAACTCCCTGCCTCATTTCGTGAACTTCAATACGTACGTAACTGTACGTAATGATCTCGTTGACTTGCTACAGTAACTTACCCTCTTAACGTACGTAATACAATCCGCATAGCGTCTGTAATGCTCGAGGTTGACTCGCCTGTCCACATCCGCATCGAAAGCTGTCGACTCCGGGCCCCACCTGCCGACCACAGCTCGGTCCTGTCGGATTTCCATTGTTACGTACGTATTGCCTTACGCATAACGTACGTAAATCATGTAATTTAATGTACGTAAGTCCTTAATGCTAGCGTATGTAATGGCCTTCTATACTTGGCCAAAATCTAACTGTTCCCGTCCATCTCGACATACTGGATACGAACATACGGAATACTGAATACATATACTCGTTTCGATAACATTCTCATACGATACATATGATGCACGATATCCTCAAATACAATTGTCGACCAAGTACAGAAATTGTACAAATACTCATACAGTATATCCAACATCGAAAAACACATCAAGCATGTAATATCCTAGAATTAAAATAACCTCGATAGACATACTGGCACGACTGTCATAGTTCCCAAAATTATCCACCCATAATGTATCGGTCCCACTCTGTACAGTACAACTCAGATATAATAATGCGAAAAATCGTAGCGAAATTCTAGGATATTACATATATTTCCACTTAAATAAGTTTCATCCTCGAAACTTAATATCCTGTCATAATCAGTATCTCAATCTCGAAATATCTCAAAATCATGTCACTATGCTCAAATAATCATCATCAAAACTGAATAACTGAAAGAACATACTTACAGGTCCGTGAAGTCGATGATCTCCCGTGATACTAGCATATGACTCCCATACAAGGTCTTAACACAATAACAACACACTGGCATCGCAAATATGGAAATTTGAAAATATTTCAAAAATTTTGGAATCTCCAAAAAACAGTTTGACTAGAAAGTCGGAAAATAATTTTCAAAAGTCACGCTACTACCGCACCGGTAGAGCCACATAACACACATGCCCGGGTTTTACGAAAAGCAAGCTCCGATACCATCTTATGTAAGACCCCCAAAGCCAACTGGGAATATTACAGCGTCGTGGGCCGCACAATGGAACCCACATGGATAAAATCATTTTTGCAATATTTTAAAATGCCAAAAGGCCGATGACGGTAATGTTTTAAATACTGAAATATTTTTTGAAACGTTGTTCCCAATTACCGTTAGAAAATACCGTTTGAAAACACAAGGCAAAGACGCCAAAAGGGCATTAGAAAGTATACACGAGTTGGAAAGACACTGAAAGCCATTATAAAATTATACACGCAGCGGATAGAGACATGATTAAATACATTTGCATCGGAATCATTAAAACTAGAGAAGAATGCACAAATCCCAACAACCATTCCATAGCCAGTATCACCGGAAAGCTTATCCCTTCACGACCGCTGCTAGCTCGAACTCCGAGTAGCTAAAAGATAAAGCCCACGACAGGGTCAGCCATAATACTCAACAATGGTAATGATCACATCACATAAACAATTACATATCAATGTAATTTACAGAGTAAGAACATTCCCCTACGTAATCTTACCGAAGTAACCTTACCAACCCATCGCAATCCATATCAAATCAATCCTTACCACAATCCACATCTCGCGTCCTCGAGTGACGAATGAATTCAAAAGTAACCATTTGTACGGTATCCGAAACAATACCAAGATTCTCAAACATAAACATATATCCAATATGGGATAATCTGGCTAGGTCCGATTATGTCCGCTGGATGGCACAATTGGATTCCAATTCTGATAAAACCAATATCACACAAAACTTCTGGAGATCAACTGTCCTGAAACAATGGCAAGTCCCGGATATCAATACAAAGCATGAATGCTCACACAATCAATAATGATAAACAACCAATGCATCAGAACGAGAATATCAATGACATGATAACTTCACACGAGATCGACAAAGGATCACCCACGAACGAGAATATCATATGATGTGGTGACTCCAACAAGATCAATGAAGGACTAACAACCGGGAATACCAACAATACAATAAACCCCAACAAGATCAATAAAGGATCAACAACCGAGAATACCAACGACACAGTGAACTCCAACAAGATCAATAAAGGATCGATAACCGAAAATACCAACGGTACGATAAACTCCAATAGGATCAATAAAGGATCAACAACTGAGAATACCGACGATACAGTAAACTCTAACAAGATCAATAAGGACCAACAAACCAACGATATGGTAAACTCCAAAAAGAGCAGTAGGGGATCAACAACCGAGAATACCAACGATACGGTAAACTCCAACAAGATCAATCAAGGGCCAACAACCGGGAATACCAACGGTAAGGCAAACTCCCAAACAGAATCAATAAGGATCAATAATTAATGAGATTACCAATGATAAGGTGAACTCCAAACGAGATTAATAAAGGGTCGATAACAAATGAGTTTACCATTGATATGGTAACTCCAAACGAGATTAATAAAGGGTCGATAACAAATGAGTTGACCATCGATATGGTAACTCCAAACGAGATTAGTAAAGGGTCAACGGGGATAGACACACGAGAGAATAAAATCGTCAACCATATACAAATCATATATGGGATTTCAAAGACAACCCGACTATCGAACAAATCCGATTATACATGGACTGTGATCGACCAATCAATAAGACTCAAGATGGACGTCACGATACGCCCGATACGGACATGTGTCTGTATACAAGCCAACCACGGGAATTGATCAGATACACGTCTGGTCTCATACCTAGTCAGCCTCACGAAGTACGTCTCGTGCGCACGATTCAATATGATGTCGAAACCAACATATGCTACACGTGCCCGCTCTGAAAATCCTACACATGAATGATCAGAACGTATATGACTCCAGATATGTCACGATACAACATGACAACACATCTCGAAGAAACGCATATCCAACAAAGATCAGAAGACTTTCCATGAGAACAGAAATAACTCGATCATGAATAACCGACACGACCACAATGTCGTCTTCCGGCAGACAACAATTCACAGCATGCTCAACAATGTATATGATAATAGCACATAAACTCCTAAGGCCGCAGCCAAGGGTCATGGAAGTATCTACTCAGGAATACTCCGGACAATATCACATAAACTCCCAAGGCAGCAGCCAAGGGTCACGGAAGCATCTAATCAGGAATACTCTAGACATAGGTGCCATTTAGGTCTTATTCCCTAACACATCGTCCCAACAAATTACAGCTCAAAGAAAGGGCACATCACAAAACGTAACAAACAATGATGCACACTCACCACATGAAATATCAACACACACATGCAATAATGCAACAAGATGATTATCATAATCTAGCAATATTAATTTACCTCAAGCTGGAGATGCTAACCTTTCCACGACCAATATCCCTGAACGAATACACAGTTATCCGAATAATCCAACATGAAGTACAGTCCATAACTAATAGCAAACCACCACCTTGAGTTCAATGCCGGCATGATAACTAGCCTTGATATTTAATCTCTCACATAATAGACCAAATATAATTCACGTCTCCATTTCCACTAGACATCTTTAAGATCATATACATTATAATTTATCTTAATCCAAACATAATATGCATTCCATCATCCCGACAATTCATATTCTGTGATACCATTGCTATATGAATCATAAATGAAATGAAAACGAAATCATTTATCAAACATTATGAACTGAGCAAGCATAACTTGCCTCGATACCGATACGATGAAGTTGTGACCAATCCCGTCGTCTTTATCTACAAGCTCCGCAACCCTGTCTAAGGCGATTCATGCATCCTCTAATTCCAATTGCATCACAACGGTTAATCATCAACGATCACTTAACGCAACCTAGTGCAATGATCAATTAACAAAATGTTCGATAACAATCAACAACCGATATAACCGTCCAATCAACTTAACGGTTCCACAATATCTCGAATAAATACATATCCTAAGAACCTACATCAATCAATCACGAATCCATAACATACTACGATTCCATATACCAATGATCATATCAACGATCAATTCGTCTCGATATTAAGGATTTCATAACATACTCGATTCCAACTATGTACGGATCTAATGTTCTTATGCCCAACAAATCTGAATTCATACCTTCAATTCAATCTCATAATACAGTGATCTCAATAACGGTTGATTCGAGCACGAAGCAAGTTCAATCAGCGTATTCAATTCCGAATTCAAACATAAATTCAACGTGATATGATTATCCCTTGTTTATATATATCAATCTCATGCGAAAATACACTTAGGATCATTCGACTCATATGAACACATATCCTTAAAGAAAGATAATGTTCTTGTCAAATTCATAATCACGATTCGTATATCATCAAGACCATACGGAAGATCAAATCACCATTCACATAACTTGTCCCCTAACATCCATAATCATCATCACTTGTTCTAAATATCAACATTCCATGTTTATGTCTAAAACATAAGCACTTGAAACATATACTCATCATAATCATCATCTTCTTCAATATACACCTCATATATCATCAAGAAGTATAACCATAATACCATAACCATCATCATACGAGGAAGACATCAACAACATCAAGTACGGCATACTGGATACGAACATACGGCATACTGAATATGAACATACGGCATACTGAATATATATACTCGTTCTGATAACATTCTCATACAATACATCTGATGCACGATATCCTCAAATACAACTGTCGACCAAGTATGGCAATTGTACAAATACTCATAAAATATATCCGACATCGAAAAACACATCAAGCATGTAATATCCTAGAATTAAAATAACTTCGATAGACATAGTGGAACGACTGTCACAGTTCCCAAAATTATCCACCCATAATGTATCGGTCCCACTCTGTACAGTACAACTCAGATAAAATAATGCAAAAATTCGTAGCGAAATTCTAGGATATTATAGTTTTCAACTTGATCTTCATCTTCTTCATTCTGTTCTTCAATTTTCTGATAGAAAGATTGAGAGAAAAATAGAGAGAAAATAGATTAAACACTTAGAGTGTAATAATCATTATATTGAAGCTCCAATAATCTTGTTCTAGCCATATCCTTGGAGGATAACGAGGTTTAGTTGTTTCCGTCATTTCTCCGGCGCGTGGCAAGTAGAGACGCGGTACTTTCGGCGTTGGATCATTCAAGAGCTTGGAGCGGATTCGATCGTAGGGAAATCAACAAAAGCTTGGGGAATCTCTCAAGAGAAGAAATCCATTTAATCAACGGACTACAAGGGTATATTTCTCGTATCCTCTTGTGTTTCGATTTTAATATTCGTATATACGTAGCTCGATTGATCCTCATAGGGATTCAGATCGAATTAACCGCTTCTGCTGGGCCATTGTTTTAGGCACCGAATTCCAACAATAGTATCGGAGCGTAGGTCTTGCGATCGTATATAGGATATTGGCACTTGGAATGCTTGATTAGATGGTGAATAATTTGGAATCATTTATAGTCATATTGTAGTTGTATTTTTCGTAAGTTTATATCTAAATATAAATCTTTAATTTCTGGGAAATATGATTTATATTGAAGATATGAATGTTGAAAAATATTGATATTGGATATACGGTTGAAAATTTATCTCCGAATCGTCGTCGGACGACTTTTCGGACAAGGGGCAGGAAGCTGCCGGGCTGACCCGACCGTGTCAGGTGACACGGGCCGTTCCAGCCGTCTAGTCTTGGCAGACTATCGGGACGACCCAACCGTGTCAGGAGACACGGTCCGTGTCTGGCCGGCAGGCTGTCGGGACAACCCGACCGTGTTAGGTGACATGGGTCGCATCTGGCCGGCAGGCTGTCGGGATGACCCGATCGTGTCAGGCGACACGGGCCGAGTCTGGCAGGATGGTCTAGGACACTGCCGGCATGACTCGATCGTGCCTTTCGGCACGGGCCGTGTCTGGCCGGCAGACTACCGATGGTGACTCGGCCGTGGCAAGCCAGTTTCACGCCGGATCGATTTTTTCATGTATTCCTAAAAATTAATCTCCCGCATGTTAAATTAAATTTTATATGATTAAAATGATTTATGATATTTCATTTTATAAGGAAAATTGGATTAATTGGAATATTTGTGGGTGACCGAATACTTTGAACGGTTTTCATACAACCGATTGTGTGAATTGATTGGATCGATTCTATTTATTATTTGTATGTTGATTGGATCAATGTATCTCTACGCAATCCATTTATATAGTATTTATTGGATGAATGCTTTTGAATCGGGATGTGATTCATGGACTTAGTTTTGAATCATTCGTTTTATTCGATTGGGTTGTAAAGGCCGTTTTGAGCCAATTTATTTTACTAAAAATATTTGTATCTAGGATGTAATTTTCAATGTAAAATTTATATATAATGACGAAGACCGGAGGAAGATCCGTTTCGAGAATACGAAGATTCAAGACGAAAACTTGTAATTAGATTACTAGGTTTTTGATTCTAGGAACGGTCTATGAACTACATGTTGGTAGCAAATAGGTTTTGAATGGTTGTTCATATTGTATGAATGCTCCATACACGCTTAAATGGATTAATGTGATAAGTGTAACGTTAATCGCGAAAATTCTCCCACGACAAATTATTAAGTTTATAAGGTTTCAAGGTTTTTCTTCCCTCCACCGAGCTTTCGGGAAATTGAAATCCAAACCGGATGTGCTATGCTTCGGAGTTATCGGGGTATTCGTTTGGGGAGGATGGATAAATTACTGGGAGCGCATTGGATGCCTTCAGTTGGAGCAAATTTTATTCCTAGAAACCTGATAGGTTGCCGGATAAGATTCAATTGTGAAACTGATTTGCGTTGATGATGTAAACTTAACTTGTTCACGAACCATAGAAACCGTATAGGTTGAGGGGAGTGAACAAGGGGAAAAAGAAGATCGAATCATCCACTAGATGGGTTGGTATTTGACACCACTTTATAAAAATTAATAGACTAGAAACATGTTCGGTTGCCCTCTATTAAGATTATTAAAGAACTCGATCACCACTATGAAGTAGAGCGAACAATACTTTCGGATTTCACAAGGGAGTGTGTTATTCCGATAAAAATAGTGGGAGCTGGGTAACAAGAATAGAAAAGACCTTAAATCTATACTCAAATCATAATTGAACGAGTCACTAATTAATCTATCATACTTAATGCAGACATAACTCTCAATATGATAATGAATCCGCTCGCAATTCTACTCGAAAATAAAACCTTTATCGGACCTAACTTTGTGGATTGGCTCCGTAATCTGATGATAGTTCTCAGTATAGAGGCACTGGGATACGTCTTGGAGATGGACATTCCGGCGCCGCCAGTGCGGACCAGAGCCAATCAAGAAGAGATTGAAAACCACGAAAAGTGGGTTAAGGATGACGTAAAAGTCCATGCATAGATGATGGCTTCTATGTCTAATGATCTTCAGAGAGCTCATGAGAAAATGACTTCTGCTTGGCAGATTCTATCTCACTTAACCGAGCTTTATGGTGAGCACAGTCGAACTGCTATATATGAGATATCCAAGCAATTGTTCGGTGCAAGGATAAAGGAAGATGAGAAGGTTGGGTACCACGTACTCAAAATGATATCCATGATCGAGAGATTGGAGGCTCTTGATTTTAAGATGGATACTTCTCTTCAAACCGACCTTATCCTACAGTCTCTCCCTCATTCCTTCTCACAGTTTGTTATGAACTTCAACTGCAATGAGATTGCATGTAACTTAGCTGGGCTAATGAACAAACTCATGACCGCTCAGTCTCAGATGAAGACTCCGCAGATGAAGGAGTCTGCCCTTGTGATTTCTTCTGGACCTCGGAGGTCTAAGAATAAGAAGAAAAAGACCAAGAAGCGGACGGGACCACAAGTCAAGGACCTTAAGGGTAAGGGAAAGGCCCCGATGGTTCTGAAGAGCAAGAAGAAGGACACTTCTCTCAAGTGCGGTGAGCTGGGCCACTGGGCAAGATACTGTCCGATTCTTCATGGCGCTTCAGGTACAGAACTTTGAGTTTTGGAAACAAATTGTTCTGCTACTGTATTTTGTACTTCTTGGATACTGGATTCTGGTACTAGTTCTCATATTTGTACCGTGAATCAAAATCTAGAACAAAGTAGGAAGATTGGAGCTGGGGAAGTGATGGTCACTGTCGGAAGCGGGCATAGTGTCAAGGCAACCGACATAGGATCACTACTTTTGGGTTTAGAATCCGGTTTTGTTTTGACTTTAGAATATGTACTTGTTTTTCCCAAGGGGCATAAGAACATTGTATCCATTCCGTTCATGGATAGGAAAGGCTTTTTATTTTTCATTGGTGATGGTTCCTGCAAACTTTATTTCAGAAATAAATTAGTGGGCATTGCTACATTGTTAAATGGACTGTATCATCTAAACCTCAGTAACAAAGTCGTTGTGAATACTATGACTAGTGTAATATCCTGAATTTTAGGAATACATACCGACTAAATACAGGACTTGTAAATTTATTTGAATGTATTGGAGATACATTTCTGGTCTTGGAACATTTAAAATAAGAAAGGGATACCGGAAATGTTAGTAGAAACAAGATTGGACATTTTCTGGGAGGTGTCCTGGACAAGTATCAACTTTGAAAAATCACCACGGATTTTTGGGATGTTCGAAAATTCTGAAAATTAACAGTATTATATAGATTTGAGTTATCTTTCTAGTGGTCCAAACAGTGAGTAAATCCGAGTTTGGACGAGAAAGTTATGGTCGAATTAGTAAAAACTATTTGCAGAACTTTAGTTCCGTCAACGAACATTCACCCGTGCAGCGATGTTACAGACATAATTCATAAAAATTCAACCGTCGGATTAATATGTAATTTTGGCAGTCAGTTTTAAACAACGTAAAGTCTATTTTGGACGGTGAAGATTGGATTTGGATGTACAATGTCACCGTAATAATTAAAAGAACGAGAGGTTCTTGTTTTTCGGATTCATATTGAGAAGTCTCGGTATTTTATAGATTTCCGAAGATTTAACTGTTGGATTGCACTGAATTTTGGATATGTTATTTATCAAATAGTTTGAAATAATATGAACGGTATAGATTATATTTGGATTTTTTAGTAAGAGTTATGGCTCTCGGACAGTAGTTGTGTTTTGAAGGATGTGTTTTGTCCCACATCGGTTGAGAATAAAGATGAGAAGCCTTGCTTACGCTATAAGAATGTATTTTTATCCCACATCAGTTGGGAACAAAGGGGAAAATCCTTTTTATTCTATATAAGGAGTCTTGATGTCTTTCTCACAAGTACACGCAAGTAATACACTTTAGTCTTATTTGATTCAAATTAAATTCCTTTCTTGTATTCTCTTTAAAGAGAGTGGTGAGAAGGGTGAGAATCATGTAGACTTGTAATAGTGTAGGGTTGTCGAGTTAAAAGAAAGAAATTCTATATGATTGTAGAAATTTATCATATAGTGAAGTCTCTTTTGAGTGGATCGTGGTTTTCTTCCGTATTTGGAGTTCCATTTTTGGTGGAGCAGTCGTGATTGAATAGTCGATGAAGGGCAAGACGTAGTCCGATTTTACTTAATTTTGGACAGCTTGTTGCCAACTCATGGTCCTTCATTTTTGCTGGTTGGATCGTGCATTGGAGTTCTATGTTGTGAGTTATTGCTGCTGCACATTAGTGGGCAGATTCGGCTTCATCGTATCGACATTGAGGCAAGTTATTACTTGTTCAGTTATAGTGTTTCGATAAGTAATTTCAATTACACGTCATAAGTATTCTGTGTTGTATTGCATATTGACAAATGTATAAATGGAATCTTGTGAGGATTGTAGTATACAGTAGATGTTGTTGATGATATTTGGATATTCTTGGTCGATGAGGTGCGTTTGGAAGGAATCCGAATAGAGGTATGTTTTTGTGGTAATCGTACATGAATCCGAATAGAGGTATGTTTTTGTGGTAATTGTACATAGAGGATTGTGTACGGGAAAGTATTCATTATTGAGGTATTATACGGTATTGTTGTGATATTGGGATTTTGACGAGAATCGTTGGATAAATCGGGAGTGGTAAGGTTATAGTTTGTGGTTATCATTCTGACGATGCATGCATATGATTAATTATGTTTATGTATTTGCGGTTATTTGTCGTGTATTATGGTTGACCCCACTGTGGGACTTATTTTTCAGGTATTGGAGATTTAATAGAGCGGTCGTGAAGAGACGAGGATCCCGGATTATGCGATGGCATATGGTGGGGAATCGTGTATTGACTGTTTATTTATTCTTGATGTAAAATGTATTTTCGAACTGTATTTTATCCGCTGCGTGAGTTCTTTCAAAATGACTTTCGGTATTTTGCAAATTGAGTTTTATTTCGTAAAACCGATTCTCTAAATCGAGTTTTGGCATTTTGGCCTTGAATATTTTATGACGGTTTGACAAATGATTTTGTGAGTTTTGGAAAATACTACCGTCACTGGCCTTTTGGCGTTTTGAACGTTTTTAAAAATGCTTTTTAGCCTGGTGGGTTCCGGCGTGGAATCCACGGCGTGTAAAATTCCCGAGCTGAACCGGGGGTGTTACAATTATGGTATCAGAGCCCAAGGTTTTGCGGAACCGGGCATGTGTGTTCTGTGGCTCTACCGATGTGGTAGTAGCGTGGTTTTTGTGTAACTGGAATTATGGCTATTTTGAACTGTATTGTTTTGGAACTGTGTTATTTTTGAGTTATGTTGTAGTGCTGTGTGGATTTGGTGATTGTTGGTGTTTCCAAGACCGACAAGGCAGGGAGGGAACGCCGGTGCCATAGTCATGTGCAATGGGCGGCTCCAATCGGAAAGTGTACGCCGGTGCGAGACACGTGTCAAGGAGCGGCTTTCGATATGGAGTGGAACGCCGGTGATACGGGCATGTGTCAAGGAGCGGCTCATGCGCTCTAGGTGAGGAGGACACAACGTCACAAATCCCACACAAAACTCGACAGTTCTCTAAACTGTAATCTGATCTTGGCGGAGATCAATTGTTTTCGAAATTGTGTGAGTAATTGCGAAAATTACTAATTTGTTGGTATTGGCATTTTATTGTGTTGAGATTTTCGAAATGGAGTCATATGCTAGTATAACGGGAGATCATTGACTTCACAGCCCTGTAAGTATATTGTTCGATTGTTCGATAATGATTGTTTACTTTTGGTGATGTTGGATTTTCTGATTAAACTGTTGTTTGTAAGAGGATTGCAAGTTTCGAGGACGAAACTTATTTTTAAGGGGGGTAGTATGTAATATCCTGAATTTTAGGAATACATACCGACTAAATATGGGACTTGTAAATTTATTTGAATGTATTGGAGATACATTTCTTGTCTTGGAACATTTAAAATAAGAAAAGGATACCGGAAATGTTAGTAGAAACAAGATTGGACATTTTCTCGGAGGTGTCGTGGACAAGTATCAACTTTGAAAAATCACCACGGATTTTTGGGATGTTCGAAAATTCTAAAAATTAGCAGTATTATATAGATTTGAGTTAGCTTTCTAGTGGTCCAAACAGTGAGTCAATCCGAGTTTGGACGAGAAAGTTATGGTCAAATTAGTAAAAATTATTTGGAGAACTTTAGTTCCGTCAACGAACATTCACCCGTGCAGCGATGTTACAGACATAATTCATAAAAATCCAACCGTCGGATTAATATGTAATTTTGGCAGTCAGTTCTAAACACCATAAAGTCTATTTTGGACGGTGGAGATTGGATTTGGATGTACAATGTGGCCGTAATAATTAAAATAACGAGAGGTTCCTATTTTTCGAATTCATATTGAGAAGTCTCGGTATTTTATAGATTTCAAAGATTTAACCGTTGGATTGCTCTGAAATTTGGATATGTAATTTATCAAATAGTTTGATATAATATGAATGGTGGAGATTATATTTGAATTTTGTTAGTAAGAGTTATGGCTCTCGGACAGTAGTTGTGTTTTGAAGGATGTGTTTTGTCCCACATCAATTGAGAATAAAGATGAGAAGCCTTGCTTACGCTATAAGAATGTATTTTTATCCCACATCAGTTGGGAACAAAGGGGAAAATCCTTCTTATTCTATATAAGAAGTCTTGATGTCTTTCTCACAAGTACACGCAAGTAATACACTTTAGTCTTATTTGACTCAAATTAAATTCCTTTCTTGTATTCTCTTTAAAGAGAGTGGTGAGAAGGGTGAGAATCATGTAGACTTGTAATAGTGTAGGGTTGTCGAGTTAAAAGAAAGAAATTCTATATGATTGTAGAAATTTATCATATAGTGAAGTCTCTTTTGAGTGGATCGTCGTTTTCTTCCGTATTTGGAGTTCCATTTTCGGTGGAGCAGCCGTGATAGAAATAACTCGATGAAGGGCAAGACGTAGTCCGATTTTACTTAATTTTGGACAGCTTGTTGCCAACTCATGGTCCTTCATTTTTACTGGTTGGATCATGCATTGGAGTTCTATGTTGTGAGTTATTGATGCTGCACGTTACTGGGCAGATTCGGCTTCATCGTATCGACATTGAGGCAAGTTATTACTTGTTCAGTTATAGTGTTTCGATAAGAAATTTCAATTACATGTCATAAGTATTCTATGTTGTATTGCATATTGACGAATGTATAAATGGAATATTGTGAGGATTATAGTATACAGTAGATGTTGTTGATGATATTTGGATATTCTTGGTTGATGAGGTGCGTTTGGAAGGAATCCGAATAGAGGTATGTTTTTGTGGTAATCGTACATGAATCCGAATAGAGGTATGTTTTTGTTGTAATTGTACATAGATGATTGTGTACGGGAAAGTATTCGTTATTGAGGTATTATACGATATTATTGTGATATTGGGATTTTGACGAGAATCGTTGGATAAATCGGGAGTGGTAAGGTTATAGTTTGTGGTTATCATTCTCACGATGCATAACATATGATTAATTATGTTTATGTATTTGCGGTTATTTGTCGGGCATTATGGTTGACCCCACTGTGGGACTTTTTTTTCAGGTACTGGAGATTTAATAGAGCGGTCGTGAAGAGACGAGGATCCCGGATGATGTTATGGCATATAGTGGGGAATCGTGTATTGACTGTTTATTTATTCTTGATGTAAAATGTATTTTCGAACTGTATTTTATCCGCTGCATGAGTTCTTTCAAAATGACTTTCGGTATTTTGCAAATTGAGTTTTATTTCGTAAAATTGATTTCCTAAATCGAGTTTTGGCATTTTGGCCTTGAACGTTTTATGACGGTTTGACAAATGATTTTATGAGTTTTGGAAAATACTACCGTCACTGGCCTTTTGGCATTTTGAACGTTTTTAAAAATGATTTTTAGCCTGGTGGGTTCCGGTATGGAATCCACGGCGTGTAATATTCCCGGGCTGAACCGGGGGTGTTACAACTAGGAAGCGTGGTATGGATGAAACCAATCAAGTTTTGAAAATGGCATCTTATACTTGGTCATGGTTTACAAAATGGAAAAAGATGGACTTATGAGTCCATTGGGATTGGATCTCTTTCCTACTTGTGAATCTTGCCTTAAAGGCAAAATGACTAAGTCCCCCTTCACAGGGACTTTTGAAAGAGCCGCTGATAAACTAGGATTAATCCATACCAACGTATGTGGTGCTTTGGAAGCAGCACGTGACGGATATCAGTACTTCATTACGTTTACAGATGATTATACTAGGTATGGTTATGTATACTTAATGAAACATAAATCCGAGGCCTTTGTGAAATTCCAGGAATTTAAGGCGCTAGTCGAGAAACAAACTGGAAATTATATGAAAGCACTTTGGTCGGACCGAGGTGGCGAGGATATGAGTACAGAGTTTGACAAGTTCCTGAAGGAACATGGAATAGTATCACAACTAACACCTCCAGGCACTCCTCAGTTATATGGTGTGTCAGAAAGAAGGAACCAAACCTTGTCGGGCATGGTCCGTTCCATGCTAGGCTATACTGACTTACCGATTTACCTGTGGGGGTATACACTCCCTGACTGCTGCATATATCTTGAACAGATGTCCTTCCAAATCCGTTCCTAAAACTCCATATGAGATATGGGAGGGCAGGAAACCATGTCTTAATCACATTAGGATTTGGGGATATCCCGCCTATGTCAAGAAGACTAAGGTGGACAAAATGGAAGAGAGGTCCATGAGGAGACATTTCATAGGATTCCCATATAAGACGATGGGTTATCTATTCTATATGCCCAAAGATCGAAAGATCGTTGTTGCTTTGCATGCACACTTCCTGGATGATGAGTTCATTCAGGAAGGCGGAGCAGGTAGAAATATTTCTTTGGAAGAATACAATGAAACTCCTCAGGAGATACCTGTGCAATAAATTGGAACCGAACCATCTGTAACACAAGTACAACCACCTCGTAGGTCAAGTAGGGTGTCTCAATTACCTAAGAGGTATATTTTTATGCACTTGGAGGAACTAGGTTTCCATGAGGTTCCAGGTGATAAACAAGAGACCGACCTGCGACCAATGACCTAGCAATGGTGGATGTAGACTCCATGAAATGGACTGTAGCAGTCTTCATGTAGTTGGGACCATCATTTTGACGAGGCGGTCAAAGAGTTTGACTTCGTGCAAAATGAAGAGGAACCTTGTGTATACAAGAGGGTTAGTGGGAGCAAGATCACATTCTTAGTACTATATGTAGATGACATTCTACTAATAGGAAATGATGTGGGAATGCTCAGTTCTATGAAAGTTTTGACTTTCGAGTAATTTCTCCATGAAAGACTTGGGAGAAGAAACCTATATTCTTGGGATTCGACTCTACTAGGATAGATCGAAGAGAATGATAATTTTTCCCAAGCCCTCTATATAGATAAAATCTTAAAGCGATTTAAGATGGAAGATTCTAATAGAGGGTTCCTACCGATGCGACATGGAATAAAACTCACCTTGAAGATGTGTCCTCATAGTGAGGAACAATGAAAGGAAATGATTAATATACCATATGCTTCGGAATTTGGGTAGCCTTATATATACTTTATTGTGTACGAAACCTGACATTGCGCATGTTGGGAGCGTGGTAAGTAGGTTTCGGGCTAACCCAGTTAGGGAACATTAGACTTCCGTAAAAGAACATTCTCAAGTACTTTAGAAGGACTAGAGACCTGGTTCATAAATACGGCGGTGGAGAACTAAATGTAATGGGATTCACTGTATTGGACTTCCAAGGACAGAAAGACAATTCTATGTCTACTTCTGTCTACATTTATTCGTAATGGAGGAGCAGTATCTTGGTATAGTGCCAAGTATAGCGCGACTGCTGGTTCCATCTGTTTGGCTGAGTATAAAGCGGCCTCGGAGGCCTCCAAAGAAAGGATTAAGAAGTTACTGGGTAAACTTCACGTGACACCATGTGATGTGCTGCCTATATTCGTTTTTTTATACGATAACAATAAAGCGGTAGCACAGGCCTAGGAGCCGAGGTTTCACAATAGTGCCAAACATATTGAGAGAGAGAGTATCATCTCGTAAGAGAATTTGTTCGCAAAGAGATACGTTGTGCTGCATAAAGTAGAGTCAGCCGACAACGTCGCTGATCCACTGACCAAGCCACTTTCTTAGATTAACTTGGAGCGTCATCTGGAGAACATGGGTATTAGATACCATAATATGTGGCATTGAGTGCAAGTGGGAGATTGTTAGGAGTATGCCCTCGAATGCCACTCAGAGGATGTTTAGTCAGGGCATTATATTTGTTATTAAGTAAATCATTAACATAAGGCAATGGATGTTTCTTTATTTACTGGTAGTTACTGGCATTCCTAACTCGAAAATATACATATAGAAACTAGTCCGTGTATTTGGGAGCAAAACGTTCCACTCCTTATTGGATAAAAGGGTCAGCACTGGAAAGGTTTATGTCTCAAATACTTAATCGTTCGCAAGTCGATGAAACTTGACTGGGCGTTAAGTTTATGTGAATACTTGTATGACGTGTTCTTTGACATGGAAAGTGCCTGTCGAACACTAATGGTTAGTGGGAGCAAATGTTATACGTATGCTAATTGGATTAGTATACTCGAACCGACTCATCCTTGATTCGTCACACGGATTTCACTCTGGGACAGTCAATGACGGAATCAAAAGGTTGTGATAGGTATTCGTGAACCTTCGACTTGAGTATTTAGTAGGGATGTGTTTGTGACGTCAAGATTTTCATTAGAGTAGTTCGACTGTGTAAAACAGAAGTCAGGGGTCAACCTCGACGTGCGTCTTGATGGGCAAGTAGCAGGTCCTACTGAATACCAAGATAGAATTCTTTCTCCTATTAATGAACGGGTTATATGTCATATGCGGTTATTGGCAGATGAGATCATTAGTCTTTGGCCAAAGCATTAGAGCTAGTTGTATTAGATACACGGGAGCTCTATGATCTCGATTTGCATTAACACATGCATAGCGTCAAGTACGGATAGGGTTTAACTGACCGTGACCCTATAACTTGATCGGGACATTTGAAAGAAGAATTTATACGTATACTGGTATTCACGACAGAATGGTTTTTGAATGATCCCATCATTCATTCTCTGTTGGGGTACAGTGTAGGCCGCTAGGCTGGCTAGGTGGTGCTACTACTCTTTGGTTCTTCCCATTGCTGACTGAGACCGACCTACCGAGTCGCGCAATAGGATTGACGACGGAATGAATCGAGCTTATTCTCTCATTATGAATATTAGATATTGGATATCTAATTTATTGGGACATTGGATGTCTAAATCGATTTATTGGATAAATTGATTTACGGCCTAATGAATTAAATAAATTACTGGGTGATTAATTTAATTCATGAATATAATTATATCTTGGTGAAATTAATTATGTTATTTTGTATTTGATATGATTATTTAATTCGATTAATTAATCGATATAAATACATCGGAACGGAATCGGAGTTTATCTGTTTGGACTCACAAGAGTCCGAAATGAACTGAACTCGTCCGATTATTCCATGATGGCCGCCCTCCTTCCACCTACATTCCTTTTCGTCTTTTATTTCCATTTTATAATGGATGACAATGACTTGAAAGGCATCTCTCATGTGAGATGAGTTGTGAATGTGGGTTGTTGTGTATAAAGTATTTGAAGAAGTCTTGTCTCTTGATATTCACTTGATTCATTTTGGCAAGTGATACGTGAGTTCAAGAGAGAGAAAGAACATAGGGTTCATTTCCATGGTTTTAAACTTTATCTTCATCTTCTTCATTATTTTCTTCAATTTTCTTAGAGAAAGATTGAGAGAAAAAGAGAGAAAGATCCTCGATCGATATGTTTCTCGTATCCTCTTGTGTTTCGTTTTTAATATTGTTATATACGTAGCTCAATCGATCCTCGTAGGGATTCAGATCGAATTAATTTTCGTTTTACCGCTTCCGCCGGGCCATCGGTTTAGGCACCGAATTCCAACCGTTTTTACATAATATGCTTTATGTTATGATCTTGTCGTATGTACATTTGATTCTCGTAAAACTCATTTGATATCGTTGTTTCTTTGTTCCCATGAGTCCGTATGATTGAGTTATTCGTGTTGTGAGTTTCAGTTTTATAATCCGACGTCGTATCATGATTTTCGGACATTTTGGGCCGTTTATAATTTCCTAAAGCTTAGGAAACTTACTTCCATTTCTGTATCTCGAGCCCTTGAGCGGTCGGAATCATGCCTTCTTTTAGCTCTTAGATTCGTCGTTGTGAATACATCGTAAATGTGCCTTTGAATTCCAATTTTTAGTCGTGTTCGGTTTCGCGCCTTCCTCAGCAGTAGGGTGCACTCAGCAGTACTGAACTGCTGCATGAATAGCGTATGCTATTCATGATTTCTTGCGCATGCTATATGTACTTCAGTAGTGCATGTTAGCATCTCATTAGCATGTGCCAATTTCCGTGTATTGCTGGGGACAGTAGGTTTTAGACTCGGAATTATGGGTCGTTACTAGCAGGTAGCGCTCGCTAAGCTTTCGTAGCACACGCTAACGACTAGCGGGTAGCGCGCGCTAAGCTGTATTAGCGCACGCTAACGACACCAGACAGAAGCTACTGGACTACTAGCAATCTCGTTAGCGCACATTATTTTTAATAACTAGCGTACGCTAATTATACTTGGTATATATAAGACCCAACAATACCTTTTTTCTATCATTTCTCTTCTCTTCTCATCCCTTGGGCGATTTCCGGCGATTTTGGGCGATTTGTGAAGATTAATCATTGGAGTTCCGTATTTATCGATTGTAGTACTCTGAACGAATTTACCATCATCCTAATCCATCTTTTTTCGTCTGAATTCAAGGTATGTTGGCTTAAAACCCTAACTTTGTCAATTTTGGGGGGTTTTGGGATATATCTATTTAAACACGAGTTGTTTGGTTATGTTGTGTTATTTCTTATTGATTGTTGTTATTGAGTGATTCCCAATTCGTTTTCATCGGTGTTGATCCATGAGTTGTCGATTCGGTGAGGTTTTCTGAAACCCTCGCCTGTATTGATCGTACGTGTATTGTTACGGTTGGTAATCGGGGTTGTGGGCGTATTCCGTTTGGTTATTGATGTCATTTAGGACTGAGTCATGTTAATCTCTCATGTACGAGCGGACAGGTTCACTCCGGGTCATTCCTAGTCGTCATTTGTTTTCCATCTCTTCAAAGATGTCTCAAAGGCAAGTACTTTACACATGTATGCATATTCTAGTATATGATTTATGGCTTCCCATGTATGTTGGGGATGTGAATGCGTATGTTCACCCAGGGATGGTCTGACGGGGCCTCTGGGGATACATAGTGTTGTGTGTATGCGTATCGTGAACTGGGGTTAACCACCCAGGGATGGTACGATGGGGCCTCTGCGGGGGCAGTGAGTCTCGTACCAACGGTTAACCTTTGAAATATTTTATTGGAGAATTGTGTATTGTGCTCGTGCACCGTGATGTTCCAGAACGGTAAAACGGTTAACCTTTGAAATGTTTTGTTGGAGAACTGTGTTTTTCTAAAATGATTTTTGGCGCATAAGTCATCTGATTATAATGGCTGTTCAAATGGATTGTACTTGCACTAGATGTTGCCGCTAACCCCTTAAATGGGGGGAATACTTTTGTATTTGAGGTACAGGTCTTGGAGGAGAACGAGCATGCGGACAGTACAAGGATGATGGGGAAGGGTGATTCTGTTTAATGGTTGTTTGTTTGGCGTCTTATCTTTTAATTTTATTAATTATGTCATTTGTTTCAGTACTCGAGTACTTTCTTCTTTTGGACTTGAATTTGTTTGTGGACCCGTTTTGGGGAAGATTCTATTTATCACAGTTGGATTCGGTATATTTGTTTTGAATGTCTTAAATTGTGGAATCATTTGTATGTTGATGATGTTTGCCATTGGTCATGATGTCGAGTTGGTGTGTTAGCCTGGTAGATTCCAAAGGGTTGGGTCCACGGCGTTGTAACATGCCCTGAACCCTCACAAAATAATTCCCGCTGTTCAGGAAACTTATCCTAAATAGTTATATATTCATTTTTATATGATAATTTTAACCTAAATCATACTTGTGTCTCATCCCGCCGCACCGCTATTCTTCATCGTTTTGCTACTTTACTATTAATTTGCTGCCCTTCGACCTTCTTTATCAAATTACTATTGCAAATCAATCTGGTATCTACATATTGCTGTTATAGTGGATTTTTCTCACCACAATCAAGCTAACGATTTTGTAATCGATATATACAATCAACCTATCGACTGTGTTTAGTTCTCGACTATATAATCGTATTTTGGTCCATAGATTTGGAATTATTTGTTATTTGATTTGGGATTCAATCGAACTCTCTGGACATCTTTTGCTCTAAATCTTGTCACTTTCGCAGGTAAAAACTGATCTTTTTTACCATTCCTTGTTGTATATATATGTATGTATATATTTTGGTAATTAGTTAATTTTTGATGGAGTCCATTTCTGAAGATCAGTTTAGTAAGTTGTTATGAGGTAATTGACTGGTGGAGTTGGGTAACTTAGGAATTTTAAAGCGGTCGATCATAAAATGTCTTGTAGGGGTCACATAATTACAGTGGAATGGTAGATGATTGTTGTTGTGAATATTAGAGATTGAAAGATTGTATCCATTCTCACAGGATTTTGTCAAGACTCTGTTTTTTTATACTTGAAGGCATATCCCTGTTGTTTAGTATGTTTAAGTATTCCAATTCTAATGGTCGTGTTGCATCATAAGAAATGCCTAAAATGTAGGAACTTGGGTATAAACTAATTTGGTTGAAGGATAAATTGTTGTTTTGTTTACATGATTATTTCATTTTTAAGTGTTTGTATTTTGGTGGTTCATTGAAATTACTAGATTTTGACCATGTACTCTAGGTTGTCTGTGGAGGTAAATATGTAATGTCGAAAAGGCATTGGTATCATAAAAGATTGCGAGTCCATTATGATCAATGAAGTATCAGTTCTACAGAATTAGATAAAGGATCTTCAACTTAAGCATATTATGCTGCTTAATACACTCATGCAACTAGAGGTACTTCTTTTTCATTTACTTGTACACTTGTTATATTCTGCGTAAGACAAGGAATACTTTTTATGAATTATATGTGTTCCAATTATTGTTAATTCTCAATTAATTTGTCAATTTTTTGTGTATTTGGGGTTTTTTGGAAACCCGAATCTAGAGGTATAACAATAGCTCTATAATCCTTGAAGCCATATATTCCAAGACCACAGATGCACACTTTCACCGTACAACTAAATAAAACACAGAATTTCAAATTCCTATTTATCTCCACATATTACTGCATCTCTGGGCAGGCTGTAGTGGTCTTTCTGGCTTTGCCCACAATAAGCTTATATGTTATCTTTCTCCAGTTGCGAATTCCAAATGTTTATAATATACATGAATAATATTTTATGGTTAATAGTGACTATTATAGTTGTGAAGTGGTATCAGTAGCAATACTCGAGTATATAACAATATCACTACGCCATAGATGGCCTACAACAACCCTGAAAATGTGTCACTATAGACCTGATTTAGTGTTGCCTTAGCCCTGAAAAAGGGCAAAGGTAACACCAAAAGTGTGTTGTGTTCTCAGCAGTTGCCTTTGACCACAAAGGCAACATGCGAACTGCCTAAGGTAACACCCTGTTCTCATGTTACCATAGGAGCCTATGGCAACATACTTGGCACCCTATTACAACATTTTATCTATGTTGCAATAGATATTATAATTTAATAAAATAGATACCAAATTGCGTGGGGGCCACTTGTGGGGCCAATTGTGGCAACACGGTTCTATCTAATGCAATACCAGATAATAACTGCAACCCAATGTGTATTGCAAAATATTAACCAATTGCAACACACTAACTACCTATTGCAACACATTAACATTTATATATTGCATTTCCCATAAAAAAATAATTCTGCATCATTAACGAGCTATAGTTAAACCAACAAGTACATCAATCCATCAAAAACATCAACCAATCCACTACATCAACCAACAACATCAATCAAATAGACAACCAATTCAGGAACATAAGTAGAAGTACTAGAAAATAATATGGTTAGTCAACCAACCACATGAAAATGTAATAGGCAAGATAGATGGTTGAAAATTGTTCAAAATAGAAGAACAAATGGATGACATCTAAGAGTAGGGCCTCCTGTAACTGGAGTGTCATATTCTTGCGTAATTGGATTTCCATCTTCTCGCGTAATTGGAGTGCCATCTTCTCGCGTGTCACTAGAAAGTGTTGCACCAATATCAATTTTCAAGTCAGGGTTGGATTCACCTAATTTTTTCAGAATCCATGTCAGGTTGTGCCGGACCTTCTGATTCACCTTGACATCCATTTATTCATTGACCCTACAGGTAACCTTCGCCTCTACTTCGTCAACAAGCTCCTGCCGATTAGTAAGTAACTCACTTCCTTATAATTCGGACACTTAACAAGGGGTTTCTCCAATAAGCCAACAGCTTTACGAACTACTTCTTCATTAGCAAACCATTTCTTATTCACATTATTCACACTCCTGCATAAATAATTAATTATGTAAAAGGAAGTGAATCAAAAGAAGAAATGTAACCATAGAAGATATCATATAGAAAAGCAGTTATGGAGTTTGCTAAAAAGTATCAACATCGTTAAGCATGTATCTAATAAAAGAGATTCACATACCACGAGGAGAACTTCGACAAGTATAAACTGAAAATACATTTTAAGTTGAAATACAGGGGTACAACAATTGTAAGAAAAGAACGAGTTAGATGTTCAAATTTGCTTCCCAAGCAATGCAGTCAAAGGTATTCCAACATAGTGAAGTTAGAGAAAGGAGAAGACAGTAATGGTAGATAAAGTTTGGTATATGACATGCGAAGCCATCACCATGAAATAGTATTTGGTTCCAGCAACCAGTGTAGAAAATATATATGCATGATCCGCTAAAAAAATAAAAATAAATTGAAATAACATAAAATGAGGAAATACTTTAGAATACTATAGAACCATAAAGCTTGCTGCCACAAAAGCACCCGGGGGTGGCCGAGCTGGAAAACAATGAAGAAATAGAATTACTTTTGTTCCCAATATAAAAGGAGTACTATAGATATAAGAACATGCACAGTTGGAAAATGAGTTGATAATCAAAGCACCGTATCACAACAGAGGCCACTCTTAATATAGATTATAATAACACTTCATAAGATATGAAAGAAAAAATAAAAGATAGAGTTTAACGGGCCCTCTAAGATGATACAACAAAAATCTTTTAATTTATACGATGAAGCAGGGCAGCTCGTATATTGATACAGATTCCAATATTGACAAAGTAGACACATTGCAGTCTCATCCATTCCATGCCAAATTTTCATCTCATTGCCATATTTGTATATGATATCAAATAACCATAAAAGTAGACAGGTAAAGAACACGTCTTATTAGATTAAAGTATTATCTTTGACATATAAAGACAATATAGCTCCACATAGAGCATCCCACAAGTGATGTACTAATATAAGACATAGGACTTAATAGTATACATGTATTTCAATGTAAAGTAAAGTACAATTTATTAGTAATAACCATATAAACTACTAAAATAAAGTATATGGTATGAAGTATATCAATTAATGGAGTTTAATAAATTATGGATAACAAAAAATATCACATCTTTCCAATCTGGGATTCCCCTTCTGGGACCCAAATAGGATGGTCAAACATGCAGTTATCTCCAAACTTACAGGTTCTTGTTTGTATATAATAAGCACAGTCCTTCTCTCTGGGCCTATGGGGATAAATAGGCAAATGGCTCGTACTCCCATATCTAGGGCGCTTGAATAAGAAGTTTGACGAATACCAAGCTTTAGTTTGCCCAATCTTGTTTTGGGCACCCAAAAGAGTCTGGTAATAGAGTGTTATATGTATAACAAGAAAATAATTGTATATGTTACTATGTATATAGGATACCTATTAATGTATACAAAGAAATCAATATGTATTCCCAGGTAAACTTGTAAGTTTAGGCATGTGTATGTTTAGAATGCCCACATAAGCTTCAAATAGTCATTTATATATCAAGATACATACTTTAACACAAAATAATAATAAATCTCCATAATAAGTTAAAAGCCACGAATCATCAAACCACTAGCAATGACTTACATAATGAATTTGTACACTTCACATTAGATAGGCAACTCCAATGACGGTTGTTGCATAACAGTCTTCAATATATAGAATCACGACATGGAAATCCATAATCATATACACAAATAAAGTATACTATATCTTCAGTACATCAACCATAGATCCATCGCAGACATAACTAGTAACGGGAGGTGGAATCAATATAGTACTTGAGTAATAAAGTTTCAACTCTTCTCCAAATTATTTTCTGAGTGAAGTATCCACAGGGCCTCAACGTAGGGTAACCATATATTAGCAACAAAAACAAATCTACTAGAGGTGGTACGAACACTCATCCTCCCTGTGACTACAACACTTAGTATTTTATGTAAAACCTTACATGTCATACTAATAGATACATAGAAATGAAATATATTCAAAAGTCTAGTGCACGCGATTTAGGGACTTCAACGAATTTATTTACTTGAGGCTGGATTAAAATTTCATGAACATAGATGATATATCAAATAGAACAATTTCAGCCCAAGAAAGCAAAAAGAAAAAAATAGAATTTTGTATAACAATCTCAAATAGACCTTAATTTGGATAAACGAAGGACTAGGATTACCAGTTATAACGACGCAATAGTATGCATGCAGGGTCCCTTGGAATTGAAAGGATGGTAGAAATCTTGGTAATGTCTTCCCCTTGACGTTGCTGTATATCTTCTTCCTTTAAGATGGTATAACTCTTCTGGAGAATATACAAGAACATATAGTGTCAAAAGGAGATTAATATATGAGGTGTTTTTAAACAATTTACTTTAGCAAAACTTCCAAAATCCACTATTTCTTAGTTCTAACTGTATAAAAGAATTATTACCAAAGTTTCACTTCACCGCATTAAAATTCAAAGTAAGCTGAAATCGCTCAAAAATTTACTCATACTTGATTTCAACTTTTGTAATCCAAAATTGAAAACTCTTGTTCCCAGAATAACAGCAAAATTCCGCTCCACTAACAGTAGCAAGCATCTGATTTGATAGATCAAAAAGCCCAATTATATAGTAACCATCTATCTGCACTAAAATTTCATCTGCCAAGTTAAATTTATTTCCAGTTGATAGTCTTTATGACACTACCCTAAAAAGCCAAAATTCTTTGCTGCAACAACCAAAGCAGACTCATCAGGAGACACAGCTTGATACCAGATCTTTTCAGGGGACTCGTCGCCTTCAGGAAGCACAGTATGACATATAGCAAGGCACCTGAAGAATTCCTACAAAAAATAAAATCTCTAACCCGATATGACAAATATAACACAACGTTCAACGACTACAACCCAATTTGCAACCTTAATCTCTGAAAATGATGGGCAAAAGCAGACATATCCCATTGAGAACCAATGCTCAATATTCACATCTAATTGCTGTTTCAAAATGAAAAGCTTCATTAGTAGCCAAAAAGAATCCAATGATTACCCTCTAAAAACAAAAATAAACTAACAGAAAAACATCCCGTAATATGATTAATTATAGTCATAAATTGAGAATATAAGGGAAAAGAGAGAGGGGGGGGGGGGGGAATGAAGGCTGAACGGCACAATCCAATGATTTTTTAATTTTTTAATAAAATTATTGTAAGAAAATTTTGAAAAAAATAGTATTTATAAAATAAATATAATATTTATTTAATGGAGACATATTTTATATAAAATATCTTTTTTGGTTTTATTAAATTTTAATTAGTCTTAAAGTATAATTTTTATTTTGAAAGAAATTTATCTTTTTATTTATTAATAGTCTAAGGCAACACAGGCATAGTGTTGCAGTGTGTAACACCTGTTTATAGTTATAGCAACACAGTTTTATATCTACGGTAACACCAAGGTTACAAGGTTGCGATAGGGCAAAAATTTCATAGCTACTGCAACACCTGAGAAGGCAACACCATGCCCATGAGGTGGCGATAGGCAATCTATGGCGTAGTGTCCCTTTCTAACAATAGCAGTCAACTGGTCGTTATGCACCTTATACATGAACAATCAGTGTTTTTTATCCAAAAAAGTTGTTATAAATGACTAAATGTGTAATTTGTTCTATAGAGAAAGTATGATGTCGGTTACAATGTCAATAATGAAAGCTCTTTTAGGGAGAACACCATTTTATGGTTGTTTCAAGTATTCAATATAGCAGTGTTCTTATTTGTAAATCTATAGTAGCTTACAACATTGCATATGTTAATGTGTTTTGCATCTTATTGTTCGTGAGTTATTGTTTGAGTACTCCATATAAGTTGAGTATCAAAACATTCAATTTGGCCGTCAAAAATATCATGTGATTGTGATTTCCTTTAGAAAGAAATACAGATACTTTAATTTTTCTAGTTCATACTTGTGGAAAGGGCAGGGTTTACTTTGTTTACTTTTGAGTCTTGGATAAAATTTAATCAACATAGTATATGATTCTTTAGTAAGCAAAGCTTATAATGTCTTCCGATGTCTGGAGTTCCATTATGCAGGGAGGGTCAATATGTGTAGCTAGAGACTATAACTTTCTTTTCCTGTTAAACCTACATTAGTTTCAATGTCTATAGATTCCAGTAATACGTCGTGTCTGTTGTTTTGTTCTCCGACATGCATATCATCTATTTTCTGATGCTTACAGTCCATAGTTTTCAGGAATGGGGAACATTTATATTGCCTTGGTTTCTGGTTTGGAATTCACAAAAAATATTGCTAATCTAAGGTCTGTAGAATGCATCCTTTTCTTTTGAGGCCTGTTCTTGTATTTGTCGTTCCCCTCCCCTAAAATCCCAACACATGCGCAATCGCAGACCCTTTTTTATTTTCCAATAGGTCATTAGCATGGGAAGAAGTTGTTTTCCTTGGTGTAATTTAAGTTCTAATTAGTTCTAAAATGTCCTATAAAAATCGAATATTTTTGTTATTTTTGGAATTTTTATCTTGTCAATTGTGATATGTCAAGTGAAATTCTTCCAGTGGTTGTCAAATTATTTTATTTCATATATATTTTTTTAAAATGTTAGCTGTAATGTTAAGCTCCCCAACTGGAAAATTAAGTGTTCATAGCGATTTATGATCGATCGACAACTATTTTTTATTTGTAAGGGCGAAGATGCAAGTCGCCATTATGCTGGGATGATGCTTCTGACACCGTGGTTACCGAGTTAGATCTGATCCAGGAGTCTATTAAGAAGATCTCTATCATTCGAAAGCACATGCTAGCAGCACAGAGCCGGCAGAAATCTTATGCTGAAAACCGACAACGACCTTTAGAATTTGCAGTTGGGGATCATGTTTGGGTCAAAGTATCACCTATGCGGGGTATCCGGTGTTTCGTCCAAAGGGCAAGTTAAACCCGAGGTTTATATGCCCATTTGAGATATTGGACCGGGTATGGATGCTTGCATATCGATTAGCTCTGCCACAGCATCTGGATGGAGTGCATAACGTCTTTCACGTCTCCCAGTTAAGGAAGTATGTCTATGATCCGAGTCGCAAACTCAATTTCGAAGAAGTGGAAATTTCCGACGACGCTACCTTTAGAGAGGTACCGATCGCCATCTTGGATCGATGTATAAAGATATTGCGAAATAAAGTCATACCCCTCGTGAAGGTTTACTGGTCGTACAACGGAATGGAGGAAGCGACTTGGGAGACCGAGTCGAGCATGAAAGAGTGTCATCCCGAGTTATTTTCTTAGTTTCGGGACGAAACTATTTTTAAGGGGGGTGATATGTAATACCACCGGTATTTCATGCTTAATTACCTTGTACTATGTGATTTCTTATAATGTGATGTTGTTTTTTTTATTATTTATTTCATTAAATGTTATA
The DNA here is from genome assembly GCA_033398695.1 of Orobanche coerulescens. NCBI lineage: Eukaryota > Viridiplantae > Streptophyta > Magnoliopsida > Lamiales > Orobanchaceae > Orobanche > Orobanche coerulescens. The sequence goes on along the minus strand of CM065811.1, from coordinate 90,780,884 downwards.
CAAATGTGCGATGTGGATGAAACGGAGGTGACATGCCTTGAAGCCGTTGGACAATCGTCGGTGCAAATATGACGGTGGCCAATGTCTTGTTCCCCAATAATTGTTGACGAGTGGGAAGGTTGGTCACCCCGAGATGGTTAAAATGTGATATGTGGCTAAGTGATTGAATGTCTAACGCACGTTATAGTATATGCATAACGTACGCTAAATTTGAAGTATAACATACGTTAACGTAACTCGGTTACGTACATAACAGTTGAGATGGTCTCCCGACCAGAATCTTCCTTTTGATATGGATAGAGCTACTTTCGGCGGGCTAGAGGACAAACGAGTCAACCCCTTATAACGTACGCTATTCGCCAAGCTTAAAATACACTAGGATTAGGTGCATTACGTACGTTACAATAACTTACGTATGTAACATATGGGTGCAATTCAGTCAGTGGCCTCTGGACGGCCTTTACGTACGTTAACCACCGCACATAGTGTACGTAATACGCTTTACGTATGTAAATCCTGGAACTTTAACATACGTTAACGCGATCGAGTGTTATAAAATAACACTCCCACCTTCATTTCTCCCGACCCAAAACTTGAAGTGAAGCACTCTTGAAGCTTTTCTACAGCTTTATACTCGATTCTTGGCCTCTCATACACTTGAATTAACATAGAGGAGGTGATTTCGTAAGCTCCGGTGAAGATTATCCAAGTCATTCGATCCATTTCTCGTTTCTCCTCGTGGCTCTTGTTGATTTGTCATCTCTCCTCATTGTTCTTCAGCTATTAAGGTAAGCCTATCAATCCTAGGAGTAATATCTTCAATGTTGTTGATTATTACTTGTTAGATTATGGGTACTTGGATAGATTTTTCTAAATCTCATAGACAATCTAAACGGACGAACTTGTAGTAATCGGGATTATCATTGTTCGTATATTTTGTTTTCATGCAACTTATTGTAACAATCACATGCGAGAACTTCCATCTCAATTTACATTTGGATTATATAAACTCGACGAATCAATTGTAGGAGAATTTTGTAGGAATCCGTCACCGTTTGATAAACTATTCGTAACCCACTCTTGCCATATGATTATCAACGTTAAATTAACTAGGGGAATTAATTCGATAGTATTAATGTCATTGAGAATAAAACGCCGAAATTATTGTGTAAAATGGTAATCCACCGATTGAAGTACTCGGAATAGAGAATTGAATTAAAAGTTATGGGATTCGATTATGCTATAGTTTTTTGTTGCTAACTGAATGATGATTGAGATAATCTTGTTGAACAAATCGATATAGCTAACGTTAACCGTAGAATTGAACGACATAGTGGTACGTATTGCTTGTGAACTTAGAAGCACGATACTAGTGTTGGCAATTAAGACTACGTTAGGAACCCAGTCAGGGAAGGGAAGGGAGACTAGTTCTATTCATCATGATTCGTACGATGTGTTAATCGGATATTACGTGACTAGGTTAAGCTCGATCAGGCATGGAGATCCCAGTTATCATAAGGCACCTACCGTCGGATCAAAGGCAAGTGAAATCTTGCTCGAGAAATTCTAATATTATTGAAATGTTCGTATACATGAATGTGCCATTGTTGATGAATGCCCACGGTTGTCTTTCTCTAAGAATGTGTTATAAATGGGTTGATGTATTGTGGATAAAACCTGTATGTTATCCGTATGGAAATGTGTTGGGGGATAAGACTCAAATTGGGCACCTACATTCCGGGGTATTCCCATGTGGATACTTTCGTGACCCTTGGTTGCGACCTTGGGGTTTATGTGATAAAAAGAGAAAGACAACGTCGGTCATGTGGTGAAATATTTTCTGTTGGTTATGTCGCACTGTGTTTGGTAAAATTGTGTATATCATTGCAAATAACTGTTATTGGTATGCATTCTCTGACCCTGGTTACCTGGCATGAATTGTCGTGCCAGGTAAATTTGTTAATCATGTGCAGGACATTCCTGAGGGGTCCAGTCAGACTTGAACGATGTTGGAATAAACTCTTTCCGCTGCATAAATTAAATTTAATCTTTCAAACCTCCATTATGTAATAATCGAACTTTGAATTATGTTTCTTCCTAAAACTTTTCGGCTCATGATATGTAATCGTGGACTTATCGTTTTATTGCAATTTCTTTAAAATGTTTATTTCCTAAACTAGCCTTGTGGGTCCCACACGGGATTCACGGCACTGTAATACCTCGGGAGATTTTGGGGGTGATACAGAAAATGGTATCGGAGCAACGGCTCCTGGTTTAAATAAAATTTCTCCTAATTTTCAAAGTTATTCCAGTCCAACACCCCAAGCGACCGTAACTCCTCGTGGGAATGCAAAGTAAGTGATATGTGCGTTTTCTGTCTGGATACTACATTTAATTGTAAACTGTGTGTGGAACTGGCTTTAGATTAGTACTTTCAGTAATGGCACGCCGATGAGCTAGGAGGGTGGTGAATGATGCTCAGGGTTCCGCCGCAAACCACAACGGGGACAGGAATACTGCCGAGACCTATCCTGCTGGGGACCAGCCGCCACCAATTAATCAAAATGATCAGGAGGGGGAACGCCAGAATAACAACACGGGAGGCATGGACCCGGCTTTCGTTCAGGCCCTTGCCCAAGCTATCGTCATGAGAATTGCTCAGGTCAACCAGGTAGAACGGATACCGGTCATCAATGTGGAGGAAAATGTAGGAAGAGACCGATGGTTGGGGGAGATGCTGAAGGCTAGTCCTCCATTGTTTGACGGGGCACGGGAGAAAAACGTGGACGACTGGATTTCTGAAATGGAGACTGCTTTCGAAATGATAGGATGTTCAGAGAACCGGAAGGTGCCGCTCGGGGTTAATCAACTCCGCGACACTGCTGCCCGCTGGTGGAGGACTTACAAGCCAAAGGACCGAGTGGTCTGGTGGACCGAATTTTCCCGGTAACTGTGGAGCGACTACTGTCCCAGATCAGCCCAAACCGCTAGTTCACGAGACTTTTTTAGTGCCGGACCACAGAATATGCCAGTACCAGAGATCATCCAGGCCTACCGAACCGAGCTAAGTTACATCTCGCAGATGGTTCCATTAGAAGATCAACGAATATGCCACCTTGCACAGAGGTTGCTGGAAGATGTACAACGCTATGCCGCCGGATTCCACTGCACGACTCTACGGGCGTACGAAGATGTGGTCACAGCATATGCCGGTACTGTTGTTAATCCGACACCGGACATAACTAGAAGAAGCAAAAGACATCAGCTCAGTCAGGGAGCATCAACAAAATGAATTCGGGGCCTGCATCTTCTTTTAAGTCAACAGTTTCGTACCAACAGAAGGGTGCATCTGATTGGCCTTACCGTAGGGACTGCTTCAATTATGGCGTGTTCAGGCATACGGATTGGTGCCAGAAGTCGGATACCAAATGTTTCACTTGTGGAAAGAGTGGACACATGTCTCGTTACTGCTGGCGGGCCAACCCCACTTAGAACTCAGCTTCCCAACCGAGTCAACAAGGCTCCGTGCAATCCTCCAGGACGCCTGCTGTTTCCAACTACCGAGCTCCATCCCATCAGACTCAACCACCGCCACACAGTGCCGGACGAGGCCGTGGGTGCAGAAGTGCTACTTCATCCTTTTCGGAGTCAGTGCCGTCCCGTGTATTTGAGTTGAGGGCTACAGATGGTCAGTCCGTCCCAGCTATCTCAGGTACTCTTCTTGTTAACTCTCAGATAGTGCATGTACTATTTGATACCGGAGCCACACATTCGTTTATATCTGCGGAATGTGTTGAACGTTTAAATCTTGATTGTGTGCCTTGTGAATCCTTTACTGTTAAGCTACCTGAGGGTAGTAAAATAGGCGGCGATTATAATGGTTCGAGACTATCAGATCTGCATCAATGATCATAGTTGGACGGATAATCTTATGGTCTTCCCGCTTCAGAATGAAGATATCATATTAGGTATGGACGGGATGCCATTGCACAGGATGATCTTGGATACCTACCACTTGACTATTTCCATCACGGCTCATGACGGTACCACACATGTTATCAGAGGACGAGAACACTTCAGTACGAAAGGATCTCTCGGCCTTCTTGCATCGGAAGTCTCCTGCAACTCTCGAAGGAAGTACTATTGGTGTTATGTTCTTCAGGAGGATACTTCACAACTTACGATTGCAAACATTCCGGTGGTGAATGAATTTCCAGACGTTTTTCCCGATGAACTACCAGGGCTGCCACCGCTCCGAGAAGTTGACCTCTCCATTGAACTCGAGCCGGGGACGAGACCTGTTTCCAAAGCACCTTACTGGATGGCACCGACCAAGATGAAAGAATTAAAGATACAGCTCGAAGATTTGCTGGAGAAAGGATTGATCCGCCCGAGCACCTCGCCGTGGGGAGCGCCGATACTTTTTGTTAAGAAGAAAGACAACTCTCTACACTTGTGCATTGATTATAGGGAACTAAATAAGGTTATTATCAAGAATCGTTATACACTTCCAAGAACCGATGACCTCTTAGATCAATTACAAGGGGCAGTTCTGTTTTCAAAGATCGATCTACAGTCTGGATATCACCAATTGAGGATTCGGGAGGAAGATATACCCAAGACTGCATTTCGATCAAGAGTAGGCTGACTACTACTCCAGTGTTAGTGCTACCGCAGGGAACGGAAGGATTCATTATATACACGGATGCATCTAAGCATGGGCTGGGGTGTGTCTTCATGCAGAATGACACAGTCATTGCGTACGCATCCCGACAACTGAGGCCGTACGAAGTGAATTACCCGATGCACGACTTGGAGCTAGCCGCAGTGGTGCATGCCCTCAAGATTTGGAGGCACTATCTTTACGGAGTTATTTGCAAGATTTTCACGGATCATAAGAGTTTGAAGTATATCTTCACTCAGAGGGAATTATACATGAGACAGAGGCGCTGGTTGGAGCTAATCAAGGACTACGATGTGGAAATCTCCTATCACCCCGGGAAAGCCAATATGGTAGCCGATGCTCTTGGTCGGAAAACTACACAAGAAGTGATGGTATCCAGCATAACAGTTCAGCCCGAACTGCAGCAAGACATTAGGAGAAGCAGTACCGAAGTATGGATACAACATAGGCAAGGACAATCGTGCTCAATCAATATACATTCGTCCTTACTAGATGAGATACGTCTAGCACAGATGGAGGATCCCGAATTACGTGCGAATGGTGCAAGAATCGAGGGAGGAGATGTTTCCGACTATAAGATCCAGGGTGACTTTGTGAGGTTCATAAATAGGATCTGTATTCCGCCGAATGACGGGATGAAGCAAACTATACTGAGGGAGGCACACTCCACTCCCTATTCTATTCACCCAGGAGCGGTTAAAATGTACAAAGATCCCTGACAGAGCTTTTGGTGGAAAATATGAAATGGGAAGTTGCTAGGTTCGTCGCCCGATGTATGATGTGCCAACAAGTGAAGATTGAACACTGCAGACCAGCCGGAATCATGTAACCCCTACCCATCCCGGAGTGGAAATGGGAGAGCATATCGATGGATTTTGTCACTAAGCTACCAACGGCGGTGGGAGGAAATGATACAATTTGGGTCATTGTTGATCAATTGACGAAATCGGCACATTTCATTCCTATTCAAGAAACAACCGGGACAGAGCAATTGGCCGCTATTTTCATTAGGTAGATCGTGAGGCTGCACGACGTTCCCTCATCCATCATTTTGGATAGGGACACCAGATACGTGTCTTGTTTTTGGAAATCCGTCCATAAATCCATGGGGACCTAAATACAGTTTAGCACAGCTTATCACCCTCAGACGGATGGACAAACCGAACGTACGATTCAAACCTTGGAAGATATGTTGAGGGCATGTTTGCTCGATTGGGGTAAGGATTGGGCTAGGCATCTAGGATTGGTGGAGTTTTCGTATAACAACAGCTGGCATGCAAGCATAGGCATGGCACCGTTTGAGGCCCTGTATAGGCGAAGATGCAAGTCGCCGTTATGCTGGGATGATGCTTATAACACCACGGTTACTGAGTTAGATCTGATCTAGAAGTCTATTAAGAAGATCTCTATCGTTCGAAAGCACATGCTAGCAGCACAGATCCGACAGAAATCTTATGCCGAAAACCGACAACGACCATTAGAATTTGCAGTCGGGGATCATGTTTGGGTCAAAGTATCACCTATGTGGGGTATCCGGTGTAACACCCCAAACTAGGCGGATATTACAGTGCTGTGGACCCCCAACTAGGACACACCAGGCGAGTGAAAATGAATGAAATACACAGGGTAAATGTAGTACCGAACCACATTACATCATTAATTACTCCGATGAGGAGTTTCATACAACATACCCAAGGAAATGACCGAATACAAGTATATTTTATATGGAGATAAAATATACAACACTGAAATAATATAAGGAAACACGGTGAATGAAAGGACTCGGCCCCCCTACTAGTATCACTGGGACTCCTCGCCGGCAACGTTATCTTCCCGTGCCTTAGCCTTGCCATGACCTGAAAAACAAAATCCCCCAACGGGGTTAGTTACACAAAACAATAATCCTCAAGAGTTGAATAAACACAATCATATATATGCTGTATAAACCACAAGTTCGATCAAAAATGAATCAGTTAGATTATAACCCAATCTTGTTGAAAACATACGCAATCAAACATGCTGTATGAATCAACTAACGGTACGGCTCAAAGGGTGGCGCCACACTACGCCCGGGATGGAAATGTGTCTGTGCACAAGCCACCATCGAGTATCGATCGAATACATGTGTGGTCTTGTACCTAATCAGTCTCACAAAGTGATCTTCTCGTGTGCACAGTCCAATATGAGGCCAACAACCAACACACGACTTAATATGTGCCCGACATGAAAATCCTACACATACCAACCGGCACGCCAGTATGACCAGGAATGCCACGAGATAACAAAAGTGACATCGAAATCAATAATGACTCACCGAGATGAAATGACAGTGAAATGAATGACAGCTCAATGAAATAATTGGAACCGCTGCTCGTGGATCAAGTGATTAATTGACAATGACAAGTCTCGATACGGTTAATACAATATAAATGCGTTATGATTATGAATGAACAACAACGAAAGGAATGAATATCCCTTTAACTGAGTAAGAATTAACTTACCTTAACACCGTTGATGATACAATCTCTCTCGAACAACGTCCTAAGGAAACTACCGGTCGCTCGAACAACCTTGAATAACACAATTACCAACAATCCGTTCAACATACGAATCAAACACGAATATAACTAACTCAAAACGTCGATACGACTAAACCAAGTTCATTGGGGCATTATATCGAACACGTTGAGGCCAAACTTCGATTGTTTACAACCAAACCTCAATAATACCAATATCAAATCCCCAAGAAGTGTTTCAAACCAACAAAACATCTTCAATACGATCAATAATCCAATATGAATATCCAAATTCGTGATTTCAACAACAATTAATCGAAAATCCCCAAATCCAACTCAATATTCAAAGTGTTCTTGAATAACCTTTCAATAATCCGATGAATATTCATACATACTCATAATCATATGTATATCTCTTCATACAACATGATTATAACATCCAAAACATCATATCTCAACACAAATCGAAATCCAAGAGGTTTGAGAAAATTACCTTTGAAGATCCAAACACTTTGATTCGATGAACACGCGTTAGATCGGCGATCTGAGCTTCACAACCGAATGAAAATGATGAAGAATTGAGTATTCAAGTGATTGATAATGAAAATTTCTCCCACAAACCCTCTCTCTCTGATGTAGGATGAAGAAATGAGTTTTTCTTCTCAAAAAATGAAGTTATAGTGCAGACTGCACTGTGTGCCACGGCCCGGCCGAGTGTGCCGCGGCACAGGGCCGAAATCTGCCCTCAGTGCTCGGCAGTGTGCCACGGCCCAGCCGAGTGTGCTGCGGCAGTGACTCGGCAGTGTGCCACGGCCCTGCCGGCAGGAGCCGCGGCCCCCGGTACAGGCGGGTCGGCCAAAACTGTAACATGTGTGTGTCTTATCTATTTCGACCATAACTCCCTCGTCCGGACTCCAATTGACTCACCGTTTGAACCATTGGAAAGATAACTTGATTCTATATAATATTGAAAAGATTCAGAATTTTTGGAGTTTCCAAAAATTAATGGTGATTTTACAAAGTCGAACTCATACGTGGAAAAGTCGCTTAAGAATACGGAACTCAATAGAACGACACCGAGATGAACTCGGATGACAAAAAGTGTAGAATTAATCATTCTCGGAATGACGAAATGGTAATAACAGAGTCGCTAAGATGAACTTCCGCCAAAAAAATAAAATTACCGGAAATCCAAATTGCGGATATTACATACTACCCTCCTTAAAAGAAGTTTCGTCCCGAAACTTAAAACAAGTAGGGAGAAGCAATATCCCGCTAGAAAAACTCAACGAGATACACAAGAACCGCAAATGTACCCAACAATAGCATGATTCGAACAAGAAGGAAATTTGAAATGGCATGAATTCTAATATCGACATCTATTAATGAAGTAATTATAACGATCAAGATAATACTCTTGTCTCGATTCCCAAGTAAGGTTGAAATAATGAACAATATCGATACACAACTCGAAGTTATTACGAACGGTGAACATGGATGAATGAATGTGGATGATGAACGGTTATTAACAAGTGAAAAATTACATAGAGACAAATACCAAATGAAATTACTGAATGATAATGACCGAATTACAACCGGGTATTACATACACCCCCCTTAAAAGATTTTCGTCCTCAAAACTAAGGATCAAACAACTCGGGATAACTCTCCCGCATACTATCCTCTGTTTACCAAGTAGCCTCTTCGACTCCGTGTCTAGACCACTGAATTTTAACCAAATGAATTGCCTTATTCCTCAACTGTTTGATTCGCCGCTCTAAGAATCATATGGGACGCTCCTCATACGAATGATCATCTGCGATCTCGATTTCGTCGAACTGAAGTATGTGACTCGGGTCGGCAACATACTTCCGTAGCTGAGAGACGTGAAACACATTATGAATTCGGCTCAACGCCGGAGGTAAGGCCAATCGATAAGCTAGCTTGCCTACTCGTTCCAAAATCTCAAACGGTCCAATAAATCTTGGACTAAACTTTCCCCGCTTCCCGAAACGGAAGATACCTTGACTCGGGGATACCTTGACCAATACGTGGTCACCTGTCTCGAACTCTAATGGTCGGAGACGATTGTCTGCATAAGATTTCTGTCGACTCTGAGCGGTCAACAAATGACTCTTGATCAAAGCTACCTTCTCACGAGCGGCTATAAGCATATCGGGCTCGGTACCAATTGATTCTGATAAGTCATCCCAACATAAAGGAGATGGACAACGAAGACCGTACAAGGCCTCGTAAGGTACCATATTAATCGAAGCATGCCAACTATTATTATATGTGAATTCAATCAATGGTAGTTGGGCTTCCCAATCGTCTTTCCAATCGAGGACGCATGCTCTCAACATGTCCTCCAATGTCTGAATAGTCCTCTCTGATTGTCCGTCGGACTGAGGATGAAAAGCTGTGCTGAAATTAAGATGAGTTCCCATGGCACGATAAACTGATTTCCAAAAATGAGACATGAATCGCCCGTCACGATCAGAAACAATACTCTTAGGAGTACCGTGCAATCTCACTATTTCTTTAATGAACAACTGGGCAAGTCTCTCGGGACCCCAAGTATCCTTAATCTCGAGAAAATGAGCTGACTTAGTTAGACGATCCACAATTACCCAAATTGTATTCATGCCATGGCGACTCGTCGGCAAACTCGTGATGAAGTCCATTGAAATATCCTCCCATTTCCACTCCGGAATAGGGAGCGGTTTTAGCATACCCGCCAGTCGCTGATGTTCTATCTTGACTTTTTGACAGGTGAGACATCTCGAAACAAACTCGGCGACTTCACGCTTCATATTACTCCACCAGTAATTTTGTTTCAAGTCTTTGTACATCTTGCTGGACCCTGGATGAATAGAATAAGGGGTAGCATGGGCTTCTCTCAAAATCGAGTTTTTCAACTCGTCATTCACCGTTACACATAACCGATTCTTAAATCTCAAGAGTCCATCCTCGTGGACCACAAATCCAGGGGCTTTCCCTTGTGCCACATCCTCGCAGATGCGCAACAAAAATGGGTCCGAACCCTGATTCACTCTGATCGCTTCTTCAAGTGGCGATGAAATCTCCAGCATACAAAGCTGTCCCTGAACACGCTGTAACCAAACCTCAATCTTATGCCTAAGTAATTCTTGCTGAAGTTCCTTCTGAACTGTTAATCGAGCAAGCATCTGCTCCTGAACGGACTTACAACTCAAGGCGTCGGCGACAACGTTCGCCTTGCCCGGGTGGTAGAGTATCTCAATATCATAATCTTTGATTAGTTCCAACCACCTTCTCTGTCGCATATTTAACTCCTTCTGAGTAAATATATATTTTAAACTCTTATGATCGGTGAATATCTGACAGGTAACGCCATAAAGATAATGATGCCAAATATTTAATGCGAATACCACTGCTACTAGCTCCAGGTCGTGGGTCGGATAATTTACCTCATAAGGTCTCAATTGCCGTGAAGCATAAGCAATAACCTTCCCGTTCTGCATGAGTACACATCCGAGACCCTGTCCGGACGCATCACTATAGACCACAAATCCTTCCATCCCTTGCGGTAAAGAAAGGACAGTTGCTGAAATTAACCGGCTCTTGAGTTCCTCAAAACTCTGTTGACACGCGTCGGACCACATGTATTTCTTATCTTTCCTTAAAAGGTTTGTCATGGGTTGAGTGATTTTAGAAAATCCTTCCACAAATCGCCGATAATAACCAGCTAATCCGAGGAAACTTCGGATTTCCTTAAACTTCTTCAGAGTTTGCCAATCTCGGATAGCCTCCGTCTTCTGAGGATCAACATGAACTCCGTCTGATGAAATTACATGTCCGAGAAACGTCACTTCGGACATCCAGAATTTACATTTGGAAAACTTCCCATAAAGTTGCTCTCGTCTCAACATGTCGAGCACCTGATGAAGGTGAAACTGATGCTCCTCCTGGTTACGAGAATAAATTAAAATGTCATCAATGAAGACAACCACGAACCGATCTAAATAGTCGATGAAAACCCGATTCATTAACTCCATGAATACCGCAGATGCATTAGTTAACCCAAACGACATTACCACAAACTCATAATGACCATAGCGTGTTCAGAATGCCGTCCTAGCAATATCCGACTCTCGGATTCGCAACTGATGATACCCAGATCTTAGATCGATCTTGGAAAATACTGAAGCTCCCTGAAGTTGATCCAAAGAATCATCAATACGGGGTAGGGGATATTTATTCTTGATCGTCACCCTGTTCAGCTCTCGGTAATCAATACACAAACGGAAAGAACCGTCATTTTTCTTGACAAATAATACCGATGCTCCCCACGGAGACGCACTCGGCTGGATATAACCCTTCTCGTTCAAATCCTCCAATTGATTCTTTAGTTCCAGCATTTCGGTCGAGGCCATCCGATACGGTGCCTTCGATATTGGAGATGTACCAGGCTCCAGCTCAATCGTGAATTCCACATCTCTCTGTGGAGGCAAACCAGGTAACTCGTCTGGAAAGACATCGGCATAATCTCTCACTACCGGAATATCCTCCAATATTACTGATGATTTCTCGGGCTTAGTCATATAACACCATTAACTGACACACCCCTGATTGAGTAATTTCACTGCTTTCATCAAGTTGATGACTCTCCCGGAACAGTTGGGATTACCTCCCTGAAAAACATATTCGACCCCATCATCTGAAATGATAGTGACCAAATGCTTACGGACGCTAATGACGGCATCATGACGATCTATCCAATCAATATCCAGAATGACATCGTCTCTCGGAAAATCTACCACGATTAGGTCTGCTAACCAATCACGGCAATGAAGCTGAATCGGACAATCCTTAATCTCACTATTCCCGATAATTCTTCTACCATCAGGTAGACCGATGACATAAGGCTGACAACTAGTAGCACTACCCAGACGTAGTCTACTCAAGCATGATTCGCAAATAAAAGAATATGATGCACCAGTATCAAAAAGGGTACACACGGGTTGAGATAGAATATCGACTGTACCTGAGATCATCCGGGCCTCTCGATCGTCGGTCTTCTTCATCTCGTAAATTCGGGGCTTGCCGGCCCTTGAACCAGACGCTCCCGCCTGATAGATCTTGGCTCTGCCTTTGTTAGCTCCTGTCGTCTTAAACGACGCGGACTGAGTGGCCTGATTCGGAACCGCTGACTGGTTTGGGGCCTGAGATGTCGCCGGAGTGGGTTTGGAGTCCCTTTGGCAAAAATGGGCCCTATGCCCTGCAATTTCACAGTTATGGCATGTGACAGTCTGCCTCGGACACTTACTATTGAAATGACCCTGTTATTCACAGTTGAAACAGGTGATGGCCGAACTGGCCGCTTGGGACTGAGATTCCGCGGGTTTAGGCGCCATAGGAGGTCGCTCAGAAAAAGTAGAGCCCGCATGAGGTTTCTTGAAAGTGGCCTGACCGCCGTCAGACTGATTACGATTCTTTGACTTTTTGCCAGCAGATGAAGGTTGCTGCTTCGCAATCTCCTTAGCAGTAAGCTCATAAGTAAGAGCTTTCTCGATGAATTCGGCCAGGGTGGTGCAATGATGATTAAGCAAATCTAGTCGCATATGAGGTTTCAACCTCTTGCTGAAATATTTGATCTTGTCCGCCTCAGAATGAATAATGGACGAGGCGAAAGGAAGTAGCTCCTGAAAGTTCTCGGCGATGGTGAGAACATCGTCGTCCGCTGATGGGTCGGAAGTGGGTAATTCTGATAACTTGGCCTCTCTGAGTGGGGCCGGATAATACCTCTCCATCATGAGAGTCTTGAATTGTTCCCAAGTACAAAATTCGTCGGTGGGCTTCAACGATAACCACCATGAATGAGCGCTCTTACCCAAATAGTAAGCCGCGACTGAAACTTTGTGTCCCTCAGGACAGTCCACCATAGCAAACAGTTTCTCGAAATGCTCAAGCCAGTGAATGATATCCGCCAGTTCAGATGAACCCTCAAAAGTAGGTGGTCTTTGGCGAGAGATGTCGCCAATGATACTGCTCACACCCCTCTCTTGCCTCTGAGGTGGCGGCGGAGGAGCCTGTTGATTCTGAGTAGCTGAGTTATGCATCTTTTCCATCAGTTGTGTCATCTGAGTCATTTGGGCCATCATGCCCTGCATAAAAGCGAGTGGATCAACCCGAACACCTTCTGAATGAGCTGTGTCTCGGGTACGACTCCCTGATAGTGAATGATTACGCCCAGGTGAATGAGTGGCAGCATCACTGCTCGATGAATTAGCATTATTCCTAGCATACGCACGTGTATTCACATGAGCTCTCGGGTTTCATCCCGCATCGCGGCCTCTTCCCCTGCGTCCTCTGCCAGCTCTTTCCATACTGAAGTGGGAAAGTCACTAAATGATTATATATCTCGCATGAATATCACATTATGAAATGATGAAAATGAGCATACGCGCCCAAACACAATGATTACATGAATGATCAATTGAGGTGACGTGATTATCTGATGAAATTCTTGAAATGATTAATTTGAACAAGTTAACAAGATTAATGATATGATCCTGAAGATCAACAACCGAGTGATGAAATGAATTGAGTGATTAATGAGTTAACATGATCAACATGATTAAAATGAAAATGATAAATGAAGAAATCTTACTGTTCTTTAGTCTGAATGGCTCGGCTCTTGCACAGGTCACACATGACGTGAAAGTCCAATAATACTAGTATGATGAACAATGATTTCAAATGAGACATGATTCGGAAGGTAGTATTCAAAACCACTCTCCGATACCAACTCTGTAACACCCCAAACTAGGTGGATATTACAGTGCCGTGGACCCCCGACTGGGACCCACCAGGCGAGTGAAAATAAATGAAATACACAGGGTAAATGTAGTACCGAACCACATTACATCATTAATTACTCCGATGAGGAGTTTCATACAACACACCCAAGGAAATGACCGAATACAAGTATATTTTATATGGAGATAAAATATACAACACTGCATGAACTCAAAATCCAAACGGAAATATGCAGCGGAAATAAAATAAGGAAACACGGTGAATGAAAGGACTGGGGCCCCCTACTAGTATCACTGGGACTCCTCGCCGTCAACGTTATCTTCCCGTGCCTTAGCCTTGCCACGACCTGAAAAACAAAATCCCCCAACGGGGTCAGTTACACAGAACAACAATCCTCAAGAGTTGAATAAACACAATCATATATATGCTGTATAAACCACAAGTTCGATCAAAAATGAATAGGTTAGATTATAACCCAATCTTGTTGAAAACATATGCAATCAAACATGCTCAAAGGTGGCGCCACACTACGCCCGGGATGGAAATGTGTCCGTGCACAAGCCACCATAGAGTATCGATCGAATACACGTGTGGTCTTGTACCTAATCAGTCTCACAAAGTGATCTTCTCGTGTGAACAGTCCAATGTGAGGCCAACAACCAACACACGACTTAATATGTGCCCGACATGAAAATCCTACACATACTAACCGGCACGCCAGTATGACCCGGAATGCCACGAGATAACAAAAGTGACATCGAAATCAATATTGACTCACCGAGATGAAATGACAGTGAAATGAATGATAGCTCAATGAAAGAATTGGAACCGTCGTTCCTCGTGACTGAAGTGATTAATTGACAATGACAAGTCTCGATACGGTTAATACAATATGAATGAGTTATGATTATGAATGAACAACAACGAAAGGAATGAATATCCCTTTAACTGAGTAAGAATTAACTTACCTTAACACCGGTGATGATACAATCTCTCTCGAACAACGTCCTAAGGAAACTACCGATCGCTCGAACAACCTTGAATAATATAATTACCAACAATCCGTTCAACATACGAATCAAACACGAATATAACTAACTCAAAACGTCGATACGACTAAACCAAGTTCATTGGGGCATTATATCGAACACGTTGAGGCCAAACTTCGATTGTTTACAACCAAACCTCAATAATACCAATATCAAATCCCCAAGAAGTGTTTCAAACAAACAAAACATCTTCAATACGATCAATAATCCAATATGAATATCCAAATTCGTGATTTCAACAACAATTAATCGAAAATCCCCAAATCCAACTCAATATTCAAAGTGTTCTTGAATAACCTTTCAATAATCCGATGAATATTCATACATACTCATAATCATATGTATATCTCTTCATACAACATGATTATAACATCCAAAACATCATATCTCAACACAAATCGAAATCCAAGAGGTTTGAGAAGATTACCTTTGAAGATCCAAACACTTTGATTCGATGAACACGCATTAGATCGACGATCCGAGCTTCACAAACGAATGAAAATGATGAAGAATCGAGTATTCAATTGATTGATGATGAAAATTTCTCCCACAAACCCTCTCTCTCGGATGTAGGATGAAGAAATGAGTTTTTCTTCTCAAAAAACGAAGTTATAGTGCTGACTGCACTGTGTGCCACGGCACAGGGCCTAAATATGCCCCCAGTGCTCGGCAGTGTGCCGCGGCCCTGCCGGCAGGAGCCGCAGCCCCCGGTACAAGCGGGTCGGCCAAAACTGCAACATGTGTGTGTCTTAGATATTTCGACCATAACTCCCTCGTCCGGACTCCGATTGACTCACCATTTGAACCATTGGAAAGCTAACTTGATGCTCTATAATATTGAAAAGATTCAGAATTTTTGGAGTTTCCAAAACTTAATGGTGATTTTACAAAGTCGAACTCATACGTGGAAAAGTTGCTTAAGAATACGGAACTCAACAGAACGACACCGAGACGAACTCGGATGACAAAAAGTGTAGAATTAATCATTCTCGGAATGACGAAACGGTAATAATAGAGTCACTAAGAAGGACTTCCGCCAAAAAAATAAAATTATCGGAAATCCAAATTGCGGATATTACATCCGGTGTTTTGGCCAAAAGGGCAAGTTAAGCCCGAGGTTTATAGGCCCGTTTGAGATATTGGACCGGGTAGGGAAGCTTGCGTATCGATTAGTTCTGCCGCCGCATCTGGATGGAGTGCATAACATCTTTCACGTCTCCCAGTTAAGGAAGTATGTCTATGATCCGAGTCACAAACTTAATTTCGAAGAAGTGGAAATTTTCGACGACGCTACCTTTAGAGAGGTACCGATCGCCATATTGGATCGACGTATGAAGATATTGTGGAATAAAGCCATACCCCTTGTGAAGGTTCAATGGTCGCACCACGGCATGGAAGAAGCGACTTAGAAGACCGAGTCGAGCATGAAGGAGAGGTATCCCAAGTTATTTTCTTAGTTTCGGGACGAAACTATTTCTAAGGGGGGTGATATGTAATACTGTAACACCCCAAGACGATCTGGGCATATTACAGCACAATGGACCCCACATATTGAAATCCACCAGGCTAATGTACCAACACGACATTCGACAAAGACAAACATTATTAACACACAGACAATTTCTCAATCCACGACATTCAAAACAAAAGACCGAAATTTGTCAATACAATGACATCAAGTCCACTCCTAAAACGGGTATACAATATCAATAAATTTAAGAAAGAAGTACTCGAGTACTTAAGCAAATAACATAATAAATAAACTCCAGAAACAAAGCAACAACGGACAACCACTGAACAGAATCACGCTTGCCCATCATCCTCGTATGGCTCGCATGCTCGTTTACTTCCATGACCTGTACCTGAAATACAAAAGTATTTCCCCCATTTAAGGGGTTAGCGACAACTACTAGTGCAAGTATGATCCATTTGAACTACCATTCTAATCATTTTATATTCCGGAATATTCACCGTGCCCAAGCACAAAACACATTTCTCCAACAAAACAATTCAAAGTTAACTGTTGGTATGAGACTCACGGCCACCGTACCCTGCAGAGCCCCGTCGGACATCCCTGGGTGGTTAACCCTAGTTCGTGATACGCACACACACGACAATACGTATCCCTAGAGGACCTGTCGGACCGTCCCTAGGTGAACATACACATATCCATCCACAACAACCACGAAAAGCCATAATTCAAATACTAGAACATGTAAACAAATGTAAAGTACTTGCCTTTGATACATCTTAGACGAAATGGGAATAAACAACGACTACGAATGATCCGGAGGGAAAACGATCATTCCTAAACGAAGGATTAACATAACTCAGTCCTATACGATAACACTAATCGAATGGAATACACCTACAACCCCGATTACAAGCTATGACAATATATGTTCAACTGATACGGGCGAGGGTTTACACAAAATCACCCCGAATAGATAATTCACAAATTAAACTCGACGAAATAGAATTGGGAATCACCCAATAACAACAATCAATAAGGAATATTACAACATACTTGAACAATTCGAGTTTAGTAAGCAAAACCCGGAAAACCCCCTAAAATTGACAAGTTAGGGTTCTAGATGAAAATACCTTGAATTCGGACGGAGGAAGATGATTACGTTGATGATTTTATGGTCCTACAATCTCACGGTGATGAAGGATGAAGAATACACGGATAAGAAGTGGAAGAAATTGCCCTGGAGGTTCTCTTATCGCCCGAGGAGGAAAAACGAAAGAAGGAAGTGAAATGAGGTTCTAACCTCTGCCCGCTGTTTTAAAACAGCAGGCTATTACGGCCATAACAGGGTCTAGATTACGGCCGTAACAAGGCCAAAATTACGGCCGTAATGAATGGGGTGTTACGGCCGTAACACCTTACTGGACAGCAATCTAAGAAGCTGCTGTCCGAACTGTCCTGGACGACTCCGAAACTCGGACCTGCTATCAAACCAAAAATATGGTTACGAAGTATTCTCGATGATGAATCTAAGCGTTAAAAGAAAACACAATTCCAATTTCCCGAAGATTCGGAATTCGACGACGAATGTAAATTTACCTTGAGTTTAAGGAAATTACAAAACGGCCCAAACGTTCGAAAATCACGATACGACGTCGGATTGACAAACCGAAACTCACAACACGAACAATTCAACCATACGAACTTATGTAAACAAAGAAACAACAAAAATAAATGAGTTTAACGAGAATCGAATATACATACGGCAAAACATAACATAGAATGGAATTATGTAAAAACATCTCCGAAACTCGTCCAAATGGAAAAACTCCAAGAATAAAGTAGATTCAAAATGTCGAAACGGTTACAAGCGAGTTGATAAAAATAGATATACAACAAAAAAGAAAACTGCTAAAAATGGAATGGTACGGATATTACATCCTCCCCCTCTAAAAATAAGTTTTGTCCCGAAACTTAAGAATCAAAAAGCTCGGGGTGCCTCGAACACATATCCTCCTCCAAATCCCACGTTGCTTCTTCTACTCTATGCCTCGACCATTGCACCTAACAAAAGGAATGGTTTTGTGCCTTAATTATTTGTCTCGACGGTCCAAAATTTTAACGGGCCTCTCCTCGAACGTAACGTCCTTCTCAATCTCCACATCCCCGAAATCAATAACATGGGACGGGTACGGAACATACTTCCTCAACTGAGAGACGTGAAATACACTATGCACATGACTCAACGACGGAGGTAAAGCCAAACGGTATGCCAACTCGTCGACTCTCTCCAATATCTCGGAAGGTCTAATATACCTTAGGCCGAGCTTCCCCTTTTTCCAAAAACGGAAAACTCCCTTCGGCGGAGACACTCTCAACAAAACATGATCTCCCACCTCAAGCTCCAAAGGTCGACGCCTAACATCCACATAAGACTTTTGTCGACTCTGAGCCGCCAACATCCTCTCTCTAATTAATTCAACTTTCCCCCTCGTCTCTAACACAAGATTCGGCTCAGTGCCAACTAGATCGAACGGCTCATCCCAACATATCGATGATCGGAAACGTTGGCCATAAAGCGCCTCATACGGTGCCATCTTAATCGACGCGTGCCAGCTATTGTTATAAGTAAACTCGATCAAAGCTAGATGCTCCTCCCAGTCACTACTCCAGTCTAATGCACACGCGCGTAACATATCCTCGAACGTATGAATGGTACGCTTGGACTTCCCGTCAGTCTGAGGATGGAAATATGTACTCAAACGCAACCGTATCCCCAATGCCTTATGTACCGCCTGCCAAAAATGCGATACAAACCGGCCATCTATATCCGAAATAAGAGTCTTCAGCGTACCATGAAGTCTCACTATCTGCGCGATAAAAATACGAGACAATTTTTCTGCACCCCAAATATCATTGATGCCCAGAAAATGTGCCGACTTAGTCAGTCGGTCTATGATCACCCACACCATATTCATTCCGGTCTTCGTCCTCGGCAAATTCGTGACAAAATCCATCGAGATATCTTCCCATTTCCATTTCAGAATGGGGTGTGGATTGAATAATCCGGATGGCCGTTGATGCTCAATTTTGACTTGTTGTCAAGTTAAACACTTAGCACAAACTGAACTACCTCATTCTTCATGTCATTCCACCAGAAATTCTTCCTCGAATCTTTATACATTTTACTCGAGCCCGGATGGACTGAGTAAGGTGATACATGAGCCTCTCGCATAATACTCTGCCTCAATTCCAAGTCGTTTGGAACACAAAGCCGACCTAAGAATCTCAACACACCATCCTCATGTATCACGAATCCCGGGGCTTTACCCATCCCCACATTCTCTCGAAGCTGAATAAACATCGGATCTTCCAACTGTCCCGATTTAATGTCGTCGACTAGAGACGATGAGATCTTAAGAGTACGCAACTGCCCGGAACTCCCTGGTAGTACAATCTCAACGCTCAACCTCATTAACTCTCGCTGAAGTCCCGACTGGGCCGTAAGTAACTCAAGCGCCCGAAGCGATACCGATTTCCGGCTCAAGGCATCTGCCACCACATTGCCTTGCCCGAATGATAAAGGATCTCGAGGTCGCAATCCTTAATCAACTCCAACCATCTCCTTTGTCTCATATTTAGCTCTTTCAGCATGAAAATGTACTTCAGACTCTTGTGATCGGTGAAAATCTGACACGACGATCCATACAAATAGTGACGCCAGATCTTCAACATGAACACAAATGCGGCCAACCCAAGAATGTGGGTAGGGTAATTCAACTCGTACGGTTTCAAATGACGGGAACCATAGGCAATCGTCCTCCCGCGCTGCATGAGTACACATCCGAGACCTTGGCACGAAACCTCACTAAAAACTGAGAAACCCTCATTACCAATCGGTAAAGCCAAAACGGGGGTGGTCGTCAACCGCTTCTTCAACTCCTCGAAACTCTTTTGTCTCTCGTCGGTCCACACAAACTTCTCCGACTTTTGCAACAACTGAGTCAGCGGTCGAGCGAGCTTAGAGAACCACTCGACAAATCAAGATTATGGCCGTAACAAGGCCAACATTACGGCCGTAATGAATGGGGTGTTACGGCCGTAACACCCTACTGGACAGCAGTCTAAGAAGCTGCTGTCCGAACTGTCCCGGACGACTCCGAAACTCGGACCTGCTATCAAACTAAAAATATGATTACGAAGTATTCTCGATTATGAATCTAAGCGTTAACAGAAAACACAATTCCAATTTCCCGAAGATTCGGAATTCGACGATGAAAGTAAATTTCCCTTGAGTTTAAGGAAATTACAAAACGGCCCAAATGTTTGAAAATCACGATACGACGTCGGATTGACAAACTGAAACTCACA
This sequence comes from Orobanche coerulescens, assembly GCA_033398695.1. Classification (NCBI taxonomy): domain Eukaryota; kingdom Viridiplantae; phylum Streptophyta; class Magnoliopsida; order Lamiales; family Orobanchaceae; genus Orobanche; species Orobanche coerulescens. The sequence continues at coordinate 90,759,992 of CM065811.1, read as the reverse complement.
ACACGAACAATTCAACCATACGAACTTATGTAAACAAAGAAACAACGAAAATAAATGAGTTTAACGAGAATCGAATGTACATACGACAAAACATAACATAGAATGGAATTATGTAAAAACATCTCCGAAACTCGTCCAAATGGAAAAAATCCAAGAATAAAGTAGATTCAAAATGTCGAAACGGTTTGAAGCGAGTCAATAAAAATAGACATACACCAAAAAAGGAAACTTCTAAAAATAGAAAGGTACGGATATTACATTCTCCCCCTCTAAAAAGAAGTTTTGTCCCAAAATTTAAGAATCAAAAAGCTCGGGGTGCCTCGAACACATATCCTCCTCCAACTCCCACATTGCTTCTTCTACTCTATGCCTCGACCATTGCACTTTAACAAAAGGAATGGTTTTGTGCCTTAATTATTTGTCTCGACCCTCCAAAATTTTAACGGGCCTCTCCTCGAACATAACATCCTTCTCTCCACGTCCCCGAAATCAATAACATGAGACGGGTACGGAACATACTTCTTCAACTGAGAGACGTGAAATACGCTATGCATATGACTCAACGACAGAGGTAAAGCAAAACGGTATGCCAACTCGCCGACTCTCTCCAATATCTCGGAAGGTCTAATATACCTAAGGCTGAGCTTCCCCTTTTTCCAAAAACGGAAAACTCCCTTCGACGGAGACACTCTCAACAAAACATGATCTCCCACCTCAAACTCCAAAGGTCGACGCCTAACATCCGCATAAGACTTTTGTCGACTCTGAGCCGCCAACATCCTCTCTCTAATCAATTCAACTTTCCCCCTCGTCTCTAACACAAAATCCGGCTCAGTGCCAGCTAGATCGAACGGCTCATCCCAACATATCGATGATCGGCAACGTCGTCCATAAAGCGCCTTATACGGTGCCATCTTAATCGACGCGTGCCAGCTATTGTTATAAGTAAACTCGATCAAAGCTAGATGCTCCTCCAGTCACTACTCCAGTCTAATGCACACGCGCGTAACATATCCTCGAATGTCTGAATGGTACGCTTGGACTGCTCGTCGGTCTGAGGATAGAAATATGTACTCAAACGCAACCGTATCCCCAATGCCTTATGTACCGCCTGCCAGAAATGCGATACAAACCGGCCATCTATATCCGAAATAAGAGTCTTCAGCGTACCATGAAGTCTCACTATCTGCGCGATAAAAATACGAGCCAATTTTTCTGGACCCCAAGTATCCTTGATGCCCAGAAAATGTGCCGACTTAGTCAGTCGGTCTGTGATCACGCACAACATATTCATTCCGGTCTTCGTCCTTGGCAAATTCGTAACAAAATCCATCGAGATATCTTCCTATTTCCATTACAGAATGGGGTGTGGTTTTAACAATCCAGATGGCCGTTGATGCTCGATTTTGACTTGTTATCAAGGTAAACACTTAGCCACAAACTGAACTACCTCATTCTTCATGTCATTCCACCATAAATTTTTCCTCAAATCTTTATACATTTTACTCGAGCCCGGATGGACCGAGTAAGGTGACACGTGAGCCTCTCGCATAATACTCTGCCTCAATTCCAAGTCGTTTGGAACACAAAGCCGACCTAAGAATCTCAACACACCATCCTCATGTATCACGAATCCCAGGGCTTTCCCCATCCCCACATTCTGTCAAAGCTGAATAAATATCGTATCTTCCAACTGTCCCGATTTAATGTCGTCGACTAGAGACGATGAGATCTTAACAGTACGCAATTGCCCGGAACTCCTTGGTAGTACAATCTCAAAGCTTAACCTCATTAACTCTCGCTGAAGTCCTGACTGGGCCGTAAGTAACTCAAGCGCCCGAAGCGATACCGATTTCCGGCTCAAGGCATCTGCCACCACATTTGCCTTGCCCGGATGATAAATGATCTCAAGGTCGTAATCCTTAATCAACTCCAACCATCTCCTCTATCTCATATTTAGCTCTTTCGGCGTGAAAATGTACTTCAGATTCTTGTGATCGGTGAAAATCTGACACAACGAGCCATACAAGTAGTGACGCCAGATCTTCAACACAAAAACAAATGCGGCCAACCCAAGAACGTGGGTAGGGTAATTCAACTCGTACGGTTTCAACTGACGGGAAACATAGGCAATCGTCCTCCCGCGCTGCATGAGTACACGTCCGAGACCTTGGAGCGAAGCCTCACTAAAAACTGAGAAACCCTCATTACCACTCGGTAAAGCCAAAATGGGGGTGGTCGTCAACCGCTTCTTCAACTCCTCGAAACTCTTTTATCTCTCATCGGTCCACACAAACTTCTCTAACTTTTGCAACAACTGAGTCAGCGGTCGAGCAAGCTTAGAGAACCACTCGACAAATCTACGATAATACCCGGTCAAACCCAGAAAAATACGGACCTCCTTCACATTTTTGGGTGGCGCCCAATCCAGTACTGCCTCTATCTTATGTGGGTCCACACGTGTACCCTCGGCCGAGATCACGTGACCGAGAAACATAACCTCCCGCAACCAAAATTCACACTTTGAGAACTTCGGCAAAATATGCAGAGTTCTCAAGATTCCGAACATGATATGCAAATGGCGTGCATGCTCCTCCTCACTCCTCAAGTAAATCAAGATATCGTCAATAAAGACAACTACACACTTATCGAGGTATTCGATAAAGACTTTGTTCATAAGCTGCATGAACACGGCTAGTGCGTTGGTTAGACCAAAATGCATAACCACAAACTCGTAATGACCGTATCTCATCCAAAAGGCTGTCTTCGGAATGTCGGAATCCTTCACTCAAAGCTGATAATACCCCGATCTCAAATCAACCTTCGAAAACACTGGTCAAACAAGTCATCAATCCTAGGGAGTGGATATTTGTATTTGATAGTCACTTTGTTCGACTCTCGATAGTCGATACACAGACGAAGTGACCTATCTTGCTTCTTTACAAACAGGACCGGTGCGCCCCAAGGCGAAGCGCTCCATCGAATATACCCCGTGTCTAGCAGCTCTCCCAACTGTTTCTTCAATTCAAGCATCTCGGAAGGCTCCGTATGGTATGGCGTCTTAGAAATTGGTGCTGCACTCGGCTCTAAATCAACAGTAAACTCAACCTCTCGGTCTGGCGGCAAACCCGACAACTTGTCTGGATAGACGTCAGGATACTCACACACTACCGGAATAGATGAGAGCACGAATCCCCCTTCTTCCGATCTCAATGCATAAAACCAATAACCAGTGCAACCTCCTCGAAGAAGTCTCAACGCTTTCATAGCGCTGATTAGAAATCTCTGACTGCTCCACTTACACCGCACAAAAGAATGCTCGGTACCGTCAGAGGCTAACATCGAAATGGTTCTCATTCTATAATTCATGATCGCCCCATGACGCTCCAGCCAATCCTCACCAAGAATCAGATCCTCGTCCTTATTATCTACCGCAATCAGATTAGAAGGCCAATCCCTCCCTGCGATACTCACAGGAAAATCTCTAATCTCACGGTCCCCCATGATGCTATCCCCACTAGGCAGTTTAACAACAAATGGTTCACACGCAACTAGGCAATCAACATGCAGACGACGCACAAAATCCAGAGATATAAAAGAATGTGTAGCACCAGAATCGAATAACACGGAAACAGGATGGTCAAGGATGTGAACGGTACCTGTAGCCACCGTCGCGTCAGGATCTCCAGCTCGTCTCATCTCATATAAAAGGGGCGGAACAGACCCCGCACTAGAAGGTACCCCTATAGAAGACTGCCCACGTCCTCGACCTCTGCCAAAACTCTGCTGGGGCTGAGAAACTGTCGGTGCCTCATTCACGCTCGGTTCCCCCGAAGTTGGGGCTGACATCTGATTAACTGGTGCCCGAACCGCATCTGTACAAAACTTAGCACGATGTCCCATCCGACCGCAAGCAAGACACTGAATCGGAGGCCTGTCACACTCACTCATCATGTGTCCGGGACGACTGCAGTTAAAGCAGGTATGACCACGAAAGGAAATAGTAGGAGCAGACTTAGAACCGTTCCCTCACCCAAATGACGGGGACTGACTCCCGAAGACTCGCGAACCAGACTGAGCCTTCTGATACCCGCCATACTTGCCTCCCGAAAACTGGCCGGAGGTCTTCTGTTTCTTTCCCTCGGTTACTGTCTCTGTCGCAAAAAACGACATCTCATAAGCCATTGCCTTTTTCCTGTAATCATTCAGAGTTGTACACCCGAGACGAGACATGTAGTGACGAACCCTCGGCTTCATCCGCATGTCAAGGTGATGGATCTTATCAAGCTCATCTCGGACCTGGTTTCTCACATAGTGAAGTTGTTGGTTGTAGTCCTTGATTGCCTGCAAAATAGGAACATCCTGGGGCTTAGCCTCAAAGAAAGCTCGAATCCTCCCTCTTTCACTGGACATGGACAAAATTCGTCCTCCATCAACTTGCGGAACTCTGCCCACGTGGCTGCCCGATCACGTGGTTTCACCGCTTGCCACCACATTGCCGCCTCCTTGGCGAGGAAGTACTGAGTGATGGGTACCTTCATCTGCTCAGAGCAGTTAGCCGCCTCGAACACATTCCCCATCTCAATTAACCAACTCTCCCAATCGGAAGGGTCGGAAGTACAATCAAACTGCGGAGGATGCATACGAATCACGTCATGAAGTAACTTATCATTGCCGGATCCAGTAGGCGGAACCGGGTTAGCATTAGGTTGACCGACCAAGACGGCCTGAGTTAGTAGCATCATCTGGTTCCCTACTTGCTGCAAAATATTCGCCACTCCGATATTCTCATGAGCATTATCGGAGCTAGCAAACTGATCTTGCTGGCCTCCGGAACTGGGTGGAACACTGTTTAACAAGGAAGGCATCGCCGAATCAGTACTTGAGTTACCGAACATGGCCGCCCCACCGGCTGCGCCACATCCCCTACCGCGTCTGCGACCGCATCCGCGCCCTCAACCAGCAGGTATTCTAAAGAAGTAACGGATGAGTACAGTTCAACGCAAAACACAACAAAATAGCAAGAAGGGAATAAACAGAACAACATAACGAGTCAAGTTAGGAAAAACTTACGAGCACCGACGTACTGAGATGATGGCGTAGCAGTGATACTGTTCAAAAATGACACTCAATTAGACCCAAATAACCGACAGCCTAGGTATCCATAAACCTTAGCTCTGATACCATATTCTGTAACACCCCAAGACGATCAGGGCATATTATAGCGCCGTGGACCCCACACATTGGAATCCACAAGGCTAACGTACCAACATGACATTCGACAAAGACAAACATCATTAACACACAGACAATTTCTCAATCCACGACATTCAAAACAAAAGACCGAAATTTGATAATACAATTCAACATCAAGTCCACTACCAAAACGGGTACACAATATTAATAAATTTAAGAAAGAAGTACTCGAGTACTTAAGAAAATGACATAATGAATAAACTCCAAAAATAAAACACCAACGGACAATCACTGAACAGAATCACGCTTGCCCAGCTCCCATGCTCGTTTACTTCCATGACGTGTACCTGAAATACAAAAGTATTTCCCCCATTTAAGGGGTTAGCGACAACTGCTAGTGCAAGTACAATCCATTTGAAGTACCATTCTAATCAGATGAAAATATGTGCCAAAAGTCATTTTAGAAATCATTTATATTTCGGAATATTCACGGTGCACAAGCACAAAACACATTTCTCCAACAAAACAATTAAAAGTTAACCGTTGGTACGAGACTCACGGCCACCGTACCCCGCAGAGCCCCGTCAGACATCCCTGGGTGGTTAACCCTAGTTCGTGATATGCACACACACGGTAATACGTATCCCTAGAGGCCCTGTCGGACCATCCCTAGGTGAACATACACATATCCATCCACAAAAATCACGAAAATCCATAATTTAAATACTAGAACATGTAAACAAATGTAAAGTACATGCCTTTGAGACATCTTCGATGAAACGGGAATGAACAACAATTACGAATGATCTGGAGGGAAATCGACCGTTCCTAAACGAAGAATTAACATAACTCAGTCCTATACGATAACAATAATCAAATGGAATACACCCACAACCCCGATTACAAGCTATGACAATATAGGTTCAATCGATACGGGCGAGGGTTTACACAAAATCTCCCCGAATCGATAATTCACGGATAAAACTCGACAAAATCAGATTGGGAATCACCCAATAACAACAATCGGTAAGGAATATTACAACATACTTGAACAATTCCAGATTAGTAAGCAAAACCCGGAAAAACCCCCAAAATTGACAAGTTAGGGTTCTAGACAAAAATACCTTGAATTCGGGCGAAGGAAGATGATTACATTGATGATGTTATGCTCCTACAATCTCACGGTGATGAAGGATGAAGAATACACGGATGAGAAGTGTCAGAAATCGCCCTGGAGGTTCTCTGATCGCCCGACAAGGAAAAACGAAAGAAGGAAGTGAAATGAGGTTCTGACCTCTGCCCGCTGTTTTAAAACAGCGGGCTTTTACGGCCATAATAGGGGCTAGATTATGGCCGTAACAAAGCCAACATTACGGACGTAATGAATGGGGTGTTACGGCCGTAACACCCTAATGGACAACAGTCTAAGAAGCTGTTGTCCGAACTATCCCGGATGACTCCGAAACTCGGACCTGTTATCGAACCAAAAATATGGTTACGAAGTATTCTCGATGATGAATCTAAGCATTAAAAGAAAACACAAATCCAATTTCCCGAATATTCAGAATTCGACGATGAATGTAAATTTCCCTTAAGTTTAAGGAAATTAAAAAACGGCCCAAACGTTCGAAAATCACGATACGACGTCTGATTGACAAACCGAAACTCACAGCACGAACAACTCAACCATACAAACTTATGCAAACAAAGAAACAATGAAAACGAATGAGTTTAACGAGAATTGAACGTAAATACGGAAAAACATAACATACAATGGAATTATTTAAAAACATCTTCGAAACTCGTCCAAATGGAAAAACTCCAAGAATAAAATAGATTCAAAATGTAGAAACGGTTACAAGCGAGTCGATAAAAATAGACATACACCAAAAATAGAAACTGCTAAAAATAGAAAGGTACAGATATTACAAACGGAGGTGACACGCCTTAACGCTGTTGGACAATCGTCGATGCGAATATGACGGTGGCCAACGTCTTGTTCCCCGATAATTGTTGACGAGTGGGAAGGATGGTAACCTCGAGATGGTTAAAATGTGATATGTGGCTAAGGGATTGAATGTCTAACACACGTTATAGTATATGCATAACATACACTAAATTTGAAGTATAACGTACGTTAACGTAACTCGGTTACGTACGTAACGGTTGAGTTGGTCTCCCAACCAGAATCTTCCTTTTGACGTGGATAGAGATACTTTCAGCGGTCTAGAGGACAAACGAGTCAACCCCTTATAACGTACGCTATTCTCCAAGCTTAGCGTATGCTACAATTAGGTGCATTACGTATGTTACAACAACTTACGTACGTAACATATGGGTGTAATTCAGTCTGTGGCCTCTGGACGGCCTTTACGTACGTTAACCACCGCACATAGCGTACGTAATACCCTTTACGTACGTAAATCCTGGAATGTTAACGTACGTTAATGATCTCGAGTGTTATAAAATAACACTCCCACCTTCATTTCTCCCAACCCAAAACATGAAGTGAAGCACTCTTGAATCTTTTCCACAGTTATACTCAATTCTTGGCCTCTCATACACTTGAATTAACATAGAGGAGGTGATTTCGTAAGCTCCGGTAAAGATTATCCAAGTCATTCGATCCATTCCTAGTTTCTCCTCATGGGTCTTGTTGATTTGTTATCTCTTATCATTGTTCTGCATCTATTAAGGTAATCTAATCAATCCTAGGAGTAATCTTTTCAATGTTGTTGATTATTACTTGTTAGATTATGGGTACTTGGATAGATTTTGCTAAATATCGTAGACTATCTAAACGGACGAACTTGTAGTAATCAGGATTATCATTGTTCGTATATTTCATTTTTTTACAACTCATTGTAATAATCACATGCGAGAACTTCCATTTCAATTTACATTTGGATTATATAAACTCGACGAATCAATTGTAGGAGAATTTCGTAGGAATCCATCACCGTTTGATAAACTAGTCATAACCCACTCTTGCCATATGATTATCAACGTTAAATTAACTAGGGGAATTAATTCGATAGTATTAATGTCATTGAGAATCAAACGCCGAAATCATTGTGTAAAATGGTAATCCACCGATTGATGTACTCGGAATAGAGAATTGAATTAGAAGTTATGTGATTCGATTATGCTATAGTCGTTTGTTGATAACCGAATAATGATTGAGATAATCTTGTTGAACAATCGATATAGCTAATGTTAACTGTAGAATTGCACGACATAGTGGTACGTATTACTTATGAACGTAGAAGCACGATGCTAGTGTTGGCAATTAAGACTACGTTAGGAACCCGGTCAGGGAACGGAAGGGAGACTAGTTCTATTCATCATGATTCGTATGAGGTGTTAATCGGATATTACGTGACTAGGTTAAGCTCGATCGGGCGTGGAGATCCTAGTTATCATAAGGCACCTACCGTCGGATCAAAGGCAAGTAAAATATTGCTCGAGAAATGTTAATATTATTGAAATGTTCGTATTTATGAATGTGCCATTGTTGATGAATGCCGACGGTTGTCTTTCTCTAAGAATGTGTTATAAATGGGCCGATATTTTGGGGATAAAACCTGTATGGTACCCGTATGAAAATGTGTTAGGGGATAAGACCCAAATTGGGCACCTACATTCCAGGGTATTCCCGTGTGGATACTTTCGTGACCCTTGGTTGCGACCTTGGGGTTTATGTGATAAAAAAGAAAAACAATGTCGGTCGTGTGGTGAAATATTTTCTGTTGGTTATGTGGCACTGTGTTTGGTAAAATTATGTATATCATTGCTAATAATTGTTATTGGCATGCATTCTCTGACCCTGGTTACCTGGCATGAATTGTCGTGCCAGGTAAATTTGTTGATCATGTGCAGGATATTCCTGCGGGGTCCGGTCAGATTTGAACGGTGTTGGAATAAACTCTTGCCGCTGCATAAATTAAATTTGATCTTTCAAACCTCCGTTATGTAATAATCGAACTTTGAATTATGTTTCTTCTTAAAACTTTTCGGCTCATGATATGTAACCGTGGAGTTATCATTTTATTGCAATTTCTTTAAAATATCTATTTCCTAAACTAGCCTTGTGGGTCCCACACGGAATTCAGGGCACTGTAATACCTCGGGAGATTTTGAGGGTGTTACAAGCAGGCTCTGCCTATCCTCTTTTCTGACCGTGATTGTATACTGCATTCTCAGGTCACTATTTTGTCTGAGTTGTTTTTCCTTAATAATTTGGACACAATTTTTCTGCTAAAATATGGTTGAATTCATGAGTTTTGATAATAGCAGAATTTATGTTATCAAATTTGATGATAAATTTGTTGTTTGCCATATTAATTTAATTAATTAGTTAATTGCCAAATTCAGTAATTTTTTAGGAACAACAGTGCGGGAACAACTTGCGCACCATATGGATGAAAAAGTTGACAAAAAGTTTCGAGAGAATGCCAAGATGATGATTACTAAATTGCGGAGAAGAATCCAGAACTCAAGGTCGATATCGATGATCTCTATGTTGAGCCATCAACTGATGTTTCAAGTGACAATATTTCTACTTGATGTTTGTCAAGAGGGACTCCCTAGTGCATATTTTATATAATCTTTTGAAATAATTGATTACCTAATTATGATGACAGTTAGGAGATGATGCTGTACTTTAATATTTTGGACATATTTGAATAGTTGATTAGTATCCAACTTTTGCTATGGTTAACTTTGACTGTGTACTGATTTGGTATTTTGTGAAGTTAAAAATATGTATAGCTTTCCTTTTGATATTTTTGCTTATGAAAATATATTTAGGATAAAATTGTGACATTAGAAATTTAGGTAACATGAAAATATGTAGCTAATATTGGAAATGTGTTTATTAAACAAATGTTGCAATAACAAAAAAAACTGTTGCTAAATTAAGGAAGTCTTTAATTAAACAAATATTACAATAACAAAAAAAAGGTGTTGCTAAAACATGAAGAGTGCTTAATAAAAAACGTTGCAATAATAAAAAAGGTGTTGCTAAAATAAGAAAAGTGTTAAATAAAAATATGTTGCGATAACAAAAAATATGTATTGCCAAATATTTAAAGTGTTTAATAAAACAATTTGCATTATATCTCAAAAGATGTTGCCAAAAATATTAAGTGTTACATGAACCAGTGTTGCAGAAGGAAAAAATGGTGCTGCAATAGGGTCTATGGTAACATTACATTTGGTGTTGCCATAGACCAAAAAGTATTGCCATAGATTCCTAATGCAGATGTGGCCATAAACCGATAAAAGTATTGGCTTACACCCCTAAGGCTACGGAACTATATCCAACATCACTAAAATTGGCAAAAGTGTAGCCTTAAACTCATTTGGGCTTATCACAATATTTTTTACGCTTTTTTACATTTTTTTGAAGTGTTGGCAAAGACCATATATGGTGTAGTGTTAGTAGATTGTCCGGTGGATATAGTGTCCATTAAAAACAAATTGATACCTATAAGGTCAGGCTTGTGGAAAATGGTTATTCCCAAAGAGAAGGAGTCGATTACTTCAAAACCTTATCGCCTATAGCCATGATAAAGTCAATTTGTATGATGCTTGATATTTTTGGATTATGACATATGAAAAATGGATGTAAAAACGGCATTTCTAAATTGATTCCTTGAGGACTAAATGATCTACAATGAAAATGGAAGATGTATCGAGAGATTCATCGACATCTGAGTTCTATTCTTTCTACATTTTATCTTTTTATTTTCATCATTATTGAACATGTTACTCAAGAATATGTCTATATATTATTTAATTATAGTGTCTAGCTAATTTCTTTAATTTAAAGACATAGTGGTATATTAATTGCACGATTTTATTTTATAATTAATGGGTATTGAATATTCTTCTTGAATCACCTATTTAAATAATTAGCTTTATCTCACATTAAGCAATTGATCAATCTCTTTACATGCTTAACAAATAAAACTCATATTTCGAGAGAGGGTAATATTAGGACTCAATTATTTGATATGATTTAATTATGAGATTGAAAAATTGGTAATAACTTGTGAAGTCTTTTGATCGAGGATTTTAATGTAGTTGAATTCAATAGATTAAGTGGTACCCCATCTTGTCTAATACAATCTACATGTTTATGTGTTCTCGAGCGAAGTCATAAATAATTTGAGTGATCGTCTTATGAGAAAAATAAGTAAATTACTTCAATAAAAATTTATCTAAAAGACCTATCAATTAATATAAATCATAGTCTTGGAATTTCATCCAAAAGCTTGATAAAACCCTCTTCTGTTCACTTTGACTATCTTATTTTATTCACAATCGCAATTTAGAATTAATTTAGTTTTAAACTCAATATCAATTTCAACCGCCTAGATAAGGTCGAGAATATTATGATTTAGCACTCAACATAATAATTAAATTAATACATATGGAATACAACCATGCTCATATTTAACTACATATTCCATTCACTTGCGGATAGTGAAATATTTAGCGAATAAGTTTTTGGGTCGTTACAGGGGATTAAGTCAATTATTAATATTGATGTTACAATACGTACTATCAATTTTACTTTAGAGATGTTTTTCTATTTTTTGGTCATTTACATTGTTTTAACCGTTTCAGGTAGTGCATGAACCCCTGTTTGAGAAAAAAACCGTTGGAGTCATACCAATGACGTGTTTAAACCACTAGCGAGATTCTAAGTGCCACAAGCGAGGTGGTGGAGGAGTCCACCAAGCCAAGTTCCAATCTAGAGAATATTCTACCATCTATATGAACCAAACCAATACTTTCATGAGCAAGACTCAAAGTCGGTTCCATATTGATGAATAAAAATTAGACAAGATTGAGGGGCATGCCATACAATTGGCTATGACTATAGGGATGCAAATAAAAAGTCTAGAAACTCAAATTGATCAATTTTCAAAAATAGTGGGTACCCAACATCAAAAAGGCCAATTTCTGGGCAACATTGAGGTGAACCCCAAGAACAATGGCAAGCCATTACTTTGAGAAGCGGGATGTATAATGGAAGCACAAAGATACTCGTCGAGCATGAGGAAGAATGCGAGAAGTAAGGGCAGACAGTCAAAGAGGAAGGATCCAAGCTAGACGAGGATAAAGCGATCCAAACTAAATCAAGGGGCTGAGAAATCTAAAATTTCTTCTAACTCTACTCATATTTCTAGTATTCCTATTCTCTTTCCCCAACATTTTAGGGAGAATAAATTAGATGCTCAATTCGCTATTTTTTTTGTAATCTTGAAAAAAATTAACATTGATATTCTTTTGCGGATGCCTTGTACAAATGCCCAATTACACAAAGTTTGAAGGATTTGATTTCGAATAAGCAAAGAATTATGGACCATGAGATGGTGAACTCAACTGTTGCAATTATCCAGCGCATATGCCTCAAAAGCCCAAGACCTCGAGAGCTTTATCGGCCCTTGCACCATTGAAAATACTTTCTTTAATAAAGCTTTATTTGATTTAGGTGCAAATAGCAATCTCATGCCTATATAGAGCAGTCTGTATGTAAGCTTCAGTGTGCCATTTATGGGCGAAGGAAGCTTTGCATTGTTGGAATCTTTGTTTTAACGAGACTGTCAAAGAGTTTGATTTTGTCCATAGCGAAGAAAATCCCTGTATTTACAAGAAGGTTAGTGGGAGCAAAATTGCATTCTTAATACTATATATGGATGACATTCTACTTATAGGAAAGAACGTAGGAATGCACAAATCTACAAAAGCTTGATTTTCAAGGGAGTTCTCAACGAAGGACTTGGGAGAAGCTACTTACATTCTAGATATTCGTCTCTATCGAGATAGAACAAAAAGAACGTTAGGTCTCTCTCAAGCCCCCTATATAGAAAATATTCTAAATCTATATCGGATTGAAGATTCTAAAAGAGGGTTCTACCTATACGACATGGCATAAAACTTCCTTAGAAATATGTGAGGAATATGGAAAGGAAATGAGTAAGGTATTCTATGCTTCGGAAGTGGGTAGCCTCATGTACGCTATGATTTGTACTAGACCAGACATTGCCTTTGTTGCGAGCGTAGCAAGTCAGCATCAGTCAAATCTAGGGCAGGAATATTGGACTACTGTAAAAATATTTTTAAGTACCTAAAAATGACTAAAGACCAGATTCTTACATATAGGGGTGGAGAACTAAAAGTGGAGGGTTATACATACTCTGATTTTTTGGGAGATATGGATGTTAAGATGTCCACCTGAGGGTATATCTTTACTCTGAATGATAAAGCAGTATCTTGGAGAAGTTCCAAGCAGCGTGACTGCCATCTCTACATTCTTGGGATTCGGTGCCTAAAACGAAGGCCCAGTGGAAGCGGTAAAATTAAAATTAATTCGATCTGAATCCCTACGAGGATCGATCGAGCTACGTATATACGAATATACAAACGAAAGCACAAGAGATATAGAAACTCACCCTTGTAGTCCGTTGATTAAATGGATTCCTTCTCTTGAGCTATTCCCCAAGCTTTAGTTGTATATCCCTACGATCCAAAGCACTCCAAGCACTTGAATGATCCAACGTCGAAAATACAATGCCTCTACTTGCCACGCGTCGGAGAAACGAACGGGATGACGATCACCTTGCTATCCTCCAAAGATACGGCTAGAGCTAAGTGATTAAGCTATTGAATTTGATGAATATACACTAAGTATGTTTATCATATTTTCTCTCTTTAATTTATTGACTTTTCTCCAAGAATCACCAAGAATACATGAATAAGAAGAAGATGATAAAAAGTTTTTCTCTCTCTCTTGAACTCTATCTCATGTAGAAAAGTGAATGGAGTGATAAGAGATTTTTTTCTTCCCTACTTATTCTAATTCCACCCATATGATGAACAACTCATGCCACATGAGTGATCCCCACAAATCTTTTCATCCATTATAAAATGGATACAAAAGAACAAGAGGAGAAGGTAGGTGGAAAGAGGGGGGGCGGCCAAGATGAAAATCGGACGATTTCGATTCGTTTCGGACTCCCGAGAGTCCAAACAGATAAAATCTGATTCCGTTCCGATGTATTTATATCGATCAATTAATCCAATTAATTAATCATATCAAATGCATAATAACATAATTAATTTCTCCAAGAAATAATTATATTCATGAATTATATTTATCACCTAGTAATTAATTTAATTCATTAGGCCGTAAATTAATTTATCCAATAAATCGATTTAGACATCTAATATCCCAAATTAGATATCCAATATCTAATATTTATAATGAGAGAATAAGCTCGATTCATTCCGTCGTCAATCCTATTGCGCGACTCGGTAGGTCCGTCTCAGTCAGTAATGGGAGGAACCAAAGAGTAGTAGCACCACCTAGCTAGCCTGGCGGCCTACACTGTACCCCAACTGAGAACAAATGATTGGGATCATTCAAGAACCATTCTGTCGTGAATACCACTATACGTATAAATTCTTCTTTCAAATGTCCCGATCAAGATATAGGCTCACGGTCAGTCAAACCCTATCTGTACTTGACTCTATGCATGCGTTAATGCAAATCGAGATCATCGAGCTCTCATGTATCCAATGCAACTAGCTCCAATGCTTTGGCCAAAGACTTATGATCTCATCTGCCAATAACCGCATAGGACATATAACCCGCTCACTAACGGGAGAAAGAATTATATCTTGGTATTCAGTAGGACCTGCTACTTACTCGTCAAGATGCACGTCGAGGTTGACCCCCACTTTCCAGTTTACAAGGTCGAACTACTCTAATAAAAATCTTGACGTCACACGCACATCCCTACTAAATCCTCAAGTCGAAGGTTCACGAATACCTATCACAACCTTTCGATTACGTCATTGACTGCCCCGGAGTGAAATTCGTGTGACGAATTGAGGGTGAGTCGGTTCGAGTACACTAATCTAATTAGCATACCTACAACGTGTGCTCCCACTAACCAATAGCGTTCAACTGGCACTCTCCATGTCAAAGGACAACTTAACGCCCAATCAAGTTTCATCGACTTGCGAACGATTAAGTATTTGAGCTATAATCCTTTCCAGTGCCGACTCCCTTATCCAATAAGGAGTGGAACGTTATGCTCTCAAATACATGGACTACTTTCTACATGTATATTTACGAGTTAGGAATGCCAGTAACTACTAGTAAATAAAGAAACATCCATTGCCTTATATTAATGATTTACATAATTACAAGTACAATGCCCTCACTCAACATCCTCTGAGTGGTATTCGAGGGCATACTCCTAACATATATATCAAGCCGAATATCACGAAGCCATAGAGGCTGCTAAGAAGCTTTATGGATTAAGAAGTTCATCTAGGAACTTCTAGTGGTACCTGACATAGAGAAGCCCGTGGCGCTGTTTTGCAATAAGGACGAAGCTGCTACACATGCTAAGGAGCCTAGGGATCACCACAACACCAAATATATTGAGAGAAAATATCATTTTGTAATAGAAATGATTATGAAGGGAAATGTTACACTGCAAGGAGTAGACACAGCAAATAATGTTGCTGATCCATTGACCAAACCACTATTTTAGATGATCCTACAACGACATCTTGAGAATATAGACATTAGATACCATATTTTGTGGCATTGATTGCAGGTGTGAGATTTTTATGAATATGCCCTCGTATGCCACTTAGAGGATGTGAGAGTGAGAGTATTGTAATTATCAACATCAATCGAATACGATATTTGTTATTGCTATATTAATTATATATCATTGGCATCATTATTTGATATATATAGTAATTTCCGTTGTATTTGGGATCATACATTCTAGTCCTTATAACATAAGGAGATAGGCACTGTGTAATACTATGGGTATTTCATGCTTTAATTACCGTGTACTTCATAAATTTTAATGCAATTTCTATCATTTGCGATGTTGGTTTCTTATATTATGTGATTTCCTTAAAGTGCTATTGCGATACAATTGTGTGATGTGAATGAAACGGAGGTGACATACCTTGATGCGTTGAATGATTATCGGTGCAAATATGACGGTGGCCAACATCTTGTTCCCTAAAGAACTATTGATGAGTGAAAAGGTAGTCACCCCGAGATGGTTAAAATGCGATAAAATGACTAAATGACTGAGTGACTAGCGTATGCTAGATGATATGCATAACGTATGTTAATCCATAGCATTATGTATGTTAACACGACTAGGTTACGTACGTATGGTGAGAATTGGTCTTCCGACCAGAATCTTTCTTTTTGACACGAATTGGGTGCTTTCGGTGGGCTAGAAGACAAACGAGTCAACTACTGGTAACGTATATTAATTGTCGAGCTTAAGCCTAATATCGACCATTACGTACGTTAACTAGAAGGCATTACGTACGTAATGCTCTTTACGTACGTAAAACCTTGAGTGTTAGTGTACGTTAAATGCAATCGTATGTTATAACTTAACACCTCCTCTTTCATTTCTTCGGCCTAAGTAGTCGAGCAGCCTCCTAAAAACCTTCCCCAGCCCCTCTTATACGATTCTTAGCCTTTCGAAAACTTTTATTGACATAGAGGAGAGGATTACTCAAGCTCCGGAGAAGGTTATCATGGTCGATTGATCCATTCTTCGTTCCTCCTCATTGTTCTTCATTGGTTCGTCATCGTTCTTCATTGTTCTTCGTCTATTAAGGTAAGTTTAGCAAATCCTCCAAGGTATTTTTTGGTGTTGTTGTTATGCATTTGGGTTACGAGTATTTGGGTAATTTTGTTGCTTAACTTTTGTAGACAATCAAACTGGATGAACTTGTAGTAATCAAAACTATCGTAGTAAGTATATTTCGTTCTCGAACCATTGATTAATGCATCTTGTTGTAATAATCATATGTGAATTTCACATTTCAAATCGACCTTGGAAACATCGACCTTAACGAATCAAATTGTAGGAGAAATTATGTTAGGAATCCTATCATCGTATGCTAAACTCGTTGAAATCCACCTTGCTAGTATAATTATCAACCGTCAATTCAACTAGGTGGAATCGAGCTTGATAGTATTACCATCATTAAGAGTCGACCGTTGAAATCATTGTGTAAAATGGTAACCCACTTAATTGGGAACTCAGAGTAGAGAATTGAATTAGTAGATAATGGAATTCGATTTTACTATAGCCAATTGTTGACAACCGAAGCAATGTTGGGGACAATCTTGTTAAGCAAATTATTATAACAATCGATAATCAAATAATTGAACAATGTAATAGTGCGTGTTGCTAGTGAGCTTAGAATCATGACATTAGCTTTGCAAAATTGAACTAAATTAAGAATTCGGTTAGGAAGGGATTGGGAAACTAGTTTTATTCACCATTATCCTTACGAAATGTTAATCAAGGGATATGTTATTAGGTTGAACTCGATCGGTCGTGGAAGTTCAAATTGTCATAAGGCCCTTACCGTCGGAATTAAGGCAAGTGAAACCTTGCTCGGATAATGTTAATTTTATTTCCAATATTCAGAAATCATGAATGTGCCGTTCCGTGATTAATGCCGAATGATTGTCTTTCTCTAGAAATTGTGTAATCAATGGGCCGATGTGTTGGGGGTAAAATATAAATGCTACCCGTGTGGTAATGTATTTGGGGATAAGACCTAAAATGGCACCCACGTTCCAGAGTATTTCCATATAGATACTTACGTGACCCTTGGTCGTGACCTTGGGGTTTATGTGCTAAAAGAGAAAGATAAGGTCGGCTATATTGTGAATTATCATCTATATATTATGTGGTATGGTGTTATCGCATCGTGTATTTTTTTGTGAAATGCTGCTATTGATTATCATTATCTGATACCTGTCTATCTCGCAAGATTCATCCTGTCAGGTAAATTTGTTGAATATATGCAGGACATTTCTGAGGGTTCCAACCAGGCTTGAATGGTGTTGGAATAGGATTCTGCTACTACATGTTTTAATTTAATTTCCGAAAGCTCCATTTATGTAATAATCCTGTTTTGAATTATGTTTTCCTTCAAGACATCATGTTTCATGTTATGCAACCGTGGACTCACCCTTTTTATAATGCATTATTTAAAATATCAATTTCCTAAAATAGCCTTGTGGGTCCCACATGGGATTCACGGCACTATAGTGCCCCGGTAAATTTTGGGGGTGTTACAGAAAATGGTATTGGAGCGAAAAGTTCCTCTTGAAAAAGATTTTGGCAAAATTTATTTTTATTTCCGAAAATTTTATCCAAAGTCCAAAACCCCAAGCGACCGTAACTCTCCAGGGGAATGCAAAGTAAGTAGAGTATGTGTTTTCTCATTGGGTGCAACTTTTAATTTGCACGAGATAATTGTATGTTGAATTGGCCCTTAGATTAATATTGTCTGTAATGGCACGCCGTGGAGCTATGAGGATAGTAAACGATGCTGCGGGTTCCCCCATGAGCCAGAACGAGGATAGGCACACTGCCGAGACCGTTATAGATAGGAACCAGCCGTCACAAATTAATCAAAATGATCAGGAGACAGAACGCCAGAATAACAATCCTAGAGGCATGTACCCGGCTTTCATTCAAACCCTCAGGCTATTGCCATGGGTATCGCCCAAGTCAACCAAACAGAACGGATACCGGTCATCAACTTGGAGGAAAATACAGGGAGAGAGCGATGGCTAGGTGAGATGCTGAAAGCTATGCCACCATTGTTTGACGGAGTAGGGGAGAAACACGTGGACGACTGGATTTCCTAAATGGAGACCGCCTTCGATGTGATAGGTTGTCCAAAAAATTGAAAGGTGCCGCTTGGGCTTAATCAACTCTGCGAGACTGCTGCCTGCTGGTGGAGAACTTACAAGCTGGGAAACCGAGTATTCGGGTGGGCCAAATTTGCTCGGATATTGAGGAACAAATATTGTCCTAGATAAGCCCAAACTGCTCATGCACGGGATATATTGAGCAACGAATATAGTGCCGGACCGCATGCCGGTGCCGAAGATCAGTCGGGCCTACCGTACTGAGTTAAGTTACATCTCACAAATGGTGCCATCGGAGGATCAACAAATTTGTCACCTTGCGCAGAGGCTTCCAGAAGATGTACAACACTATGCCGTCGGATTCCACTATACGACCCTGAGGGCATATGAGGACGTAGTCACAGCATATGCCGGCACTATTGTTAATACTGAGACCGGGCATAATTCGAAGAAGCAGAAGACATCTAATCAGTCACGGAGTACCAACAAGACGAACTCGGGGTCCTTGTCTTCTTTTAAGTCAGTAGTTTCATACCAACATAAGGGTGCATCTGATCGGCCTTATCGTAAAGACTGCTTCAATTGTGGTGTATCTAGCCATACCAAGGACCGGTGTCAGTAGTCGGCTACCAAATGTTTCTCTTGCGGAAAGAGTGGACACATGTCTCATAACTACTGGCAAGCCAATCCTGCACAAAACTCAGCTTCTTATCAGAGTCAACAAGGCTCTGTACGATCCTCCAGGGCACCTGCCATTTCCAACTACCGAGTTCCACCCCATCAGACTCAACAACCACCACACAGTGCCGGTTGAGGCCGTGGGCGCGGCGGTGGTACCACATCTTTTTTCGAGTCATTGCCGTCCTGTATTCGAACTAAGGGCTACGAATGGTCAGTCCGCGCCAGGTATCTCAGGCACACTTTTTGTTAAATCCCAGCCTATTCATGTACTATTTAATACTGGAGCCACACATTCGTTTATATCTGTGGAATGTGTTGAGCATTTGAATCTTGCCTGTGTGCCTTGTGAATCCTTTATTGTTAAACTACTCGAGGTTAGTAAAGTAGGAGGCAATCTAGAAGTTCGAGACTGCCAATCCGCATCAATGATCATGGCTGGGCTGCAAATCTTATGGTTTTCCTACTTCAAAATGAAGATATAATTTTAGGTATAGACTGGATGCCCATACACAGGACGATACTAGATATATACCACTTGACTATTTCCATCATGGCTTGCGATGGTACCACACATGTTATCAAGGGTCAAGAACACTTCAGTATGAAAGGGTCTCTCAGCCTCCTTGCATCGGAAGTCTCATGCGACTCTCGAGAAATGTACTATTGGTGTTATGTCCTCCAATAGGATACATCACAACTTTCGGTTGTGAACATTCCGGTGGTGAATGAATTTCTAGAGGACTTTCCCGATGAACTACCGGGGCTACAGCCGCATCGAGAAGTTGATCTCTCCATTAAATTTGAGCCGGGAACGAGACCTATTTCCAAAGCTCCTTACAGGATGGCACTAGCCGAGATGAAAGAATTGAAGATATAGCTCGATGATCTGTTAGAGAAGGGATTTATCTGCTCGAGCACCTCGCCGTGGGGCGCGCCAGCACTCTTTGTTAAAAAGAAGGATAACTCTCTACGCTTGTGCACCGACTTTAGAGAATTAAACAAGGTTACTATCAAGAATCTTTATCCACATCCAAGGATCAATGATCTCCTAATTCAATTGTAGGGGCAGTTGTGTTTTCAAAGATCGATCTTCGGTCCAGATATCACCAATTGAGGATTCGGGAGGAAGATGTACCAAAGACAGCTTTTCGATCAAGGTATGGACATTATGAGTATATCGTGGTATCATTCGGATTGACCAATGCCCTAGCCATCTTCATGGAGTTAATGAACAGAGTTTTGATCGATTTCCTCGATAAGTGCGTTGTGGTTTTTATTGACGACATCCTAATTTATTCTCGAAGCCTACAAGAACATGAATAACATTTGAGACAGGTGCTGAGCGTGTTAAGGTAACACCAACTTTACGTAAAAGTTGCCAAGTGCGAATTCTCGATGTCGGATGTAATTTTCCTCGGACATGTTGTCTCAACGGAAGGCATTAAAGTCGATCCACAGAAGACCGAAATGGTAATGAGGTGTGAACCGCCAAATAACATCAAGGAGGTAAGGAGTTTTCCAGGATTGGCAGGTTATTATCTAAGATTCATCGAGGCTTTTTCCTGCATCGCTCGACCATTAACGAACCTACTAAGAAAAAGTACCAAGTTTATTTGGACTACGGATTATCAGAAGAGCTTTAATGAACTCAAGAAGAGGTTTACTACTACTCCAGTTCTAGTGCTACCGCAGGGTACAGAAGGATTTGTTATATTCACGGATGCATCCAAGCATGGGCTGGGATGTGTGTTCATGCAGAACGACAGAGTTATTGCGTATGCATCTCGATAACTGAAGCAGTATGAAATGAATTACCCGACGCATGACTAGAGCTAGCCGCAGTGGTACACGCCATCAAGATTTGGAGGCACTACCTTTGGGAGTCATTTGTAAGATTTTCACGTACCATAAGAGTGGGAAATATATCTTCACCAAGAGGGAATTAAACATGAGACAGAGGTGCTGGTTGGAGCTAATCCAAGACTACTTGCTCCAATGCTTTGGCCAAAGACTTATGATCTCATCTACCAATAACCGCATAGGACATATAACCCGTTCACTTATAAGATAAAGAATTCTATCTTGGTATTTAGTAGGACCTGCTACTTGCTCCAATGCTTTGGAAAAACGAGTCAACTACTGGTAACGTACGTTAATCGTCGAGTTTAACGTATGATATTCTATGGTTGATTACGTACCTTATAATTCCCTATATAAGTTATAGATGGGGTAGTCCTGGCAGTAGCCTCTGATCCACCATTACGTACATTAGCTATAAGACATTACGTACGTAATGCTCTTTACGTACCTAAACCCTTGAGTGTTACCGTATGTTAACTGCAATTGTGTGTTATAAATTATCACCTCCTATTTCATTTCTTTCGGCCTAAACACTCGAGCAGCCTCCTAAAAACCTTCCCCAGCCCCCTGAGACGATTCTTAGCCTTTCAAACACGTGTATTGACATAGAGGAGATGATTACTCAAGCTCCGGAGAAGGTTATCAAGGTCGATCGATCCATTCTTTGTTCCTCCTTGTTGTTCTTTGTTGGTTCATCATCGTTCTTCATTGTTCTTCATCTATTAAGGTAAGTTTAGCAAATCCTCAAAGTTATTTTTTGGCGTTGTTGTTATGACATTTGGGTTACGGGTATTTGGGTAGTTTTGTTGCTTAACTTTTGTAGACAATCAAACCGGATGACCTTGTAGTAATCAAAACTATCGTAGTAAGTATATTTCGTATTCGAACCATTGATTCATGTATCTTGTTGTAATAATCATACGTGAATTTCACATTTCAAATCGACCTTGGAAACATCAACCTTAACGAATCAAATTGTAGGAGAAATTGTGTTAGGAATCCTATCACCATATGCCAAAGTCGTTGAAACCCATCTTGCTAGTATAATTATCAAACGTTAATTTAACTAGGTGGAATCGAGCTTGATAGTATTACCATCATTAAGAATCGACCGTTGAAATCATTGTGTAAAATGGTAACCCACCTAATTGGGAACTCAGAGTAGAGAATTGAATTAGTAGATAATGGAATTGGATTTTACTATAGTCGATTGTTGACAACCGGAGCAGTGTTGGGGATAATCTTGTTAAGCAAATTATAATAACAATCGATAATCAAAGAATTGAACAATGTAATAGTGCGTGTTGGTAGTGAGCTTAGAATCATGACATTAGCTTCGCAAAATCGAACTAAGTTAAGAATTCGGTTAGGAAAGAGAATGGGAAACAGTTTAATTCGCCATTATCCTTACGAAATGTTAATCAAAGGATATGTGATTAGGTTGAACTCGATCAGTCGTGGAAGTTCAAATTGTCGTAGGCACTTACCGTCGGAATTAAGGAAAGGGAAACCTTGCTCGGATTATGTTAATTTTATTTAAAATATTCAGAAAACATGAATGTACCGTTCCGTGATGAATGCCGAACGATTGTCTTTCTCTAGAAATTGTTTTATGAATGGGCCGATGTGTTGGGGGTAAAACCTCAATGGTACCCGTGTGGTAATGTGTTGAGGGATAAGACCTAAAATGGCACCCACGTTCCAGAGTATTTATGTATAGATACTTCCGTGACCCTTGGTTGCTGTAATATCCTGAATTTTCAAGCAGTATTTTCTTCGATGATTTTATTGGAATATTGATATGGTGAATTTATTTTCGTGATTTCATGTGAATGAGATTTAAGAAGTCGGATGGTATTTTCTAATCCCATCGAATAATCATTGGTAGAATGCAGCAGTGTACAACATTATATTCTCCGATAAATTATTCGACGAAGGTTAGAGAAATTATCCGGATTAAGTAAGGGATTCTTGAGTTGTCATAGATATATTGAAGACGCAATTGTGTTCTCGGATTGTTTAAAGTACGAAAAAGTACCAAAAGTATTAGTGAAAATAAGATTGGATATTTTTTTGGAAAGTGTTGTGCACAAGGTTTGACTTTGGAAAATCACCATGGACTTTTGGGATGTTCGAAAATTCTGAAAATTAACAAAATTATATAGATTTAAGTTAGCTTTCCAACGGTTCAATCGGGGTTCGGACTAAGAAGTTATGGTCGAATTAGTGGAAACTATTTGCAGAAATTTAGTTCCGTCACCGAACATTCACCCGTGCAGTAATGTTACAGACATAATTCATAAAACTCCAACCATCGGATTAACATGAAATTTTGTCAGTCAGTTCTAAACACCGTAACCTATATTTTGGACGGTGAAGATTGCATTTGGATGTACCATGTGACCGTACTAATTAAAATAACGAGAGGTTCCTGTTTTTGGATTCATATTGAGAAGTCTCGGTATTTTGTATATTTACAAAATTTAACCATTGGATTGTGCTAAATTCTGGATATGTTATTTATAAAATAGTTTGGTATAATATGAACGGTGGAGAATATATTTAGATTTTGTTTGTAAGATTTATGGCTCTCGGACAGTAGTTGTGTTTTGAAGGATGTGTTTTATCCCACATCGGTTGAGAATAAAGATGAGAAGCATTGGTTATGCTATACGAATGTATTTTTCATCCCACATCAGTTGAGAATGAAAGGGAAAAGCCTTCTTTATTCTATATAAGGAGTCTTGGTGTCTTTCTTTCAAGTACACCCAAGTAATACACTTTAATCTTATTTGATTCAAATTAAATTCCTTTCTTGTATTCTCTTTAAAGAGAGTGGTGAGAAGGGTGAGAATCATGTAGACTTGTAATAGTGTAGGGGTGTCGAGTTAAAAGAAATAAATTCTATATGATTGTAGAAATTTGCCATATAGTGAAGTCTCTTTTGAGTGGATCGTGGTTTTCTTCCGTATTTGGAGTTCAATTTTTGGTGGAGCAGCCGTGATTGACTAGCTCGATGAAGGTCAAGACGTGGTCCGATTTTACTGAATTTTGGTTAGATTGTTTACGACTCATGGTCCTTTATTTTGACCGGTTGGATCGTGATTTGGAGTTCTAGACCGTGAGTTATTGCTGCTTCACTTTACTGGGCAGATTTGGCTTCGTCGTATCGAGATTGAGGCAAGTTATACTTGTTCAGTTTATAATATTTAATGAATGGTCTCGTTTTCATTCATTTATAATTCGTATAGCAATGTTGATAGAATGTAAATTGTCTGGATGATGGTTTGTTTGTGGAAATGATAGTATCATCGGCTTGAGGTAATTTAATTATTGTTCAGTCATGACAATAATCATTATAAAGTTGAGTTGTTGTATATGTTGTATGTTGAGGTTTCGTATGATGAGATTCGTATTGGATGTTGAAGGATGTTGGCCCCAGGACTGTTGTATTGAGGTCGTTGATCGCGTTGATCATTCATTGGGGATGAGGATCCCAGGGTTTGTTTTGGATATTGACTAGTCGCGTCGATTTTTCATTGTCAGTCTGTTGTTGTTCACTTTCGGTGAGTCTTTTGATCCTTATTGGATATGTGATTCTTTGAGTTTTGTTGTCATGTTGCATCGTGACATATCTGGAGTCATATCTGCGTGCCGATCGGTTGTGTAGGATTTTCAGGGCGGGCACATATAGACGTGTGATGGGGTCATGTCCTAACATTGGGCTGTGCACACGAGAAGATTACTTCGTGAAACTGATTAGGTACAAGACCACACGTGTATTTGGTCGATACATGGGGTGGCTTGTGCACGGACACATTTCCGGATTGGGCATACTGTGACGTCCATCTTTGAGCCATATTGTTTTGGTCGTTCATAGTCCATGTATGATTGGATATGTTCGACGATTTGCGACTGGTTGTTCATACGCCCGAGGGGTATGTTCGACATTCGAGGTTATTTTCTTGAGATCCATTATTGTTGATCGTTTGGAGTTTACCTTGTTGATGGTATTCGCGGTCGTTAATTGGTCCTTTGTTGATCGTGTATGGAGTTTACCTTGTTGATGGTATTCTCGGTCATTGTTGATCCTTTGTTAGTCGTGTTGGGGTTTATCATGTTGGTGATATTCTCAGTTGACGTATTGGTTGATCTGGTTATTGATCGTATGAGCCTTTGGGCTGTGCATCGATGTTTCAGATTTGTTATCATTATTTTGTGGTAGTTGATCAACAAATGTATTGTGTATGTTTGGTTCTTATCAAGATTGGTATCTGATTGTGCGATCCGACGGACAAGATTTGGCACAGATAGATTATTTCTCACTTATGAGTTATGATGATGTTTTTGAGGATTTTGAGTATTGTTTTGGTTCAGTCCAGATGAGTATTGTTGAGTTCATTTCGTCATTAGAGAATGCGAAATGTGGATTATGGTAAGGATCGAATTGGTATGGATTGGTAAGGTTAAGACGGTAAGATTACATTGGTAGTATTCTTACAGTATTATTACATTGATATGTAATTATTCATGTTGATGTGATCGTTATCATTGTTGAGTATTGTGGCTGACCCCGTCGTGGGCTTTATTTTTAGGTACTCAGCGATCGAGCTAGTAGCGGTCGTGAAGAGATGAGCTTCCTGGGTAATACTGGTTGTGGCATGTTTTCGGAGAATTGAGTATTCTTTCTGGTTGTTTATTTCCGCTGCAAATATGTATTTTGAACTGTGTTTTTATCCGCTGTGTGTGTATTTTAAAATTGGTTTTCCGGTAGTTTTACCAACTCGTGCGTATTTTAAAATGGCCTTTTGGTATTCTGCGAACTTGGGTTTATTTCGTAAACCGATTCCCTAAACCGAGTTATGGCATTTTGGCCTTGAACGTTTTAACGATATTTTCATGACGGTATTTGATATTTTATAAATTACTTTTGTGAGTATTTGAAATTTTTGAACGTTTTTGAAAATGGATTTTAGCCTGGTGGGTTTCGGCGCGGGGCCCACGGTGCTGTAATATCCCGGATGGTTTTGGGGTGTTACAGTTGCGACCTTGGGGTTTATGTGCTAAAAGATAAAGACAACGCCGACTATACTGTGAAGTATCATCTATCTATTATGCGGTACGGTGTTATCAAATCATGTATTTTGTTGTGAAATGCTGCTATTGATTATCATTGTCTGATCCCGATCTGTCTAGCACAATTCGTCTTGTCAGGTAAATTTGTTGAATATGTGCAGGACATTCCCGATGGTTCCAACCAGGCTTGAACGGTGTTGGAATAAAGTTCTACTACTACATGTTTTAATTTAATTTCCGAAAGCTCCATTTATGTAATAATCGTGTTTTGAATTATGTACTTCAAGACATCCCATTTCATGTTATGCAACCGTGGACTCACCTATTTTATAATGCCTTATTTAAAATATCAATTTCCTAAAATAGCCTTGTGGGTCCCACACGGGATTCACGGTACTGTAATGCCTCGGTAAATTTTGGGGGCGTTACAGAAAATGGTATCAGAGCGCAAAGTTCCTGTTGAAAAAGATTTTGGCAAAATTTCTTTTTATTT
Source organism: Orobanche coerulescens (assembly GCA_033398695.1). NCBI lineage: Eukaryota > Viridiplantae > Streptophyta > Magnoliopsida > Lamiales > Orobanchaceae > Orobanche > Orobanche coerulescens. The sequence goes on along the minus strand of CM065811.1, from coordinate 90,732,942 downwards.
TCGAAAATTTTATCCAACGTCCAACACCCCAAGCGACCATAACTCTCCAGGAGAATGCAAAGTAAGTAGAGTATGTGTTTTCTAATAGGGTGCAACTTTTAATTTGCACGAGATAATTGTGTGTTGAATTGGCCCTTAGATTAATATTGTCTGTAATGGCACGCCGTGGAGCTAGAAGTATAGTAAACGATGCCACTCGAAGGATGTTGAGTGAGGGCATTGTACTTGTTATTGTGTAAATCATTATCAAAAGGCAATTGAATGTTTCTTTATTTACTGGTAGTTACTGACATTCCTAACTCATAAATACATATATCGAAACTAGTCCGTGTATTTGAGAGCAAAATGTTCCACTCCTTATTGGATAAGGGGATCAACACTAGAAAGGTTTATAGCTCAAATACTTAATCGTTCCCAAGTCGATGAAACTTGACTAGGCGTTAAGTTTATGTGAAGACTTGTATGACTGTTCTTTGACGTGGAGAGTGCTTGTCGAATACTAATGGTTAGTGGGAACACACGTTATAGGTATGATAATTGGATTAGTATACTCGAACCGACTCACCCTCGATTCGTCACACGGATTTCACTCCGGGACACTCAATGACGGAACCGAAAGGTTGTGATAGGTATTCGTGAACCTTCGACTTGAGGATTTGGTAGGGATGTGCTTGTGACGTTACGATTTTCATTAGAGTAGTTCAACCTAGAAAACTGGAAGGTGGGGGTCAACCTCGACATGCGCCTTGACGGGCAAGTAGCAGGTCCTACTAAATACCAAGATAGAATTCTTTATCCTATAAGTGAACAGGTTATATGTCCTATGCGGTTATTGGCAGATGAGATCATAAGTCTTTGGCCAAAGCATTGGAGTTTTCCAGGATTGGCAAGTTATTATCTAAGATTCATCGAGGCTTTTTCGTGATCGCTCGACCATTAACGAACCTACTAAGGAAAAGTACCAAGTTTGTTTGGACTACGGATCATTAGAAGAGATTTGATGAACTCAAGAAGAGGTTGACTACTGCTCCAGTGCTAGTGCTACCGCAGGGTACGGAAGGATTTGTTATATAGACGGATACATCCAAACATGGGCTGGGGTGTGTCTTCATGCAGAACGACAGAGTTATTACATACGCGTCTCGACAACTGAAGCTGTACGAAATGAATTACCCGACGCATGACTTAGATCTATTCGCAGTGGTACACACCCTCAAGATTTACGGAGTCACTTGTAAGATTTTCACGGACCATAAGAGTCAGAAATATATCTTCACCCAGAGGGAATTAAACATGAGACAGAGGCGCTGGTTGGAGCTAATCAAAGACTACGATGTAGAAATCTCATACCACCCCGGAAAGGCCAATGTCGTAGCTGATGCACTTAGTCGGAAAACTACATAGGAAGTAATGTTATCCAGCCTAACGGTTCAACCCGAACTACAGCAAAACATCAGGAGGAATGATACTGAATTATGGGTACAACGCAGTCAAGGAAAATTATGCTCAATCAATATACACTCGTCCTTATTAAGTGAGATACGTCTAACACAGATGGAGGATCCTGAACTACGTGCGATCGGTGCGAGAATCGAGGAGGGAAATATTTCTGACTATAAGATCTAGGGGGACTTGGTGAGGTTCAAGAATATGATCTGTATTCCGCCGAATGACGAGCTGAAGCAAACTATACTGAGAAAAGCACACTCCACTCCCTACTCTATTCACCTTGGAGCAAGCAAAATATACATGGACCTACGACACAGTTTTTGGTGGAAAAATATGAAATGGGAAGTGGCTAGATTCGTTGCCCACTGTATGACGTGCCAACAAGTAAAAATTGAACACCGCATACCAGCTGGAATCATGCAACCCTTACCCATTCTGGAATGGAAATGGGAAAGCATACCAATGGATTTTGTTACTAAGTTACCAACGAGGTGGGAGGAATGGACACAATTTGGGTTATTGTTGATTGGTTAACGAAATCAGCACATTTTATTCCCATTCAGGAAGCGATCGGAACAAAGCAATTAGACACTATTTTCATCAAAGAGGTGGTGAGATTGCACGGCATTCCCTCATCCATCATATCGGATATAGACACCAGATATGTGTCCTATTTTTGGAAAGATGTCTATAAAGCTATGGTAACCTAGTTGCATTTTAGCACATGCTATCACCCTCAGACGGATGGACAGACCGAGCGCACGATACAAACCTTGGAAGATATGTTGAGGGCATGTGTGCTCGATTGGGGCAAGGACTAGTTTAAGCATCTCGGGTTAGTAGAGTTTTCGTACAACAATAGCTGGCACGCGAGCATAGGCATGGCACCATTTGAGGTCCTGTATGGATGAAAATGCAAGTCGCCGTTATGCTGGGATGATGCTTCTGACACCATGGCTACCGAGTTAGATCTAATCCAGGAATCCATGAAGAAGATATCTGTTGTTCGAAAACATATGTTAGCAGCGCAAATCCGGCAGAAATCATATGCCGAGAACCGGCAACGACCGTTGGAATTTACGATCAGGTATCATGTTTGGGTCAAAGTATCGCCTATGCGAGGTATCAGGCGTTTCGGCCAGAAGGGCAAGTTAAGCTAAGGTTCATAGGCCTGTTCGAGATATTGGACCGAGTTGGAAAACTTGCGTATTGATTAGCCCTGCTGCCGCATTTGGATGGAGTACATAATGTCTTTCATGTCTCCCAGTTAAGAAAGTATGTCTACGATCCGAGTCACAAACTCAATTTTAAAGAAATAGAAATTTACAATGACGCTACTTTTAAAGAAGTGACGATCGCTATCTTGGATTGGCGTATGAAAACATTAAGAAATAAGGTCATGACCCTTGTGAAAGTTCAGTGGTAACACCACGACATGGAGGAAGCAACTTGGGAGACCAAGTCGAGCATGATGAAAATTATCCCAAGTTATTTTCTTAGTTTCGGGACAAAACTATTCTAAGGGGGATGGTATGTAATACCCTGGGTATTTCATGTTTTAATTACCGTGTACTTCATAAATTATAATGCAATTTCTATCATTTGTGATGTTGTCTTCTTATATTATGTGGTTTCATTAAAGTACTATTGCGATACGATTGTGTGATGTGAATGGAACCGAAGTGACGTACCTTGACACCATTGAATGATTATTAGTGCGAATATGATGGTGGCCAACATCTTGTTCCCCGAAGAACTGTTGACGAGTGAAAAGGTAGTCACCCCGAGATGGTTAAAATGCGATAAAATGAATAAGGGACTGAGTGACTAGCGTACGTTAGATGACATGCATAACGTATGTTAGATCTGCAACATTATGTACGTTAACACGACTAGGTTACGTAAGTAAGGCGAGAATTGGTCTTTCGACCAGAATCTTTCTTTTTCACATGGATTAAGTGCTTTCGGTGGGCTAGAAGACAAATAAGTCAACTGCTGGTAACGTACGCTATTCTAAGGTTGCTTACGTACGTTATAGATGGGGCAGTCCAGCAATAGCCTCTGATCGACCATTACGTACGTTAACTAGAAGATATTACGTACGTAAACCCTTTTGTGTTAGTGTATGTTAAATGCAATCATGTGTTATAAATTAACACTTCCTCTTTCATTTCCTTCAGCCTAAACACTCAAGCAGCCTCCTAAAAACCTCCCGCAGCCCCCCTTAGACGATTCCTAGCCTTTCAAACACTTGCATTGACATAGAAGAGAAGATTACTTAAGCTCCAGATAAGGATATCAATGTCTATCAATCCATTCTTCGTTCCTCCTTGTTGTTCGTCGTCTATTAAGGTAAGTTTAGCAAATTCTCGAAGTTATTTTTCGGTGTTGTTGTTATGATATTTGGTTACGAGTATTTGGGTAGTTTTGTTGCTTAACTTTCGTAGACAATCAAACCAGATGAACTTGTAGTAATCAAAACTATCGTATTAAGTATATTTAGTTCTCGAACCACTGATTCATGTATCTTGTTGTAATAATCATATGCGAATTTCACATTTCAAATCGACCTTGGAAACATCGACCTTAAAGAATCAAATTGTAGGAGAAATTATGTTAGGAATCCTATCACCGTACGCTAAACTCGTCGAAACCCACCTAGCTAGTATAATTATCAAACATTAATTCAACTAGATGGAATCGATCTTGAAAGTATTACCATCATTAAGAATCGACATGTTGAAATCATTGTGTAAAACGGTAACCCATCTAATTGAGAACTCGGAGTAGAGAATTCAATTAGCAGATAAGGGAATTCGATTTTACTATAGTCGATTGTTGACAACCGAAGCAATATTGGGGACAATCTTGTTAAGTAAATTATTATAACAATCGATAATCAAAGAATTGAACAATGTAATAGTGCGTGTTGCTAGTGAGCTTAGAATCATGATATTAGCTTTGCAAAATCGAACTAAGTTAAGAATTCGGTTAGGAAAGGGAATGGGAAACTAGTTCTATTCGCCATTATCCTTACGAAAGTAAGTGGCGAGAGGCCATGGAAGATGAGATAGACTCAATGAATGCCAATCAGGTCTGGACATCAGTAGATCGACCCAAGGGCATATTTCCCATTAGGAATAAATGGATCTCCAAAAGAAAGACTGATGGGGACGGCAACGTGGAAGCCCATGAAGCTAGACTTGTGGCAAAAGGTATATCCAAAAGGAAGGTGTTGATTACCACGAGACCTTTTCACAAGTTGCCATGATCAAGTCTATACGTATGATGCTTGCCACAAATCCCCAGTACGATCATAAGATAAAATAGATGGATGTAAAGACGGCTTTCCTTAATGGATACCTCGAGGAGTAAATATACATGGACCAACCTATAAGCTTCGTGTCTACAATCAATATTCATAAAGTTTGCAAGCTTTGGCGTGCCATTTATGGGCTGAATAAGGCATCACAATGTTGGAATCATCATTATGACAAAGTATTCAAAGAATTTAACTTCGTGCAAAATGAGGAAGAGCCTTGTGTTTATAGAACATTTAATGGGAGCAAGATCATGTTCCTACTACTATATTTAGATGACATTCTATAGGAAACGTCACAGGGTTGCTCGGTTTAGTGAAATCTTGGCTTTCAAATACATTCTCCATGAAGTACTTGGGACAAGCTCCCGACATTCTAGGAATCCGCATCTATAGTTATAGAGCGAAGAGAATGATACGACTATCCTAAGCCCTCTATATAGAAAAGATCTTAAAGAGATTTAGGATGCGACATGAAATAAAATTCTCCATTTATATGTGTTCTCAAAGTGAGGAAGCAAAAATGGAGATGAGACAGATATATAGTGCCTAGGCAGTGGGTCACCTTAAGCAATGTTGTGCATGTGACAAGACATTGCATATGCTGTGAGCATAGTTTTACTGTTTCAAGCTAATGTGGGTAAAAAACATTTTATAGCTGTCAAACAAAAAAAATCCCAAAAAACCTTAAACGGACTAAGGAATGATTCTTACATACAGTGGTGGAGAACTAAAACTGGATGGATTAACGGAATCTAATTTCAGAGGCGATGTGGATAAGGGGAAATCCATTTTTGGGTACATATTTATTCTGAATGGTGGAGCATTTCTTAAATGCGTTCTAAGCAAACCGCGACTACACATTCCACCTATCAGGCCGAATACCAAGCTAACTCGAAGGCATTAAGGGAAGCATTATGGATCAAGAAGTTTCTTGAAGAACTTCAAGGGGTCCGTAATGCAGAGCTGCCAGTGTTGTTTTACTGTGACAAATGAAGGAGTTGTTGCACATGATAAAGAGCCCATGTATCATCACAAGACCAAGCATATTGAGAGTACAGATCACATCGTCAGATACATGGTGAAGAAATGATACGTTGAACTGCAAAGATTCGACTCAGCAAAAAATCTCACCGACCCACTCACCAAGCCACTATAACAAATTATTTTGGATAGACATCTGAATAATATGGGTATTAGATATCATAATTTGTAGCATTGAATGAAAGTTAGATATTGTTAGAGTATGCACAATGCCACTTTGAGGATGAGTGAGTTTGGGCATTAAAATGTAATTATTGATTATTTAATGAAAATGTATTTGTTCTTTGTGTGTTTACTATATGTCATTGGCATTCCAGATTGGGTAAATAAAATATAAATAATGTCCATGAAAATTTAGTAGGAACATTCCACTCCTTATGAAATAAGGAGTTATGGTGCTGGAAGTATTTAGAAGTCAATTGCTTAAATTGTTCCAAGTCGATAAAACTTAATTGCACATTAAGTTCATTTAAGATTTGTATAATGTATAATTGGACATATACATGTCTTTACTTTGAAGTAGTGGGAGCACTCATTAAAGGTATACTAATTAGATTAGTATACTTGGGTATGACTCACCTCGATTCAGTCACATGGTATTTACTCATATGAAGATAGTCAATTACTGAATTGTATGGTCATGATAGGTGTGCATGGACCTTTGACTTTAGGGTTCAGTAGAATATGTGCTTGTGATATTAAGTTAGCAATTAGAGTAGTTCAATCCATAATACCTGAATGTACGGGTCAACTTCGAAGTGCAGTTTGATGGACAAGTAGTAGTCGTTACTGAATACTAAGATAGGATTTTCTCTCCTATAAGTGAGTAGGTGCATGTCCTACGTGGTTAGTGGAAAATAAGATCAAGACAAGATCAAGCCTTTGGGCAAAGCAAATGAACTAGTTATATTTGATATACGATAATCCAGTGATCTTGATTGGCACTAACATGGAATAGTTGTATTAGGGGTTGACTTTAGCCTTACTCTAAAACTTAGCCGGGACATATAAATGAAGGGTCTATATGTATATGGTATTCATAACGTTGTAGGTTCACAATGATCCTAATTATTCGATCTCGGTTGGGCTACAGTGTGAGCCCCGGGTCTAGCTAGGTGTTACTCACACCCTTTGCATCCTCCTATTGCTAAGTGAGATGAACCTTCAAAGTTGCACAATAGGATAGACACCGGACTAAGATGAACTAATTTTCTCTATGTTAATATTAGGCATTGGATATGTGATTAATTTATTCGATAAATTATTATGGAGTAGTGAATTATATTATATTACTAGGTAATTAATTTGATTTGCTAAGTCGACTATTTAACTATTTATATAACTTTATTAATTATATATAATATTCATTTAAACAATTAGGTGGATTAATTAAATTTAAGTGCAACAGTTCTACCTCGGCCAATTTAGTTTAGTGGCTAAACTAACGGTGGTCTGAAAGGAGCCCAACTTGGGCGGCCGATTTGACATGGTCTGAAAGTAGAAATACTATATTTCCCCTCCTCTTGAACCTAAGGATTTTTAACCTAATCTTTCCGCCAAGAGAGAGAAAGGAGAGTTTCCTTCCCCTCACATATAGCCGCGACCAACAAGCCTTGTGAGAAGGAGGAGACTTTTTTCAGGTGTTTCAAACTGACGCGTGTGAAGTAGAGGCATTGTGCTTTTGGTGATGGATCGTTATAAGCTTTTGGATTGACAAAAGAAGATCATCATCATCAAACACATCAATTCAGCGATCCAATTTTTTCCACTAAAGGTAAAAAAAATTCGGCTCCTATTTTCTTCGAGTATATGATCGTCAATTGATCCCTCTGGATCCAGATGAGCACATAGTTTATTGTGTGAATCTAATTACCCGATGTGTTTTTATTCTGGCCCGAATCCAATTATATGGATGGCCAGATTAGGATTATCCTCAAAGACTACTGTAATTCGTGAGGGAGTTGTAGAGATAGGATCAGAGAGCGGAGCTAGGGGCTGTTCTCGACAGTGAGGGCGAGCTGGTGTCGAGAATGATTCTCTTCTTAATTAGCATCCTTTTTTCTTCTCTCCAGCGTCAGTCTTTGTAAATTGTCCACTAACATCTCTTAGATCACTCAAATTTGCCATGGAGTTACAGTCTGGTGGGTTCTTAATGGGCGTCTTGTTGTTGTACAAAGTGGGCTTATTTCCTCCAAGGAACTTCTTAGCAAGAATCTTCTTGGCGGAAGAAGACTATTGAACACCATATTATGTAAGAATGTAATTAAGAACTAATCCAAACGACTTCCCAACAGTCTCAGGCTTCTCGGCCTCTTTTAAAGACGTTGGAACAAAATCTGACACCAATTAACCTTTTGGAAACTCGTGATTGCCATCATCATTCTGAACCGTATGCAAGTACACCTCTCAAAGTCCCCAGTTCAGTTCTCAATCATCCTACACAAAATTCAAGTAAATAAGAGTATGTTAAGGTAAAAATTATTTGTGGGGCATGATAGTGTAGGTCACAGATACGTATGGTAAAAGTCTGGGGCCGGTGTGGAGGGGGGAAGCAGTGAATAGACCTTTGAAACTTTTATGAAGTAATGGGTTTATGAAACTCAGCTATGTTGCCCAACAGCTTGGTACACTTAGATGATTTTTATACTTAGCTGAAATTTTAGTTAAGAAATGTCACCTGAAAAATATGCGAAAGACTTAGCTGACTAGATTTGTTAATGCAAGAGTTAAGATGGATGCAACAGTAAAGTATGATGTTTAAAAGTAGCTATAACATTTAATGGTTACAATAAATTATTACAACAACTTCAACTTGTGAAAACCCTTGGCCGTGGTAACTCCTCTTTGGTTTCTTTTCAACTCTTGATTGAAAACTCATGGATGCCTCACAGCCATCACGTTGTTTATCACCTTCCAATCAAGAACTCGTGGATGTCGCATAACCCAACTTTCAAGAACCTGGTTCAAGAAAGTACCCCCACTTAAATCTTAATAACACGAGTGTTTATTTTCTCCAACTTCTAAGATCTACTTGTGACTTGAATCTTATGATCTTGGCCCTTCACAATGCTTAGAGTATATTGCTTTTGCTCGCTTTGTTCGCTTGTGAATGTTAATTCGCATCGTACTTCTGCTCAAGAGTTCTTTAGATATTTATAGTATGCTATTGGAGCTCCTCATAGCCATTGCATCTTTTGAACAGATTAGTCCGTTGGAGAGTGACTTCTTTATTTATCATTTTATCTCTTTGCACGGCTTGTTGCTTTCTTCAAATTTATCCATTTGAAGATATAAAATTTTCCGCACCATTTTCGTTGATTTCTATAGGAAGGAAAGTCTTCTGGGCGCGAATCTCGAGGAATATTTTACTCCTTAACTTTGGTGAATTGTTCAGATTGCCTCCTTTGCTTTATTCATGTCTGTATATGATTTGCCGTCTTTGTTGACTTTTCAACATTTGCTAAAGTGCACATAGCTGATTTACAGTTGTGGAATTTTGTTTAAGTATCAAGTGTTCCTTGCTGTCCATACTTGGCTGACTTACTTATCTTGGACATACTTGGCTGATAGTTTGACTTGGCAATACCCGGTTGATATTTTGTCTTGGCTATACCCGACCGATATTTCGTCTTGGCCATACTCGGCTGATATTTTGCTTTGGTCATACCCGGCTAATATTTGACTTTGCAATACCCGGTTGATCTTTTGCCTGTCTTCCGAACTTAGATGAACCAACTTAGTTGATCAGAACTTAGCTGAACGAACTTAGTTGATCAGAACTTAGCCGAACGAACTTAGCTGATCAGAAATCAGCTGAACAAACTTAGTTGAACGAACTTAGCTGATAGAACTTAGCTGATCAGAACTTAACTGAAAAATCTATTTGATCAATACTTAGCCTAACTTTAAACTGTAACACCCCCAATCCGCTTAGGGACATTACACGCCGTAGATTCTTTCCGCAAGGATCTACCAGGCAGGAAACCACGAAACAAACCCACACGTGGTCAATTCGACCAAAACATAAAACCGTAGACCGATTAGGTCTCTCAACATACAACATAGCAGTACAACTGATAAACTAAATTACAACTCGATCACAATTTACACAACATGTCCATCCTCTTAAGGATGACAAAGAACTAGAATAAATACTCGGACCGACAGATCACTGACAGACAACCGACTACAACTGTGACTAGTATCGTTGCTTATATCATCCTCCATGCCGATCCTGTGATTGTTCTCTCTCATCGAAATACCTGAAAAACATAACATAATCCCCCAATGAGGGGTTAGCGATGGAAATCGCTAGCAAGTAATCAAGCTATACAATTATACATCAAGAATACAACCGTTATGAAACTAACCTTTCGACAATGTAGTAACACGATCCCGGAGCCTAGTCTTTTCAAAATCATTTGCTTTGAAATTGATCATGTGAATTACTCCAGAAATCACTTTTAAGAGATTATTTAGAGACTTCGGGGGTCTCAGTGTAAAATCATGAAATATGAATATTTTTTCTTTCCAAAAAGGTTTTCTTTCAAAATCATATAAATGATTAATTTCTCAACCAAGCCTCAGAAACAAATCCACATTCACCAATACAACCAGAATCCAAGATTCAAGCATTCACAGTTCAGAGGTATCAAATCAAACACCCAATTCACCTCCATGGCCTCGACGGGACCCACCTGGATTAGCTCATCGAAAACAAACCCATACACATCCATAAGTTATCTCGACATCATACTCGCAAGTAACGATTCTCAGAGCCCTCTCCAGACCTACCTGATTAGATAACTTTATGGTTAAAATCATAACGTCTGGACGTACTCGCAAGTAACGCACTACCGGAGGCCTCGACAGAACCCTACCCGGATAACATCATTCAAACACACCCATAAGTTATCATGACATCGCACTCGCAAGTGACGATTCTTGGAGCCCTCTTCAGACCTACCCGAATTGATAACCTTATGGTCACAACGTAACGTCTGGCCGTACTCGCAAGTAACGCGCTGCCGGAGGCCTCGACGGGTCCCTACCCGGATAACATCTCAATTCGCTAAGACACACAACAACAATAAAGGCATAATATTCACTACAACCGCAACCACGTAACACATAAGTTAACGCAGCATAAATTCCACAAAGGCACAACATTCACAGCACACCATCATTCAGGAAAAAGACTAACGAGAGAATAATACAAGTATTACGCGATTCCACAATTCCTCGGTTAACTACTCATTTCTAGTATCCACTTTAAGCACAAAATAATATGAAATGGTTGTTATCATTCTTTATGAAACTCAAGTTTACGTTCGTAATTACTTTCATAAAATCACATCTTCATTAAAAGTAAGTTATAGTTAAATATACCGTCACTAACAAGTCCACTTAAAATTCACGACACATCACATCCAAAGCACGCGGAGCAACGGGAAAGCTCGATCGAAAACCCTCGAATCCTACAACTAGGTTGAAAACACAAGAAAAACATAATTACTACGAAGTCAATCGCAAGGAGGATGGAAAATAGATGAAATTCCCAACAAGAATTCGTAGAAACAAAAGATCGAACACTTAGGGTCCAATACTTCCCCAAGAACATCAAGAACATCACCCGAACCCGAACATGATAAGAATACGAATCAAAACACCGGAATATAATCAATACTTCCAAATAAGGATACATAACACCACGATTCACGAATAATGACTCTAATCCTTAAGATTCTCAAAATACATAGAAAAGGATTTCAAGAAATTTACCTCGAATCAATGATGAACAACACGGATTGATGATGTTAATCAACACCAAGAGCTCAAGGAAAATGAAGGCTTGGAGTTACAAGACTCCAAAATCGCCCCTATAGAAACCCTTGCGTCGCCCGTTGAACAAAAACGAAGAGAGGGTGAAGAAATGATGAACTCGGTCAACCCCTGGGTATATAAACCCGCGCCTGCATTACGTACGTTATACACAGAGGATAACGTACGTTAACAGTATTATGTACGTAAGACACAAAATATTACGTACGTAATCGATGCCCAGAACCTCCTGTCCGAAATAACGAAGACCATTACGTACGTTGTGGCAAGGACATAACGTACGTAATGCGCACAGTTAACGCACGTTATGATCCTCACATAGCGTACACTATCGGCGGCCAGAACTCACTGTCTGAACTGGAATACCCTTACGTACGTAATGAGAAGGCTTAATGTACGTAAGGCACATGATGATAGCGTACGTTATGCTTATAGCATAGCGTACGTAAGTTACTTAGCAGTTCCTAAACTGCTAAGTTTAGCTCACCGAGTACGAGTGCAACGAAACCGCGAAACGACGACAACAACACAAGACGAAGGCATGAATACGAAGAGTGCACAACGACGAACTCAAACTTTAAAAGAAAATACAATTCTGACTACCCGAAGGTTCGGAATAACGACAACGAAAGTAATTACCCCAAACTTCGGGAAATTACTAAACGGCCCAAGATGTCCGAAAATCACAATATGACATCAAACAACCAAACCGAAGCTCACAACACGCATAAAAAAGCTCAACGGACTTATAGGAAACACGAAACCGTAGTTTCTAACCACCATCACACGAAATGATCAAAATAGCGGAAAAAATCGCTCAAAACACGGATTCAGGTAAAACAGCCCTGGAACAAACTTGGATGACCAAACACGCAGAACAAAATATTATCAAAATATCAAAAAGCTCGCAAGCGAGTTCTGGAAACCAGAAAAATGCCAAAAACAAAAAATTACCGAAAGATAAAATCACGGGTATTATTACATTCTACCCCTCTAAAAAGAAGTTTCGTCCCGAAACTTAAAAAAAAGGGTGAAGTCACAAACAACAAAGCACGGATGACAAAATCTCAGTGGCCCCGACAAATTGATCCCGATACCTATGCCGAAGCACGATTCTGGGAAACTTCATGGAATATTTCACAAAACTGAACTCTATGGCCCTCAAGTCCACAATTGTAACAAGTAATCAGTTGCGAAGGACAATTAGCTTGCACATGACCCACAACGTTGCAATTGAAACACCTCCTAGTCTGACTAGGAGTCAAAGAAGACGACTTGCAACTCTTGGTTCCACCGAACAAAGAAAATGAAGGTTTCACCGAAGGAATACATGAAATACATGAAACTCGACGAGAAGAAGTTCCGACTCCCACACTATCCGAAAAATCTCAATACATCCTCTGCCTCTTCGGCTCATGCAAAGGCCCAATAGATAACGATGCCATCTCATACGCCATGGCTCGATTCTGATACTCTCTCAAAGTAGCACAAGTGAAACCCGACATGTACTTTCTAATCTCTGATCTCATCCGCATATCGAAATGACGGATTTTGTCTTCCTCGATCCTCACCTGCACCTTCGCGTAAGCGAGCTGTTGGCTATAATCGATAATAGCCGGCGACGCGGGTATATCTTGAGGCTCGACTAGATAAAAATCTCGGATTGTGTGCTCTCGGATTGGCTCCGGACAGAACTCCGATTCCATCAACTTCTTGAACTCATCCCAAGTAACAGCATGATCGTGAGGTTCAACGACCTCCCACCAATTAGCAGCGTCACTATCGAGAAGGAATTGAGCGATAGGAATCCTCCGTTCCTATGGACAACCAACCGCCTTGAAAATCTTTTCCAATTGGAAAAGCCAACCGTCCCATCCCAAAGTATCACCTACGCCCGCAAAATGGGGAGGACGCATACGAACCACTTCTCTAAGCTACTAATTCGACCCGACATTCTCAGTCACAGTAGTGTTACGCTGAACTACTGTAATACCCGTAATTTTGATTCCTGGTAATTTTCTATTTTTGGCGGAAGTCCGTTTTGACAACTCGCTCATGACCGTTTCGTCATTCTGAGAATGATTAATTCTACACTTTTTGTCATCCGAGTTCGTTTCGGTGATGTTTTGTTGAGTTCTGTGCTTTTTAGCGACTTTTCCGCACTTGAGTTCGATTCTTGCGAATCTCGTCCGAAACTGCTGTTTCGAGTTTCCCGCAAGTCCGTTTAACTTTGTTAGACGTGTTGTGAACTTCGGTTTGGTTATTCGATCACGTATCGTGATTTCCGGGCGTTTTGGGCCATTTTGTAATTTCTTGAAAGTTACGGGTATCCATATCTGTATTTGTCGTCTTGACCCTTTTCTTGGTCGCGTATGATTAATTATTACATTACGTTTTCATCTCAAGTCGTTGATGTCGTCCGCGAACTTTTCGTCGTGTCCGTTCGGCGCTTGGAAATCGAGGCGTCGGGTCGTGGCGGCCGAAAGTACCGACGGCTATGGATCGCCGGACGAGGCCGATGACATCGCCGAGCAGCACGGCAGAACCGGCGAGCGCACGCCACGGCCGGAGCGCCGCGCGCTTAGCTCGGCAGCTGTAGCGCACGCTGCCGAGTCACCAACAGACGCTATCGGACACGCGGAGGTACTCGAGGTTCGACTCGGTGGTCGGCGGGTAGCGCACGCCATCGTCGGTCGTAGCGCGCGCTAACCGGGCAGGGTAGCGCACGCCGGCCGACTAGCGACGCCACGGGATGAGTTGTCACCCGGTGGCTACCGATGTCGGCTAGCGCGCGCAGCTTCCGGCCGTAGCGCACGCTAGCGGGGGTCGGCGGTCGAGTCACGGTCGGGCGTAATTGGTCGGTGGTGCCGGGTCATGCGGGCCATGGCCGAGAGTGCTCGGCCGACATCGGCCGATAGCGCACGCTAGGCGGGATGGCTAGCGCACGCTAGTTCCGCCCAAGATAAAAATGACAGACTGCCGACTTTCTCCGTCATTTTTCATTTCATTTCCTTCTGTCCATGGCCGGGGTTTCTGAGGAGACGAAACCATGTTGTTGAACAACAAATCCATGAAGTTCTTGAGGTTATATCGTTGATCAATCATCCTATAACATCTTTCGATCCAAATAATCAAGGTTAGATCTTTAGAACCCTACTTTTGGGGAGATTTGGGGATTTTCGTGGTTTTGCCCGATTCATTCGATTTTGATGAGTAATTCATGATGAATATGATTAATCTTGTTGGTACTCTTAGTTTCCCTACGGATTCATGGTATATTTCGTGATTTTTACGAAATCGAGAGGGTTTGGTTGTGGTCCGCCTCGTTGTCGCTTTTATACGAATATACATGAATCGTAGGCGGGTTTTCGGCGTATTCCAATTCCGTATTCGTTTAGAATCTTGTGATTGTATTCTTCGAATCGTTAGGTTCGGTTTCGATGGTTCCTAGCATTCGTGGGTGACTTTCCATTCCGTTCGTTGCGTCCGATTATTCAAGGCAAGTATACATTTATGATTGTGCGTTCGACTTTGAAAGTAAGAGGAATTGATGGTATGATATGAACGAACCGCTTTTACGGCATTCATAGATATATTGATGGCATATTATGAACGAACCGCTTTTACGGCATTCATATATGTATTATTGGCATGTAACGAACGAACCGCTTTGACGGCATTCCTACATGTAACGGCGTATGATCCGAGCGAACCGTTTCTACGGCATTCACGTACGTCATGAGATTTTAGTCATTCCTAATAACTAGTCTTGAATTGATGAATTGACGGATTACATTTACTTTATTGTCGAGGAGTATTATGTTTCATCGTTATACTTGCACTAGCTATTCGACGGCTAACCCTTTATGGGAAATACGTTTCATGTATTTCGTGTTCCAGAGAGCGGCCAAAGGGTACAGTCGGCATGAAGATGATGGGCAAGTGTGATACGTGTCTTGTCTCCGGTTATCTTTTTGGATTCCTCCATTCGGTGTTGTTGTATCGAATGGATTTTAAATACTCGAGTATTGTATTTCGCTTCTTGATGTTCCGGCTGTCTTTGCCGAGGTATTGATTTGTGCAGTGATGTATATGGTTTCATTGGTTATGGTTTTGAATACCATTTGTATCGTCTTTCTTTCCATTGTATGTAGACCTTCTCGGTCAAGTTTTATAGTTCCGCGTATGTTTAGCCTTGTGTGTCCCACGGCGGGGCTCACGGCGCTGTAATATACCCTGAATAACTTGGGGGTGTTACAGAATATGGTATCAGAGCTTAGGTTTATGGATACCTAGGCTGTCGGTCTTTTAGGTCGATTGAGTCGTCGTTTGCCCACAGTATCACTACTCTGCCATCATCACAGTGCGACCGGTACTTGTAAGTCCTCTCACTCTTCTTGTATTTTCTTGACCGTTTCGTTTTTAGCTGGGTATTCTTTGGAATTGGTCACTTTGAGAAGGTGTGATTTGGATTATACTTCCGCACGCGTGTGCCCTTTTGAATGTGGGATGTAAGGAGAATAAGTCGTGACTGTGGTTACGGACTTGAATCCCTCCTTGAGATCTTGTCAAATTACTAATTTCGATATTAGCGTGTATCGGTTTTGTGTTGAGACTTTGTTTGGAAGTCGCATGCTAGTACCACGGGAGATCATCGACTTCACAGACCTGTAAGTATGTTGTTTGAATTATTCGATAATTCTTGGTTATCTTGGTGATTTGGATTTATATGTTGGATATCGTTGATGGATATTTGTGCTTGAGAACATTGTGATCGTTGATAATGTTGCTGAATGCGTATATGTATTCATTGTGCCGTATGATCGTTTGGTATGTCGAGATGTCGGTAGAGAATAGCGGAAATGGCTAAGTACAGCTACGTTAGCGCACGCTACTAGGTATGTCTAGCGCGCGCTAAGATATATACTTAGCGTACGCTACGGTGCATACTTAGCGCACGCTAAGAGATTCGGTTACGTACGCTAAGGAGGACCCCTAACGTACATAACGACCGGGCCAAGTTAGTTTCGATGGCCGGCGTGTAGGCCTGTTGATTTTTATATTCAGTTAGCGCACGCTAGCGCATGTTGGTTAGCGCACGCTAACACCAGATCACCAATAATGGAATCTTGGCTTTCAGCGGGTGGACCCGGCCATGTTCGACGCGTGTCCAGATAAGGTCAACGAGTGCTTGTCGTGTAGAGCTAGCGTACGCTAGGACCGTATGATTAGCGCACGCTAATTCCATATCGGTCAAAGGAATCCCGATAATCGCGGATGCTTTCGGCATGTGGGGGCACGATACTGTAGCAAGTCAACGACGATTAGCGCGCGTTAAGGTCGAAGAATAGCGCACGCTACTGAGCATTTCACTATATCGAGTCAACGCCTGTTAGCATACGCTAATGTATGGGCATTACGTACGTTAGATGAGTTTCGAAGCAATGTAGTAGCTTCTGGACTGCCCGATAGCGCACGCTATCAAGGAAGGATAGCGCACGCTAGTCATGTAACGCACGCTAAATATAAGGTCTAGCGTGCTAGTGCTATGTTTTATAGAGAGGATAGACGAGTGCTGAGAGGCATTTTGTCCATTCTCCTTCCTTCAGTCAATAGAGAGAACCTTGGGAAGTACTTGAAGTTCCTAAACATGGAGAGATGATTCTCTTAAACCAGATTAAGATGGAGAGCTCGGATTTAAGTTTTGTTCTTGATGTTTTTGATGATTCTTGGAATGGAGATCATTATTCTTCCTCGTGGTTCGTCCATACATGGTAGTCCTCGTATCCCTTTGATAGTGGTTCATTTCTTTAAGGATTACTACTTGGGAGGGAGTGTGTTGGGAATCGTGTATTTTGATGTTCGTTTTATTTCGATGAAAATGCATAAATTGGACTGTACTTTTATCCGTTGCGTGAATATTTTGAAATGGCTTTTGGTATATTGCCAACTGAATTTTTATTTCGTAAAACCGATTCCCTAAACTGAGTTTTTTGGCATTTTGACCTTGATCGTTTTGACGGTATTTGGAAAATGATTTTTTTTAGTATTTGAAAAATATTACCGTCATCGGTCTTTTTAACATTTTTGAAATGATGTGGAGAAATTGTGCTTAGCCTGGTAAATCCTTGTGAGAAGGGTTTACGGCGTGTAATATTCCCAGGAGGATCTGGGGTGTTACAATCTTGGTATCATGTGATAATGCTGTACGAGATTTATTGGAATCGTAATAAGAGATTCGGATGTTGATATGATTGTTGAGATCTTCTTCATATGACGATAACGGTTTTGTTCTGATTCTTGAGGTTGTATGAATGACATGATGAAAGAAATGATAATGTGGAGATATATATACCTCGGATATGTTGTTCTGAATGTGATTTCGGATATTTCATGCTCTTTCAGAACTCTTGAATTATCCGAGGTGATGAAAATTTTTTAAGAAGGTTGATGTTTTGAATAGGAATATGGAATATTCATATCTAGAGCTAAACTATGTGTTGGAAATAATATTCGTATAGGAAATACGAATGTGATTATGAGCTTGATGAGACTATTATTCATCTCGGAATTTGGAAGCCCATACGTATGGAGCAAGTATTCAAATCGAATGATTGGATTGTTTGATAACCTTTTTAATATGATTATCTATTGTTTAGAACCAGTCGGATGATTCGAATTGATAACGGTCATAAGTAAATTTTAACGATGGGTTTACGAGAAGGGAACCCTGTCAATTCGTATTTAAGAATTGAGTTTGGAACATTTAGACCCTTATTATTGGTCCGAATTGGTTGCTGATATGATCGTCATACTTCGACTCGTATTGTGGACAGGATTTGTAAGTGTCGGAGTTGGATTGTTCAGACTGTGATTAGTCGAGATATGGTAAAACGATTGAGTTCGTGGTTTGGTGGTATTGATGTTGGTCGTCATCGAACCGGTTAATTATCAATCCTTCGTTTTACAATAAGATATGATGTTTGATCATAGATTATGACTGTGTTGCGGTTAAGGTTGAAGGGTTCGTAGATTAACTTGGTCGGGACTGAGGAACTCGTAAGACGAAATCAACTGAATTGGTAACAGTTCGATGTATTGATATCGAGGCAAGTTTTATACTTGTACTAATCAATGAGATTAATGTTATCGTGTAAGTGTACGAATGTGTGTATCATTTCGAGACTCGGCCTCTTTATGATTGTATTGATATCAAGGGATTGGTTGACACGACGCCGTCGACAAATTATACCAAATATTACTGTTGTTTGTAAATGGCCGGTTCAAGGCATTACGATACTTGTTGGTGAAGTTGCTATCGATAGCCGGTTCGCGGTATCGATGTATCGATTATTATTGTTCGCGATTAATGTCGTTCTGAGACATCGTTGAATCTTTGTCGTCGAATTGGATCTGTTGCTATGATGTTGCGTTAACCGATTGGGGACGTTTGATATATCCTTTTGTCATCTCCGTTTCGGTGGTCGATTTAAGACACCGACATCTATTCTATCGTATTATTGATTATCGATTGACCGCTCTAAGGTAATCGAGGTATTGAATTGGGATTATCGAAGATAATTCCCATCCGTTGTCAAAGATATTCTCATCCGTTGTATCGTTGTTATCGATCGCCATTCTACTTAATCGAAGCATTGAATTGGGACTGTCGAGGATAGTTCCCATCCATTGAATTATTATTGTCGTGTTGGCCGACTCAAGACAGCACATTATTATTCTTGTGAACTCGGTAATTTTGTGATCGTTGAGAGCTGAGGATTTCCCGAATTGTGGTGTTGTGGTTATTGCCGTGTTAATTGGTCCTTAAGGAATTCTGATCCCAGGATGGTCGTTTTGAATATCGTTGGTCGTGTCGATCTTTCCTTATTCGTGTGTCATCGTTCACTTGATGAGTCGTATGATCTATATTGGATGTTTTATCCCTTGAGTTTCGTTGTCATGTTGTATCGTGGCATATCTGGAATCATGTCTGCGTGCCGATTGGTTGTGTGTAGGATTTTTAGCCAGGCACTCGATGGTCATGCGTGGATGTTTCCGCATTGGACCGTGCACACGAGACGTAGTTCTTGAGGCTAATTAGGTACATTGTCACACGTATATTCTGGATTCTGTATACGGGGCGGACATGTGCACGGACACATTTCCGGATCGGGCGTACTGTGATGTCCCTCTTGAGCTTTATTTGGTTGATCGTTCGTAGTCCATGTTGTATCGATATGTCCGACGATTTGCATCGTTGTTCATACGCCGAGGGGTATGTCCGACAATCAGTTGATTTCTTTGAGATCTATTTTGTGATGATTCTGACTTTGGGCATTTCGGCTTTCGTGCCATTATGATGTATCGGTATTTTCCGTTGGAGCCTTCGTGCATTGTGAATTCTTATCTTTTCGGGTTTTGTTCGGTTTACCTTAGGGTTATTTATTGTGGTGTTCTATATTGATTACTCGCCTTTTGGGCGTAAGTTTTCGGTTCTTTTGTATCTAGTTGAGTTTTTCCTGGCGGAATATTTCTTCTCCCTACTGCTTTAAGTTTCGGACGAAACTTCTTTTAAGGAGGGTAGAATGTAATACCCGTAATTTTGATTCTGGTAATTTTCTATTTTTGGCGGAAGTCCGTTTTGACAACTCGCTCATGACCGTTTCGTCATTCGAGAATGATTAATTCTACACTTTTGTCATCCGAGTTCGTTTCGGTGATGTTTTGTTGAGTTCTGTGCTTTTAGCGACTTTTCCGCACTTGAGTTCGATTCTTGCGAATCTCGTCCGAAACTACTGCTTCGAAGTTTCCGCAAGTCCGTTTAACTTTGTTAGACGTGTTGTGAACTTCGGTTTGGTTATTCGATCACGTATCGTGATTTCCGGCGTTTTGGGCCATTTTGTAATTTCTTGAAAGTTACGGGTATCCATATCTGTATTTGTCGTCTTGACCCTTTTCTTGGTCGCGTATGATTAATTATTGCATTACGTTTTCATCTCAAGTCGTTGATGTCGTCCGCGAACTTTTCGTCGTGTCCGCCGCGGCGCTTTTGGAAATCGAGGCGTCGGGTCGTGGCGAACCGGCAGAGCGCACGCCACGGCCGACGGCCGCGCGCTAGCTCGGCGTGTAGCGCACACTGCCGAGTCAGCCAGCGTACGCTATCGGACCAGGCGCAGGTACTGAGGTTCTCGACTCGGTCGTGGTCGGCGGGTAGCGCACGCCATCGCTCGGTCGTAGCGCCGCTAACCGGCAGGGTAGCGCACGCCGGCCGACTAGCGTACGCCACGGGATGAGTTGTCACCCGGTGGCTACCGGACACGCCGGCTAGCGCGCGCAGAAGCCCCGGCCGTAGCGCACGCTAGCGGTCGGGCGGTCGAGTCACTCGGCGGCATTGGTCGGTGGTGCCGGGTCATGCGGGCCATGGCCGAGAGTGCTCGGCCGATCGGGCCGATAGCGCACGCTAGGCCGGGATGGCTAGCGCACGCTAGTTCCGGCCCAAGATAAAAATGACATCGACTTTCTCCGTCATTTTTCATTTCATTTCCTTCGTCATCCGGGGTTTCTGAGGAGACGAAACCATGTTGTTGAACAACAAATCCATGAAGTTCTTGAGGTTATATCGTTGATCAATCATCCTATAACATCTTTCGATCCAAATAATCAAGGTTAGATCTTTAGAACCCTACTTTTGGGGAGATTTGGGGATTTTCGTGGTTTTGCCCGATTCATTCGATTTTGATGAGTAATTCATGATGAATATGATTAATCTTGTTGGTACTCTTAGTTTCCCTACGGATTCATGGTATATTTCGTGATTTTTACGAAATCGAGAGGGTTTGGTTGTGGTTCGCCTCGTTGTCGCTTTTATACGAATATACATGAATCGTAGGCGGGTTTTCGCGTATTCCAATTCCGTATTCGTTTAGAATCTGTTGTGATTGTATTCTTCAATCGTTAGGTTCGGTTTCGATGGTTCCTAGCATTCGTGGGTGACTTTCCATTCCGTTCGCGTGCCGATTATTCAAGGCAAGTATACATTTATGATTGTGCGTTCTCGACTTTGAAAGTAAGAGGAATTGATGGTATGATATGAACGAACCGTTTTTACGGCATTCATAGATATATTGATGGCGTATTATGAACGAACCGTTTTTACGGC
Organism: Orobanche coerulescens; assembly: GCA_033398695.1. Lineage (NCBI taxonomy): Eukaryota > Viridiplantae > Streptophyta > Magnoliopsida > Lamiales > Orobanchaceae > Orobanche > Orobanche coerulescens. Next base: position 90,711,130 of record CM065811.1, on the reverse strand, counting down.
ATTCATATATGTATTATTGGCATGTAACGAACGAACCGTTTTGACGGCATTCCTACATGTAACGGCGTATGATCTGAACGAACCGTTTCTACGGCATTCACGTACATCATGAGATTTTAGTCATTCCGGAATAACTAGTCTTGAATTGATGAATTGACGGATTACATTTACTTTATTGTCGAGGAGTATTATGTTTCATACTGTTATACTTGCACTAGCTATTCGACGGCTAACCCCTTTATGGGGGAAATACGTTTCATGTATTTCAGGTTCCAGGAGAGCGGCCAGGCGGGTACCAGGTCGGCATGAAGATGATGGGCAAGTGTGATACTGTGTCTAGTCTCCGGTTATCTTTTTGGATTCCTCCATTCAGTGTTGTTGTACTGGAATGGATTTTAAATACTCGAGTATTGTATTTCAGTTTCCTTGATGTTCGGCTGTCTTGCCGAGGTATTGATTTGTGCAGTGATGTATATGGTTTCATTGGTTATGGTTTTGAATACCATTTGTATCGTCTTTCTTTCCATTGTATGTAGACCTTCTCGGTCAAGTTTTATAGTTCCGCGTATGTTTAGCCTTGTGTGTCCCACGGCGGGGCTCACGGCGCTGTAATATACCCTGAATAACTTGGGGGTGTTACAACTACATGGGTCAAATGAGTCATCTGGTCTGCCACCGGCTGAAGTATAGTAGCAACACCAATACCAACGGCATCACCAGCAGCATAATCCTGATCGCGCGACTGATTGCCAAGGCCCCGACCTCTGTCCCTGGACATACTAAACTGAACAATCGTTCGTTAAAATGAGACATAACAATACATAACATTAATCACAAAAGAAAGTCCATGCAAGACACACTGCGAAGCACAGAAATATTATTGCTAACAAGAGTTACCATAGAGTGTTCACATGATAAACTCATATCTGATAGTTCTCATAGATTCGGAAATGAATATTTCCGACAACAACATTTATCAAGTCATCACACACTAGAATCAAGCACATGAATAAACCACTCGAAACATTCAACACATGCCCAAGGCATCAAGCGCAGTTATCACCGCATATACAACAATATCATTCAAGTTTCGAACCATTCTCAACTCTTACCGTCGTTTTTTTTAAACAAAATCAAACTCTCATAAAATAGTCATAAACTCATACACTAAAGTTGACAAAACTAATCGATTTTCCAATAATCAAGAACACCCCAATTCGGTTGAACTTTTGAAAATCTCAAGTCAAAATCTCTGAGTTAAAACACTAAATTTTCCAAAATTTATTAAAGTTCAAACTTTCGAACAAGAGTCACGGAAAAACAGTTTAATGACCACAACTCGAGCATCATCAACATGGGTAATCATATTAGTCTGCACATGTTTCTTTCAAACATAATTGTCGAACGTACACATTAAAAAAATGGAATTTCCTTCTCAAACAACAAAAATGCTTGTAATTATCTCTTCTTCGTGAAACGGGTCAAGAATTTCTAATTTTGAAAATTTTGAAAAAGTGGGAAAAATATTTTAGAAGACTTGTCGTTCCTCGTAAAGCGGAAAGAACTCAGTCTAGAAAAAGAAATTTGAAATCATCAACATCCCGTTCCGTTTCGAAGTGAAACTTCGAATCTTAGCAAAAATTTTCCAAAATCCTTTCGATCATAATCAAAATGACAGTGATATTTTACAATGTCCAAGATACTTTAAAACGCCTACTTCAGATACCGTCTGAAGGTGTCATTTGAAAATACAAGACTAACTCATCAAAGTTTAACCATTTTCAAAATCCATGCAAAACTGTTGATTAACCGCACCATCGAAATATTTTCAAAAATCGGTTCTTGACGAACATACTCAAGTTCGTAATTTCAATTAAGAAAACCGTTTCCAAATCTACATGCAGCAGACATAATTACAAATATCCAAAAATAATCGAACTTGAAAAACATACGTAAAAACTACCTATCTCAGTTCCTCACGACTCTACCGTCGATACATTCTCTGGAACACGTCAAGATTCATAGTTCTCACATTTTATTGCCCCAATCGATGTCCAACCATCAATACATTCATCTCAATATACACACGATATACCACATGTATCAAACACGGATTTCACCTTACAGCACTACAAAAATAAAATTACGAACCACAATCATCGCACATACACGAAATCACGAAATACCAATACCTCGCATAAAAGAGGAGACTTGCATCCACAGACCGCACGGAGATGGTGGCTGCACCACGATACTAATCACAACGAATCACAATTGATCACAACGGATCATAATGATCACACTTGTTCACAATTGCTCACCCGGGTGACACGACAAGACACGACTCCAACAAGACACGACTCGACAAGACCCAACTAGACCCAACTGCCTAAGTTTTCGCAAACCTAAGCTCCGATACCATTTATGTAACACCCCCAATCCGCTTAGGGACATTACACGCCGTAGATCCTTTCCTTAAGGATCTCCCAGGCAAGAAACCACGAAACAAACCCACACGTGGTCAATTCGACCAAAACATAAAACCTTAGACCGATTAGGTCTCTCAAAATACAACATAGAAGTACAACTGATAAACCAAATTACAACTCGATCACAATTTGCACAACATGTTCATCCTCTTAAGGATGACAAAGAACTAGAATAAATACTCGGACCGACAGATCACTGACGGACAATCGACTACAAGTGTGACTAGTATCGTTGCTTACATCATCCTCCATGCTGATCCTGTGGTTGCTCTCTCATCGGAATACCTGAAAAACATTACATAATACCCCAACGAGGGGTTAGCGATGGAAATCGCTAACAAGTAACCAAGATATACAATTATACATCAAGAATACAACTGTTATGAAAATAACCTTTCGACAAGGTAGTAACACGATCCCCGAGTATAGTCTTTTCAAAATCATTTGCTTTAAAAGGGATCATGTGAATTACTCGAGAAATCACTTTAAGGGATTATTTAGAGACTTCGGAGGTCTCAGTATAAATTCATGAAATATGAATATTTTTCCTTTCCAAAAAGGTTTTCTTTCAAAATCATATAAATGATTAATTTCTCAATCAAGCCTTAGAAACAAATCAACATTCACCAATACAACCGGAATCCAAGATTCAAGCATTCACAATTCAGAGGTATCAAATCAAACACCCAATTCACCTCTGTGGCCTCGATGGGACCCACCCGGATTAGCTCATCGAAAACAAACCCATACACATCCATAAGTTATCTCGACATCATACTCGCAAGTAACGATTCTCGGAGCCCTCTCCAGACCTACCCGATTAGATTACTTTATGGTCAAAATCGTAACGTCTGGCCGTACTCGCAAGTAACGCACCACCGGAGGCCTCGACGGAACCCTACCCGGATAACATCACTCAAACACGCCCATAAGTTATCATGACATCGCACTTGCAAGTGACGATTCTCGAAGCCCTCTCCAGACCTACCCGAATTGATAACCTTATGGTCACATTGTAGCGTCTGGCCGTACTCGCATATAACGCGCCTCTGGAGGCCTCGACGGGTCCCTACCCGGATAACATCTCAATTCGCTAAGACACCCAACAACAACAAACGCACAATATTCACTACAACCGCAACCACGTAACACATAAGTTAACGCAGCATAACTTCCATAAAGGCACAACATTCACAGCACACCATCATTTAGGAAAAAGACTAACGAGCGAATAATACGAGTATTACGCGATTCCACAATTCCTCGATTAACTACTCATTTCTAGTATCCACTTTAACCACAAAATAATATGAAAGCATTGTTATAATTCTTCATGAAACTCAAGTTTACGTTCGTAATTACTTTCGTAAAATCACATCTTCGTTAAAAGTAAGTTACAGTTAAATATACTGTCACTAACAAGTCCACGTTAAATTCACGACACATCGCATTCTCAAAGTATAAATAATATAGACGAGATACTCACCTTAAGTCCAAAGCACGCGGAGCAATGGGAAAGCTCGATCGGAAACCCTCGAATCCTCCAACTAGGTTTAAAACACAAGAACAGCATAATTACTATGAAGTAGATCGCAAGGAGGATGGAAAATAGATGAAATTCCCAACAAGAATTCGTAGAAACAAAAGATCGAACACTTAGGGTCCAATAATTCCCCAAGAACATTAAGAACATCACCCAAACCCGAACACGATAAGAATACGAATCAAAACACCGTAATATAATCAATACTTCTGAATAAGAATACATAACACCACGATTCACGAAGAATGACTCGAATCCTAAAGATTCTCAAAATACATAGAAAAGGATTTCAAGAAATTTACCTCGAATCGATGATGAAGAAAACAAATTGATGATGTTAATCAACACCAAGAACTCATGGAAGATGAAGGCTTGGAGTTGCAAGACGCCAAAATCGCCCCTAGAAGAACCCTTGCATCGCCCGTGGAACAAAAACGATCCTGTGAACTGTATTACGTAAACCTGCGCCTGCATTACGTACGTTATACATAAAGGATAACGTACGTTAATGGTATTACGTACGTAAGACACGAAATATTACGTACGTAATCGATGCCCAGAACCTCCTGTCCGAAATAACAAAGACCATTCTGTATGTTATGGCAAGGGCTTAACGTACGTAATGCGCACAGTTAACGCACGTTATGATCCTCACAGAGCATACGCTATCGACGGCCAGAACTCACTGTCTGAACTGGAATACCCTTACGTACGCAATGAGAAGGCTTAACATGCGTAAGGAACATGATGATAACGTACGTTATGCTTATATCATAGTATACGTAAGTCACTTAGTAGTTCCAAAACTGCTAAGTTCAGCTCGTCGAGTACAAGTGCGACGAAACTGCGAAACGACGACAACAACACAAGACGAAGGCATGCATACAAAGAGTGCACAACGACGAACTCAAATGTTAAAAGAAAATACGATTCTGACTACCCTAAGGTTCGGAATAACGACAACGAAACTAATTATCCCAAACTTCAGGAAATTACAAAACGGCCCAAAACGTCCGAAAATCACAATATGACATCAAACAACCAAAACGAAGCTCCCAACACGCATAACAAAGCTCAACAGACTTATAGGAAACACGAAACTGTTGTTTCGAACCACCATCACACGAAATGAACCATATAGCGGAAAAAATCACTCAAAACACGGATTCGGGTGAAACAGCCCCGGAACAAACTCGGATGACCAAACATGCAGAACAAAACATTGTCAAAATGTCCAAACGCTCGCAAGCATGTTCTGGAAACTAGAAAAATGCCAAAAACGAAAAATTACCAAAAGAGAAAATCACGGGTATTAGATAAACAACCTATAAAAGATACTCATTTGGTTCTTGTTTACAATGCCAAGTACTTAGAACATACATTTGAATTAAGTATTGAATACAGGAATGACATCATCAAAATCTTAAGTGTATTCCTAATTAGTTCCCCCTATTTTGATGATGGCAAAACTTAATGTTTGTTCCAATGTAGTTTAGTCATCACACACAACACAACAAAAACTCGGTATGTTTGAGACAAATAAGGATTGTCATTGAAGTCGGCTATATATACGTTTTACCACTTCAAATGATTACATTTCCTGAGAAAAAATAAATAAATAAGTTACAAGTAAATGTCAAAAAAAATTTATTTCCTTCTAGCTCTTCTTATGGTCTTAACTGGACGGAGTTCTTTTAAAGGATTTGCCCCAATGGGTTTTTTCCACTATAGGAATCAACCCATATTTCTTCTTTACTATAGTGGAGGCAAACTCTTGGTCTCCAAGAGAAGTGTATTTATAGGAGCTTATCTCTTATAGCATACTGCATGAACTATTGGGTTTTGAATACTTTCCTTATCTCCTCTTGAAGTGCACTATCATCTAGCTTTCGATTTGTATCTATAGGAGCTTCTTGTGGTCTGAAGGGAGAAATCATTACATATGCATTCAATTCTTTTCAGCATACTTCTTTAGGATTTCCCACAAGTTTGGCCAGTTTATCTCCATATAGTCAATGAAAATTTGTTGTGGGGTACAGTTGGGATCTTGTAATACTTCCCATATGTAGTACTTCTCAATGAATACTTCTTGGCTGTACCCATATTGGTACAGGTTCCTCAAGGATGAATTATTTCACATAATAAAGCTCTTTCCCTTCCGATCTGAGTGGTTGTATGATCTCTTTTCTGGTTCTTTTTCTTGTAGGAAGGTCTTGATGTTCAGCTAAGTTTTTCCTTTTTAGAGGTTTTGAGCTTGTTTCAGCCTCTGGATAGTGAATAACTATGGAGGAAGACTTCTAGGAATAACAATTAGGGATTTTTGCCTCCATTTATTTCTCATTTCTCCCTCGTTTTTCCAGCATCAATAAGGTGTGCTAGCTGCTCTTACACCTTTGTCATGAAGTCTTGCATGCCAAGGGGCATTCTGATTGAGGCAGGTGATGGAGAAGATTCCTTCCTATTAAGCAAGGAATCCATTATGTTGTTCACCTCCTTCCGATACGATTCAACTTTGGTGGCCGGGATTCCTTCCACTACCTCCTCAACCATTTTCCTGACGAGTTCAGCAAGGTTCTGAGGTAGCTGATCTGCAGATGGTTGACTTGGCTGATCTGCTTGGTTGTCTGAGGTAGATGGTTTTTCAGCAGGGGGAGACTACACCATAGATGGCCTACTGCAAGCCTTTAAATATGTTGCAGCATATCCAAAGAATGTTGCTGTAGGCCCAAAATTTTCGAAGGCAAAATTATTCCGATGTTAGTTTCTGCAGTGTTACCATATCCCTCAAAGACAACGTCTTGGCCATCCTATGGCATGCCTTTGTTGTTGTAATATAACTCTAACGCAACATCTTAGATACCCTATAACATCATAATATCTATATTGCCATAGATATTCCAGCAGCATGTAAACAATGGGTCAGGAATTAGGGCCCTACTATGTGGGTCTGTACCTATGGCAACACATTATATGACAATTCCAAGATTTTTTCACACAACATTTATGACCTTGTGGCAACACCTTGTTGTACGATTGGATCAAGTTTAAAAGCATAGATGCAACACTATATTGAAGCTATTGCATCTTTTTTTTTATGGAAAATGAAAATATACTCTTCATAAATTCGTTTCCCAATACAAAAGATACAATATACAATACTTAAAACCTGTTCTCTCAACTCTAAAATATCTAATACACCACCTTTCTAGTACTTCATTCAACTCTAAAATACATCATAATCAATACTAAAGAAATCAAATATCACCGTTCTAAAACAGCATCGTGAATTAAAATTATGTTTATGTAGAGATTTCCCCAAACTATGGTGCTTGGCAATAGCTACCTGCAGGTAAAATCCATACTAAATGGCCTTTATAATGTTGACATCGAAATGAGGACTGTTAAAGTCTGTGCTGGAGAGCTTAAGGCAAAATATAGCCATGATGTGAGCAAGTTGTTGTCCAATATTATATGCAGATTTTAGTGCGTTATAGTTGACAATTTTGATTACATCAAGACTCATCTTCATCGAAAATATTTTACTAAATTAGAGAGAAGAATTAGCGGAGTCACTTTAATGATGCCCTTGTATACTATAGGAGAGAATGGATGAAAAAGAGGAGGAAATTCAGTACTTACTATTTTGCTTGAAAGCACGATATATATTCAAGATTGTAAGGTGATCTCCATCAATGTGCCGAAATCGATCCTTTGCTTCATCTACAACATTCTGAGCTTCCTAGCGCGAAGAAATAAATTGGACACTACAAAACTTAGTTATCACAGTGGTAGCCCATGATAGGTTAGAAAATGCATAGAAAATACCGCGAAACTACAACTAGTAGCCTCAGCACTTGTGATACCATGCACATGCTAACAGTACATGAAAAGCACAACTATTGCCAACTTTATGGGTGTCCTACAATACCTGACCAAACTTGAGAATTTCTTCCCTCGAACATATAAAAGAAAACCTCTAGTAATGTAAAACCCAAAAATTTGGTTTCATATTTTTATAACTAATTTGATTTTTACCTAATTTTATATTATGATTAATAAATAATTAAAACTATATGTTATGAAATAAGATACAAATTATTAATATTTATCCTAAACTATGCTTAACTAAAATACTTTACGTTTTCCTTAGCCTAGCATGTCTATTCCATATATATACATTTTGACTTACACACTTCAGCAACATAAGACCAAATATTCATGTGTATATCCTTTCTTTTTAGAAGATATGATTTTATCCCTTGCCTAAACAAACATACACGGCTTTCCTTTTTCCTTAAAATGGTTTTCCCTTATAATTTTTACGCTCCATTCCCTCCTTATCACATGATATTCAGCCTCCTCTCCTCCCTATAAATTTTGAAACATAAACAGCCCTAAATCCATTATTTTCTCTTCACAAAATCAAGGAAGTTGCAAGTTAGGGCCACAGTTTTGGTGTTCAAGCTTTCGTAGCCGCTTTTGGGTGTTTGTGTGAGCGCCATCTTCTTTCTTGTCGATCCTCTTGATTCAGATCTAGGTAAATCATTAATCTTCTTTGTCATGCATAACCGTGTGCATTTTGGTGTCAATCTATAAGTGTTTATACAATAATATGTATGATTAAACATGTTGGAAGTGGTAGAGATGCGTTTGTTTCCTGGACAGATTTATAACCCTATTTTGTACGGACCGTAGCTCGAGTTTTACAATAGATTTTTCATGATTCTTGAGCCTTAAGAAAACGGTTGTTGAATTTGGAAATCATGAGTCTGATTTCAGTCGGATTCTATGATTTTTAATTCATAAACTATAACGATTGAGAACCCCAAATTTTAACACGAGAATATTCAATATGTTTATTAGTTAGTAAAATTTTTGTAGATTTTTTGGAAAGGTTTAACTATGGTGATAAATGGAAAACTTTCTGGGTATACCTGCAGTATAGTTTCTGGATAGGTTTGAGAAAACGATTTTTGAAATGATACTTTCACTTGGAAACAAAATCTGGAAAAATTTGGGGAGGTGATTAACTCATGTGGTAAGCACAAGTGAAAATTGTAAAACCTCAGAACCTTATTTGTTATGCTTTAAAATTCATAAGAAAACAGAAGCAGATTCACTTGTGAAATTCCTGACCTATTAACAAGTAACTTTGAGTAATGAATCCGTTATGACTTTAATGAACGTATAAGTAATATATGATTATAATTCATGTAGATTCAGTGAAGGAAGAGTGATCCACCTTACCTTGTGTTCAATTTCCATTTGCTTTTAGTTCTTAAGGTACAGATATTCCGCCCCTTTTTAGTAAGAGTTTCTCATGACTTATTTTCCTGATGATTGTTATTTGATGCCATTGATCCATATTTGCTTTGTTATTCGTTTGATTATTCCTTGATGATATATTCATATCCATAGTCATCATCTTGGTGGACAATTAGAAATTATCCCTCACGATTATTATATACATCATTTGCCTATTTATGTTGCCCATATTTGTTTAACTAGTCATGGGGGTTCCATGACCTTGCCATTGATGCACCAATGGTATTGACACTATCTGTGGAGGTGTGACTTTGTCCACGGCGTTCCCATTTGTTTATATTGTTATATATAGCGCACTTGGCCCGTGTATATTGTATGTATGCTTAGTCTAGAACTCGGCATATGTATATCTGTTTTGCAGGGAGCGTATGGATGCATCCTAGGTACTTAGTTATGTTTAGAATTTGGTGAATGGACTTGTGTGTGTGTGCAATACACTCCATTTCACATTAGTACATGTGGAGAGCTAGACTCCTTTGTACGATTTGCTATTTGTTTGTTGCTTGGGCATTTTCCTTTGTTTATGCGTGACATCCGTTCCATATTTTTCTTTGTTTGAGTTTTGACTCCTTCATCGTTTGTTCCATATTTCCTTCAACATCTTGTTCAGCAGGTTCTCTTGGATTCATTCACTATTCTTTCGTTTATGCTTATTACCTTTCATTATTTATATCTGTTCACTGAGCGTAAGCTCAGCCGCATTTTATTTTCTCTGCGGCAGGTAATAAGCGGGATGCTGGGCATGAGCGTTGAGTGTAGGAGCTAGAAGACCTACCCATGTTTAGATTCCCATTTATGGAGTATTTTAAGACTTAGTATTTTGGAGTTTTATTTCATTTCAGACTTTTGTTTTGGATTATTTCCCTTCACTGAGACTTTGTCGAGATAATACTTTAGAAGTCGTTGTTTTACTTGACTCAGTATTTAATTTATAATAAAAGTCTTTCGCTTGCGTTAGTATGTTCTTATTGTCACCATAATGTTATATTTTGGCCCTTTTCGGGTTGGGGTGTTACAATTATGGTATCGGAGCCCTAGGTTCAACCTGCAGAGCATAGGTTATGACCTGTGAGGATTGGGTAGACATTAGGCTCCCTTCTGCTTTAACCGTTTCCCTTTATATTTTGATCTTAACCTCTAATCTTGTCTTTGCTGTTTCGTTTATTGATCTTTTAGATGGGGAACACTCGTACTACTACTTTCATTTCAGGTACCATTACGGGAACCTTATATATGTTTGGTCGAGCTGTTTTTGTCTTATTTGATACTTGTGCAACTCATTCTGTGGTATCTGTTTCATTTGCTAATCATATTACAATCCCATCTACATTACTTGACTATGCCTTATCTATATCCACCCCTATGAAGAATCAAGTAATTATTAGCCATGAATTTATGAACTGTCCCTTACATTTTGACGACAAAATTCGTTCTGCCAATCTATTTCCTTTGGAGATGTGCGACTTCGATATCATTCTAGGCATGGATTGGTTGACGGAACATCGAGCCACGATTGACTGTCATAACAAACGTGTCATCTCTGGTGACCTCAGTAATCCCGAATTCATTTATCAGGGTTCTCGACCTTTTAAGTCTATGAAAATCATTTCGGCTTTGAAAGCCCGTACCTTGATCTCACACGGTTGTGAGGGTTTCCTAGCTTCCATCAAGAATACTTTTGTGGATGAACCTCGCCTTGAGAATCATCCTGCAGTTCGAGATTTTCCCGATGTATTTCCAGAAGAGCTTCCGGGAATACCTCCTGAACGGGAAGTTGAATTTAGCATTGAGTTGATTCCTGGTGCTGAACCTATTTCGAAAGCTCCTAATTGTATGGCTCCTATTGAGTTGAAGGAATTGAAGGAGCAACTTCAAGAACTTTTGGAACGTGGATTCATTCGTCCGAGTGTATCTCCATGGGGTACTCCTGTTCTATTTGCGAAGAAGAAGGACGGTAGTATGAGACTGTGTATTGACTACCATGAGTTGAACCGTATCACGATCAGAAACCGTTACCCGTTACCTCGAATCGACGACCTTTTTGATCAACTTCAGGGTGCGAAGTTCTTTTCTAAGATTGATCTCAGATCTGGATATCATCAACTAAGGGTGAAGGAGCAAGATGTTCCTAAGACTGCATTCCGTACTCGCTATGGCCATTATGAATTCTTGGTGATGCTGTTTGGTCTAACCAATGCTCCAGCTGTGTTCATGGATTTAATGAATCGTGTCTTCCACGAATTCTTTGACAAATTCGTTATTGTATTCATTGACGACATCCTTGTTTATTCGAAGACGAAGAAGGAACACGAAGAGCATCTTCGTATTGTGTTGGAGATTTTACGTCAGAAGAAGCTGTATGCTATGTTTTCCAATTGTGAATTATGGTTGGGATAGGTGGCATTCTTGGGTCACATCGTATCTGCAGATGGTATTACCATGGATCCTGTGAAGGTTGAGGCTATCACTAATTGGCCTAAACCGATGATTGTGACAGAAGTTAGAAGTTTCTTGGGTCTTGCGGGTTATTATAGTAGATTTGTGGAAGGATTCTCACGCTTGTCCTTACCGATCAAACTTATGAGGAAATGTGAGAAATTTGTCTGGGATGAAGAATGGGAGAAGAGTTTTGAGGAACTGAAGAAAAGATTAGTTTCTGCTCCTATACTTACTTTACCTTCTGGATCCGGTGGTTACCAAATCTACAGCGATGCTTCAAAGAAAGGTCTTGGATGTGTACTGATGCAACATGGAAAGGTTATCGCCTATACATCAAGATAGCAGAACCCTTATGAGACTAATTATCCCACTCATGATTTAGAGTTGGCAGCGGTGGTGTTTGCCCTGAAAATTTGGAGGCATTATCTATATGGAGAGACATGTGACATCTTCACTGATCATAAGAGCCTCAAGTATATCTTTACTCAGAAGGAGCTGAATATGAGACAAAGGCGTTGGTTGGAACTTCTTAAGGATTACGACGCGAACATCCAGTATCATCCAGGCAAGGCGAATGTGGATGCTGATGCTCTTAGTAGGAAGTCTGGAATTCTGGATAGTCTTGATATCGCACCAAAGATTATCAACGACTTGGAACTTATGGAGGTGGAACTATGTGTTCGTGGGTATGATGGTTATTGGGCGAGTTTGAAGGTTGAACCTAACCTTATACTTGGGGTTAAGGAAGCTCAGAAAGACGATGGTGAGTTGTGGTCTATAATTCAGAACTTCGAAGAAGGTAAACAGACGGAATTTCATGTTGATGATGATGGAATTGTATTGTATAATGATCATTTCTGTGTTCCTAATGACTCTTCTATTTAGGAAGCTTTGTTGTCTGAAGCACATAGTTCTCCATTCACTATTCATCCTGGTTCAACCAAGATGTATAGAGATTTGAAACAGAACCTTTGGTGGAATGGGATGAAGCAGGATGTGGCTACATTTGTGGCCAAGTGTTTGACATGTCAGCAAGTGAAGATTGAGAATCAACGTCCTAGTGGTCTTTTACCGCCTTTCGATATTCCTACTTGGAAGTGGGATCAAATTTCCATGGACTTTGTGACAAGATTACCTCGCACACAGAAGAAGCATGATGCTATTTGGGTTGTGGTTGATCGTTTAACCAAGTCAGCTCACTTTTTGCCTATTCGTAAAGATTATTCAGTTAGCAGGTTGGCAGAGATTTTTCGACAAGCGACTGTTCGACTACATGGTACAACTACAGCTATTGTATCCGACAGAGATCCTCATTTTACTTCTCGTTTCAGTAAGGGTTTGCAAAAGGCGTGGGGAACTAGACTCAAGTTTAGCACGGCTTTTCACCCTCAGACAAATGGTCAGACTGAGCGGACAATTCAGACTTTGGAAATATGTTGATGTCTTGTGCTCTTGAATGGACGGGTAAGTGGGATGAATACTTATGTCTGGTGGAGTTTGCTTATAACAACAATTGGCATGCTAGTATCAAAGGTGCCCCGTTTGAACTATTGTATGGGCGGAAGTGTAGAGCACCTATCTGTTGGAACGAAGTTGGGGAAAGACTTATCGAAGGTCCTGAATTGATTGAGGTAACTAACGAGAAGGTTGTCATTGCTAAGGAGAAACTCAAAGAAGCAAAGGCATGACAAAAGAGTTATGCAGATTATCATAGGAGGGACCTAGCATTTAATGTTGGGGATCGTGTTTCCCTTAAGGTGTCACCGTGCAGAGGTGTTAAACGATTTGGTATTAAGGGGAAGTTGATTCCGCGCTTCATCGGGCCGCTTGAAATCTTAGAGCGTGTTGGTGAAGTTTCGTATCGTTTGGTGTTATCTCCTCAGCTATCTCATGTGCATGATGTTTTCCATGTGTCTCTTCTAAGAGGCTACAATTATCATCCGCTTCATGTGGTTTCATATCCTTTAGATCAGATCAGTGATGACTTTTCATTTGTTGAAGAACCTGAGGCTATTTTAGACCGTCAGGAAAGAGTCATGAGAAACAAAGTCATTCCGTTTGTCAAAATTCTTTGGAAAGATCATCCCGAGCGCGAAGCTATTTGGGAGACCGAAGAATCTATGCGAACTAGCTACCCGCAGTTCTTCCGTGACTTGGTATGTCTCCGTTTCGTTTTCATTTCAATTTCGCGGACGAAATTTTCTTTTTAGAGGGGAAGAGTTGTAAAACCCAAAAATCTGGTTTCACATTTTTATACCTAATTTGATTTTTACCTAAGTTTATATTATGATTAATAAATAATTAAAACTATATGTTATGAAATAAGATACAAATTATTAATATTTATCCTAAACTATGCTTAACTAAAATACTATACGTTTTCCTTAGCCTAGCATGTCTATTCCATATATATACGTTTTGACTTACACACTTCAGCAAGATAAGACCAAATATTCATGTGTATATCCTTTCTTTTTAGAAGATATGATTTTATCCCTTGCCTAAACAAACATACACGGCTTTCCTTTTTCCTTAACATGGTTTTCCCTTATAATTTTTACGCTCCATTCCCTCCTTATTACACGATATTCAGCCTCCTCTCCTCCCTATAAATTCTGAAACATAACCAGCCCTAAATCCATTATTTTCTCTCCACAAAATCAAGGAAGTTGCAAGTTAGGGCCACAGTTTTGGTGTTCAAGCTTTCGTAGCCGCTTTTCGGTGTTTGTGTGAGCGCCATCTTCTTTCTTGTCGATCCTCTTGATTCAGATCTAGGCAAATCATTAATCTTCTTTGTCATGCATTAACGTGTGCATTTTGGTGTCAATCTATTAGTGTTTATACAATAATATGTATGATTAAATATGTTGGAAGTGGTAGAGATGCGCTTGTTTCCTGGACAGATTCATAACCCTATCTTGTACGGACTGTAGCTCGAGTTTTACAACAGATTTTTGCATGATTATTAAGCCTGAAGATACGTTCAGAGAGTTTAATAATTGGTCCAATTGGTTAGAAGTCTATTGGGGTTGACTTGGTCGTCCAAACAATTTATTAGAAAACGGTTGTTGAATCTGGAAATCGTGAGTCTGATTTCATTCGGATTCTATGATTTTTAATTCACAAACTCTAATGATTGAGAACCCCAAATTTTAACATGAGAATACTAAATATGTTTATTAGTTACTGAAATTTTTGTAGATTTTTCGGAAAGGTTTAACTATGGTGATAAATGCAAAACTTTCTGGGTATACCTGCAGTACAGTTTCTGGATAGGTTTGGGAAAACGATTTTTGAAATGATACTTTCACATAGAAATAAAATCTGGAAAAATTTGGGGAGGTGCTTAACTCATGTGGTAATCACAAGAGAAAATTGTAAAAGCTCAGAACCTTATTTGTAATGCTTTAAAATTCATAAGAAAACAGAACCAGATTCACTTGTGAAATCCCTGACCTATTAATAAGTAACTTTGAGTAATGAATCTGTTATGACTTTAATGAATGTATAAGTAATATATGATTATAATTCATGTAGATTCAGTGAAGGAGGAGTGATCCACCTTACCTTGTGTTCAATTTCCATTTTGCTTTCATTTCTTAAGGTACAGATATTCCGCCCTTTTTCAGTAAGAGTTTCTCATGACTTATTTTCCTGATGATTGTTATTTGATGCCATTGATCCATATTTGCTTTGTTATTCATTTGATTATTCCTTGATGATATATTCATATCCATAGTCATCATCTTGGTGGACAATTAGAAATTGTCCCTCACGATTATTATATATATCATTTGCCTATTTATGTTGCCCATATTTGTTTAACTAGTCATGGGGGTTCCATGACCTTGCCATTGATGCACCAGTGGTATTGACACTTTCTATGGAGGTGTGACTTTGTCCACAGCGTTCCCATTTGTTTATATTGTTATATATAGCGCACTTGGCCCGTGTATATTATATGTATGCTTAGTCTAGAACTCGGCATATGTATATCTGTTTTGCAGGGAGCGTATGGATGCATCCTAGGTACTTAGTTATGTTTAGAATTTGGTGAATGGACTTGTGTGTGTGCAATACACCCCATTTCACATTAGTATATGTGGAGAGCTAGACTCCTTTGTATGATTTGCTATTTGTTTGTTGCTTGGGCATTTTCCTTTGTTTATGCGTGACATCCGTTCCATATTTTTCTTTGTTTGAGTTTTGACTCCTTCATCGTTTGTTCCATATTTCCTTCAACATCTTGTTCAGCAGGTTCTCTTGGATTCATTCACTATTATTTCGTTTATGCTTATTACCTTTCATTATTTATATCTGTTCACTGAGCGTTAGCTCAGTCGCATTTTCTTTTCTCTGCGGCAGGTAATAAGCGGGATGCTGGGCATGAGCGTTGAGAGTAGGAGCTAGAAGACCTACCCATGTTTAGATTCCCATTTATGGAGTATTTTAAGACTTAGTATTTTGGAGTTTTATTTCATTTCAGACTTTTGTTTTGGATTATTTCCCTTCATTGAGACTTTGTCGAGATAATACTTTGGAAGTCGTTGTTTTACTTGACTCAGTATTTAATTTATAATAAAAGTCTTCCGCTTGCGTTAGTATGGTCTGATTGTCACCATAATGTTATATTTTGGCCCTTTTCGGGTTGGGGTGTTACAATTAAATTGAAATCAACAAACCATAAATTCTCCACAACCAGCATCACAAACTGTTGAGCACCTGAGATTAGAAAAACAAAGAAACCAACAACAGAAAACCACAACATTTTCACTCCAATATGAGTAGAGAATAATATCACAATAGCAGGCCACATTACACAACTTTTTGAAGAGCTCCCAAGTGTCTTGCGAGACCTGCACATACGCCCAGCCATTGTAATATATAAATATAGTTTCCATAACATTAAGACAACAGTGAGCACATGAGAACATGAATTTATCTTCACCCTCTATCAAATTCAGAGATCCAGCAATAATTCTCAATAATTCAATGACAGGCACAAATGGGAACCAAGACAAGCACTTCCCAAATTTTTCGACAAAGCCCTTTGGAAGCAAAATCGAGTATTGTATTACATTCCTCTGAGGTAATATAGAGGAATTACTCTACTAACTGTCTAATTAGCACTATTCCTCATAACTTTAGTTGTCCAAGCTAAGCTTAGTACCAATGCAATTATCACCAATGGTGTGAAGTAGAAAATCAATGTCCCAATTACAGCATAGTCCACACCAACATCAAGATGAAGCCTGCCCCACGTATCCAGTAAGTAGGCTCACTTAAATCATTAAACTTTGACAATGGTTCAAGGTATTTATTCAGGACTTTACAACAGAAATTAATTCTCCGGCAACATGCAATCTAACACCTAGAGGCAAATAATTTACCTGTTTATTGTCTAATAACATACCATTAGTGTTGTGAGGAAGTCCCTCACACTATGCCGCAAGTGCACGGTGTCAACAAGTAATAAAGCGATAAGTAAGATATCGTTCCCTCGAGGACTGATTTCACTAAGTACCAAAATATAATCAACTCGTAATTTTATTTGAAGAACAATTATATAGAATTTATTTCTAAACTAATTGCAGAAAATAAATAGAAAATAATAGTAATAAGGATGTAGGATTATGATTTTCACCTCAAACAATCAGGAATAATTTTTATTCAATTCAATTCACTTTTATTCAATTGATTGTAAGCCAGGAATTCCTAAATTATTCTAAAGCCTTTTCCAAGGTCGATAGAAAATACTACGAATTATTAACTCGATATATCTCTATTCGAATTAGATAATTAATAGCTAAAACAGTTCAAGAATTCCCACAAATAGGCTTCACAATTCCCATGAGTATATCCCTATCTCACGAAAATCATGATTATTCTCACAAGAACTATGCCTAAATTTCATCTCCCGAATCCATAAAGACATTCAAAACAATTCAACTATTGGCCAGACAATTAAAAAGCATTAAGAACGATGAGAAAAATCCAATTCAATAGAATAACGAATGAATTGAAATAATAATAAATAAATCAAACCGTCATGTAATCGGCTACAATCACAATCATACTCAAATAGATCTAGAAACTAAGATGCGGAAAAACTAAGAAAAATCGTAGGGATCCTTGGTCTTGTCGTCGCCCACCAATCTCCTCCTTGTGTTCTTCGATGATGTCCTCCGATCTCTTCCTGATCGATCCTCCAATCCCCCCTACGATTCGATCCCCCTTTTCTTCAGCCCTTAAACCCCTATTTATAACTATCATCAGCCTCCAAAATGCGTCCGGGAATTAGGTTGGGAACAGGCTCCAAAAACGGCCCAGAACCACGGCCAACATATTAAAACCGCCTCGTGGGCCGCGGCTCACTTAATCTGTGCCGCGGCCCCTACTGCTCAGCGCCCCACACCTGGGCGCATTTTTCGTCATGGGTCGCGGCTCACAGTACAGTTCGCTCGGTGCCTTTGTGTGTCGTGCGTGTGCCGCGGCTCACTCTCCTTGTGCCGCGGCCCCTGGCCAAAAATTACCGTTTTCACCCGTTTTTCATCGTTCGAGCTTCCGGACTCCAATTTCCTGCAAAACATAAAAGAATAGTGCATTAAAAGCTCATTTATGCATTTTTACGCTCAAAATGGATATAAACTAATGATAAATAAGCACATAAAAATACGCCTAACAAATACCCCCAAACTTGAGCCTTTGCTTGTCCTCAAGCAAAAATCAATTTTCAAATAAAAAGAATCGTGAATGATCGTGCAAATCCATAGTGCTCAACTTAATCAATACTACCCTGAGAATCTCAAAGAATAATACGAGTGTCATAGTAGTGAGTCACATCCACGGACACTGATTCCAAGAAGTAATCATTTTCAGTCATAACCAGTCGTTAATGAAGAAAATCAAGCTCAAAGATTTAACAAGCGTGAATTGAACCGACTGTCAATATGAAGGGTTAGATTAAACAAGCCAATTCGCCCAGTCCCACAGTCTAGTGGCAAAATTTAAGAATTTCATAATCAACATTACTCCTCGGACAACATTCTCTTATGTATGATTATTAATATAGATTCGAGTTAACCACTAGGTTCGGATTTCGGGATGTTTCATCGGGATAATCCTAGGGTGGATTTCCATTCTCATATATTGGGGAACCGTTTGACGTAAAAGACACTCATGGGGCACATGGATACTTCTAGTTACTAAGTCCCTCTCTACAGCGGAGAAACAACTCGAATAGCAATTCCCGCACGTCCGATTGAAGGTTGATGTTTTACGCGAAAGTAAACAACGGGTCGCGCGAATACCCCCGGTTACTAGGCTTCCCATCATCGGTAATGCGATATTTCTGTAATATCCGCATTTTTCTTTTCCTTGTATTTTCATTTTTGGTGTATTTCTCGGTCGTAGTGACCCTCGTGTACCTTTCAGTGTGTCCTTCCTGTCAACTGTTGAACTGTATTCTCGTTATTGTTGTGCGGATCCGCCGTTTCGGGGTTGCCGTGGATCCATTTCGTGTTATTGGTTCCCAAATATTGATTCCTATCGTTTTTATTCTCTTTCCGGATCATTTTTATCATTTTGGGACCCAACGAGGGTGTGGGCCGCGGCACAAGGTGTGTGCGCCGCGGCACACAAATTTCTTCAGTTTTTGGTCGAACAAACTGTACTGTGTGCCGCGGCACAGTGCCAGGCCAGTGCCGCGGCACACCCGTCCGGTGCCGCGGCACACTCGTGTGGCATCCGCGACCAAAACCCGACTGTACCGGGTGCCGCGGCACACTGCCGAACCCTGGGCGTAAATTTTTGGCCTGTGCCGCGGCACACCTCAGCTGTGCCGCGGCACACAATGCGGTCAACCCCCTATAATTGTGTCGTTTTGAGCGTAATCTGCTCATTTCCTTCTTCTTCTTCCTGCGACGCGAGAGAGAGTGAGAGAGAGGGGGAGAGTTCCTCATCATTATCAATTGGGGGGTGATTTTTATCATTTTTCTTCGGTGGTGAAGCCCGGACAATCAATCCAACGCGTGTTCTACGGATCTTAGTACTTGAATCTCCAAAGGTAATATCTCTAGAACCCTACTTTCGAATAATTTGGGGGTTTGGGGATTTTCTTCCGATTCGTTCCGTTTTGTTGGTGGATTCATGATGAATACGATTAATATTGTTAGCATCTTTAGCTTTCCTACGGATTCATGGATATTTTGTGGATTTTTACGGAGTCGAGAGGGTTTGGTTGTGGTCCGCCCTCGTTGCTATTTTTGTGCGAATATACATGAATCGTAGGCGGGTTTTCGGGTGTATTCCATTTCCGTATTCGGCTAGAGTTGGTTGTAATTATGTTCTTCGAATCGTTAGGTTTGGTTCCGTTGATTCCTAGTGTTCGTCGGTGATTATCCTTTCTGTTCGTTGCGTCATCAAAATATTCAAGGCAAGTATTCTTGGAAACCCTTATGCTTAACGTGAAATGGTAATGTATATTGTGTGTGCTTTACTCACCTCGGGAGGGTCCGACGGGGCCTCGAGGGAATCTATGGCTTCGTCCTGGATTCATGAGTTTGATTCGCTAGCCAGCTCGGGAGGTTCCTTAGAGGCCTCGAGTGGGATTCGTGGCTTCGTCCCGGTCCTAGGCGACGTGTGGTGCTTGATTTGTTTTATGAATGTGGCCAGCTCGGGAGGGTCCTTAGAGGCCTCGAGTGGGATTTGTGGCTTCGTCCCGGTCCTAGGCAAATTAATTATGACTGTTTGTTTCCGGAAAAGACATGTCTGGTTTTGGTTTTTGAAATGATATTGGTGCATGTACTATGAAATGTGTAAGCGATTGGTTTGCCTTGATTATTTGTACTAGCGTAATTGCTAACCCCTCTGGGGACCCGTTTTGGGGAAATTCTTGTTATGGATTTCTGGTTATGATTATCCGGACGAGCGGGCACCTGGACAGTACGAGGACGTTGTCCAGGGTCGTTGACATGTGCATTTGGGTCTTTCTATTTCTTTCGTCCATTTCGATTTGGTTGTTCTAATAATTATAAACTTATAGAGTGTACTCGCGGGTACTTAGGCTTTTCATTTCAAACTCTGTATTGTACTACTTTTAAATTGTTACATCGTTGGTTGATGATCATTTCGCTGGTTGCTCCGGGCGTAACTTTTATGTCGTATAATTAAATATGTATCCTCGCTAACCGGGATGGTTAGTCGAGTGGAGTTTTCCTGTTTGTAGCCTGGTGGGTCCCATGTGGGGGTCCACGGCGCTGTAATATACTCCGAATATCTCGGGGTGTTACAGAAAATGGTATCAGAGCTCTAGGTTTATGGATACCTAGGCTTGTTGGTTATTTGGGTCTAGTCGTGTTTTGTTTTGCACATTGTCATACCGCTGCCAGCATCCCAGTACTTCTAATGCTCGTAAGTTTTCTTATTCCGCTCTTTTGTTTCTTGCATTGTATTTCCACTTTTGAATCGTAGTTGCTTTTCCTCCCTTACTCATCATCGATATACTTCTGTTATCTCTCAACATCAGTGTGGATGCCGGAGGAAACCGTGGTCGTGGTCGTGGTCGTGGACGCGGCCGAGGACGTGGGGCAGCCGGTGGGGCGGCCACGTCGCATTCTTCGGGAGCCGGCAGTACCGGTGACCATCACAGTCATGCTTCTTCTCAGGAGCGCGCCGATCTTGGTATTGCGGCTGTTATGCAGCAAATGGTTAACCAGATGGCGGCTATAGCTCAGGTGGTCCAGAACCCCGATCAGGCCCATGCTAATTGGGGCGGAACGGATCGCTGGCTTCAGGATGTCATCAAGATGCATCCTCCTCAGTTTTCGGGAGCTTCGGACCCGATCGGCTGGGAAGGGTGGATCAAGGAGATATCCAAAGTCTTCACTGCTACCGACTGCCCCGAGGACCGTAAGGTCCCTATTGCTCAATACTTCCTCATTGGAGATGCTACGGATTGGTGGGAGGCCGTTGGTCCCAAAGATCACGTTGCTTCATGGGCCGAATTTCAAGAATTGATGGAGACCGAATATTATCCGTGGCCGGTCAGACAGGCTCGAGTGCATGCTTTCTATGATGCTCAACCACGGGATATCCCCGTATCTCAGGCCATTGCCGACTTTAACAAGGAGTTGGGTTATGTGAAGACCCAAGTTTTCGAAGAGAGCGACAAAATTTTCCATTTTTCCAGGAGGATGAAACTGTCCATTCGGGACTATATGTCTGGGCTCGTCTGTACTACCTTGAAGGATTATCAGAGTCGAGCTCTTGCTTATGATATGTCGGTGACCGCTAGCGATTTGGCTCGTGAGAGCAAGAAGAAGAAGTCGGTCGGAAATTTTTCTGGTCCCAAGAGTGGAGGCCAGCAGAAATCTCAGGCTGCAAATATTTCTACGGGCGGTTCGGTTCGTTTCTCAGAGAACTTTCGGAGTGCCGCCGGAACCGTCGTCCGGGACCCCAGATGCTTTAACTGTGGCAATCCAGGCCACGTGAACCGAGATTGTCCTCGTCCACCTTTGACTTGTCATACTTGTGGTCAGTCGGGCCACAAGGCTTCTTTTTGCGAGAAACTCAGACAGTTTCGCGGCGCCCGTTCTTCTCACCCAGCACCTATGGAGCCGAGTGTGAACCAGGGCTCATTTGTTCCGCCACCTCCACCAAGTGCCGGCCGAGGTAGGGGTCGGGGTCAGCCCGCTAGGGGAGGAGCTTCCAGTGTCGGCTCTGTCCAGCCGCGTATCTACGAGATGAGGAGGACCGATGATCCAGCCATCGTGGCGACAGTGCACTGTTCATATCCATTCCCATCCTGTCAGTGTGCTTTTTGATTCGGGTGATACGCATTCATTCATTTCTCTAGAGTGTGTACGCCGTTTGAGTCTCGACTGCTTGTCACCTTGCGAGCCTTTCATCGTTAAACTTCCTAGCGGTGATAGAATTGTCGGTGATCGAGAAGTCCGGGACTGTTCTGTGATTATTTGTGAGAGGGTTTGGCTCTCTAATCTTATTGTCGTGGGTATTGAGGGTGAGGATTTGATTCTCGGGGATGATTGGCTCGAGCGGCATGGTGCAATCATGAACTACCGCACGAGGATCATTACCATGTTAGCCGAGGACGGCACTGAACACTCTTTCGCGGGGCGAAAGAGAAACCAGAAGTTTGTTATTAACGCCTTGAAGGCGGTGAAACTCCTGCGAAAGGGGTGTACTGGTTATTGGTGCTACGCCTTGAAGGCGGAGAATGGTGGAGTCGAGCTTTCATCGATTCCAGTCGTTAGTGAGTTTCCTGATGTATTTCCTGACGAGTTGCCGGGATTGCCACCGGATCGTGAGGTTGAGTTTGTTATAGAATTAGAGCCGGGCACGGCTCCGATTTCGAAGGCGCCGTATCGCATGGCACCTTCAGAGATGTCAGAGTTGAAGAAGCAGTTGAGTGAGCTTCTTGAGTCAGGGTATGTCCGACCGAGCGCCTCGCCTTGGGGTGCACCGGTCCTGTTTGTGCGAAAGAAGGATGGTTCACTACGTTTGTGTATCGACTATCGCGAACTAAATAAAGTGACCATCAAGAACAAGTATCCTTTGCCAAGGATTGATGACTTGTTCGATCAGTTGCAGGGAGCTGCGGTATTCTCGAAGATCGATTTAAAATCGGGGTACTATCAGCTCCGGGTGAGGGAGTCCGACGTGCCGAAGACAGTTTTTCGGACGAGATACGGGCATTACGAGTTTGTAGTTATGCCTTTCGGGTTAACTAATGCTCCGGCGGTGTTCATGCAGTTGATGAACAAAGTCTTTATCGAGTATTTGGATAAGTGTGTCGTCGTCTTCATTGACGATATTCTTATTTATTCGAGGAACGAGGAAGAGCATGCCCATCATTTGCGGGTAGTGTTAGACATTTTGAGGACCGAGCAACTCTATGCGAAGTTCTCGAAATGTGAGTTCTGGCTGAAGGAAGTGATGTTTTTGGGTCACGTGATTTCAAATGAGGGAGTTCGAGTGGATCCGCAGAAGGTTGAGGCAGTGTTAGATTGGGCACCGCCCACAAGTGTGAAAGAGATCCGTAGTTTCTTGGGTTTGGCTGGCTACTACCGTAGGTTCGTCGAGGGTTTCTCAAAACTAGCTCGGCCACTTACACAGTTACTCCAGAAATCCAAGAAGTTCGTCTGGAATGACGAGAGGCAGTCCAGTTTTGAGGAGCTGAAGAAGCGTTTGACTTCAGCCCCGGTTTTGGCGTTGCCATGTGGCAACGAGGGATTCACCATTTATAGCGATGCTTCGGGCCAGGGTCTTGGGTGCGTATTAATGCAGCACGGCAAGACCATTGCCTATGCGTCGAGACAGTTGAGGCCGTATGAGCTTAACTACCCTACTCATGATTTGGAGTTAGCGGCAGTCGTTTTTGCGCTCAAGATTTGGCGTCACTATCTTTTCGGCTCTGCATGTCAGATTTTTACCGATCATAAAAGTCTGAAATATATATTTACTCAGCGGGAGTTGAATATGAGGCAGAGGAGGTGGTTAGAGCTGATTAAGGATTATGACCTCGAAATTCTTTATCATCCGGGCAAGGCGAACGTCGTGGCCGACGCCTTGAGTCGGAAACCGATTGCATTGCGAACGCTTGAGGTCCTTACGTCTCAGTCTGAGCTTCGGCGGGCTTTGATTGAGTTTGATGTTGAGGTTCTGTTTCCGGGAACTGTCGGGCAACTTTGTGCTTTGGAAATTTCGTCGTCTTTGATCGATGAGATTAAGCTGAAGCAATTAGAGGATACGATGATTACTCAAATCTAAGGGAACGTTCTTAAGGGAAAGTCTCCTGGGTTTGTGATTCACGAAGATGGTGTTTTGAGATTTCGGAGTCAACTTTGTGTGCCGAATGACTTAGAATTGAGGCGGAGTATTCTGCGCGAGGCCCATGCTACACCTTACTCCGTTCATCCTGGTTCGAGTAAGATGTACAAGGACCTAAGGAGGAATTTCTGGTGGAATGATATGAAAGAGGAGGTCGCACAGTTTGTAGCAAAATGTGTGACTTGTCAGCAGGTCAAAATTGAGCATCAGCGACCGGCTGGGTTATTGCAGCCACTTCCCGTTCCGGAATGGAAATGGGAAGATATATCGATGGATTTCATTACGAGTTTGCCAAGATCGAGATCGGGCATGAATATGGTTTGGGTGATTGTCGATCGCCTGACCAAGTCGGCACATTTTATGGGCATCAAGGACACTTGGGGCCCGGAGAAGTTGGCCCGTGTATTTATCGCACAGATTGTGAGGCTTCACGGTACTCCGAAGTCTATTGTTTCGGATCGTGATGGTCATTTTGTATCACACTTTTGGCAGGCGGTGCATAGGGCGTTGGGTACTCGTTTGCGTTTGAGTACCTCTTTCCATCCTCAGTCAGATGGACAGTCAGAACGCACTATCCAGACGTTCGAGGATATGTTGCGTGCGTGCGCTCTCGATTGGAGCCATGACCGGGAGGAGCATTTGCCATTGATCGAATTCACGTACAACAATAGTTGGCACGCGTCGATTCGGATGGCACCGTACGAGGCACTTTATGGGCGGCGATGTCGATCACCAATTTGTTGGAATGAGGCGTCTGATTTGGTCGGTACCGAGCCGGATGTCGTTTCAGAGACGAGGCGGAAGATAGAATTAATTCGGGAACGGATGTTGACGGCCCAGAGTCGACAGAAGTCATATGCCGATGTCCGTCGTCGACCTTTAGAATTCGAGGTGGGAGACCACGTTTTGCTGAAGGTGTCGCCGACAAGAGGAGTTTTTCGCTTCGGAAAGAAAGGGAAGTTGAGTCCAAGATTTATTGGGCCCTTCGAGATTCTTGAGCGAGTCGGTGATTTGGCATATCGTTTGGCGCTACCTCCGGCCTTGAGCCGTGTTCATAGCGTTTTTCATGTTTCCCAGCTGAGGAAATATGTCCCGGATCCTAGTCACGTCATCGATTATGGCGAGATTGATATTGCTGAAGATATTACTTTTGAGGAGCGTCCTTTGAAGATTTTGGAGCATCGTGAGAAACGACTGAGACATAAGACCATCCCTTTGGTCAAAGTGCAGTGGTCGAGACACGGTGTCGAGGAGGCAACTTGGGAAACCGAGGATAGCATGCGTGCTAGGTACCCTGAGTTGTTTGTTTCTTAAGTTTCGGGACGAAACTTATTTTTACAGGGGTAGAATGTAATATCCGCATTTTTCTTTTCCTTGTATTTTCATTTTTGGTGTATTTCTCGGTCGTAGTGACCCTCGTGTACCTTTCAGTGTGTCCTTCACAATCGTTGAACTGTATTCTCGTTATTGTTGTGCGGATCCGCCGTTTCGGGGTTGCCGTGGATCCATTTCGTGTTATTGGTTCCCAAATATTGATTCCTATCGTTTTTATTCTCTTTCCGGATCATTTTTATCATTTTGGGACCCAAAGGGGTGTGGGCCGCGGCACACAAATTTCTTCAGTTTTTGGTCGAACAAACTGTACTGTGTGCCGCGGCACACCCATACGGTGCCGCGGCACAGTGCCAGGCCAGTGCCGCGGCACACCCATCCGGTGCCGCGTCACACTCGTGTGGCATCCGTGACCAAAACCCGATCAGACGGTGCCGCGGCACACCGCCGAACTCAGGCGTAATTTTTGGCCTGCATCTGCAAGATACCGAGGTGTGCCGCGGCACACAATGCGGTCAACCCCCTATAATTGTGTTGTTTTGAGCGTAATCTGCTCATTTCCTTCTTCTTCTTCCTGCGACGCGAGAGAGAGTGAGAGATAGGGGAGAGTTCCTCATCATTATCAATTGGGGGGTTGATTTTTATCATTTTTCTTCGGTGGTGAAGCCCGGACAATCAATCCAACGCGTGTTCTACGGATCTTAGTACTTGAATCTCCAAAGGTAATATCTCTAGAACCATACTTTCGAATAATTTGGGGGTTTTGGGATTTTCTTCCGATTCGTTCCGTTTTGTTGGTGGATTCATGATGAATACGATTAATATTGTTAGCATCTTTAGCTTTCCTACGGATTCATGGATATTTTGTGGATTTTTACGGAGTCGAGAGGGTTTGGTTGTGGTCCGCCCTCGTTGTTATTTTTGTGCGAATATACATGAATCGTAGGCGGGTTTTCGGGTGTATTCCATTTCCGTATTCGGCTAGAGTTGGTTGTAATTATGTTCTTCGAATCGTTAGGTTTGGTTCCGTTGATTCCTAGTGTTCGTCGGTGATTATCCTTTCCGTTCGTTGCGTCATCAAAATATTCAAGGCAAGTATTCTTGGAAACCCTTATGCTTAACGTGAAATGGTAATGTATATTGTGTGTGCTTTACTCACCTCGGGAGGGTCCGACGGGGCCTCGAGGGAATCTATGGCTTCGTCCTGGATTCATGAGTTTGATTCGCTAGCCAGCCTGGGAGGGTCCTTAGAGTCCTAGAGTGGGATTCGTGGCTTCGTCCCGGTCCTAGGCGACGTGTGGTGCTTGATTTGTTTTATGAATGTGGCCAGCTCGGGAGGGTCCTTAGAGGCCTCGAGTGGGATTCGTGGCTTCGTCCCGATCCTAGGCAAATTAATTGTGACTGTTTGTTTCCGGAAAAGACATGTCTGGTTTTGGTTTTTGAAATGATATTGGTGCATGTACTATGAAATGTGTAAGCGATTGGTTTCCCTTGATTACTTGTACTAGCGTAATTGCTAACCCCTCTGGGGACCCGTTTTGGGGAAATTCTTGTTATGGATTTCAGGTTATGATTATCCGGACGAGCGGGCACCTGGACAGTACGAGGACGTTGGCCAGGGTCGTTGACATGTGCATTTGGGTCTTTCTATTTCTTTCGTCCATTTCGATTTGGTTGTTCTAATAATTATAAACTTATAGAGTGTACTCGCGAGTACTTAGGCTTTTCATTTCAAACTCTGTATTGTACTACTTTTAAATTGTTACATCGTTGGTTGATGATCATTTCGCCGGTTGCTCCGGGCGTAACTTTTATGTCGTATAATTAAATGTGTGTCCTCGCTAACCGGGATGGTTAGTCGAGTGGAGTTTTCCTGTTTGTAGCCTGGTGGGTCCCATGTGGGGGTCCACGGCGCTGTAATATACTCCGAATATCTCGGGGTGTTACAATTTCTAAGCTATTAGTCTATTCAGGGTTGTCGTTTTACGCGAGAGTGAACAACGGGTCACGTGAATACCCCCGGTTACTAGACTTCCCATCATAGAACATTTTCTCGACTTTTTGGGAAAAACTGCCCGACTCTAAACTCACTTCAAGTGCCCACAAGACTCATGTTACTGGACGACTAGATACGCGGAAAGTATAACCAAACGTATAGACGGTGGTTTGAAAACACGTATGTCTCCTTTCTTATCTGCTAAGATTTCTACAAAAATGAAAAAATTTCGGACCTAAATGAATAATCAACGGAAACAGAAATCGCTGACTATAACTCGACTACAACTCAACTGTTTCTTCCAAGAGAAATCAGTATCGTAATATCAGTTTTACACACGGAAGCACGAAATATTCACGAAAAATTCACGTTTGCAAAACCCATCAACCGCATGCAAGAAAATAAAGCAATGATGAAATCGCAATTTATAACTAAGAAAATTTAGAAAATATCGCATGCTTCAATTTATTCCACTACACATAAAATCATCAATAATAAAACTCATGTGAAAATAAAAGAGATAAGGAAAAGTGAAACTTATTCCAAATGTCTTCTTGAACGCCAGCACATGTCTGAGTGGAATCGTCTGTCAATCCATACTCCAAATAATGCTCAACATCACGAGGGACCCCCAAACTTAGTCTCTAGTCAAGAAATAACTATGGACATTAAATCAAGAAGGACTAGAATATGAAGAATAATAACTCACTGGGGTTATATAATATTCGAGAATTAAGGGTCAACAAGAATACACGAATCCAAACGAAATAACTAAACAAAGAAAAAAATTATTAATAGCGAAAAATCAAATAAAAACAACTAACTAGAAAGCAAGTAAAAATGATGGGTTGCCTCCCATCAAGCGCTCTATTTTACGTCTTGAGCACGACGTGGCAAAAGAATTTGCCAAATGCCTCCTTCTTGCAATCTATAAGCCTCTTATTCCATAAGGGAGGCTTTGGTTCATGCCCGGTTGCCAAAAATAATGAGTATGAATAATTATGCGGACAACCAAAAAATAATGGAAGAATATAATAATTGTATGGCACGAAAAAATAAGCAGAGTTCCAACGGGTAAATAATAAAGACTTATCATGAACAACCTCATTAGAACTCAAGGAATCAGCCTCAACAAAATCAAAAGTAATAGGATCAATCTCTCCCATTATGGATTTAGGAAAAATTATACGTGGCACCGTTAATAAAATTTTAGGCACAAAAGTGTTCACTTTATTATTCGATGTTTGATGACAATTTAATGAAATTTCTTTGGAAATATCATCAATGGTAACTTCTTCTACAAGCTCATCACACTTTAGGTAATTATCAGGTGCTGGGGAATCGACCCTAAAACTCAGCATGTCATTATTCTCAACCTCCCCCTCAACTTCACTACTAAATATATGAGCTGGAACATAACCATAGTGAATCTCAAGACCACGAAGTGCACATTCTCGCTCAAGAAGGGTACTATCATGATTTTTGTGAGCGTCTACACATTGTTCAAGCATAGTCTTTTGTTTTGGGGGAGGGGGCTGACTGACCCTATTAGGCAAATTATTAAGAACATCGAAATTTATGAAATGCCAAGGGTCACGATAATCAAAGGAAAACATAATGAAAAAAATAAAAATATAGAGACTAAAAAAAAAAAGAAAAACTTCAAATTAAAATTAGAGTCGCTTGGTATTGATATTAGCGAAAAAATCAGTCCCCGGCAACGGCGCCAAAAACTTGTTGTGAGGAAATCCCTCACACTATGCCGCAAGTGCACGGTGTCAACAAGCAATAAAGTGATAAGTAAGATATCATTCCCTCGGGGACTGATTTCACTAAGTACCAAAATATAGTCAACTCGTAATTTTATTTGAAGAACAATTATATAGAATTTATTTCTAAACTAATTGCAGAAAATAAATAGAAAATAATAGTAATAAGGATGTAGGATTATGATTTTCACCTCAAACAACCAGGAATGATTTTTATTCAATTCAATTCACTTTTATTCAATTAATTGTAAGCCAGGAATTCCTAAATTATTCTAAAGCCTTTCCCAAGGTCGATAGAAAATACTACGAATTATTAACTCGATATATCCCTATTCGAATTAGAAAATTAATAGCTAAAACAGTTCAAGAATTCCCACAAATAGGCTTCACAATTCCCATGAATATATCCCTATCTCACGAAAATCATGATTATTCTCACAAGACTATGCCTAAATTTCATCTCCCGAATCCATAAAGACATTCAAAACAATTCAACTGTTGGCCAGACAATTAAAAAGCATTAAGAACAATGAGAAAAAATCCAATTCAATAGAATAACGAATGAATTGAAATAATAATAAATAAATCAAACCGTCATGAAATCGGCTACAATCACAATCCTACTCAAATAGATCTAGAAACTAAGATGCGGAAAAACTAAGAAAACCGTAGGGATCCGTGGTCTTGTCGTTGCCCACCAATCTCTTCCTTGTGTTCCTCGATGATGTCCTCCGATCTCTTCCTGATCGATCCTCC
Source organism: Orobanche coerulescens (assembly GCA_033398695.1). Classification (NCBI taxonomy): domain Eukaryota; kingdom Viridiplantae; phylum Streptophyta; class Magnoliopsida; order Lamiales; family Orobanchaceae; genus Orobanche; species Orobanche coerulescens. The sequence goes on along the minus strand of CM065811.1, from coordinate 90,680,632 downwards.
AATCCCCCCTATGATTCGATCCCCCTTTTCTTCAGCCCTTAAAATCCTATTTATAACTATCACCAGCCTCCAAAACGCGTCCGGGAATTATATTGGGAACAGACTCCAAAAACGGCCCAGAACCGCGGCCAACATATTAAAACCGCCTCGTGGGCCGCGGCTCACTTAATCTGTGCTGCGGCCCCTACTGCTCAGCGCCCCACACCTGGGCGCATTTTTCTTCATGGGCCGCGGCTCACGCTCCTTTTGCCGCGGCTCACAGTACAGTTCGCTCGGTGCCTTTGTGTACGGTGCGTGTGCCGCGGCTCACTCTCCTTGTGCCGTGGCCCCTGGCCAAAAATTGCCGTTTTCGCCCGTTTTTCGTCGTTCGAGCTTCCGGACTCCAATTTCCTGCAAAACATAAAAGAATAGTGCATTAAAAGCTCATTTATGTATTTTTAGGCTCAAAATGGATATAAACTAATGATAAATAAGCGCATAAAAATATGCCTAACAATTAGCTTTCATCGAGATAATTATAAGGGGACTTTCATAAAACACTTAACATCATTAATCAAAAAATTACTTACAACCCATACAAATTAACAAATATTAATATGTGGGCATTGTTAAATTTTATATCCAACTATGAGTACTTGGTAATCAACCAAAACAAAGAATCTAAATACCAGTTACTAGCTCATAAAATATTAGACTTGAAGGAAAAATTAACGTAAAAAATAAGATAAGCACTACCAAAAAAAGTACTTTAGCCGACGACCCGAAAAAAAACGGCCGACGACTATAAAGTGTCGTCGGCTAAACTTCGCACTTTAGCCGACGACTCGAAATACCGTCGGCTAAAGGGTTTTAGCCGACGACCTCCACCAAGTCGTCGGCTAAAGTTCGAAAGAGTCGTCGGCTATATTAAGGAGGTTTAGCCGACGACCGTGACAACGTTTAGCCGACCGAAAAGAAAAAAAAAAATAATATACTTTAGCCGACGACCTAGATCTAGGTCGCCGGCTAAACTCCTTCCGAAAAAAAATAATGTAATGGTTTAGCCGACGACCTAGATCTAGGTCGTCGGCTAAACCCTTTTTAAAAAAAAATAATATACTTTAGCCGACGGCCTAGATCTAGGTCGTCGCCAAACTCCTTCCGAAAAAAAATAATGTAATGGTTTAGTGACGACCTAGATCTAGGTCGCTTGGCTAAACTCTTTTAAAAAAATAATATACTTTAGCCGACGACCTAGATCTAGGTCGCCAAACTCCTTCCGAAAAAAAATAATAATGTAATGGTTTAGCCGACGACCTAGATCTAAGTCGTCGGCTAAACCTTTTAAAAAAAAATAATATACTTTAGCCGACGACCTAGATCTAGGTCGCCGCCAACCTCCTTCCGAAAAAAATAATAATGTAATGGTTTAGCCGACGACCTAGATCTAAGTCGCTCGGCTAAACCTTTTTTTTAAAAAAATAATATATTTTAGCCGACGACCTAGATCTAGGTCGTTGCTAAACCTCTAAATATATATATATATATACCCTCTTCTCTTCTTTCTTCTTCCTTTCTTTCTTTTTTCTTCCCCACCCACCCGTCAGCCGCCCGCGACACACTGCACCGCCCGTCACCCACCCGCCGAACACCGCCGCCGACTGTCGCCCGCCGCCCGACTCCGCATGTGCAACCCATTTTTTTGTGTATTTTTAGTGTATTAATTTTATCTGTAATTATGTTGTTTTTAATGTAGTTTTTATTATTTTTTATTGTATTAGGTTAGGTTTTATTTAGTTTTTAGATTTTTGTGTATTTAGTTTTCATTTGTTTGATGAATTTATTGTATTTGTTTGATGTATTGTTGGTGTATTGTGTTATTAATTGGTGTATTGTGTTGAATTGGATGTATTGTTGGTATGTTGTGATATTAATTGGTGTATTGTATATGTGTTATGTATTTGTGTTGAATTGTTACGTATTTTTTCGCTAATTTATTAGTTGGTGTATTGTGTTGACTATAAATTATTCCCAAAATCTGAATTTTTTTTTCAAAAATGTTTTAGCCGACGACTTTGTTAAATGTCGTCGGCTAAAGTATATTACTTTTTTTTTTAAAAAAAAATGTTTTAGCCGACGACATTAAACAAAGTCGTCGGCTAAAGTATATTACTTTTTTTTTTTTGAAAAACTTTAGCCGAAGACATTTAACAAAGTCGTCGGCTAAAGTATATTACTTTTTTTTTTTGAAAAAACTTTAGCCGACGACATTTGTAAAGTCGTCGGCTAAACCTCAAACTTTAGCCGACGACTACCAAAAAAGTCGTCGGCTAAACCTTGGCCGACGAATATCGGCCGACGGTTTTTTAGCCGACGACTGGGGGGTTTAGCCGACGACTTTGACCTTTAGCCGACGACTTAGAGTCGTCGGCTAAACCCCCGATTTTGGTAGTGAAGAAAGAATGGAGCAGATTATATCCGATGGGTATGGAGATTCCAAAGTGCAATTTGAGAACTGCAACATCAGAACATGAGATTTTGATCTATAGATACAAATCGAACCCAAATCAGATCCCTAAATCATGAGAACTACAAATCGTTGAACCCCAAATCGAAGCTTAAACCCCCAAATCATTGAACCCAAATCGAACCCCTAATCGGAGCCGTGTGTTTTTATGAGAGAGATGTTTTTGTGAGAGTGATATTAGGAAACAATACAATTAGCAACAATTAGGTTTTATCTACCTAAAAGCGAAAAGAAGAACCTAGATTTTTATTATATTTCATTCATTAACATCATGGTCCTGATAGCTCAGTGCTATTTTTGCCAATCTTGAAAATTTGGGGTCTGTAGTTCGATCCTACATAAAGACATAATTATTGGCACTTTTTATTCCATACAGATAAATACTTTGCCTTATTATTTTTAAGTTTTAATTTTATAAATATTATATTTTTTTAATTTGTTCATATCAAATTTAATTAAAAACTAATACTTTTGAATAAATGTCACACTCCACTCCAATCAAAATTAACCTGTTCTCAAGTAAAAGACTATTTATTTTTAATTATACGTAAAAAATATGAAGTTTTTTTTAAATAGTACATCTATGGCAACACTGTGTCATAGAGTGTTACAACCCGTAACACTTTGCTACTAAGAAAACACTATATTTTTATATAAGGTAACACCCAAAATACAATATTGCACTAGGCCAAATATTTCATAGCTATTGCAATAGTTTAGCTGGCAACCCCATGCAAATTTGTTGCAGTAGGCCATCTATGGCGTAGTTCTAGACTTTGCCATCTATGGATACCCCTTCCATTATATGGAAAATGAATTGGTCTATATTTATATGGAATTTGTTTATGAATCACTTCTCATCCAATAGTAGACTCATATCTGTTTATTACAAAATGACTATACGAGTTGTTCAGTGGTCAGAGGGTAGTCCTATCCAGTCATCTCAACTAACTCCTTAAGAACAATAAAGCTAAGGGACCTCAACTATTTCCAGTCCTTATATGCAGGTATAATGGAATGCTTGAAGATATGTTTCTTTACCATTTTAAGTTGCTGCTTTTTCAGCTGTAATGGATTATTGTCTTTGAGGTTGAACTTGTAGTGGATGTCTACTTCCTCAATTATGTCTTGCTCTTCAGCTTCTGCTTCCTCAGGAGTGCTAGGAAGCTCCAGGAGTGGTGCAGCAGGGATGATGTTCTCTTCTTCCTTTTCTTTTATCAGGGCCATCTTGGTTGTATGAGCTGCTGGCACTTCAGTTAGGAGACTTTGAGTTACAGCTGGGATGCAGGACTCGTCTGTCATCTCAAGATACATGAACTCATCTGTCATCTCAACTGTTGGAATATCATCAATGGTTTCTTCTGAGGACTCAATTGGGTAAATCAACTAGTCTTTTTATTCTTTTTCTTTGCAGATTCAGGTGAGGATTCGATGATGACGACTTCCTTATTTTCACGGGTCTTCCTATTCCTGAAATGTGGAGCTAATCCTCACCAAGAATCAGATCCTCGTCCTTAATATCTACCGTAACCAGATTAGAAGGCCAATCCCTCCCCGCGTTACTCACAGGAAAATCTCTAATCTCACGGTCCCACACGATGCTATCCCCACTAGGCAGTTTCACAACAAATGGTTCACACGCAACTAGGTAATCAACATGCAGACGACGCACACAATCCAGAGATATGAAAGAATGTGTAGCACCAGAATCGAATAACACGGAAACAGGATGGTCAAGGATGTGAACGGTACCTATAGCCACCATCGCGTCAGGATCTCCAGATCGTCTCATCTCATATACACGGGGCGGAACAGACCCGCACTAGAAGCTCCCCCTCTAGAAGGCTGCCCACGTCCTCGACCTCTGCCAAAACTCTTCTGGGGCTGAAAAACTGTCGGTGCCTGATTCACGCTTGGTTCCCCCGCAGCTGGGGCTGACAATTGAGTAACTGGTGCCCGAACCGCATATGTACAAAACTTAGCACGATATCCCATCCGACCGCATGAAAGACACTGAATCGGAGGCCTATCACACTCACTCATCACGTGTCCGGGACGACCGCAGTTAAAGCAGGTAGGACCACGAACGGAAACAGTAGGAGCAGACTTAGAACCGTTCCCTCGCCCAAATGACGAGAACTGAATCCCGAAGACTCGCGAACCAGACAGAGCCTTCTGATACCATCCAGACTTGCCTCCCGAAAACTGGCCGGAGGTCTTCTGTTTCTCTCCCTCGGTTGCTGTCTCTATCGCAAAAAACGACATCTCATAAGCCATTGCCTTGTTCTGATAATCTTTCAGAGTTGTACACCCAAGACGAGACATGTAGTGACGAACCCTTAGCTTCATCCGCATGTCAAAGTGACGGATCTTATCAAGCTCATCTCGGACCTGGTTTCTCACATAGTGAAGTTGTTGGTTGTAGCCCTTGATCGCCTGCAAAATAGGAACATCCTGGGGCTTAGCCTCAGAGAAGGCTCGGATCCTCCCCTCTTTCACTGGCCATGGACAAAATTCGTCCTCCATCAACTCTCGGAACTCTGCCCACGTGGCTGCCCGATCATGTGGTTTCACCGCTTGCCACCACATTGCCGCCTCCTTGGCGAGGAAGTACTGAGCGATGGGTACCTTCCTATGCTCAGAGCAGTTAGCCGCCTCGAACACTTTCCCCATCTCAATTAACCAACTCTCCCAACCAGAAGGGTCGGAAGTACCATCAAACTGCAGAGGACGCATACGAATCACGTCCTGAAGTAACTTATCTTGCCGGATCCAGTAGGCAGAACCGCGTTAGCATTATCTTGACCGACCAAGATGGCCTGATTCAGTAGCGTCATCTGGTTCGCTACTTGATGCAAAATATTCGCCACTCCGATATTCTCATGAGCATTACCGGAGCTAGCAGACTGATCCTGCTGGCCTTCAGAACTGGGTGGAACACTGTTCGACAAGGAAGGCATCGCCAAATCAGTTCCTGAGTTACCGGACAAGGCCGCCCCACCGGCTGCGCCACGTCCCCTACCCCGTCCGCGACCGCGTCTGCGCCCTCTACCAGCAGGTATTCTAAAGAAGTAGCTGGTGAGTACAGTTTAACGCAAAACGCAACAAAATAGCAAGAAGGGAATAGAACAGAAAACGTAACGAGTCAAGTTATGAAAAACTTACAAGCACCGGCGTATTGAGATGATGGCGTAGCAGTGATACTGTTTAAAAACGACACTCAACTAGACTCAAATAACCGACAGCCTAGGTATCCATAAACCTAAGCTCTGATACCATATTCTGTAACACCCCCAAGACGATCAGGACATATTACAGTGCCGTGGATCCCACACATTAGAATACACCAGGCTAACGTACCAACACGACATTCGACAAAGACAAACATTATTAACACACAGACAATTTCTCAATCCACGACATTCAAAACAAAAGACCGAAATTATATAATACATTTCGACAACAAGTCCACTCCCAAAATGGGTACACAATATTAATACATTTAAGAAAGAAGTACTCGAGTACTTAAGCAAATGACATAATAAATAAACTCCAGAAACAAAACACCAACAGACAACCACTGAACAGAATCACGCTTGCCCATCATCCTCAAACGTCTCGTATGCTCGTTTACTTCTATGACCTGTACCTGAAATACAGAAGTATTCCCCCCATTTAAGGGGTTAGTGACAACTGCTAGTGCAAGTACAATCCATTCGAACTACCATTCTAATCAGATGAAAATATGCGCAAAAAGCCATTTTAGAAATCATTTATATTCTGGAATATTCACGGTGCACAAGCACAAAACACATTTCTCCAACAAAACAATTCAAAGTTAACCGTTGGTATGAGACTCACGGCCACCGTACCCCGCAGAGCCCCGTCGGACATCCCTGGGTGGTTAACCCTAGTTCGTGATACGCACACACATGGCAATACGTATCCCTAGAGGCCCCGTCGGACCGTCCCAAGGTGAACATACACATATCCATCCACAACAACTACGAAAAGCCATAATTCAAATACTAGGACATATAAACAAATGTATAGTACTTGCCTTTGAGACATCTTCGATGAAACGGGAATGAACAACGACTACGAACGATCCGGAGGAAAAACGACCATTCCTAAATGAAGGATTAACATAACTCAGTCCTATACGATAACAATAATCTAATGGAATACGCCCACAACCCCGATTACAAGCTATGACAATATAGGTTCAATCGATACGGGCGAGGGTTTACGCAAAATCTCCCCGAATTGATAATTCACAGATTATACTCGAAGAAATCAGATTGGGAATCACCCAATAACAACAATCAGTAAGGATTATTACAACATACTTGAACAATTCGAGTTTAGTAAGCAAAACCCGGAAAACCCCCCAAAATTGACAAGTTAGGCTTCTTGACGAAAATACCTTGAATTCGGATGGAGGAAGATGATTACATTGATGATTTTATTCTCCTACGATCTCATGGTGATGAAGGATGAAGAATACACATATGAGAAGTGGAAGAAATCACCCTGGAGGTTCTCTGATCGCCCGACGAGGAAAAACGAAAGAAGGAAGTGAAATGAGGTTCTGACCTCTGCCCGCTGTTATAAAACAGTGGGATGTTATAGCCGTAACAAGGGCTAGATTATGGCCGTAACAAGGCCAACATTATAGCCGTAATGAATGGGGTGTTACGGCTGTAACACCCTACTGGACAGCAGTCTAAGAAGCTGCTGTCCGAACTATCCCGGACGACTCCGAAACTCAGACCTGCTATCGAATTAAAAATATGGTTACGAAGTATTCTCGATGACGAATCTAAGCATTAAAAGAAATCACTATTCCAATTTCCCGAAGATTCGGAATTTGACAACGAAAGTAAATTTCCCTTAAGTTTAAGGAAATTACAAAACGGCCCAAACGTTCGAAAATCACGATATGACGTCGGATTGACAAACCGAAACTCACAACATGAACAACTCAACCATACAAACTTATGTAAACAAAGAAACAATGAAAACGAATGAGTTTAATGAGAATCGATCGTACATACACTAAAACATAACATAGAATGGAATTATGTAAAAACATCTCCGAAACTCGTCCAAATGAAAAAACTCCAAGAATAAAGTAGATTCAAAATTTCGAAATGGTTACAAGCGAGTCGATAAAAAGGGGTTGATTCGTTTGTCCATTGAGAACAAATTGATACCTATAAGGCCAGGCTTGTGGCAAATGGTATTCCCAAAGAGAATGAGTCGATTACATCAAAACGTTATCGCCTGTAGCCATGATAAAGTCTATTTGTATGATGCTTGATATTTTTGTATTATGACATACGAAAAATGGTGAAAACAACATTTCTAAATTGATTCCTTGAGGAGGATATCTATATAGAACAATCTGTATACAAGCTTTAGCGTGCCATTTGTGGGCGAAGAAAGCTTTGTATAGTTGGAATCTTTGTTTTAACGAGACTGTCAAAGGGTTTGATCTTGTCCAAAGCGAAGAAGATCCAAGTATTTACAAGAAGGTTAGTGGGAGAAAAATTACATTCTTAATACTATATATGGATGACATTCTACTCATAGGAAACAACATAGGAATGCTCAAATTTGTGAAAGCTTGATTTTCAAGTGAGTTCTCAACGAAGGACTTGGGAGAAGCTACATACATTCTAGGTATTCGTCTCTATCGAGATAGAACAAAAAGAACGTTAGGTCTCTCTCAAGCCCCCTATATAGAAAATATTCTAAATCTATATTGGATGGAAGAATATAAAAGGGGGTTCGTACCTATGCAACATGGCATAAAACTTCCTTAGAAATATGTGAGGAATATGAAAAGGAAACGAGTAAGGTATTCTATGCTTCCGAAGTGGGTAGCCTCATGTACACTATGATTTGTACTAGACCAGACATTGCCTTTGTTGCGAGCGTAGCAAGTCAGCATCAGTCAAATCTAGGGCATGAATATTGGACTGCTGTAAAAATATTTTTAAGTACCTAAAAATAACTAAAGACCAGGTTCTTACATATGGCGGTGTAGAACTAAAAGTGGAGGGTTATACAGACTCTGATTTTTTGGGAGATATGGATGTTAAGATGTTCACCTCAGGGTATATCTTTACTCTGAATGATGGAGCAGTATCTTGGAGAAGATCCAAGCAGAGCGCGACTGCCATCTCTACATATTAAGTCGAATATCACGCAGCCATAGAGGCTGCTAAGAAGCTTTTTAGATTAAGAAGTTCATTTAGGAACTTCTAGTGGTACCTGACATAGAGAAGCCTGTGGCGCTGTTTTGCAACAAGGACGAAGCTGTTACACATGCTAAGGAGCCTAGGGATCACCACAACACCAAATATATTGAGATGAAATATCATTTTGTAATAGAAATGATTATAAAGGGAAATGTTACACTGCAAAGAGTAGACACGGCAAATAATATTGCTGATCCATTGACCAAACCACTATCTCAGATGATCCTACAACGACATCTTGAGGGTATGGACATTAGATACCATATTTTGTGGCATTTATTGCAGGTGTGAGATTTTTATGAAGATCGCCTCGTATGCCACTCAGAGGATGTGAGAGTGAGAGTATTGTAGTTATGAACATCAATCGAATAAGGCATTTATTATTGGTATATTAATTGTATATAAATGGCATCATTATTTAAAATATAGAGTAATTGTCGTTGTATTTGGGATCATACATTCCAGACCTTATAACATAAGGAGATAGGCACTGTGTAATACCATGGGTATTTCATGCTTTAATTACCATGTACTTCATAAATTATAATACAATTTATATCATTTGCGATGTTGTCTTCTTATATTATGTGGTTTCCCTAAAGTGCTATTGCGATACAATTATGTGATGTGAATAGAATGGAGGTGACGTACCTTGATACGTTGAATGATTATCAGTGCGAATATGAAGGTGGCCAACGTCTTGTTCCCCAAAGAACTGTTGACGAGTGCAAAGGTAGTCACCCCGAGATGGTTAAAATGCGATAAAATGACTAAATGACTGAGTGACTAGCGTACGCTATATGACATGCATAACGTATGTTAGATCCACAGCATTACGTATGTTAACACAACTAGGTTACATACGTAAGGCGAGAATTGGTCTTCCGACCAGAATCTTTCCTTTTGACACGGATTGGGTGCTTTCGGTGGGCTAGAAGACAAACGAGTCAACTGCTGGTAACATATGTTAATTGTCGAGCTTAATGAACGCTATTCTAAGGTTGCTTACGTACGCTATAATCCTCTACGTACGTTATAGATGGGATAGTCCAAGCAGTAGCCTAATATCGACCATTACGTATGTTAACTAGAAGACATTACGTACGTAATGCTCTTTAGTTATGTAAACCCTTGAGTGTTAGCGTACGTTAAATGCAATCGTGTGTTATAAATTAACACCTCCTCTTTCATTTCCTTCGGCCTAAGCAGTCGAGCAGCCTCCTAAAAACCTTCCCCAGCCCCCCTTAGATGATTCTTAGCCTTTCAAACACTTTTATTGACATAGAGGAGAGGATTACTCAAGCTCCGGAGAAGGTTATCATGGTCGATTGATCCATTCTTCATTCCTCCTCATTGTTCTTCATTGGTTCGTCATCGTTCTTCATTGTTCTTTCTTCTATTAAGGTAAGTTTAGCAAATCCTCGAAGGTATTTTTCGGTGTTGTTATGCATTTGGGTTACGAGTATTTGGGTAATTTTGTTGCTTAACTTTTGTAGACAATCAAACCGGATGAACTTGTAGTAATCAAAACTATCGTAGTAAGTATATTTCGTTCTCTAACCATTGATTAATGCACCTTGTTGTAATAATCATATGCGAATTTCACATTTCTAATCGATCTTGGAAACTTCGACCTTAACGAATCAAATTGTAGGAGAAATTATGTTAGGAATCCTATCACCGTATGCTAAACTCGTTGAAACCCACCTTGCTAGTATAATTATCAAATGTTAATTCAATTAGGTGGAATCGAGCTTTATAGTATTACTATGATTAAGAATAGACCGTTGAAATCATTGTAACGGTAACCCACCTAATTGGGAACTCGGAGTAGAGAATTGAATTAGTAGATAATGGAATTCGATTTTACTATAGCCAATTGTTGACAACTGAAGCAATGTTGGGGACAATCTTGTTAAGCAAATTATAACAATAAATAATCAAATAATTGAACAATGTAATAGTGCGTGTTGCTAGTGAGCTTAGAATCATGACATTAGCTTGCAAAATCGAACCAAGTTAAGAATTCGGTTAGGAAAGGGAATGGGAAACTAGTTTTATTCGCCATTATCCTTACAAAATGTTAATCAATGGATATGTGATTAGGTTGAACTCGATCGGTCGTGGAAGTTCAAATTGTCATAGGGCCCTTACCGTCGGAATTATGGCAAGTGAAACCTTCCTCGGATAATGTTAATTTTATTTACAATATTCAGAAATCATGAATGTGCCTTTCCGTGATGAAAGCCGAACGATTGTCTTTCTCTAGAAATTGTGTTATGAATGGGCCTATGTGTTGGCGGTAAAACCTAAATGGTACCCGTGTGGTAATGTACTGATGGATAAGACCTAAAATGGCACCCACATTCCAGAGTATTTTCGTATAGATACTTCCATGACCCTTGGTCGCGACCTTGGGGTTTATGTGCTAAAAGAGAAAGACAATGTCGGCTATATTATGAATTATCATCTATATATTATTTGGTACGGTTTTATCGAATCGTTATCCACTTTCGAGGATCGATGATCTCCTAGATCAATTTTAGGGGGCGGTTGTGTTTTCAAAGATCGATCTACGGTCCGGATGTTAGGAGTATGCCCTAGAATGCCACTCAGAGGATGTTGAGTGAGGGCATTGTACTTGTTATTATGTAAATCATTATCAAAAGGCAAATGAATGTTTCTTTATTTACTGGTAATTACTGAAATTCCTAACTCGTAAATATATATCGAAACTAGTCCATGTATTTGAGAGCAAAATGTTCCACTCCTTATTGGATAAGGGGATCAGCACTAGAAAGGTTTATAGCTCAAATACTTAATCGTTCGCAAGTCGATGAAACTTGACTGGGTGTTACGTTTATGTGAAGACTTGTATGATGTGTTCTTTGATGTGGATAGTGCCTGTCGAACACTAATGGTTAGTGGGAGCACACGTTATAGGTATGCTAATTGGATTAGTATACTCGAACCGACTCACCCTCGATTCGTCACACGGATTTCACTCCGGGACACTCAATGACGGAATCGAAAGGTTGTGATAGGTATTCGTGAACCTTCGACTTGAGGATTTGGTAGGGATGTGCTTGTGACGTTATAATTTTTATTAGAGTAGTTCGACCAAGAGAACTAGAAGGTGGGGGTCAACATCGACGTGCGTATTGACGGGCAAGTAGCAGGTCCTACTAAATACCAAGATAGAATTCTTTCTCCTGTAAGTGAACGGGTTATATGTCCTATGCGGTTATTGGCAGATGAGATCATAAGTCTTTGGCCAAAGCATTGGAGCTAGTTATATTCCATAGATGAGAGCTCGATGATCTCGATTTGCATTAACTCATGCATAGCGTCAAGTACAGCTAGGGGTTGACTGACCATGACCCTATAACTTGATCGGGGCATTTGAAATAAGGGTTTATACGTATACTGGTATTCACGACAGAATGGTTCTTGAATGATCCCAATCATTCGTTCTCAGTTGGGGTACAGTGTAGGCCACCAGGTTGGCTAGGTGGTGCTACTACTCTTTGGTTCCTCCCATTGCTGACTGAGACGGACCTATCTAGTCACGCAATAGGATTGACGACGGAATGAATCGAGCTTATTCTCTCATTATGAATATTAGATATTGGTTATCTAATTTGGGACATTGGATGTCTAAATTGATTTATTGGATAAATTAATTTACGGCCTAATGAATTAAATAAATTACTAGGTGATTAACATAATTCATAAATATAATTGTTTCTTGGAGAAATTAATTAGGTTAATTTGTATTTGATATAATTAATTAATTAGATTAATTAATTGATATAAATACATCGGAAAGGAATTGGAGTTTATCAGTTTGGACTCGCGGGAGTCCGAAACGGACCGAACTCTTTTTCTACCCTTCTAGATGGTCGCGCCCCCTCCCCCCTTTGTCTTCCACCTAATGTGGTGGAAGACTTCATGATTTAAAATCATGAATTCTTTTTCCTAAGGGGACATGGAATCTCCGTTTATTATGTAAATGTCATTTCATGTGATTGATTGGAGAATAAAGGGAAGGGAGACTAACTCTCACCACTACCCACTGCATCCATACGGTTGAGTGAAATTAAGAGAGATAAAGAAAAACTTCTCCATGTCTTCTTCCTCTTCTTCACAAGTTCTTGATTTTCTTGGAGAAAAATTGTGAGATATATTGAGACATTGTGAGTTATACACTTAGAGTGTCATAATCACATAGAAAGCTTCTATCACTTGATTCTAGCCATAACCTTAGAGGTTAATCGGGTGATCGTTGTTCTGATCGTTTCTCCGGCGCGTGGCAAGTAGAGATGCGGTACTTTCGGCATTGGATCATCCAAGATCTTGGAGCGGATTGGATTCGTGGAGAACAACTAAAGCTTGGGGAATCGCTCAAGAGAAGAACACCATTTAATCAACGGACTACAAGGGTCTGTTTCTCATATCTTCTTGTACTTCTTTTAATATTCGTATATACGTAGCTCGATCGATCCTCATAGGGATTCAGATCGAATTAATTTTCGTTTTACCACTTTCGTTGGGCCTTCGATTTAGGCACCGAGTCCCAATAGTGGTATCACAGAGTAGGTCTTGTGATCGTATATACGATATTTGCATTTGGAATTCTTGATTAGATGGTGAATGATTTGGAATCATTTAAGGTCATAATCGTGGTGTATGTTTTTCATTCATTGTAGTTGTATTTTTCGCAAGTTTATATCTAAATATAAATCGTTAATTTCTGGGAAATGTGATTTATATTGAAGATATGAAAGTCGAAAAATATTGATATTGGATATCCGGTCGAAAATCTAGCCCCGAATCATCATTGGACGACTTTTCGGACGAAGGGAAGGAAACTGTCGGGCAGACCCGACCGTGTCAGATGACATGGGCCGTGCCAGCAGGCCAGTCTCAGAAGACTGTCGGGGTAACCCGACCGTGCATTTCGGCACGGGCCGTGTCTGGCCGGCAGACTGCGGGACAACCCGACCATGTGATTTGACACGGTCGTGTCTGGCAGGCCATCTTTAGAAGCTGTCGAAGTAACCCGACCGTGCCATTCGGCACGGGCCGTGTCTGGCTGGCAGACTTCCGGGACAACCCGACTGTGCCAATCGGCACGGGCCATGTCCGACAGGCAGTTTCACCACGTCTCGATTTTTTCGTGTAATCCAGAAAATTAATCTCTCGCGTATTAAATTGGATTTAATATGATTAAATGATATATGGTATTTAATTTTATAAGGGAGTATTGATTGATTAGAATACTTATTGACGATCGAATTATGTTGAACGTTTTTCATACTACCGGATGTGTGAATTGATTGGATCGATTCTATTTACTGTCTATATGTTCACTGGATCAATGTATCTCTACACAATCCATTTATATAGTATTTATTGGATGAATGCTTTTGAATGGGGATGTGGTTAATGGACTTAGTTTTGAATCGTTCGGTTTTATTCAATTGGGTTGTAAAGGCCGTTTTGAGCCTATTTATTTTACTAGAAATATTTGTATATATGATGCAATTTTTCAATGTAAAATTTATATATAATGACGAAGACCAGAGGAAGATCCATTCGAGAAGATGAAGATTCAAGACCGAAGACATGTAATTAGATTACAGAGTTTTTGATTCTATACTCAGATCATGATTAAACGAGTCACTAATTAATCTATCCTACTTAATGCATACATAACTCTCAATATGAAAAGTGGGAGCTGGGTAACAAGAATAGAAAAAACCTTAATTCTATACTCAGATCATAATTAAATGAGTCACTAATTAATCTATCCTACTTAATGCATATATAACTCTCAATATGACAATGAACCCACTCACAATTCTACTCGAAAAGAACACCTTGATCGGACCTAACTTTGTGGATTGGCTCCACAATCTGATGATAGTCCTCAGTATAGAGGCACTAGGATACATATTAGAGACGGACAATCCGGCGCCTCCAGTGCGGACAAGAGCCAATCAGGAAGAAATTGAAAACCACGAAAAATGGGTTAAGTATGACGTAAAAGTCCGTGCTTATATAATGGCATCTATATCTAATGAGCTTCAAAGATCTCATGAGAAAATGACTTCTGCTAGGCAAATTCTATCTCACTTAACCGAGCTTTATGGTGAGTATAGTCGAACTGCTAGATATGAGATATCCAAGAAACTGTTCTATGCAAGGATGAATGAAGGTGAGAAGGTTGGGATCAGGTCCTCAAAATGATATATATGATCGAGGGATTGGAGGCTCTTTATTTTAAGATGGATGCTTCTCTCTAAACCGACCTTATCTTACAGTCTCTTCCTGATTCCTTCACAGTTTGTTACAATTTCAATTGCAATGAGATTGCATGCAACTTAGCTGGACTAATGAATAAACTAGTGACCGCTCAGTTTCAGATGAAGACTTCGCGGATGAAGGAGTCTGCCCTTGTGATTTCTTCTGGATCTCGGAGGTCCAAGAATAAGAAGAAAAAGACCAATAAGCGGACGGGACAACAAGTCAAGGACCTTAAGGGTAAGGGTAAAGCCCCGATGGTTCCAAAGAGCAAGAATAAGGACGCTTGTGTCAAATGCGGTGGGCTGGGCCACTGGGCTAGAGACTCTCCGATTCTTCATGGCGCTTCAGGTACAGAACTTTTAGTTTTGGAAATGAATTGTTCTGCTACTGTATTTTCTACTTCCTAGATACTAGATTCTGGTGCTAGTTCTCATATTTGTACCATGAATTAGGATCTGGAACAAAGTAGGAAGCTTAGAGCTGGGGAAGGGTTGATTACTGTCGGAAGTGGGCATAGTGTCAAGGCAACTGACATAGGATCATTTCTTTTGAGTTTAGAATCCAGCTTTGTTTTAACTTTAGAAGATGTACTTGTTTGGCCCAAGGGGCATAAAAACATTGTATCCATTCTGGTCATGGATTTTGGCTTTTCATTTTTCATTGGTGATGGTTCCTGCAAAATTTATTTTAGAAATAAACTCGTGGGCACTGCATTATTGTTAAATGGACTGTATCATCTAAACCTTAGTAACAAAGTCGTTGTGAATACTATGACTAGGAAGCGTGGTAGGGATGAAATTAATCATGTTTTGAAATGGCATCTTAGACTTGGTCATGTTGGTCAGACCAAGGTTTACAAAATGGGAAAACATGGACTTATGGGTCCATTGGGATCAGATCCCTTTCCTACTTGTGAATCTTGCCTTAAAGGCAAAATGGCTAAGTCCCCCTTCACAGGGACTTTTGAAAGAGCCGCTGATAAACTAGGATTAATCCATACCGACATATGTGGTGCTTTGGAAGTAGCACATGATGGATATCAGTACTTCATTACGTTTATAGATGATCATACTAGGTATGGTTACGTATACTTAATGAAACATAGCCTTTGAGAAATTCCAGGAATTTAAGGCCCTAGTCGAAAAACAAACTGGTAATCATATCAAGGCACTTCGGTTGGACCGAGGTGGCAAGTATATGAGTGTGGAGTTTAACAAGTTCTTAAAGGAACATGGAATATTATCAAAACTAACACCTCCAGGTAATGCTCAGTTAAATGGTGTTTCAGAAAGAAGGAACCGGACCTTGTTGAACATGGTCCATTCTATGCTGGGCTATACTGACTTACCAATTTACCTGTGGGGGCATACACTCCTGACTGCTGCCTATATCTTGAACAGATGTCCTTCCAAATTCGTTCCTAAAACTCCACATGAGATGTTGGAGGGCAGGAAACCAAGTCTTAATCATATTAGGATTTGGGGATAACTTGCCTATGTCAAGAAGACTAAGGTGGAAAAGTTGGTAGCGAGGTCCGCGAAGGGACATTTCATTGGATTCCCATATGTGACGATGGGTTATCTATTCTACATGACCAAAGATCGAAAGATCGTTGTTTCTTTGCAAGCACACTTCCTGGAAGATGAGTTCATTCAGGAAGGCGGAGCAGGTAGAAGTATTTCTTTGGAAGAATACAATGAAACTCCTTAGGAGATACCAGTGCAAGAAATTGGAACCGAACCTTCTGAAACACAAGTAAAACCACCTTGTAGGTCTAGTAGGGTGTCTCATTTGCCTGAGAGGTATGGCCTCGTTTATCTAGAGGAGCTGGGTCTCCATAAGGTTCCAAGTGATATCCAAGAGACCGACCCAACGACCTATGACCAAGCAATGGTGGATGTAGACTCCGCGAAATGGCGTGAAACTATGGAAGCTGAGATAGACTCGATGCATGTCAATCAGGTCTGGACTCTAGTAGACTATCCCGAGGGCATAGTGCCTATTGGGAACAAGTAGATTTACAATAAAAAGACTGATGGTGATGGCAAGGTTGACGCCTATAAGGCCAGGCTTGTGGCAAAGGGTTATACCTAAAAGGAAGGGATCGATTACCATGATACCTTCTCGCCGGTAGCCATGATTAAGTCTATTCGCATGATGCTTGCTATAGCTGCCTACCACGATTATGAGATATGGCAAATGGACGTAAAGACGTCTTTCCTTAATAGATTCCTCGAGGAGGAAATCTATATGGAGCAGCCTAAAGGCTTTGTGTCCAAGGTCGATATTCAGAAAGTGTGCAAGCTTCAGCATTCCATTTATGGACTGAAGCAAGCGCCGCGTAGTTGGAACCTTCATTTTGGCGAGGCAGTCAAAGAGTTTGACTTCGTGCAAAATGAAGAAGAACCTTGTGTATACAAGAGGGTTAGTGGGAGCAAGATCACATTCTTAGTACTATATGTAGATTACATTATACTAATAGGAAATGATGTGGGAATGCTCAGTTCTGTGAAAGTTGGGCTTTCGAGTAATTTCTCCATGAAAGACTTGGGAGGAAGCAGCCTATATTCTTGGTATTCGACTCTATCGGGATATAGCGAAGAGAACGATATGTCTTTCTCAAGCCCTCTATATAGATAAAATCTTAAAGCGATTTAAGATGGATGATTCTAAAAGAGGGTTCCTTCCAATGCGACATGGAATAAAACTCTGCTCGAAGATGTGTCCTCAAAGTGAGGAACAATGAAAGAAAATGAGTAATATACCATATGATTAAGCCGTGAGTAGCCTTATGTATGCTATGTTGTGTACGGGACCTGACATTGCATATGCTATGAGCGTGGAAAGCAGGTTTCAGGGAAACCCAGGTAGGGAACATTAGACTATCGTAAAGAACGTTCTCAAGTACTTAAGAAAGACTAGAGATATGGTTCTAATGTATGGCGGTAGAGAACTGAATGTGGTGGGGTTTATTGATTCGGACTTCCAAGGACAGAAAGACGATTCGATGTCTACTAATGGATACATATTTACTCTTAATGGAGGAGCAGTATCTTGGCATAGTGCCCAGCAAAGCACGACTGCTGATTCTACCTGTCAGGCTGAGTATCAAGAAGCCTAAGAGACTTCCAAGAAAGGGTTATGGATTAAGAATTTTCTGGGTGAACTTCAAGTGATACCATGTGCGGAGCTGCCTGTTTTGCTATACTGCGACAACGACGGAGCTGTAGCGCAAGACAAGGAGATGAAGTTTCACAACAGTACCAAACACATTGAGAGGAAGTATCATCTCGTAAGAGAATTTTTTCGCAAGGGATACATTGTGCTGCATAGAGTAGACTCAGCCGATAACGTCGCTGATCCACTGACGCGTTAAGTTTATGTGAAGACTTGTATGACGTGTTCTGTGACATGTAGAGTGTCTGTCGAACACTAATGGTTAGTGGGAGCACACGTTATAGGTATGCTAATTGGATTAGTATACTCGAACTGACTCACACTCGATTCATCACACGAATTTCACTCCGGGACAGTTAATGACGGAATCGAAAGGTTGTGATAGGTATTAGTGAACCTTCAACTTGAGGATTTGGTAGGTATGTGCTAGTGATGTTAAGATTTTCATTAGAGTAGTTCGACCCAGAAAACCGGAAGGTGGGGGTCAACCTCGACGTGCGTCTTGACGGACAAGTAGCAGGTCCTACTAAATAACAAGATAGAATTCTTTCTCCTATAAGTGAACGGGTTATATGTCCTATGCGGTTATTGGCAGATGAGATCATAAGTCTTTGGTCAAAGCATTGGAGCTAGTTGTATTGGATACACAAGATCTCGATGATCTCGAAAGATAGGGTTTGACTTGACGTGACCCTATAACTTGATAGGGACATCTGAAAGAAGGGTTTATACGTATACTAGTATTCACGATAGAATGGTTCTTGAATGATCCCAATAATTCGTTCTCAGTTGGGGTACAGTGTAGGCCGCCAGGCTGGCTAGGTGGTGCTACTACTCTTTGGTTCCCCCCATTGCTGACTGAGACGGACCTACCGAGTCGCGCAATGGGATTAACGACGGAATTAATCGAGCTTATTCTCTCATTATGAATATTAGATATTGGATATCTAATTCGGGACATTGGATATCTAAATTGATTTATTAGATAAATTAATTTATGGCCTAATGAATTAAATAAATTACTGGGTGATTAATTTAATTCATAAATGTAATTATTTCTTGGAGAAATTAATTATGTTAATTTGTATTTGATATAATTAATTAATTGAATTAATTAATTGATATAAGTACTTCGGAACGGAATCGGAGTTTATCTGTTTGGACTCACGGGAGTCCGAAACAGACCGAACTCTTTTCCTACCCTTCTAGATGGCCTCCCCCCTTTGTCTTCCACCTAATGTGGTGGAAGACTTTATGATTTAAAATCATGATTTCCTAAGGGGACATGGAATCTCCTTTTACTATGGAAAGGTGATTTCATGTGATTGAATGGAGAATAAAGGGAAGGAATACTAACTCTACCACTACCCATTGCATCCATACATTTGAGTGAGATTAAGTGAGAGAGAGAGAGAGAAAAACTTCTCCAAGTCTTCTTCCTCTTCTTCACAAGTTCTTGATTTTCTTGGAGAAAAATTGAGAGAGATATTGAGAGATTGTGAGTTATACACTTAGAGTGTCAGAATCACATAGAAAGCTTCCATCACTTGATTCTAGCCGTAACCTTAGAGGTTAATTGGGTTATCGTCGTTTCGATCGTTTCTTCGACGCTTGGCAAGAAGAGACGCGGTACTCTCGGCGTTGGATCATCCAAGAGCTTGGAGCGGATTAGATTCGTGAAGAACAACTAAAACTTGGGGAATCGCTCAAGAGAAGAACACCATTGAATTAATGGATTCCAATGGTATGTTTTTCGTATCCTCTTGTGCTTCGTTTTAATATACGTTTATACGTAGCTCCATCGTTCCTCGTAGGGATTCGGATTGAATTAATTTTCGTTTTACCGCTTCCGTTGGGCCTTCGATTTAGGCACCGAATCCCAACACCGGATATCACCAATTGAGGATTCGGGAGAAAGATGTACCAAATACTGCATTTCGATCAAGGTATGGACATTAGGAGTATATCGTGGTATTATACGTATATTGGTATTCACGAAAGAATGGTTCTTGAATGATCCCAAAAATTCGTTCTCAGTTGGGGTACAGTGTAGGCCGTTAGGCTGTCTACGTGGTGCTACTACTCTTTGGTTCCTCCCATTGCTGACTGAGATGGACCTACCGAGTCGCGCAATAAGATTGACGATAGAATGAATTGAGCTTATTCTCTCATTATGAATATTAGATATTGGATATCTAATTTGGGACATTGGATGTCTAAATTGATTTATTGGATAAATTAATTCACGACCTAATGAATTAAATAAATTACTAGGTGATTAATTTAATTCATAAATATAATTATTTCTTGAATAAATTAATTACGTTATTTTGTATTTGATATAATTATTTAATTGGATTAATTAATTGATATAAGTACATCGGAACGGAATCGAACTTTATCTGTTTAAACTCACGAGAGTCCGAAACAGACCGAACTATTTTCCTATCCTTCTAGATGGTCTCCCCCCCTTTGTCTTCCACCTAATGTGGTGGAAGACTTCATGATTTAAAATCATGAATTGTTTTTCCTAGGGGGACATGGAATCTCCTTTTACTATGTAAAGGTGATTTCATGTGATTGATTGGAGAATAAAGGGAAGGAAGACTAACTCTCACCACTACCCATTGCATCCATACGGTTGAGTGAGATTAAGTGAGAGAGAGAGAAAAACTTCAACAAGTCTTCTTCCTCTTCTTCACAAGTTCTTGATTTTCTGGGAGAAAAATTGAGAGAGATATTGAGAGATTGTGAATTATACACTTAGAGTGTCATAATCACATAGAAATCTTCCATCACTTGATTCTAGCCGAAACCTTAGAGGTTAATAGGGTGATCGTCGTTCCGATCATTTCTTCGACGCTTGGCAAGAAGAGACGCGGTACTTTCGGCATTGGATCATCCAAGAGCTTGGAGTGGATTGGATTCGTAGAGAACAACTAAAGCTTGGGGAATCGCTCAAGAGAAGAATACCATTTAATCAACGGACTACAAGGGTATGTTTCTCGTATCTTCTTGTGCTTCGTTTTAATATTCGTATATACGTAGCTCGATCGATCCTCGTAGGGATTCGGATCGAATTAATTTTCGTTTTACCGCTTCCGCTGGGCCTTCCAACACCGGATATCACCAATTGAGGATTCGGGAGAAAGATGCACCAAAGACTGCATTTCAATCAAGGTAGGGGCATTATGAGTATATCGTGGTATTATATGTATACTGGTATTCACGACAGAATGGTTCTTGAATGATCCCAATAATTCGTTCTCAGTTGGGGTACAGTGTAGGCCCCTAGGCTAGCTAGGTGGTGCTACTACTCTTTGGTTCCTCCCATTGCTGACTGAGACGGACCTACCGACTCGCATAATAGGATTGACGACAGAATGAATCGAGCTTATTCTCTCATTATGAATATTAGATATTGGATATCTAATTTGGGACATTGGATGTCTAAATTGATTTATTGGATAAATTAATTCAGGGCCTAATGAATTAAATAAATGACTAGGTGATTAATTTAATTCATAAATATAATTATTTCTTGAATAAATTAATTATGTTACTTTGTATTTGATATAATTAATTAATTGGATTAATTAATTGATATAAGTACATCGGAACGGAATCAGAGTTTATCTGTTTGGACTCACGGGAGTCCGAAACATACTGAACTCTTTTTCTACCCTTCTAGATGGCCTCCCCCCCTTTGTTTTCCACCTAATGTGGTGGAAGACTTCATGATTTAAAATCATGAATTGTTTTTCCTAGGGGGACATGGAATCTCCTTTTACTATGTAAAGGTGATTTCATGTGATTGATTGGAGAATAAAGGGTAGGAAGACTAACTCTCACCACTACCCATTGCATCCATATGGTTGAGTGAGATTAAGTGACAGAGAGAAAAACTTCAACAAGTCTTCTTCCTCTTCATCACAAGTTCTTGATTTTCTTGGTGAAAAATTGAGAGAGATATTGAGAGATTGTTAGTTATACACGTAGAGTGTCGTAATCACATAGAAAGCTTCCATCACTTGATTTTAGCCGAAACCTTAGAGGTTAATAGGGTGATCGTCGTTCCGATCGTTTCTTCGACGCTTGGCAAGAAGGGATGCGGTACTTTCGGCGTTGGATCATCCAAGAGCCTGGAGTGGGTTGGATTCATAGAGAACAACTAGAGCTTGGGGAATCGCTCAAGACAAGAATACCATTTAATCAACGGACTACAAGGGTATGTTTCTCGTATCATCTTGTGCTTTGTTTTAATATTCATATATACGTAGCTCGATCGATCCTCGTAGGGATTCGGATCGAATTAATTTTCGTTTTACCGCTTTCGCTGGGCCTTCCAACACCGGAAACCACCAATTGATGATTCGGGAGAAAGATGCACCAAAGACTGCATTGCGATCAAGGTATGGGCATTATGAGTATATCGTGGTATTATACGTATACTGGTATTCACGACAGAATGGTTCTTGAATGATCCTAATAATTCGTTCTCAGTTGGGGTACAGTGTAGGCCGCCAAGCAGGCTAGGTGGTGCTACTACTCTTTGGTTCCTCCCATTGCTGACTGAGACGGACCTACCGAGTCGCATAATAGGATTGACAATAGAATGAATCGAGCTTATTCTCTCATTATGAATATTAGATATTGGATATCTAATTTGGGACATTGGATGTCTAAATTGATTTATTGGATAAATTAATTCACGGCCTAATGAATTAATAGGTGATTAATTTAATTCATAAATATAATTATTTCTTGAAGAAATTAATTATGTTAATTTGTATTTGATATAATTAATTAATTCGATTAATTAGTTGATATAAGTACATCGGAAAGGAATCGCAGTTTATCTGTTTGGACTCACGGGAGTCCGAAACAGACCGAACTCTTTTCCTACCCTTCTAGATGGCCTCCCTCCATTTATCTTCCACCTAATGTGGTGGAAGACTTCATGATTTAAAATCATGAATTGTTTTTCCTAAGGGGACATTGAATCTCCTTTTACTATGTAAAGGTGATTTCATGTGATTGATTGGAGAATAAAGGGAAGGAAGACTAACTCTCACCACTACCCATTGTATCCATACGGTTGAGTGAGATTAAGTGAGAGAGAAAGAGAAAAACTTCTCCAAGTCTTCTTCCTATTCTTCACAAATTCTTGATTTTCTTTGAAAAAAATTGAGAGAGATATTGAGAGATTGTGAGTTATACACTTAGAGTGTCATAATAACACAGAAAGCTTCCATCACTTGATTCTAGCCATAACCTTAGAGGTTAATTGGGTGATCGTCGTTCTGAACGTTTCTTCGACGCTTGGCAAGAAGAGACGCGGTTCTTTTGGCGTTGGATCATCCAAGAGCTTGGAGCTGATTGGATTCGTGAAGAACAACTAAAGCTTGGGGAATCGCTCCAAAGAAGAACACCATTTAATCAACGGACTACAAGGATATGTTTCGCGTATCTTCTTGTGCTTCATTTTAATATTCGTATATACGTAGCTCGATCGATCCTCGTAGGGATTCGGATCGAATTAATTATCATTTTACCGCTTCCACTGGGCCTTCAATTTAGGCACAAAATCCCAACATCGGATCTCACCAATTGAGGATTCGGTAGAAATATGCACCAAAGACTGCATTTCGATCAAGGTATGGACATTAGGAGTATATCGTGGTATTATACGTATACTGGTGTTCACGACAGAATGGTTATTGAATGATCTCAATAATTCGTTCTCAGTTGGGGTACAGTGTAGGCCGCCAGGCTGGCTAGGTGGTGCTACTACTCTTTGGTTCCTCCTATTGCTGACTGAGACAGACCTACCGAGTCGCGCAATAGGATTGACGACAGAATAAATCGAGCTTATTCTCTCATTATGAATATTAGATATTGGATATCTAATTTGGGACATTGGATGTCTAAATTGATTTATTAGATAAATTAGTTCACGGCCTAATGAACTAAATAAATTACTAGGTGATTAATTTAACTCATAAATATACTTATTTCTTGAAGAAATTAATTATGTTAATTTGTATTTGATATAATTAATTAGTTGAATTAATTAATTGATATAAGTACATCGGAACAGAATCGGAGTTTATCTGTTTGGACTCACGAGAGTCCGAAACAGACCGAACTCTTTTCCTACCCTTCTAGATGGCCTCCCCCCCTTTGTCTTCCACTTAATGTGGTGGAAGACTTCATGATTTAAAATCATGAATTGTTTTTCCTAGGGGGACATGGAATCTCCTTTTACTATGTAAAGGTGATTTCATGTGATTGATTGGAGAATAAAGGGAAGGAAGACTAACTCTCACCACTACCCATTACATCAATATGGTTGAGTGAGATTAAGTGAGAGAGAGAAAAACTTCAACAAGTCTTCTTCCTCTTCTTCACAAGTTCTTGATTTTCTTGGAGAAAAATTGAGAGAGATATTGAGAGATTGTTAGCTATACACGTAGAGTATCGTAATCACATAGAAAGCTTCCATCACTTGATTCTAGCCGAAACCTTAGAGGCTAATAAGGTGATCGTCGTTCCGATCGTTTCTTCGACACTTGGCAAGAAGAGACGCGGTACTTTCGGTGTTGGATCATCCAAGAGCTTGTAGTGGATTGGATTCCTAGAGAACAACTAAAGCTTGGGGAATCGCTCAAGAGAAGAATACCATTTAATCAATGGACTACAAGGGTATGTTTGTCGTATCATCTTGTGCTTCGTTTTAATATTCGTATATACGTAGCTCGATCAATTCTCGTAGGGATTCAGATCGAATTAATTTTTATTTTACCGCTTCCGCTGGGCCTTACAACACCGGAAATCACCAACTGAGGATTCGGGAGAAAGATGTACCAAAGAATTCATTTCGATAAAGGTATGGGCATTATGAGTATATCGTGGTATTATACGTATACTGGTATTCACGACAGAATGGTTCTTGAATGATCCTAATAATTCGTTCTCAGTTGGGGTACAGTGTAGGCCGCCAGGCTGGCTAGGTGGTGCTACTACTCTTTGGTTCCTCCCATTGCTGATTGAGACGGACCTACCGAGTCGCATAATAGGATTGACGACAGAATGAATCGAGCTTATTCTCTCATTATGAATATTAGATATTGGATATCTAATTTGGGACATTGGATGTCTAAATTGATTTATTGGATAAATTAATTCATGGCTTAGTGAATTAAATAAATTACTAGGTGATTAATTTAATTCAGAAATATAATTATTTCCTGAAGAAATTAATTATGTTAATTTGTATTTGATATAATTAATTAATTCGATTAATTAATTGATATAAGTACATCGGAACGGAATCGGAGTTTATCTGTTTGGACTCACGGGAGTCCGAAACAGACTGAACTCTTTTCCTACCCTTCTAGATGGCCTCCCCCCCTTTGTCTTCCACCTAATGTGGTGGAAGACTTCATGACTTAAAATCATGAATTGTTTTTCCTAAGGAGACATTGAATCTCCTTTTACTATGTAAAGGTGATTTCATGTGATTGATTGGAGAACAAAAGGAAGGAAGACCAACTCTCACCACTACCCATTGTATCCATACGGTTGAGTGAGATTAAGTGAGAGAGAAAGA
Source organism: Orobanche coerulescens (assembly GCA_033398695.1). Taxonomy (NCBI): domain Eukaryota; kingdom Viridiplantae; phylum Streptophyta; class Magnoliopsida; order Lamiales; family Orobanchaceae; genus Orobanche; species Orobanche coerulescens. Next base: position 90,654,762 of record CM065811.1, on the reverse strand, counting down.
GAAAAACTTCTCCAAGTCTTCTTCCTATTCTTCACAAGTTCTTGATTTTCTTTGAGAAAAATTGAGAGAGATATTGAGAGATTGTGAGATATACACTTAGAGTGTCATAATAACATAGAAAGCTTCCATCACTTGATTCTAGCCATAACCTTAGAGGTTAGTTGGGTGATCGACGTTCCGATCGTTTCTTCGACGCTTGGCAAGAAGAGACGCGGTTTTTTCAGCGTTGGATCATCCAAGAGCTTGGAGCGGATTGGATTAGTGAAGAACAACTAAAGCTTGGGGAATCGCTCCAAAGAAGAATACCATTTAATCAACGGACTACAAGGATATGTTTCGCATATCTTCTTGTGCTTCATTTTAATATTCGTATATACGTAGCTCGATCGATCCTCGTAGGGATTCGGATCGAATTAATTTCCGTTTTACCGCTTCCATTGGGCCTTCGATTTAGGCACCGAATCCCAACACTGGATATCACCAATTGAGGAGTCGGGAGAAAGATGCACCAAAAATTGCATTTCGATCAAGGTATGGACATTAGGAGTATATCGTGGTATTATACGTATACTGGTATTCACGACAGAATGGTTCTTGAATGATCTCAATAATTCGTTCTCAGTTGGGGTACAGTGTAGGCCGTCAGGTTGGCTAGGTGGTGCTACTACTCTTTGGTTCCTCCTATTGCTGACTGAGACAGACCTACCGAGTCGCGCAATAGGATTGACGACAGAATGAATCGAGATTATTCTCTCATTATGAATATTAGATATTGGATATCTAATTTGGGACATTGGATGTCTAAATTGATTTATTGGATAAATTAATTCACGACCTAATGAATTAAATAAATTACTAGGTGATTAATTTAATTCATAAATATAATTATTTCTTGAAGAAATTAATTATATTAATTTGTATTTGATATAATTAATTAATTGGATTAATTAATTGATATAAGTACATCGGAACGGAATCGGAGTTTATCTGTTGGGACTCACGGGAGTCCGAAACAGACCGAACTCTTTTCCTACCCTTCTAAATGGCCTCCCCTCCTTTGTCTTCCACCTAATGTATTAGAAGACTTCATGATTTAAAATCATGAATTGTTTTTCCTAAGGGGACATTGAATCTCCTTTTACTATGTAAATGTGATTTTATGTGATTGATTGGAGAATAAAGGGAAGGAAGACTAACTCACACCACTACCCATTGCATCCATACGGTTGAGTGAGATTAAGTGAGAGAGAGAAAAACTTCTCCAAGTCTTCTTCCTCTTCTTCACAAGTTCTTGATTTTCTTTGAGAAAAATTGAGAGAGATATTGAGAAATTGTGAGTTATACACTTAGAGTGTCATAATAACATAGAAAGCTTCCATCACTTGATTCTATCCGTAACCTTAGAGGTTAATCGGGTGATCTTCGTTCCGATCGTTTCTTCGACGCTTGGCAAGAAGAGACGCGGTACTTTCGGCATTGGATCATCCAAGAGCTTGGAGCGGATTAGATTCGTGGAGAACAACTAAAGTTTGGGTAATCGCTCAAGAGAAGAACACCATTTAATCAACGGACTACAAGGGTATGTTTCTCATATCTTCTTGTGCTTTGTTTTAATATTCGTATATACGTAGCTCGATCGATCCTCATAGGGATTTGGATCGAATTAATTTTCGTTTTACCGCTTCTGTTGGGCCTTCGATTTAGGCACCAAATACCAACACCGGATATCACCAATTGAGGATTCGGGAGAAAGATGTACCAAAGACTGCATTTCGATCAAGGTATGGACATTAGGAGTATATCGTGGTATTATACGTATACTGGTATTCACGACAGAATGGTTCTTGAATGATCCCAATAATTCGTTCTCAGTTGGGGTACAGTGTAGGCCGCCAGGCTGCTATAGGTGGTGCTACTACTCTTTGGTTCCTCCCATTGCTGACTGAGACGGACCTACCGAGTCGCGCAATAGGATTGAGGACAGAATGAATCGATCTTATTCTCTCATTATGAATATTAGATATTGGATATCTAATTTGGGATATTCGTGGAGAACAACTAAAGTTTGGGGAATCGCTCAAGAGAAGAACACCATTTAATCAACGGACTACAAGGGTATCTTTCTCGTATCTTCTTGTGCTTTGTTTTAATATTCGTATATACGTAGCTCGATCGATCCTCGTAGGGATTTGGATCGAATTAATTTTTGTTTTACCGCTTTTGTTGGGCCTTCGATTTAGGCACCAAATACCAACACCGGATATCACCAATTGAGGATTCGGGAGAAAGATGTACCAAAGACTGCATTTCGATCAAGGTATGGACATTAGGAGTATATCGTGGTATTATACGTATACTGGTATTCACGACAGAATGGTTCTCGAATGATCCCAATAATTCGTTCTCAGTTGGGGTACAGTGTAGGCCGCCAGGCTGCTATAGGTGGTGCTACTACTCTTTGGTTCCTCCCATTGCTCACTGAGACGGACCTACCGAGTCTCGCAATAGGATTGAGGACAGAATGAATCGATCTTATTCTCTCATTATGACTATTAGATATTGGATATCTAATTTGGGACATTGGATGTCTAAATTGATTTATTGGATAAATTAAGTCACGGCCTAATGAATTCAATAAATTACTAGGTGATTAATTTAATTCATAAATATAATTATTTCTTGAAGAAATTAATTATGTTAATTTGTATTTGATATAATTAATTAATTGGATTAATTAATTGATATAAGTACAACAGAACGTAATCGGAGTTTATCTATTGGGACTCACGGGAGTCCGAAACAGACCGAACTCTTTTCCTACCCTTCTAGATGGCCTCCCCGCCTTTGTCTTCCACCTAATGTATTGGAAGACTTCATGATTTAAAATCATGAATTGTTTTCCTAAGGGGACATTGAATCTCCTTTAACTATGTAAATGTGATTTTATGTGATTGATTGGAGAATAAAGGGAAGGAAGACTAACTCTCACCACTACCCATTGCATCCATACGGTTGAGTGAGATTAAGTGACAGAGAGAGAAAAACTTCTCCAAGTCTTCTTCCTCTTCTTCACGAGTTCTTGATTTTCTTTGAGTAAAATTGAGAGAGATATTGAGAGATTGTGAGTTATACACTTAGAGTGTCATAATAACATAGAAAGCTTCCATCACTTGATTCTATCCGTAACCTTAGAGGTTAATCGGGTGATCGTCGTTCCGATCGTTTCTTCGACGCTTGGCAAGAAGAGACGCGGTACTTTCGGCATTGGATCATCCAAGAGCTTGGGGCGGATTAGATTCGTGGAGAACAACTAAAGTTTGGGGAATCGCTCAAGAGAAGAACACCATTTAATCAATGGACTACAAGGGTATGTTTCTCATATCTTCTTGTTCTTTGTTTTAATATTCGTATATACGTAGCTCGATCGATCCTCGTAGGGATTTGAATCGAATTAATTTTTGTTTTACCGCTTCTGTTGGGCCTTCGATTTAGGCACCAAATACCAAAACCGGATATCACCAATTGAGGATTCGGGAGAAAGATGTACCAATGACTGCATTTCGATCAAGGTATGGACATTAGGAATATATCGTGGTATTATATGTATACTGGTATTCACGACAGAATGGTTCTTGAATGATCCCAATAATTCGTTCTCAGTTGGGGTACAGTGTAGGCCGCCAGGCTGCTATAGGTGGCGCTACTACTCTTTGGTTCCTCCCATTGCTGACTGAGACGGACCTACCGAGTTGCACAATAGGATTGAGGACAGAATGAATCGATCTTATTCTCTCATTATGAATATTAGATATTGGATATCTAATTTGGGACATTGGATGTCTAAATTGGTTTATTGGATAAATTAATTCACGGCCTAATGAATTAAATAAATTACTAGGTGATTAATTTATTTCATAAATATAATTATTTCTTGAAGAATTAATTATGTTAATTTGTATTTGATATAATTAATTAATTGGATTAATTAATTGATATAAGTGCATCGGAACTGTAATATCCGCAATTTCGAATTTCGGTAATTTTCTTTTTTTCGGTGGAACTCCGTTTTGACGACTCGCCCATGACCGTTTCATCATTCCGAGAATGATTAATTCTGCACTTTTTGTCATCCGAGTTCGTTTCGGTATCGTTTTGTTGAGTTCCGAGCTTTTTAGCGACTTTTCCGCACTTGAGTTCGATTCTTGCGAATCTCGTCCGAAATTGTTGTTTCGAGTTTCTCGTAAGTTCATTTAATGATATTATTCATGTTGCGAGCTTTGGTTTGGTGTTTCGATCGCGTATCGTGATTTTCGGACGTTTTGGGCCATTTTCGTAATTTCCCAAAGTTTTGGGTAATTACTTCCGTTGTCGAATTCCGAGCCTTCGGGTGGTCGGAATTGTGTGTTCTCTTAGCTCTTAGATTCATCTTTGCGATTTGTATTCAGGTTCGGGTTTCGGGGTCGTTCAGGCCGTCGGAGTTGGCCCCGGCCGACATGGCGGGCAATCTGGGCCCAGGCCGGTACTGGCCGAGTCACGGCCGGTAGTACTCGGAAGCTTCTGGCCGAGTCACGGCCAGTAGTGCGCGGCAGCTTCCGGCCCGAGCCGTCTGCGTGGGGCCGCGGCACATGCGCGGGCGCGGCACACTCTGTGGCATTTTCGGCCCAAACCGATCAGACGGTGCCGCGGCACACGCCGGCCGAGCCGCGGCACACTGCCGACCACTGGGTGCCATTTTTGGGCCTGTGCCGCGGCACACTCCCGCTGGGCCGCGGCACACTGTGCAGCCTATTTATGGTCCTGCACACGAGTTTTTGGCCATTTTTCTCCTTTTTCTCATTCCCGTCCGCGGCTGAGAGTGATCTCACCATGGAGCCATGTTGTTTAACAACAAATCCATGAAGTTCTTGAGTTCATATCATCAATCAATCATCCGTTATCATCCTTTTATCCAGCGAATCAAGGTAATCTTCATTAGAACCCTAATTTCGTGAATTTGGGGGTTTTTGCATTTTTGTCCGATTCGTTCCGTGTTGTTGATTAATTCATGATGGGTATGATTAATCTTGGTAGTATTATTGTGTTTAACATCATTTAATCCATTGTTCTTCGTCGAATCGAAGTATATTTCTTGATTTTCTTCAAATCGACTTTTTGGGGGATTTGTCCTCGATCTCATTTTTCATCCGTTTTTGATGGATCGATTATGGTTAAATGATGTTGTTAAACATATTCTATGGATTGTATATCTATATTTCAACTTGGAATTCCGTTTTCGGGTTTTGACGGAACGAATCGTGTTCTTGGCCGTTTTGGGGGAAACGCTTGAACTTTCGTCATTCGTTCTTTGAATTAAACGGCTTTAAGTCGTGTTATGGAATTCATTTCATTATTGTTATTGTCCTTCGTAGTTTATGAACGCGAGTTGGCGATCGGTGGAGTCGGTGGGTTCGTAGTCGGTTCGTGCCAACCTATTTCGATCGATTCTCCGCGTTGTTCTTATTCGAGGCAAGTACCTTGTCCATACTATTCTTGTTTTGTGGATACGATAATTAGTGATTGTCTAAATGTGGTTGTTTGGTCGTTTAAATTGAACTTTCAAAAGATTTGGTTAGCCTTGTTAAAGGCCCTCTTTCAAAACCGTGTGTGTTTTGTGATTGGTGTGTCTTGTGAACGAGTATGTGAATCTTATGGATATGTTTGGTGTTAATGTTGTGCTTGATAATGCGTGTGTGCATATATTATCTCCGTTCGATGCATTATGGTTTGACGTGGTGTTTTGCTAAGTGGTTGATGCTGCTTGGTGAATTGTTTGGATATCCTTGGTGTGATATGTTATTTGTGCATGATTGCTTCGCTCACCGTGGGTTGGTTCGACGGGGCCACGGCGGGAATCCAATGGTAGAGCCCTGGGTTCACGAGTGGTGAATGTATTTTACTCACCGTGGGTTGGTTCGACGGGGCCACGGCGGGAGTCCAATGGTAGAGCCCTGGATTCACGAGTAAAAACTTCACAGGTTGGTGTATATTTAGTGAATGTATTTTACTCACCGTGGGTTGGTTCGACGGGGCCACGGCGGGAGTCCAATGGTAGAGCCCTGGATTCACGAGTAAAACTTCACGAGTTGATATTGATTTCTATGTCTGTCGAGGACGCGTGACGTGGGTTTTAACCCTGTGAATTGTTGCCGGTTTTCTATTTGCGAAAACAAAACCTTTGGGCTGTGACCCCTGTTGATTTTGGAAAGATAAGGATTTGATAATCCTAAATTGTTTTCTATTAAAACTCTCGATGGCATCTTAAACCGTTTTATAAATTGTTTCCCTTTATTTGTGATCTTTCGGTTTTTGAAATATTTACCCAAACTCTTGCCTCGGGAAGTACTTTTCTTTACGTTTGGATTTTTAAGGATCCCTGGTTATTATTATTCGTGAAATGTGAATTGTATGGTTCGTATTTGCACTTTGTTCTTGCACTAGCAAAATAGTGGAGTTTTGCTAACCCTCGAGTATTCGGGGGGTGGATGTCTATTTTTGCATTCAGGTTTTGGAGCATAGCACGGGGTTGGCACGAAGGATGATGAAAGATGAACGATACTAATCACACGAGGATCCGTTGATGTCGTATTGGTCTAGTTGTATTTTCTTTTCCGCTGCAGTATCTTTTCCCCGTTGTACGGGAGTTTATTGTATTTTGACCCCTGCGTGGGTATGTGTTTGGAATTGAGTTGTACGTTATTATTGAAAGACCAGATCGGTCTACCGAGTCATTTTAGCCTTAAAGGCGATGTTTAGATGTTTGATTTTAGTTACCAGCCTGGTAGATCCTTGAGGAGAGGGTCTACGACGTGTAATATCCCTGAGTGGATTGGGGGTGTTACATAAATGGTATCAGAGCTTAGGTTGTGGAAACCTAGGCTGTCGGGTCAAGTCGTGTTGTTCGAGTCTTGTTTCGTCGGATTTTATCTGATTGAGTCGTGTCGCAACGCGTCATCTGAGTTTGTTGGTCGTGATTAGTATCGTGGGGCGATCATCATCTTCGTGCGACCTGTGACTGTAAGTCTCCCTTCTTTGTGTTGTGCCTCGTGTGACACGAGCTATTTGTATGATTATTTGTTAATTGATTGAATCCTCTTATGGATTTTTATTTCTTGATATGTGGTTATTTGACCCTCATATTTCGTTCATATGAGGAGTAGTGTTGCTGGATTGTGTATCTTGGACTGTAATTTTTTTTTCCGCTGCGTGAGTTCTTTCAAATAGCTTTCGGCCTTTTGCCAACTGAGTTTGATTTCGAAAACCGATTCCTTTAACCGAGTTTTTGGCGTTATAGCCTTGATCGTTTTGGCAAAATTCTCGTGACGGTACTTAGTATTTTGTAAATGGCTTTTGTGAGTTTTTGAAATATTACCGTCATCGGCCTTTTTAACGTTGTAAATGGTTTTTAGCCTGGTGAGTTCCGGCGCGGGACCCACGGCGCTATAATATTTTGCGTAATTACCTGAAGTTTTTGGGCATTCTAGCCCATTGAATTATCTTTGAAAACCTTGAGTATCTTAGAAAATTCAAATTCGAGACATACTTTTAAAACGAATTATTTTCTTGCGGTGTTTTCAAGGTGCTTTCTAATGCCGCAATACATTTCAAAATTTTTCCAGTTGAGGACCAAAAACATTTTGAGATATTCTCAAATGCAGTTGCTTAGACCCAAGGGTCGAATATTTTTGAAAGTTTTTCACTAAAAGAAAAGTGTCCTCATTTTTTGTTTAAACGCAAGATGATTTTCAAAGTCTCGAAAATGATGTTTGTTCAACTTTTTGAAAAATGATACTCAAGATCAACTGGTGTTTCCAAACTATTTTCAAAATGTCGTTTTCGTTTTTAAAACCTATCCATTCCCGTTTGAGGGCTGAGTATGTGTGTGTGATGTTCGCGTTGTCATTTTGATGTTTGCTCCCGAGTATGATCGAATTGGCGGTGTGAGCATTGAGTCGTTTTCCACACATTTGTTGTGTTATCCCCCTGTGAGAGGCGGCATGTTGGTGTTGAATGTTGTCGCCTCGTGGTGATTTCTGCGTTGTCGCGCATGTGCGAGCTGTTAGAGCTTGGTTTGGTACGATCGTGTGCATCGGTGATTATTCCATTATGTGTCGGTTGTTTAATGTCTTATTACCTTGCTCCCGTTTTTGTGAATTTCGTGGACAAGGTCGGAGGTAATACTCGTACTATTTTGACCTCGGTATTTTCTCTTTCTCCATTCTATCTACTCGCTCGTGTTCGTTGATACCTTATGAACTTGTTCTGTATTTCGGTTTCATCGTCCGAACGAACTGTGATCTTGTTGTGGGTCGATCTAGTTATCGCTGTGACTTTTTCGAGTTCAGTTCGATTCTTGTGAACCTTGTTCGGAAGTGACATCATTTGGTTCTATTAGTTCTTTTTTTTTGAAGTGGATCGGATTTGGAACTCTTGTGTTTTCGGCTTTGTCGACTCATTATGTTTGTTGACATTTCGGAGCTTGTCCTGCCCCTTGCTTTTGTTGATCGAACAAGTGTGGTATTGTTTCGGAATAACTCGTTTGTCGTTGTGACTTTTCAGTCGCTATTCCCTTTCCGGTGGATCCTATGCGAATGCATGTCTTGTAGTTCTCACCAGATCATCCTGGGAGTTGTTGTTTGAATTTTATTATCCTTCGTGTTTCGGACATGATTGTTCGATTTTTGTTGTCTCGGTCGTTTGTTTGTTCGGTTTTTGTCCTCGTTTCGTGATTGTTGAGCATTCAGACTCCTTCCTAATTTCCTTAAGTTCGGGAAATTAGTCTCGTTTTCGATCTTCCAACCCTTGGGCGGTGGAATTCCGTATTTGTTCAGCGATTGGCTAGCGTTTTGATTGATGTACCGTTGGGTTGGTCAATCGTATTAATTTTCGTTCGTTGTGTTTTGTGATTGTTAGGATAATTGACTTGATTGTATTATCCATTTGATGACGCTTGTCACTTGTTAGTTTTATTATATCTCTAACGGCGACGTTGTGTTGGTCGTCGTGGAGCGTGTTTTCACGCCGTATATTCCTTTGCGTTGCTTGTAACGTTTCGCCGATGGGCGTAAGTTACGCGTTTCCTTGCGTATCTCGTTGAGTTTTCCTGGCGGGATATTGCTTCTCCCTACTTGTTTTAAGTTTTGGGACGAAACTTCTTTTAAGGAGGGTAGAATGTAATATTCGCAATTTCGAATTTCGGTAATTTTCTTTTTTTCGGCGGAACTCCGTTTTGACGACTCGCTCATGACCGTTTCGTCATTCCGAGAATGATTAATTCTGCACTTTTTGTCATCCGAGTTCGTTTCGGTATCGTTTTGTTGAGTTCCGAGCTTTTTAGCGACTTTTCCGCACTTGAGTTCGATTCTTGTGAATCTCGTCCGAAATTGTTGTTTCGAGTTTCTCGTAAGTTCATTTAATGTAATTATTGATGTTGCGAGCTTTGGTTTGGTGTTTCGATCGCGTATCGTGATTTTCGGACGTTTTGGCTGAGAGTGATCTCACCATGGAGCCATGTTGTTTAACAACAAATCCATGAAGTTCTTGAGTTCATATCATCAATCAATCATCCGTTATCATCCTTTGATCCAGCGAATCAAAGTAATCTTCCTTCGAACCCTAGTTTCGTGAATTTGGGGGTTTTTGCATTTTTGTCCGATTCGTTCCGTGTTGTTGATTAATTCATGATGGGTATGATTAATCTTGGTAGTATTATTGTGTTTAACATCATTTAATCCATTGTTCTTCGTCGAATCGAAGTATATTTCTTGATTTCCTTCAAATCGACTTTTTGGGGGATTTGTCCTCGATCTCATTTTTCATCCGTTTTTGATGGATCGATTATGGTTAAATGATGTTGTTAAACATATTCTATGGATTGTATATCCATATTTCAACTTGGACTTCCGTTTTCGGGTTTTGACGGAACGAATCGTGTTCTTGGCCGTTTTGGGGGAAACGCTTGAACTTTCGTCATTCGTTCTTTGAATTCAACGGCTTTAAGTCGTGTTAGGGAATTCATTTAATTATTGTTATTGTCCTTCGTAGTTTATGAACGCGAGTTGGCGATCGGTGGAGTCGGTGGGTTCGTAGTCGGTTCGTGCCAACCTATTTCGGTCGATTCTCCGCGTTGTTCTTATTCGAGGCAAGTACCTTGTCCATACTATTCTTGTTTTGTGGATACGATAATTAGTGATTGTCTAAATGTGGTTGTTTGGTCATTTAAATTGAACTTTCAAAAGATTTGGTTAGCCTTGTTAAAGGCCCTCTTTCAAAACCGTGTGTGTTTTGTGATTGGTGTGTCTTGTGAACGAGTATGTGAATCTTATGGATATGTTTGGTGTTGATGTTGTGCTTGATAATGCGTGTGTGCATATATTATCTCCGTTTGATGCATTATGGTTTGACGTGGTGTTTTGCTAAGTGGTTGATGCTTCTTGGTGAATTGTTTGGATATCCTTGGTGTGATATGTTACTTGTGCATGATTGCTTCGCTCACCATGGGTTGGTTCGACGGGGCCACGGCGGGAATCCAATGGTAGAGCCCTGGATTCACGAGCGGTGAATGTATTTTACTCACCGTGGGTTAGTTCGACGGGGCCACGGCGGGAGTCCAATGGTAGAGCCCTGGATTCACGAGTAAAAACTTCACAGGTTGGTGTATATTTAGTGAATGTATTTTACTCACCGTGGGTTGGTTCGACGGGGCCACGGCGGGAGTCCAATGGTAGAGCCCTGGATTCACGAGTAAAACTTCACGAGTTGATATTGATTTCTATGTCCGTCGAGGATGCGTGACGTGGGTTTTAACCCTGTGAATTGTTGCCGGTTTTCTATTTGCGAAAACAAAACCTTTGGGCTGTGACCCCTGTTGATTTTGGAAAGATAAGGATTTGATAATCCTAAATTGTTTTCTATTAAAACTCTCGATGGCATCTTAAACCGTTTTATAAATTGTTTCCCTTTATTTGTGATCTTTCGGTTTTTGAAATATTTACCCAAACTCTTGCCTCGGGAAGTACTTTTCTTTACGTTTGGATTTTTAAGGATCCCTGGTTATTGTTATTCGTGAAATGTGAATTGTATGGCTCGTATTTGCACTTTATTCTTGCACTAGCAAAACAGTGGAGTTTTGCTAACCCCCGAGTATTCGGGGGGTGGATGTCTATTTTTGCATTCAGGTTTTGGAGCATAGCACAGGGTTGGCACGAAGGACGATGAAAGATGAACGATACTAATCACACGAGGATCCGTTGATGTCGTATTGGTCTAGTTGTATTTTCTTTTCCGCTGCAGTATCTTTTCCCCGTTGTACGGGAGTTTATTGTATTTTGACCCCTGCGTGGGTATGTGTTTGGAATTGAGTTGTAGGTTATTATTGAAAGACCAGATCGGTCTACCGAGTCATTTTACCCTTAAAGGCGATGTTTAGATGTTTGATTTTAGTTACCAGCCTGGTAGATCCTTGAGGAGAGGGTCTACGGCGTGTAATATTCCAGAGTGGATTGGGGGTGTTACAGGAACGAAATCGGAGTTTATCTGTTTGGACTCACGGGAGTCCGAAACAGACCGAACTCTTTTCCTACCCTTCTAGATGGCCTCCCCCCTTTGTCTTCCACCTAATGTGGTGGAAGACTTCATGATTTAAAATCATGAATTGTTTTCCCTAGGGGGACATGGAATCTCCTTTTACTATGTAAAGGTGATTTCATGTGATTGATTGGAGAATAAAGGGAAGGAAGACTAACTCTCACCATTACCCATTGCATCCATACGGTTTAGTGAGATTAAGTGAGAGAGATAGAAAAACTTCAACAAGTTTTCTTCCTCTTCTTCACAAGTTCTTGATTTTCTTGGAGAAAAATTGAGACAGATATTGAGAGATTATGAGTTATACACTTAGAGTGTCATAATCACATAGAAATCTTCCATAACTTGATTCTAGCCGAAACCTTAGATGTATATAGGGTGATCGTCATTCCGATCGTTTCTTCGACACTTGGCAAGAAGAGACGCGGAACTTTCGGCGTTGGATCATCCTAGATCTTGGAGTGGATTGGATTCGTAGAGAACAACTAAAGCTTGGGGAATCGCTCAAGAGAAGAACACCATTTAATAAACGGACTACAAGGGTATGTTTCTCATATCTTCTTGTGCTTCGTTTTAATATTCGTATATACGTAGCTCGATCGATCCTCGTAGGGATTCGGATCGAATAAATTTTTGTTTTACCGCTTCCGCTGGGCCTTCGATTTAGGCACCAAATCCTAACACCGGATATCACCAATTGAGGATTCGGGAGAAATATGCCCCAAAGACTGCATTTCGATCAAGGTATGGGCATTAGGAGTATATCGTGGTATTATACGTATACTGGTATTCATGACATAATGGTTCTTGAATTATCCCAATAATTCGTTCTCAGTTGGGGTACAGTGTAGGCCGCCAGGCTGACTAGGTGGTGCTACAACTCTTTGGTTCCTCCCATTGCTGACTGAGACGGACCTATCGAGTCGCGCAATAGGATTGATGACAGAATGAATCGAGCTTATTCTCTCATTATGAATATTAGATATTGGATATCTAATTTGGGACATTGGATATCTAAATTGATTTATTGGATAAATTAATTCACGGCCTAATGAATTAAATAAATTACTAGGTGATTAATTTAATTTACAAATACAATTATTTCTTGAAGAAATTAATTATGTTAATTTGTATTTGATATAATTAATTAATTGGATTAATTAATTGATATAAGTACATCGGAACGGAATCGGAGTTTATCTGTTGGGACTCACGAGAGTCCGAAACAGACCGAACTCTTTTCCTACCCTTATAGATGGCCTCTGTTGCGATATTTCTTTACACGCAAGTGCACGTCATCGTTTACAAGTAATAAAGTGATAAGTAGAGTATCGTTCCCACGAGGACTGAATCTCTAACTACCGATTTTTTCGTATTCCAATTTTATTTGAACAATCAAAGTTGGGTTTGTGCAATTAATAACTAAAGGAATTACTAAAAGACTAAGCAGTAGAAAACAATATCTTGGATAAAAGAAATCAAATGATGAATAAGTCTAGGGTTCTGAATCCACCTCAGTTTATCCGAATTTACTCTTGATTATCCGTAATAAATAATTTTCCCAGTTTATTGAAGGCGGAGATTGCTAATATATTCTACCGCCTCTCCCGAGGTCAATAGATTTATCTAAAGGCGAATAACGCACTCTATCCCTAGGTGAATTAATTCGTCGATAGGCAAAAAGCATGAAATCTCCTAAAGGCCACGTAGTTCCTATGAGTATATTCCTATCTCACAGAATAAAACGGTCCTCACCAATAGTTCCTCACCAAATCTCCTCTCCCGATTCGAAGTGAATGATTAAATCAATACAACTATTGGCCAGATAATTGCAAGCATTAAACACAATTAGGACAACTCAATAAAAAGGTAATAAATTGGATAATCTCAAGAAATTCGTCAAAACAAAGGTTTCATCAAAACCCTAGATTAGGGTTTTAGCCTGACATACTAAAAACTGAAAATACAGAATAAATAAACGAAAGCATAAAATTCAAACGCAGATGAAGCTCGGATTCCTCCGTTCTTCAGCTTCCGCCTTCTGCCCTTGAAGTCTTCTGATTCCCTCTTCTTCTGCCGTCTCCAAGCTTAAGCTCCAAAAGATTCAAGATCCAAAGATTGTTTTAATTAGGGTCTTAAACCCTATTTATAGCTCAGCACAACTCCAAATCGCGTCCGTATCAGTCGGTCGAAAACTGGCTTCGAAACGGCCCAAAATCCGCGTGGACATACAAAAACCGCCAAGTGTGCCGCGGCGCACTAAACCTGTGCTGCGGCACATCGCCTTCAGCTGAATGCCTGGGCGTTAATTAATTCTTACGCTGCGGCTCAGCCCCGGTGTCGCGCACAGTACGATTCACTCTGCGCTCAGGTGTCTTCTGTGCCGCCACCTTCCTTGTGCCGCGGCTCATAGTTCAGATTTGCCGTTTTTGCCCGTTTTGCCTCGTTTTAGCTTCCGGACTTCAATTTCCTGTCAATCATACAAAATTAAGGCATTAAAAGCTCATTTAGACAATTTCACTCACCAAAACACTACAAAATAATGATAAATAAGCGTATAAAAATCCGCCTAACAAATACCCCCAAACTTAAGCCTTTGCTTGTCCTCAAGCAAAAAGAATTAAATTCAATAAAAGAATGTCGTGAATCATCGTGCAACTCATAGTGTTCAACCTAATCAATACTATCATGTAAGTCTCTCTAAATAATCCGAGTGTCATAAAAGCGAGCTGCACTTAGCTCTGTGTATTGTAGCTCTGCGGTGTGTTGAGTTCGACCGTATGGTCAAGTTGCAAAGTTGTGCTCTCTATTGTCGTTCTGTGAGACCGTTGTCGTGGTAATGTTTGACACGGTGTAGTTTATGCCAGGTTATTCTTGTGAGTATGTGATGTGAATAAGTTGATTCACGGACCCCCATGCTTGTGGTTGGAATGTTATGATTGGGTCGTGGACCCCGTATTTTGTTATCGGAATCGTATTTTGAAATAAATGATTTCTGGGTGGTGTCCCTAAGTGTTTCGAAAGGCTTGAAAATTCTTAAACCCCAAATGCTTTCAAAACTCCCGAGATCGTAAAATGTTTTGTAAGATGTAAATGATTCTATTCCAATATTTCATAATTCAAACTGTTTTGATCAAGTGAATTATCTCAGGAAATATATTCACGATTTCTATGTTCTTGGAATATGATATGTATGGCTTGTCCTTGTAATTATACTTGTACTAGCAAAACAGTGGAGTTTTGCTAACTCTCGAGTATTCGGGGGGTGGATGTCTGTTTTGCATCCAGGTACTTATAGGTTGCTGGGGAGCAATTCACAGGATCGTTACGAAGGATGATGGAAGACGACGATACTAATCACATGAAGACCGGTGTTGAGTCTTTTGGCGAAGTCTTGTTGTTTTGTCCTTCCGTGTGTCTATTATTCCCATTTTACGGGAATGTTGATTTATGTTAGCCCCTGCGTGGGTACGAGTTGCGAGAAAGAGTAATGTATGGTTGATGTGTATGTTGTGGTAAAAGACCAAATCGGTCTAATAGTTCGTTATTTAGCCATGTCGGCATGTATTGTGTTGTTGTGTTTTCTGTATTTAGCCTGGTAGATCATCAAGGAGAGGGTCTGCGGCGCTGTAATATTCCCGAACGGTTTGGGGGTGTTACAGAATATGGTATCAGAGCTTAGGTTGCGGAAACCTAGGCTGTCGGGTCGAGTTGTGTGTTGTCGGGTCTTGTCTTGTCTTGTCTTGTCAGATTTTGTCTGACTAAGTCGTGTCGCGACGCGTCGTCTGAGTTTGTTGGTCGTGATTAGTATCGTGGGGCGATCATCATCTTCGTGCGACCTGTGGATGTAAGTCTCCCTTCTTTGTGTTTGTGCCTCGTCTGATGCGAGTTACATGTATGATTATTCATTTTAGTGATTGAATCCTTCTGTGGATTTTGATTTCGTGATGTGTGGATATTTGACTCTCATCTTTTATCTGTATGAGGGGCGGTGTTGCTGCTAATGTATTCTGACCGTATTTTATCCCATTGCGTGAGTCCTTTAAAAATGACTTTCAGTATTTTGCAAACTGAGTTCTAATTCGTAAAAACGGTTCCCTAAATCGAGTTTTGGCACTTTGGCCTTGAATGTTTTATGACAGTTTGATAAAGGATTTTGGGAGTTTTGGGCATTCTGGCCTATTGAATTTTTGAAAACGTTGAGTATCTTAGAAAATTAAATTCTGAGACGTACTTTTAAAACGAATTATTTTCTTGCGGTGTTTTCAAGGTGCTTTCTAATGCCGCAATACATTTCAATTTCCAGTTGAGGACCAAAAATATTTTGAGATATTTTCAAATGCAGTTGCTTAGACCCAAGGGTCGAATATTTGTGAAAGTTTTTCACTAAAAGAAAAGTGTCCTCATTTTTGTTTAAACGCAAGATGGTTTTCAAAGTCTCGATAAGGGTGTTTGTACTACTTTTTGTAAAGTGATACTCAAGATCTACCGGTGTTTCCAAATTGTTTTCAAAATGTGGTTTTCGTTTTAAAACCCATCATTTCCTGCTTGTGGTCGGATGCAACCTCAATCCCCAAATCTATTAGCTACCGTCTCGCAATGCACGGCTCGGTGACCCATGTGGCCATACTCGAAACAGTTGACTAACGGCGAATGGAAATTCTTCACAGTACGAGGTCAGGCAACAACAGTCAGACAACCCCGATTGAACAACAACGATCGAACAACAATGGCCGAACAACAATGATCGAACAACAACGATCAAATAACAATGATCGGACAACAACGATCTAATAACAATGATCGGACAACAACGATCAAATAATAATGATCGAACAACAATGATCAAATAACAATGATCGAACAACAATAATCGGTTGACAACAGTCGAACAATGACTCCGAAGTCCCCACTTCAACTCCAGACATTAAAAGAACTGGTAGAAAGTGAAAGATGTTACTTCCAAACAAGGTTCACAAGAATCGAACCGAACTCGGAAAAGTCACGATGATAAATAGATTGATCTGAAACAAGGTCACAACCAGTTCGAACGATGACAACTGAGACATCAAACAATTCAAAAAGTATCGACGAACACGTGCAAGTCGATAGAATTTAGAAGGAGAAACTGCAGAAGTCAAAAATAGTACGGGTATTACATCCGTCCTCTTATAAAAGAAATGTTGTCCCCGCAACTCTCAACAACGGAAACAAGGTAACAACACAAAAATCAACCGACAGAAAAATCTCTCATGGGCCTCTCATAGCTGATCCTGATATCTGTGCTGAAGCGCGAACTCCGAAAGTCTCGGTAGCCAATTCGCAAAACTGAATCCGGTGACCCTCGAGTCCGCACTTGAAACGCGTTACTGACGAGAAGGACAATTTACACGTGCATGACCCGGCACATCACGGTGGAAACACCTCGGCTCGGCCTACCGAAAATACAAATGCTAGATGCAATGGGGCATAACGTCGCAAAACAACATAGCGGAGATGCCAACTCTGCACAATAAAGAATCATAACACATATCATATACGACGATTACCATCGTAAAGTATTACACACACAAACACTACAACAATGACGGTATCGTTCGGCGACCTCAATGGCCCGAACGATAACCAGCACATAATTACAACCATCATGAAACAATCACACATGTACACAAACGTACAAACCCAAGCTTCAACAGCTCACACTCGTGCGACAACATGCAAATCACCACGAGGCGACAAATAGTAAATACCAGTTCACACCTCTCATAGAGGGCTAGTACTACAAATACATGGCAACGCCTCAACGGTCATGCCACCAATTCGATCATATCCGGAAGTTAACATTATAACGACAAAGCAAACATCATACATACATTCCCAAACCGCAAATGGGAATTGATAGGTTTTAAAAAAAATGAAAACCACCTTTTGAAAATAATGATTTTGGAAACACTAGTTGATCTTTAGTATCACCTTTCAAAAAGTTGAACAAACATCATTGTCGAGACTTTGAAAACCATCATGCGTTTGGTAAAAATGAGGACATTTTCTTTTAGCGAAAGACTTTCAGAAATATTCGACCCTCGGGTCTAAGCAAAGTATTTCTAAATAATTGAAAATATCTCAAAATATTTTTGGTCCTCAACTGGAAAATTTTTGAAATGTATTGCGGCATTAGAAAGCACCTTAAAAAAACCGCAAGAAAATAATTCGATTTAAAAGTACGTCTCGAAATTTAATTTTCTAAGATACTCAAGGTTTTCAAAAATTCAATAGGCCAGAATGCCCAAAACTCACAAAATCCTTTATCAAACCGTCATAAAACATTCAAGGCCAAAGTGCCAAAACTCGATTTAGGGAATCGGTTTTACGAATTAGAACTTAGTTTGCAAAATACTGAAAGTCATTTTGAAAGGACTCACGCAGCGATAAAATACAGTTCGAAAATACATTAGCAGCGACACCGCTCCTCATATAAATAAAATATTAGAGTCGAATTCCCACATATCACGGAATCAAAATCCACAGAAGGATTCAATCAATCAACGATATAATCATACAAGCAGCTCATGTAATACGAGGCACAACACAAAGAAGGGAGACTTACATCAACAGGCCGCACGAAGATGATGATCACTCCATGATACTAATCACGACCAACATACTCATACGATGCGTCGCGACACGACTCAGTCAGACAAAATCCGACGAGACAAAACTCAACAGACACCACTGACCCGACAGTCTCGGTTTCCACAACCTAATCTCTGATACCATTTATGTAACACCCCCAATCCGCTCAGGAATATTACACGCCGTAGAACCTTTCCTCAAGGTTCTACCAGGCTGGTAACCAAAATCGAACAACTCAACAATGCCTTTAAGGCTAAAATGACTCAGTAGACCGATTTGGTCTTTCAATAAATACATACAACTCAAACACATTACATGCCCACGCAGGGATCAAATACAAGACACTCCCGTACAATGGAAAAGAATACTGCAGCGGAAATAAAATACAACTAAACCAATGACATCATACGGATCCTCGTGTGATTAGTATCGTTCATCTTTCATCATCCTTCGTGCCGACCCTGTGTTATGCTCCCAAACCTGAATGCAAAAACAGACATCCACCCCCCGAATACTCGGGGGTTAGCAAAACTCCACTGTTTTGCTAGTGTAAGAACAAAGTGCAAATACGAGCCATACAATTCACATTCTACGGATAACAATAACCAGGAATACTCAAAGATCCAAACGCAACGAAAAATACTTCCCGAGGCAAGAGTTTGAATAAACATTCCAAAACCGAAAGATCACAACTCAAGGGAAACAATTTATAAAACAGTTTAAAATGCCATTGAGAGTTTTAATAGAAAACAATTTTGGATTACGGAATCCTTATCTTTCAAAAAAATCAACAGGGGTCACAGCCCAAAGGTTTTGTTTTCACAAATGAAATCAACAACAATACACAGGGTTAAAACCCCCGTCACGCATCCTCGACAGACATAAAATACACACGCACCCGTGAAGTTTCACTCGTGAATCCAGGGTGAAGCCATTGGAATTCCCTCCGTGGCCCCGTCGAACCCTCCTGAGGTGAGCAAACACATTCACTAAACAAACACACGCGCTCGTGAAGTTTTTACTCGTGAATCCAGGGTGAAGCCATTGGAATTGCCTCCGTGGCCTCGTCGAACCCGCCCGAGGTGAGTAAAATACATTCACACAACCCACACAACAACTCATGAAGTTTTTACTCGTGAATCCAGGGTGAAGCCATTGGAATTCCCTCCGTGATCCCGTCGGACCCCCCGAGGTGAGTAAAATACATTCACCACTAGTGAATCCAGGGTGACGCCATTGGAATTCTCTCCGTGATCCCGTCGGACCCCCGAGGTGAGCGAAGCAATCATGCGCAAATAACATATCATACCAAAGATATCCAAACAATTCACCCAGAGGCATCAACCACTTAGCAAAACACCACGTCAAACCATAACGCCCTGAAAAGAGATAATATACGTACACACGCATTATCAAGCGCAACATCAACACCAAACATATCCAAATGATTCACGTAGTCACTTACAACCCACACAATTTACAAAACACACGCGTTTTGAAAGTGAGCCTTTAACGAGGCTAGCCGAATCTTTTGAAAACTCATTTCAAACAAACAAACTAACATACCAAGACGATCACCAATCATCATATCCACAAAATAAGAAATGTATGGACAAGGTACTTGCCTAGGAACCACGATCGTAACAAGACGACGGATGGAATGCGGTCGAATAGCCTCGAACTCCCAAACACTATCAAGAACGCGATAGCACCGAAATTACTACGGGAAAACACCACACGAATCATCAATCACCAACGGAATTCAACATCGGAATCGTCGAGCACCTATAATCCTATGTAAGGAACAATAAAACATGATTACGACGAGAATCAAGGCCGAAAAGAACAGAAATCCCAACAAGCTATCGAAAGGAACTCATTGGGGCATTTAATCGAACACTAAATGTTCAAGGCCCTTCAAGAACAAGGAAATCACCCCTTGGGTCGAACGAACCAAAGATACGAGTATCCAATCCGTAGAACAAGTTCAAAACAATGTTTATACAACAATTAATTGATCAAAAATGGATTGGAATCGAAATCAAAAGGAAAATCCCCAAAATCTTCAAAAACAAGGGTTGAAGCCAAAATACCTTGATTCGGACGAAGAACACGGATTAGATGATGATAATAATCATGATTCGAGCTTCCCAACTGATGTATAACTTATCTCCGATCAAAACCATCGATTTCTATCGAAGGATCGTGAAAAACGAAGAAGAAAAGTGGAAATGGCCGAGTGGCCCGTGCCTAGGCCTTAAATAGGCCGAGACCTGCCGGACGCTTACGTACGTAACCGGCCATGGCCTTACGTACGTAACAGGCCAGGCCGACCAAACTGCCCCAATCTGCCGGCAGTGTTACGTACGTAACCATGGCCTTACGTATGTAACAGGCCTTACGGACGTAACTGTCGGGACCCTTACGGTCCTAACCGGCCAGGTGTGCCAATGCCCAGCATGTGCGGCCATGACTCGGCCGTGGCCAACTCCGACGGTCCGAACGACCCCGAAACCCGAACCAAAATATGAATCGATGATACGGTTACGAAGTACTCGCAAAGACGAATCCAAGCGCTAAGAGAACATAGGATTCCGACCACCCGAAGGCTTGAAATTCGACAATGGAAAGTAAATACCCCAAAGT
The DNA here is from genome assembly GCA_033398695.1 of Orobanche coerulescens. NCBI lineage: Eukaryota > Viridiplantae > Streptophyta > Magnoliopsida > Lamiales > Orobanchaceae > Orobanche > Orobanche coerulescens. Next base: position 90,633,861 of record CM065811.1, on the reverse strand, counting down.
TTGGAAAATTACGAAAACGGCCCAAAACGCCCGAAAATCACGATATGTGATCGAATAACCAAACCGAAGTTCGCAAAAAGAATAATAACATTAAATGAACTTACGAGAAACTCTAAACAACAGTTTTGGACGATATTCACAAGAATCGAACTCAAGTGCGGAAAAGCCGCTCAAAAACACGGAACTCAAAAAAACGATACTGAAACAAACTCGGATGACAAAAAATGCAGAATTAACCATTCTCGGAATGATGAAACGGTCATGAGCGAGTCGTCAAAATGGACTTTCGCGGAAAAAAAGAAATTACCGGAAATCGAAATTACGGGTATTACACACTACCCTCCTTAAAAGAAGTTTCGTCCCGAAACTTAAAACAAGTAGGGAGAAGCAATATCCCGCCAGGAAAACTCAACGAGATACACAAGAAACGCGTAACTTACGCCCATCGGCGAAACGTTACAAGCAACATAAAGAAATATACGGCGTGAAAACACGCTCCACGACGACTAACACAATGCCACCGGGAGAGACATAATAAAATCAACAAGTGACAATCGTCATCAAACAGATAATACAATCAAGTCAATTATCCGAACAACCAAAAAACACTAAGAACCTATTACAAGAAAACACGCATAATCAAGAAAACAGAAATAAACATACAAACGATCCACAAGGACCATCACAAACAATTCGGACTACGCCGAAGTCCTCAAAAACTACACTAGGCATTTCTGTGTCCTTTCGGAGTAGAGACACAACCTCAATCCCCAAATCTCTCAGCTACCGTCTCGCAATGCACGGCTCGGTGACCCACTTGGCCACACTCGAAACAGTTGACTAGCGGCGAACGACAATTCTTCGCAGTACGAGGTCAGGCAACAACAGTCAGACAACCCCGATCGAACAACAACGATCGAACAACAACGGCCGAACAACAATGATCGAACAACAACGATCAAATAACAATGATCGGACAACAACGATCAAATAACAATGATCGGACAGCAACGATCAAATAACAATGATCGAACAACAATGATCAAACAACAATGATCGAACAACAATGATCGATTGACAACAGTCGAACAATGACTCCGAAGTCCCCACTTCAACTCCAGACATTAAAAGAACTGGTAGAAAGTGAAAGATGTTACTTCCAAACAAGGTTCACAAGAATCGAACCGAACTCGAAAAAGTCACGATGATAAACAGATTGATGTGAAACAAGGTCACAACCAGCTCAAACAATGACAACTGAGACATCAAACAAGTTCAAAAAGTATCGACGAACACGTGCAATTCGATAGAATTTAGAAGGAGGAACTGCAGAAGTCAAAAATAGTACGGGTATTGCATCCGTCCTCTTATAAAAGAAATGTCGTCCCCGCAACTCTCAACGACAAAAACAAGGTAACAACACAAAAACCAACCGACAGAAAAATCTCCCATGGGCCTCTCAGAGCCGATCCTGATATATGTGCTGAAGCGCGAACTCCGAAAGTCTCGGTAGCCAATTCGCAAAACTGAATTCGGTGTCCCTCGAGTCCGCACTTGAAACGCGTTACTGACGAGAAGGACAATTTACACGTGCATTCCCCGGCACATCACGATTGAAACACCTCAGCTCGGCCTACCGAAAATACAAATGCTAGATGCAATGGGGCATAACGTCGCAAAACAACATAGCGGAGATGCCAACTCCGCACAACAAAGAATCATAACACATATCATATACGACGATTACCATCGTAAAGTATTACACACACAAACACTACAACAACGACGGCATCGTTCGGCGACCTCAACGGCCCGAACGATAACCAGCACATAATTACAACCATCATGAAACAATCACACATGTACACAAATGTACAAACCCAAGCTTCAACAGCTCACACTCGTGCGACAACACGCAAATCACCACGAGGCGACAAATAGTAAATACCAGTTCACACCTCTCATAAAGGGCTAGTACTACAAATACGTGGCAACGCCTCAACGTTCATGCCACCAATTCGATCATATCCGGAAGTTAACATTATAACGACAAAGCAAACATCATACATACATTCCCAAACCGCAAATGGGAATTGATAGGTTTTAAAAAAAATGAAAACCACCTTTTGAAAATAATGATTTTGGAAACACTAGTTGATCTTGAGTATCACCTTTCAAAAAGTTGAACAAACATCATTGTCGAGACATTGAAAACCATCATGCGTTTGGTAAAATGAGGACATTTTCTTTTAGCGAAAGACTTTCAGAAATATTCGACCCTCGGGTCTAAGCAAAGTATTTCTAAATAATTGAAAATATCTCAAAATATTTTTGGTCCTCAACTGGAAATTTTTTGAAATGTATTGCGGCATTAGAAAGCACCTTAAAAACACCGCAAGAAAATAATTTGTTTTAAAAGTACGTCTCGAAATTTAATTTTCTAAGATACTCAAGGTTTTCAAAAATTCAATAGGCCAGAATGCCCAAAACTCACAAAATCCTTTATCAAACCGTCATAAAGCATTCAAGGCCAAAGTGCCAAAACTCGATTTAGGGAATCGCTTTTACGAATTAGAACTCAATTTGCAAAATACTGAAAGTCATTTTGAAAGGACTCACGCAGCGATAAAATACAGTTCGAAAATACATTAGCTGCGACAACGCTCCTCATATAAATAAATTATTAGAGTCGAATACCCACATATCACGGAATCAAAATACACAGAAGGATTCAATCAATCAATGATATAATCATACAAGCAGCTCATGTCATACGAGGCACAACACAAAGAAGGGAGACTTACATCAACAGGTCGCACGAAGATGATGATCGCTCCACGATACTAATCACGACAAACAGACTCAGACGATGCGTCGCGACACGACTCAGTCAAACAAAATCCGACGAGACAAAACTCAACAGACACCACTGACCCGACAACCTCGGTTTCCACAACCTAATCTCCGATACCATTTATGTAACACCCCCAATCCGCTCAGGGATATTACACGCCGTAGAACCTTTCCTCAAGGTTCTACCAGGCTGGTAACCAAAATCGAACAACTCAACAATGCCTTTAAGGCTAAAATGACTCAGTAGACCGATTTGGTCTTTCAATAAATACATACAACTCAACCATATTACATGCCCACGCAGGGATCGAATACAACACACTCCCGTACAATGGAAAAGAATACTGCAGCGGAAATAAAATACAACTAAACCAATGATATCATACGTATCCTCGTGTAATTAGTATCGTTCATCTTTCATCATCCTTCGTGCCGACCCTGTGTTTTGCTCCCAAACCCGAATGCAAAAACAGACATCCACCCCCCGAATACTCGGGGGTTAGCAAAACTCCACTGTTTTGCTAATGCAAGAACAAAGTGCAAATATGAGCCATACAATTCACATTCCACGAATAACAATAACCAGGAATCCTCAAAGATCCAAACGCAACGAAAAGTACTTACCGAGGCAAGATTTTGAATAAACATTCCAAAACCGAAAGATCACCACTCAAGGGAAACAATTTATAAAACAGTTTAAAATGCCATCGAGAGTTTTAATAGAAAACAATTTTGTATTACCGAATCCTTATCTTTCAAATAAAATCAACAAGGGTCACAACCCAAAGGTTTTGTTTTCACAAATGAAATCAACAACAATATACAGGGTTAAAACCCCCGTCACGCATCCTCGACAGACATAAAATACACATGCACCCGTGAAGTTTCACTCGTGAATCCAGGGTGAAGCCATTGGAATTCCCTCCGTGGCCCCGTCGAACCCTCCCGAGGTGAGCAAACACATTCACTAAACAAACACACGGGCTCGTGAAGTTTTTACTCGTGAATCCAGGGTGAAGCCATTGGAATTCCCTCCGTGGACCCGTCGAACCTGCCCGAGGTGAGTAAAATATATTCACACAACACACACAACAACTCGTGAAGTTTTTACTCGTGAATCCAGGGTGAAGCCATTGGAATTCCCTCCGTGATCCCGTCGGACCCCCCGAGGTGAGTAAAATACATTCACCACTCGTGAATCCAGGGTGAAGCCATTGGAATTCTCTCCGTGATCCCGTCGGACCCCCGAGGTGAGCGGAGCAATCATGCGCAAATAACATATCACACCAAAGATATCCAAACAATTCACCCAGAGGCATCAAACACTTAGCAAGACACCACGTCAAACCATAACGCACCGACAAGAGATAATATACATACACACGCATTATCAAGCGCAACATCAACACCAAACATATCCAAATGATTCACGTAGTCACTTACAACCCACACAATTTACAAAACACACGCGTTTTGAAAGTGAGCCTTTAACGAGGAACCACGATCGTAACAAGACGACGGATGGAATGCGGTCGAATAGCCTCGAACTCCCGAACACTATCAAGAACGCGATAGCACCGAAATTACTATGGGAAAACACCACACGAATCATCAATCACCAACAGAATTCAACATTGGAATCGTGGAGCACCTATAATCCTATGTAAGGAACAATAAAACATGATTACGACGAGAATCAAGTCCGAAAAGAATGGAAATCCCAAAAAGCTATCGAAAGGAACTCATTGGGACATTTAATCGAACACTAAATATTCAAGGCCCTTCAAGAACAAGGAAATCACCCCTTGGGTCGAACGAACCAAAGATATGAGTATCCAATCCGTAGAACAAGTTCAAAACAACGTTTATACAACAATTAATTGATCAAAAATGGATTGGAATCGAAATCAAAAGGAAAATCCCCAAAATCTTACCTTGATTCGGACGAAGAACACGGATTAGATGATGATGATAATCATGATTCGAGCTTCCCAACTGATGTATAACTGATCTCCGATCAAAACCATCGATTTCTATCGAAGGATCGCGAAAAACGAAGAAGAAAAGTGGAAATGGCCGAGTGGCCCATGCCCAGGCCTTAAATAGGCCGAGACCTGCCGGATGCTTACGTACGTAACCGGCCATGTCCTTACGTACGTAACAGGCTAGAACGACCAAACTGCCCCAATCTGCCGGCAGTGTTACGTACGTAACCATGGCCTTACGTACGTAACAGGCCTTACGGCCGTAACTGCAGGGACCCTTACGGCCGTAACCGGCCAGGTGTGCCAATGCCCAGCATGTGAGGCCATGACTCGGCCGTGGCCAACTCCGACGGTCCGAACGACCCCGAAACCCGAACCTGAATATGAATCGAGGATACGGTTATGAAGTACTCGCAAAGACGAATCCAAGCGCTAAGAGAACATACGATTCCGACCACCCGAAGGCTCGAACTTACGATGGTAATCGTTGTATATGATATGTGTTATGATTCTTTGTTGTGCGGAGTTGGCATCTCCGCTATGTTGTTTTGCGACGTTATGCCCCATTGCATCTAGTATTTGTATTTTCGGTAGGTCGAGCCGAGGTTTTTCAACCGTGATGTGCCGGGGCATGCATGTGTAAATTGTCCTTCTCGTCAGTAACGCGTTTCAAGTGCGGACTCGAGGGACACCGAATTCAGTTTTGCGAATTGGCTACCGAGACTTTCGGAGTTCGTGCTTCAGCACAGATATCAGGATCGGCTCTGAGAGGCCCATGGGAGATTTTTCTGTCGGTTACTTTTTCTGTTGTTACTTTGTTTCCGTCGTTGAGAGTTGCGGGGACGACACTTCTTTTATAAGAGGACGGATGTAATACCCGTACTATTTTTGACTTCTGCAGTTTCTCCTTCTAAATTCTATCGACCTGCACGTGTTCGTCGATACTTTTTGAACTTGTTTGATGTCTCAGTTGTCATCGTTCGAACTGGTTGTGACCTTGTTTCAGATCAATCTGTTTATCATCGTGACTTTTCCGAGTTCGGTTCGATTCTTGTGAACCTTGTTTGGAAGTAACATCTTTCACTTTCTACCAGTTCTTTTAATGTCTGGAGTTGAAGTGGGGACTTCGGAGTCATTGTTCGACTGTTGTCAATCGATCATTGTTGTTCGATCGTTGTTGTTCGATCATTGTTACTTGATCATTGTTGTTCGATCATTGTTATTTGATCGTTGTTGTCCGATGATCGTTGTTGTCCGATCATTGTTATTTGATCATTGTTGTCCGATCATTGTTATTTGATCGTTGTTGTTCGATCATTATTGTTCGGCCGTTGTTGTTCGATCGTTGTTGTTCGATCGGAGTTGTCTGACTGTTGTTGCCTGACCTCGTACTGTGAAGAATTTCCGTTCGCCGTTAGTCAACTGTTTCGAGTGTGGCCAAATGGGTCACCGAGCCGTGCATTGAGAGACAGTAGCTAAGAGATTTGGGGATTGAGGTTGCGTCTCTGCTCCCAAAGGACACAGAAATGCCTAGTGTAGTTTTTGAGGACTTCGGCGTAGTCCGAATTGTTTGTGATGGTCCTTGTGGATCGTTTGTGTGGTTATTTCTGTTTTCTTCATTATACATGTTTCCTTGTAATAGGTTGTTGTGTCAAGAATTAACACATTCCGACCGGCGATCGCCTCGGAGGTCGGGCGACCGAGTCACTGCCGAGCGGCCGAGGCAGACCTGCCGACCAGCGACCGGGCGGCCAAGCCTTAACCCAGCGGACAAGCTACATCGGCCATCCGAAGGTCCCAGGACCAGTCCCGGTGCCGAGCGACCGACATCAAATACGATCGCCTCTCGGTACTCGGCGACCGACTCCTGGCGACCGACAAGCGGACGACCATCCCTCGGCACCTGCCGACCGACTCCTGGCGACCGACAAGCGGGCGATCCTCTCTCGGCACCTGCCGACCGACCCTTGGTGACCGACCATTGCCGACCCTCAGCAACTGGCCGATGGCGACCTCTGATGACCAGCTAGAGACGACCGCCTCATGTCGATCAACACCGATGGCCATCCAGTCGGCAAAGGCCGAGCCTCAAGACTGGCACCATGTGCAAGCGCCGAGACAAGATCCGCGAATCATGGGCCATTGACCACAGCCTGGCAGAATCTCTCCACCAGCCGACAAGCCGCCGAAAGATGTCAGTAGGGCCGCATGTGACCATTGATTCCGCCGAAAGCTGTCAGTAGGGCCGCATGTTGACTGACTCCGGACGCGTGATGGCTCCTTATTGGACCACCCAGCTGGCGCCAGCCTCTTCCATGGACTTTAGCCCGACAGCCCGGGTGATCGCCCCATTATAATATTGGCCGGAGGACGATCGCCCCATTATTATAATGGCCGGAAGGCGATCGCCCGCTAGAGGACAGGACCCGGCTGCCCCTATATATACAAGGCACCCTGCACTCGGCCAAAGGGCTGGCATTCTCGCATTTTCACACACCATACAGAAGAAAAACATCAAGCACTTGGCTAATCTCCAACTCTTGGCAACAGCTATCATTCGGTCTTACTTCTCCCGGCCTCTCTCATCAGGAAGACGATCGGCGGGGACGAAGAACACCGAGCTTCGCTCAAGAGTCGGATTAACAGAGTCTTTTTACACTCATTGTATTTAGATTTCTCTCATTAATACTTGTATCCACGAATATTCGTATTAATATCATCTCGCGAGAGCATTCAAGCCCGGGCCTAACAAACCCGGCAAATCTTGTATTATTTATCTTCTCTCGGAAGTGCTCCCGCAATTGTTGTTTGTTGTCCGTCTTCCAGCAGTATTAATCTTCGGATAAATATTTTGGGCAACAACATAGGTGTTTAGTGTTTTGTGGTTTTTCGGATAATTGACTTGATTGTATTATCTGTTTGATGACGCTTGTCACTTGTTGATTTTATTATGTCTCTCCCGGTGGCGTTGTGTTAGTCGTCGTGGAGCGTGTTTTCACGCCGTATATTCCTTTGCGTTGCTTGTAACGTTTCGCCGATGGGCGTAAGTTACGCGTTTCTTGTGTATCTCGTTGAGTTTTCCTGGCGGGATATTGTTTCTCCCTACTTGTTTTAAGTTTCGGGACGAAACTTCTTTTAAGGAGGGTAGTGTGTAAGACCCATAATTTCGATTTCCGGTAATTTCTCTTTTTCGGCGATAGTCCGTTTTGACGACTCTGTCATGACCGTTTCGTCATTCCGAAAATGATTAATTATGTACTTTTTGTCATCCGAGTTTGTTTCGGTATCGTTTTATTGAGTTCCGTGTTTTTGAGCGGCTTTTCTGCACTTGAGTTCGATTCTTGTTAATCTCGTCCGAAACTGTTGTTTCGAGTTTCTCGTAAGTTCATTTAATGTTATTATTCATGTTGCGAACTTCGGTTTGGTTATTCGATCACATATCGTGATTTTCGGGCGTTTTGGGCCGTTTTCGTAATTTTCCAAAGTTTGGGGTATTTACTTTCCATTATCGAATTTCAAGCCTTCGGGTGGTCGGGATCGTGTGTTCTCTTTGCGTTTGGATTCTTCTTTGCGAGTACTTCGTAACCGTATCATCGATTCATATTCAAGTTCGGGTTTCGGGGTCGTTCGGACCGTCGGAGTTGGCCACGGCCGAGTCATGGCCGCACGTGCTGGGCATTGGCACACCTGGCCGGTTACGGCCGTAAGGGTCCCGGCAGTTACGGCCGTAAGGCCTGTTACGTACGTAAGGCCATGGCCGGTTACGTACGTAACACTGCCGGCAGATTGGGGCAGTTTGGTCGGCCTGGCCTGTTACGTACGTAAGGCCATGGCCGGTTACGTACGTAAGCGTCCGGCAGGTCTCGGCCTATTTAAGGCCTGGGCACGGGCCACTCGGCCATTTGCACTTTTCTTCTTCGTTTTTCGCGATCCTTCGATAGAAATCGATGGTTTTGATCGGAGATCAGTTATACATCAGTTGGGAAGCTCGAATCATGATTATTATCATCATCTAGTCCGTGTTCTTCGTCCGAATCAAGGTATTTTGGCTTCAATCCTTGTTTTTGAAGATTTTGGGGATTTTCCTTTTAATTTCGATTCCAATCCATTTTTGATCAATTAATTATTGTATAAATGTTGTTTTGAACTTGTTCTACGGATTGGATACTCGTATCTTTGGTTCGTTCGACCCGAGGGGTGATTTCCTTGTTCTTGAAGGGCCTTGAACATTTAGTGTTCGATTAAATGCCCTAATGAGTTCCTTTCGATAGATTGTTAGGATTTCTGTTGTTTTGGGCCTTGATTCTCGTCGTAATCATGTTTTATTGTTCCTTACGGAGGATTATAGGTGCTCGATGATTCCGATGTTGAATTCCGTTGGTGATTGATGATTCGTGTGGTGTTTTCCCGTAGTAATTTCGGTGCTATCGCGTGCTTGATAGTGTTCGGGAGTTCGAGGCTATTCGACCGCATTCCATCCATCGTCTTGTTATGATCGTGGTTCCTAGGCAAGTACCTTGTCCATACATTTCTTGTTTTGTGGATATGATGATTGGTGATCGTCTTGGTATGTTTGTTTGTTTGTTTGAAATGAGTTTTCAAAAGATTCGGCTAGCCTCGTTAAAGGCTCACTTTCAAAACGCGTGTGTTTTGTAAATTGTGTGGGTTATAAGTGACTACGTAAATCCTTTGGATATGTTTGGTGTTGATGTTGCGCTTGATAATGCGTGTGTACGTATATTATCTCTTTTCGGTGCGTTATGGTTTGATGTGGTGTTTTGCTAAGTGTTTGATGCCTCTGGGTGAATTGTTTGGATATATTTGTTGTGATGTTATTTGCGCATGATTGCTTCGCTCACCTCGGGGGGTCCGACGGGATCACGGAGGGAATTCCTATGGCTTCACCCTGGATTCACGAGTGGTGAATGTATTTTACTCACCTCGGGGGGTCCGACGGGATCACGGAGGGAATTCCAATGGCTTCACCCTGGATTCACGAGTAAAAACTTCACGGGTTGTTGTGTGTGTTGTGTGAATATATTTTACTCACCTCGGGAGGGTTCAACGGGGCCACGGGGGGAATTCCAATGGCTTCACCCTGGATTCACGAGTAAAAACTTCACGAGTGCGTGTGTTTGTTTGTGAATGTGTTTGCTCACCTCGGGAGGGTTCGACGGGGCCACGGAGGGAATTCCAATGGCTTCACCCTGGATTCACGAGTGAAACTTCACGGGTACGTGTGTATTTTATGTCCGTCGAGGACGCGTGATGGGGGTTTTAACCTTGTGTATTGTTGTTGATTTCATTTGTGAAAATAAAACCTTTGGGCTGTGACCCCTGTTGATTTTTTCTGAAAGATAAGGATTCGGTAATCCAAAATTATTTTCTATTAAAACTCTCGATGGCATTTTAAACTGTTTTATAAATTGTTTTCATTGAGTTGTTATCTTTCGGTTTTGGAATGTTTACCCAAACTCTTGCCTCGGGAAGTACTTTTCGTTGCGTTTGGATCTTTGAGGATTCCTGGTTATTGTTATTCGTGGAATGTGGATTGTATGGCTCGTATTTGCACTTTGTTCTTGCACTAGCAAAACAGTGGAGTTTTGCTAACCACCGAGTATTCGGGGGGTGGATGTCTGTTTTTGCATTCAGGTTTGGGAGCATAACACAGGTTCGGCACGAAGGATGATGAAAGATGAACGATACTAATCACACGAGGATCCGTGTGATGTCATTGGTTTAGTTGTATTTTATTTCCGCTGCAGTATTCTTTCCCGTTGTACGGGAGTGTGTTGTATTCAACCCCTGCGTGGGCATGTAATGTGTTTGAGTTGTATGTATTTATTGAAAGACCAAATCGGTCTACTGAGTCATTTTAGCCTTAAAGGCATTGTTGAGTTGTTCGATTTTGGTTACCAGCCTGGTAGAACCTTGAGGAAAGGTTCTACGGCGTGTAATATCCCTGAGCGGATTGGGGGTGTTACATAAATGGTATCGGAGATTAGGTTGTGGAAACCGAGGCTGTCGGGTCAGTGGTGTCTGTTGAGTTTTGTCTCATCGGATTTTGTCTTACTGAGTCGTGTCGCGACGCGTCGTCTGAGTCTGTTGGTCGTGATTAGTATCGTGGAGCGATCATCATCTTCGTGCGACCTGTGGATGTAAGTCTCCCTTCTTTGTGTTGTGCCTCGTATGACATGGGCTGCTTGTATGATTATATCGTTGATTGATTGAATCCTTCTATGGATTTTGATTCCGTGATATGTGGGTATTCGACTCTAATATTTTATTTATATGAGGAGCGGTGTCGCTACGAATGTATTTTCGAACTGTATTTTATCCGCTGCGTGAGTCCTTTCAAAATGACTTTCAGTATTTTACAAACCGAGTTCTAATTCGTAAAACCGATTCCCTAAATCGAGTTTTGGCACTTTGGCCTTGAATGTTTTATGACGGTTTGATAAAGGATTTTGTGAGTTTTAGGCATTCTCGCCTATTGAATTTTTGAAAACCTTGAGTATCTTAGAAAATTAAATTTTGAGACGTACTTTTAAAACGAATTATTTTCTTGCGGTGTTTTCATGGTGCTTTCTAATTCCGCAACACAATTCAAAAAAATTTCCACTTGAGGACCAAAAATATTTTTAGATATTTTCAATTATTTATAAATGCTTTGCTTAGACCCGAGGGTCGAATATTTCTGAAAGTCTTTCGCTAAAAGAAAATGTCCTCATTTTTACCAAACGCATGATGGTTTTCAAAGTCTCGGCAATGATGTTTGTTCAACTTTTTGAAAGGTGATACTCAAGATCAACTAGTGTTTCCAAAATCATTATTTTCAAAAGGTAGTTTTCACTTTTTTTAAAACCTTTCAATTCCCGTTTGCGGTTTGGGAATGTATGTATGATGTTTGCTTTGTCGTTATAATGTTAACTTCCGGATATGATCGAACTGGTGGCATGAACGTTGAGGCGTTGCCACGTATTTGTCGTACTAGCCCTCTATGAGAGGTGTGAACTGGTACTTACTATTTGTCGCCTCGTGGTGATTTGTGTGTTGTTGCACGAGTGTGAGCTGTTGAAGCTTGGGTTTGTACGTTTGTGTACATGTGTGATTGTTTCATGATGGTTGTAATTATGTGCTGGTTATCGTTCGGTCCGTTGAGGTCGCCGAACGATACCGTCGTTGTTGTAGTGTTTGTGTGTGTAATACTTTACGATGGTAATCGTTTAGTAATTATATGCTGGTTATCGTTCGGGACGTTGTAATCATCGAGCGATGTCGTGGTTGTTGTGATTTTAATATGTATTGATATGTTATGCCAAGTTGGCATCTCTGGTTTGTTGTTTTGCGACGTTATATTCCATTGTACCTAGCAGTTGTATATTCGGTATGCCGAGCCGAGGTGTTTCAACCATGGTGTGCCGGGGGCATGCATGTACCAATTGTCCTTCTCGTCAGTAACGCATTTCAAGAGTGGACCCGAGAGCCACATGATCCAATTTTGCGAGTTGGGTTCCGAGTCTTTCGGGGCACGAACTTCAGTACAGATATCAGGATCAACTCTAAGAGGCCCATGGGAAATGTTTCCGTCGAATGCTTTTGTGTTGTTGCCTTGTTTCCGTTGTTGTGAGTTGCGGGGACGACATCTCTTTTATTAGAGGTCGAAAGTAATGCCCGCATCATTTTTGACCTCCGCATTTTCTCTCCCTCAAGTCTATCGATTCGCTCATGTTCGTTGATACTTTCTGAACTTGTTATGTATTTCGGTTTCGTCGTTCGAACGAGATGTGATCTTGTTTTGGGTCGATCTGGTTATTGCTGTGACTTTTCCGAGTTCGGTTCGATTCTTGTGAACCTTGTTTGGAAGTAACATCTTTTGGTTCTACTAGTTCTTTTATTCAAAGTGGATCGAATTTTGAACTTCTGTATTTTTGGCTCTATCAACTCGTTTATGTTCGTTGACATTTCTGAGCTTGTATTGCCCCTTGCTTTTGTTGATCGAACGAGTGTGGTATGGTTTCGGAATAACTCGTTTGTCGTTATGACTTTTCAATTGCTATTCCCTTTCTTGTGGATCTTATGTGAATGCACATCTTGTTGTTTTCACCGGATCATATACTGTCTCGAGTCGAGATGTGAACCTTGGAGTTGTTTGAATTTTATTGTTCATCGTGATTCGAACATGATTGTTCGATTTTTGTTGTCTCGATCGTCGCGGCTCGATCGTTTGATTACTCGGTTTTTGTTGATCTCGTTTCGTGATCATTGAACATTCAGACTCCTTCGTAATTCTCTTAAGTTCAGGAAATTAGTCTCATTTACGACCTTTCAAACCCTTGGATGGTGGAATTTCGTATTTGTTCAGCGATTGGCTCGCGTTTTGATTGATGTACCATTGGGTTGGTCAATCATATTGATTTCCGTTCGTTATGTTTTGTGATTGTTCGGATAATCGACTTGGTTGTATTATCAGTTTGATGACGCTTTTCACTTGTTGGTTTTATTATGTCTCTATCGGTGGCGTTGTGTTGGTCGTCGTGGAGCGTGTTTTCACGCCATATGTGTCTTTGCGTTTCTTGCAGCGTTTCGTTGTTGGGCGCGAGTTTTCGGTTTTTGTGTTTCTCGTCGAGTTTTCCTGGTGGGGATATTGCTTCTCCCTACTTGTTTTAAGTTTCGGGACGAAACTTCTTTTAAGGAGGGTAGAATGTAATACCCGTAGTTTCGATTTCCGGTAATTTCTTTTTTTTCGGCGAAAGTCCGTTTTGACGACTCGCTCATGACCATTTCGTCATTTCGAGAATGATTAATTCTGCACTTTTTGTCATCCGAGTTCGTTTCGGTGTCGTTTTGTTGAGTTCCGTGCTTTTTGGCGACTTTTCCGCACTTGAGTTCGATTCTTGCGAATCTCATTGGAAACTGCTGTTTCGAGTTTCTCGTAAGTCCGTTTAACTTTGTTAGACGTGTTGTGAACTTCGGTTTGGTTATTCGATCACGTATCGTGATTTTCGGACGTTTTGGGCCATTTTCGTAATTTCCCAAAGTTTGGGGTAATTACTTTCCGTTGCCGAATTTTGAGCCTTCAGGTGGTCGGGATCGTGTGTTCTCTTAGCGCTTGGGTTCATCCTTGTGAGTACTTCGTAACCGTATTTTCGATTCATATTGAGGTTCGGGTTTCGGGGTCGTTCGGACCGTCGGAGTGGCCACGACGGAGACGGCAGCCGAAGTCTCGGCTTTGGCCGAGTTACGGCCGTAAGGTGCCATTACGACCGTAAATGATCGGCGAGCATGGCACAGCGAATGCCGGTTACGGCCGTAAGGGCCGAGAGTTACGGCCAGACGGTGCAGTGCACTTCCGGACGAATGCGATTACCGTAAGGGCTCACGGTACGGCCGTAAGTGCCAAGTTACAGCCGTAAGGCCCCGCCGGTTACGGCCGTAAATGATCGGCCATGGTCGGCTATTTAAAGGCCTGGACGTGGATCTCTCGGCCATTTTCCATTTTTCCTTCGTTTTTCGCGACCCTTCGACGGAATTTGAGGGTTTTTGATCGGGAACATCATAGAACATCATTTTTGGAAGGCTTGTGTTGATTATATCATCATCTAATCCGTGTTCTTCGTCCAAATCGAGGTATTTTGGCTTGAACCCTTGTTTTTGAAGATTTTAGGGATTTTCCTTTTGATTTCGATTCCAATCCATTTCTAATCAATTAGTTGGTGCATAAATGTTGTTTTGGACGTGTTCTACGGATTGTATATCCGTATTTCGAGTTTGTTGAAATCCAATCGGGATTTTTGGTTTTCTAAGGAACCTTGAACATTTAGTATCTGATTAAAAGTCTCAAAGGGTTCCCTTCAATTCTTGATCGTGTTTTCCTTTGTTTTCAATTGTTATTCTCATAGTAACCGTGTTTCCGTTGGATTTCACGGAGGATTGTAGGTGTTCGGGGTTTTCCGGGTTGTGCCGTATTCGTAGGAATATTCGGGAGCCGACTATCGAGGCAAGTATCTTGCCCATACTTTTCATGTTTCGTAGACGGAATCATTGATAAATGATTTTATGTGCAATCCGAATGTTTTAATGAACTTTTAAAAAGATCGGTATGTTCTCAATAATTGTTGTCTCTCAAAATATAACTCGTATGCTTCGGGGATTAATGTTCTTTCGGAATATGTGCGTTAGTTTCGTATATTGGAAGATGTTAAAGATGTTTAGTGAATTTAGTAGACCGTAATTATTTGCCGAGGATTGTGTATTGATATGTGTAATTGTTCGGTGAATATGTGACGTTGTGTGATATTAGTTGTTATTCCTTCATGAGGAGGTTGTGACGCTTGGTGTTGTTTGGTATTGGTATTTGCTTGTGGTTGTGTGACATTAGTTGTGACTGTACGTCGACTAAAGTGGCCATTCTAGCGAAGTACCTAGCATTTGTATGCATATTCTAGTATTCGAATTATGGCTTCCCGTGGCGTTGTGGATGATATGTGTATGTTCACCTAGGGACGGTCTGACGGGACCTCTAGGGATACGTATTGCCGTGAGTGTGCGTATCAAGAACTGTGGTTAACCACCCAGGGATGTCCGACGGGGCTCTGCGGGGTGCGACGGCCGTGAGTCTCGTACCAACGGTTAACTTTGAAATGTTGTGTTGGAGAACTGTGATTTTTGGCGCATATTTCGTTTGATTAGAATGGCAGTCCAAATGGTATCGTACTTAGCTGGAATGGCACCAGTAAATGTGTTGTGTGTGATTTGTCCCTTGACTGTGATAATTTGGTAAGGGTACGTGAGTCCTGTGGTTGCTCTGTGTATTGTAGCTCTGTGGTGTGTTGAGTTCGACCGTATGGTCAAGTTGCAAAGTTGTGCTCTCTATTGTCGTTCTGTGAGACCGTTGTCGTGGTAATGTCTGACACGGTGTAGTTTATGTCGGGTTATTCTTCTGAGTATGTGATGAGAATAAGTTGATTCACGGACCCCCGTGCTTGTGGTTGGAATGTTATGATTGGGTCGTGGACCCCGTATTTTGTTATCGGAATCATATTTTGAAATAAATGATTTCTAGGCGGTGTCCCTAAGTGTTTTGAAAGGCTTGAAAATTCTTAAACCCCAAATGCTTTCAAAACTTCCGAGATCGAAAAATGTTTTGTAAGATGTAAATGATTCTATTCCTATCTTTCATAATTCAAACTGTTTTGATCAAGTGAATTATCTCAGGAAATATATTCACGATTTCTATGTTCTTGGAATATGATATGTATGGCTTGTCCTTGTAATTATACTTGTACTAGCAAAACAGTGGAGTTTTGCTAACCCTCGAGTATTCGTGGGGTGGATGTTTGTTTTGTATCCAGGTACTTACAGGTTGCTGGGGAGCAATTCACAGGATCGTTATGAAGGATGATGGAAGACGACGATACTAATCACATGAAGACCGGTGTTGAATCTTTTGGCGAAGTCTTGTTGTTTTGTCCTTCCGTGTGTCTATTATTCCCATTTTACGGGAATGTTGATTTATGTTAGTCCCTGCGTGGGTACGAGTTGCGAGAAAGAGTAATGTATGGTTGATGTGTATGTTGTGGTAAAAGACCAAATCGGTCTAATGGTTCGTTATTTAGCCATGTCGGCATGTATTGTGTTGTTGTGTTTTCTGTATTTAGCCTGGTAGATCCTCACGGAGAGGGTCTGCGGCGCTGTAATATTCCCGAACGGTTTGGGGGTGTTACACCTTCATCCTTGCACCGAACAGTTGCTTGAATATCTCATATCTAGCAGTTCTGCTGTGCTTACCATAAAGTTGTTAGGAGTATGCCCTTGAATGCCACTCAGAGGATGTTGAGTGAGGGCATTGTACTTGTTATTATCTAAATCATCAAAATAAGGCAATGGATGTTTCTTTATTTACTGGAAGATACTGGCATTACTAACTCGTAAATATACATGTAGAAACTAGTCCGTGTATTTAAGAGCAAAACGTTCCACTCCTTATTGGATAAGGGGGTCGGCACTGGAAAGGTTTATAGCTCAAATAATTAATCGTTCGCAAGTCGATGAAACTTGACTGGGCGTTAAGTTTATGTAAAGACTTGTATGACGTGTTATTTGACAAGGAGAGTGCCTGTCGAACACTAATGGTTAGTGGGAGAACACGTTATAGGTATGCTAATTAGATTAGTATACTCGAACCGACTCACCCTCGATTCGTCACATGGATTTCACTACGGGACAGTCAATGATGGAATCGAAAGGTTGTGATAGGTATTCGTGAACCTTCCACTTGAGGATTTAGTAGGGATGTGCTTGTGATGTCAAGATTTTCATTAGAGTAGTTCGACCCTATAAACCGGAAGGCGGGGGTCAACCTCGAAGTGCATCTTGATGGGAAGTAGCAGGTCCTACTGAATACCAAGATAGAATTCTTTCTCCTGTTAGTGAACGGGTTATATGTCCTATGAGCTTATTAGCAAATTAGATCATAAGTCTTTGGCCAAAGCATTGGAGCTAGCTGTATTAGATACACGAGAGCTCGATGATCTCGATTTGTATTAACGCATGCATAGCGTCAAGTACAAATGGGGTTTGACTGACCGTGACCCCATAACTTGATCGGGACATTTGAAAGAAGGGTTTATACGTATATTGGTATTCACGACAGAATGGTTCTTGAATGATCCCAATCATTCGTTCTCAGTTGGGTTACAGTGTAGGCCGCCAGGCTGGCTAGGTGGTGCTACTACTCTTTGGTTCCTCCCATTGCTGACTGAGACGGACCTGCCGAGTCGCGCATTAGGATTGACGACGGAATAAATCAAGCTAATTCTCTCATTATGAAAATTATATATTGGATATCTAATTTTGGAACATTGGATGTTTAAATCGATTTATTGGATAAATTGATTTACGGGCTAATGAATTAAATAAATTACTGGGTGATTAATTTAATTCATGTATATAATTATTTCTTGGAGAAATTAATTATATTATTTTGTCTTTGATATGTTTAATTAATTGGATTAATTAATCGATATAAATACATCGATACGGAATCAGAGTTTATCTGTTTAGACCCTCGGGAGTCCGAAACGAACCGAACTCGTCCGATTTCTAGCATGGGCTGCCCCCCCACATTCCACCCACCTTCCTTGTGGACTCTTGTTCCATTCTTTAATGGATTGTGATATATGGTAGGGTTAGATTCCCATATGTATGAGTTGTTGGTAGTGGTGGGGAGTTGAATAAATGAAGATGATGACAATCACTTCATTCACTTGCTTCCAATGTGAGGATAGAGAGAGAGAGAGAGAGATAGACTTTGAGTTTAACACTTATCTTCATCTTCTTCATTCACTTCTTCTTCATTTTTCTTGGAGAAAAATTGAGAGAAAATCATTGAGAGATATATTATACACTTAGAGTGTAGTAATAAAAGCTTCATCACTTGATTCTAGCCGTAACCTTAGAGGTCAATCAAGTGTTGTTATTCCAGTCATTTTTCCGGCGCGTGGCAAGTAGAGACGCGGTGCTTTCGGCGTTGGATCGTTCAAGTGCTTGGAGTGGATTGAACTCGT
This sequence comes from Orobanche coerulescens, assembly GCA_033398695.1. NCBI lineage: Eukaryota > Viridiplantae > Streptophyta > Magnoliopsida > Lamiales > Orobanchaceae > Orobanche > Orobanche coerulescens. Next base: position 90,615,455 of record CM065811.1, on the reverse strand, counting down.
AGAGATCAAACTAAAGCTTGGGGAATAGCTCAAGAGAAGGTTACCATTTAATCAACGAACTTCGAGGGTTAGTTTCTTACGACTCTTGCTTTTTGTTTATATATTCGTATATACGTAGCTCGATCGATCCTCGTAGGGATTCGGATCGAATTAATTTTCGTTTTACCGTTTCCGCTGGGCCTTCGATTTAGGCACCGAATCCCAACAAAAGTTCGGTTAAGTGATATAGAATCTGCCTAGCAGAAATCATTTTCTCATGAGCTCTCTGAAGCTCATTAGACATAGAAGCCATCATGTACGCACGGACTTTTATGTCATCCTTAACCCACTTTTCGTAGTTTCAAATCTCTTCCCGATTGGCTCTGGTCCGCACAGGAGGCGCCGGAATGTCCATCTCCAAGATGTATCCTAGTGCCTCTATACTGAGGACAATCATCATAATGCGGAGCCAGCCCACAAAGTTAGGTCCAATCAGGGTGTTCTTTTCGAGTATAATTGCCAGTGGATTCATTGTCATATTGAGAGTTATGCCTGCATTAAGTATAACATATTAATTAGTGACTTGTTATATTATGTTCTGAGTATAGAATTAAAGTCTTTTCTATTCTTGTTACCCATCTCCCACTATTTTTATCGGAACAACACACTCCCATGTGAAATCCGGAAGTATCGTCGCACTACTTCATAGTGGTGATCGAGTTCTTTATAAATCTTAATAGAGGGCAACCGAACAGGTTTCTAGTCTATTAATTTTCATAAAGTAGTGTCCAAAACCAACCCATCTAATGGATGATTCGATCTTCTTTTTCCCCTTGTTCACTCCCCTCAACCTATACAGTTTCTATGGTTCGTGAACAAGTTAAGTTTATACCATCGATGCAAATTAGTTTCACAATTAAATATTATCCGGCAACCTATCAGGTTTCTAGGGATAAAATTTGCTCCAACCGAAGGCATCCAATGCGCTCTCGGTAATTTATCCGTCCTCCCCGAATGACTACCCTGATAACTCGGAAGCATAGTGTTGTTGCCCAAAATATTTATCCGAAGATTAAATACTGCTGGAAGACGGACAATAAACAACAATTTGCGGGAGCACTTCCGAGAGAATATGAATAAACACAAGATTTTCCGGGTTTGTTAGGCCCGAGCTTGAATGCTCTCGGAAGATGATATTAATACAAATATTCGTGGATACAAGTATTAATGTGAGAAATCTAAATACAATGAGTGTAAAAAGACTCTGTTAATCCGGCTCTTGAGCGAAGCTCGGTGTTCTTCGTCCCTGCCGATCGTTTGCTTGATGAGAGAGGCCGAGAGAAGTAAGTACCGAATGATAGCTGTTGCCAAGAGTTGGAGATAGCCAAGTGTTGTGAGAAATCTCGTGGGAATGCAGAGAATGCTTGTTCAGTGAGTAAAAATCCCCGGGAATCCGAGTGCAGGGAGCCTTGTATATATAGGGGCAGCCGAGTCTTGTCTCCTGGCGGGCGATCGCCTTCCGGCCATTATAATAATGGGGCAATCGTCTGCCGGCCAATATTATAATGAGGCGATCACACGGGCTGTCGGCCTAGAGTCCAAGGTAGATGCTGGCAGTCTGCCTAAAGTCCAAGGCAGTGGCTGGCAGCCAGCTGTGCGGTCCAATGAGGGGCCAGCACGCGTCCGGGGTCACTGTCACATGCGGCCCTACTGACAACTTTCGGTGGGCCTGTCGGCTGGTGGACGGATGCTGACAGGCTATGGTCAACGATCCGTGAATTACGGATCTTGTCTCGGCTCTTGCACGTGGGCTCAGTCCTGAGGCTCGGCCTTTGCCGACTGGATGACTATCGGCATGATGCGGTCGTCTCTAGCTGGTCACTGAGGGTCGTCATCGGCCAGTCGCTGAGGGTCGGCATCGGTCGGTCACCAAGGGTCGGTCGGCAGGTGCCGAGAGATGATCGTCCGCTAGTCGGTCGCCAGGAGTCGGTCGCCAAGTACCGAGAGACGATCGTATTTGATGTCGATCGCTCGGCAACGGGACTCCCCGGGACCTTCTTGGCCGATTCATCTTGCTGCGGCTAAGGCTAGTGCCGCCGGTCGGCCGATCTGCCTCAGTAGTTTCGGATTCGGACGGGCGATCTTGTTGAGCTGACTTAGGATTCGGACTTGGGCTATCATGGTCGATTGGCTAGCTATCTTTCAGTCTTGTTCCTGCAAAAAACAACATTGGCCGATCCCTCTCAGAAACTTGGTGGTTTCGTTTGTTTGAGGAATCGTGCACAGTCGCGAAGTTCGATGGACCGACTCCATGACCGTGTCTTGGTGCGCGAAGACATTGAGTGTCTCGTGACTCACTTTATTATGAGGGTCCTCTGTTAGGCTGCGCCTCGCCTCGTATTTAAACGAAGGGCGTGCGGTCTCGGTCTAGAGGAGTCCTTGCGCGGGGCAGCGTCGTGTAACACCCCAAACTAGGCGGATATTACAGTGTCGTGGACCCCCGATTGGACCCACCAGGCGAATGAAAAAGGATGAATTACACAGGGTAAATGTAGTACCGAACCACATTACAACATCAATTACTCCGATTAGGAGTTTCATACAACACACCAGGATAAAATAGAATACATGTGTATCTTATGTGACGATAAAATACACAACACTAAATGAAACGAGTATTCAAATGGAATGTCTGCAGCGGAATAAATAAAGAAAACAAAAATGACTGAATAAGTGATCAATGCATCGGGGCCCCTTCTAGTATCATTAGGACTCCTCGCCGTCAACGTGCTCTCCCGTGCTTTTGCCTTGCCATGACACGAGAAACAAATATCCCCAAACGGGTCGATTATACGTAACAACAATCCTCCGAGTTGAATAAACACAATCATGATTATATCTCGAAATTATGAAATATCACTCGAAACATACGCAATCAAACATGCTATATGAATCAACTAACAAGACGGCTCAAAGGGTGGCGCCACACTACGCCCGGATGGAAATGTGTTCGTGCACAAGCCACCAACGAGTATCGATCGAATACACGTGTGGTCTTGTACCTAATCGATCTCACGAAACAATAAATCTCGTGTGCACACCCAATGTGAGGCCATCAACCAACACACGACTATAATGTGCCCGACATGAAAACCCTACACATACCAACTGCACGCCAAGATGACCGAATGCCACGATATAACAAAAGTGACATCGAAAATGAATAATGACTCACCGAGGTGGAATGGTAACGAAATAAATGACAACTCAATGAAAAGATTGGAACCGTCGTTCCTTATGACTGAAACGATTAATTGATAACAACAAGTTTTGATACGATTAATATAATGATGAATGAGTTATGATTATGAATGAACAACAACAAAAGGGATGAATATCCTTTTAACCGAGTAAGAATTAACTTACACAATACCGGTGACAATTATCCTTCCACGAACAACGTCCTAATTGAGATATCGGTCGCTCGAACAACCTTGAATTATACAATATCCAACAACTCGTTCAATATACGAATCAAACACGAATATAACGAACTCAAAACGTCGATACGATTAAACTAAGTTCAATGGGGCATTATATCGAATACGTTGTGGCCAAACTCCGATTGTTTACAATCAAAACTCAATGAACCACTATCAAATCCCTCAAGAGGTGTTTCAAACCAATAAACACCTTCCAAATGATCAATAATCCGAAATGAATATCCGAAAACGTGATTATAACGACAATTAATCGAAAACCCCCAATTTCAACTCGATATACAAAGTGTTCTTGAATAATCCCTCAATAATCCAATAAATCCTTATACAAACTCATAATCATATACATATCCCTTCATATAACATGATTATAACGTCCAAAATATCATATCTCAACAAAAAATCGAAGTCCAAGGTGTCGAAGAAATTACCTCTTGAATATCCAATCACTTCGATCCGAAGAACACGAGTTTAATCGAGTATCCAAGCTTCCCAAATGATTGAAGGTGATGAAAAATACACACTCAAATGATAATTGATGAAGAAAACTCTCCCTCAAGCTTCTCTCTCGTAAAAGGTGGAAAAAACTGGAAGGAATGAGCTGAAATGCTCAAAAAATGAATTTATAGGGGTTGACTACCCTGCCGGACACGGCCCGTGCCGATCGGCACGGTCGTGTCGCACAGTTGGCCGACAGCTGGACGACAGGGACTCGACCGTGTCCTGGTTGACACGGTCGCGGCGCTGAGGGCCTTCCGATAGCGACCCGCCCGACAGTGACTCGGCATGACTCGACCGTGTCCTGGGACACGGTCGGGCGTGTCGGCAATCATTCCAGGCTTATCCGGAAGAGTACGGCACGGGCCGTGTCGGACGACACGGTCGAGTCTGGTCGGCAGAAACTTCTGCATTTCCGGACGAGTACGGCACGGGCCGTGTCGGACGACACGGCCGAGTTCGGTCGGCAGTGATCGGCCAAAAACTGAAACGACCATAACTCTCTCGTCCGGACTCCGATTGACTCACCGTTTGAACCATTGGAAAGCTAATTCGATGCTCTATAATATTGAAAAGATTTAGAATTTTTGGAGTTACCAAAAATTAATGGTGATTTAACAAAGTCGAACTCATAAGAGGAAAGTTGAAACAATGAACAATAATGATACACAACTCGAAGTTTTTCCGAACGGTGAACACGGTGAATGAACATGATTGATGAATGATTATAATTGAGTGAAAATACACTGAGTGACAATTACAGACTGATAATTACTGAATGAAAAGGAATGAATTACAACCGGTATTACATACTCCTCCCCTTAAAAGGAGTTTCGTCTCGAAACTAAGGGTCAAACAACTCGGGATAACTCTCCCGCATATTCTCCTCGGTTTCCCAAGTGGCCTCTTCGACTCCATGTCTAGACCACCGAATCTTGACCAAAGGGATCGTCTTGTTCCTCAACTGTTTGATTCGCCGCTCTAACACTCGTGCAGACGCTCCTCGTACGAATGATCATCTGCGATCTCGATTCGTCGAACCGAGTATGTGACTCGGGTCGGCAACATACTTCCGCAATCGAGAGACATGAAACACATTATGAATTCGGCTCAACGCCGGAGGTAAAGCCAATCGATAAGCTAACTCGCCTACTCGATCCAAAATCTCGAACGGTCCAATGAATCTCGGACTCAACTTTCCCTCTTCCCAAAACGGAAGATACCACGACTGGGATACCTTGACCAACACATGGTCACCACTCGAACTCTAATGGTCGATTTACGGTTATCTCGCATATGATTTCTGCCGACTCTGAAATCAACAAACGACTCCTAATCAAAGCTACCTTCTCACGGGCGGCTATAAGCATATCGGGCTCGGTGCCGATTGATTCGATAAGTCATCCCAACACAACGGAGATCGACAACGACGACCGTACAAGGCCTCGTAAGGTGCCATCTTAATCGAAGCGTGCCAACTATTATTATACGTGAACTCGATCAACGGTAGTTGGGCTTCCCAATCGTCCTTCCAATCGAGGACGCAAGCTCTCAACATGTCCTCTAATGTCTGAATAGTCCTCTCGATTGTCCGTCTGACCGAGGATGAAAGACGATCGAGATTAAGCCGAGTTCCCATAGCACGATGAATCGATTTCCAAAAATGTGACACAAACCGTCGTCACGATCGGAAACGATACTTTTAGGAGTACCGTGTAGTCTCACTATCTCTTTGATGAATAGTCGGGCAAGTCTCTCGACCCCAAGTATCCTTAATCTCAAGAAAATGAGCTGATTTAGTTAAGCGGTCCACAATCACCGGATCGTATTCATGCCACGGCGACTCGTCGGCAAACTCGTGATGAAATCCATAGAAATGTCTTCCCATTTCCACTGCGGAATAGGGAGAGGTTTCAGCATACCCACTGGCCGATGTTCAATCTTGACTTGTTGGCAAGATAAGCATCTCGAAACAAATTCCGCGACTTCTCGCTTCATATTACTCCACCAGTAATTTTGTTTCAGGTCTTTATACATCTTGCTAGACCCCGGGTGAACAGAATAAGGGGTAGCATGAGCTTCTCTCAAAATCGAGTTTTTCAACTCGTCATTCGCCGGTACGCACAACCGGTTCTTAAACCTCAAAAGTACATCCTCGTGGACCATGAATCCAGGGGCTTTCCCCTGAGTCACATCCTCACGGATGCGCAACAATGAAGGGTCCGAACTCTGATTCTCTCTGATTACCTCCTCAAGAGACGATAAAATCTCTAACATACAAAGTTGTCCCTGAATTCGCTGAAGCCAGACCTCGATCTCGGGTCTAAGGAATTCCTGCTGAAGCTCCTTCTGAACTGTTAAACGAGCAAGCATCTGCTCCTGAACGGACTTACGACTCAAGGCATCGGCGACAACGTTCGCCTTGCCCGGGTGGTAAAGGATCTCAATATCATAATCCTTGATTAGTTCTAACCACCGCCTCTGTCGCATATTTAACTCCTTCTGAGTAAATATATACTTTAAACTTTTATGATCGGTGAATATCTGACAGGTAACGCCATAAAGATAATGACGCCAAATTTTTAAAGCGAACACCACGGCTGCTAGCTCCAGATCGTGAGTCGGATAATTAACCTCGTAAGGTCTCAATTGCCGTGAAGCATAGGCAATAACCTTTCCATTCTTCATGAGCACACAACCGAGACCCTGTCTGGACGCATCACTATAAACTACAAATCCCTCCGTCCCCTGCGGCAAGGAAAGTACAGGTGCTGACATTAACCGGCTCTTGAGTTCCTCAAAACTCCGTTGACACGCGTCGGACCACGTGTATTTCTTATCCTTCCGCAAAAGGTTCGTCAAGGGTTGAGCGATTTTAGAAAATCCCTCCACAAATCGTCGATAGTAGCCCGCTAATCCGAGAAAACTTCTGATTTCCTTAACATTCTTCGGAGGTAACCAGTCTCGGATAGCCTCCGTCTTCTGAGGGTCGACACGTACTCCGTCTGATGAAATTACATGTCCGAGAAAAGTCACCTCGGACATCTAGAACTCGCATTTGGAAAACTTTCCATAGAGTTGCTCTTGTCTCAACACGTCGAGAATCTGATGAAGATGAATCTCGTGTTCCTCTTGGTTACGAGAATAAATCAAAATGTCATCGATGAAGACAACAACAAACCGATCCAAAAAGTCGATGAAGACCCGATTCATTAGTTCCATGAATACCGCAGGTGCATTAGTTAGCCCGAACGACATAACTACGAACTCAAAATGACCATAGCGTGTTCGAAACGCCGTCCTCGCGATATCCGACTCTCGAATCCGTAGCTGATGATATCCAGATCTTAAGTCGATCTTGGAAAATACTGAAGCTCCCTGAAGTTGGTCCAAAAGGTCATCGATACGGGGTAAAGGATACTTATTCTTGATTGTCACCCTATTCAACTCCCGATAATCGATACACAAGCGAAAAGAACCATCCTTCTTTTTGACAAACAGCACTGGTGCTCCCCACGGAGACGCACTCGGTCGGATATAACCTTTCTCGAACAATTCCTCAAGTTGATTCTTCAACTCCTGCATTTCAGTCGGGGCCATCCGATATGGTGCCTTCGATATCGGAGACGTGCGTGCTCCAACTCAATCGTGAATTCCACATCTCTCTGTGGAGGCAAACCAGTAACTCGTCTGGAAATACATCGGCATATTCTTTCACAACCGGAATATCCGACAACAATATCGATGATTTTTCGGTTTTGGTCATATAGCACCAATAACCGACACATCCCTGATCGAGTAACCGTCTCGCTTTCATCAAATTAATGACTTTACGAGCAGTAGGATTACCTCCCTGAAAAACACATTCAAACCCATCGTCTGAAATGATAGTGACCATACGCTTACGGACACTAATGATGGCATCATGACGATCCATCCATCAATACCCAAGATGACGTCGTCCCTCGGCAAATCTACTACGATTAGGTCCACGGCCATACACGACCATGAAATTGAATCGGACAATTCGAATCTCACGATTACCGATAATTCGTCTACCGTCAGTTAGACCAATGACATAAGGCTCACATATAGTAGAAATACCCCTACTTATTCTACGCAAACATGACTCTGAAATGTATGAATGCGATGCACCAGTGTCAAAAAGGGTACACATAGGTTGAGATAGAATATCGAGTGTACCTGAGATCATCCGGGCCTCTGGATCGTCGGTCTTCTTCATCTCATAAATTCGGGGCTTTCCGGCCCCAGAGCCGGATGCTCCCGTCTGATAGCTCTTGGCTCCGCCTTTAGCTCCTGTCGTCTTGAGCAGCTGGCCCGAGTGGCTTTGATTACGCCTTGAATGACACAGGGCACGAGATGACGCGGAGTAGGTTTAGAGTCCCTTCGGCAAAACGGGCCCTATGCCCGGCAATCCACGATTGTGGCACGTAATGACGCCGGACATTGGGTGCTGAAATGACCTGTTCCTCACGGTTGAAACAGTGATGGCGAATCGCCGCTCGTGGATCGAGATTCCACGGGTTTAGACGCCGTGGGAGGTCGCTCAAAAAAAGTAGAGCCCGTACGTGGTTTCTTGAAAGTGGCCTGACGCCCGTCAGACTGATTACGGTTCTTAGATTTCTTGCCAGCAGATGAAGGTTGTTGCTTAGCAATCTCTTTGGCAGTGAGCTCGTAAGTAAGAGCTTTCTCAATGAATTCAGCCAACGTGGTACAATTATGATTAAGCAGTTGTAATCTCATACGGGATTTCAGCCTCTTGCTGAAATACTTGATCTTGTCCGCTTCTGAGTGAATGATAGATGAGGCGAACGGAAGAAGTTCCTGAAATTTTTCGGCGATGGCGAGAACATCATCATCCGCCGAAAGGTCGGGAGTGAGTAATTCCGACAACTTGGTCTCCCTGAGTGGGGCCGGATAGTACCTCTCCATCATGAGAGTCTTGAACTGATCCCAAGTACATGATCCGTCTGTGGGCTTCAACGATAACCACCATGAATGAGCGCTCTTACCAAGATAGTAAGCCGCAACTGAAACTTTATGCCCTTCAGGGCAATCCACCATAGCAAATAATTTCTCGAAATGCTCAAGCCAATGGACGATATCCGCCGGCTCAGATGAGCCCTCAAAGGTAGGTGGTCGCTGGCGAGAGATATCTCTAATGATATTGCTTACACCCCTCTCTTGCCTCTGAGGCGGCGGCGGAGGAGCCTGTTGATTTTGAATAGTGGAGTTATGCATCGTCTGCATCAGCTGTGTGATCTGGGTCATCTGGGCCATCATGCCCTGCATAAAAGCGAGTGGGTCAACCCGAACACCTTCTGACTGAGCGGTGTCCCGAGTACGACTCCCTGATAGAGAATGATCACGTCCAGGTGAATGAGTAGCAGCGTCATTTGCTAGATGAATTAGCATTATCCTCGCATTCGCACGTGTATTCACACGAGCTCTCGGGATTCGGCCCGCTGCGGCCTCGTCCTCCTCGTCCTCTGCCAGCTCTTTCCATACTGAAGTGGAAAGTTACATGATGATTAAATCTCCCACATGAATATCACGTTATGATTACGTCATTAAATGATGAAAATGAGCATACACGTTCTAACACAATGATCATATGAATGATTAACTGAGGTGACATGATTATCTGATGAAACTATTGAAATGATTATCTTGAACAAGTTAACAAGATTAATGATATGATCATCCAGATCAACAATCGAGTAATGAAATGAATTGAGTGATTAATGAGTTAAAATGACCGTCCTGGTCAAAATGAAAATGATGTTGGAGGATTGTTAACTGATAAATTATGAATGAGTGATAATTGCCAGAAATTATACCATGGCGTTAGAAGTCTTATAGTTCTTTCGGTCTGATTGGCTCGGCATCCGCACAGGTCACACGTGACGCGAAAGTCCAATGATACTAGTCCGATGACAATGATTTCAAATGAGACATAACTTGGAGGGTAGTATTCAAAACCACGCTCCGATACCAACTCTGTAACACCCCAAACTAGGCGGATATTACGGTCTGTGGACCCCAGTAGGACCCACCGAGCGAATGAAAAGGATGAATTACACAGGTAAATGTAGTACCGAACCACATTACAACATCAATTACTCCGATTAGGAGTTTCATACAACACACCAGGATAAAATAGAATACATGTGTATCTTATGTGACGATAAAATACACAACACTGAATGAAACGAGTATTCAAATGGAATGTCTGCAGCGGAATAAATAAAGAAAACACAAATGACTGAATAAGTGACTGAACAGACTGGGGCCCCTTCTAGTATCATTAGGACTCCTCGCCGTCAACGTGCTCTCCCTGTGCTTTTGCCTTGCCATGACCTGAGAAACAAATATCCCCAAACGGGGTCGGTTATACGAACAACAATCCTCGAGTTGAATAAACACAATCATGATTATATCTGAAATTATGAAATATCCTGTCGAAACATACGCAATCAAACATGCTATATGAATCAACTAACAGTACGGCTCAAAGGGTGGCGCCACACTACGCCCGGGATGGAAATGTGTCCGTGCACAAGCCACCAACGAGTATCGATCGAATACACGTGTGGTCTTGTACCTAATCGATCTCACGAAACAATAAATCTCGTGTGCACGGTCAATGTGAGGCCATCAACCAACACACGACTATAATGTGCCCGACATGAAAACCCTACACATACCAACCGGCACGCCAGTATGACCCGGAATGCCACGATATAACAAAAGTGACATCGAAAATGAATAATGACTCACCGAGGTGGAATGGTAACGAAATAAATGACAGCTCAATGAAAAGATTGGAACCGCTGCTCCTTATGGTAAACGATTAATTGATAACAACAAGTTTTGATACGATTAATATAATGATGAATGAGTTATGATTATGAATGAACAACAACAAAAGGGATGAATATCCTTTTAACCGAGTAAGAATTAACTTACACAATACCGGTGACAATTATCCTTCCACGAACAACGTCCTAATTGAGATATCGGTCGCTCGAACAACCTTGAATTATACAATATCCAACAACTCGTTCAATATACAAATCAAACACGAATATAACGAACTCAAAACGTCGATACGATTAAACTAAGTTCATTGGGGCATTATATCGAATACGTTGTGGCCAAACTCCGATTGTTTACAATCAAAACTCAATGAACCACTATCAAATCCCTCAAGAGGTGTTTCAAACCAATAAACACCTTCCAAATGATCAATAATCCGAAATGAATATCCGAAAACGTGATTATAACGACAATTAATCGAAAACCCCCAATTTCAACTCGATATACAAAGTGTTCTTGAATAATCCCTCAATAATCCAATGAATCCTTATACAAACTCATAATCATATACATATCCCTTCATATAACATGATTATAACGTCCAAAATATCATATCTCAACACAAAATTGAAGTCCAAGGTGTCGAAGAAATTACCTCTTGAATATCCAATCACTTCGATCCGAAGAACACGAGTTTAATCGAGTATCCAAGCTTCCCAAATGATTGAAGGTGATGAAAAATACACACTCAAATGATAATTGATGAAGAAAACTCTCCCTCAAGCTTCTCTCTCTCGTAAAAGGTGGAAAAAACTGGAAGGAATGAGCTGAAATGCTCAAAAATGAATTTATAGGGTTGACTACCTGCCGGACACGGCCGTGCCCGATCGGCGCAGTCGTGTCGCATAGTTGGCCGGCAGTGGCGGCCGAGGGACTCGACCGTGTCTGGTTGACACGGTCGCGGCGGCGAGGGCCTTCCGATAGCGACCCGCCCAAATGGCGACTTCGGCATGACTCGGCCGTGTCTGGGACACGGTCGGGCGTGTCGGCGATCGTTCGAGCTTATCCGGAAGAGTAATGCACGGGCGTGTCGGGCGACACGGTGAAATCAGTCGGCGGCTTCACGCATTTCGGACGAGTACGGCACGGGCCGTGTCGGACGACACGGCCGAGTTCGGTCGGCAGTGATCGGCCAAAAACTGAAACGACCATAACTCTCTCGTCCGGACTCCGATTGACTCACCGTTTGAACCATTGGAAAGCTAATTCGATGCTCTATAATATTGAAGAGATTTAGAATTTTTGGAGTTACCAAAAATTAATGGTGATTTAACAAAGTCGAACTCATAAGAGGAAAGTTGAAACAATGAACAATAATGATACACAACTCGAAGTTTTTCCGAACGGTGAACACGGTGAATGAACATGATTGATGAATGATTATAATTGAGTGAAAATACACTGAGTGACAATTACAGACTGATAATTACTGAATGAAAACGAATGAATTACAACCGGGTATTACACGTCGGATGAATCACCTCCACCTCCGCGGCTTGTTTGGCTCTGCTTCCACCTCGGCCCACCATGAAGATGGCGAACCTCGACGGTGTACATTGAGACGGGGGTTGTGGCACGTGTTGCATTGTCCGGGTTTACCATGTTAGATGATGATCCTTTGAGGGCGCGCGATCGTGTCCACTGATTAATTTTGGAGGGCCCTCAGACTACGCCGGCCTCGTATTTAAACGAAGGGCGGGCGATCTCGGCCGAAAGGGACCTTGCATGGCCGAAGCAGCCGGTTCCATCGACTACCAGGACCATGGCTTTATGATGTGCGGTGGAGGCAATCTTATGCCTTAGTCCGTCATGTTAGGTGCTGGACTGTAGATGGCGATCGTGTCCTCCGAGTTTTGGTGATGTAGCGTGATGATCGGCGATCGGGCTGGAAGACTGGCGATCATCGCTCGGCTGCCGATCGCTTTATTCGTAGGTTGATAACGGCGATTGGGTGGGAGATCGTCGTCCGGGCGCCGATCGCGCTGCTCATAGGATAAGAAGAAACCTTTGCCTGGCCAGAAAATCTGCGGCTCTAGCCCGGAAGGCTGCGTAGGTCATAGGTTGGTTCTTCGTGAGATGCCTGAACATAGGCGAAAAGCCCTAAAATCCTCCTAGGACCGCGTAGAGGGCGGTCTCATCGCTTACGGTCTCGCCGTTGAGGATGATCACGTCTACCCGGTCGATGTAGTCCGAGTCGGACTTTTCTTCTTCCTGCTTGATTTGCATCATGCGAAGAGGACCTTCTGGCCAGACGACCCTGGTGGCGAAGTACTCCATGAAGACGTGCGCCAGCTGGTTAAAAGAGCCAATGGACCGAGGTGACAATAAGGTGTACCACCGGTAGGCGAGGTCGTCCAGCGTCATAGGGAACATTCGGCACCTGGTCGCGTCTGATGCCCCACACCCGGTCATGTAGATGTTGAACTTGCTCCGGTGCATTTGGGGGTCCGATCGCCCCTCGTACAAGGGTGTTTGAGGAGGAGCGATCTTGTGCTGCACGGGGGCGAGCTCGACGTCGATCGCGAGCGGCTCGCTTGGCTCGGCGATCATCTTCTTGGCGCTTGCCCTGGATTCCAGGAGCGCCTTCATGTCGTCGAGTTGATGTTGCATCGCAGCTATCGCCGTGGCTCGGTCGCTTGCTGATCGGCTTTGGGAGCGGGAGCCGAGGCGATCGTGTACCGATCTCCGGACTCCGCTGCTGCTGACCTCGGCTATTTGGCGAGGGGGAGCCAGACGGTTGGGCTGCCTTATGGGAGTCGGGTAGGCCGAGCTCCTGGTGACGGACTCAAACTCCGTCGTCTCGTAGCTGGGGCCCGACTGCCCCGGTCGCCAAGACGGGTCACTGCCCAGGCGATCGAAGACAGAGGTGCCCCAGCTGCCGAGCGCCTCTTCTTGCGGACGAGAGCCTCCTGGCGATCGCTCGGCCAGTAAAGCCTTGAGCTTCCGCTTGGACTTCCGGGGGACAACCGAGGGGGTGATAGCGGGAGGCGCGTTGAGAGCACTCTGTCGCTCCTGTAGGACGGCCAGGGCCTCTTCGATCTGTTCCTTGGTTCGGAACCGATCGAGCGAGAGGATTGGGCCGCCGTCCAGGGACGAGATCGAGCGTCTCTGACCGAGGCGGCTACCTTCCACCATCGGCTGTGGCTCGGGGCCCAGGGCCAGGCAGGCGTCGGCCGGCAGCCGGCTTTCTTCGACGCGGAGGCAGAAGACATGATTTCTGAAGGATTTCTTTGAAGAGCAGTGAGTGTCACTTCCAGTATATGCCCCGAGAACAATGAGTGTTCTTCGGGACGGTAGGAATAAAAATTTGAGGGTTAGATGCCCTTCTTCTAGCGCCAATTGTTGTTGCCCAAAATATTTATCCGAAGATTAAATACTGCTGGAAGACGGACAACAAACAACAATTTGCGGGAGCACTTCCGAGAGAATATGAATAAACACAAGATTTACCAGGTTTGTTAGGCCCGGGCTTGAATGCTCTCGCGAGATGATATTAATACAAATATTCGTGGATACAAGTATTAATGTGAGAAATCTAAATACAATGAGTGTAAAAAGACTCTGTTAATCCGGCTCTTGAGCGAAGCTCGGTGTTCTTCGTCCCTGCCGATCGTCTGCTTGATGAGAGAGGCCGAGAGAAGTAAGTACCGAATGATAGCTGTTGCCAAGAGTTGGAGATAGCCAAGTGTTGTGAGAAATCTCGTGGGAATGCAGAGAATGCTTGTTCAGTGAGTAAAAATCCCCGGGAATCCGAGTGCAGGGAGCCTTGTATATATAGGGGCAGCCGAGTCTTGTCTTCTGGCGGGCGATCGCCTTCCGGCCATTATAATAATGGGGCGATCGTCTGCCGGCCAATATTATAATGGGGTGATCACACGGGCTGTCGGCCTAAAATCAAAGGTAGATGCTAGCAGTCTGCCTAAAGTCCAAGGCAGTGGCTGGTCGCCAGCTGTGCGGTCCAATGAGGGGCCAGCACGCGTCCGGGGTCACTGTTGTTGGGAATAGTGCCCTAGGACATTCGATGTGCCTAGATTTGTAATTGTCACATTTAAATAAAGTTATTTGATATCATTTATTTCTCGTTGATTATTATAATGTGGGCATGTTTTAATATTATAATAATCGAATAATAGTTATTCACGAATAATAAGATTATTCAAACGTCCCTGGTAAAATCGCGTTGAGTAGAGACTCAAGTGATTAATATACTAGTATAAGTTTGATTGATAATCATCGGATGATTATGCGTATGGTACGGATCAATCTTATGGGTATTGGTTGGAGAACTAATACTGGACCGACCCGCATTGAGATCACTGCATGGAAATGTCATAAGTGAATCTCAATACAGTATGTCAATAAATCCTTGAACCTGAGATTATCATAGAGTCCAACATGATAACTGCTATGCCTTGATGTAATCCAACGTCATCTGAAACATGGTGATCATAAAGGTTAGCGATCGGGATTAGTGGGAGTCATGTAGAGGGCAATGAATAATCAAGATGGGGATTTGTCCCTCTCTTAAGTGAGAGAGATATCTGCTGGGCCCCTCGATAAGTAGGACTGAAGGAAATGCATGGCCATGCTCAAATGAAGAGTCATTTGATTCAATCGATCTACTTAAGATCGAGAAAGCATTTGAACATAAATAAGTATGACAGACTCCATGACTTAGTTCAAATATGATATCGCGTGACAAAGGGATTTGACACGTTAAAAGGTTTAATGGACTATTAACTTATATTATTTGGGTAATCATAATGTCTTGCTAGAGGCCGCTTATGATTTATTATTTAATAAGGTATTAAATAATTGCCAACATAATATAAGCCTTTTGGGTCGCACATACGACAATTATAGACAAGTAGGAATAAATATCAATCGGGAATAATAAATATAATATTGGATATTATATTTATAAGGAGATTAAATAATAAAGTAATATATATAATATTGGATATTATATATATTGTATTATTTAATAAGTTGAGGGGCAACTAAGCAAATACTAGATTATTGAATCTAGGGTTTACTTAGTATAAATATAAGGTCTTGGACAAGGAGTTGTAACTTAAAATAAGACCTAAAATCGGCCCTTCAAGAAGAATAAAAATCGGCCATCTACATTATACTGTAGGAGAACGGAGTCGGTCGTTCCTCTTCCCTTAGTTGATCTTGATCAATAGTACAATCCTTCTAGTAAGGAATTTGTGTTGTACTATTTATCAATATTATTCGTAAGGATCTAGCAATCCGGCTTGTGGAATTGTTCGTGTGTGGATCACCAGAAGAGGAAGGAGATATTCATCTGCTTCTAGTCCGGATCTAGATTTGTTCAATCGGATTAAGGTAATTCGATTAACTCTTTAATTAAACAATTAAATTACTGCATGCGATCCTAAATTGGGTTTTCACTTTTATTGTTCCGCTGCATTTTTACTCCGATTATTTTGTATTCGATACATAGAAAACCCAACAGTGGTATGGGAGCCAACTTGCATGTAATTTAATTGTTCATGTAGAACGTATTTATGTGTAAATTATGTTCCTGATTATGTTTATAAAATATAGATTTTATAAAATATTTTTTTCTGGTTTAATTTGATTAAATCGGATCGTCAAAAATAATTTTACAATTTGCAAAAAAAAGCTGCTGTCGAAGCTGATGGAAACGATCACAGTGTGTCGGGCGGTTCGGGTCCGGGTCGGGTCGGGCCTGGACCCGCGGGTTGTATTAATTAGCAAAAATGATTTTGCATCACCAGGGGTTCGAACCCTGGAGGTCCAGGGCAGCGGCCTAGCAACTTACCATGTGCGCTGCGAGTTTGTTTTGGAAATAATACACGGAAGGTTTTATTAAAGGCAAATAAATCTGCTTTAAATATTGCAAAAATACTTCCGCAAAAGCGGGATTCGAACCCGCGCCATTCGGCTATCCTTCAAAGACCACTTTCCATCTCTACTGAATCTTGTTTTGGTAACTTTTCGTAGTTCCTTTTATAAGTCCTTTTGTTATAAAAGTAAATTTGGAAATAATAGTTGCAAAATGTTGCAACCGCAACCGCCGGAGTTTCGAACCGGGCAAACCCGTGCCCAGATCTCGCTGCGCACCATCTCGGCGAGTCCGATTTTGTTCATGTGATGACTCAAATTTTAATTATTGTCGATTGTCGATAAATTGATTATTTAGTATATTACATGCTTTATTAATTATTTGATAATTATTTATGGTATGTGTGTGGTGTATGGCATGACCATAAATTGACCAATGTGATTGGATAATTTAATTTCTTATGGGTTGGTTTTTACGGCATGCGTGTCGTTTAATTATAATTGGTTTTACGGCCTGCGAGTCGTCTATTTAAATTGTTTATTATTTTAAAGTCTGCGTGTCGTTTGTACTTCTTGTAATTTAATTTATTAGTGTAGTATTAAATTTCATTAATGTAATGAAGACAAGAAGGACGAGATAGATGGACTCGAGGAGCAAATTGATCGCGTATGACGTTCCAAGGAGTTGGAAGATCAATGAAGACCATATTTAACCCTTTAGATGACCTTTGTGATTTTCATGTTGGCTCATGAAAATCACGTTAGATCTATGGTCATGCTATACACGGTCCTATGCTTTATTGTCATGTGATGCGATGTATGTTTAAATTTATGCATGTATGTGATGCTATGTATGTTTAGATGTATGTTAGCAAACATAGACATTAACATAGGATAAAAATCCCTCGTTAAAATTTTAATGCCGTTCATTTGAAAAACACCTATCAAGACTTCGATCATCATGAGTGGGTCATGCCAAAGTGGGCACTCGGATTATCTTAGTAAGGTAGGATAGGTAATGGTGATACCTATACGTTTAATGAATTTGGAAATCAAAATAGTTTTGAACCTTAAGGCATAAGATGGGATTATAACATGCTTGGGCATACGATGCCAAATCCCATGACATAATCTAAGAGTTACATATGATGTAATCGATAAAGAGTTATCCACCTAAAGTAGTTCAATTCTAGGCGTCATGCCAAAGCCGAGTTTAGGATTGTGCGAAATGGGATCTTAGCCCACTAAAATTACAAATGTTGTAAATTGAGGGTACTTTGTTTTAGTGGGAGTATTTTTCGAGAAATAAAATAATGTGACTAAATATTTTGCATATTGAATTTTGTAGAATGGCATCAAACAACACATCCACCATTTCATCGCGATCCGTCCTTGAGAAGGACAAGAAAGAAAATGGCGAACTATCTGGATTGGATCCGAGCACGAGAATAGTTCTCAAGCAAGAAAGAAAGTCGTATGTTCTTGAGGAAGAAATTCCCGATGAGCCACCGACAATGCAAATAAAGCAACAAAAGACAAATGGAAGAAACATTGTGATGATTCCATTGATGTCGGTTGTCTTATGTTAGCCACCATTTGTCCGAACTTGAAGAATGCGGAGGAAATGGAAGCTTATGAGCTAAATGCTCACCTCAAGGAAACTTTCTCGAAGCATGCTAGGCAAGAGAGGTATGAGACCTTTCAAGCCTTGTATGCTTGCAAGATGGTTGAGGGGACATCTGTCGGCGCTCACGTGCTCAAGATGAAAGGATATATTGATCATCTTGAAAGGCTTGGTTTTCCACTTTCTAAGGAGCACTCCACGGATGTGATCCTAAACTCATTGCCCGAAAGTTTGGTCGGTTCATTATGAACTATAATATGAATGAGATGGAGAAGTCCATTCTTGAAATGCATGGGATGCTTAAAACTACTGAGCGTAATATTAAGAAGAAACCAAACCATGTGTTGATGGTCGAAAGGGAAATCCTTTAAGAACAAAGGCAAGGGCAAGGGTAAGGCAAAAGTTGCCAAATCTAAAGACCCTACTAGGCCGGGTTTCAAGGCTAAAGCTCCCAAAGATGGAAATTGCCATCATTGCAATAAACCAGACATTGGAAAAGAAATTGCAAGATTTACTTGGAAGAGCTAAAGCGTACCAAGGCGGTGAGACCGCCACGGTATATTTGTTATAGAAGTTAACTTATCTACCTCTAACTCCCGGGTATTAGATATCGGATGTGGATCTCACATTTGTACAAATGTGCAGGGGTTGAGAAGCGAGAGAATCAAGAAAGGGAAGTAGATCTAAGAGTCGGCAATGGAGCAAGAGTTGCCGCACTAGCCGTAGGAACTTATGATCTAGTTTTGCCCAATGGGCTTTTGTTAGTTTTGAACAATTGCTATTATGTTCCTGCTATGAATAGGAATATTATTTCGCTTTCTACATTAGATTGTGAAGGTTACGCTTTTCTTATTAAGAATAAGATCATTCGTATTTTCTTTGATGACTTGCTTTATGGTACCGCAAAGTTATATAATCGGCCTTTACAATATTGATCTAGATGAGTCCGACACTTTGGAAGTCTATAACATTGCATCCAAGAAACCTAAGCTCAATGATTCTAATCCGACTTACTTATGGGATTGTCGACTTGGTCACATAAACGAACGCATTTCTAAACTCCATAATGATGGACTTTTAGACTCTTTTGACTATGAATCATATGGGACATGCGAATCTTGTTTATTGGGCAAGATGACGAAGAATCCTTTCACCGGTCATGGAGAAAGGGCTAGTGATCTATTAGGCCTAATACATACTGATGTGTGCGGACCTCTTAGCACTCATGCCAGAGGCGGATACCAATACTTCATTACATTCACCGATGATTTTAGCCGATATGGATATGTTTATCTTAAGAAGTATAAACATGAATCTTTTGAAATGTTCAAAATATTCCAGAATGAAGTACAGAATCAACTTGGCAAGACAATTAAAGCCCTTCGATCAGATCGAGGTGGGGAATACTTGAGCCAAGAATTCGATGATCATCTTAGGAGTTGTGGAATTGTTTCGCAACTTACTCCTCCCGGCACACCTCGGATAACGGAGTGTCCGAGAGGAGGAATCGAACTTTATTAGATATGGTTCGATCCATGATGAGTCGAACAGAGCTTCCATTATCATTTTGGGGCCACGCCTTAGAAACAGCACATTCACCCTTAACCGTGTTCCATCTAAAGCGGTTGAAAAGACACCATTTGAGAAATGGATAGTAAAAGACCAAACTTGTCTTTTCTAAAGATGCGGGTTGCGAAGCGTTCGTAAGGCGCCAAGTGTTTGACAAGCGGCAGCCAGATCTGAAAGATGTTTATTTGTGGGATATCCTAAGGAAACTAAAGGATATTACTTTTACAAGCCCGCAGAGAACAAAGTGTTTGTTGCTCGAAATGCTGTATTCTTAGAAAGGGAATTTATTTCCAAAAGAGACAGTGGGAGAAGAGTAATTCTCGAGGAAAATCGAGAACCACAAGAATACATCGCTTCACCGATGGAAACCGAACAAGCTCAACAAACAGTTGAAGAGCCCATTCAAAGTACACAAGTCCCACGCAGATCTGATAGGATGCGACATGAACCTGAGAGATATGGTTATCTCGTAACGGAGGATGATGATGCATCGCTCATAGATGATGAGCCTAGTACCTATCTGAGCCGCCTGTGACCGTAGTCCGAGGAATGGCTAGAAGCCATGAAGTCAGAGATGCAGTCATTGTATGACAATCAAGTTTGGATCTTTATAGATCCTCCTGATGGTGTTATAACCATTGTGTGCTAATTGGTATATAAAATGAAGAAAGACATGTATGATAATCTGCAAGCATATAAAGATAGACTTTTGGCAAAAGGTTATGACATGATTCATGGTGTTGACTATGATGAGACCTTTTCGCCAAGAGTCATGCTTAAATCAATTAGAATTTTATTTGCCATTGCCGCATACTATGATTATGAAATATGGCAAATGGATGTCAAAACAGCATTCCTTAATGGAAACTTACTCGAGGATGTGTATATGACACAACCCGAAGGTTTTGTTCATCCGTAAAATTCTAAAAAGGTTTGCAAGCTTCAAAGATCCATTTATGGGTTGAAGCAGCTTCTCGGAGCTGGAATCTTCGTTTTGATGAAATCACAAAGAGTTTGGGTTCATTCAAAATGAAGATGAACCTTGTGTGTACAAGAAGGTTAGTGGGAGAATAGTTGTTTTCTTAGTCTTATATGTAGATGACATATTACTCATTGGAAATGACATTCCCACCTTGCGCATACCAAGACTTGGTTGGGAAGTTGTTTCTCAATGAAAGACTTAGGAGAAGCTGCTTATATTCTTGGGATAAAGATCTATAGAGATAGATCAAAGAGATTGATTGGTCTGAGTCAAAGTATATACATTAATAAAATATTGAAGAGGTTCAATATGCAAGACTCCAAGAGAGGACTCTTGCCAATGTCACATGGCATTCATCTGAGTGAGACTCAGAGTCCTAAGACTCCTGATGAGCGAGCACGTATGAGCAAGATACCATACGCATCGGCTATTGGATCGATCATGTATGCCATGATTTGTACTCGACCAGATGTATCGTTTGCTCTTAGTATGACAAGTCGATACCAATCGAATCCAGGTGAAAGTCACTGGACAGCAGTGAAAACCATCCTAAAGTACTTGAGAAGAACTAAGGATGATTTCCTAGTTTATGGAGGGGTGGGAAACGAGCTGGCTGTAAGAGGTTACGCCGATGCAAGTTTCGAAACCGACAGAGACGATTTCAAATCGAAAACTGGTTATGTGTTTGTATTGAATGGAGGTGCTGTGAGTTGGAAGAGTTCCAAGCAAAGCACGGTTGCTGATTCTGTTACAGAAGCTGAGTACCTGGCGGCATCGGATGCAGCTAAGGAAGCCGTATGGATCAAGAAGTTCGTTACCGAACTAGGAGTGGTGCCAACCATCCAGGGTCCCATAAGCCTTTATTGTGACAATAATGGTGCTATTGCACAAGCTAAAGAGCCTAGGTCCCATCATAATTCCAAACATATACTCAGAAAATATCACCTAGTCAGAGAGATCGTCAGACGAGGAGATATTACAATATGCAAAGTAGCAACGGAAGAGAATGTTGCAGATCCACTTACCAAGCCTCTCTCACGAGGAAAGCATGTTGAGCATGCTAGAGCGATAGGACTAAAGGTCATGAATGAATGGTCCTAGTGCAAGTGGGAGATTGTTGGGAATAGTGCCCTAGGACATTCGATGTGCCTAGATTTGTAATTGTCACATTTAAATAAAGTTATTTGATATCATTTATTTCTCGTTGATTATTATAATGTGGGCATGTTTTAATATTATAATAATCGAATAATAGTTATTCACGAATAATAAGATTATTCAAACGTCCCTGGTAAAATCGCGTTGAGTAGAGACTCAAGTGATTAATATACTAGTATAAGTTTGATTGATAATCTTCGGATGATTATGCGTATGGTACGGATCAATCTTATGGGTATTGGTTGGAGAACTAATACTGGACCGACCCGCATTGAGATCACTGCATGGAAATGTCA
Organism: Orobanche coerulescens; assembly: GCA_033398695.1. NCBI lineage: Eukaryota > Viridiplantae > Streptophyta > Magnoliopsida > Lamiales > Orobanchaceae > Orobanche > Orobanche coerulescens. The sequence goes on along the minus strand of CM065811.1, from coordinate 90,593,114 downwards.
TAAGTGAATCTCAATACAGTATGTCAATAAATCCTTGAACCTGAGATTATCATAGAGTCCAACATGATAACTGCTATGCCTTGATGTAATCCAACGTCATCTGAAACATGGTGATCATAAAGGTTAGCGATCGGGATTAGTGGGAGTCATGTAGAGGGCAATGAATAATCAAGATGGGGATTTGTCCCTCTCTTAAGTGAGAGAGATATCTGCTGGGCCCCTCGATAAGTAGGACTGAAGGAAATGCATGGCCATGCTCAAATGAAGAGTCATTTGATTCAATCAGTCTACTTAAGATCGAGAAAGCATTTGAACATAAATAAGTATGACAGACTCCATGACTTAGTTCAAATATGATATCGCGTGACAAAGGGATTTGACACGTTAAAAGGTTTAATGGACTATTAACTTATATTATTTGGGTAATCATAATGTCTTGCTAGAGGCCGCTTATGATTTATTATTTAATAAGGTATTAAATAATTGCCAACATAATATAAGCCTTTGGGTCGCACATACGACAATTATAGACAAGTAGGAATAAATATCAATCGGGAATAATAAATATAATATTGGATATTATATTTATAAGGAGATTAAATAATAAAGTAATATATATAATATTGGATATTATATATATTGTATTATTTAATAAGTTGAGGGGCAACTAAGCAAATACTAGATTATTGAATCTAGGGTTTACTTAGTATAAATATAAGGTCTTGGACAAGGAGTTGTAACCAGAAAATAAGACCTAAAATCGGCCCTTCAAGAAGAAGAAAAATCGGCCATCTACATTATACTGTAGGAGAACGGAGTCGGTCGTTCCTCTTCCCTTAGTTGATCTTGATCAATAGTACAATCCTTCTAGTAAGGAATTTGTGTTGTACTATTTATCAATATTATTCGTAAGGATCTAGCAATCCGGCTTGTGGAATTGTTCGTGTGTGGATCACCAGAAGAGGAAGGAGATATTTATCTGCTTCTAGTCCGGATCTAGATTTGTTCAATCGGATTAAGGTAATTCGATTAACTCTTTAATTAAACAATTAAATTACTGCATGCGATCCTAAATTGGGTTTTCACTTTTATTGTTCCGCTGCATTTTTACTCCGATTATTTTGTATTCGATACATAGAAAACCCAACAACTGTCACATGCGGCCCTACTGACAACTTTCGGCGGGCCTGTCGGCTAGTGGACGGATGCTGACAGGCTGTGGTCAACGATCCGTGAATTGCGGATCTTGTCTCGGCTCTTGCACGTGGGCTCAGTCCTGAGGCTCGGCCTTTGCTGACTGGATGACTATCGGCATGATGCGGTCGTCTCTAGCTGGTCACTGAGGGTCGTCATCGGCCAGTCGCTGAGGGTCGGCATCGGTTGGTCACCAAGGGTCGGTCGGCAGGTGTCGAGAGATGATCGTCCTCTAGTCGGTCGCCAGGAGTCGGTCGCCAAGTACCGAGAGACGATCATATTTGATGTCGATCGCTCGGCACCAGGACCTGTCCTGGGACCTTCAGTTGGCCGATTCATCTTGCCTGCGGGGCAAAGGCTAGGCCGCCTGGTCGCTGGTCGGCAGTCCTGCCTCGGCTGCTCGGCAGTGGCTAGGTCACCCGATCTCCGAGGCGATCGCCGGTCGGAGAGTATAATTCTCGACACAACACATAGCACATCCGGTTTGGATTTCAATTTACCGAAAACTCGGTGGAGGGAAGGAAAACCTTGAAACCTTATAAACTTAATAATTTGTTGTGGGAGAATTTTCGTGATTAATGTTACACTTTGCACATTAATTAATTTAAGTGCATTTGTGGCATTCATACAAAATGAAACAACCATTCACAACCTAGTTGCTACCAACATGTGGTTCATGGACCGTTCCTAGAAAACAAAAACTCCGTAATCTAATTACAAGTCTTCGTCTTGAATCTTCGTCTTCTCGAAAAGAATCTTCCTTCGGTCTTCGTCATTACATATAAATTTTACATTGAAAATTGCATCCTAGATACAAATATTTTTAGTAAAATAAATAGGCTCAAAACGGCCTTTACAACCCAATCGAATAAAACGAACAATTCAAAAAACTAAGTCCACGAACCACATCCCCATTCAAAAGCATTCATCCAATAAATACTATATAAATGGAAAGCGTAGAGATACATTGATTCAATCAACAATACGAACCGATCCAATCGATTCATTCAAAACAAATTAATCCAATTAATTCAAACAACCATCAATTTTAACTGGTTCCGGACGATAAAATATTTCATTAAATTAATTCCCCTAAGATTAAAATTACCATAATTAAATCTTAGTCAAATTAAATCCAATTTAATTTGTGGGAAATTAATTATCGAACTAAATATAAAAAAGGAGTCGAAAAACACGGCCGGAGCACTGTCCAGCAAGCTGCCCAGCAGGCTGCCGAGCAGGTCCGGCAGGGACCGAGACCATTGCCAGGCAGCGGCCGAGAGGCTGCCGAGCATGTTCGACAGGGGCTGGCAGACCGCGGTCCAGAGTGGCAGACCGCGAGGCAGCGCCCGGACAGCTCCAAGCTGCCGGGTCCGTTTACGTTTCCGGCTCGTTTTTTCGCCCCGATTCGAAAAATAATATTTTTCTAATATTTATATTACTCATTTAAATCAGTTTTTCAAAAGAAAAATAGATTTATATTGTAACATAAAATCATGAAAAATTAATTTTTAGATGAACAATAGAAAATCAACGATTAATACGATTATGATTCCAAATCATATACCATCTAATCAAGCATTCCAAATGCCAATATCTTATATACGATCGCAAGACCTACGCTCCGATACCACTGTTGGGATTCGGTGAGCGGAAGCGGTAAAACGAAAATTAATTCGATCCGAATCCATACGAGGAACGATCGAGCTACGTATATACGAATATCAAAACGAATTCACAAGAGATATAGAAACTCACCCTTGTAGTCCGTTGATTAGATGGATTCCTTCTCTTGAGCTATTACCCAATCTTTAGGCAATCTCCCTGCAATTCAATCCGCTCCAAGCTCTTGAATGATTCAACGCCGAAAGCACCGCGTCTCTACTTGCCACGCGCCGGAGAAATGACCGGAACGACGATCACTTTGCTATCCTCCGAGGATATGGCTAGAGCCAAGTGATGAAGCTTCCAATATGAAATTATAATACTCTAAGTGTATAACTCACAATCTCTCTTTTATTTCTCAATTTTCCTCCAAGAAAAATCAAGAATTTGTGAAGAAAAATGGAAGAAGACTTGGAGTAGATGATGAAGACTATGAGAAAAGTTTTTTCTCTCTCCCTCACTCACTCTCACGTTGGAAACAAATGGATGGTGAGTGATTGTCTTCTTTTTCCTTTTTATTCAACTCCCCACATGTAACAACTCATGCTAATGAGAATCAACCCCACCTATACAATTATCATCCATTAAATAATGGAGACAAGAGTCCAAAAGGAAGGTGGCTTGAAATGGGGGGCGGCCCATGTAGAAACCAGACGAGTTCGGTTCATTTGGGACTCCTGTGAGTCCAAACAGATAAACTCCGATTACGTTCCGATGTATTTATATCGATTAATTAATCCAATTAATTAATCATATTAAATACATAATAATATAATTAATTTCTCCAAGAAATAATTATATTCATGAATTAAATTAATCACCCTGTAATTTATTTAATTAATTAGGCCGTAAATTAATTTATCCAATAAATCAATTTAGACATCCAATTCCCCAAATTAGATATCCAATATCTAATATTGATAATGACAGAATTAAGCTTGATTCATTCTGTCGTCAATCCTAATGCGCGACTCGGTAGGTCCGTCTCAGTCATCAATGAGAGGAACCAAAGAGTAGTAGCACCACCTAGCCAGACTGGCGGCCTACACTGTACCCCAACTGAAAACGAATGATGGGATCATTCAAGAACCATTTTGTCGTGAATACCAGTATACGTATAAACCCTTCTTTCACATGTCCCGATTAAGTTATAGGGTCACGGTCTCAAACCCTATCTGTACTTGACGCTATGCATGCGTTAATGCAAATCGAGATCATCGAGCTCTCGTGTATCCAATACAACTAGCTCCAATGCTTTGGCCAAAGACTTACGATCTCATCTGCCAATAACCACACAGGACATATAACCCGCTCACTAACGGGAGAAAGAATTCTATCTTGGTATTCAGTAGGACCTGCTACTTGCCCGTCAAGATGCACGTCTAGGTTGACCCCCACCTTCTGGTTTACAAGATCGAACTACTCTAATGAAAATCTTGACGTCACAAGCACATCCTTACTAAATCCCCAAGTCGAAGGTTCACGAATACCTATCACAACCTTTCGATTCCGTCATTGACAGTCCCGGAGTAAAATCCGTGTGACGAATGGAGGTTGAGTCGGTTCGAGTATACTAATCCAATTAGCATACCTATAACGTGTGCTCCCACTGACCATTAGTGTTCGACAGGCATTCTCCATGTCAAAGAACACGTCATACAAGTCTTCACATAAACTTAACGCCCAGTCAAGTTTCATCGACTTGCGAACGATTAAGTATTTGAGCTATAAACCTTTCCAGTGCCGACCCCCTTATCTAATAAGGAGTGGAACGTTTTGCTCTCAACTACACGGACTAGTTTCTATATGTATATTTACGAGTTAGGAATGCCAGTAACTTCCAGTAAATAAAGAAACAATCATTGCCTTATATTAATGATTTACACAATTACAAGTACAATGCCCTCAATCAACATCCTCTAAGTGGCATTCGAGGGCATACTCCTAACACGTTCCACATTACAAAAGTTTATAAAGTAGAAAACCCTTTTGGACCCCAAGTCCTGAGTTATGAAACAATTTAAAAACCGATTGGGTCTCGGCCCAAAATCATTTTCCGTAAAATATTCGTAAAATATTCATTTTGAAAAGTACCTTTTTCAGATGTTCAAAAACAGTTTCATATGTCTCAAAATGAACTAACATGACTACATGTTCCTCTCAACGACACACAACTCCGTTTTCCAAATTTAACGGGTATATCTATTTTCCATAATCATGGCTTCTCAAGATCATCGGTTTTGTCCCAACGATTATGTTCTGCTATCTCATAACATAACACATAATATTCTTTCGAATCTCAAAGCACATCAATATTATAACTGCAAATAACCTCAATGCAATTCAAAATCCAAAAACTTACAGACGTGAAGCCGACGATACTCGATATAGATATTTCAACTCTAGAAAATACTCGATATAGATATTTCAAAACATGCGTTTTGCAAGATTGGTTCAACTCGAGAACACAACACATATCTTCCCAAAGAAACACGTTAGTACCATTTGGAAAAGTTTAAAACAACCACAATACCACACTGGTAAACCACATAACACACAAGCCCGAGTGAACAACAAAAACTAAGGGCTCTTCGTCAACTGACAACTTGAATGACACGACAAAAACACGACTCGACTCGACCCAACCACCTAGGTTTTCTCAACCTAAGCTCCGATACCATATTCTGTAACACCCCCAGAGCCATCCAGGAATATCACAGCGTCGTGGGCCCCGAGACGGAACCCACAAGGCTAAAAGACATTTTTACAAACATTTCAAATACGCCTAAGCGGCGATGACGGTAATATCTTACGAAAATATCCAGGCACTTTATAAAATCCATTTAAACAAAATTGTCGAAAAACTCTCATTTGAAAGTACAAGGCCAAATAGCCGAAACTCAATAGTTTAGAAAACAATTTTCCAAAGTAACTTAAGTTACCAGATAACGAAAGGTCATTTAAAAATACTCAAGTAGCGGAAATGACAAAACAGTTAAAAATACTCTAGCAGCGGAACCCAACAACTAGTCAAAATACTCGATTCACAAACACATGCCATAGTCAGTATTCTCCAGGAAGCTCATCTCTTCACGACCGCTACAAGCTCGATATCCCGAGAACCTAAAAAGAAAGCCCACGAAGGGGTCAACCATAATACTCAACAATGATAAGAATCACATCACGTCAATAATTGCATACCAATGAAATACTAAGAAAGAATACGACCAATATAATCTTACCGCCATAACTTTACCAACTTGTGATAATCCTTACCAAAATTCACATCTCGTATCCTCAGCGACACAATAAACTCCTACCTAAATATCTGTACGAGTAACACCCCCAGATTTAACCGGGAATATTACATTGTCGTAGGCCCCGAGATGGAACCCACAAGGCTAAAGGAAATTTTCGCAAACATTTACAAATGCCCAAGAGGCCGACGACGGTACTATCTTTACAACATTCGAAGAATATATAAAATCTGTTTATCAAAACCGTCGCAAAATCTCGTTTGAAAGGACAAGGCCTGAAATGCCAGAACTCAACAGTTTAAAAATATACGTTAAGCTCTCGCTTACACTTACCGACAAAATAGTTTAGAAAATAATTGCCAAAGTAACCTATGTTACCAGATACCAAAAGGCTATTTAAAAACACTCACGCAGCGGAAAAGACAAACAATTAAAAATACTCTAGCAGCGGAATACAACAACTGATCAGGAACTCAGAACACAATTACATGCCCGAGCCAGTACCCTCCGGGAAGCTCATCTCTCCACGACCGCTACAAGCTCGATATCTCAAGAACCTAAAAAGAAATCCCACGACGGAGTCAGCCATAATATCCAACAATGATAACCGTCACATCACACTAATAAGTACATACCAGTGAGAATACAAAATAAGAATACGACCAATGTAATCTTATTGTAGTAACTTTACTTACTCAAACAATTCTCGTCAGAATAACCATTATCACATCTCGTACTCGATTAACCAATAAACTCGAACATAATATCTGTATTGTACCTAAAACAATACTGAAGATTCTCGACTATCATCACCAACTCACGATACGAAAATATACCAGTTCTGACCAATACGATCCATCGGATAGCATCATCAAATCCCAAGATGATAACCGATTGTCCATCAAAAGACAAATACCAAGGAAATACGGAACATACCTCAAGATATGAACTGCCACGACGAAATCACGTCAGTCCAATCCAAGATCAGATCAACAACCAACGGACACGGTCCTAACACAAGACCTACAAATGCATACTCATATGACAACGTCAATATGCTCAAACCAATAACAACAATGTATACTCAAGAGAAATCCCATGATCCAGCGCCCTCAGCATAGATCCTCTGATGATCCTACTAGATCAACATGAGATGGATAACTAACAATATACATATACACAACAACACATGATAAAATCAATGATGCGAATACACATGATTTCATCAACACAATACCGGGTAATCCAACGATCCAGCGCCCTCAGCATAGATCCCCATGATGATCCCGTCGGACCAACGCATGGTGGAAAACCTGTCCAACTATCCAGCGCCCTCAGCATAGATCCCCATGATGATCCCGTCGGACCAACGCATGGTGGACATCCGATCCAGCGCCCTCAGCATAGATCCTCATGACCCCATCGGATCATTTACAACATAAACAATGCAATTATGCATACACATATGCAACTCAATATGTTCATCAACATGAACAACATATGAATCAAAACATGAACGACACTGTGATGACACAACTAGGACGACTTCATGTTCAGCAACATGAATGACAACCTGCATGATCAACAACATCAATGCTAAACTGAATCATACTAAGATACTTGTCTCGAGTCCTTCAGGAGAAATCTCGATGTCAAATCATCACCAGCGATTATCCTCAATGCTCGGGGACCCAAACGTACCATGGACTAAAGATACTCATATCCTCATCTTTATAGCAACGTAACCTTGATACCCGAATATGCCAATAACCGGGATAAAGCATATATATCATGTTTTACCTCCCAGAATCGGAAAGACAACATATAATCCGAATCTCCAGAATTTGCAGTAATAATCATTGCTATATGCAATATAAACGAAATGAAACTGAAACCATTCATTAAACATTATAACTGAGCAAGTAATAACTTGCCTCGATACCGATACGACGATGATCTACCAATCTCATTGCTTTCATCTACGAGCTCCTCGGCTCCCGGCCAAAGCAACTCACGAACGTACTCGAACACGACCGCAACATATGGTTATAATCACCGATCAATAATCTCAACCTATTGAAGTAAACAATTAATACATATCCAATAACAATCAACAACCGAAATGACCAACCGATCAACTCAACGATTTCACAATATCTCGATTAGACACAAGTCCGAACAATCCAACTCAACCAATTACAAATTCATAACCAAAATACGATTACAGATACGAATGTAACGGGAATCATATTCAGTGATCAATCACAATCTTTCCGGATTCCAAATTGATATCATGATTCGTATTTCATCAAGAACATACGAATCCTACTACTACAATCAACGAACATTCTATTTTCATATCTAAAGATACCGATAATTCAACCTACGATCGTCTTTCTATGTTAAATTCATCAAGGAGTTCCTCAAGAACACTAAATGATTCAAAACCTTGTTCATAACCATCAAAACCGCGTAATTCGATATCCTCTAACATCAAAACAAATCCTCATTCCTGATTCAAGGTGTATATTATCATCTTCTTCAACATACGATCTTCCTAACATCAAAAATCGCAACAACAATACTAAGAACATCAAGAACTCTATGATTTCATAATCATAATCAACATATTCAAGACATAAACCAACATATCATCATCTTCCTTCAACATACACCTCATATATCCTCAAGAATTGTAATAACAAGATCATAATAATCTTCATACGAAACATTCATCAACAACAACATCAAAAATCCGAAATTCAAGAGAGGATTATCCAACATACCTCTTAGAAGATGAAAAACACAAGGAATCACTTCAAGAATCATCAATAGCTCCATATCCAAGCTTCAATCCCATGTTTCAAGCTCAAAATCGACTTAGAGGAACTGAAAATGCCATCTCTGAGTGTTTGGGGAGAAGAATGTAATAAAATGTCCAAGGGAAATGAAAGACGGGCATTCTCTTATAAAACATTTCTGTTTGTTACGTACGTAACAAGTCCTTGTTAATGTACGTAACAACCTATTACGTGCGCTATCTTACCTTGATAGCATACGTAATGGCAGTCCAGAGTTAACTGACCTATTTTGTGAACTTCCTTACGTACGTAACACTTTCACCATAACGTACGTAATACGTACGTTGACTTGCTACAGTAAAATCTCATATTACGTACGTAATACACCCTGTAAAGCGTACGTAATACGTAGTTGACTTGCCCAAGCACATTCCTCGCTGAAAGACGCCGACCACGGGTCCCACCTGTTGGCCACAAGTCTGATTCCCTTTGTTACGTACATAATACATTAGCCATAACGTACGTAACACTATCAATTTAACGTACGTTAGCTCTGGAATTTAGCATACGTAATGGCCTATATACTTAGCCAAAAATCCAACTGTTCCTGTTCGTCTCAACATACCGGATACGTATACACTTACTGAATCCAATACTATTCTCATACGATATACCCAATATCAAAAGTGCGATAACCTGATACATGATATCCTCAATTGTAACTGTTTACCAAATACAAAAATTATACAACTACAATTGCCTCAGTCTTTCTATTATTTTATCCATACTGTACAGATTCCATCCTGTACAATATAACTAGGATAAAATAACATTAAACAATCGCAGTGGAATTTCAGGATATTACATTCTACCCCACTTAAAATAAGTTTCGTCCTCGAAACTTGCAATCCGTCACAAAGACAAACAAACCGTTCAACCCAAATATCCTGAAACCATCATGACAACGACTAATCGTCATCATTACTGAATAATCAAAATAGCATACTTACAAATGTGCAAAGTCGACGATCTCCTGAGATACTAGCAAGTGACTTCACTATAAAGCCTCGATACGCTTACAATCACATTCCATGAATCTCAACAAAATATATCATCTTCGGATGACATAATTTATCCGTGTCAAATCCTGTCTGCCTGATTACCCAATCAAGTCCAAAACCTGCTAAGATTCAATAATGCATGATACATCTGTGAAACAACTGCCCAAATCAACGACACAAATCCCGAAACATCGGCACAAAGTTTGAACGCTCAAATGATCACCAGCAATGATCAACCAATAAATCAATCGAGAATATCATCGACATGATAAACTCTAGTACGAGCAATCTAAAGGTCAAAACGTAGCCGAGAATATCATCATCATGATAAACTCCAATATGATTAATACAGAACCACAGAAATCGATATACGAACGAATAAAGTTCTCAAAACAACACACCAATCACATACAGTGGATCTCAATAAACATACCCTGTTGGTCAACATACCCCTCGGCATACGAACAACCAATCGCAAATTGGCGAACATACCAAATCATACATGGAGTGGGAACGACCACTCAATATCCAAAACAACCAATATGGGGTCACCATCCCCAAACCTACACTTACACAAAAATCATTCAAAAATCACTATGGTAAAAATCACACTACTACCATACCAATGGAATCACATAGCACATATGTCCCGATTTCACGACATCCAAAGTTCCAGAATTACATCCTGTGCATGGATCTACAACACGCAACATATTTCTCTTATCTGATCGACCAACCGATCATCTATAGATAATCAAACTACCATATTAAAATTCGAATCTCTTTTCCTCGTACCATCGATATGATATCCAGTTTGTGAGTTACACTCATAACTTTACCATGATATGTACTATGCACTAAATGCGTCTGTATATCAATCACATTTTCAAAACCAGTTTGAAATCATATAGTCTTGTCGAAAGACAAATTTTTGAAAGTTCTTTCAAAAATTTCAAAACTCCAAAACATAAATTTTAATAAGACCACGAAATTAATTTTCGAAAAATTAAATCGGCTCGCTGGTGCCAAGTATTCGATAACAGTTTTCCTTCGAATCCATACGATTTCGAAGTTTTAAAATGAAAACTATGCAAATGATTGACCACATTCATATGCCTATATACCAATTTAGTTCGTCACTAATTCCACTGACATTCCATTGGAAAACTACACGATATAGTTCCAAAATCTCAATATATAAACTCCGACCAAAAACTCCTTTTCCACATATGACTTGCAACGTCAGTCATTAACCCATCTTGGATCACCTCAAATATGCTATGACAAAACATTGAATAATCGACAGATCAAACACAATGAAAGACTACCCGAGAAGTTTCATTTGAACCAATGAACCAAAACCTTGAAAGATGGAAATAAAGTAGGTAAACGATTGGTAAAGTGTTTTACAAATCTCGGGAGTTTTAGAAAACAGAAAAGCTTTCTTTTGAAATATTTGGGTCTTAGCCCGTATCTTGTTCCGTATTGCAAGAAGTTTAAAAGGTAGAAAACCCTTTTCGGACCCCAAGTCCTGAGTTGTAAAACTATTTTAAAATCAATGTCTCGGCCCAAAATTATTTTCCGTAAAACATCCATAAAACATTAATTTTGAAAAGTATCATTTTCAAAGGCTCAAAAATAGTTCATATATCACAAAATGAACTAACATGACTACATGTTCTTCTCAACAATCCACAGTCCTTCTCCCGAATACACGATTCCATTTCCAAAATCTAACCGACATAATGATTTCTAAAATCATAATTTCTCAAGATCATGAATCCTGTCTCACTCTGTCATCTCATACTGTGAAGCATAATATCTTTCTGAATCTCAAAACATATCAACTTAGAACGGCAATAAATCTCAATGAAATTCAAAAATCTAAATACTTACAGATCGTGAAGCCGATGATTCCCCGTGATACTGGCACATGTATCAACTCTAGAAAATACTCGACGCAGATATTTTCAAAATACACATTTTGCAACTCAGTGCAACTTGAGAACACAACACATCTCTTTCAAGAGAGTCACGTTAGCACCATTTGGAAAAGTTTACAACCACTCCAGTACTATACTGGTAAATCACATAACGCACAAGCCCGAGTAAACAACAAAACTCTAAGGCTCTAGAATTCGTCAATCGACAACTTGAATCAGGCAACAAAACACGACCCAACTCGACCCGACTGCCTAGGTTTTCTCAACCTAAGCTCTGATTACCATAATCTGTAACACCGCCCAGATTTAACTGGGAATATTACAGCGCTGTGGGCCCCGAGATGGCACCCACAAGGCTAAAGGAAATTTTCGCAAACATTTACAAATGCCCAAGATGCCGACGATGGTACTATCTTTAAAACATTCGAAGACTATATAAAATCTGTTTATCAAAACCGTCGTAAAATCTCGTTTGAGAGGACAAGGCCTGAAATGCCAGAACTCAACAGTTTAAAAATATACGTTAAGGTCTCGCTTACACTTACCGACAAAATAGTTTAGAAAATGATTGCCAAAGTAACCTAAGTTACCAGATACCAAAAGGCCATTTAAAAACACTCACGCAGCGGAAAAGACAAACAATTAAAAATACTCTAGCAGCGGAATACAACAACTGATCAGGAACTCAGAACACAGTTACATGCCCTAGCGAGTACCCTCCGGGAAGCTCATCTCTCCATGACCGCTACAAGCTCGATATCTAAAGAACCTAAAAAGAAATCCCACGACGGGGTCAGCCATAATATCCAACAATGATAACTGTCACATCACACTAATAATTACATACAAATGAGAATACAAAATAAGAATACGACCAATGTAATCTTATTGTAGTAACTTTACTTACTCAAACAATTCTCGTCAGAATAACCATTATCACATCTCGTACTCGATTAACCAATAAACTCGAACATAATATATGTATTGTACCTAAAACAATACTGAAGATTCTCGACTATCATTACCAACTCACGATACGGAAATATACCAGTTCTGACCAATACGATCCATCGGATAGCATCATCAAATCCCAAGATGATAACCGATTGTCCATCAAAAGACAAATACCAAGGAAATATGGAACATACCTCAAGATATGAACTGCCACGATGAAATCACGTCAGTCCAATCCAAGATCAGATCAACAACCAACGGACACGGTCCTAACACAAGACCTACAAATGCATACTCATATGACAACGTCAATATGCTCAAACCAATAACGACAATGTATACTCAATGGAAATCCCATGATCCAGCGCCCTCAGCATAGATCCTCTAATGATTCTACTAGATCACCATGAGATGGATAACCAACAATATACATATGCACAACAACACATGATAAAATCAATGATGCGAATCCACATGATTTCATCAACACAATACCGGGTAATCCAACGATCCAGCGCCCTCAGCATAGATCCCCATGATGATGCCGTCGGACCAACGCATGGTGGAAAACCTGTCCAACGATCCAGCGCCCTCAGCATAGATCTCCATGATGATCCCGTCGGACCAACGCATGGTGGACATCGGATCCAGTGCCCTCAGCATAGATCCTCATGACCCCATCGTATCATTTACAACATAAACAATGCAATTATGCATACACATATCCAACTCAATATGTTCATCAACATGAACAACATATGAATCAAAACATCAACGACACTATGATGACACAACTAGGACGACTTCATATTCAGCAATATGAATGACAACCTGCATGATCAACAACATCAACGCTAAACTGAATCAAACTAAGATACTTGTCCCGAGCCCTTCAGGAGAAATCTCGATGTCAAATCATCACCAGCGATTATCCTCAATGCTCGGCGACCCAAACGTACCATGGACTTAAGATACTCATATCTTCATCTTTATAGAAACGTAACCTTGATACCCCAATATGACAATAACCGAGATAAAGCATAGACATCATGTCTTAACTCCCAGAATTGGAAAGACAACATATAATCCAAATCTCCAGAATTTGCAGTAATAATCATTGCTATATGCATTATAAACAAAATGAAACTGAAACCATTCATTAAACATTATAACTGAGCAAGTAATAACTTGCCTCGATACCGATACGACGATGATGAAATCGCTACCAATCTCATTGCCTTCGTCTACGAGCTCCTCGGCTCATGGCCAAAGCGATTCACGAATGTACTCGAACACGACCGCAACATACAGTTATAATCACCGATCAATAATCTCAACCTATTGAAGTAATCAATTAACACATATCCGATAATAATCAACAACCAGCATGACCAACCGATCAACTCAATGATTTCATAATATCTAGATTAGACACAAGTCTGAACAATCCAACTCAACTAATTACGAATTCATAACCAAAATACCATCACAGATACGAATGTAACGGAAATCATATTCAGTGATCAATCACAATCTTTCCGGATTCCAAATTGATATCATCATTCGTATTTCATCAAGAACGTACGAATCCTACTACTACAATCAACGAACATTCGATCTTCATATCTAAAGATACCGATAATTCAACCTACAATCATCTTGCTATGTTAAATTCATCAAGGAGTTCCTCAAGAACACTAAATTATTCAAAACCTTGTACATAACCATCAAAACCGCGTAATTCGATATCCTCTAACATCTAAACAAATCCTCATTCATGATTCAAGGTGTATATTATCATGTTCTTCAACATACGATCTTCCTAACATCAAAAATCGCAACAACAATACTAAGAACATCAAGAACTCTATGATTTCATAATCATAATCAACATATTCAAGACATAAACCAACATATCATCATCTTCCTTCAACATACACCTCATATATCCTCAAGAATTGTAATAAAATCGACTTAGAGGAACTGAAAATGCCATCTCTGAGTGTTTGGAGGAGAAGAACGAAATGAAATATCCAAGGGAAATGAAAGACGAGCGTTCTCTTATAAAACATTTCTGTTCGTTACGTACGTAACAAGTCCTTGTTAACGTACGTAACAACCTATTACGTGCGCTATCTTACCTTGATAGCGTACGTAATGGTAGCCCAGAGTTAACTGACCTATTTTGTGAACTTCCTTACGTACGTAACACTTTCACCATAATGTACGTAATACATACATTGACTTGCTACAGTAAAATCTCATATTACGTACGGAATACACCATGTATAGCGTACGTAATACGTAGTTGACTTGCCCAAGCACGTTCCTCGCCGAAAGACGCCGACCACGGGTCCCACCTGTCGGCCACAAGTTTGATTCCCTTTATTACGTACGTAATACATTAGCCATAACGTACATAACACTATCAATTTAACGTACGTTAGCTCTGGAATTTAGCGTACGTAATGGCCTATATACTTAGCCAAAAATCCAACCGTTCCTGTTCGTCTCGACATACCGGATACGTATACACATAATGAATCCAATACTATTCTCATATGATATACCCAATATCAAAAGTGCGATAACCCGATACACGATATCCTCAATTGTAACTGTTGTTGCGATATTTCCTACACGCAAGTGCACGTCATCGTTTACAAGTAATAAAGTGATAAGTAGAGTATCGTTCCCACGAGGATTGAATCTCTAACTACCGACGTTTTCGTATTCCAATTTTATTTGAACAATCGAAGTTGGGTTTTTGGATTAATAACTAAAAGAATTTCTAAAATACTAAGCAGTAGAAAACAATATCTTGGATTAAGGAAATCAAATGATGAATACGTCTAGGGTTCTGAATCCACCTTAATTTATCCGAATTTAATCTCGATTATCCGTAATAAATAATTTTTCCAATTTACTGAAGGCGGAGATTGCTAATATATTCTACCGCCTCTCCCGAGGTCAATAGATTTATCTAACGGCGACTAACGCACTCTATCCCTAGGTGAATTATCTCGTCGATAGGCAAAAAGCATGAAATCTCCTAAAGGCCACGTAGTTTCTATGAGTATATTCCTATCTCACAGAATAAAACGGTCCTCACCAATAGTTCCTCACCAAATCTCCTCTCCTGATTCGAAGTGAATGATTAAATCAATACAACTATTGGCCAGATAATTGCAAGCATTAAACATAATTGGGAAAACTCAATAAAAAGGTAATAAATTGTATAATCTTAATCAATTCGTCAAAACAAAGGTTTCATCAAAACCCTAGATTAGGGCTTTAGCGACATACTAAAAACCGAAAATACGAATAAATAAACGAAAGCATAAAATTCAAACAGATGAAGCTCGGATTCCTCCGTTCTTGCCTCCCTTCCGCCCTTGAATTCTTCTCGCTTTCCTCCTCTTCTCTGTCTCCAAGCTTAAGCTCTCCTAGGTTTAGATTCAATGATTCCAAGATTCCAAGATAATTAAATTAGGGTCTTAATCCCTATTTATAGCTCAGCACCTCCACAAATCGCGTCCGTATTAATCGGTTGAAAACTGGCTTCGAAACGGCCCAAAATCCGCGCATACGTACCAAACCCGCTAAGTGTGCCGCGGCTCATCAACTTGTGCCGCGGCACATCGCCAAAATCGATACAGGCGCTAATTAATTCTTACGTGCGCGGCTCACTGGTGTGCCGCGACACGTAGCTGACTACTCGACCTTCGGTGGTGTCTTCCTTTGCCGCGGCTCGCCTTCCTTGTCCGCGGCTCATAGTCCGCGATCTGCCCGTTTTGCCTCGTTTAAGCTTCCGGACTTCAATTTCCTGTCAATCATACAAAATTAAGGCATTA
This sequence comes from Orobanche coerulescens, assembly GCA_033398695.1. Lineage (NCBI taxonomy): Eukaryota > Viridiplantae > Streptophyta > Magnoliopsida > Lamiales > Orobanchaceae > Orobanche > Orobanche coerulescens. Next base: position 90,576,385 of record CM065811.1, on the reverse strand, counting down.
AAAGCTCATTTAGATGATTTCACACTCCAAAATACTACAAAATAATGATAAATAAGCGTATAAAAATACGCCTAACAAATACCCCCAAACTTAAGCCTTTGCTTGTCCTCAAGCAAAAAGAATTAAAGTCAATACAAGAATGTCGTGAATCATCGTGCAACTCATAGTGTTCAACCTAATCAATACTATCCTGCCATTCTCTCTAAATAACACGAGTGTCATAAAAGCGAGCTGCACTCAGAATAATGATTCCGCAAAGTAATCAAGTTCAGTCCTAATCATTCGTTCATGAAGAAAACTCAGCTCAAAGATCAACAAAACGTGAGTCAAATCGACCGTCAATATGAAAGGCTAACACAAACAAGCTAGTTCATCTTGTTCCATAGTAGAAAGGCACAATTTTTACGAGTTTCATAACAATTAAACCTCGGACAGTATTCCCTTATATATATGCTCAAAAATTTGATTCGAGTCGACCACTAGGTTAGGATCTCGGGATGTTTCATCGGGATAATCCTAGGGTGGAACTTCCATTCTCATGTATTCGGAAACCGTTTGACGTAAAAGACACTCATGGGGAACATGGATGCTTCTAGTTACTAAGTTCCCGTTTACAGCGGAGAAACAACTCGAATACATAATTTCCGCATGTCCGAATCAAGGTTGCCGTTTTACGCGAGAGTAAACAGTGGGTCACGCGAATACCCCCGGTTACTAGGCTTCCTATCATTGGCACATGTGAAATCACTAAATCACTAGTCTAATCGGGGTCGTCGTTTTACGCGAGAGTAAACAACGGGTCACGCGAATGCCCCCGGTTACTAGACTTCCCTTCATAGAACACTTTATCTCGACTTATAGGGAAAAACTGACCGACTCAAAACTTAACTAAGTGCTAACACGACTGAAGAAACAGTACGACTCACTATCCGGGAAAATGTAGACAAACGTATTGATGGGGATTTTAAACAAGTATGTATCGTCTCTTATCTGCCAAGACCTCTACAATCAGGAAAAAATTTCGGACCTAATCAATACTAAGCGTAATGTAAATAATCGACTACAACTCGACTAAAACTCGCCCGCTTCTTCGTAGAGAAAGACAGGTCGTAACATCAAGATCACACAAATAGAAGCACAAAATTCACGAATAAGGAAAACTACGGCAAGCAAGGCTATCTAAAAAAAAATTTCGCAAAGAAACGAAAAGTGCAACAAAATATAATGTACTGCAAGAAAATAGAGTACAAAGAATGAATGTAGATCAATGTAAATCCCCCAAACTTAGGACGACATTGACCTCAATGGACAAAAATGAAATGCAAGAAAAGTAAAGGTCAAGTACTCCCCTCCGGTCGGCTCAGAGCCGGTGCCGCATCGTCCGGTGAGGAGGGTGGTGTGGTTGCCGGGCGGGCGCAATAAATGGCCCGTCGGGATGCATGATGTGGGCCGCCCATGCGGCGAGGTGCTCGATGATAAGCATCCTCGCAGCAAGACGCCTCGCCGCTCGTCTGGCCCGGGCTGCTCTCTCATCTCGGCTCGCGGCAAGAATAACACTCTCCGCGCCGCTGCTCCTCCCGCATGGAAGCCATCCACTCTCTCTCTCTCTCTCCTCATCTCGTCTCTCTCTCTCCTCAACTCCTCTCTCGCCTCCTCTCTGTCTCCTCAAATCCTCCCAGCCCCATCAAACAGCTCCTCCAACCTCGCTCACGGCCGCGGGCCGGCCTCTCCGCGCCAACAAAGCGGCTCTGGGATCCTCGTGAGCCTCCTCGAGCAAAAATCCTCGCCCGGAGCGTGTGCCGCGCTCCGCCCCACCGGTCAAAGTGCGATATGATGCGGTGATCGGGCCTGTGGGGCAAGCATCGGCTCATCGATCGACCACGTCGCCACCGCCGCATAAAGCGCAGATGAGGGAGGGTGCTTCAACCCCGCCTTGGCCCCTCGATACTGGAAGATAGATCGGACCGTAATGGGGGCCACATCGAAGCGCAGCCGAGGTGATAGCAAAAGTATCCGGCGCGGGAGAGAAAACTGACGGATCCGGGAGGTAGGGTCGATGCGTGCGCAGATGAAGTAAAGCCGTGCTCGCCCGAGCCGGCCGAGGCGCGAGCTCTGAAGTGAAAAGTGGATGAGCTCTGTGCTGCTCCCTGTCGGTACTGGCCGTGCAATCGTCTCAAGCGGGGCCTCCTTAGTGAGGCCGGTCATCACGCGGTCATAGCCGCCTGCCAACCGCCGAAACCCAAAAAGCCTCCGAATAGCGATGGGAGAAATCAATCGTGACCCTCTAACGCCGACTGAGTCCGGACTCTAAAGATGGCAACGAATGCCCCGCCGGATATGCTTCACAGAAGGCCGCGTAAAACTCTGGACGATCGAGATGACCGCCGCTCGGGAGGTGTCAGAATCGCCCATCCCATCTCGTCGATCATGGTGAGCAACTCCCCGTCCTGAGGAGCTGGAGTAAAACCTCTCTCGGGAATAAGTGGTCGCGGACGGATCTTCTCGTTGAATATTTTGTGAATTTCGGGGTCCGAAAATTGGTGCCCCTCCGCCTCGGCCCGACCCCGAGAGGTCTCCCCTCTCGTAGGGGATGACTCGGTCCTAGCACGCTTTGTCAGCTTCTTCGTGCGCGCCATAATCAATCCTGAAAAGTGAAAACACGAGGGTTTATTTACGCAAAAATAATAACAATGATCTATGCGCGGCTAAAGACATCAAACCAGAAATTCCGAATTTAAGACACTAGCGCCTACGAGAGAGAAAGATGAATTTGGACTTAAACATCTAACCTGGATGTAAGGGTTGGGCTTGCTGTAAATTGAAAACGTATACGTTGCACGAAAATTCAAAACGATTTCTTTTTCAAAGAAAACTTTTCATTTGGGCAATTTATCGGATACCTTGAGGGCGCACGTTTACTTGAAGGATAAACATAGTTCTAGCTCGATTCAACCCCCAAAAACAGAAAGACAATTCAATCAGTAACAACTTAACACATTCAACTCATTGATATTCCAATTTAATCAAGAAAATTCGATAAAACCATCCTGTTATTCTCTAACAATCACAAAACTATTTGAAGGAGAAATAAACATATTCCACTCATCAAACACATACACAACTTCCAAATATAACCCATAAGCAAGTAAAATCGCAAGATTGAAACGTACCTTTTCGAGATCGCAAGAAAATCGCAGGGAAAAGATGAAGGAATTTCTTCGGCCGGTCGCGCTGGGGAGGGAAGGCAAGGAGAAGGAAAAACGTACCTGATAAATGCCGGCCGAATGCATGTTATAAGCTACCTGGCCTTTCGGATTCCGCATAGTGTGCCGCGGCACAGACACAAGGTACAGTCCCTTTTACCTGTGTCTTGATTTGTCGTGTGCCGCGGCTCAAATTTCGTGTGCCGCGGCTCATTGCTCATGTGTGCCGCGGCTCATTTATGCCGTGCCGCGGCACAGGGTACAGTTGGTTTAGCCTCCCCCTGCGATCGATGTGTGCCGCGGCTCACAATAACTGTGCTGCGGCTCATACTCCAGTTTCTTCCCTGGGACTTTCCTGCACAGAATTTTGAAAAGAAGACGTTAAAAACGAGAGGAAGAAGCAACTAGAAGCACAAAAATGATGAAAAATAAGAATCACGAATACAAGAAGAATAAAGAAATGCAAAATTCTACAACTACGAGCTCGGGTTGCCTCCCGAGAAGCGCTAAGTTTATAGTCTTCAGCCGGACCTATTGGACAACGTTAGTTCGCTTTTCGCAAACTCCATTTGGCTTCCGCCCCGTTCATCGAACCGTTTATATTTTGGTTAAAATTATGACCATTGGTCATCAGTGGTTCGAGTTTCGGTTCGGTCATCAAATGTTGTTTGTGAAAAGGTTTTGACTTGAAAAATTTTCTGAAACACCCGATTTCTCCATGACTAATTTTTCGCTTGGCTTTTGGCTCACTTTCCTCCTTCACAAACGAACCCAAGATTTCAGCAGATTTCTCCTCATGCTCGAGGAACGCCACTTGTTCTACATCCTTCTTAAAACTTGGGCCATTCAACACAAAATCTGAATTTTTCCACCGACGATGTTTTCGGTGCTTTCCTTTTTCAACAACATCCACACTTTCAATTTGAGACTCTTTATCAGCACTTCCGGGACATGGGAACGATTTGAACACTTGAAAAGTAACTTGCTCGTCTTGGACCCTCAGAGTTAACTCCCCCTTTTCCACGTCTATAAGGGTGCGGCCCGTCGCTAGAAATGGTCGTCCCAAGATGATCGGAATATTTTCATCTTCCTCCATGTCTAGTACGATGAAATCGGCCGGAAAGATGAACTTATCGAATTTAACTAAAACATCCTCGATCACTCCCCTCGGATACTTTATCGATCGATCCGCCAATTGTAATGAGACTGTGGTTGGCTTGGCTTTCCCAATATTCAGCTTTTGGAAAATCGACAGAGGCATGAGGTTGATACTTGCACCAAGATCGCATAGTGCCTTATTAAATGAAAGATTCCCCATGGTGCAAGGTATGTTGAAGCTTCCCGGATCTTTCAATTTAGGTGGGAGCTTCTTTTGAAGGATTGCACTACACTCCTCTGTCAAAGTGACCGTTTCAAACTCCTCAAGCTTTCTCTTCTTCGATAATATCTCTTTCATAAACTTGACATAACTCGGCATCTGTTCCAATGCGTCGGCGAACGGAATATTTATGTGAAGCTTTTTGAACACATCAAGAAACTTGGAAAATTGTTTGTCCGCCCTCCTTTGCTGTAGTCTCTGCGGAAACGGAACGGGGGGGACACATGTCTTCAAGTTATCCGGCTTCACATCCTTTGACTCCTCTGGCTTTAAATCCATCTCTTCCTCAATCACTTTCTTCTCTTTACCCAGCTCCGGCTGATCCAGCAACTCTCTCCCGCTTCTCAAGCTAACTGCGTTTAGACTCTCTCTAGGATTAGTCTCTGTTGTACTCGGCAATGCTCCCTCCGACGAGTGTCAACACATTAGCGATTTGGCCCACTGACCTCCAAATTCCGAATGGAAGCAGAATGATTTTGTAGTGTAGCTTCCGTCCGAGTCATAAATTGACTCGTATTTGCCGCCAATTTTGCAAGCGCTTCCTCGAGAGACACTTTGGGAGCAGAAGGGGGCTGCTGTTGATTCTGGGCGAAAGGGGGCTGGTGTGCGTTCTGTCCGTTTCTCCATGAAAAGTTGGGATGATTGCGCCACCCCGGATTATAAGTATTGGAGTACGGGTTATTCGGTCGATTCCCATTTCCTACGAATTGAGCCTGCTCCATCTGATTTTGCTCAAACGGATTTCTAAATTGACACTCCGCACTCGGGTGTGATTCGTTACACCAATTACATGTCTCAATGGTAACGGGGGCTGGTGCGTGCGAAAATGTCTGGAGCTGTTGTGTCAAAGCGGCGACTTGAGCTGTCAAGGTGGAGATCGGATCATTGCTTGAAACTTCCATTACTCTTTTCGGTGTCAATCTTTCTGATGGCCATTGGTATGCGTTTTCGGCCATATCTTCCAAAAGCACGTGTGCCTCGGCCATAGATTTTGCCATGAATGTCCCACCGGAGGCCGCATCCACTAAAGTGCGTGTAGAAGCACTCAACCCACCATAAAACGTATGAAGCTGAAGCCAATCAGGAATACCGTGATGAGGGCATCTTCGTAGTAATTCTTTATATCGCTCCCACGCCTCGTGGAGCGATTCCATATCGTACTGGGCAAAAGTGGTTATCTCGTTTCTCAACCGCGCCGTCTTAGCTGGTGGGAAAAATTTTGCAAGGAAGGCTTGCGCTAACCTCTCCCATGTTGTAATCGACCCCGGCGGTAGGGAATTTAACCAAAACTTTGCTTTATCCCTCAAAGAGAAAGGGAAAAGCCTCAATCGGATGGCATCGTCGGTGACACCATTAGTTTTGAAAGTATCACATATCTCAAGGAAAGAAGCAATGTGGGCATTCGGGTCGTCCTTCGGCAATCCACAGAATGGGCTCGCCTGCACCATCTGAATAATGGCGGGCTTGATCTCAAAATTATTTGCTTGAATAGTGGGACGCCGAATTCCCGAAAAATTAGCGTTGACCTGCGGTATGGCATAATCTCGAAGAGCGAGTTCCGGTTGAACTTGCCGCACTTGGTTGTCTCCTCCTTGGATTTCAATATTCTCGGCCATGATGACCGCCGTCTGCAGTTCTCTTTTCTCCTTTTTGTTCCTTCTTAGCGTGCGCTCGAGCTCGGTGTCCAAAGGAAGTAGGCCTTCGTTACCGAGTCTTCTCATGCACTACACAAAAGGTCCTGAAAGGAAAAACAAATAAACGAAATTAAATACACAAAAATAAAAAAATAAAACGTTCAAATTAAGACTGGAAATACTTAAATCGATATTAGAAAAATTTCAATCCCCGGCAACGGCGCCAAAAACTTGTTGCGATATTTCCTACACGCAAGTGCACGTCATCGTTTACAAGTAATAAAGTGATAAGTAGAGTATCGTTCCCACGAGGATTGAATCTCTAACTACCGACGTTTTCGTATTCCAATTTTATTTGAACAATCGAAGTTGGGTTTTTGGATTAATAACTAAAAGAATTTCTAAAATACTAAGCAGTAGAAAACAATATCTTGGATTAAGGAAATCAAATGATGAATACGTCTAGGGTTCTGAATCCACCTTAATTTATCCGAATTTAATCTCGATTATCCGTAATAAATAATTTTCCCAATTTACTGAAGGCGGAGATTGCTAATATATTCTACCGCCTCTCCCGAGGTTAATAGATTTATCTAACGGCGACTAACGCACTCTATCCCTAGGTGAATTATCTCGTCGATAGGCAAAAAGCATGAAATCTCCTAAAGGCCACGTAGTTTCTATGAGTATATTACTATCTCACAGAATAAAACGGTCCTCACCAATAGTTCCTCACCAAATCTCCTCTCCCGATTCGAAGTGAATGATTAAATCAATACAACTATTGGCCAGATAATTGCAAGCATTAAACATAATTGGGAAAACTCAATAAAAAGGTAATAAATTGTATAATCTTAATCAATTCGTCAAAACAAAGGTTTCATCAAAACCCTAGATTAGGGCTTTAGCCTGACATACTAAAAACTGAAAATACAGAATAAATAAACGAAAGCATAAAATTCAAACGCAGATGAAGCTCGGATTCCTCCGTTCTTCAGCTCCCGCCTTCTGCCCTTGAATTCTTCTGCTTTCCTCCTCTTCTCTGTCTCCAAGCTTAAGCTCTCCTAGGTTTAGATTCAATGATTCCAAGATTCCAAGATAATTAAATTAGGGTCTTAATCCCTATTTATAGCTCAGCACCTCCACAAATCGCGTCCGTATTAATCGGTTGAAAACTGGCTTCAAACGCCGTAATCCGCGCAGTACCAAACCCGCTAAGTGTGCCGCGGCTCATCAAGCTGTGCCGCGGCACATCGCCAAAAACTGGATACCTGGGCGCTAATTAATTCTTCTGTGCCGCGGCTCACCTGGGCTGTGCCGCGGCACAGAGTACAGCCTACTCTGACCTTCGGCTGGTGTCTTCCTTTGCCGCGGCTCAGCTTCCTTGTGCCGCGGCTCATAGTCCGCTTTGCCGCTACCGCTTTGCCTCGTTTAAGCTTCCGGACTTCAATTTCCTGTCAATCATACAAAATTAAGGCATTAAAAGCTCATTTAGATGATTTCACACTCCAAAATACTACAAAATAATGATAAATAAGCGTATAAAAATACGCCTAACAACTGTCTACCAAATACGACAATTATACAAGTACAGTTGCCTCAGTCTTTCTATTATTTTATCGATACTGTACAGATTCCATCCTGTACAATATAACTCGGATAAAATAACATTAAACAATCGCAGTGGAATTTCAGGATATTACAGTACGTACCTCAAGCAATACCCAAGGTTCTCAAAACATCATAACTCACTGATACGAAATATACCAACTCTGACCAATTCAATCCATCGGATATCATTATCAAATCTCAACATGAAAATTGATTGTCCATCAAAGACAAGTACCAAAAAGGGAATACGGAACATACCTCAGGGTACGCAATGCCACGATGAATCATGTCAGTATAATCCGAGATCTGACCAATACAACATATGGACATGGTCCTAACACAATACCTACAAATGCATACTCATATGACGACATCAATATGCCCACAACAATAACAACAATGTATACTCAATGGAAATCCGATGATCCAGAGAACACAGCATAGATCCCAAGATAACCCTGTTATATAAACACGAGGTGGATAACCAATAATATACATATACACAACAACAACACATGGTAATCCAACGATCCAGCGCACACAGCATAGATTCCCATGATGATCTCGTCGGACCAATGCATGGTGAAAATACCTGTCCAACGATCCAGCGCACACAACAATAGATTCCCATGATGATCCCATCGGACCAACGCATGGTGGACATACGACAACAATGCACAACTGCACAATAGCAACAATACACAAATGCACAACAAAAACAATACACTAATGCATCACAACATGATCGACAAAAAATGACAAAAACGATATATTACTTTCCCCAAGTCCTTCGAGAGCAATCTCGACGTCGAAACCATCACCACTAATTTCCTCAGTATTCGACGATTCAAAAGTACCATAGACTATAGATAACTCATATCCTCGTCCTTACCATAATGTATTCTCGATACTCAAGTATACCAATAACAACTATAAATCATATACATTATTATTTAATTCCCAAAATCAAACAACGTACGGTTATAAATCTCCAGAGTTCACAATTATAATCATTGCTATATGAATTATAAACAAATGAAACTGAAACCATTCATTAAATATTATAAACTGGGCAAGTAATAACTTGCCTCGATACCAATACGATGATAGTGAAGCCACTACCAATTCCTTGCCTTCGTCTATGAGTTCCTCGGCCCAGACCAATGCAATTCCCGAACATCCTCGAACTCGACCGTAAGGCACGATTCTTATCAACGATCAATTATCAAAACCTATTGAAATAATAAATGAACAACAATCTGATAACAATCAACAACCGACATAACCAACCAATCAAACTCAACGGTTCAACGATATCTCGATCATACACAAAACCAAATAATCCAACTCAACAAATACGAACTCATATCTACAATACTGTTGTTACTCAAAATATTATTCAGAAGGGTTTGCTGGAATGGATGAGTAACAATCAAAATTCGAGAGCACGTCCGAGGGAATGTAAATAACACAAGATTTGCCGGGGTTGTTAGTCCCGGGCTTGAATGCTCTCGCGAGATATTATTAATACGAATACTTGGGAGTACAAATATTAATGTTAGAGGACAATTACAATGAGTGTAAAGACCCTAGTTATCTAGATCTTGAGTGCTGATGATTGCCGGAAGAATCAGAGTTGATGCTCTGTGAGTTCTTGTAACAAAGATGAAGTGCTGTAGTCCAATGCGAGAAATCATCTGTCTCTCACTGTGTAACTTTAGCTGAACTCTCGTATGAAAACAACAGTTTGTCAACCTCTCTTCCAGTTGCTGGAGGTTTCCTATTTATAGGAGCCAAGGTAGCTGGGCGATTGCCTTCACTGTATTATAATAAGCTGACGATCATCTTTAGCACATGGGTTGGTCTCCTTAAAGTCTGCAGTAGATGCTGGCAGCCTAATGTGCGAACCAATGAGAAGACAACACGCGTCCTATGTCGCTGTCTTGGGAGGTCCCACCTAGGACCTTTCGGCGGGTCTGTCGGTAGGTGAGGCAGTCCTTGTCATTGACAGTTGTTGATGGGCTGGAGTCAAAGATCCTTATTCTGCGGCGCCATTCGCGGATCTGCACGTGGGTCTTCGCTCCAAGATCCGGTCTTCGTAGATATGACGGATGATGGCCTTACAAGTGGCATAGGACGATTGTCCTTGGTCGGGAACTAGAGTCGATCTCTAAGTGCCAAGAGGCGATCGCCATGGACGTCGATTGCTTGGTACCTAATCTCGGTCTGGACTCTTCGCTTGGCAAGTCTGCCTTAGATTATTTGATGCTGGATTGGCCACTCGGCCCTTATGCCGATCGCCGTCGAGGCGTATAAATCGCCAAACAACAAATACAAACCACAACTCGATGATCATAGCTAACAATTAATATAACCGATCAACAAACCCAACAGTTCCACAATATCCCGATTAAACACAAATTCGAACAACCTTAATTAATCAATCACGAATCCAAAACCACAATACGATTCTATAATCCGATAATCATATCAACGATCGACTCATCCCGGTAACAAGGATTACATAACATACTCTATTCCGAATTTAACCTCCTAGATGAATTAACAAGTTCCTGCTTTTTCATAATTGTAAATTCACGGTAAAATAATACGACCGACATAATCGACAATTCGAATTATCCAAATAGTTCAATACTATTGACAATCATGTTCTAAGATTAACCATAATCTTTCCGGATTCAAACTTGTTATCATGATTCATATTTCGTTAAGAACATACGAATTCTACCACTACAATCAACATAGCATTGGTTTCAACCATCAAATCCATGATTATACTTAAAAACCATTATGTGTCCTATCACATATTCCTCTTTGATGTGATATATATACCAAGAATACCAAGAACACCAAGAATACCATGATTCCATAATCATGATTATAACAAATAACATAATCGAAGACATATATCATCGTATTATTCAACATACAATTCACATAACCTCAAGAATCACAACAAAAACACCATAATCATCTTCATACGAATTATTCCTCAACAACAGCATCAAAAATCTGAATTCAATGTGCAGAGTTGGTCAACATACCTCAAGAACATGAATAACACAATCAAACTATTCAAGAAACATCAATATCTTCATATCTAAGCCTCAAATCCATGTTTCGAATCTCATAACCAAGTTAGAAGAGGCTTATTCTCACTTTACAAATGCAGAGGGACGAACTTGGGAGGAAAACATCGGTTTCTTCTAATGAAGAAATGAAAGAACAATCCTTATTTTATAATCTGCACAGCCCGTTACGTACGTTATATACCATCATTAACGTACGTAATGCTCCCTAGCGTACGATACATGTCTAACATAGCGTACATAACAGTCATCCAGGGCACACTGCCTCTGTTCATATCTTGCATAACGTACGTAACACTTGTTCCATAGCGTACGTAATACTTATGTTGACTTGCTACAGTATATGCTTATATTACGTACGTAATAAGCTCTGCATAACGTACGTAATACGTAGTTGACTTATCTTTTGGCACACCAGCCGATACCTGGGCTCCACATGGCAGGTATTGATTCCTCTGTCCGATTCCACTCGCCACGTACATAATGCATTATACATAACGTACGTAACACGTAACATTTCAGCGTACGTTATCTCATAAACTTAACGTATGTTAAGGGCTCCGTACTTAGCCATTTACAACTGTTCCTGTCCGTCTCGACGTACTGGTTACGTATACACACATATTGAATACACATACTCGTCCCAATAACATTCTCATACAATCCACCTGATATCAGGATTAAAACAACCTGATACACGATGTCTTCAAATACAATTGTCGACCAAGTACGACGATTATATCAATACAGAAGTCTCAGTTCTTCAATTATTTTATCCATACTATACAGTTTCTACACTATACAACATAACTCGGATAAAATAATATTAAACAACCATAGTATAAAATATATGAAGTTTTGTAAAAGAATCTGAATTTGCTACAACCTAATTAAACAGCAAATTAGATCGGGGGAGAGTTAATGCGAATACATGGTAACAAGAAATACAAAGGGAGAAATTATAAAGTAGCTGGATGAGATTGCGGACAATGAGACGACACAGAGGCTCTTTTCTATAGGATATAAAATTACTGTAGAATCAATATTCGGATTATACTGGATAGTAACAACCCTAAAGCACTTGAGCCGGAAAAAAACGAAAAAACACTGAAATACTGCAATTAGTATAACCGAATATGCCTGTTCGATGAAATAGAATAATAATTATAAAACAAATATTTTCAACCTTTTTTTATCAAACAGAAACTCTATGTGTTAATTATTTTATTTTTATGTCTCAGAATACAGAGTTAAGAAGTCCTCTATCTTTTGTATTTCACTCGATATCTAGAAATATCAGCTACAATCAACTGTACATATGTTCTTAGGTTGATGTGACTTTAACATTATAACTATAGTTGTCCACACTTACGTACAATAGCATAACATATTTAGGTTAAAAAAGATTGGTTCATAAAAATAAACTCATTTTCATAAATATTTTTTCTGTTGGAACTCGTTTTGTTTATGGCTAGTAAATAAGCTTATGTATGTTATTTTATATGGGGTTGACAAGTATTGAGAGAGGAAGTGCCTTTTTAAGAAAGGAGGTCTGTTTTTAATAATGAAATGTATTTAGACAAGTAGAGGTGTTTTTATTAAAAATGTCACGGTCTAGTTAGACAATCACTCAAATGTAGAGAGAGTCAACGTGGATACCTGGAGAAGAAGAAATCAGAAACCAACCGAATGAGGTCTAGGTAGATTAAATAGCCTATCTAGGACAAAATATCCATATCAGCTCATTATATAGTCAACCAATATGACATGAAAATATAAAGAAATCTAAATTGAAGATATTTATTCAAATAAATTTTATTAACTCACGACCTGTTTAACGCATCAGAGAGAAAATGGGAAAGAAGAAATTCAAATAAACTTTCCTCAACTACTGAGGCTGAATGTTGAGAAAGAACAACGCCATATCCAACATCCGTCCTAACGCAGTTGTTATTATTCTTAGCATAACATACAGAGAATGCTCACACATATATGTCTCAATATTATTTTAGAGGATGTTAAAGTAACATGTGTAATATCCGCATTTTTCCTTTTTCCTTTATTTTGGTGTATATTTCATTTTTAGTGACTCGCTTGTAACCGTGTTGATATTTCGAGAACATTTAATACGGGACTTTTTGTCATTCAGACTTGTTTTGCTCAATTCCGCGTTTAAGTTCATTTTCGTCGCTATTTGGTTCGATTCTCGTGATCATTGTTCGGAACTTCCGTTTCGGGGTTGACGTAAATCCATCTTATGTCATTATGGATGTTGTGAGCTATTGTTTGGTGGTTCGATCCTGTATCGTGTATTTCGGATAATTGTATTGTGCATAGGAAGTTTAGCGCACGCTATTTCTGTAAATTAGCGCATGCTATGGGGGAAATTAGCACACACTAGATATGTTGGCAGCGCGCGCTAATACGGTACTCCAGTAAGGGCAGATTGTTTTTGAGGTTCTGGACTCCGGACAGAATTGAACAGGTAGCGCACGCTACACCGGACAATAGCGCGCGCTACGTAGCTTGTTAGCGTACATTATATACTTGGTAACACATGCTATTTCGGCCAAAAAATTAAGGCAGAATGTTTCGACTCGAGACGAACAGTAGCGCACGCTTATAGACGATAGCTCGCGCTAACGATGACTAATAATGCACATTATTTATCGAGTAGCACACGCTAACGGCCGAGCCGATGGTTCTCGACTGGGTTGGTTAGCGAATGCTAACCATAAGCCCTTAGCGCATGCTAAGGCGTGTTTATATATAAGGTCCAGAACAAGTCAACTTCGTCATTTTTCATTTCTCTCCTCCCCCTCCGGTGATCTAGGCGATTCCAGGCGTGAAGAAGCTAGGATTTCGCCTAGATATCTTTCGATATCAATTTCTTTCAACTCCTGGCACAAATTTATCAAGTTTGTAACATACTTCACCGGCCGATTCAAGGTAACATCCTTTAGAACCCTGTTTTTGGGAAATTTTGGTATATTACAGTGTCGTTGACCCTTACGTGGGACCCCCAAGATATTCAGTGTATATTAAAACACCGTTGATCCCTACGTGGGACCCTCCAGGCTAACTAATTTATACCGCTCGTTTAACCATATCGGTTTGCGAGAAAACACACATAACCAAGGTACAAATTAAATATAATGCCCGGTACAACCGGTAAACCAGACTGTAACACACCAAACTAGGCGGATATTACAGTGCCGTAGATCCCCAACTGGGACCCACCAGGCAAATGAAAATGAATGAATTACACAAGATAAATGTAGTACCGAACTACATTACAACAATAATTACTCCGACGAGGAGTTTAGTTACAACACACCAGGACAATACCGAATACTAGTGTATTTTATATGAAGATAAAATACACAACACTGAATGAAACGGAGTATTCAAATGAAAGTCTGCAGCGGAAAATAAAGGACAATAACATGAATAACTGAAGGATCGGGGCCCCCTACTAGTATCACTAGGACTCCTCTACATCAACATGCTATTCCCGTGCGTTTGCCTTGCCATGACCTGAAAAACAAAATCCCCAAACGGGGTCATTATAAAGAACAACAATCCTCAAGGGTTGAAAATACACAATCATGATTATATATCCGAAGTTATGAAATATCTTGTTGAAACATACGCAATCAAACATGCTATATGAATCAACTAACAAGACGGCTCAAAGGGTGGCGCCACACTACGCCCGGATGGAAATGTGTCCGTGCACAAGCCACCGACGAGTATCGATCAAATACACGTGTGGTCTTGTACCTAATCGGCCTCACGAGACAATATGACCCGTGTGCACGGTCCAATGTATCACTCCCAATACATGACCATCACGTGCCCGACATGAAAATCCAACACATACCAACCGCACGCCAAGATGACCCTAATGCCACGATAGAACAAAAGTGACATCGAAAATGAATAATGACTCACCGAGATGGAATGGTAATGAAATAAATGACACTCAATGAAAAGATTGGAACCGCTGCTCCTTATACCAAGTAATTAATTGACAACAACAAGTTTTGATACGGTTAATATAATGATGAATGAGTTATGATTATGAATAAACAACAACAAAAGGTATGAATATCCTTTTAACCGAGTAAGAATTAACTTACTCAATACCGGTGACAATTATCCTTCCACGAACAACGCCCTAATTGAGATATCGGCCGCTCGAACAACCTTGAATTATACAATATCCAACAATCCGTTCAATATACGAATCAAACACGAATATAACGAACTCAAAACGTCGATACGACTAGACCAAGTCCATAGAGGCATTAAATCAAACACGTTGAATCCAAACTCCGATTGTTTACAATCAAACCTCGATATACCAATATCAAAATCTCCAAGAAGTGTTTTAAACCAATAAAACATCTCCAATACGATCAATAATCCGTTATGAATATCCAAAAATGTGATTATAACAACAATTAGTCGAAAATCCCCAATTTCAACTCGATATTCAAGGTGTTCTTGAATAATCCCTCAATAATCCAATGAATCCTTATACAAACTCATAATCATATACATATCCCTTCATATAACATGATTATAACGTCCAAAACATCATATCTCAACACAAAATCGAAGTCCAAAGTGTTGAAGGAATTACCTCTTGATGATCCAAGTGTTTTAATCCGAAGAACACGCGGTAGATTGATTATCCGAGCTTCACGATCGAAAGGAGATGAAGAAAATCAAACACCCAAATGATTTGTGAAGGAAAAACCCTCCCTCAAGCCTTATCTCTCGGTTGAAGGTGAAGAAAAGGAAGAAAAATGGGCTGAAATGATGAAAAAATGAATTTATAGGGGTTGACTACCCTGCCGGACACGGCCCGTGCCGATCGGCACGATCGTGTCGCACAGTTGGCCGACAGCTGGCCGATAGGGACTCGACCGTGTCTGGCTTGACACGGTCGCGGCGCTGAGGGCCTTCCGATAGCGACCCGCCCGACAGCGACTCGGCATGACTCGACCGTGTCCCGAGACACGGCCGGGCGTGTCGGCAATGCTCCAGCTTATCCTAAGAGTACGGCACGGGCCATGTCGGACGACACGGCCGAGTTCGGTCGGCAGAAACTTCGCATTTCGGACGAAATGCAGCCGCGGGCCGTGTCGGACGACACGGCCGAAGTTCGGCGATGATCGCCAAAAACTGAAACGACCATAACTCTCTCGTCCTGACTCCGATTGACTCACCGTTTGAACCATTGGAAAGATAATTCGATGCTCTATAATATTGCAAAGATTTAGAATTTTTGGAGTTACCAAAAATTAATGGTGATCTAACAAAGTCGAACTCATATGAGGAAAGTTGAAACAATGAACAATAACGATACACAACTCGAAGTTTTTCCGAACGGTGAACACGGTGAAAGAACATGATTGATGAATGATTATAATTGAGTGAAAATCCACTGAGTGACAATCACCGAATGAAATTATGAATGAAAATGATCAATTACAACCGGTATTACATACACCCCCAATACAAAGAGTTTCGTCCCCGAAACTAAGGGTCAAACAACTCGGGATAACTCTCCCGCATATTCTTCTCGGTTTCCCAAGTGGCCTCTTCGACTCCGTGTCTAGACCACTGAATCTTGACCAAAGGGATCGTCTTATCCCTCAACTGTTTGATTCGCCGCTCCAACACTCGTATAGGACGCTCCTCGTACGAATGCTCATCCGCGATCTCGATTTCTTCGAACTGAAGTATGTGACTCGGGTCGGCAACAAACTTTCGCAACTGAGAGACATGAATCACATTATGAATTCGGCTCAACGCCGGAGGTAAAGCCAACCGATAAGCTAACTCGCCTACTCGACCCAAAATCTCAAACGGTCCAATGAATCTCGGACTCAACTTTCCCCTCTTCCCAAAACGGAAGATACCACGACTCGGGGATACCTTGACCAACACATGGTCACCAAATTTCGAACTCTAATGGTCAACGACGGTTATCGCATATGATTTCGCCGACTCGAGCGGTCAACAAACGACTCTTGATCAAAGCTACCTTTTCTCGGCGGCTATAAGCATATCGGACTCGGTGCCGATTGATTCGACAAGTCATCCCAACACAAAGGAGAGCGACAACGACGACCGTATAAGGCCTCGTAAGGTGCCATCTTAATGGAAGCATGCCAACTATTATTATACGTGAACTCGATCAATGGTAGTTGGGCTTCCCAATCGTCCTTCCAATCGAGGACGCAAGCTCTCAACATGTCCTCTAATGTCCGAATAGTCCTCTCGATTGTCCGTCTGACCGAGGATGAAAGGCGATCGAGATTAAGCCGAGTTCCTATAGCACGATGAACCGATTTCCAAGAATGTGACACAAATCGCCCGTCACGATCGGAAACGATACTTTTAGGAGTACCGTGCAGTCTCACAATCTCTTTGATGAATAGCTGGGCAAGTCTCTCGGGACTCCACATATCCTTGATCTCAAGGAAATGAGCTGATTTAGTTAAGCGGTCCACAATCACCCAGATCGTATTCATGCCACGATGACTCGTCGGCAAACTCGTGATGAAATCCAAAGAAATGTCTTCCCACTTCCACTGAATAGGAAGAGTTTTCCGCATACCCGCCGGTCGCTGATGTTCAATCTTGACTTGTTGGCAAGTTAAGCATCTCGAAACAAATTCCGCGACTTCTCGCTTCATATTACTCCACCAGTAATTTTGTTTCAAGTCTTTATACATCTTGCTAGACCCCGGGTGAACAGAATAAGGGGTAGCATGAGCTTCTCTCAAAATAGAGTTTTTCAACTCGTCATTCGCCGGTACGCACAACCGGTTCTTAAACCTCAAAAGTCCATCCTCATGGACCACGAATCCAGGGATTTTCCCCTGAGCCACATCTTCACGAATGCGCAACAATGAAGGGTCTGAACTCTGATTCTCTCTGATTACCTCCTCAAGTGACGATGAAATCTCTAACATACAAAGCTGTCCCTGAACTCGCTGAAGCCAGACCTCGACCTCGGGTCTAAGGAATTCCTGTTGGAGCTCCTTCTGAATTGTTAAACGAGCAAGCATCTGCTCCTGAACGGACTTACGACTCAAGGCTTCGGCGACAATGTTCGCCTTGCCCAGGTGGTAAAGGATTTCGACATCATAATCTTTGAGTAGTTCCAACCACCGTCTCTGTCGCATATTTAACTCCTTGTGAGTAAATATATCCTTCAACTCTTGTGATTGGTGAATAACTGAAAGGTGACGCCATAAGGGTAACGACGCCAAATCCCCAACGCGAAAACCACTACCGCTAGCTCCGTGTCGTGGGTTTGATAATTAACCAGCTAATCCGAGGAAACATCGGATTTAATTAATATCTTTCGGAGGTTGCCAATCTCGGATAGTCTCCGACTTCTGAGGGTCGACACGAACCCTGGCAGATGAAATTACATGCCCGAGAAAAGTCACTTCGGACATCCAGAACTCACATTAAGAAAACTTCCATAAAATTGCTCGCGTCTCAACACGTCGAGAGCCTGAAAAAGATGAACCTCGTGTTCCTCTCGGCTAAGAGAATAAATCAAAATTTCGTCGATGAAGACAACAACAACTGATCTAAAAAGTCGATGAAAACCCGATTCATTAACTCCATGAATACTGCAGGTGCAATAGTTAGCCCGAACGGCATAACTATGAACTCATAATGACCATAGCGTGTATGAAACGCTGTCCTCGCGATATCCGTCTCTCGAATCCGCAACTGGTGATATCCAGATCTTAAGTCGATCCTGGAAAAATACTGAGGCTCCCTGAAGTTGATCTAAAAGACCATCAATACGGGGTAAGGGATACTACTCTTGATCATCACCCTGATCAACTCCTGGTAATTAATACACACACGAGACGAGCCATCCTGCTCCTTGACAGATCACAATGGTGTTCCTCACGGGGACGCAATCGGTCGAAGATAACCTTCCTCGAACTATTCCTCAAGTTGAATCTTCAACTCCTGCATTCTGGTCGGGGTCGTCCGATACGGTGCCTTCAATAAAGGGAACGTACCGGATCCAACTCACTCCTGAATTCCCCTACTCTATGTGAAGGCAACTAGATAACTCGTCTGGAAATACATCGTCAATCGATGACAATGATACCATGAATGATTGAACATTTCGATTGCCCTAGAATGGTCAATCGATAAAAAGAGATACCAATAATGATTGAACAACTCGATTGCCTTAGAAAGGCCAATCGAAGAAGATGATACAATGAATGTTTGAATAACTCGATTGCCCTAGAAAGGCCAATCGATGGAAATGATACAATGAATGATTGAATAACTCGATTGCCTTAGAAAGGCCAATCGATGGAAATGATACAAGGAATGATTGAATAACTCGATTGCCTTAGAAAGGCCAATCGATGAAAATGATACAATGAATGATTGAATAACTCGATTGCCTTAGAAAGGCCAATCGATGAAAATGATACAATGAATGATTGAATAAGTCGATTGCCTTAGAAAGGCCAATCGATGAAAATGATACAATGAATAATTGAATAGTTCAATTGCGGAATTTCTCTGCTTCCGCCATAATAGAAATTCTGCTGGAATAACGGGGATTACTTCCTGAAGCACACATTCGACAACCAACGACGGAAAGATAGCGACCAAACGCTAACAAATACTGAGGATAGTATCAAGACGGTTAAACCAACTAATACCGAAATTACATCGTCCTAAGATAAATTCACCACGATTAGATCCATTAACCAATCGCGGTCATTAAGTAGGACTATCCCAAATTAAGTCTATTCAAGCATGATTCGAAAATGAATGAATGCGGTGTACCAAAGATCAAAAGGTACACACAAGTTGAAATAAAATTACGGTATACCCGAAATCATTCGGGCCACCGGATCGTCGATCCTCCTCATCATATGAATGCAGGACTTGCCGGTCCCGAACCGACGCTCCGTCGATAAACACGAGCTCCAACTCTATTTGCTTCCATTGTCTTAAACGACGATGACAAAGCGATCGATTCAAAGCCGGTTGCTTCGGGCACGAGATGCGCGGAGCCGACTTGGAGTCCTTTCGCAAAAACGGGCCTTATGCCCAAAATTTCCACAATTATAGCACGTGATAGACGGTTTGAGACACTCGGTGCTGAAATGACGGCGTTCCACAATTGAAACAGTGATGGCGAATCGGCGCCGGGAATGAGATCCGCACGATTATGCGCCGTAGAGGTCGCTCGAAACGATAGGACTCACACGAGGCTTCTTGAAGGTTGGTCGACCGCCTTGATTGATTACGCCGTTGATTTCTTGCCGACAAATGAAGGTTGTTGTTCAGCACTTTCCTTAGCAGCCGTCTCATACGGAGAGTTCTCTCGATTAATCCGGTCGAGTGGCGCAATGATGATTGAGCAACCGCACATGGGTTATCATGGCCTGCATAAAAGCGAGTGGATCAACCCGAACATCCTCTGATCGAGCCGAGTCCAGGCACGATTTCCCGTGATGAGTGATTATTTCTCGGGTTTCGGTCGCACTGCCTCTCCCCATGCATCCTGACAGCCTCTCTCCATACCAAGTAGGAAGGTCGCATAATGATTATATTTCCCGCATGATTAGCACGTTATGATTATGTCATGAGATGATGAAAATGAGTATACATGCTCTAACTTAGTGATTATATGAATGATTTACTGAAGTTACATGATTATTTGATGAAATTCTTGAAATGATTATCTTGAATAACTTAACAAGATTGATAATATGATCATCCAGATTGACAACTGAGTAATGAAATGAATTGAGTAATTAATGAGTTAACATGATCGTCCTGATTATTAACTGAGTAATGAAATGAATTAAGTGATTGATTAGTTAATATGATCATCCCGATCATAATGAATGATGATGTTTGAGGATTGTTAAATGATGAATGATGAATGAATGACTATTGTCAGAAATTATACCATGGCGTTAGAAGTCTTACAGTTCTTTCGGTCTGATTGGCTCGGCATTTGCACAGGTCACACGTGACGCGAAAGTCCAATGATACTAGTCCGATGACGATGATTTCAAATGAGACATGACTTGGAGGGTAGTATTCAAAACCACTCTCCGATACCAACTCTGTAACACCCCAAACTAGGCGGATATTACAATGCCGTAGATCCCCAACTGGGACCCACCAGGCAAATGAAAATGAATGAATTACACAAGATAAATGTAGTACCGAACTACATTACAGCAATAATTACTCCGACGAGGAGTTTAGCTACAACACACCAGGACAATACCGAATACTAGTGTATTTTATATGAAGATAAAATACACAACACTGAATGAAACGGAGTATTCAAATGAAAGTCTGCAGCGGAAAATAAAGGACAATAACATGAATAACTGAAGGATCGGGGCCCCCTACTAGTATCACTAGGACTCCTCTACATCAACATGCTATTCCCGTGCGTTTGCCTTGCCATGACCTGAAAAACAAAATCCCCAAACGGGGTCAGTTACAAAGAACAACAATCCTCAAGGGTTGAAAATACACAATCATGATTATATATCTGAAGTTATGAAATATCTTGTTGAAACATACGCAATCAAACATGCTATATGAATCAACTAACAGTACGGCTCAAAGGGTGGCGCCACACTACGCCCGGGATGGAAATGTGTCCGTGCACAAGCCACCGACGAGTATCGATCAAATACACGTGTGGTCTTGTACCTAATCAGTCTCACGAGACAATATGACCCGTGTGCACGGTCCAATGTATCACTCCCAATACATGACCATCACGTGCCCGACATGAAAATCCAACACATACCAACCGGCACGCCAGTATGACCCGGAATGCCACGATAGAACAAAAGTGACATCGAAAATGAATAATGACTCACCGAGATGGAATGGTAATGAAATAAATGACAGCTCAATGAAAAGATTGGAACCGTCGTTCCTTATACCTGAAGTAATTAATTGACAACAACAAGTTTTGATACGGTTAATATAATGATGAATGAGTTATGATTATGAATAAACAACAACAAAAGGTATGAATATCCTTTTAACCGAGTAAGAATTAACTTACTCAATACCGGTGACAATTATCCTTCCACGAACAACGTCCTAATTGAGATATCGGTCGCTCGAACAACCTTGAATTATACAATATCCAACAATCCGTTCAATATACGAATCAAACACGAATATAACGAACTCAAAACGTCGATACGACTAGACCAAGTCCATAGAGGCATTAAATCAAACACGTTGAATCCAAACTCCGATTGTTTACAATCAAACCTCGATATACCAATATCAAAATCTCCAAGAAGTGTTTTAAACCAATAAAACATCTCCAATACGATCAATAATCCGTTATGAATATCCAAAAATGTGATTATAACAACAATTAGTCGAAAATCCCCAATTTCAACTCGATATTCAAGGTGTTCTTGAATAATCCCTCAATAATCCAATGAATCCTTATACAAACTCATAATCATATACATATCCCTTCATATAACATGATTATAACGTCCAAAACATCATATCTCAACACAAAATCGAAGTCCAAAGTGTTGAAGGAATTACCTCTTGATGATCCAAGTGTTTTAATCCGAAGAACACGCGGTAGATTGATTATCCGAGCTTCACGATCGAAAGGAGATGAAGAAAATCAAACACCCAAATGATTTGTGAAGGAAAAACCCTCCCTCAAGCCTTATCTCTCGGTTGAAGGTGAAGAAAAGGAAGAAAAATGGGCTGAAATGATGAAAAAATGAATTTATAGGGGTTGACTACCCTGCCGGACACGGCCCGTGCCGATCGGCACGATCGTGTCGCACAGTTGGCCGACAGCTGGCCGATAGGGACTCGACCGTGTCTGGCTTGACACGGTCGCGGCGCTGAGGGCCTTCCGATAGCGACCCGCCCGACAGCGACTCGGCATGACTCGACCGTGTCCTGAGACACGGTCGGGCGTGTCGGCAGTCGTTCCAGGCTTATCCGGAAGAGTACGGCACGGGCCATGTCGGACGACACGGCCGAGTTCGGTCGGCAGAAACTTCTGCATTTCCGGACGAGTACGGCACGGGCCGTGTCGGACGACACGGCCGAGTTCGGCAAAGGATCGCCAAAAACTGAAACGACCATAACTCTCTCGTCCGGACTCCGATTGACTCACCGTTTGAACCATTGGAAAGATAATTCGATGCTCTATAATATTGCAAAGATTTAGAATTTTTGGAGTTACCAAAAATTAATGGTGATCTAACAAAGTCGAACTCATATGAGGAAAGTTGAAACAATGAACAATAACGATACACAACTCGAAGTTTTTCCGAACGGTGAACACGGTGAAAGAACATGATTGATGAATGATTATAATTGAGTGAAAATCCACTGAGTGACAATCACCGAATGAAATTACTGAATGAAAATGACTGAATTACAACCGGGTATTACATACACCCCCCCTTAAAAGAGTTTCGTCCCCGAAACTAAGGGTCAAACAACTCGGGATAACTCTCCCGCATATTCTTCTCGGTTTCCCAAGTGGCCTCTTCGACTCCGTGTCTAGACCACTGAATCTTGACCAAAGGGATCGTCTTATCCCTCAACTGTTTGATTCGCCGCTCCAACACTCGTACAGGACGCTCCTCGTACGAATGCTCATCCGCGATCTCGATTTCTTCGAACTGAAGTATGTGACTCGGGTCGGCAACAAACTTTCGCAACTGAGAGACATGAATCACATTATGAATTCGGCTCAACGCCGGAGGTAAAGCCAACCGATAAGCTAACTCGCCTACTCGACCCAAAATCTCAAACGGTCCAATGAATCTCGGACTCAACTTTCCCCTCTTCCCAAAACGGAAGATACCACGACTCGGGGATACCTTGACCAACACATGGTCACCAGCCTCGAACTCTAATGGTCAACGACGGTTATCTGCATATGATTTCTGTCGACTCTGAGCGGTCAACAAACGACTCTTGATCAAAGCTACCTTTTCTCGGGCGGCTATAAGCATATCGGACTCGGTGCCGATTGATTCTGACAAGTCATCCCAACACAAAGGAGAGCGACAACGACGACCGTACAAGGCCTCGTAAGGTGCCATCTTAATGGAAGCATGCCAACTATTATTATACGTGAACTCGATCAATGGTAGTTGGGCTTCCCAATCGTCCTTCCAATCGAGGACGCAAGCTCTCAACATGTCCTCTAATGTCTGAATAGTCCTCTCTGATTGTCCGTCGGACTGAGGATGAAAGGCAGTACTGAGATTAAGCTGAGTTCCTATAGCACGATGAACTGATTTCCAAAAATGTGACACAAATCGCCCGTCACGATCGGAAACGATACTTTTAGGAGTACCGTGCAGTCTCACAATCTCTTTGATGAATAGCTGGGCAAGTCTCTCGGGACTCCACATATCCTTGATCTCAAGGAAATGAGCTGATTTAGTTAAGCGGTCCACAATCACCCAGATCGTATTCATGCCACGATGACTCGTCGGCAAACTCGTGATGAAATCCATAGAAATGTCTTCCCACTTCCACTCTGGAATAGGAAGAGTTTTCCGCATACCCGCCGGTCGCTGATGTTCAATCTTGACTTGTTGGCAAGTTAAGCATCTCGAAACAAATTCCGCGACTTCTCGCTTCATATTACTCCACCAGTAATTTTGTTTCAAGTCTTTATACATCTTGCTAGACCCCGGGTGAACAGAATAAGGGGTAGCATGAGCTTCTCTCAAAATAGAGTTTTTCAACTCGTCATTCGCCGGTACGCACAACCGGTTCTTAAACCTCAAAAGTCCATCCTCATGGACCACGAATCCAGGGATTTTCCCCTGAGCCACATCTTCACGAATGCGCAACAATGAAGGGTCTGAACTCTGATTCTCTCTGATTACCTCCTCAAGTGACGATGAAATCTCTAACATACAAAGCTGTCCCTGAACTCGCTGAAGCCAGACCTCGACCTCGGGTCTAAGGAATTCCTGTTGGAGCTCCTTCTGAATTGTTAAACGAGCAAGCATCTGCTCCTGAACGGACTTACGACTCAAGGCTTCGGCGACAATGTTCGCCTTGCCCAGGTGGTAAAGGATTTCGACATCATAATCTTTGAGTAGTTCCAACCACCGTCTATGTCGCATATTTAACTCCTTGTGAGTAAATATATCCTTCAACTCTTGTGATTGGTGAATAACTGAAAGGTGACGCCATAAGGGTAACGACGCCAAATCCCCAACGCGAAAACCACGGCTGCTAGCTCCAGGTCGTGGGTTTGATAATTAACCAGCTAATCCGAGGAAACATCGGATTTAATTAATATCTTTCGGAGGTTGCCAATCTCGGATAGTCTCCGACTTCTGAGGGTCGACACGAACCCTGGCAGATGAAATTACATGCCCGAGAAAAGTCACTTCGGACATCCAGAACTCACATTAAGAAAACTTCCATAAAATTGCTCGCGTCTCAACACGTCGAGAGCCTGAAAAAGATGAACCTCGTGTTCCTCTCGGCTAAGAGAATAAATCAAAATTTCGTCGATGAAGACAACAACAACTGATCTAAAAAGTCGATGAAAACCCGATTCATTAACTCCATGAATACTGCAGGTGCAATAGTTAGCCCGAACGGCATAACTATGAACTCATAATGACCATAGCGTGTATGAAACGCTGTCCTCGCGATATCCGTCTCTCGAATCCGCAACTGGTGATATCCAGATCTTAAGTCGATCCTGGAAAATACTGAGGCTCCACGGTTGATCTAAAAGACCATCAATACGGGGTAAGGGATACTACTCTTGATCATCACCCTGATCAACTCCTGGTAATTAATACACACACGAGACGAGCCATCCTGCTCCTTGACAGATCACAATGGTGTTCCTCACGGGGACGCAATCGGTCGAAGATAACCTTCCTCGAACTATTCCTCAAGTTGAATCTTCAACTCCTGCATTCTGGTCGGGGTCGTCCGATACGGTGCCTTCAATAAAGGGAACGTACCGGATCCAACTCACTCCTGAATTCCCCTACTCTATGTGAAGGCAACTAGATAACTCGTCTGGAAATACATCGTCAATCGATGACAATGATACCATGAATGATTGAACATTTCGATTGCCCTAGAATGGTCAATCGATAAAAAGAGATACCAATAATGATTGAACAACTCGATTGCCTTAGAAAGGCCAATCGAAGAAGATGATACAATGAATGTTTGAATAACTCGATTGCCCTAGAAAGGCCAATCGATGGAAATGATACAATGAATGATTGAATAACTCGATTGCCTTAGAAAGGCCAATCGATGGAAATGATACAAGGAATGATTGAATAACTCGATTGCCTTAGAAAGGCCAATCGATGAAAATGATACAATGAATGATTGAATAACTCGATTGCCTTAGAAAGGCCAATCGATGAAAATGATACAATGAATGATTGAATAAGTCGATTGCCTTAGAAAGGCCAATCGATGAAAATGATACAATGAATAATTGAATAGTTCAATTGCGGAATTTCTCTGCTTCCGCCATAATAGAAATTCTGCTGGAATAACGGGGATTACTTCCCTGAAGCACACATTCGACAACCAACGACGGAAAGATAGCGACCAAACGCTAACAAATACTGAGGATAGTATCAAGACGGTTAAACCAACTAATACCGAAATTACATCGTCCTAAGATAAATTCACCACGATTAGATCCATTAACCAATCGCGGTCATTAAGTAGGACTATCCCAAATTAAGTCTATTCAAGCATGATTCGAAAATGAATGAATGCGGTGTACCAGCATCAAAAGGTACACACAAGTTGAAATAAAATTACGGGTATACCTGAAATCATTCGGGCCACCGGATCGTCGATCCTCCTCATCATATGAATCTGGGACTTGCCGGTCCCCGAACCGGACGCTCCCGTCTGATAAACACGAGCTCCAACTCTATTTGCTTCCATTGTCTTAAACGACGATGACAAAGCGATCGATTAAACGCTGGTTGCTTGGGCTCGAGATGCCGCCGGCCGACTTGGAGTCCTTTCGGCAAAAACGTGCCTTAAGCACAAAATTTCAACAATTATAGAACGTGATATACGGTTTCGTACACTCAAGCTGAAATGACCCGGCGTTCCACAATTGAAACAGTGATGGCGAATCGCGCTCGGGAATGAGATCCCGCACGATTATGCGCCGTAGGAGGTCGCTCAGAAACGATAGGACTCACACGAGGCTTCTTGAAGGTTGACTGACCGCCTTCAGATTGATTACGCTTCGTTGATTTCTTGCTGACAAATGAAGGTTGTTGTTCAGCACTTTCCTTAGCAGCCGTCTCATACGGGAGAGTTCTCTCGATTAATCCGGTCAGAGTGGCGCAATGATGATTGAGCAACTGCACATGGGTTATCATGGCCTGCATAAAAGCGAGTGGATCAACCCGAACATCCTCTGATCGAGCCGAGTCCTGGGCACGATTTCCCGGCAGTGAGTGATTATTTCTCGGGTTTCGGTCCGCACCGCGGCCTCTCCCCATGCATCCCCTGACAGCTCTCTCCATACTGAAGTAGGAAGGTCGCATAATGATTATATTTCCCGCATGATTAGCACGTTATGATTATGTCATGAGATGATGAAAATGAGTATACATGCTCTAACTTAGTGATTATATGAATGATTTACTGAAGTTACATGATTATTTGATGAAATTCTTGAAATGATTATCTTGAATAACTTAACAAGATTGATAATATGATCATCCAGATTGACAACTGAGTAATGAAATGAATTGAGTAATTAATGAGTTAACATGATCGTCCTGATTATTAACTGAGTAATGAAATGAATTAAGTGATTGATGAGTTAATATGATCATCCCGATCATAATGAATGATGATGTTTGAGGATTGTTAAATGATGAATGATGAATGAATGACTATTGTCAGAAATTATACCATGGCGTTAGAAGTCTTACAGTTCTTTCGGTCTGATTGGCTCGGCATTTGCACAGGTCACACGTGACGCGAAAGTCCAATGATACTAGTCCGATGACGATGATTTCAAATGAGACATGACTTGGAGGGTAGTATTCAAAACCACTCTCCGATACCAACTCTGTAACACCCCAAACTAGGCGGATATTACAATGCCATAGATCCCCAACTGGGACCCACCAGGCAAATGAAAATGAATGAATTACACAAGATAAATGTAGTACCGAACTACATTACAGCAATAATTACTCCGACGAGGAGTTTAGCTACAACACACCAGGACAATACCGAATACTAGTGTATTTTATATGAAGATAAAATACACAACACTGAATGAAACGGAGTATTCAAATGAAAGTCTGCAGCGGAAAATAAAGGACAATAACATGAATAACTGAAGGATCGGGGCCCCCTACTAGTATCACTAGGACTCCTCGACATCAACATGCTATTCCCGTGCGTTTTCCTTGCCATGACCTGAAAAACAAAATCCCCAAACGGGGTCAGTTACAAAGAACAACAATCCTCAAGGGTTGAAAATACACAATCATGATTATATCTGAAGTTATGAAATATCTTGTCGAAACATACGCAATCAAACATGCTATATGAATCAACTAACAGTACGGCTCAAAGGGTGGCGCCACACTACGCCCGGGATGGAAATGTGTCCGTGCACAAGCCACCGACGAGTATCGATCAAATACACGTGTGGTCTTGTACCTACTCAGTCTCATGAGACAATATGACCCGTGTGCACGGTCCAATGTATCACTCCCAATACATGACCATCACGTGCCCGACATGAAAATCCAACACATACCAACCGGCACGCCAGTATGACCCGGAATGCCACGATATAACAAAAGTGACATCGAAAATGAATAATGACTCACCGAGATGGAATGGTAATGAAATAAATGACAGCTCAATGAAAAGATTGGAACCGTCGTTCCTTATAACTGAAGTAATTAATTGACAACAACAAGTTTTGATACGGTTAATATAATGATGAATGAGTTATGATTATGAATGAACAACAACAAAAGGTATGAATATCCTTTTAACCGAGTAAGAATTAACTTACTCAATACCGGTGACAATTATCCTTCCACGAACAACATCCTAATTGAGATATCGGTCGCTCGAACAACCTTGAATTATACAATATCCAACAATCCGTTCAATATACGAATCAAACACGAATATAACGAACTCAAAACGTCGATACGACTAGACCAAGTCCATAGAGGCATTAAATCAAACACGTTGAATCCAAACTCCGATTGTTTACAATCAAACCTCGATATACCAATATCAAAATCTCCAAGAAGTGTTTTAAACCAATAAAACATCTCCAATACGATCAATAATCCGTTATGAATATCCAAAAATGTGATTATAACAACAATTAGTCGAAAATCCCCAATTTCAACTCGATATTCAAGGTGTTCTTGAATAATCCCTCAATAATCCAATGAATCCTTATACAAACTCATAATCATATACATATCCCTTCATATAACATGATTATAACGTCCAAAACATCATATCTCAACACAAAATCGAAGTCCAAAGTGTTGAAGGAATTACCTCTTGATGATCCAAGTGTTTTAATCCGAAGAACACGCGGTAGATTGATTATCCGGGCTTCACGATCGAAAGGAGATGAAGAAAATCAAACACCCAAATGATTTGTGAAGGAAAAACCCTCCCTCAAGCCTTATCTCTCGGTTGAAGGTGAAGAAAAAGAAGAAAAATGGGCTGAAATGCTGAAAAAATGAATTTATAGGGGTTGACTACCCTGCCGGACACGGCCCGTGCCGATCGGCACGGTCGTGTCGCCGCGATTGGCCGGCGGTGGCCGAGGGGACTCGGCCGTGTATGCTTGACACGGTCGCGGCCGAGGGCCTTCCGATAGCGACCCGCCCGACGGCGACTTCGGCATGACTCGACCGTGTCACGGGACACGGTCGGGCGTGTCAGCGATCGTTCGAGCTTATCCGGAAGAGAATGCAGCCGGGCGTGTCGGACGACACGGCCGAGTTCGGTCGGCAGAAACTTCTGCATTTCGGACGAAATGCGGCACGGGCCGTGTCGGACGACACGGCCGAGTTCGGTCGGCAGTGATCGGCCAAAAACTGAAACGACCATAACTCTCTCGTCCGGACTCCGATTGACTCACCGTTTGAACCATTGGAAAGCTAATTCGATGCTCTATAATATTGCAAAGATTTAGAATTTTTGGAGTTACCAAAAATTAATGGTGATCTAACAAAGTCGAACTCATATGAGGAAAGTTGAAACAATGAACAATAACGATACACAACTCGAAGTTTTTCCGAACGGTGAACACGGTGAAAGAACATGATTGATGAATGATTATAATTGAGTGAAAATCCACTGAGTGACAATCACCGAATGAAATTACTGAATGAAAATGACTGAATTACAACCGAGTATTACAGAGAAATCATCGAAAATCACACATAAAATTTAGTATACAATCCATCTTCTAAATTTAAAACGCACAAGTACTCGCAAGTACTATCTATAAGTTTACAAGTTTGAGAACAAACGTTTAAAAATGGACAACTGAAATAAAGGGACTGATTATCACATGTCAACAACCCTGGCCAGCATCCTCGTACTACTCCAGTGCCCGATCGACCGGCTCAACGCAACTTGAAATTCATAACATGAATTTCCCCAAGCGGGTCCCTAAAGGGGTTAGCAATTACGCTAATACAAGTAATCAAGGCAAACCATTCGCTTACACATATGTTAGTACATGCATAAAATTGTCACTAGTCACAGTTGAAAATCGCCTAGGACCAGGGCTAAACCACTGGTCCCATTCGAGGCCTCTATGGACCCTCCCGTACTGAGCATCGTTACAAATCACGAACATGACTCGCCTAGGACTGGGGCTAAACCACTGGTCCCATCCGAGGCCTCTATGGACCCTCCTGGACTGGCTATCCAAACAAGCTCGTGAATTAGGATCGAAATCATAGATTCCTCCGAGGCCCCGTCGGACCCTCCCGGAGTGAGAAAATCACACACATATACATTACCATTCCATGTTAAGCATAAGGGTTTCACAAAAATACTTGCCTTGAGAAATTGATGATGAAACGAACGAAAAATCAACCACGCTCGTTAGGAGCCGACAACCCCGAACCTAATGATTCGAAGAATACAATCACAACTTATTATACACGAGTACAAAAATGGAAATACAACCGAAAACCCACCTACGATTCATGTAAATTCATACAAAACAACAACGAGAACGGGAAAACATGAACTTGTAGGGAAAACATAAATACGACTAAGATTAATCACATATATCAGGGATTAATAAACAACGCGGAACAAATCCGACTAATACTCGAAAAACCCCTAATTTACCCAAAGATAGGGTTCTATGAGTTTACCTCAGATCGGAGATGAAGAACAAGTGTTGGTGTTGTTAATATACACCAAGAAATCAACGAAGATGATAGCTTGAAGTTCCAGACTTCGAATCGCCTGTAATTCGCCAAGAATCGCCCAAAAATGGAGAAGGAGAAGAAATGGATAGAAATGACCGAACTCAATCAACTCACGGGTACTTATACCCGCACCGGATTACGTACGTTAGCATGGCATGGTTAACGTACGTTAACAGGTTAACGTACGTAACACCATGCCCGTAGCATACGTAATCGCTCAGTATGGCTTACTGCCCGAAGCCCCTAAGTATGTAACGTACGTAATCGGACTGGCTTAACGTATGTATGATACCTATCTAATATACGTAACAACATACTCGTAGCATACGCAAGGACCGTGAGCTCTACGCCCGATTTCTGAACACCATGACATACGTAACACATGCGCTAATGTACGCTAAATATCGACATAACGTACGTTAATCACCACCCATAACGTACGTAATGTTCTTCCACAACAGGACCGACAAGCTGCTCCAAGCAGGGAAGAATGAACCGGAAATCAAAACGCGACAGTTTAACAAAACACGAAGATACAAACACATAGAGTTCGAGACAACAAATCTAAGTGCTAAAAGAAAACACGTTCCCAACTACCCGAAGGTTCGGAAAAAAACGACAAATGTAATTACCCGATGACTTTGAGAAATTATAAAATGGCCCAGAACATCCGAAATACATGATACACGATCGAAACACCAAACAAAAGCTCACGACATCCATAATGACATAAGATGGATTTACGTCAACCCCGAAACGGTGATTCTGAACAACGATTACGAGAATCGACGGAAATAACATTAAACGCGGAATTAAGTAAAACAAGTTTGAAACAAGCTCGGATGAAAAAAAAAAAGTCCAGTATTAAATATTCTCAAAATATCAATACGGTTATAAGCGAGTCATTAAAAACAAAAGATACACCAAAATGAAAAATACCAAAAAAAAATGCGGATATTACAGATAGCGCGCTGACGAGGATTAATAGCGCACATTATTTATCGAGTAGAAAACGCTAATGGTCAGAGCCCAAGGTTCTGGACCAGGGTTGGCTGGTTAGCGCATGCTAACCATAAGCCCTTAGCGCATGCTAAGGCGTGTTTATATATAGGGGCCAGATCAAGTCAACTTTATCATTTTTCATTTCTCTCCTCCCCTCCGGCGATCTAGGCAATTCCAGGCATGAAGAAGCTAGGATTTCGGCCAGATATCCTTAGATATAAATTTCTTTCAACTCCTGGCATGGATTTATCAAGTTTCTAACATACTTCACCGTCCGATTCAAGGTAACATCCCTTAGAACCCTACTTTTGGGAAATTCGGGGGTTTTTGATTTGATGTCCGATTCGTTCCGTGTTGTTGATTAATCCATGATGTATGTGATTAATCTTAGTGGTGTTCATATTTTTCCTACGAATTCATGGTAAATTTCGTGGTATTTGTGAAATATAGAGGGTTTGGTTGCGACCTGCCCTCGTTGTTGTTTTTGCATGAATCGTAGGTGGGTTTTAGGTGTATTCCGTTTTTGTATTCATGTAGAATTGGTTGTGATTGTATTCTTCGAATTGTTAGGTTCGGGGTGGTCGGTCCCTAGCAAGCGTAGTTTATTTCCCATTCATTTTGTCGTCAATTTCTCAAGGCAAGTATTCTTGTGAAACCCTTATGCTCAATATGAAAATGTAATGTATATGTGTGTGATTTGATCACTCGAGGAGGGTCCAACGGGGCCTCGAAAGAATCTGTGATTTCGCTCCTGATTCGCGAGCTTGTTTGGATAGCCAGTCTAAGAGGGTCCATATAGGCCTCAAATGGGACCAGTGGTTTAGCCCCAGTCCTAGGCGAGTCATGTGCGTGATTTTTAACTATGGCCAGTCTGGGAGGGTCCTTAGAGGCCTCAGATGGTATTAGTGATTTAGCCCCGATCCTAGGCAAATTTTCAACTGTGATTACTGACTGTTTATTTTCCTAGAAAAGACATGTCTTGATTTTGAAACATTTTGATGCATGTACTATGAGATGTGTAAGCGAATGATTTGCCTTGATTACTTGAACTAGCATAACTGCTAACCCCTTTGGGGAACCCATTTTTAGGGAAATTCGTGTTATAAATTTCAAGTTGCGCTCAGCCGGTCGAGCGGGCACTGGAGCAGTACGAGGATGCTGGCCAGGGTTATTGACGTGTGCAAATGAGTTCCTTTATTTTAGTTGCCCATTTTAAATATTTGTTTTCAAACTTGTAAACTGATAGACAGTACTCGCGAGTACTTAGGCGTTTTAATTTGGAAGTTGGATACAAAATTTTATTTGTGATTTTCGATGATGTCTGGTTTACTGGTTGTACCAGGCGTTTTATTTAATTTTCGTCTCGGTGATGTGTGTTTTCTCGCTAACCGAGATGGTTAGACGAGCGGTATTAATTATTTAGCCTAGTGGGTCCCACGTAGGGGTCCACGGTATAGTAATATAACCTGAATATCTTGGGGGTGTTACAACATGTATGTGTATTTATATTAATGTACACTATTCGAAGGCACTATGTCACTTTGTCATTTTATAGCTATGATGTTATTTTGATTGAAATATTTTCACAGACCATAACCTATCCCACAAAAGACATGAGGAATGACCTCTTCTGATATCACAAGACATTGATGTTTAGGGATTAACCTTTAAAAATTAATGTCATTAATGGCAGACTATGATGCTTATGAAGACACTTTACATAATCAAAAGTAACATTTGGTAAATAGTATTACGCTAAACCTATCATTATACCCATGCTTGTTCTCAAGGGAAATAATTGTAATACCACTTTATTATGTTGCTGTTTGAGTTAATAGTATAGGAAATATCTATTGTTATGTTGCTATAAATAGTATTTTAATGATGCTGAATAATAACAACTCTAGAATAGCATAAAAAAAATTGGCTGACGAAGCACTTACAGAACACTGCAATTACCGTAGCGGATAAAACGTCACTGGTAAAATAAAATGATAATTGTAATGCAAATTAGATTTTCAAATTTCCTATTTAACAGAAAGCAAAGTTGTGCCTCATATGTGTTATTATTTTGCTAAAAAATATACAAATCCTATATCTTCAATGTTTTGCACTTAACATAACATGTGAAATTATTATCTATAAATAAAGTGCATACATTTTATTACATCAATATAATTCTAACATTGCAACTAAAGTCTATATCTATGGAAATATCATATTAAATTTAGATTAGAAAAACACAGAGTCATAAAGATATTTGGCAAATTTGAATTAGTAGCAGGAATTTTTATCCCTGTTATTAACCGGCATCAAAATATCTTATGAAAAGCAGAGTGGCCGAGATATTGTGAATATTGTTCTTTGTAATGTAACGTTTGTACACTGTTAAACCACACAAACACTGTCGAGTGAGTTGTACAAGTATAGAGACCAATTTTAGGAAAGAGACGTATTTTTGATGGTAGTGTAAATTTTTAGAATTGGAGGCTATTTCTAATATCTGCAAAATTATGTTTAAAAGAAAGAAATGTATAAAGTTAATTGATGTTCATCACGAGTGACAAGAAATACAAAAGAAAAGGGAAGAAATGAAATAGATGAGAATAGAGAGGAGAAGATAATAAACGAAGCCTCTCCCGAAAAAATCAAAATGAATAAAAACACAACATTGTAAATATGTTAAGAGAATTCGGGATATAGGGTGACACCTTCTTTTTTTTGTGAGGTGCCCGCCACGTGTCATTTTCTGATTGGAGCAGATGTTTTAATTAAAGCACTCACCCACCAAGTGTTGTGGGCCAGCCGGGTGAGTGTTTTAATTAAAACATCTGCTCCAATTAGAAAATGACACGTGGCGGGCACCTCACAAAAAAAAGAAGGTGTCACCCTATATCCCGAACTCTCATATGTTAACTAATAAAACTTTGAAAACACGGGGAGATAAAAAAGATTGGCGAGGTTCGAAAATGCTAACATAATTACCATAGTAAGTAACACTTAATTAATATAATAGGATGACAACTATAATGCAAATAGAATATCGAGTTTTTTACGCAAGCAAAACTGGAGCAATGCAGCGCCCTAATGTGGAAACTTCAAATTCCTTTATGTGGTATGGCACTGCAATTTTATTTCACCGGAAACAAGAAGATCAGGTAAACACATAACTTATTCGACACTCACAGTAATAATGAGAGTCACAGAAAAAGTGAAAAAAAATTCCAAACGGAGTAATAACAAATAAGTATAATTACATTCTCATGAGAGTATAAAGCGAGTAGATATTTTTACGCATACATTTTCAATACTGACAACACAATATACGAGTACCATTAAAGTCGTAACATAGCCTAAAAATATATAGTTTTATAGCTATGATGTTCTTTTGCTTGAAATTTTTTCGAAGGCGATAATCTATCCCAAAAAAGACATGAGGAATGACCTATTATGATATCACAAAACATTGATGTGTAGGGATGAACCCTTAAAAAATAATGTCATTAATCACAGACTACAACGTTTACGAAAACACTTTACATAACAAAAAGTAACATTTGGTAAATAGTATTACGTAGAAGCTATCATTATACCAATGCTTATTCTGAAGGGAAATAATTGTAATACCACTTTATTGTGTTGTTGTTTCAGTTAATAGTATAGGAAACACCTGCTGTTAAGTTGCTGTAAATAGTATTTCATGATACTGCATAATAACAACACCAAGCAGGGAAAAAAAGGTGATAGAACACTGATAGTGTAACACCCTCAAACTATTCGGGAATATTACAGCGCCGCAGACCCTCTCCGTGAGGATCTACCAGTCTAGATACAGAAAATACAACAATATAATACATGCCGACATGGCTAAATGACGAACCATTAGACCGATTTGGTCTTTTACCACCACATACACATCAAACATACATTACTCTTTCTCACAACTATATTTCCATAAAATGGAAAATACCACAACGGTAAGACGAAACAACAAAGCTACACTAAATACTCAACACTGGTCTTCATGTGATTAGTATCGTCATTTTCCATCTTCTTTCGTAACGATCCTGTGAATTGTTCCCCAGTCTCGACGTACTGGTTACGTATACACACATATTGAATACACATACTCGTCCCAATAACATTCTCATACAATCCACCTGATATCATGATTAAAACAACCTGATACACGATGTCTTCAAATGCAATTGCCGACCAAGTACGACGATTATATCAATACAGAAGTCTCAGTTCTTCAATTATTTTATCCATACTATACAGTTTCTACACTATACAACATAACTCGGATAAAATAATATTAAACAACCATAGTATAAAATATATGAAGTTTTGTAAAAGAATCTGAATTTGCTACAACCTAATTAAACAGCAAATTAGATCGGGGGAGAGTTAATGCGAATACATGGGTAACAAGAAATACAAAGGGAGAAATTATAAAGTAGCTGGATGAGATTGCGGACAATGAGACGACACAGAGGCTCTTTTCTATAGGATATAAAATTACTGTAGAATCAATATTCGGATTATACTGGATAGTAACAACCCTAAAGCACTTGAGCCGAAAAAAAACGAAAAAACACTGAAATACTGCAATTAGTATAACCGAATATGCCTGTTCGATGAAATAGAATAATAATTATAAAACAAATATTTTCAACCTTTTTTTATCAAACAGAAACTCTAGCTATGTGTTAATTATTTTATTTTTATGTCTCAGAATACAGAGTTAAGAAGTCCTCTATCTTTTGTATTT
Source organism: Orobanche coerulescens (assembly GCA_033398695.1). Lineage (NCBI taxonomy): Eukaryota > Viridiplantae > Streptophyta > Magnoliopsida > Lamiales > Orobanchaceae > Orobanche > Orobanche coerulescens. Next base: position 90,539,127 of record CM065811.1, on the reverse strand, counting down.
CACTCGATATCTAGAAATATCAGCTACAATCAACTGTACATATGTTCTTAGGTTGATGTGACTTTAACATTATAACTATAGTTGTCCACACTTACGTACAATAGCATAACATATTTAGGTTAAAAAAGATTGGTTCATAAAAATAAACTCATTTTCATAAATATTTTTTCTGTTGGAACTCGTTTTGTTTATGGCTAGTAAATAAGCTTATGTATGTTATTTTATATGGGGTTGACAAGTATTGAGAGAGGAAGTGCCTTTTTAAGAAAGGAGGTCTGTTTTTAATAATGAAATGTATTTAGACAAGTAGAGGTGTTTTTATTAAAAATGTCACGGTCTAGTTAGACAATCACTCAAATGTAGAGAGAGTCAACGTGGATACCTGGAGAAGAAGAAATCAGAAACCAACCGAATGAGGTCTAGGTAGATTAAATAGCCTATCTAGGACAAAATATCCATATCAGCTCATTATATAGTCAACCAATATGACATGAAAATATAAAGAAATCTAAATTGAAGATATTTATTCAAAGAAATTTTATTAACTCACGACCTGTTTAACGCATCAGAGAGAAAATGGGAAAGAAGAAATTCAAACAAACTTTCCTCAACTACTGAGGCTGAATGTTGAGAAAGAACAACGCCATATCCAACATCCGTCCTAACGCAGTTGTTATTATTCTTAGCATAACATACAGAGAATGCTCACACATATATGTCTCAATATTATTTTAGAGGATGTTAAAGTAACATGTGTAATATCCGCATTTTTCCTTTTTCCTTTATTTTGGTGTATATTTCATTTTTAGTGACTCGCTTGTAACCGTGTTGATATTTCGAGAACATTTAATACGGGACTTTTTGTCATTCAGACTTGTTTTGCTCAATTCCGCGTTTAAGTTCATTTTCGTCGCTATTTGGTTCGATTCTCGTGATCATTGTTCGGAACTGCCGTTTCGGGGTTGACGTAAATCCATCTTATGTCATTATGGATGTTGTGAGCTATTGTTTGGTGGTTCGATCCTGTATCGTGTATTTCGGATAATTGTATTGTGCATAGGAAGTTTAGCGCACGCTATTTCTGTAAATTAGCGCATGCTATGGGGGAAATTAGCACACACTAGATATGTTGGAAGCGCGCGCTAATACGGTACTCCAGTAAGGGCAGATTGTTTTTGAGGTTCTGGACTCCGGACATAATTGAACAGGTAGCGCACGCTACACCGGACAATAGCGCGCGCTACGTAGCTTGTTAGCGTACATTATATACTTGGTAACACATGCTATTTCGGCCAGAAAATTAAGGCAGAATGTTTCTGGACTCTGGAGACGAACAGGTAGCGCACGCTATAGGCCGATAGCTCGCGCTAACGATGACTAATAATGCACATTATTTATCGAGTAGCACACGCTAACGGTCAGAGCCGATGGTTCTGGACCAGGGTTGGCTGGTTAGCGAATGCTAACCATAAGCCCTTAGCGCATGCTAAGGCGTGTTTATATATAAGGTCCAGAACAAGTCAACTTCGTCATTTTTCATTTCTCTCCTCCCCCTCCGGTGATCTAGGCGATTCCAGGCGTGAAGAAGCTAGGATTTCGCCTAGATATCTTTCGATATCAATTTCTTTCAACTCCTGGCACAGATTTATCAAGTTTGTAACATACTTCACCGGCCGATTCAAGGTAACATCCTTTAGAACCCTGTTTTTGGGAAATTTTGGTATATTACAGCGCCGTTGACCCTTACGTGGGACCCCCAAGATATTCAGTGTATATTAAAACACCGTTGATCCCTACGTGGGACCCTCCAGGCTAACTAATTTATACCGCTCGTTTAACCATATCGGTTAGCGAGAAAACACACATAACCAAGGTACAAATTAAATATAATGCCCGGTACAACCGGTAAACCAGACATCATCGAAAATCACACATAAAATTTAGTATACAATCCATCTTCTAAATTTAAAACGCACAAGTACTCGCAAGTACTATCTATAAGTTTACAAGTTTGAGAACAAACGTTTAAAAATGGACAACTGAAATAAAGGGACTGATTATCACATGTCAACAACCCTGGCCAGCATCCTCGTACTACTCCAGTGCCCGATCGACCGGCTCAACGCAACTTGAAATTCATAACATGAATTTCCCCAAGCGGGTCCCTAAAGGGGTTAGCAATTACGCTAATACAAGTAATCAAGGCAAACCATTCGCTTACACATATGTTAGTACATGCATAAAATTGTCACTAGTCACAGTTGAAAATCGCCTAGGACCAGGGCTAAACCACTGGTCCCATTCGAGGCCTCTATGGACCCTCCCGTACTAAGCATCATTACAAATCACGAACATGACTCGCCTAGGACTGGGGCTAAACCACTGGTCCCATCCGAGGCCTCTATGGACCCTCCTGGACTGGCTATCCAAATAAGCTCGTGAATTAGGATCGAAATCACAGATTCCTCCGAGGCCCCGTCGGACCCTCCCGGAGTGAGCAAATCACACACATATACATTACCATTCCATGTTAAGCATAAGGGTTTCACAAAAACACTTGCCTTGAGAAATTGATGATGAAACGAACGAAAAATCAACCACGCTCGTTAGGAGCCGACAACCCCGAACCTAATGATTCGAAGAATACAATCACAACTTATTATACACTAGTACAAAAATGGAAATACAACCGAAAACCCACCTACGATTCATGTAAATTCATACAAAACAACAACGAGAACGGGAAAACATGAACTTGTAGGGAAAACATAAATACGACTAAGATTAATCACATATATCAGGGATTAATAAACAACGCGGAACAAATCCGACTAATACTCGAAAAACCCCCAATTTACCCAAAGATAGGGTTCTATGAGTTTACCTCAGATCGGAGATGAAGAACAAGTGTTGGTGTTGTTAATATACACCAAGAAATCAACGAAGATGATAGCTTGAAGTTCCAGACTTCGAATCGCCTATAATTCGCCAAGAATCGCCCAAAAATGGAGAAGGAGAAGAAATGGATAGAAATGACCGAACTCAATCAACTCACGGGTACTTATACCCGCACCGGATTACGTACGTTAGCATGGCATGGTTAACGTACGTTAACAGGTTAACGTACGTAACACCATGCCCGTAGCATACGTAATCGCTTAGTATGGCTTACTGCCCGAAGCACCTAAGTATGTAACGTACGTAATCGGACTGGCTTAACGTATGTATGATACCTATCTAATATACGTAACAACATACTCATAGCATACGCAAGGACCGACAGAGCTCTCTGCCCGATTTCCTGAACACCATGACATACGTAACACATGCAGTTAATGTACGCTAAATATCCAACATAACGTACGTTAATCACCACCCATAACGTACGTAATGTTCTTCCACAACAGGACCGACAAGCTGCTCCAAGTAGGGAAGAATGAACCGGAAATCAAAACGCGACAGTTTAACAAAACAGGAAGATACAAACACATAGAGTTGGAGACAACAAATCTAAGTGCTAAAAGAAAACACGTTCCCAACTACCCGAAAGTTCGGAAAACAACGACAAATGTAATTACCCGATGACTTTGAGAAATTATAAAATGGCCCAGAACATCCGAAATACATGATACACGATCGAAACACCAAACAAAAGCTCACGACATCCATAATGACATAAGATGGATTTACGTCAACCCCGAAACGGTGATTCTGAACAACGATTACGAGAATCGACGGAAATGACATTAAACGCGGAATTAAGTAAAACAAGTTTGAAACAAGCTCGGATGAAAAAAAAAGTCCAGTATTAAATATTCTCAAAATATCAATACGGTTATAAGCGAGTCATTAAAAACAAAAGATACACCAAAATGAAAAATACCAAAAAAAAAATGCGGATATTAGAGATAGCGCGCTGACGAGGATTAATAGCGCACATTATTTATCGAGTAGCAAACGCTAATGGTCAGAGCCCAAGGTTCTGGACCAGGGTTGGCTGGTTAGCGCATGCTAACCATAAGCCCTTAGCGCATGCTAAGGCGTGTTTATATATAGGGGCCAGATCAAGTCAACTTTATCATTTTTCATTTCTCTCCTCCCCTCCGGCGATCTAGGCAATTCCAGGCATGAAGAAGCTAGGATTTCGGCCAGATATCCTTAGATATAAATTTCTTTCAACTCCTGGCATGGATTTATCAAGTTTCTAACATACTTCACCGTCCGATTCAAGGTAACATCCCTTAGAACCCTACTTTTGGGAAATTCGGGGGTTTTTGATTTGATGTCCGATTCGTTCCGTGTTGTTGATTAATACATGATGTATGTGATTAATCTTAGTGGTGTTCATCTTTTTCCTACGAATTCATGGTAAATTTCGTGGTATTTGTGAAATATAGAGGGTTTTGTTGCGACCTGCCTTCGTTGTTGTTTTTGCATGAATCGTAGGTGGGTTTTAGGTGTATTCCGTTTTTGTATTCATGTAGAATTGGTTGTGATTGTATTCTTCGAATCGTTTGGTTCGGGGTGGTCGGTCCCTAGCAAGCATAGTTTATTTCCCATTCATTTTGTCGTCAATTTCTCAAGGCAAGTATTCTTGTGAAACCCTTATGCTCAATATGAAAATGTAATGTATATGTGTGTGATTTGATCACTCCAGGAGGGTCCAACGGGGCCTCAAAAGAATCTGTGATTTCGCTCCTGATTCGCGAGCTTGTTTGGATAGCCAGTCTAAGAGGGTCCATATAGGCCTCAAATGGGACCAGTGGTTTAGCCCCAGTCCTAGGCGAGTCATGTGCGTGATTTTTAACTATGGCCAGTCTGGGAGGGTCCTTAGAGGCCTCAGATGGTATTAGTGATTTAGCCCCGATCCTAGGCAAATTTTCAACTGTGATTACTGACTGTTTATTTTCCTAGAAAAGACATGTCTTGATTTTGAAACATTTTGATGCATGTACAATGAGATGTGTAAGCAAATGGTTTGCCTTGATTACTTGAACTAGCATAACTGCTAACCCCTTTGGGGAACCCATTTTTAGGGAAATTCGTGTTATAAATTTCAAGTTGCGCTCAGCCGGTCGAGCGGGCACTGGAGCAGTACGAGGATGCTGGCCAGGGTTATTGACGTGTGCAAATGAGTTCCTTTATTTTAGTTGCCCATTTTAAATATTTGTTTTCAAACTTGTAAACTGATAGACAGTACTCGCGAGTACTTAGCCGTTTTAATTTGGAAGTTGGATACAAAATTTTATTTGTGATTTTCGATGATGTCTGGTTTACTGGTTGTACCAGGCGTTTTATTTAATTTTCGTCTCGGTGATGTGTGTTTTCTCGCTAACCGAGATGGTTAGACGAGCGGTATTAATTATTTAGCCTAGTGGGTCCCACGTAGGGGTCCACGGTATAGTAATATAACCTGAATATCTTGGGGTGTTACAACATGTATGTGTATTTATATTAATGTACACTATTCGAAGGCACTATGTCACTTTGTCATTTTATAGCTATGATGTTATTTTGATTGAAATATTTTCACAGACCATAACCTATCCCACAAAAGACATGAGGAATGACCTCTTCTGATATCACAAGACATTGATGTTTAGGGATTAACCTTTAAAAATTAATGTCATTAATGGCAGACTATGATGCTTATGAAGACACTTTACATAATCAAAAGTAACATTTGGTAAATAGTATTACGCTAAACCTATCATTATACCCATGCTTGTTCTCAAGGGAAATAATTGTAATACCACTTTATTATGTTGCTTTGTTTGAGTTAATAGTATAGGAAATATCTATTGTTATGTTGCTATAAATAGTATTTTAATGATCTTTGAATAATAACAACTCTAGAATAGCATAAAAAAAATTGGCTGACGAAGCACTTACAGAACACTGCAATTACCGTAGCGGATAAAACGTCACTGGTAAAACAAAATGATAATTGTAATGCAAATTAGATTTTCAAGTTTCCTATTTAACAGAAAGCAAAGTTGTGCCTCATATGTGTTATTATTTTGCTAAAAAATATACAAATCCTATATCTTCAATGTTTTGCACTTAACATAACATGTGAAATTATTATCTATAAATAAAGTGCATACATTTTATTACATCAATATAATTCTAACATTGCAACTAAAGTCTATATCTATGGAAATATCATATTAAATTTAGATTAGAAAAACACAGTCATAAAAATATTGGGCAAATTTGAATTAGTAGCGGGAATTTTTATCCACTGTTATTAACCGCATCAAAATATCTTATGAAAAGCGAGTGGCGAGATATTGTGAATATTGTTCTTTGTAATGTAACGTTTGTACACCTGTTAAACCACACAAACAACGTCGAGTGTGAGTGTACAAGTATAGAGACCAATTTTAGGAAAGAGACGTATTTTTGATGGTAGTGTAAATTTTTAGAATTGGAGGCTATTTCTAATATCTGCAAAATTATGTTTAAAAGAAAGAAATGTATAGAGTTAATTGATGTTCATCACGAGTGACAAGAAATACAAAAGAAAAGGGAAGAAATGAAATAGATGAGAATAGAGAGGAGAAGATAATAAACGAAGCCTCTCCCGAAAAAATCAAAATGAATAAAAACACAACATTGTAAATATGTTAACTAATAAAACTTTGAAAACACGGGGAGATAAAAATGATTGGCGAGGTTCGAAAATGCTAACATAATTACCATAGTAAGTAACACTTAATTAATATAATAGGATGACAACTATAATGCAAATAGAATATCGAGTTTTTTACGCAAGCAAAACTGGAGCAATGCAGCGCCCTAATGTGGAAACTTCAAATTCCTTTATGTGGTATGGCACTGCAATTTTATTTCACCGGAAACAAGAAGATCAGGTAAACACATAACTTATTCGACACTCACAGTAATAATGAGTCACAGAAAAAGTGAAAAAAAAATTCCAAACAGAGTAATAACAAATAAGTATAATTACATTCTCATGAGAGTATAAAGCGAGTAGATATTTTTACGCATACATTTTCAATACTGACAACACAATATACGAGTACCATTAAAGTCGTAACATAGCCTAAAAATATATAGTTTTATAGCTATGATGTTCTTTTGCTTGAAATTTTTTCGAAGGCGATAATCTATCCCAAAAAAGACATGAGGAATGACCTATTATGATATCACAAAACATTGATGTGTAGGGATGAACCCTTAAAAAATAATGTCATTAATCACAGACTACAACGTTTACGAAAACACTTTACATAACAAAAAGTAACATTTGGTAAATAGTATTACGTAGAAGCTATCATTATACCAATGCTTATTCTGAAGGGAAATAATTGTAATACCACTTTATTGTGTTGTTGTTTCAGTTAATAGTATAGGAAACACCTGCTGTTAAGTTGCTGTAAATAGTATTTCATGATACTGCATAATAACAACACCAAGCAGGAAAAAAGGTGATAGAACACTGATAGTGTAACACCCTCAAACTATTCTGGAATATTACAGCGCATGAGCACTCTCCGTGAGGATCTACCAGTCTAGATACAGAAAATACAACAATATAATACATGCCGACATTGCTAAATGACGAACCATTAGACCGATTTGGTCTTTTACCACCACATACACATCAAACATACATTACTCTTTCTCACAACTATATTTCCATAAAATGGAAAATACCACAACGGTAAGACGAAACAACAAAGCTACACTAAATACTCAACACTGGTCTTCATGTGATTAGTATCGTCATTTTCCATCTTCTTTCGTAACGATCCTGTGAATTGATCCCCAGTCTCGACGTACTGGTTACGTATACACACATATTGAATACACATACTCGTCCCAATAACATTCTCATACAATCCACCTCATATCAGGATTAAAACAACCTGATACACGATGTCTTCAAATGCAATTGTCGACCAAGTACGACGATTATATCAATCTGATACCGATTCTTCAATTATTTTATCCATACTATACAGTTTCTACACTATACAACATAACTCGGATAAAATAATATTAAACAACCATAGTATAAAATATATGAAGTTTCGTAAAAGAATCCGAATTTGCTACAACCTAATTAAACAGCAAATTAGATCGGGGGAGAGTTAATGCGAATACATGGGTAACAAGAAATACAAAGGGAGAAATTATAAAGTAGCTGGATGAGATTGCGGACAATGAGACGACACAGAGGCTCTTTTCTATAGGATATAAAATTACTGTAGAATCAATATTCGGATTATACTGGATAGTAACAACCCTAAAGCACTTGAGCCGAAAAAAAACGAAAAAACACTGAAATACTGCAATTAGTATAACCGAATATGCCTGTTCGATGAAATAGAATAATAATTATAAAACAAATATTTTCAACCTTTTTTTATCAAACAGAAACTCTAGCTATGTGTTAATTATTTTATTTTTATGTCTCAGAATACAGAGTTAAGAAGTCCTCTATCTTTTGTATTTCACTCGATATCTAGAAATATCATTTCTGATCAACTGTACATATGTTCTTAGGTTGATGTGACTTTAACATTATAACTATAGTTGTCCACACTTACGTACAATAGCATAACATATTTAGGTTAAAAAAGATTGGTTCATAAAAATAAACTCATTTTCATAAATATTTTTTCTGTTGGAACTCGTTTTGTTTATGGCTAGTAAATAAGCTTATGTATGTTATTTTATATGGGGTTGACAAGTATTGAGAGAGGAAGTGCCTTTTTAAGAAAGGAGGTGCATTTTTAATAATGAAATGTATTTAGACAAGTAGAGGTGTTTTTATTAAAAATGTCACGGTCTAGTTAGACAATCACTCAAATGTAGAGAGAGTCAACGTGGATACGGAGAAGAAGAAATCAGAAACCAACCGAATGAGGTCTAGGTAGATTAAATAGCCTATCTAGGACAAAATATCCATATCAGCTCATTATATAGTCAACCAATATGACATGAAAATATAAAGAAATCTAAATTGAAGATATTTATTCAAAGAAATTTTATTAACTCACGACCTGTTTAACGCATCAGAGAGAAAATGGGAAAGAAGAAATTCAAACAAACTTTCCTCAACTACTGAGGCTGAATGTTGAGAAAGAACAACGCCATATCCAACATCCGTCCTAACGCAGTTGTTATTATTCTTAGCATAACATACAGAGAATGCTCACACATATATGTCTCAATATTATTTTAGAGGATGTTAAAGTAACATGTGTAATATCCGCATTTTTCCTTTTTCCTTTATTTTGGTGTATATTTCATTTTTAGTGACTCGCTTGTAACCGTGTTGATATTTCGAGAACATTTAATACGGGACTTTTTGTCATTCAGACTTGTTTTGCTCAATTCCGCGTTTAAGTTCATTTTCGTCGCTATTTGGTTCGATTCTCGTGATCATTGTTCGGAACTGCCGTTTCGGGGTTGACGTAAATCCATCTTATGTCATTATGGATGTTGTGAGCTATTGTTTGGTGGTTCGATCCTGTATCGTGTATTTCGGATAATTGTATTGTGCATAGGAAGTTTAGCGCACGCTATTTCTGTAAATTAGCGCATGCTATGGGGGAAATTAGCACACACTAGATATGTTGGAAGCGCGCGCTAATACGGTACTCCAGTAAGGGCAGATTGTTTTTGAGGTTCTGGACTCCGGACAGAATTGAATAGGTAGCGCACGCTACACCGGACAATAGCGCGCGCTACGTAGCTTGTTAGCGTACATTATATACTTGGTAACACATGCTATTTCGGCCAGAAAATTAAGGCAGAATGTTTCTGGACTCTGGAGACGAACAGGTAGCGCACGCTATAGGCCGATAGCTCGCGCTAACGATGACTAATAATGCACATTATTTATCGAGTAGCACACGCTAACGGTCAGAGCCGATGGTTCTGGACCAGGGTTGGCTGGTTAGCGAATGCTAACCATAAGCCCTTAGCGCATGCTAAGGCGTGTTTATATATAAGGTCCAGAACAAGTCAACTTCGTCATTTTTCATTTCTCTCCTCCCCCTCCGGTGATCTAGGCGATTCCAGGCGTGAAGAAGCTAGGATTTCGCCTAGATATCTTTCGATATCAATTTCTTTCAACTCCTGGCACAGATTTATCAAGTTTGTAACATACTTCACCGGCCGATTCAAGGTAACATCCTTTAGAACCCTGTTTTTGGGAAATTTTGGTATATTACAGCGCCGTTGACCCTTACGTGGGACCCCCAAGATATTCAGTGTATATTAAGACACCGTTGATCCCTACGTGGGACCCTCCAGGCTAACTAATTTATACCGCTCGTTTAACCATATCGGTTAGCGAGAAAACACACATAACCAAGGTACAAATTAAATATAATGCCCGGTACAACCGTAAACCGGAACATCATCGAAAATCACACATAAAATTTAGTATACAATCCATCTTCTAAATTTAAAACGCACAAGTACTCGCAAGTACTATCTATAAGTTTACAAGTTTGAGAACAAACGTTTAAAAATGGACAAGCCGAAATAAAGGGACCGATTATCACATGTCAACAACCCCGGCCAAGATCCTCGTACTACTCCGATTGCCGATCGACCGGCTCAACGCAACTTGAAATTCATAACATGAATTTCCCCAAGCGGGTCCCTAAAGGGGTTAGCAATTACGCTAATACAAGTAATCAAGGCAAACCATTCGCTTACACATATGTTAGTACATGCATAAAATTGTCACTAGTCACAGTTGAAAATCGCCTAGGACCAGGGCTAAACCACTGGTCCCATTCGAGGCCTCTATGGACCCTCCCGTACTAAGCATCATTACAAATCACGAACATGACTCGCCTAGGACTGGGGCTAAACCACTGGTCCCACCCGAGGCCTCTATGGACCCTCCTGGACTGGCTATCCAAACAAGCTCGTGAATTAGGATCGAAATCACAGATTCCTCCGAGGCCCCGTCGGACCCTCCCGGAGTGAGCAAATCACACACATATACATTACCATTCCATGTTAAGCATAAGAGTTTCACAAAAATACTTGCCTCGAGAAATTGATGATGAAACGAACAAAAAATCAACCACGCTCGTTAGGAGCCGACAACCCCGAACCTAATGATTCTAAGAATACAATCACAACTTATTATACACGAGTACAAAAATGGAAATACAACCGAAAACCCACCTACGATTCATGTAAATTCATACAAAACAACAACGAGAACGGGAAAACATGAACTTGTAGGGAAAACATAAATACGACTAAGATTAATCACATATATCAGGGATTAATAAACAACGCGGAACAAATCCGACTAATACTCGAAAAACCCCCAATTTACCCAAAGATAGGGTTCTATGAGTTTACCTCAGATCGGAGATGAAGAACAAGTGTTGGTGTTGTTAATATACACCAAGAAATCAACGAAGATGATAGCTTGAAGTTCCAGACTTCGAATCGCCTGTAATTCGCCAAGAATCGCCCAAAAATGGAGAAGGAGAAGAAATGGATAGAAATGACCGAACTCAATCAACTCACGGGTACTTATACCCGCACCGGATTACGTACGTTAGCATGGCATGGTTAACGTACGTTAACAGGTTAACGTACGTAACACCATGCCCGTAGCATACGTAATCGCTCAGTATGGCTTACTGCCCGAAGCCCCTAAGTATGTAACGTACGTAATCGGACTGGCTTAACGTATGTATGATACCTATCTAATATACGTAACAACTTACTCGTAGCATACGCAAGGACCGACAGAGCTCTCTGCCCGATTTCCTGAACACCATGACATACGTAACACATGCAGTTAATGTACGCTAAATATCCAACATAACGTACGTTAATCACCACCCATAACGTACGTAATGTTCTTCCACAACAGGACCGACAAGCTGCTCCAAGCAGGGAAGAATGAACCGGAAATCAAAACGCGACAGTTTAACAAAACACGAAGATACAAACACATAGAGTTGGAGACAACAAATCTAAGTGCTAAAAGAAAACACGTTCCCAACTACCCGAAGGTTCGGAAAACAACGACAAATGTAATTACCCGATGACTTTGAGAAATTATAAAATGGCCCAGAACATCCGAAATACATGATACACGATCGAAACACCAAACAAAAGCTCACGACATCCATAATGACATAAGATGGATTTACGTCAACCCCGAAACGGTGATTCTGAACAACGATTACGAGAATCGACGGAAATGACATTAAACGCGGAATTAAGTAAAACAAGTTTGAATCAAGCTCGGATGAAAAAAAAGTCCAGTATTAAATATTCTCAAAATATCAATACGGTTATAAGCGAGTCATTAAAAACAAAAGATACACCAAAATGAAAAATACCAAAAAAAAATGCGGATATTACAGATAGCGCGCTGACGAGGATTAATAGCGCACATTATTTATCGAGTAGCAAACGCTAATGGTCAGAGCCCAAGGTTCTGGACCAGGGTTGGCTGGTTAGCGCATGCTAACCATAAGCCCTTAGCGCATGCTAAGGCGTGTTTATATATAGGGGCCAGATCAAGTCAACTTTATCATTTTTCATTTCTCTCCTCTCCTCCAGCGATCTAGACAATTCCAGGCATGAAGAAGCTAGGATTTCGGCCAGATATCCTTAGATATAAATTTCTTTCAACTCCTGGCATGGATTTATCAAGTTTCTAACATACTTCACCGTCCGATTCAAGGTAACATCCCTTAGAACCCTACTTTTGGGAAATTCGGGGGTTTTTGATTTGATGTCCGATTCGTTCCGTGTTGTTGATTAATACATGATGTATGTGATTAATCTTAATGGTGTTCATATTTTTCCTACGAATTCATGGTAAATTTCGTGGTATTTGTGAAATATAGAGGGTTTGGTTGCGACCTGCCCTCGTTGTTGTTTTTGCATGAATCGTAGGTGGGTTTTAGGTATATTCCGTTTTTGTATTCATGTAGAATTGCTTGTGATTGTATTCTTCGAATCGTTAGGTTCGGGGTGGTCGGTCCCTAGCAAGCGTAGTTTATTTCCCATTCATTTTGTCGTCAATTTCTCAAGGCAAGTATTCTTGTGAAACCCTTATGCTCAATATGAAAATGTAATGTATATGTGTGTGATTTGATCACTCCAGGAGGGTCCAACGGGGCCTCGAAAGAATATGTGATTTCGCTCCTGATTCGCGAGCTTGTTTGGATAGCCAGTCTAAGAGGGTCCATATAGGCCTCAAATGGGACCAGTGGTTTAGCCCCAGTCCTAGGCGAGTCATGTGCGTGATTTTTAACTATGGCCAGTCTGGGAGGGTCCTTAGAGGCCTCAGATGGTATTAGTGATTTAGCCCCGATCCTAGGCAAATTTTCAACTGTGATTACTGACTGTTTATTTTCCTAGAAAAGACATGTCTTGATTTTGAAACATTTTGATGCATGTACTATGAGATGTGTAAGCGAATGGTTTGCCTTGATTACTTGAACTAGCATAACTGCTAACCCCTTTGGGGAACCCATTTTTAGGGAAATTCGTGTTATAAATTTCAAGTTGCGCTCAGCCGGTCGAGCTGCACCGAGCAATGCGAGGATGCTTTGGCGGGGTTATTGACGTGTGCAAATAAGTTCCTTTATTTTAGTTGCCCATTTTAAATATTTGTTTTCAAACTTGTAAACTGATAGACAGTACTCGCGAGTACTTAGGCGTTTTAATTTGGAAGTTGGATACAAAATTTTATTTGTGATTTTCGATGATGTCTGGTTTACTGGTTGTACCAGGCGTTTTATTTAATTTTCGTCTCGGTGATGTGTGTTTTCTCGCTAACCGAGATGGTTAGACGAGCGGTATTAATTATTTAGCCTAGTGGGTCCCACGTAGGGGTCCACGGTATAGTAATATAACCTGAATATCTTGGGGGTGTTACAACATGTATGTGTATTTATATTAATGTACACTATTCGAAGGCACTATGTCACTTTGTCATTTTATAGCTATGATGTTATTTTGATTGAAATATTTTCACAGACCATAACCTATCCCACAAAAGACATGAGGAATGACCTCTTCTGATATCACAAGACATTGATGTTTAGGGATTAACCTTTAAAAATTAATGTCATTAATGGCAGACTATGATGCTTATGAAGACACTTTACATAATCAAAAGTAACATTTGGTAAATAGTATTACGCTAAACCTATCATTATACCCATGCTTGTTCTCAACGGAAATAATTGTAATACCACTTTATTATGTTGCTGTTTGAGTTAATAGTATAGGAAATATCTATTGTTATGTTGCTATAAATAGTATTTTAATGATGCTGAATAATAACAACTCTAGAATAGCATAAAAAAAATTGGCTGACGAAGCACTTACAGAACACTGCAATTACCGTAGCGGATAAAACGTCACTGGTAAAATAAAATGATAATTGTAATGCAAATTAGATTTTCAAGTTTCCTATTTAACAGAAAGCAAAGTTGTGCCTCATATGTGTTATTATTTTGCTAAAAAATATACAAATCCTATATCTTCAATGTTTTGCACTTAACATAACATGTGAAATTATTATCTATAAATAAAGTGCATACATTTTATTACATCAATATAATTCTAACATTGCAACTAAAGTCTATATCTATGGAAATATCATATTAAATTTAGATTAGAAAAACACAGAGTCATAAAAATATTTGGCAAATTTGAATTAGTAGCAGGAATTTTTATCCCTGTTATTAACCGGCATCAAAATATCTTATGAAAAGCAGAGTGGCCGAGATATTGTGAATATTGTTCTTTGTAATGTAACGTTTGTACACTGTTAAACCACACAAACACTGTCGAGTGAGCTGTACAAGTATAGAGACCAATTTTAGGAAAGAGACGTATTTTTGATGGTAGTGTAAATTTTTAGAATTGGAGGCTATTTCTAATATCTGCAAAATTATGTTTAAAAGAAAGAAATGTATAAAGTTAATTGATGTTCATCACGAGTGACAAGAAATACAAAAGAAAAGGGAAGAAATGAAATAGATGAGAATAGAGAGGAGAAGATAATAAACGAAGCCTCTCCCGAAAAAATCAAAATGAATAAAAACACAACATTGTAAATATGTTAACTAATAAAACTTTGAAAACACGGGGAGATAAAAATGATTGGCGAGGTTCGAAAATGCTAACATAATTACCATAGTAAGTTACACTTAATTAATATAATAGGATGACAACTATAATGCAAATAGAATATCGAGTTTTTTACGCAAGCAAAACTGGAGCAATGCAGCGCCCTAATGTGGAAACTTCAAATTCCTTTATGTGGTATGGCACTGCAATTTTATTTCACCGGAAACAAGAAGATCAGGTAAACACATAACTTATTCGACACTCACAGTAATAATGAGAGTCACAGAAAAAGTGAAAAAAAAATTCCAAACAGAGTAATAACAAATAAGTATAATTACATTCTCATGAGAGTATAAAGCGAGTAGATATTTTTACGCATACATTTTCAATACTGACAACACAATATACGAGTACCATTAAAGTCGTAACATAGCCTAAAAATATATAGTTTTATAGCTATGATGTTCTTTTGCTTGAAATTTTTTCGAAGGCGATAATCTATCCCAAAAAAGACATGAGGAATGACCTATTATGATATCACAAAACATTGATGTGTAGGGATGAACCCTTAAAAAATAATGTCATTAATCACAGACTACAACGTTTACGAAAACACTTTACATAACAAAAAGTAACATTTGGTAAATAGTATTACGTAGAAGCTATCATTATACCAATGCTTATTCTCAAGGGAAATAATTGTAATACCACTTTATTGTGTTGTTGTTTGATTAATAGTATAGGAAACACCTGCCGTTAAGTTGTCAGTAAATAGTATTTAATGATACTGCATAATAACAACACCAAGCAGGGAAAAAAAGGTGATAGAACACTGATAGTGTAACACCCTCAAACTATTCGGGAATATTACAGCGCCGCAGACCCTCTCCGTGAGGATCTACCAGTCTAGATACAGAAAATACAACAATATAATACATGCCGACATGGCTAAATGACGAACCATTAGACCGATTTGGTCTTTTACCACCACATACACATCAAACATACATTACTCTTTCTCACAACTATATTTCCATAAAATGGAAAATACCACAACGGTAAGACGAAACAACAAAGCTACACTAAATACTCAACACTGGTCTTCATGTGATTAGTATCGTCATTTTCCATCTTCTTTCGTAACGATCCTGTGAATTGATCCCCAGTCACATACAAGTACCTGGACGAAATACAGACATCCACCCCCCGAATACTCGGGGGTTAGCTAAACTCCACTGTTTTGCTAGTGTAAGTATAAAATACAAATACAAGCCATACACAACATACTCTAAGAACATAATAATCGCGAGTATACTTCCCGAGATAAATCACTTGATCAAAACATTTTGAATTATGAATAGTAGGAATAAAATCATTATCCATATTACAATACATTTTGCGATCTCGGGAGTTTTAAAAATATTTGAGATTTAAGAATTCTCAAGCCTTTCGAAACCACTTAGGGACACAATCCAAAAATCATTTTTCCCAAATACAATTCCGATAACAACACACGGGGTTTACGACCCAACCATAAATTTCAATCACAAACACGGGGTCCATGACCCAGTTCATCCACATTACATACTCGAAAGAATAACCCGATGGAAACTACATAGTATCAAACGTTACCATGACAACAGTCTCACAGAACGACATCAGAGAGCACAACTCTGTAACTTAACCATATAGTCGAACTCGACACACCACAAAGCTACAATGCACGGAGCAACCACAGGACTCACGTACCCATACCAAATTATCGCAACCAAGAGACGAATCATACACAACACATTTTGTGGTGCCATTCCAGCCACGTACAATACCATTTGAACTGCCATTCTAATCAGATGAAATATGCGCCAAAAACATAGTTCTCCAATAAAACATTTCAAAGTTAACCGTTGGTACGAGACTCACGAGCCCCATCAGATCATCCGTGGGTGGTTAACCCTAGTTCGTGATACGCACACACACGGCAATACGTATCCCTAGAGGCCCCGTCGGGCCATCCCTAGGTGAACATACACATTCACATCCACAACAACCATGGGAAGCCATAATTCAAATACTAGAATATGCAAACAAATGTAAAGTACTTGCTAGAATGGCCATTTCATCCGACATATACACACAACTACTGTCACACAACATCACATATTCACCGAATGAGTACACGTATCAATACACAATCCTCGACCGGTGGAAAAGAGTCTACTATAATCATGTAATGCAATCACAACACCTAACCGATACACAAATTCAGAAAACACATTTATTCACAAGGCATACGAGTTATCTTCGAAGGAAAACCTTTATCGAGAATATACCGATCCTTTTAAAAGTTCATTAAAAACATTCAAATTACAATTAGGTTCCATTACCAACTAATACGTCTATGAAACACGAAATGTATAGGCAAGATACTTGCCTCGATACCATGAGCATGGAACAACGAATGGACATGGTCGGGTAGCCCTCGAACTTCCAATAATGACCAAGAACTCGACAACTCCACGAAAACTACGAAAATGAAATCACCACAAATCAATAACGCTAAACGGAATCCGAGACAACCCGAAAAACAACAAGACTCCTAGGGTTTCTTCGAGGAAATCGGGAATCAAGTCTTGGGTGATAAAAATCGATAAACGAGTTACAAAATCCGAAGATCATGACCAATACAACGAGATTACCATGAGAAATTCATCAATATCGGACAAAATCAATGAATCATGAAGAAAACCCCCAAAACTTACACAACTAGGATTCTACGGAAGAATTACCTCGATCCGGTGAAGAACAAGGATCCAGTGATGATATAATCGACAAGAGTCTTCCAAAACGTCTTGGAATTGATTAGAATCGACTAAAAACTCCACTTATTGAATACTCCCGTCTGCAGCCGCCACAAGATGAAAATAACGAAGTAAATTGAAGTCTGGCTGAGCCCAGGCCTATATATGGCGGACAGTGTTACGGCCGTAACCGGCAGTTCCTTATGGCTGTAATACCCGGTTGTAATTCATTCATTTTCATTCAGTAATTATCAGTCTGTAATTGTCACTCAGTGTATTTTCACTCGATTATGATCATTCATCAATCATGTTCATTCACCGTGTTCACCGTTCGGAAAAACTTCGAGTGGTGTATCGTTATTATTCATTGTTTCAACTTTCCTCATATGAGTTCGACTTTGTTAGATCACCATTAATTTTTGGTAACTCAAAAAATTTTAAATCTTTGCAATATTATAGAGCATCGATTTAGCTTTCCAATGGTTTAAACGGTGAGTCAATCGGAGTCCGGACGAGAGAGTTATGGTCGTTTTAGCTCAACCGCTCATTTTTCAGTTAGTGGCCGATCACTGCCGAACGAACTCGGCCGTGTCGTACGACACGGCCCGTGCCGTACTCGTCCGGAAAATGCCGAAGTGTCTGCCTCAGGACCCGACCGTGTGGTCTGGCACGGCCGAGTCGAACTCTTCCGGTTAAGCCAGAAGCGACTGCCGACACGCCCGACCGTGTCCCAGGACACGGTCGAGTCATGCCGAGTCGCTGTCGGACGGGTCACTGTCGGAAGGCCCTCCGCGCCGCGACCGTGTCAAGCAGGACACGGTCGAGTCCCTGTCGGCCAGCTGTCGGCCAGATGTGCGACACGACCATACCGATCGGCACGGGCCGTGTCCGGCAGGCAGTCAACTCCCTTAAATTCGTTTTTTTTTTCAGCATTTCAGCCATTTTTCTCCCTTTTCATCACCTTCAACCGAGAGAGAAAGCTTGAGGGAAGGTTTTTCCTTCACAAATCATTTGGGTGTTTGATTTTCTTCATCTCCTTTCGATCGTGAAACCCGGATAATCAATTTAACGCGTGTTCTTCGGATTAAAGTACTTGGATATTCAAAGGTAATATTCTTCAACACCTTGGATTTCGATTCTATGTTGAGATATGATGTTTTGGACGTTATAATCATGTTATATGAAGGGACATGTATATGATTATGAGTTTATATAAGGATTCATTGGATTATTGAGGGATTATTCAAGAACACTTTGAATATCGAGTTGAAATTTGGGGTTTTCGATTAATTGTCGTTATAATCACGTTTTCGGATATTCATTTTGGATTATTGATAGTATTCATGGGGTTTGTGGGTTTGAATCATTCATTGGAAGTTGGTTTCGGATGTAATTGAGTTTTGGTTGTAAACAATTGGAGATTGTTTACAACGCGTTTGTTTTAATGCCCCAATGAGTTTCGGGTATTGTTGTATCGACTTTTGAGTTGGTTGTGACCATGCTTGATTCGTGTATTAAGAGAATTGTTGGTATTTATGTTGTTCAAGGTTGTTCGAGCGGCCGATAATTTCATTAAGGACGTTGATCGTGGAAGTACCTTCTCGCCTTCGGTTTGAGGCAAGTTTTATACTTGTACTAGTCAATGAGATTAATGTCATCATATATGTGTATAAATGTGTTGTATCATTCCGAGACTTAGTCTCTTCATGAATTCATTGATATTAAGAGATCGTTCGATACGATACCTTTCGGCAATTTTGCCAAATATTTATTGTTATTCCTTTTTGGATTGTCATTAAAACTGTACACGCCGATTAAAGGCATTGGCTTATTCATTTCTCACCTTCGTCGTCGGTAACCGATTAAAGGTACCGAGGCATCCTTCATATCATTATTATCGAATTGCCGTTCGCAGGCAAATCGAAATGTTCAATCATTCACTATATTATTGTATCGATTGACCGTTCTAAGGAAATCGAGGTATTCAATCATTCATCATATCGTTCATATCGATTAGCCATTATAAGGAAATCGAAGCGCTCAAGCATTCATGGAATCATCCGCTGCATCATTGTCATCGGTTAGCCGTTCTAAGGCAATCGAGGTGTTGAGTTGGGACTGTCGAGGATGGTGCTGGCCGACTCAAGACAAAGATACCATCCCTAATTGTGATACGGCTTTCATGCCGTGGCTTCGCCCTAATTGTGATACGGCTTTCATGCCGTGGCTTCGCCCTAGTTGTGATACGGCTTTCATGCCGTGGCTTCGCCCTAATCAATAACACTCCGGGCTGTTTCGGCTTCATGTGATTGTGATATTTGACGCTTTACCGAGTGATTTTTAGGCCTTGTGATTGTCTTGTTAATTTCATTGGAGCCTCCGGGCATTGTGATTCATATTTAATCCTGTTCTGGTTTGGCTCATGTCGTGTAATTCATTGTGGTATTCTGTGATTATGATTCGCCGTTGGGCACTTATGTTCTAACCTGTCGAACAGGTATTAATAGTATGCCGTGGGTATAGTATTTCACGAATGCTCGGTTCTTACCTTGTTTTGTGAGCATCTCGTATTATTATCATCATTATACCGTTTCATTCTGCCTTTGGATGCATATCATGTTATACATGTATTTGATGTTCATTATCTGGATGACTGACCCCGTGGGGGCGGAACATGTTTTCATGTTTTAGGTGCTTGCGAGGAGAGAGTTAAGACACAGGGGCATGACGATGGCGACGAGGCATACGAGCGATACTAGTCCGAGTTGTTCATTGTTGGTCAGTCAGTTGGAGTGTACTCCAGTCTTGTCAGTTGTTGTCGTGTTGTATTACCCGAACAGATGTTCGTGGATGCTGTTGTATTTCATTTTGGCCATGTAGGCCACTTTTGTCATTGAAATTCCTTATCGGAATATTGTATCGGATATCATGGTAGGGACTATGATTTTCCCTTGTTGTTTAATTTAATGTATTTTAGTCTTGTTCGCCTGGTGGATCTCCTGGCGTGGGGTCCACGGCACTGTAATAACCCAATAGGATTTGAGGGTGTTACAGAAGATGGTATCAGAGCTCTGGGTTGTGAAATACCCTGAGATGTGAGTTATGTGGTCCTACCGACGCGGTAGTAGTGGGATTGTCAGGTTATGACAATCTAGTCAGTCAGGTTTTGTGAGTCGTAATATTAGTGCGACTGCACGAGTCATTCATTCATCGAGTCGTCGTCAGTGAAGACTAGTATCGCGAGACCTCGAAGCTTCGTATGACCTGTGTAAGGACTCGATTCTCCTTGTGTTCATACATCCATCATGTCATTAATCGTTCATGCTTTGCTGAAACCTATATGTGATATTAGTGCTATGATTGATTCATGATTAATTGTTTTGGAGCACGTGTGACTTGTGTAAGCATTAAGGATCAACTCATTTATCAGTTAATAATTTTCAATCATCATTTTGATCACATCACCCAGATAATTCATTCATCACTCAGTTAATTCATTCATCACTCACCAATATCATCACTCGGATAATTCATCCATCACTCGCTTAATTCATTCCTCACTCGACCAATATCATCACTCGGATAATTCATCCATCACTCGATTAATTCATTCCTCACTCGACCAATATCATCACTCAGATAATTCATCCATCACTCAGTTAATTCATTCCTCACTCAGTCAATATCATCACTCAGATAATTCATTCATCAGTCAGTTAATTCATTCATCACTCAGTCAATATCATCACTCACATAATTCATTCATCACTCAGTCAATCTCATCTTTCAGTTAATTCATTCATCACTCAGTTGATCTCATTATTCAGTTAATTCATTAATCATTCAGTCCACCTCATGGTTCAGTTGTTGACCTTGTGTATCGAATTTTCAACCTTGCAAACTTGTCCAAGGTAATTATTTCAGGAATTTCCTCAGATAATCATGTTGCCTCACTCGATCTTTCATGCGATCATATCATATCCCGGCGTCATGTCGACGATCATTTTATTGCATAATTAATGCGTTCATTGTTGTATAGCGTGTATGTTCATCATTATCATTCAGTAATATAATCATAATGTGATCTTCATGCGAGACCTGTAATCATTATGTGGCTTTCCTGCTTCAGTATGGATAGAGCTGTCAGAGGACACAGGGGAGGAGGCCGCGGTGCGGGCCGAAACCCGGGATCTCGTGTG
Organism: Orobanche coerulescens; assembly: GCA_033398695.1. Taxonomy (NCBI): domain Eukaryota; kingdom Viridiplantae; phylum Streptophyta; class Magnoliopsida; order Lamiales; family Orobanchaceae; genus Orobanche; species Orobanche coerulescens. The sequence continues at coordinate 90,517,013 of CM065811.1, read as the reverse complement.
CGTGCCCGTGCGAATGCGAGTGGTATCATTAATTCATCAAATAGCGAGGCTACTCATTCATCAGCAGATAATCAGTCGCCGTCAGGGAGTCGTACCCGAGAGGCATCTCACTCGGAAGGTGCTCAGGTTGACCCATTCATATTTATGCAGGGCATGATGGCCCAGATGACTCAGATGACGCAGATGATGGAGACCATGCAGACCTCGATGGTTCGTGGTCCACCGCAACAGGAATTCCAGGAGCCGTTTAATGGACAGACTGGGAGAGTGAACCAGATTGTTGGCGATATCTCTCGTCAGAGGCCGCCTACTTTTGAGGGTTCGTCGGAACCAGCTGATATTGTTCATTGGCTTGAGCATTTTGATAAACTCTTCGACATGGTTCAGTGTCCGGAGGAGAGTAAGGTGGCGGTAGCGGCTTACTACTTGAGTAAGGGTGCTTATTCTTGGTGGCTTTCTGTGAAACCCACCGATCGAGATTGTGTTTGGGGCGAATTCAAGACTCTCATGATAGAGAGGTATTATCCGGCCCCACTTCGGGAAGCCAAGTTATCAGAGGTTTTGAACCCTGAATCCGTCGAGGACGAGGGTGTTATTGTCATTGCTGAGAAGTTTCAGGGACTACTCCAGTTTGCTTCATCAGTTATCCGTACTGAAGCGGATAAGATCAAGTATTTTAGCAAGAGGCTAAATCCGCAGTTGAGGATGCAGTTGTTCAACCACAATTGTAATTCACTTAGTGAGTTCATCGGGAAGGCTCTTGGAGCAGAGCTTTTGATCAAGGAGCTTACCCGGAAACATCCTTCAGTTCCTTCGGGTGAGAGGACTAGGATGCTGATTCGTCCAGAGGGACATCGGTCTCCGACGTCCAAGAGGTCGTTTTCCAGTCGTCTTCGTGCTGAGAAGGCTTCTTCCTCTCAGACGACGAGTTCGACTGTTGTTTGCTTTAACTGTGATTCAGCAGGACACGTTAATACTCGGTGTACGGTGCCAGCTATTGTTTGTTTTCTGTGTGGGAACCCGGGACACCTTCAGAAATACTGCAGGAGTTCTGGTGCCGCTAGATCTCGAGAGGGCTCACAAGCCTCGAGGGATTTTGTTACTTCAGTCCGTACTTCATCCAAGGGGTCCTATCAGGCTTCGAGAACCCGAGGTAAGGACATTCATCACCGATTTTGAACAAGTTAATTCTTGCTCGGTAGTAGGACAATCATTCATTTCATTGTCGTTCACTCATTCATCTAATTCATTCATCATATATATCAATCATGTTGGGACTCATAATTATCGATTAATCATTCAATTCACGAGGAGCGGCGGTTCCAATCACTTCAGAGAGCTATCACTCATGACGTTATTAATTCACCTTGGTGAGTCATTCCAAATCCTTGTCGGATTTGTAGTCATTTATCATTCATCATTCATTTTAGTCACTTTCATTCTCGTGGCCTTCCGAGATCATATTTAGCGGCGAGTTCATCTGCGGATATACCTTAAATCGTTGAGATAGAGGAGATCGATGACATGGCAGGATAACGATTTTGACTATATTTGAGATGTAACCTTGTTTTTGGATGACTGTGTAACTCAATCCGTAGTAATGTATCGTGACTGTGGATCATTTATTCTTGATCTATTTTATTACGATCATATTTGAGAATCTTGAGATTTGGATCAACTGTTGGGAGTTCACCCCTTCGGCGTTGTGCTCAAGATTTCTTAATAATTTGGGAAATCATTCACTGAGATTCGAGACGTCAAGTCTTGGGGACTTGGGCGTGCGATTGATTTGGTCCCGAGGACTAGATGTGCATTATTGTTTTCAGATCTTGATGGATAGTTCATATCCCGAGTTGTTTACCCTGAGTTTCGAGGACGAAACTCCTTTTAAGGGGGGGTGTATGTAATACCCGGTTGTAATTCATTCATTTTCATTCAGTAATTATCAGTCTGTAATTGTCACTCAGTGTATTGTCACTCGATTATGATCATTCATCAATCATGTTCATTCACCGTGTTCACCGTTCGGAAAAACTTCGAGTGGTGTATCGTTATTATTCATTGTTTCAACTTTCCTCATATGAGTTCGACTTTGTTAGATCACCATTAATTTTTGGTAACTCCAAAAATTTTAAATCTTTGCAATATTATAGATCATCGATTTATCTTTCCAATGGTTCAAACGGTGAGTCAATCGGAGTCCGGACGAGAGAGTTATGGTCGTTTTAGCTCAACCGCTCATTTTTCAGTTAGTGGCCGATCACTGCCGAATGAACTCGGCCGTGTCGTCCGACACGGCCCGTGCCGTACTCGTCCGGAAAATGCCGAAGTGTCTGCCTCAGGACCCGACCGTGTCGTCTGGCACGACCGAGTCGAACTCTTCCGGTTAAGCCAGAAGCGACTGCCGACATGCTCGACCGTGTCCCAGGACACGGTCGAGTCATGCCGAGTCGCTGTCGGACGGGTCACTGTCGGAAGGCCCTCCGTGCCGCGACCGTGTCAAGCAGGACACTGTCGGCCAGCTGTCGGCCAGATGTGCGACACGACCGTGCCGATCGTCACGGGCCGTGTCCGGCAGGCAGTCAACTCCCTTAAATTCGTTTTTTTTTTCAGCATTTCAGTCATTTTTCTCCCTTTTCATCACCTTCAACCGAGAGAGAAAGCTTGAGGGAAGGTTTTTCCTTCACAAATCATTTGGGTGTTTGATTTTATTCATCTCCTTTCAATCGTGAAGCCCGGATAATCAATTTAACGCGTGTTCTTCGGATTAAAGTACTTGGATATTCAAAGGTAATATTCTTCAACACCTTGGATTTCGATTCTATGTTGAGATATGATGTTTTGGACGTTATAATCATGTTATATGAAGGGACATGTATATGATTATGAGTTTATATAAGGATTCATTGGATTATTGAGGGATTATTCAAGAACACTTTGAATATCGAGTTGAAATTGGGGGTTTTCGATTAATTGTCGTTATAATCACGTTTTCGGATATTCATTTTGGATTATTGATAGTATTCATGGGGTTTTGTGGGTTTGAATCATTCATTGGAAGTTGGTTTCGGATGTAATTGAGTTTTGGTTGTAAACAATTGGAGATTGTTTACAACGCGTTTGTTTTAATGCCCCAATGAGTTTCGGGTATTGTTGTATCGACTTTTGAGTTGGTTGTGATCATGCTTGATTCGTATTAAGAGAATTGTTGGTATTTATGTTGTTCAAGGTTGTTCGAGCGGCCGATAATTTCATTAAGGACGTTGATCGTGGAAGTACCTTCTCGCCTTCGGTTTGAGGCAAGTTTTATACTTGTACTAGTCAATGAGATTAATGTCATCATATATGTGTATAAATGTGTTGTATCATTCCGAGACTTAGTCTCTTCATGAATTCATTGATATTAAGAGATCGTTCGATACGATACCTTTCGGCAATTTTGCCAAATATTTATTGTTATTCCTTTTTGGATTGTCATTAAAACTGTACACGCCGATTAAAGGCATTGGCTTATTCATTTCTCACCTTCGTCGTCGGTAACCGATTAAAGGTATCGAGGCATCCTTCATATCATTATTATCGAATTGCCGTTCGCAGGCAAATCGAAATGTTCAATCATTCACTATATTATTGTATCGATTGACCGTTCTAAGGCAATCGAGGTATTCAATCATTCATCATATCGTTCATATCGATTAGCCATTATAAGGAAATCGAAGCGCTCAAGCATTCATGGAATCATCCGCTGCATCATTGTCATCGGTTAGCCGTTCTAAGGCAATCGAGGTGTTGAGTTGGGACTATCGAGGATGGTGCTGGCCGACTCAAGACAAAGATACCATCCCTAATTGTGATACGGCTTTCATGCCGTGGATTCGCCCTAATTGTGATACGGCTTTCATGCCGTGGCTTCGCCCTAATTGTGAAACGGCTTTCATGCCGTGGCTTCGCCCTAATTGTGATACGGCTTTCATGCCGTGGCTTCGCCCTAATCAATAACACTCCGGGCTGTTTCGGCTTCATGTGATTGTGATATTTGACAGCTTTACCGAGTGATTTTTAGGCCTTGTGATTGTCTTGTTAATTTCATTGGAGCCTCCGGGCATTGTGATTCATATTTAATCCTGTTCTGGTTTGGCTCATGTCGTGTAATTCATTGTGGTATTCTGTGATTATGATTCGCCGTTGGGCACTTATGTTCTAACCTGTCGAACAGGTATTAATAGTATGCCGTGGGTATAGTATTTCACGAATCCTCGGTTCTTACCTTGTTTTGTGAGCATCTCGTATTATTATCATCATTATACCGTTTCATTCTGTCTTTGGATGCATATCATGTTATACATGTATTTGATGTTCATTATCTGGATGACTGACCCCGTGGGGGCGGAACATGTTTTCATGTTTTAGGTGCTTGCGAGGAGAGAGTTGAGACACAGGGGCATGACGATGGCGACGAGGCATACGAGCGATACTAGTCCGAGTTGTTCATTGTTGGTCACTACTGGAGTGTACTCATCTTGTCGATTGTTGTCGTGTTGTATTACCCAATGCATGTTCGTGGATGTTGCCAGATTTCATTTTGGCCATGTAGGCCACTTTTGTCGTTGAAATTCCTTATCGGAATATTGTGTCGGATATCATGGTAGGGACTATGATTTTCCCTTGTTGTTTAATTTAATGTATTTTAGTCTTGTTCGCCTGGTGGATCTCCTGGCGTGAGGTCCACGGCACTGTAATAACCCAATAGGATTTGGGGGTGTTACAATGGCCGTAACTCGGTCAACTCCTATAACGTGCGTAGCGGCTTACGCCTTATGTACGTAACGAGCACCACTTACGGCCGTACTCGACATGGCCTTACGGACGTAACCGAACTCCCAGGGCCACTGCCCGAACTCTGCCGATGCATTACGGCCGTAACCGTCCAATGCCTTGCGGCCGTAACGAATCCTTACGGCCGTAACAGGATGACCCTTACGGCCGTAACCGAGTCCTCCCATGCCAGAGCGTGCGGGTGACTTACGGCCGTAATCGACCAGGCATTATGGCCATAACTCGACCCAGTCGGCCCTCCGACTGCCCGGCTCGATACTCGACGACGTCTCAATCACGCGAACACACCGACTATGATCCAAAACAATTACGAACAGGCTATGAAACTCAACATGCCACAGTACAAGCATACGATTCCAAAGACGCGGACGACAAAAATCCGCTCGACCGGGTATTACATTCTATCCCCCTTAAAAGACGTTTCGGCCCTGAAACTTAAAACATAGAACAAACAATGCAAAACAAACTCAGATATCACACGCTATCCGTTGCCGACGACTTGCAACGAATCACATGCAACACGTAACTGCTACCATTCATATCGCTACACCAGAATGAGAACAAAACATAACGAACAAAATCAATATGGTTGACCAACCCGAACAGTACATCAATCAAAACGCGAGTTAATCGCTGAACAAATATGAAATTCCACAGCCCAAGGTTGGGAAGATCGAAAACGAAGTTAATTTCCCGAACTTAAGGGAAATTACAAAGTGACCCGAACGCTAAAAAATCACGATACGAGATAAATAAAAACTGGACAACAAACGATCGAACCACAATGATCGGGACAACAACAGTCGAACAATTATGTTCGAACCACGACGAACAACAAAAATCGAATAACAACTCCAAAGTTCACACCTCAACTCGAGATGATAAGTGATCTGGTAAAAACGACATGGTATGCACTTAAATAAGGTTCACAGGAATGGAACCGAATTCGGGAAAAGTCACAACGACAAACAGATTAACCCGAAATAATACCACAACTCATTCGAGCAACAAAAGTGAAGGATAGAACAAGTTCAGAAAATATCAACGAACACAAACGAGTCGACAGAGGTGAAAATACAATTCAAAATCCGATCCGCCTCTACTAAAAGAAGTTTATCTCCAAAATTCGAAACAACAAACCAAGGAAATAACATAACATACAACCGGTAGACTATACCCCTCAGGTGCTCTTCAAAGTCAATCCTGACATCAGTGCTCAAGTCCGTGCCTCAGAAGGCTCGGCGACCAATTCGCAAAACTGAACCCGGTGTCCCTCGAGTCCGCACTTGTAACACGTTACTGGCGGAGAAGGACAATGCGCACGAACATGTCCCGACACGTTGCAGTTAAAACACCTCCTAGCTTTACCAGGAGTCAAAGCAAAGGACTTGGAACTCTCAGTCTCATGTATCGAGCGATAGACCTTCACAGCGGAAAGACTACGACGTTGCAATCCGAAAACACCAACTCCAGTACTAACAACAATATCATCCAACTTCCTCAGCTTTCTAGTCGGTTCTAGACAAAACCCAGCTTCCAGAAGTTCTCGTAACTCCGCCCATATGACGACACGATTCCAAGGTTTAACAGTTTCCCACCAATGAGCAGCATCTTCGCTAAGAAGATACTGAGCAATAGGAACCCTCCGATCTTCGGGACAATCAATGGCCTCGAATATCTTTTTCAACTGAAGAATCCAACCATCCCAACCCAATGCATCCGCCATACCAACAAATTGAGGAGGATTCATACTAACTACCTCTCGGAGCCATATGTTTGCTCCGATCTTCTGAATTGCATCGGTGTTGCGTTGAACCGCCTGGGTCAACTGCTACTTGTTGCAATATAGTGGCAACACCCATACCAATAACATTCCCAGCAATATTCTGTCGATCCCGCGCCTGATCCCCGTGGCCATCCGTACCACGGTTGTGACTACGACCTCTGCCCCTCGGCATATTAATCAAGCAACAACCTAACACAATGAAAGTCACATAATCACACACAACAATATTACACACATAGAATCCACCCATAGATGATCGACTGCAAAAGTTAGACCTAACGGCAAAATTCAGTCTAAAACCTTTGCCTAGCTAGAAAGCGCGCTCCAAGACGAAAGGTGGCGTGCGCTAACTGTGCAAATTGGTAACACATTTATAGTTACCTTCCAGCAGTACTAGATCGGAGGTTACGAATAAAAAACAGCGTACAAATCCAAATGCCAACAGTTCACATACTTATAACATTACACAAATTACCATCAAAAGTTAATTAACATTCCAAACCGAATTCTCACCTCTCGGTCAAGAGAACTACCTCGACGAATGCATACCGAACGACTCAGCGTTCACACACCACTTTAATCACAATTCAGGCATTATAGCCGAAATGACAACAACATCATTACCAACTATTTTTTAGCTGGAATTTATGAAACCGAAAAGTTGAAAGCGAGAGTCACGTCTCAAGTAAATTTTTGATAGACCTCATTTGAGTTTTTTTTAAAAAAAACAAATTTTGAAAATTTGCAATGAAAGATGAAAATAAAATATAAGTAGTTTGAGTTCTCCAAAAATTTTTGGTCTCGAGGTCATCATACGGAAATCAAACTCTTTCCCTTCTTGAAGGATGTTTTAAAATAAAATTTTACATGATTTCCCAAAACAGTTAAAGTTTTAAAAAATAAAGCTGATAAACTTTCATTGAGTAACCACACCAAAACATTACTCCTGTAAAAATAGCTTATACGAAGATATATATATATATATATATATATATATATATATATAGGGAAGAGTTCAAATAGAAACTTTTCCTTAGGTGTTAACTAGGAACTGATTTGAGCCCTTCAATTTTTTCGATCAATGATTACATTTAATTAGTGATTAATAATATAGTAAAAGCTTAATTTCTATGCATAAGGGCATTAATGTATTTGTGTAAAGATTTATATAGGGTGATTCACGGCTGATTGAGGCCATCTTAATTAGCCTTTACACATTGTATTAAATGTGGAGATATTTATTTTCTCTCATAGTAGGTTATTAACGTTTAAATTAATTGCTTCACCCTTAATTAGTGGGATGCTTCAAATCTTCTTTTTTTAGGGGCCGATGCTTGCTATCTTAAAATTAAATGTGTAGAAATTTGCTATCTTTAAAAAGAAAAATAATAAGCAATAATTAATATTTTAATAAGCAAAGCATAAACAAAATATAAGCAATATATATATAAATAATATGTTAATAAGAAATACATAAAATAACATATAACCAATGTATATATGAATAAAAAGCACTACATCAATATTAATAAGCAATTCATAAATAAAATATAAGCAATGTATATATCAATAATATGTTAATAAGCAATACATAAATAAAATATAAGCAATGTATATATCAATAATAAGCAATAACATATTATGTTAATAAGCAATAGATAAATAAAATATAAGCAATGTATATATCAATAATAAGCAATAACATTTTATTTTCATAAATAATACAAAAATAAAGAAAAAATATTAAGCAATGCATTAACAACATGTTGGATACATGCCATAACTAATACAATAAAAAAATAGCATCATGCGATTTAAATAAAAATACCTCAATTTTTAGCTGTACTCCTTGTATAGCATTTCCACAAATCACGTCTGAAGAAATTATGGTAAGTTTGATGGTAACACAATTTGACATCCTTAACCTTGTTTGACTAATTTAGGTAATTTTCGGTCAAAGTTATATAGTCTTCCTTATTTTTGAAATAAATCTCATCCATCTATATTGATTCAATAAATGGTTAATATTGGTTCCCAGTTAATATATAGGGGATGGTTTTTATTATAACCCTTCCATATATATATATATATATACACACATACATACACACCGGCACTGCTCTTCATCCCAGCATAACACGAGAATCAACAAGCATAGATTACGTATTCACAATTTACGTTTAAACTCCACAAAATCACGCAAGCTTGTATAACACGAGACACAACAAAGTAGGGGGACTTACATCCACAAATCGCACGAAGATGATGACTGTGCCTTGATACTACTCACGACCGACATCTCAGACGACACATCGCAGCACGACTCAGTCAGACAAAATCTGACAAGACAAAACAAGACCCGACAACACACAACTCGACCCGACAGCCTAGGTTTCCACAACCTAAGCTCTGATACCATATTCTGTAACACCCCCAACAACTCGGGAATATTTCAGCGCCGCAGACCCTCTCCTGAGGATCTACCAGGCTAGATACAGAAAAGACAACAATAAAATACATGTCGACATGGCTAAATGACAAACCATTAGACCGATTTGGTCTTTTACCACGACATACACATCAAACATACATTACTCATTCTCACAACTCAAACCAACGCAGGGGTTAGAATGCATAAATATTTTCATAAAATGGAAAATACCACATCGGAAAGACGAAACAACAAAACTACACTAAATACTCAACACTGGTCTTCATGTGATTAGTATCGTCATCTTCCATCATCCTTCGTAACGATCCTGTGAATTGCTCCTCAGTCACCTGCAAGTACCTGGACGCAATACAAACATCCACCCCCGAATACTCGGGGGTTAGTAAAACTCTACTGTTTTGCTAATGCAAGTATAAAATACAAATATAAGCCATACACAGCATACTCCTAGAACATAATAATCGCGAGTATACTTCCCGAGATAAATCACTTGATCAAAACAGTTTGAATTTTGAAAAGTAGGAATAAAACCATTATCCATATTACAATACATTTTGCGATCTCGGGAGTTTTGAAAATAGTTGGGATTTAAGAGTTCTCAAGCCTTTCGAAACCACTTAGGGACACAACACAAAAATCATTTTTCCAAAATACAATTCCAATAATAACACATGGGGTCTACGACCCAACCATACATTTCAATCACAAACACGGGGTCCACGACCCAATTCATCCACTTCACATACTCGAAAGACCCGACGGAAACTACACAGTATCAAACGTTACCATGACAACAGTCTCACAGAACGACATCAGAGAGCACAAATCTGTAACTTAACTATATAGTCGAACTCGACACACCACAAAGCTACAATGCACGGAGCAACCATAGGACTCACGTACCCATACCAAACTATCGCAACCAAGAGACGAATCATACACAACACATTTTCTGGTGCCATTCCAGCCAAGTACAATACCATTTGAACTGCCATTCTAATCAGATGAAATATGCACCAAAAACATAGTTCTCCAACAAAACATTTCAAAGTTAACCGTTGGTACGAGACTCACGGCCACCGTACCCCGCAGAGGCCCCGTCGGACCATCCCTGGGTGGTTAACCCTAGTTCGCGATACGCACACATACGACAATACGTATCCCCAGTGTCCCCGTCGGACCATCCCTGGGTAAACGCACACATTCACATCCCACAGGAAGCATAATTCAAATACTAGAATATGAAAACAAATGTAAACTACTTGCTAGAATGGCCCTTTCATCCGACATATACACACAACTTATGTTAGACAACATCACATATTCACCGAATGAGCACATATATCAATACACAATCCTCGACCAGTGGAAAAGAGTCTACTATAATCACGTAATGTAATCACAACACCTTCCATCATACAACACCGATACACAAATTTAGAAAACACATTTATTCACAAGGCATACGAGTTATCTTTGAAGGAAAATATTTATCGAGAATATACCGATCCTTTTAAAAGTTCATTAAAAATATTCAAATTGCAATTAGGTTCCATTACCATCTAATACGTCTACAAAACACGAAATGTATGGGTAATATACTTGCCTCGATACCAGGAGCAATGGAACAACGAATGGACACAGTCGGGTAGCCCTCGAACTTCCAAGAATGACAAAGAACTCGAAAACTCCATGAAAACTACGAAAATGAAGTCACCACGAATCAATAACGCTAAACGGAATTCGAAACAACCCGAAAAACAACAAGAATCCAAGGGTTTTTTCGAGGAAATCGGGAATCAAGTCTCGGGTGATAAAAATTGATAAAGGAGTTCCAAAATCCAAAGATCATGACCAATACAACGAGATTACCATGAACAATTCATCAATATCAGACAAAATCAATGAATCATGAAGAAAACCTCCAAAAATTACACAACTAGGGTTCTACGAAAGAATTACCTCGATCCGGTGAAGAACAAAGATTCGGTGATGATATAATCGGCAAGAGTCTTCCAAAACTCCTTGGAATTGATTAGAATCGAACAAAAACTCCACTTATGAATACTCCCTTCCGCAGCCGCCACAAGATGAAAAAAACGAAGTGAATTGAAGTCTAGCTGAGCCCAGGCCTATATATGGCCGACAGTGTTACGGCCGTAACCGGCAGTTCCTTACGACCGTAACTCGGTCAACGCCCATAACGTACGTAGCGGCTTACGCCTTATGTACGTAACGAGCACCACTTACGGCCGTACTCGGCATGGCCTTACGGCCGTAATCGAACTCCCAGGGCCACTGCCCGAACTCTACCGATGCATTACGGCCGTAACCGGCCAATGCCTTGCGGCCGTAACGAAGCCTTACAGCCGTAACAAGATGACCCTTACGGCCGTAACCGAGTCCTCCCAGGCCAAAGCGTTCGGGTGAATTACGGCCGTAATCGGCCAGGCCTTACGGCCCTAACTCGACCCAGTTAGCCCTCCGACTGCTCAGCTCGATACTCGACGACGTCTCGATCACGCGAATTCACCAACTATGATCCAAAACAATAACGAACAAGCTACAAAACTCAACGTACCACAGTGCAAGCATATGATTCCAAAGACGCGGACGACAACAATCCGCTCGACCGAAGAAAAATTCAACAAAACCGGAATGAAGATCTCGGGTATTACAGATAGAACACTATAGTTACCGCAGTGGATAACACGTCACTGGTAAAATAGGATAATAATTGTAATGCAAATAGATTTTCTAGTTTCCTAGCTAACATAAAGTGTAGCTATGCCTCAGATGTGTTATTATTATGTTAAAAAATATACAGATCCTATATCCTTAATGTTTTGCATTTAATATGATCTGTAAAATTATTATCTACAAAAATAAAGTGCATATATTTTCTTACGTCAATATCATTCTAACATTGCAATTAAAGTCTATATCTATTAAAAATATTATATCATATTTAGATTAAAAAACACAGGGTGATGAAATTATTTTGCAAATTTGAATTTGCAGCAGACATTTTTGCACTTGTTAATAATAGGCAATGTAATATTTTATGAAAAGCAGAGCACCTGAGATATTATAAATATTATTCTATCTAATGTAAAGTCTGTACACTGTTAAACCATGCAGACACTGTAATGTGAGCAGATCTTATTTTAGGAAAGAGACCTAATTTTGATTGTACTGTAGATTTTTAGAATTGAAGGCTATTTCTAATGTCCGTCAAATTCTGTTTAAAAGAAAGGTAAAACGTGAGTTGATGTCCATACCTGAGTGAGAAGAAACACAAAAGAAGAGGTCAGAAATGAAATACATGAGAATAGAGAGGAGAAGATGATAACTGAAGCCTCTCCTAAAAAAATTCAAATGAATAAAAACACAACATTATAAATATGTTAGGTAATAACACTTTGAAAACACGAAAATAAAAATGACAGATGAGGTTCTAAAATCCTAACATAATTACCATAATAGGCAACACTTAATTATTAGAATAGGATGACAACTATAATGCAAATAAATCTTGAGTTTCTTACTCAACAAAAACCACAGCAATGTAGCGCCCTAATATGAGAAACCTCACATCCCTTTATATGGTTTGGCACTGCAATTTTATTTCACAATAATCGACCTCTTTTACATGGATTTCTTTATATATTACCAAACATTCCAAAGTGAAATCACAGATACATGTCCATAAAAGAAAAGAAGATCAGGTAAACACATAACTTATTTGACGCTCATAGTAATAACGGTAGTTACAGGTAAAATGGAAAAATAACTCCACACCAGAATAATAGCAAATACGTATATTTACTTTTTCATGATAGTATAAAACAGGTAGATATTTTTACGTATACAATTGCAATACTCACAAGACAATATACTACCTAGGGAATATATACGAAAAAAATGACAAACAATATTTGTTTCCCAATAGAGCTGTAAAAGATTAGGAGTCAATTAAAAGATAAAGTAAATTAGTAGAGAGTATAATAATTAATAAGTAGTAAAACTTTTGTGTTAAAATACAGTGACGAAATTTCTGTGCGTCTAAATTCTCGGGAAACTTTAACATAACATTTATCATCCGATCTTATTCTTTTGGTTTGCCTAATATATATAGCCGATGCTGCACAACTACGAGGCAACACCACATATAACTGCCTTTGAAAAAAACAAGATCAGAGAAATATAAACCCCAAATATAATATTTACATTTCTATTTGAATATTTAATATGTAAGTGGATAATATAGGGCAAAATGTATATTGAAAAATTAAGTGAAAAGACAACTCATAAAGAATAGACTATGCATTTCAAAACATGCATGCATATGTGTGAAGAAGCCAATAAAAATATAATCGTATAATAATTAATTAATAATAGCACCTTTTTCGTAAATGCACAACGAAGGTATATCTATGGCCTTACACCCTCACGAGATCGTGAGACACCTAAATGTAACACCCCAAAGTCACTCGGGAATATTACAGCGTCGCAGACCCTCTCCGTGAGAATTTACTAGGCTAAATACAGAAATCACAACACAATACATGCAGACATGGGTAAGTAATGAACCGTTAGACCGATTTGGTCTTTTACCACAACATACACATCACTTATACATAACTCTTTCTCACAACTAATACCCACGCAGGGGTCAGAATACATCAACACTCCCATAAGGCGGGAAAATACCACAACGGAAAAACAAAACAACAAGACGTTGCCAAAATACTCAACACTAGTCTTCATGTGATTAGTATCATCATCATTCCATCATCCATCGTACCGATCCTATTATTTGGTCCCCAATAACCTGCATGTACCTAGACGCAATACATACATCTACCCCCCATTTACTCGGGGGTTAGCAAAACTCCACTGTTTTGCCAGTGCAAGTATAAAATACAAATACAAGCCATACACATCATACTCCAGGAACATAATGATCGTGAATAGTCATCCAGACAAAAATAACAACAAACTTCCCGAGATAATTTGCTTGAATAAAACAGTTCATAACACGAAAGATGGAAATGTAGCTCGATATACATTTTGAGAAAATATTTTAGGATCTCGAGAGTTTTGAAAACGTTTAAGAATTTCACTTGTCGAAACACCGGGGGACAAAGCCCAAAGACCATCATTTTCCAAAATACAAATCCGATAACAAAACACGGAACCCACGACACAATCATACCACTCCGATCATAAAACACGGGGTCCACGACCCAATCATACACATCAACATATTTCCAAGGATTATTTGCGTCCCGTGCTAACAAGCCACGAACCTCAGATGCTCCCACAGAACATACCCGAGTGAAAAACCCAATGGGAAACCACACAATATCACATGTCACCGCGACAACCGTCACATAACCACAACCATACATACATTCATAGTTATCCCGGTATCGGACTAGCAAACCACGAACCTCGTAGCCTCCACGAGACGTACCCGATCGGACAATCCATGATACGTACGTCACACAACTAAACCACAACCATAAGTTATCCCGGCATCGCGCTAACAAGCTACGAACCTCATAGTCCCCGCAAGACATACCCGGATTGGATAACCCCACAAGTTATCCCGGCATTGGGCTAGCAAGCCACGAAACTTAGAGTCCCCGCAAGACATACCCAGTTGGATAACCCCATGGTCACGCCCGATCCGTACTAGCAAGGACGGATCCCGGAGATTAAACAAATCTTACCCGATGACACATCACTTACAACCATCACACAACAACAATTAAATACCATTACCAAACAACACTACGCATCACAACCTCCTACAAAGGAGTAACAACTAATATTACACTGAAGAGATAAATTCACCACTAGAAGGGGGGTTGAATAGTGGTAATGCGGAATATCAAACTTTCTCGCGAATAAAAGAAAATAGTGCGAAAAGTGAAAGACTCAAAGATTTATAGATGTTCGGCAACTTGCCTACGTCCCCTCTCCGACTTCTTTTTCTATTGGCTCAAGAACAACCACACACCTGACTCGTCTTCGATCGGTCCGAGTACAACAACCGTTATAACCACTTGTCTTCTATTGGTCCAATCCAACCACTCTCAAAATAAACTTTGTTTATCTAGTGTTCTATAGGAACTAGATAATCCTCACTTTGCGAATATTGGAGTGTAATCCTAAAAATGCCGGATCAAAAGATCCTAATAACACCGGATTAGTGACTCTTAATTCGTTTCTCTTACGCTCAAGTATGAGTGATGAAACACTCACAACCAAATGAAAGAATACAAAGTATAATAAATATTATAAGATGTTTCACTCTTTGTATCTTTCTTCTCACAACTTAGAATGTAATAATAGATAGAGATATGAACTCAAAAATGCTTATTGCTTGTATGCTTGAATGCTTGAAGTTGTGTATTTGATACCCAAATGATATGGGTATTTATAGGTGTCAGCCTTTCTTTGATTTTTGATATATGTATTATTAGTGTGCGCTAATAATACCTCCATAGCGTGCGCAATCGATCTCTGACTTGGACTATCTGAACGGTCACAAAACTGTTCCAACGGTAAAAATATATGGCTAGTGTGCGCTAGTCATACCCTATTAGCGTGCGCTATCGGTTGGTCAACATGTCTTCAATCTTGACTTTGAAATGTGTTGGTTTGTCTCCCAAACATCTCTTTTCCAACGGCTAAAAATGTACTTAGCGTGCGCTAACAATTATGCGTAGCGTGCGCCAGCAATTACTTAATATCAGCTTTTCCAGATTTCACGGATCTTCTTTGACTTCTTCGTTCCAATGGGTAGAATATCCAATGGTAGAATTTTGACTGATTTAGCGTGCGCTAATAATTGCTGAATAGCGTGCGCTATATTCTTTCCTATGTAACGTACGTTACCTTTTGTAGCGTACGTAAGGGCTTTATCATTATGAGTCCAGTGGCTACTGGACTACTAAACTTGTTATCTGGTAGCGTGCGCAAGGCTTGAAATGTAACATGCGCTAAGACCTCATAGTAGCGTATGTAAATGAACGACCGTAGCGTGCGCAAATCCTTTTCCTTTTTCTTTCCAGACCTTACTGTCCTCTGACTTGAGATGCGATAGCATGCGTTAACAATATGGTGTAGCGTGCGCTAATATTGGTGTTTTAGCGTACGCACATAGTGAAGATTTTGCGTGCGCTATCCATCAGGTAGGTTCCGACTAGACTGCAGCTGAGTTGACTTGACTGTTTATATGCCTCGATAGCGTGTGTTACTCTGAAGCATGTAGCGTGCGCTAAGACCAGTTTCCTTCAAAATAACATCTCAATGAGATACGACTTGTTAAATGTTTTGAATACTATCATCATCAAAATACTTTGAGTCAACAGTCTCCCCCTTTTTGATGATGTCAAAACATTTAATATATTCCTGCAAAAACCATGTTTTAAAAAAATTCGAATCAAAGTGATTTGTTCGATATGTTAGTACGTTCGGTTTTTGGAGTGTTTTTCTCCCCCTTTTTGACATAAACAAAAAGGAACTCCCCCTGAATTGTTGCGTATAAAATAATACCAACCAAATGTCATGAACCAAAATGAAAGAACATAAACAACAAATGCCAAACTACATGAAGCCAAACGAAGAAAAATGCAAATTTCATTAAAAGGTAGTTCAAGCATTACACAAACATTTAAAGCATGAGACATCAAAACCATTTGAAAGAGAAGTTGCTACTACAAGTATCAAATTTCTATAAGCTAAGAAGCTTGATCGGAAGAGGAGGATGAGAATGGGAACGACGGGTGAGTGTATCGGATGAAATCAGAGATCAGCCCTCGAACTTCTCGGACTTCTGAGCGCAGAGACCGAACATCCTCATGTATTTCCATTTGAGAGGTCTCGATGCTCCGCATCCGAGCAACGAGGTCACTTTCTTCTTCTTCGGTGACGGAGTCTTTCATCGAACGCTTTCCCTTGGAAGTGGGCTTCCTCACGAACTCCCCGATTTGCATTTCCCGAAGGGTGTGTGGTCCTCGAAGAGTGATTCTCTCCTCCGGTGTAGGCACACGTGACCCTTTCTCCACTTGGTCGTCTTCGCGAAGATAAGGGAAGAGGATCCAGCCTTGGTTGGTCGTCCGGACATAATGCATGGCTTTTAGTGAGTAGTCCGAAATCTCATGGCCGAGAGAGACGGGGACAGCCTTGTCCTTTGACAAATCCACGTGATGAAATCTGAATATTGCCGTGAGAATGGAACCATATGGCATTCCAGCCTTGCGGGATCGAGACGCATAGTTCTTAGACCGAAAAAGGTCGCCCTTCACTTTCATCCAACTAGTGACGATATCGCCAAAATTCACTTTATCACCATTAAGCACTCGGTATACAACGTGTTTCTCGACTCCCACTAAATTGTGTTGAGTGTTCACCTTTGGCATTATACACTTTGTGAGAGCCACTAAAAGGAGTCAGATGTTGATCCCAAATTCATTGTTCTCGAAGAATTCGTCGGTTATATCAATTCAGCTTTTGAACTCAGGAATTCTTTCACATCAATTTCACTTACTCCAGTTTCTTCTGTAATCGTTTTTCCAGTACATGAAAACCCGTCTGATGATAGACCAAAAATCTGAGTTAAAATTTCCGAGGAAACTTTCACTTTCGTTCCTCCAACAATACTCCCTAAGACTAGGGATGATGAGCCTTCACTTTCAGCAACATGAAGGTTTGCGTAAAATTCGCGGACAAACTCATAATCGTATGTATACTTCCTCATATATCATGATTATCATATCAGAAACATGATATTCCATCTTAAAATCGAAATCTAAGGTTTGGGGAAAATTACCTTTGAAGATCCAACCTCTTAGATCCGTCGAAACTTGTGTTAATCGACTTCCCAAGCTCCACAAACGAATAAGGATGATTAAACCCGAACACACAAGTGTTTGATGATGAAAAACCTCTCCCAAAATATCTCTCTCTTGGAACCAAAATGAAGAAGTGATGAAATGAGCACAAAAATCCCGTTCAAGCCTTTAAATACTGCGCAGAGTTACGGCCGTAAATCTGCCACCTTAGGGCCGTAACTTTCCAAGTTAACGGCCTTACGGCCGTAATATCCATTACATACGACCGTAACAATGTTTCTTCGAAAAACAATAAAGCCTGCACTATCCGGGTTACGGCCGTACCAAAACTACCTTACGGCCGTAACAACAACACTTATGGCCGTATCCTGCCGAACTTACGGCCGTAAGTTGTCTTTGTTGACAACACCCTCATGCACAAACGAATGCATGTTATGGATGTAGTCTCCAAAACATACGGCCATACCTTCCTGCTTACGGCCGTAACTAGCATAACTTACGGCCGTAAGTTGTCTTCATCCAGAAAGACACCAATTCCATGAATGCATGTTATGGACGTAATACATAATCAGTTACGGCCGTAACTCACTGCTGGAAATGACAAAATCCGACAACTCCATCTTCTCGTTGCAAATGATGAATGATCCGACATACCATACGTATATGAATGTAATCAAGTCCAATAACATGCAATAGATGATAATTCTAATACAAGACTACCAATCACGATGATTATGATAATACTTTCGTCTCGGTTCTCAAACGGAGTTAAATGACGATCAGTAACTGATAAACGACTTAAATATGCCAACGATGAATACAAATGAATGAACTTGAATGATGAATGATTATTAATGAGTGAAAATTACTGAGTGACAATTACTGAATGATAATAAATGAATTTACAACTGGGTATTACATACTCCCCACTTAAAAAGAGTTTCGTCTTCGAAACTAAGGGTCGAACAATTCGGGATAACTCTCCCGCATAGTATCCTCGGTTTCCCAAGTAGCCTCTTCGACTCTGTGTCTAGACCACTGAATTTTCACCAAAGGAATCGCCTTGTTCCTCAACTATTTGATTCGTCGCTCTAGGACTCGTGTAGAATGCTCCTCATACGAATGATCATCCGCGATCTCGATTTCATCAAACTGAAGTATGTGACTCGGGTCGACAATATACTTCCTCAACTGAGAGACGTGAAACACATTATAAATTTGGCTCAACGCCGGAGGTAAGGCCAAACGATAAGCCAGACTGCCTACTTGATCCAAAATCTCAAATGGTCCAATGAATCTCGGACTCAACTTTCCCCGCTTCCCGAAACGGAAGATACCTCGACGCGGGGATACCTTGACCAAA
The DNA here is from genome assembly GCA_033398695.1 of Orobanche coerulescens. Lineage (NCBI taxonomy): Eukaryota > Viridiplantae > Streptophyta > Magnoliopsida > Lamiales > Orobanchaceae > Orobanche > Orobanche coerulescens. The sequence goes on along the minus strand of CM065811.1, from coordinate 90,497,709 downwards.
ACGTAGTCACCTGCCTCGAACTCTAATGGTCGGCGACGATTATCTGCATAAGATTTTTGTCGACTCTGAGCGGTCAACAAACGAATCCTGCTCAAAGCTACCTTCTCACGGGCGGCTATAAGCATATCGGGATCGGTACCGATTGATTCTGATAAGTCATACCAACATAAGGGAGATCGACAACGGCGACCATATAAGGCCTCGTAAGGTGCCATCTTAATCGAAGCATGCCAACTGTTGTTATACGTGAACTCTATCAACGGTAGTTGGTCTTCCCAATCATCTTTCCAGTTGAGAACACATGCTCTCAACATGTTCTCTAACGTCTGAATAGTTCGCTCTGATTGTCCGTCAGACTGAGGGTGAAAAGCTGTGCTGAGATTAAGCTGAGTTCCCCTGGCACGGTGAACTGATTTCAAAAAATGTGACACGAATCGCCCGTCACGATCAGAAACGATACTCTTAGGAGTACCGTGCAACCTCACTATCTCTTTGATGAACAACTGGGTAAGCCTCTCAGGACCGCACGTATCCTTAATCTCAAGAAAATGAGCTGACTTAGTTAAACGGTCTACAATTACCCAAATTGTATTCATGCCACGACGACTCGTCGGCAAACTCGTGATGAAGTCCATTGAAATATCCTCCTACTTCTACTCTGGAATAGGGAGCGGTTTTAGCATACCCACCGGTCGCTGATGTTCTATCTTGACTTGCTGACAGGTTAAACATCTCAAAACAAATTCTGCGACTTCTCGCTTCATATTAATCCACCAGTAATTTTGTTTAAAGTCTTTGTACATCTTGCTAGACCCCGGATGAATGGAGTAAGAGGTATCATGAGCTTCTCTCAAAATCAAGTTTTTTAACTCGTCATCCGCTGGTATGTATAACTGGTTCTTAAAATGCAAAAGTCCATCCTCGTGGACTTTAAATCTAGGAGCTTTCCCCCGAGTCACATCATCTCGAATGCGCAACAAAAATGGGTCTGAACTCTGACCCGTTCTGATCACCTTCTCAAGTGGCGATGAAATATCTAACATGCAAAGTTGCCCTTGCACTCACTGTAACCAGACCTCGATCTCAGGTCTTAGGAATTCATGTTGAAGTTCCTTCTGAATGGTTAAACGATCAAGCATTTGCTCCTGAACGGACTTACGACTCAAGGCATCGGCGACAACGTTCGCCTTGCCCGGGTGGTATAGTATCTCACTATCATAATCTTTGATTAGTTCCAACCACCATCTCTATCGTATGTTTAACTCCTTCTGAGTGAATATATACTTCAAACTCTTATGTTCGGTGAAAATCTGACAGGTGACGCCATAAAGATAATGACGCCAAATCTTCAACGCGAATACCACGACTGCTAGCTCCAGGTCGTGGGTCAGATAATTGACCTCGTTAGGTCTCAGTTGCCATGAACCATAGGTAATAACTCTCCCGTTCTGCATTAATACACATCTAAGACCTTGTCCGGATGCGTCACTATAAACCACGAATCCTTCCGTCCCTTGCGGTAAAGAAAGGACAGGTGCTGAAATTAAATGGCTCTTGAGCTCTTCAAATCTCTGTTGACACTCGTCAGACCACGTGTATTTCTTATCCTTCCACAAAATGTTCATCATGGGTTGAGCGATTTTAGAAAATCCTTCCACAAATCGCCGGTAATAGCCTGCTAATCCGAGAAAGCTTCGGATTTCCTTAACATTCTTCGGAGGTTGCCAATCTCGGATAGCCTCCGTTTTCTGAGGGTCGACACGTACTCCGTCTGATGAAATCACATATCCGAGAAATGTCACCTTGGACATCCAGAACTCACATTTGTAAAACTTTCCATAGAGTTGCTCTCGTCTCAACACATCGAGAACCCGATGAAGGTGAACTTCGTGCACCTCTCGGTCATGAGAATAAATCAAAATGTTGTCTATGAAGACAACCACGAACTGATCTAAATAGTTGATGAAAACCCGATTCATTAACTCCATGAATACTGCAGGTGCATTAGTTAACCCAAACGGCATTACTACAAACTCGTAGTGCCCATAGTGTGTTCGAAATGCCATCCTTGCGATATCTAACTCTGGAATTCGCAACTGATGATACCCAGATCTTAAATCAATCTTGGAAAATACTGAAGCTTCCTGAAGTTGATCTAAGAGGTCATTGATAAGTGTCAGTTTTGTACACTTATCCATGGTTTGTATCGATAAAATTCACCCATAATTGAGCTAGTCTACTCATTTTTTGCTTTTAATTAATTAGTTTTAATAATTTTATTTTTATCGGATGATGATCGGATTAAATAACTGATTTACTCAAGAAATAACATGTTTATTAAATATTCTCTTTGTTGAATTTTAATATATTTATGTTGTAGGGCTTTTCGAGATGAATTCGGCAGTCTTTCCGGATTCAAAATCAGAGTTACATATCAAAAGTTATCATCCGAAGAAGATCTGGGGCAAAAACGCAAAGTCTGAGAAATTCTGGGCTGAAAACGTAACTATCAAAGCTTCCAGTGAGCAAATTTACGAAGCCACGTTACGGCCGTAACATTCAGGAGTTACGGCCGTAAGTCATCCTTGTTACGGCCGTAACTCCAATGTTACGTAGTAGCTGTTGATTGTTATGATTTGTCTAATTTTTTATACTTTTTGTGTATTATTGAGGGGATGGCTGGCATTGATCCGATCTAATGTAATAATGCTGGAGTTTTGGAGCTATTAGATGACTTTAGGTGTATAAATAGACCCCTTAGGTCCTTCATCATTCATTATTCATCTTATAATTTTCCATTTTTTGTAAACTTTTCTTTTTTGAAGAACACACTTGTGTTCTTGAGTGATCTTTGTAAGTGTGGTATAACATATGTTGTTCAGAGAGTTTATTGCTTCTATCTTCTTTATCTACTAAGGGAGTTAGGACCAATTCTTTCTTTGATTCAACTAATAATGACCACACAAGCTTGTAATATGTGTAATAAACCCTTCATGGGCTAAGTAATATTTAGCTGGGATTATAAACAAGGTTAGTCATGTTATTTATGTTTGTATAAAGATTTACTATGAATTACTTATTATTGTGTGTGATTTTCATTGTTTTAACAATCTTTATTTATTTGGCCAATAAATGACGATATTTATGGTCTTCATATGTTTCGAAAGAAAATATGTTTGATTAGATCAAATGATCTTCACTCTAAGTTGTTCTAGGGGATAGAAATATACCCCTAGTCCTTAGATGATTCTTTGAGTTATTTTCATAAATCCTAATGCTATGTATTGAAGCCAATCAACATAGAAATATAGTGGATTGATTCAATATGTAAGGGGCGTTTTATAGTTCGAAAGAGAAACCGTCTTTTTAAGGAAAATCGAATCTACACAACATAATAAGTAAATTCATCTTATGATCTCCTATACATATTTTATAACTAATGACGAACTAAGTTTGTAATCCCAACTATTTCATTTTATCGTTAATCAATCTATTATTATTGCTATCTTGTTATTTCCTTATAATATTAAAACTAATATTGCATTTTCTTTGCAATTATCAAACCAAACTTTTTAATTGTGTGTTTCACTTATCTTAGTATCTATAAAAATAGACTAATAGTGTATAATTCAAATTATAACAAAACTTCCTTGTGGGATCGATAAACCGGACTCAAAAAGTCCACTTTACTACTTGATACGATATCGTGCACTTGCGATAGTTACACTAAAAACGTGTCAAGTTTTTGGCGCCGTTGCCGGGGAACTATAAGTTATATTTGAAATCTTACACTGTAAACTATTTTTATAGGTATAAAATTCTTGACATTGTAACTTAGTACTAAATTGTGTTTGTCCGGTCAAGTGGCGGATAACGGTACTCCGTGACTATTAAAGTCGGATTTTTCAGTTTCCCACAACAACTGATATTTGTAGATATTTTATTCAATTATTTTCATTGTCTTTTTATTTTTATTTTTTATCATGGATGAAACATTGTTTAAAATTGAAAAAAGATTTCCCTTTCTAAGCAAAAATGCAATTTTAAAAATTTATAAGACAAGACTTGAAAGGATGAGGTTGCTTATGAATAAAAGCATACCTTTTGACATAAGATTCATAATTGAAGCCAAAGCAAGAATAGAGGGTGAATTCACAGAAACACCGACTAGATTTTTACCAGGGCTAGGAAAAAGTTCATATGCGAAGAAACGACGAGCAAAGATGATAGCTGTTTGTTATAAATGTGCTAGATGGAACTGTAATTTAAAATGTCGATCTTTAGGAATTCCATCTACAAACAGAGATGATAAAATTCAGTTCATTAAGGATGGTCTGAATAAGGAGAATTTAGATGATATCGAAATTTCTCTTGACACGCATCCTAGTGGACTCGTACATTACGGAATTCGATGCTTGTGGAATAAATTCGAACCAGAATATGAACAACGTCTTGGGAATCTGATGTTAAAAGACCCTGTTTGCCAATTTGTAAGAAAATTGGATGGGAAGCTTCTCCCTGACTCATAGAAGGCGTTAGGCCGTTTCTGAACGTAAAATCAGAGGAAGATGTGAGCCACAATCACAACTACTGTACATACGCGTAAGTATCTTTTATTTTTGTCGTGTGGTGAGATTTTCTGAATAAAAAAATGTGATACGCGATAAATGCTTTCATTATTCTATTGAGTAGTTGAAGCACAATCAAACGCATTCACAAACTTGTTAAACAATTTTTACCTTATTTTTCTTCTATAAATAAACTTTCTACTTGTTTCTTTCATTCATCCCTCAAACTTGCACTTTTCTCTATTTCTCTCTAAAAAAATTTTTCTTTTCAAAAATGGAGTCATCATCTTCAACAAAAAAATTTAGCACAGTCTGCATTTTTAGTGGAGCTAGTTATGGAAAAGAGGCATGCTTTGCTGAAGCAGCCCACAACTTGGGTCGCACCTTAGGAGAAAAATGCATTCATGTAGTTTACGGAGGAGGAAGTCTAGGATTAGTGGGACGAGCTGCTGCTTCTGCCTATATGGAAGGAGTAAGAGTGTTGGGAATAATCCCAAAACCTCTGGCTGAAAGTAAAATCACCGGATCAACTATTGGAGATGGGTTTAGATCTGTGAATATGAAAGATCGCATAACTCACATGATAAATAATTCTGGCGCCTTTATCACCCTTCCCGGTGGTTTTGGCACCCTTGAGGAACTTTTTCATGTGGTCACCAGAGCCCAGCTAAATGTTCATCAAAAATCAATAGGTGTGCTTAATGTCAATGGTTTATTTGATGGTTTACTGTCTTTCATCGACTACTCTGCTGAAAAGGGTTTTATTTCCGAGCGTGCTAAACGAATCATAGTGGTTGCAACAACACCAGAAGAACTAATCAAAAAACTCAATGAATTTGTTTCTCAACCAGATCCAGCTCTAGCTAAAATTGTCTGGGTAGAAGATTTTACCGTGAGAAAACGAAAAGTGGATTCATTCCTCTCCCTTTGATAACCCATGTCGGACATCTTGTATTTTTACTTTCTGTCGTGTGTAATAATCGTGCTAAATGATGGCAGCTTAAGGAGTTTCTTCTTGATCTCTTGACGCGCATCTATTCGTGATTTATGTATTGTTATTTTATTGCTGTAATTTTTATTGCGTGTTTTTGCTTTTATAAAAACTTTGATGGCAGCGTAAGGCGACTCTTCGGACTTTCTTGATGCGCATCTTAAAAATTGTGTTATACTTCCGAGTATATTTTATTTTCTTTTGTTGTGTGCCTCGTATATTTATTCTCTTGCAGATTCTAAAAGGTGTTAGCTCAAACATCGACTTTCTTAACAGGGAGTATTCTGCTTTTCTGCATTGCTTTTTATTTTATTTTTTTAAAAAAAACTGAGGACAGTTTTATTTTCAAGTTTGGGGGTGGTTTGTTTTAGTATTTTGGTATGTTGTAATTTTGGTGTGTTTTGATTGATTTGGTTATTAGCCTTAATTTTTTTTATTATATATATATATATATATGTATATATTTATAGTATTTTGATTTATGAGATTTCTAGATCTGGCCATAACACCAATAAATTAGCTATATACAAGTTTCTAAAATCATTTTAACCGGTTATAAAATTGTATATTCCAAATTTTTTTTGAGCCTTAATCTCTCTTTCCAAGCATTGTAATTATCATATAAAATCGAGTCATTCGTTACCTTGAGAAAAGAAGAATCAATCTGTTGATGAAAAATAGAACTGAAATTTACTTAATTTGTGGAGTTTTTGATTTTTCATGCTTAAACTAAGAAATGATTTTCTGCAAAAATTCTATTCCCTAAAAAAACGAAAAGGAGAAGTGTTGAGCAGCAACAGCTGCCTAATTTTGGGGGTCTTAAATTTTGTGAAAAATAAAGGACTAACCATTGTTGGTGGGTAGCTGCTGTTTCAGAAAAATTGGTGAAAAGAGCTACACGTTAGCAAATAACGGTGTGAAAGCTATCACCTTTAAAAAAAATGAGATAGAAATTGTGTTAGTTAAAAGAGCTACACGTTAGCAAATAACGGTGTGAAAGCTATCACTAAAAGGGATGTAGTTTATGAGCAGATTTGAATTAATTAGCGGCTGAATTTCAATACACTCAATTTCGTGAATAATCACAATATTTGATAACGCCAATGAAATTCTTCTTCATATTGAGTCGAAAAATAAACGAGTGATCGAGAGCAACCACTAAAGGGAGTCATGTGTATCACGAGTGGGAAAGAAAAAAATCAACCTTTTGGGGGAAAACCTTACATTTTGGAATTACAATACTAAAACCGAGTTTTAACTTCAAAATCATTTGTAGATTTATTTTGAATCTTGATTTATTTATATCTACTGTATAAGCTGGTTGTTGTGTATTAATGACATTTTGATCTCCTTTTCTCTTTTTATATTTTAATTTATGTGAGTATTAATTTTATTATTTTTGTTTTATTTTTATTTTTATTTTTGGAGCATGAATAATAAAGAGTCTTGCTCGGGACTAGCAAGAATTCAAGTTTGGGGGTGTGATAAGTGTAAGTTTTGAACACTTATCCATGGTTTGTATCGATAAAATTCACCCGTAATTGAGCTAGTCTACTCGTTTTTTGCTTTTAATTAATTAGTTTTAATAATTTTATTTTTATCGGATGATGATCGGATTAAATAACTGATTTACTCAAGAAATAACATGTTTATTAAATATTCTCTTTGTTGAATTTTGATATATTCATGTTGTAGGGCTTTCAGAGATGAATTCGGCAGTCTTTTCGGATTCAAAATCAGAGTTATATATCAAAAGTTATCATCCGAAGAAGATCTGGGCAAAAACGCAAAGTCTGAGAAATTCTAGGCTGAAAACGTAACTATCAAAGCTTCCAGTGAGCAAATTTACGAAGCCACGTTACGGCCGTAACATTCAGGAGTTACGGTCGTAACTCCTGAATGTTACGGCCGTAACTGTTGACAGATTGTTATGATTTGTCTAATTTTTTATACTTTTTGTGTATTATTGAGGGGATGGCTGGCATTGATCCGATCTTATGTAATAATGCTAGAGTTTTGGAGCTATTAGATGACTTTAGGTGTATAAATAGACCCCTTAGGTCCTTCATCATTCATTATTCATCTTATAATTTTCCATTTTTTGTAAACTTTTCTTTTTTGAAGAACACACTTGTGTTCTTGAGTGATCTTTGTAAGTGTGGTATAGCATATGTTGTTCAGAGAGTTTATTGCTTCTATCTTCTTTATCTACTAAGGGAGTTAGGACCAATTCTTTCTCTTGATTCAACTAATAATGACCACATAAGCTTGTAATATGTGTAATAAACCCTTCATGGGCTATGTAATCTTTAGTTGGGATTATAAACAAGGTTAGTCATGTTATTTATGTTTGTATAAAGATCTACTATGAATTACTTATTATTGTGTGTGATTTTTATTGTTTTAACAATCTTTATTTATTTGGCCAATAAATGACGATATTTATGGTCTTCATATGTTTCGAAAGAAAATATGTTCGATTAGATCAAATGATCTTCACTCTAAGTTGTTCTAGGGGATAGAAATATACCCCTAGTCCTTGGATGATTCTTTGAGTTATTTTCATAAATCCTAATGCTATGTATTGAAGCCAATCAACATAGAAATATAGTGGATTGATTCAATATGTAAGGGGCGTTTTATAGTTCGAAAGAGAAACCGTCTTTTTAAGGAAAATCGAATCTACACAACATAATAAGTAAATTCATCTTATGATCTCCTATACATCTTTTATAACCAATGACGAACTAAGTTTGTAATCCCAACTATTTCATTTTATCGTTAATCAATCTATTATTATTGCTATCTTGTTATTTCCTTATAATATTAAAACTAATATTGCATTTTCTTTGCAATTATTAAACCAAACTTTTTAATTGTGTGTTTCACTTATCTTAGTATCTATAAAAATGTACTAATAGTATATAATTCAAATTATAACAAAACTTCCTTGTGGGATCGATAAACCGGACTCAAAAAGTCCACTTTACTACTTGATACGATATCGTGCACTTGCGATAGTTACACTAAAAACGTGTCAGTCATCAATACGGGGTAGGGGATATTTATTCTGGATTGTACCCTGTTCAACTCTCGATAATCAAAACATAAGCGAAATTAACCATCCTTCTTCTTGACAAATAACACTGGTGCTCCCCACGGGGACGCACTCATTCGGACATAATCTTTCTCGGTCAATTCCTCCAGTTGATTATTCAATTCCTGCATTTCGGTCGGGGCCATCCAATACAGTGCCTTTGATAATAGGGACGTACCAGGCTCCAACTCTATCGTGAATTCCACATTTCTCTGTGGAGGCAAACCAGGTAACTCATCTAGAAAAACATCGGCGTATTCACTCACTACTGGGATATCCGCCAATGACACTGATGATTTCTCGGTCTTGGTCATATAGCACCAATAACCAATACACCCCTGATTGAGTAATTTCACTGCTTTCATCATATTGATGACTCTTCCGGAACAGCTCGGATTACCTCCCGGAAATACACTCTCGATTCCATCGTCTAAAATGATAGTGATGATATGCTTACGGACACGAAGGATGGCATCATGACAATCCATCCAATCAATACCCAAGATGACGTCGTCTCTAGGTAAATCTACCATGATCAGGTTCGCCAACCAAACATGGCCATTAAGCTGAATCAGACAATTCTTAATCTCACGATCTCCGATAATTCTTCTACCGTCAGGCAGACCAATGATATAAGGTTCACAACTAGAAGCACTATCCAGGTGAAGTCTACTCAAGCATGACTCGGAAATGAATGAATGCGATGCACCAGTATCAAAAAGGGTACACACAGGTTGAGATAGAATTTCGAGTGTACCTGAGATCAATCGGGCCTCCGGGTCGTCGGTCCTCTTCATCTCGTAAATCCGGGGCTTGCCGACCCTGAACCTGATGCTCCCATCTGATAGCTATGGGCTCTGCCTTTGTTTGCTCCCGTCATCTTAAACGACGCAGACTGAGTCGCCTGATTCTGAACAGATGACTGCTTCAGGGTCTGAGATGTCGCCGGAGTAGGTTTAGGGTCTCTTCGGCAGAAATGGGCCTTATGCCGGCAAATACATAGTTATTACACGTGATAGTCTGCCTCGGACACTTAGTGCTGAAATGACCCTGCTCTCCACAATTGAAACAGGTGATGGCTGAACTGGCCGCTCGAGACAGAGATTCCACCGGTTTAGGCACCGTAGGAGGTCGCTCATAAAAAGTAGGGCCCGCACGAGGCTTCTTGAAGGTTGCCTGACGGCCTTCAGACTCGTTACGATTCTTTGATTTCTTGCTAGCAGATGAGGGTTGTTGCTTAGCAATTTCCTTAGCAGTAAGCTCATAAATAAGAGCTTTTTCGATGAATTCGGACAGAGTGGTGGAATGATGGTTAAGCAGCTGCATCTTCATACGAGGTTTCAACCTCTTACTGAAATACTTGATCGTATCCGCCTCAGAGTGTATAATAGATGAGGCGAAATGAACTAGCTCCTGAAATTTCTCGGCAATGGCGAGAACATCATCTTCCGCTGAGGGGTCGGGAATGAGTAATTCTGATAACTTGGCCTCCCTGAGTGGGGCCGGATAATATCTTTCCATCATGACGGGCTTGAACTGGTCCCAAGTGCAAGATCTGTTGGTGGGCTTCAAAGATAGCCACCAAGGGTGAGCGCTCTTACCCAGATAGTAAGCCGCAACTGAAACTTTGTGTCCTTCAAGACAGTCCACCATAGCAAACAACTTCTCAAAATGTTCAAGCCAGTGAACAATATCCGCTGGCTCAGACGAGCCCTCAAAGGTAGGTGGTCTCTGGCAAGAGAGGTCACCAATTATGCTGCTCACACCCCTCTCTTGCCTCTGAGGTGGCAGAGGAGGAGCCTGTTGATTCTGAGCAGTCGAGTTCTGCATCGCCTTCTTCAGACGCACCATCTGAGTCATCTGGGCCATCATGCCCTGCATAAAAGCGAGTGGATCAACTCGTACACCTTCTGATTGAGCCGCATCTCGGCTACGACTTCTTGACGACGAATGATTATTTCCAGGTGAATGAGTGGCAACGTCGCTACTTGTTAAATTAGCATTATTCCTTGCATTCGCGCGTGTATTCACACGAGCTCCTGGGTTTCAGCCCGCACTGCGGCCTCTTCCCCTGCGTCCTCTGACGGCTCTCTCCATACTGAAGTAGGAAAGTCACATGATAATTATAAATCTCGCATGAGCACCACATTATGATTACGTTATGAAATGATAATAATGAGAATATGCGCTCTAACACAATGATTACATGAATGATCAATTGAGGTGACATGATTATCTGATGAAATTCTTGAAATGATTATCTTGAACAAGTTAACAAGATGAATGATACGATCCACAAGATCAACAACTGAGTGATTAATGAGTTATCATGATCGACATGATCAAAAATGAAAATGATGATTGAGGATTGTTGACTAATGAATGATGAATAAGTGATTCTTATTGCCAAAAATTATACCATGACGTCAGAAATCTTACACTTCTTTCGGTCTGAGGGGCTTGGCGCTTGCACAAGTCACACGTGACGCGAAAGTCCAATGAAACTAGTCTGATGAACGATGATTTCAAATGAGACATGACTCGGAAGGTAGTATTCAAAACCACGCTCTAATACTAACTCTGTAACACCCTAAACTAAGCGGCTATTACAGTGCCGTGGACCCCCGACTGGGACCCACCAGGCGAATGAAAATTAATGAATTAAACAATATAACTGTAGTACCGAACCACATTATATTATCAATTACTCCGATGAGGAGTTTTAAGTATAATACATCCCAGGAAATACAGAATACCTATATATTTTATATGAAGATAAAATATACAACACTGAATAAATGAACATCCAAACGGAAACTGCAGCGGAAAATAAAAATGAAGAAAACATGAAAAACTGAAAGGACTGGGCCCCCCTACTAGTATCATTAGAACTCCTCGCCGTCAATGTTCTCTTCCCGTGCTTTTCCCTTGCCATGACCTAAAAACAACATCCCCAACGGGGTCAGTTACACAGAACAACAATCCTCAAGAGTTGAATAAACACAATCATTATATAACTTAGTTATGAAATCAAGCTGAAGAGGGGCATCATAGTACGCCCGTAATGGGACGTTCAAGTGCACAAGACGAGTGTCCGGACACACCCGCATTTGTACCAAACTAGTCTCATGGAGGCACGTTACCGTGTGCACAGTCCATTGTGTCGGTGAACCCGCATCACATGACTATCGTGTGCCCGACTAAAAATTCCACACATAACCACCCAGCCACGCAATATGAACCGAGAAGGTCACAAGAACGAATTTGACCAATGAATATTAATGAATAACCATCCGATAAGGGTCAAGAATGACTCACCGAGATGAAATAATAATGAAATGAATGATAGCTCACTGAAATGATTGGAACCGTCGTTCCTCGTGAATTGAATGATTAGTTTGATAATTTCAAGTCCCAACATGATTAATACACTTTGAATGAATTATGAATATGAATGAACAACAACGAAAGGAATGAGTATCCTTTTAACCGAGTAAGAATTAACTTACTCAATACCGGTGAAGAAAGTACTTCCTCAAACAAATGTCCTAAATAGAAATGTCGGTAGCTCGAACAACCTTGAATAACACAATTACCAACAAATGCTTAATATACGAACCAAGCATGATCACAACCAACACAAAACGTCGCTACGACAATCCCAAACTCATTGGGGCATTATAACAAACATGTTGTAACCAATCTTCAATAGTTTACAACCAAACCTCAATTATATCGATACCAAACCTCCAAGGAGTGATTCAATCCAACAAAACATCTTCAACATTACCAATAATCCAATACGAATACATAATTCGAGATTTCAACAACATCAAATCGAAAACTCCAAATCCAAAATCAACATTCAAAGTGTTCTTAAAATGATCCTTCAATAATCCAACGAATATTCATACAAACTCATAATCGTATGTATACCTCCTCATATATCATGATTATCACATCCAAAACATCATATTCCATCTTAAAATTGAAATCTAAGGTTTAGAGAAAATTACCTTTGAAGATGCAACCTCTACGATCTGTCGAAACTCATGTTAATCGACTTCCCAAGCTCCACAAATGAATAAGGATGATTAAACCCGAACACACAAGTGTTTGATGATGAAAAACCTGTAACACCCCGAGATATTCGGAATAATTACAGCGCCGTAAACCCTTTAAATAAGGATTTACAAGGCTGATTTTAAAAGAAATGTAAATATAAGACATTAATGCTGCAGAAATTCAAGTTTACAAAACCGAACAACTGGTTCAACAAGTAATTTATACAACCATATCGAAATAATTTTAATACGACACGCGTACTCGAGTACTGAACTCAAAACAAGAAAACAAATCACCAACAACAACAAACATCACTGAACCCCTTCGTCGTCACGTCGGTCTTGTGCTTTCCGCTCCTCGGCTACCTGAACATCAAAACAAATGTCCACCCCCGAAGGGGTTAGAAAAACGATGCTAGTACAAGTATTATATTAAACAATTCGAATATGCATCAACAATACATAACAAGATACACCACACGGACTTCCGCTACCGGAATCCGACAATGCGAATCCACAAGATTCCATTTACACAACAAGGGTATTCCAATGATCCTGCGCCCTCAGCATAGATCCCAAGATGATCCCGTCGGACCAACACGAGGTGGAAATAACCCGTCCAATGATCCAGCGCCCTCAGCCTAGATCCCAAGATGATCCCATCGGACCAACACGAGGTGGACATCCGATCCAGCGCCCTCAGCATAGATCGTACAACGTACACAAACACAACTCATGCATACACATATGCCAAATCATTATGTCCATCAACATGAACATAGAAACACTAGATAACGAATATCATGACAATTCAACAAAATAATTTCCATGTTCAACAACATGAATAAACCACAAACATGCTCAAAATACCAATTTTAACACATTACGATACTTGCCTCGAAGATGGCAAGAACGAAACACTTCAATGATCTCAACACACTCGAAGGCCGCCTCCTTCGATCAACGCAACAAGCTCGAACCTTAACAAAAGGAATGATATACAAATCATCTCAAGTCGAACGATTGCCTAACAATTCGGTCTACGGCCAAAAAGCTCAAAATAAACAATCTGCCTGGACTGCTTAGCGTGCGCTACGTACTCTACGTAACGTGCGCTAAGCCTGCCTGTTAGCATATGCTATCGTATAATCCTAGCGTACGCTAGCCACGGACTGACAGTTTTCTATGATCAGTCGACTGACTCGGCTGATATTGTAACGTACATTACATACCACACGATAGCGTGCGTTAACTTATCCCCGATAGCGCACGTTAACTTACGTATGTTAGCGTGCGCTAACTTTGCATGGCAGATTACTACGGACAGAAAACTGGATTGAATGGTGATGAACTCATAAATTCCATGGCGATAAAACCAGTCATCCTCGAGCATATCATGCTAATAAGGTTTGTGGAAGTTCTATGATTATGAGATACAAATATACGGATAATCATCTCAACATCATAATTCATCTTCGATCTTCAAGAAAATATTCTAAGTTCCGTTCGTCCTACGCATGATTCCAATGTGTAAAACGTAACAACTGGGTAGTATCCGTCTAGTGATCACAAATTGGTTTGAAAATGCTAAGGAGTCCATATACTAAAAAAAACGGTTCAAAGGTTCATACGATATATAGTGCCGATACGTCAAAAGTATCCTTCTAACATGTGAAGACCGATTATAAACGAAATAACTGGCTATCAAAACATGATCAACGTCCTTAAGAACATTACTAATATCGGTGAAGAATCACCTACCTCAAAGTAGTGAAGAACACGGAGGAAATCGAAGCAATCTAACACCGAAGGCTTGAACACCAAATCTCCAATGATATATGATCCTCAACTGTTTGATCCGACTCTCAAGTATCTTGATTGGTCTCTCTTCGAAAGTGCCATCATTAGCTATCTCGATCTCGTCGAAACCAATGACGTGACTGGGGTCCGGTACATACTTCCGCAGTTGGGATACGTGAAACACATTGTGAACGTGACTCAGCGATGGCGGTAAGGCCAACCTGTATGCTAAATCTCCAACCCTCTCGAGGATCTCGAATGGTCCGATATATCTAGGACTGAGCTTGCCTCTCCTCCCAAAACGGAAAATTCCTCGAGTAGGAGACACCTTCAATAGCACATGGTCCCCAGCGTTGAATTCTAGAGGACGACGACGTACGTCTGCATAAGACTTCTGTCGACTCTGGGCAGTCATCAGTCTTTCTCGAATAAAAGCTATCTTCTCTTGAGTCTGAATAATCAATTCCGGTTCCGTCCCGATCAAATCCAAAGAATCATCCCAACACAGGGGTGATCGGCATCTTCTCCCGTACAAAGCTTCAAATGGTGCCATCTTAATAGAAGCATGCCAACTATTATTATAGGTGAACTCGATCAAGGGCAAGTGAACTTCCCAATCAGTTGACCAATCTAATGCACAAGCTCTAAGCATGTCTTCTACTGTTTGAATAGTCCTTTCGGACTGACCGTCTATTTGGGGATGATAAGCCGTGCTAAAATTGAGCTCAGTCCCCAAAGCCCTGTGAACTGCTTTCCAGAAGTGTGACACGAAACGACCATCTCTATCCGAAATAATGGTCTTCGGCGTCCCATGCAATCTGACTATCTCTGCAATAAATACTCGCGCCAATCTCTCGGGTCCCCATGTATCTTTAATCCCTAGGAAATGAGCCTACTTGGTTAGTCGATCAACTACAACCCAAACCATGTTCATTCCCATTCTAGTCCTTGGCATACTGGTGATGAAATCCATCGAGATGTCCTCCCACTTCCATTCAGGGATCGGAAGCGGCTTTAACATTCCGGCAGGTCGCTGATGTTCAATCTTAACCTGCTGACAAGTCAAACACTTCGAAACGTACTCTGCTACGTCCTTCTTCATATTCCCCCACCAGTAGTTCTGTTTAAGATCTTTATACATCTTACTGCTGCCCGGGTGAATAGAATAGGGCGCGCTGTGAGCTTCATTCAGAATAGTCCGTCTCAAATCATCATCATCATCGGGAACGCAAAGTCGACTCTGAAATCTCAGAACTCCATCATCTTGTATCACGAATCCTGGGGCTTTTCCCTTCTTTACTTCGTCACATAACCGAAGGATCAGAGAATCGTTCAACTGCTTAGACTTGATCTCCTCGACTAGTGATGAAGTCAGTTCCATCACATATAGTTGCCCTTGAATTCCTGGTGCCCATACTTCAATCCCTTCGCGGATCAGTTCTCGTTGAATGCTGTTTTGGGACGTAAGTGCTTCCAACACTTGAAGAGAAACAGGTTTACGGCTCAGTGCATCAGCTACAATGTTTGCTTTCCCCGGATGATAGAGAATCTCTAAGTCGTAATCCTTGATCAATTCCATCCACCTTCTCTGCCTCATGTTTAATTCTTTCTGACTAAAGATGTACTTGAGGCTCTTATGATCTGTAAAGATCTGACAATGAGTGCCGTACAAATAGTGTCTCCAAATTTTCAAGGCAAAGACTACAAATGCTAACTCCAGATCATGAGTCGGGTAATTTACTTCGTACGGTTTCAACTGCCGAGAAGCATAGAAAATTACCTTATCCTTTTGCATCAACACACATCCCAGACCCTGATTTGAAGCGTCGCTGTAAACCATGAATCCATCAGTTCCATCTGGCAATGCTAAAATAGGTGCTGTCGTCAGTCTCTTCTTGAGCTCATCAAAACCAGCCTGGCATTTCTCATCCCACTTAAACTTTTGAGTTTTACGTAATGGTGAGTGAGCGGACGAGAAATCTTGGAAAATCCCTCTACAAAGCGGCGATAATATCCAGCAAGTCCTAGGAAACTCCGGACTTCTTTCACATTATTAGGAGCTTCCCATTCCAAGATTGCTTCGACTTTCTTCGGGTCCACCTGAATTCCGTCAGCTGATATCACATGCCCAAAGAAAGTTACTTCCCTAAGCCAGAACTCGCATTTTTAAAGCTTTGCATACAGCTGTTCCTTCCTCAAGGTGCTAAAACCACACGTAAATGTTCGGCATGCTCCTCTGCGTACCTCGAATATATCAAGATGTCATCAATGAAGACGACCACAAATTTATCCAAGTATTCCAGGAATACCCGATTCATCAATTGCATGAACACCGCAGGAGCATTGGTAAGTCCAAACGGCATCACTACGAATTCATAATGCCCGTACCGGGACCTGAAAGCAGACTTTGGTATATCCGATTCCTTAATCCTCAACTGATGGTATCCTGATCGCAAGTCAATCTTCGAGAATACCCTTGCCCCTTGCAGTTGATCAAAGAAGTCGTCGATCCGAGGTATAGGATACTTATTCTTGATCGTCATCTTATTGAGCTCCCTGTAATCAATACACAGTCGGAGGGATCCGTCTTTCTTACGGACAAAGAGAACGGGCGCTCCCCAAGGAGAAACGCTAGGTTGAATATAGCCCTTCTGTAACAATTCCTCCAGTTTCTTCTTGAGTTCATACATCTCGGTTGGCGCCATGCGGTATGGTGCTCTGGAAATAGGAGCTGCTCCAGGCTCTAATTCGATAGTGAATTCCACTTCTCTCTGCAGAGGTAACCCAGGTAGTTCGTCAGGAAATACATCTGAGAACTCATTCACAACTGAAATAGACGAGAGCTCTACTCCTTCCTCTTTCCTCATGGCGTAGCACCAAAGTCCACGACATCCTTGCTTCAGTAATTTCACTGGTTTCATCGCTTTGATCAATTTTCCCGAGCTTCTCGGTCTCCATCCTCGGAATACGTGTTCAGATCCGTCATCAGCAATGATAGAAATGACTCTCTCTCGGTAATTCAGAATAGCTCAATAACGGTTGAGCCAATCGTCTCCGAGAATTAAATCATCACCGTAGATGTCAACAACAATAAGATTCGATGGCCAATCTCTTCCTCCTATAGATACTGGAAAATTTCTAGCCTCTAGGGTTCCCACAATTTCTCTCTCCACTCGGCAAACCCACAACATATGGTTCACAATCAAATAAGCACGTGATTTTTAAACGATTTACACAGTTCAATGATATGAAAGAATGTGTAGCTCCGGAATCGAATAAAACACTAACTGGTTGCAAAAGGATCTGAATTGTACCTGATGCAACAGCAGTGTTCTGATCATCAGATTTCCTCATCTCGTACAGGCGCGAAGGAGCGGACCCAGCACTGGATGTCTCTCTCTTCCCAATGTTCTGCTGCTGAAATCCACTCTGCTGCGTCTGGTTCACACATGTCTCCTTCGTAACTAGCGCTGGAGTGCGAGCACCAAAAGATCTAGTGGCAACTCCACAGAAAGCCGCACGGTGCCCTTCTTGTCCACAATCGTAGCAAGTCACAGAAGATGCGGGGCAGTCACGTCGAATATGTCCTGCTCGACCACAATTGTAGCATTTCTTTGATGCGTCCGGAACTGCTGATGTAGTCCGGAACTTCTTCCCACCTCTAGAAGGATGTGGAGGTTTCCTAGCCGAATAAAAGGAAGCCTGGCCCTTGCGGGGCCCACCACTCTTGTTTTCTAAAAAGCTGCCGGTCATCTTCTGCTTCTTCGCCTCCACTGATTTCTCCACCGCCGCCTCTTTCATGTCGTAGGCCAGCGCTTTGTCTTGATATTGTCGCAACGTAGTACACTCGAATCCGGACATGTACTGCTGAATCTTCGGCTTCATCCGCATATCGAAATGAAAAATCTTTTCCGCCTCCGTCCTGACCAAGTGTCGCACACAAGTCAGCTGATGATTAAAAGTTTTAATTACATGTGTCACAGATGCTTCCGAACTCTATGGTGAGAAAAACTCTCGGATCTTTGCCTCTCTAACTGGACGAGGACAATACTGTGCTTCCATCATTAATTTGAATTCCGTCCAGTCCGCATTATGATCCTCGGGTCGAATAGCTTCCCACCAATCAAAGGCCTCCCGATCGAGAAAATCTTTGGGCTATGGGAACCTTCCGGTCCTCGGGACAGTTAAGACCCGCGAATATCTTCTCTAACTCCTTGAGCCAGTGATCCCAAGTAATTGCCTCAGCAGATCCGTCAAATTTTGGCGGGTGCAATTTGACCACCTCAGCAAGCCATCTATCTCCCCGGTTATCCTCGTGGTGCTGCTGTCCCATTGCCGTCTGCATGCGGTCGACTACCTGGGCGAACTGGTTAATCTGTGCCACCACCTGTTGAAGCACTCCCGGCATGTTAGGATTTGCGTCGTCGTTCGCTGATCCTTGCTGCCCTCCAGAATGTGAATCGGTTCGACTAGATGATAATTCCGGGGTAGTTGCGGAATCCTCCTGTCTCATGTTACCCCGTCCGCGTCCACGACCGCGTCCGCGTCCACGTCCTCCTCTCAACATACTGTAAACACAATTCCTCAATATCCAAGACAAAGTTTCGAAATAAAACCCGTCAATACTCACAAAACAGTAATTAAGTAAAATGGTAGTATAAGAGATTAGGAGACTTACAACCACGGTCCAGATGACGACTTTTGGCTGAACAGTGATGTTACGAACGACTCGTAAATCAATAACGTAAACAGATTTACGTAAACAGGCCCAACTTAAACCCGACGGCCAAGATATCCATAAATCTTAGCTCCGATACCATATTCTGTAACACCCCGAGATATTCGGAATAATTACAGCGCCGTAAACCCTTTAAATAAAGATTTACAAGGCTGATTTTAAAAGAAATGTAAATATAAGACATTAATGCTGCGTAAATTCAAGTTTACAAAACCGAACAACTGGTTCAACAAGTAATTTATACAACCATATCGAAATAATTTTAATACGACACGCGTACTCGAGTACTGAACTCAAAACAAGAAAACAAATCACCAACAACAACAAACATCACTGAACCCCTTCGTCGTCACGTCGGTACTGTGGCTGTTTCCCTGCTCCTCGGCTACCTGAACATCAAAATAAATGTCCACTCCCGAAGGGGTTAGCAAAACGATGCTAGTACAAGTATCATATTAAACAATTCGAATATGCATCAACAATACATAACAAGATACACCACACGGACTTCCGCTACCGGAATCCGACAATGCGAATCCACAAGATTCCATTTACACAACAAGGGTATTCCAATGATCCAGCGCCCTCAGCATAGATCCCAAGATGATCCCGTCGGACCAACACGAGGTGGAAATAACCCGTCCAATGATCCAGCGCCCTCAGCCTAGATCCCAAGATGATCCCGTCGGACCAACACGAGGTGGACATCCGATCCAGCGCCCTCAGCATAGATCGTACAACGTACACAAACACAACTCATGCATACACATATGCCAAATCATTATGTCCATCAACATGAACATAGAAACACTAGATAACGAATATCATGACAATTCAACAAAATAATTTCCATGTTCAACAACATGAATAAACCACAAACATGCTCAAAATACCAATTTTAACACATTACGATACTTGCCTCGAAGATGGCAAGAACGAAACACTTCAATGATCTCAACACACTCGAAGGCCGCCTCCTTCGATCAACGCAACAAGCTCGAACCTTAACAAAAGGAATGATATACAAATCATCTCAAGTTGAACGATTGCCTAACAATTCGGTCTACGGCCAAAAAGCTCAAAATAAACAATCTGCCTGGACTGCTTAGCGTGCGCTACGTACTCTACGTAACGTGCGCTAAGCCTGCCTGTTAGGGTACGCTATCGTATAAGCCTAGCGTACGCTAGCCACGGACTGACCGTTTTCTCTGATCAGCCGACTGACTCGGCTGATATCGTAACGTACGTTACGTACCACACGATAGCGTGCGTTAACTTATCCCCGATAGCGCACGTTAACTTACGTATGTTAGCGTGCGCTAACTTTGCATGGCAGATTACTACGGACAGAAAACTGGATTGAATGGTGATTAACTCATAAATTCCATGGCGATAAAACCAGTCATCCTCGAGCATATCATGCTAATAAGGTTTGTGGAAGTTCTATGATTATGAGATACAAATATACGGATAATCATCTCAACATCATAATTCATCTTCGATCTTCAAGAAAATATTCTAAGTTCCGTTCGTCCTACGCATGATTCCAATGTGTAAAATGTAACAACTGGGTAGTATCCGTCTACTGATCACAAATCGGTTTGAAAATGCTAAGGAGTCCATATACTAAAAAAAACGGTTCAAAGGTTCCTACGATATATAGTGCCGATACGTCAAAAGTATCCTTCTAACATGTGATGACCGATTATAAACGAAATAACTGGCTATCAAAACATGATCAACGTCCTTAAGAACATTACTAATATCGGTGAAGAATCACCTACCTCAAAGTAGTGAAGAACACGGAGGAAATCGAAGCAATCCAACACCGAAGGCTTGAACACCAAATCTCCAATGATATACGATCCTCAATCACGAGCTAGGATATTGATATGAAGTGTTTAGGATGTAGGAAGTTATGTTCTAAGTGTAAGAATTCGGGTATGGGAGAAGAAAGAACTGAAATCACGAATAGGATGCTGTCCTATTTATAAGAAATGGCTATTAGCGCGCGCTAGTCCCTGCTCGTAGCGTGCGCTAACGGCTCACTGACTTAACTGTATTCAGCACTTAGCGTGCGCTATGCACATACCTATAGCGTGCGCTAAGGCGTTGACTCGGCTTTTCCCGAAAGCTGTCCAGGTTCATCCCGACACAATCCGACAGGGGTCCCCCGGCCAGATCTCACCTACCACACGTCTCAATCAAATTGACCACGCATAGCGTGCGCTAATGTTCCTTTGTAGCGTGCGCTATGAATCCATGTTAGCGTACGCTACACATAGCCGATAGCGTGCGCTACATGCGCAGAATTACAATCTTTAAATCACATGCACGAAATCATACGTTCGACAACATCGGATAATGAAATACGGAGAATAATACTCAGACAAAAGTACAATAATTACAATATCACAAGTTCCAAATACATATCAGAAATCTCGGGTATTACAAAACCTCTCCCAAAATATCTCTCTGTCGGAACCAAAATGAAGAAGTGATGAAATGAGCACAAAAATCCCGTTCAAGCCTTTAAATACTACGTAGAGTTACGGCCGTAACTCTGCCACCTTACGACCATAACTTCCCAAGTCAACGGCCTTACGGCCGTAATATCCATTACATATCGTCGTAAGAATGTTTCGTCGAAAAACAATAATGACTACACTGTCCGGGTTATGGCCGTACCAAAACTACCTTACGGCCGTAACAACAACGCTTACGGCCGTATCCTGCCGAACTTACGGCCATAAGTTATCTTCGTTGACAACACCCTCCTGCACAAACGAATTCATGCTACAACCGTAGTCTCCAAAACATATGGCTGTACCTTCCTGCTTACGGCCGTAACTAGCATGACTTACGGCCGTAAGTTGTCTTTGTCCATAAAGACACCAATTCCACGAATGCATGTTATGGCCGTAATGCATGATCAGTTACGGCCGTAACTCACTGCTAGAAATGACAAAATCCGAGAACTCCATCTTCTCGTTGCAAATGATGAATGATCCGACATACCATACGTATATGAATGTAATCAAGTCCAATAACATGCAATAGATGATACTTCTAACACAAGACTACCAATCACGATGATTATGACATACTCTCGTCTCGATTCTCAAAATGAGTTGAACGATGATCAATAACTGATACACGGCTTAAAATACGCCAATGATGAATACAAATGAATGAACTTGAATGATGAATGATTATTAATGAGTGAAAAATTAATGAGTGACAATTACTGAATGATATTAAATGAATTTACAACCGGGTATTACACATCTGATGCCCAAGCATGTTATAATCCCATCTTATGCCTTAAGGTTCAAAACTCTTTTGAATTCTTAGTTCACTAAGACACATAGGTATCACCATTACCCATCCTACCTTACTAAAATAATTCGAGTGCCCAACTTTGGCATGACCCACTCAAGATGATCGAAGTCTTGATAGGTGTTTTTCAAATGAACGGTATTTAAAAAATTTAACGAGGGATTTTTATCCTATGTTAATGTCTATATTTGCTAACATACATCTAAACATATATAGCATCACATACATGCATAAATTTAAACATACATCGCATCACATGACAATAAAAAGCATAGGACCGTGTATAGCATGACCTTAATTCCTTAACGTGATTTCCATGAGCCAACATGAAAATCACAAGGGTCAATCTAAAAGGTTGCAATTGGTCTTCATTGATCTTCCCAATTCCTTGGAACGTCATATGCGATCAATTGGCTCCTCGAGTCCGTCCTTCTCGTCCTTCTTGTCTTCATTACATTAATGAATTCTAATACTACACTAATAAATTAAATTACAAGAGGTGCGAACGACATGCGGGCCGTAAAATAATTAAATAATTTAAATAGACCACTCCCAGGCCGTAAAATCAAATATAATTAAACGACATGCAGGCCGTAAAACCAACCCATAAGGAAATAAATAATCTAATCACATTGATCAATTTATGGTCATACCGTACACCATACACATAGCATAACTAATTATCAAATAATTAATAAAGCATGTAATTATAGAAATTAAAATATGTCTGACTGTCAGACTTAAGACTAATATGCGATCAAAATCAACAAACTGGATTGCTAGCCCAGATGGCCGAGCGCCCTTCACCCGCACATGGCCAGTGCGGGTTCGAATCCCATTGGATGCGGTATAATTTTGCTATTTTACCGCGGCCCGCGGGTCCTGGTCCGACCCAGACCCAACCCGAACTGCTTGAATCGCTGTACTGTTCCAGAACAGTTCTAGACAGCAGTTTATGCAAAAAACAGTCCAGAAAATTGTTTTTTGACGATCCGATTTGATCAAATTAAACAAGAAAATTATTTTATAAAATCTATATTTTATAAACATAATCAAGAACATACTTTACACATAAATATGTTTTACATAAACAATTAAATTACTTGCAAGTTGGCTCTGATACCACTGTTGGGTTTTGCGTGTATCTAATACAATAAAATTGAGTAAAACGCAGCGGAATAAATAAACGAAAAATCCAAACGAGGATCTACATGTAGTAATTTAATTGATTTATTAAGAGTTCGTCGAATTACCTTAATTCGAAGAATGGATCTGAACCGGACTAGAAGCAGATGAATATCTCCTTCCTCTTTGGGTGATCCACACACGAACAATTCCACAAGCCGGATTGCTAGATCCTTACGAATAATATTGATGAATAGTACAACACAAATTCCTTACTAGAAGGATTGAACTATCGATCAAGATCAACTAAGGGAAGAAGATCTGAAGACCGACGTCGTCTCCTACTGTAAGAGAAGGGGCCGATTTTTCTTTCTCCTTGGGGGTGGCGATTTTTTGTCTTGATTTCTTATGACCACTCCTTGTACAAGACCTTATATTTATACTAAGTAAACCCTAGAGTCAAACTCTAGTATTTGCTTTGTCGCCCCTAAACTTATTAAATAATACAATATATATAATTTCCAAAGCAAAGTAATATCTATAATATTGGAAATTATATATATAGGGAGCATTACTTTGCTTTGTTGGGAGCATTACTTTGCTTTGTTGCCCCTAAACTTATTAAACTTATTTGCTTTGTTGCCCCTCGATTCACCGGTGAATCGAGGGGGATTCATACGAATTACCTCTCAAAGCCATTGATTTACACCGACGTTCTGAGTCGCGTTAGTGTTGCGTTGAAACGCCTGGGTCAACTGAGTCATCTGTGCTGCTATTTGTTGCAATATAGTAGCAACACCAATAGATACCAATATCATTCCCGGCAGTATTCTCTCGACCCTGCGTATGCTCCCCATGGCTATCAGTGCGAAGGTTACGAACACGACCTCTGCCCCTCGGCATATTAACAAGTAACCACCTAGCGCAACGAAAAATCATAACACATAATCACACACAACAGTTGTTATCATTAGACAACACACATAGAATCCGGTCACAGATGATCGGTCTAATGATCGCAAAAGTTAGACCCAACGGTCAAAATGCAGTTCCATAACTTCTGTCCAAACTGATTAGCACGCACTACAACAAAGACTTATCGCGCGCTATCCATGGCACATTAGCGAGCGCTAGCTACACACTTGGCGTGCGCTAACTGCTCTAATTCAGCAACACGTTTATGAACATATACCAAACAATACCAAAATCGAAGGTTACAAATAAACAACAATATACGAATCCAAACGCCGTCGATTCACATGATTACATCATCCCGCGAGCAACCCTCAATAGACAACTTACATTCAAAACCGAAATTCCACCTCTTAGTAAATAGGACTAACACAACGAGTACATGCCGAACGATTCAGCGCTCACACCACCATTTGAATCACAACTCTGAGCATTATAGTCAAAATAACAATAATACCATTACCACATACCTTTTAACTGAAATTCATGAAACAGAAAAGTTAAAAGCGAAAGTCATGTCTCTAGTAAATTTTTGGTAGACCTCATTTGAGTTTTTAAAATCAAATTTTTGAAAACTTGCAATACAAGATGAAAATAAAATATAAGAAGTTTGAATTCTAAAAATTTTTGGCCTCGAGATCATCATACGAAAATCAAACTTTTTCCCCTCTTGAAGGATGTTTTAAAATAAAATTTACGTGACTTCCCAAAACATTTAGAGCTTTAAAATATCACATTCATAAACTTTCCTTGCATAACCACACCAAAACCATTACTCCTGTAAAAACGATTTATATATATATATATATTCCACCACAATACGAGAATTCAACAAGTATGGATTACGTATTCACAATCACATTTAAACTCCACATCAAAACACAAAATCACACAAGCACGTATAACACGAGACACAACATAGTTGGGAGACTTACATCCACAGATCGCACGAAGATGATGGCAGCGCCTTGATACTAATCACGACCGACATCCCAGACGAAGCGCCGCGACACGACTCATTCAGACAAAATCTGACAACGCAAGACTCGACAACACACAACTCGGCCCGACAACCTAAGTTTCCACAACCTAAGCTCTGATACCATATTCTGTAACACCCCCAAGCCACTCGGGAATATTACAGCGCCGTAGACCCTCTACGTGAGGATCTACCAGGCTAAATACAGAAATCACAACAGCACAATACATGCCGACATGGCTAAGTAACGAACCGTTAGACCGATTTGGTCTTTTACCACAACATACATATCAATTATACATAACTCTTTCTCACAACTCATACCCACGCAGGGGTCAGAATACATCAACACTCCCATAAGGCGGGAAAATACCACAACGGAAAAACAAAGCAACAAGATGTTACCAAAATACTCAACACTGGTCTTCATGTGATTAGTATCATCGTCATTCCATCATCCCTCGTACCGATCCTGTGATTTGCTCCCCAATAACCTGCAAGTACCTAGACGCAATACAGACATCCACCCTCGATTACTCGGGGGTTAGCAAAACTCCACTGTTTTACTAGTGCAAGTATAAAATACAAATACAAGCCCATACACATCATACTCCAAGAACATAATGATCATGAATAGTCATCCAGACAAAAATATCAACAGACTTCCCAAGATAATTTGCTTGAATAAAACGGTTCGAATCACGAAAGTTGGAAATGTAGCTCGATATACATTTTGAGAATATATTTTAAGATCTCAGAAGTTTTGAAAATGTTTAAAAATTTTCTCTTATCGGAACACCAGGGGACAAAGCCCAAAGATCATCATTTTCCAAAATACAAATCCGATAACAAAACAAGGGGCCCACGACCCAATCATACCACTCCGATCACAAAACACGGGGTCCACGACCCAATCATACACATCAACATATTCCCAAGTATTATTCGCGTCCCGTGGTAACAAGCCACGAATCTTAGATGCTCCCACATAACATACCCGAGTGAATAACCCATTGGGAAACCACACAATATCCCATGTCACCGCGACAACAGCCACATAACCACAACTATACATACGTTCATAATTATCCCGGCATCGGACTAGCAAGCCACGAACCTCGGAGACTCCACGATATGTACCCGATCAGACAATCCATGACACGTACGTCACACAACCAAACCACAGCCATAAGTTATCCCGGCATCGCGCTAACAAGCGATGAACCTCAGAGTCCCCACAAGACATACCCGGATTGGATAACCCCACAAGTTATCCCGGCATTGGGCTAGCAAGCCACGAACCTTGGAGTCCTAGCAAGACATACCCGATAGGATACCCCACGGTCACGCTCGATCCGTACTAGCAAGGAAGGATCCCGGAGATTTAACAAATCTTACCCGATGGCACATCACTTACAACCATCACACAACAACAAGCAAATACCATTACTAAACAACACTACACATCACAACCTCCTTACAAAGGAGTAACAACTAATATTACACAACATCACATATTCACCAAATGAGTACACACATCAATACACAATCTTCAACCTGTGGAAAAGTTCCACTATAATCACATAATATAATCACAACCATGCAAAACTAATACACATATACGGGAAAGCACATTTACCCCCAAAACGCACGAGTTATCTTTTGAATGACAATATTTATCGAGAATATACCGATCCTTTTGAAAGTTCATTAAAACATTCGGATTTCACATAATAATCAATCACCAACTATTACATCTATGAAACATGAAATATACGGTCAAGATACTTGCCTCGATAATCGATACCGGACTCTCCGACGATCACGGATCAACCGGGAAACCTCGAACACCTGCAATTCTCCGGGCGAAAATAATGAAAACACGATCGATCGGGAAGCTTCAAAACCTTGAAGAAGACGACGAACGGAAGAGTTCCGACTCGAGTTCTTCATGAGGAACCTGACCACAACATCATATCGTCAATAAATCAACGATCGTATGAGGAAGAATAATCGTAGAACGGCCGAATCCCCTCTATGATATTCTACCGGACACCTTCAAGGCGTCGAATAGGAACTCGACAAAACAACGAATCAAACCATGGAACAACGAGAAAATTAGTATAATACAACTTAATAATCAATAATCCATCACAAATATAGGTTAATTTGGATTAAACGGACGAAATAAAGCAAAATCCCTAATTTTCCCAAAACTAAGATTTTAGGAAAACATGCCTTGATTCGGTCGATTGGAGGATGTTACGGAATGATTAATCAATGATATGGACTCAGGAACTTCGTGGATTCATAGATTAGCAACATGCCTTCAAGTTCCCCAAGACTTGCCAGTGGAAGGAATGAAGTTGGAATGGTAAAAATGAGTGATTGTCGACTGCTCGGCCATATTTATACTCGTGCGGGTCAGTGCGCGACCTGACCGACACGGCGCAAGACACTTGCGCGTGTGTCTCGGCCCTGTCCGACATGATGCATCACCCGGCGCAGACACTTGAGCGGGTGTCTCGGCAGAGGGCTAGTCTGACCAAAATGCACGGACACTCGGCGCAAGACCCGGCGCTCGGCAGCACCGTTCGGCAAACGACGCAGGACACGGCGGAAGTCTCAGACGTTTCTACTGCCGCGTTGTACATGTTTGGCCAGAAAATCTCCGGTAGCAAAACGATTCTGCCACAAACCGAAGATTATGATAGAACCACAACAATGATCCAGAAGAAGACGATCAATAATGAAATACGACATACGATTAGCTCGACTTACGCAATGATAAGTCGCACCCGATGAAAATCTCACAACACGGTACATCATGTCGTACCCAACATAGGGGAAAACTCAAGTAATCGCCAACAGAACAAAATAACTGACACAACCGAAAAAAATTCAAAATAACTGGAAACGAGAATCTCGGGTATTACATTCAACCACTCTTAAAAGAAGTTTCATCCCCGAAACTTAAAATATGAAACAATCTCAGATAACACACGTTATCCGCTGCCGATGATCTGCAACAAATCACATGCAGTACGTAGCTCCTACCATCCATATCGCTACACCATAATGATAGCAAAACGTAACGAACAAAAATCAATATGGTTGACCAAGCCGAACAGCAAAGCAGTCAAAACACGAGTTAATCGCTGAACAATTATGAAATTCCAACTACCCAAGGTTTGGTAGATCGAATACGAAGCTAATTTCCCGAACTTAAGTAAATTACGAAGTGATACGAACGCTCATAAATCACGATATGGGATCAACAAAATCCGGATAACAAAATCGAAACAACGATCGAACAACCAAATTCGAAGCACAACGAACAACAAAAATCGAATAGCAAGTTAAGGGAAATTAATTAAACGAGAATATTATTTTTTTGGCCGGATTACTTCGAACGAATTAAAATGATGATTATTAATATCAATTGGATTAATACCGTTGAAATTGAATAGATTAATTTTATATTGATTGGATTAATATATTAATTGATTATTAATTTTAATGCCATTAAATATTAATTGGATTAATATAGTAGAAATTGAATAGATTAATTTTGTAGATTAATTGGATTAATATATATTAAAATTAATTGTTTAATTTCATTACCGTTACATGTTGTATGGAATCCTTATGTGATGGTGATATAGCTCGTGGACTTAGTTTTTGATTTGTTTGATTCGATTGGGTGTTAAAGGCCGTTTTGAGCCTATTTATTTTTATTCGAAAATTTGTATAGGATGCATTTTTCTATGATGTAATTATTTTTGGCTATGATGAATCGAAGACAACCGACCGAGAAGACGAAGAATCGAAGACTGTTTTTTATTTTTCTTTATTGGGTCATTCGCTTGGCCCAGTACTTAGGAAAAAGTCCATGAGCTATATGTTGGTAGTAACTAGGTTGCTATTTTCTGTTTTTCATTTTGAATGATTGATAAACCAATGTGCGTATAAATGAATTAATATGCAAAGTGTAACATTAATCGCGAAATTCTCCCGACAACAAACAGACTAAGTTTGAAAAATGTTACGAGGTTTCCTACCCTCCATCAAACTCGTAGAAAATTGATACCCGAGCTGGTGTGCTATGCTTCCGAGTTATCGAGGTAGTACATTTGGTAGAGGATGAAAATTCTTGAGTGCATTAGATGCCTTCGGTTGGTGATAAATTTCGCCTCTAGAAACCTAATAGGTTGCCGGGTGAGATTCAATAGTCAAACTGATAGACGTTGATGGTCAACAACTTAGATAGTCTGGATTGCCAAGAAACCTGATTGGTTGAGGGCATGAAGACTAGGGGTAAAAGAAGATCAAATCATATGTTGGACGGGTTGGTGTTAGACACCACTTTAAAGAAATTAATTGGCAAGAAACCTGACAGGTTGCGTCTGTTAAAATTTGTAAAGAACTTGATCACCACTAAGAAGTCGATCCTACCATGACTTCCGGATTATAACATGGGAGTGTATAATTTTGATAAAATTAGTGGGAGCCGATACAAGAATTATACAACCCCTTAAATTCTATAATCGGTCATAAATAAAACAAGTCACTAATTTAGTCTTTTCTAAATCAATGCAGAGAAACGAAACTATATCTCTCTAAAATGGCTAAGAACCCACTTGAAATATTACTTGAAAAGAATCTCCTAACTGTCCCCAACTTTGTTGACTGGTTGCGGAATCTGATGATCGTACTCAGTATGGAGTCTCTGGGATACATCTTGGAGGCGGACATTCCACCGACTCCAGTCTGAACTGGGGGTAATCAGGAAGAGATTGACGTCCATGAAAAATGGGTTAAGAATGATGTGCTGGTCCGTGGTTTTATGATGGGCTCAATGACAAATGAGTTGCAGAGAGCACACGAGAAAATGATTTCTGGTAGGCAGATTCTCGCACACTTAACCGAACTTTATGGAGAGTACAGTAGGACTGCTAGATATGAAATATCGAAGCAGTTGTTCAGTGCTAGGATGAAAGAAGGAGAAAAAGTGGCAGACCACGTCCTCAAGATGATCTCTATGATTGAGAGGCTCGAGGTGCTAAAATTTCATATGGATTTATCCCTTCAGACTGATCTCATCCTTCAATCTCTCCCTAACTCCTTCATACAGTTTGTAATGAATTTCAACTGTAATGAGATTTCATGCACATTAGTTGGGCTAATGAATAAACTGGTGACAGTGCAGTCTAACATGAAGACTAAATCGGGGAGGCTGCTCTTGTGATTTCTTCTAGGCCTCGGAGGTCCAAGAATAAAAATAAAAAGACCTACGAGTAGTATAAACCCAAGAAAGGGGTGTGGAATGGAACGGGCAAGGCCCAAAAGGTTCAAAAGGTAGGCGGTCCAAAACCTACGGACAAATGTTTTGAATGCGGTGAGCTGGGCCACTGGCGTAGGACTTGTCCTAAGATTAATGGCGCATCAGGTACGGAACTTTTTATTTTTGAAACCAATTCCGCTACTGTATATTCTGCTTCATAGATTCTGGATTCAAGTACCACTTCTCATATTTGTACTATGAATCAGGATCTGGAACGAAGTAGGAAACTTGAAGCTGGGGAAGGAATGATAACTGTCGGAAGCGGACAAAGTCTCGAGGCAACCGATATTGGATCAATCCTACTGGGTTTAGAATCCGGTTTTATTTTGACGTTAGATGATGCACTTGTTTTGCCCAAGGGGCATAGAAACATTGTATCCATTCCAATCTTAGACCATAAAAGATTTTGATTCTTCATTAGCAAAGGTAATTGCAAAATTTATTTTCGAAATAAATTGGTTGGCTCTGCTACATTGTTGAATGGTTTATATCATCTGAACATACAAAATAAAACAGCAGTGAACAATATAACTAGGAAACGTGGCAGGCAAGATACTAATCAAGCTCTTAAGCGGCACCTTAGACTTGGTCATGTTGGTCAGACCAAGGTTCAGAAAATGGAGAAAGATGGACTTTTAATTCCATCGGGTGTAGAACCCTATCCAACTTGTGAATCTTTCCTTAGAGGTAAAATAACAATGTCACCCTTCACAGGGACATTTGGAAGGGCTGCTTATAAACTTGGGTTGGTACATACCGACATTTGTGGTGCTTTAGAAGCGGCCCGAGATGAATATCAATATTTCATAACGATCATACTGGGTATGAGATTATATACTTAATGAAACATAAATTCGAAGCCTTTACTAAATTCAAAGAATTTAAGGCCCTAGTTGAAAAACAGGCTGGATGTCATATCAAAGCACTTCGGTCGGACCGAGGTGGCGATTATATGAGCACAGAGTTTGATGAGTTCCTTAAGAACATGGAATAGTTTCACAATTCACACCGCCAGGAACCCCACAGTTAAATGGTGTTTCAGAAAGGAGAAATCGGACTTTGTTGGACATGGTCCACTCCATGTTGAATTACACTAATTTACCAATTTACCTATGGGGGTACTCCTTACTTACCGCTGCCTATATCCTAAATAGATGTCCTTCCAAATCCGTTCCTATCACTCCACATGATATGTGGAAGGGTAAGAAACCAAGTCTTAATCACATAAGGATTTGGGGATGTCCAGCCTATGTCAAGAAGGCTAAGGTGGACAAACTGGAAGAGAGGTCCATCAAGGGACGTTTCATTCGATACCCAGAGGACTCGATGAGTTATCTATTCTACATGGCAGAAGACCATAGGGTCGTTGTGGCTTTACAAGCGCACTTCCTTGAGGATGAGTTCATTCAGGAAGGTGGCTTAGGTAGAAATATCCCTTTGGAAGAGCATAATGAAAGTCCTAAGGAGACATCTGATCAGGGATCAGGAACCGAACCTATTGTAACACAACCTCCACTTCAATGGTCTGATAGGGTGTCTCACTTACCTGAGAGGTATGGCTATACACATGTCGAGGAACTGGGTCTCCACGACGCACCTAATAGCCGTGAGGACGACCCTGTCACCTATGACCAAGCGATAGTGGATGTAGACTCCGATAAATGGCAATAAGCAATGGAAGTTGAGATAGACTCGATGCATACCAATCAGGTGTGGACTCTAGTAGATCTACCAACTGGTATAAGGTCTTTTGGAAATAAATGGATCTATAAGAGAAAGACTGATGGGGATGGCAAGGTTGACTCCTATAGGCAAGGCTTGTGGAAAAGGGTTATACCTAAAGGGAAGGGATTGATTATCATGATACATTCTCGCCCGTAGCTATGATCAAGTGGATTCGCATGATGCTTGACATTGCTGCCTATTAAGATTATTAAATATGGCAAATGTACGTCAAAATGGCTTTTCTAAATGGATACCTCGAGGTGGAAATCGATATGGAATACCCTAAGGATTTTGTGTCAAAAGCTAATATTCATAAGGTGTGGAAGCTGCAACGAGCCATTTATGGGCTGAAGCAAGCTTCTCGGAGTTGAAACCTTCGATTTGATGAAGCAGTCAAGGACTTTGAATCGTACAAAATGAGGAGGAACCATGTGTTTACAAAAAGGTCAGTGGGCGCAACACTGTGTTCTTAGTACTATATGTAGATGATATTCTACTTATAGGAAATAACGTAGCAATGCTCAGCACTGTGAAAGCTTGGTTTTCTAAAATGTTCTCCATGGAAGACTTGGGAGAAGCTTTCTATATTCTAGGGATCCGTCTTTACAGATATAGACCGCGAAGAATGATAGGACTTTCCCAAGCCCTCTATATAGATAAAATCCTGAGAAGATTCAAGATGGATGAATCTAAGAGAGGTTTCCTTCCCATGCGATATGTAATTCATATCACCATGAAAATGTGTCCTCAAATTGAGGAAGACAAGAGAGAGATGAGTAAGGTACCCTACGCCTCGGCAGTGGTCGCCTCATGTACGCTATGTTGTGTACGAGACCAGACTTAGCCTACACTGTGAGTATGGTAAGTCGATTTTATGCAAACCCGGGAAGGGAACACTAGACTGCTGTAAAGAACATTCTTAAGTACTTAAGAAGAACTAGAGATATGGTTATTACTTACGGTGTTGGAGAACTGATGGTGATTGGATTAAACGATTCTTATTTTCAAGGAGACAATGACGATTCTAAGTCGACATCTGGGTATTTTTTTACTCTCAATGGAGGAGCAGTATGTTGGAGAAGCTCCAAAAAAATCGCTACTGCAGATTCCACCTGCCAAGCAAAGTACCAAGCTGCCTCAGAGGCTAGCAACGAAGCATTTTGGATGCAGAAGTTTGTACAAGAACTTCAAGTGGTGCCTAATGCGGAGCTGCCTATATCACTATTATGTGATAATGATGGAGCTATCGCCTAAGCCAAGGAGCTGAGGGCTCACCACAACACCAAGCATATAGAGAGAAAGTATCACATCGTTCGAGAGATGGTCGAGAAAGGATATGTTTCATTGCAAAGAGTAGACTCAGAAGAAAATGTCTCTGACCTATTGACTATGCCATTATCTCAGGCCGTCTTGGAAAGACATCTGAAGAACATGGGTATTGGATACCATGATGTGTGGCATTGAGTACAAGTGGGAGATTGTTAGGAATATTCCCTCGAATGCCACTCAGGGGATGAGAAAGTAGGGGCATTGTACTTGTAATTATGGAATAATTAATAAAAAGGCAATACGATTCATTCACTGTTTATTGTATTTTAAATACATTCTTGATTTGTTAAACATTACAGTGAAGTCCATGTAAATAAATCGAACATTCCATTCTCGTTATAGGATAAGAGAAAATGCACTGGAAGTGTTTAAAGTTTATTTACGTAAATCGTCCGCAAGTTAATAAACTTAAATGGGCATTAAGTTTTAATAAGACTTGTATAACTGATGCTAGGACGTATGCATATCTTGATAGCATATTTATAAGTATATTGATAGGACCAGTATACTAGAACACGACTCATACTTGATTTAGTTACAGGGTATTCACTCTCGGAGAGTCGATGACGAATTGAAAGGTTGTGATAGTATACGTGGACCTTTGACTTGAGGGTTCAGTAGAAGATGTGCCTGTGACGTTTAGTTTGTCATTAGAGTAGTTAGACTCATTTGCTTAATTGTTGAGTCAACCTCGAAGTGCAGACTATACGGGCAGGTAGCAGTCTTTACTGTATGCCAAGAAAGGATTCTATCTCCTGTTAGTGAGCAGGCGAATGTCCTATACGATTAATGGCAAATAAGATCATAAGTCTGTGGCTAAAGCATTTTGATCTAGTCTTATTAGATACACTAGTAATTAGTGGGTCTTGATTTGCATTAACACATGTATAGTGTCTAGTCAACACTAGGGTTTGACTTTACCGTGACCCAAAGACTTGACCGGGACATCTAATGAAGGGTCTATACGTATATGGTATTCAAGACAAAATGGTTCTTGAATGATCCATTCATTCGTTTTCAGTCGGGGTTTATAGTGTGGCCCGCTAGGCTGGCTAAGTGCTGCGCACACTCATTGGTTCCTCCCAATGCCGGCTGAGACGGACCTACAGAGTCGCGCATCAGGATCGTTGATGGATAAATATGAATTTATCATCTCTATCTTAATATTAGATATTGGATATCTAATTATGATTTATTGGATAAATAAATAGTGGTCTTAAGAATTGAAATTAAGTTAGTGGGTAATTAATTTAATTCATAAAATATATTTCTTAGAGAAATATATTTGTATTTGCTATAATTAATTAATTGGATTAATTAATTAGTATAGATACATTGGAGATAAAACGAAGTGTATTTAACGGAATCGTTTGACGAACGTCTGGTACACGAGCCGAGTGACTCGGCACGTTTTCTTGGAAATTTCCTAGGAGCCGCCCCCTCCCTCTTTGTCTTGGTGTGGTGGTTTTTTATTGTGTTGTTTAGCATCCCCTCACATGCTCCCAACATGGGTTGACAAGCATCTTTATTTTTCTAAGTCTTATCAATTATGAGGGAGTGATTTAAAAACACCAACACCCACCACCTTGCTCATTCCATTCGGCCGTGAGTAACATAGAGGAGGGAGAGAAATATTTTCTTGTTTTTCCTTTATCTTGGAGTTGAGAAAAAAAATAAGAAATAAAAGAGAGAAAAAATTCGTACAAGTTTCCCGAGCCGTGTTCTTGGAGAACGGAGTCTTGTATATTTTTCCATGCAACTTCCGACGCGTGGTGACGAGGAGGCATCGTATTTTTGATGTTGGGAACGAAGGGATTTCGTGCTCGTGCTCGGGTTCGTGATCAACATCAATTTACGAAGACATTATCAAAGGATTCAAGGGTATGGGACTTTGATCCTTTCATCTTCGTATTTTTATTTTCGTATATACGTTACTTGATCGATCCTGTTTGGGATTCATTTTTATTTTTTCGCTGCGTATTTCGTTTTGTATCCGTAATCCCAACACCGCCTGGGTCAACTGAGTCATCTGTGATGCTACTTGTTGTAATATAGTATCAACACCAATACCAATATCATTCCCGGCACTATTCGCTCGACCCCACGTATGCTCCCTGTGGCTATTAGTGCCACGGTCGCGACCACGACCTCTGCCCGTCGGCGTATTAACAAGTAACTACCTAGTGGAACAAAAAATCATAACACATAATCACACACAACAGTTGTTATCATTAGACAACACACATAGATTACGGTCACAGATGATCGGTCTAACGATCGCAAAAGTTAGACCCAACAGTCAAAATACAGTTCCATAGCTTCTGTCCAAATTGATTAGCGCGCGCTACAACAGAGACTTAGTGTGCGCTAGCCATGCCACATTAGCGTGCGCTAGCTTCACACTTGGTGTACGCTAACTGCTCTAATTCATCAACACATTTATGAACATATACCAAGCAATACCAAAATCAAAGGTTACAAATAAACAACATTCGAATCCAAACGCGTCGATTCACATGATTACATCATCCCGCGAGCAACCCTCAACAGACAACTTACATTCAAAACCGAAATTCCACCTCTCAGTAAAGGGGACTAACACAACGATTACATGTCGAACAATTCAGCGTTCACACTACCATTTTAATCACAACTCTGAGCATTATAATCGAAATAACAATAACATCATTACCACATATCTTTTAACTGAAATTCATGAAACCGAAAAGTTAAAAGCGAAAGTCACGTCTCAAGTAAATTTTTGGTAGATCTCATTTGAGTTTTTAAAATCAAATTTTTGAAAACTTGTAATACAAGATGAAAATAAAATATAAGTAGTTTGAATTCTCAAAATTTTCAGCCTCGGGGTCATTATACGAAAATCAAACTTTTTCCCCTTTTGAAGGATGCTTTAAAATAAAATTTATGTGACTTCCCAAAACATTTATGACTTTAAAATATCACATTGATAAACTTTCCTTGCGTAACCACACCAAAACCATTACTCCTGTAAAAACGATTTATACAAAGATATATATATATATATATATATATATATATATAATACGAGAATTCAACAAGTATGTATTACGTATTCACAATTCACATTTAAACTCCACATCAAAACACAAAATCACACAAGCTCGTATAACACGAGACACAACATAGTAGGGAGACTTACATCCACAGATCGCGCGAAGATGATGGCTGCACCTTGATACTAATCACGACTGACATCCCAGACGACGCGTCGCGACACGACCCAGTCAGACAAAATTTAACAAGGCAAGACTCGACAACACACAACTCGACCCGACAACCTAGGTTTTCGCAACCTAAGCTCTGATACAATATTCTGTAACACCCCCAAGCCACTCGGGATTATTACGGCGCCTCAGACCCTCTCCGTGAGGATCTACCAGGCTAAGTACAAAAATCACAACAACACAATACATGCCGACATGGCTAAGTAACAAACTATTAGACCGATTTGGTCTTTTACCACAACATACACATCAATTATACATAACTCTTTCTCACAACTCATATCCACGCAGGGGTCAGAATACGTCAACACTCCCATAAGGTGGGAAAATACCACAACGCAAAAACAAAACAATAAGACGTTACCAAAATACTCAACACTAGTCTTCATGTGATTAGTATCGTCGTCATTCCATCATCCCTCATACTGATCCTGCGATTTGCTCCCCAATAACCTGCAAGTACCTGGATGCAATACATACATCCACCCCCCAATTACTCGGGGGTTAGAAAAACTCCACTATTTTGCTAGTGAAATTATAAAATACAAATACAAGCCATATACATCATACTCTAAGAACATAATGATCGTGAATAGTCATCTAGACAAAAATAACAACAGACTTACCGAGATAATTTGCTTGAATAAAACAGTTCGAAACACAAAAGTTGGAAATGTAGCTCGATATACATTTTGAGAAAATATTTGAAGATCTCGGGAGTTTTGAAAACGTTTAAGAATTTTCACTTGTCGAAACCACCGGGTGACTAAGCCCAAAGATCATCATTTTTCAAAATACAAATCCGATAACAAAACACAGGACCACGACCCAATCATACCACTCCGATTACAAAACACGGGGTCCACGACCCGCATCAACATATTCCCAAGGATTATTCGTGTCCTGTGCTAACAAGCCGCGAAGCTCGGATGCTCCCACAGAACATACCTGAGTGAATAACCCAATGGGAAACCACACAATATCACAAGTCACCGTGACAAGATTCACATAACCCCAACCATACATACGTTCATAATTATCCCGGCATCGGACTAGCAAGCCACGAACCTCGGAGACTCCACGATATGTACCCGATCAGACAACCCATGACACGTATGCCACACAACCAAACCACAACCATAAGTTATCCCGACATTGCGCTAACAAGCTACGAATCTCGGAGTCCCCGCAAGACATACCCGGATTAGATAACCCCACAAGTTATCCCGACATCGGGCTAGCGAGCCACGAACCTCGGAGTCCCCGCAAGACATACCCGATTGGATAACCCCACGGTCACGCCCGATCCGTACTAGCAAGGACGAATCCCGGAGATTCAACAAATCTTACCCGGTGGCACATCACTTACAACCATCACACAACAAGAAGAAAATACCATTACCAAACTACACTAGGCATCACAACCTCCTTACAAAGGAGTAACAACTAATATTACACAACGCCACATATTCGCCAAATGAGTACACGCATCAATACACAATCTTCAACCCGTGAAAAAGGTCTACTATAATCACATAATATAATCACAAGCACGCAACACTAATTGACATATACATTTACTCCCAAAATGCACGAGTTATCTTTTGAAAGACAACATTTATCGAGAATATACCGATCCTTTTGAAAGTTCATTAAAATATTCGGAGTTCACATAATAATCAATTACCAACTATTACGTCACGAAACATCAAATGTATGGGCAAAATACTTTCCTCGATAATCGATACCCGACATTCCGATGAACACGGCCCAACCGGGAAACCTCAAACACCTATAATTCTCCGGTCGAAAATAATGAAAACACAATCGATCGCGAAGCTTCAAAAAACTTGAAGAAGATGACAAACGGAAGAGTTCTGACTCGAGGAACCTGACCCTAACATCATATCATCAATAAATCATCGATCCTACGAGGAAGAATAATCGTAGAACGCCCGAATCCCCTATATGATATTCTACCGGACACCTTCAAGGCGTCGAATAGGAAATTAACAAAACGACTAATCAAACCATGGAATAACGAGAAAATTGGTAAAATACAACTTATTAATCAATAATCCATCACAAATCTAGGTTAATTCGGATTAAACGGACGAAATCAAGCAAAATCCCCAATTTTCCCAAAACTAGGATTTTAGGAAAACTTACCCTGATTTGGTCGATCGGGGGAGGTTATGGAATGATTAATCGATGATATGGACTCAGGAACTTCGTGGATTCATAGTTTAACAACATGCCTTCAAGTTCCCCAAGACTTGGCAGCGGAAGGAAGGAATTTGGATTTGTAAAAATGAGTGAAAGTCGACTGCTCGGTCCTATTTATACTAATGCAGAAAACAGCACAACAAACGGCCCAACGAGCGCCGTGTTTACCGCCGTGTTGCGGGTCAGTGCGTGACCTGACCGACACGGCCCAACACCCACGCGCAAGACACTTGTGCGTGTGTCTCGTCCGTGTCCGACACGGCGCATCACCCGGCGCAAACACTTGTGCGAGTGTCTCGGACGTGTCTCGGCAGAGGGCTAGCCTGACCAAAATGCACAGACACCCGATGCAGGACCCGACGCTCGGCAGCGTCGTTTTGAAACTGACGCAGGACACGACAGAAGTCTCAGCCGTTTCTACCGTCGTGTTGTACAGGTTTGGCCAGAAAATCTCCAGTTGCAAAATGATTCTGCCGCAAACTGAAGATTACGAGAGAACCACAACAATGATCCGGAAGAAGACGACTAATAATTAAATACGACATACAATTAGCTCGACTTACGTAATGATAAGTCGCACCCGACGAAAATCTCACAACACGGTACATCATGCCGTACCCAACATAGTGGAAAACTCAATTAATCGCCAACAGGACAAAATAACCGGCACAACCGATAAAAATTCAAAAATAACCGGAAACGAGAATCTCGGGTATTACACTAAATGTGCTGATTTCTACAGCATGTATTACTAATGCAAGTATTTCATTGTAAACCACATTGTTCGTGCAACTAATATGAGCTGAATGAGTCCTCTGGTCTTTCGATTTAATTAGCACACGTATAGCTGAGCTAGAACGAGCTCTAGACAACGCCACATATAATTGCTCATGAGAGAAAACAGGAGCAGGTAAATATAGCCCCATGAACACTAATGTTTGGCCCTGTGCTTCTTTGATTATCATTGCAAACGAAGGACGTACTGGAAATTGAGTTCTCTTAAAAGGAAGATACTTCCTATTTGTTTCAAAAGGAATAAATGGAATCCTGGTAGGAAAAAACATCTACCACTATATGCACCACTTGCTATTTCTGCATCTATAACATGCTTTTAAAAATTTCGACAGATCAATCTGGTACCGTTGCATAGGCCCTCAGGTGGATTAAAATTACGAAGAAGCATAACATGGCAGTTCTTTTTTAATCTTAGTTCATGTGGAGGAATTCTGGTTGGTGTAAGCGTATTATGAAAGTCCTCATGAATAGACTCCTTAGTTTTATCCAATACCTCATAGTATCTATAATATGTAACCACATCTCCTTCTAATATTTCAACAAGAAGATTATTGATACTATCCACGTCAGCATTTTTAGGAGTTAATACAACTCTATCAATTATACTCTGCAGATCTGTATCATTTAGTGCATTTTCAAGGAAAACAAGAGTCAATAAAGTGTTGAGAGAAGCAGCTTCCTCCTCATATTGTAGCACCCCAAATATAGTGACTATAACAGTGCCGTGGACCCCACACTGGGACTCACCAGGCAATACCGAAACATTAAATAATCATATCATAATTGCGTAACACCCCGAGATATTTAGGATTTTTACAGCACCGTAAATCCTTGATATAAGGATTTACTAGGCTAAGAATTTAAAAAAAAACATTATTAAATACTAACCGTAAAATTTACTATTACATTATAAGTTTGAAAAGTACAAATCGGCCAACCGTTGAAAAGACATTAACAGGTACCAACGGATGAAAATAACGGAATTAAGATACAACAGTTCTGACCAAATACTGAAAATACGAATGTTCAACAGAAAATTATTAATACATCACCGAATTCAAATTCATCATAAACGACTACGTACTCGAGTACTTATTGAAATAACCAACAAACAACAGACAAATAAACTCGGCCGGAACATCACTCTGCACCCGCGTCGTCATGCAGCTCTAGTGGTTGTTTCCCCGCTCTCCTGGATCCTGAACATAAACCAAATGTTCACCCCCGAAGGGGTTAGCACAACGATGCTAGTACAAGTACCACAACATATTATTCAACATCTCACGAAGAATAATAACATAAATGACAAAAATACCAACGAGTCTTCTCCTACGAGAAACTCATAAATAAAATACACAACTGATAATCACAACATGATTTCATAACATACACATGGTAATTCTGACGATCCAGCGTTCACTTCCTAGAACCCACGATGATCCCGTCAGACCAACCTGTGGTGGAAAAACCCGTCCGATGATCCAGCGCACGCTAGCATAGATCCCCGATGATCCCGTCAGACCAACACGAGGTGGACATACAACAACGACATACATGCACGAAAATATGTATAACATCAATACATAAAACAAATAAGGTACTTTCCTCGATTCGAAGACAAGAACAATACTTCCACGAAAATGAAACACTCGAAGGTCGCCCCTTCAACCAATCACGTAACAAGCTCGAACCTTAACAAAAGAAATAATATAGAATTTATCTCACGTCGTACGAATGTCTAACAATTCGATTTATGGCCGAAAGCTCATAAAATGTAATCTGTCTGAACTACTTAGCATACGCTAAGTATTATACCTAGCGTGCGTTAAGTCTGTTCGTTAGCGCACGCAAACAACGAGGCCTAGCGTACGCTAACTATGCATGGTCAGTACCTCACTGATCAGCCGACTGACTCACCTGATGTCCTAACGTACGTTACGTACCGAACGTAGTGTACGTTAACTCATGCTCGATAGCGCACGTTAATCTACATAGGTTAGCGTGCGCTAACTGTGCATGGCAGTTCACTACTGGGCAGCAGATTAGTTCTAACGGTGATGAAACTTATGAATTCTTCAGTGATAATATACGTTATCTCCATGCATAACATGCTCATACGGTTATGAATAATCTTACGGATACAACAACTTCGACTTCAAGAATACGTATTATCATCACAAGACCATAATCCATCTTGATTACAATTCTCATGCGAAGTTTGGTGTTCTTAAGGTCGACGTGTTATCATCATGACATCCCGATTTAACCAAGGAGATAAACTAACAATTCCAGTTTATAAGAAAGGATGGAACTCCAAGATGATTCTTTCTTAAGCCTTATAACCAAAAGTGATATCATATCTAAGTTTATGATCAATATAACAACATAATTCATGCGGATAATCATCTTCAGAATGTTCCTCTCATCATTTGATGTACTAAGGTTCCAACTACGAGGTTCCAACGACAATATCACAAGCATAAACATTCCAATCCTCTAAACATGATTTTAGTTTAATAATTCACCAATGGAACTCAATATCTTGCTAGCATGATCCTCTTATTCTTTAAAATCCGGATCTAAGGCTGGAGATAGAAATAACATAACTTAATATGACGAAATCACTGAACCGCAAAGGTAGAATCTGACTCCGGTTGGTTGTATGCCACTCCAAGGTGCTACTCCACTTCAATGATCAATCACAAGGAATATCCCATATCCAAAGACCAAGTAGAGGTGTTATAAGTGTGTTTGAGTAGGATAAAATGCTCTCTGGACTATGAAGTACGAAGGTTACTCGAAGGAAATGAGAAAAAAATGGAGTGTTGGCCCATATATAAACTTTCTGTATATTGGCAGATTAGCGCACGCTATCATACATCCTTAGCGCGCGCTAATAAGAGTTGACTCCAAAACTGTCCAGGTTTATCCGCGGGAATCTTATCCCGTCCTACGTCCGGCTGGCACATGTGTTACCCACCCAGCTCAATAATTGATGGCCTTGCGCACGCAATTCTTTATTCGTAGCGTGTGCTAGTAGTA
Organism: Orobanche coerulescens; assembly: GCA_033398695.1. Lineage (NCBI taxonomy): Eukaryota > Viridiplantae > Streptophyta > Magnoliopsida > Lamiales > Orobanchaceae > Orobanche > Orobanche coerulescens. The sequence continues at coordinate 90,454,309 of CM065811.1, read as the reverse complement.
GCCGATAGCGCGCGTTAAGCTACATTCTTAGCGTGCGCTATCATGAGTTTGCATAAGAAATTTTGCATGATGATAGACTTATGTACAAAGATACCAATGCGAGAAATATCATACTCCAATTATCGAGATCACAAATCCGAATAATACAGGGTTCGAATACAGATGAAATACACAATAATAAATCCGGATATTACATGAATATCCCCGGTTACTAGACTTCCCATCATCGAACATGTACAATTTCTCAAATTTTTGGGAAAAACTGTCCGACTCAATGCTTAAACTTAGGTACTTAATTTAATGCCAACAAGACTAATGTTATTGGACGACTAGCTAAGTGAAAAGCATAACCAAACGTATAGACGACGGCTCGTGACACTACAAACACGTATTTCTCATTTCTTATATGCCAAGATTACCACAATGACGCAAAAAAAAACAGACCGAAATGAATACTCGAGCGAAACAAAAATCGCATAATGCGAACTCGACCAATACTCATCCGTTTCTTCAAAAAGAAATCAGTATCATATAATCAGTCTTACACAAGGCTGCACGAAATATTCATGAATGCAAACAAAGTCCAGAATATCATAGAAGACAAGCAAGGCTAGAATCAATAACAACGAAAAATAAATAACCACTAAAAAGTACCCCCCAAACTTGAGATGTACATTGACCTCAATAGACAACAAATAATAATATGTAGTAAGAGAAAGGTCAAGTACTCCCCTAAGATAAGATCAGGTACTGGCATCGGCCTCGTCTGGCAAAGAGGGTGGTGTAGGTGGTCTGATAGGAGGAATGAAAGGTCCATCCGGGCGACGGATGTGGTCCGTCCAAACAGTAAATTGTCCTAATGGTAGGCGTCTCTCGCAGCTAAGCGCCTCTCCACACACCGATTGGCCCTGCGGACCTGCTCGTACATCTCCTCTCGAACGGCTGCGAGGATGCTATCTCTCTCACATCGCATCTCCTCTCCCAAGCCATCAAACATCGCCTGAAGAAGGTGATCTCTCGCTGGCGGTGGGGTGGACTCGGTCTGCTCCTGAGTATCAGCCACCGGCACATGCGTCATAAGAAGTGGCTCGGGGGAGTGCTCATATGGGTCGTCAAGAAGAAATCCTCATCCCCGTGGATGTGCCCGCGCGCCACCCCACTGGTCAAAGTGAGAGATAATGCGATGATCGATCGGACCCTGGGGTGCTAGTGTCGGCTCGTCATCCGACCAAGTCACGCCCGACTGGCGGCATAAGGCACAAGTGAGAGAAGGATATATCAGCCCCGTCTTGGCCCCTCCTTGGATGCACTGGAGATAGACCGGACCAGCCATGGGGCCACATCAAATCGAAGTTCGGCCGTAATGGCATATAGCAGTCTGGCACAGGGAAACAGAATAGAGCGGATCTGCGAAGTCGGGTCAACTCGCGAGCAGAGAAAATAAAGCCAAGCTCGCCCGAGCCGACTGAGGTGGGAACTCTTGAAGAAGAAGGTCGTGGATCCCGGGATGTGCGTTTCGCAAACTGAATCCAGCTGAGCAAACGCCTCTAGCAAAGCTTCCCTCGAGAGGCTACTCACAGTCCGCGTGTATGCTGATTCGTCAACCTCGGGAAGCTTGTTTAAGCTCCGTATCGCGGCTGCCGAGAAGTCCACTGTCTGGCCACGGACGACAACCTCAGTACGTATATCCGGTCCTCCCATCATCTTCCCTGCCTGGATATGCAGTAATAACGTGCTGGCGTAGAATTATTGGACGATAGAAATTACCGTCGGCTCGGGTTGTGCAGCAAATCGAGTCCATCCCATTTCATTAATCATCTTTAATAGCTCGCCGTCTTGGGGAGCGGGAGTCACCGCTCAGGAATTATAGATGAGGATGGATTCTCTCGTTAAAAATTTGATGGATTCCGGGTTTAGAGAATTGGTGAGCCTCAATCCTAAGAAAGAATTTCAGGTCTTGCAGAGCCTTTCTTTCCCTCTTCATCAACCGGCCAAGCATGCATCTCGGAGGCCTTATAGACCAGCTCATAACAACTGTGAGAGGTGGAATAGGTAGCATTTTGCTTGCCCTTCCATCCGGTTTTCCTAGGTTTCCCCCCTCGTGGGGATGATCGAGTCCTCATCCTTGTGCTCAACTTTCTCTTCCGAGCCATAGCGAAGTCCTGAAAAATAAACGCAGGATAGTTTAGATGACTTTAAATGACAATACACCAATCTCAACTTATAATGTGTGGGAAACAAATATAGCAACAAAAACTTGCACTTCCGTACGAGGGATATGATGCAAAAATTTAAACTCAAACTTCACGCAAGGGTTGGGGGGACATCTTATTCCGATAATCGTATTCGTAGCAGACAAATTGGAGATGTTTAGCTAAAAAAATTTCATTGGGGCATTTCATTGAACATCTGGCGTGCGTAAACTTAAATGAAGAACAAAAGCAATAATCGCTCAATTCAATCAACAACAACAATATCATTCGATAATCACATCGACTCATGACAAAAAAACGAAACAAAATCAACAATCAATCGATAATCACCATATTCCGACAAAAATCTTGATAGAACTTTAGGAAATAAAAATAAATTCATCAATGAAGAACATTAATCCACTTCTCAATCCATGTTGCAATTAAGCTCAAGGAATAAGGATTACCTTATGTTGGATTGAAGAAAATGAGAAGAAGAAGAAATTCGAATGGAGTCCTACAGTGCCGCGCGGAAGAGGGAAAGATTTGTGATACCTTATTTGTTTCGGCCGACTGATATTAAAAGCAGCCCAGCCCCTTTTAAATTCTCGGCAGGGACCGTGGCACGTAGAAAGTGAGCCGTGGCCCATAGTACAATTAGTTTTGGGCGCTGGGGGATCTCACAGTGTGCCACGGCCTCATTGCACGGGTGACGTGGCTTCCAGGTTTAGTGTGCCGCGGCACAGAGTACAGAAACTTTGCCAAAATTTTAGACTTGCGTTGTGCCGCGGCCCGCACCTTAGAAATTCCCTCGGGGGTTCATGCACAGAATTTTCAAATGAAAAGACCTAGAACATGAGAGATAAGCAAAGCAAAGCTAAAAACGCCAAAAAATAGTCTCCTAAAATGAAGGGAAAAAAAACGAAAAAAACTAAAATCTATACTAATACTCGGGTTGCCTCCCGAGAAGCGCTAACTTTATAGTTTTCAGCCGGACCTTTAAAAATCAATTTGCTTTTGGAAAACACCATTTGGACTCCGCCCAGTCCATCGAACCATTAGTATGTGTTTTAAATTTTTGACCATTAGTTTTTAACAATTTGATTTTTAGTTTGGACGTCCAACGTTCTTTGCGAAAAGATTTAAACAATGGTAACTTCCCAAAACACCTAAATTGCACATGACTTGGCACCTGTTTCTCTTCCGGCTTAGTTTTCCTTTCCACAGATGAATTAATGACGGCATGAGAATTTTTCAATGGTGGGTGAACGGATAATGAAGACGATATGTCCAAATGCCTAAAATATGTGACTCGTTCTACATTTTTCTTAGATGTTGGAGCAACTACAACAGATTCTGAACATTTCGACTGACAACTTTCCCGGTGTGTGTCTTTCTCACAAATATCTAAACTTTCAAATTGAGAACACTTCTCAACATTGCTTGGACACGGGAGAGATCGGAACATTTTGAATGTGACTTGCTCATCTTGAACCCGAAGCATCAATTCACCCTCCTGAACATTAATAAGAGTCCTACCAGTGGCTGAAAATGGTCTGCCCAAAATAATCAGAATCTCATGATCCTCTTCCATGTCAAGCACAATAAAATCAGCGGGGTAAATGAATTTGTCAACCCTGACCAGTACATCTTCTATTACCCCTCTAAGATACTTGATGGATCTATCGGCTAGTTGTAAAGAGACCGTAGTAGGCTTTGCCTTCCCAATTCCTAGTTTCTTAAAAATAGAAAGAAGCATAAGTTTTATACTGGCGCCGAGATCACATAATGCTCTATCGAAGGACGAATTTCCAATGGTGCATGGTATAGTGAAACTTCCCGATCCCTAAATTTAGGCGGGAGCTTCTTATGTAAAATAGCGCTGCACTCTTCTGTCAATGCCACTGTCTCATACTCTTCGAGCTTCCTTTTGTTAGATAAAATTTCCTTCATAAACTTCACATAGCTCGGCATTTGTTCTAAGGCGTCAGCAAATGGAATATTGATATGTAATTTCTTGAAGACGTCAAGAAACTTGGAAAATTGCTTGTCTAATTTTTGCTTTTGGAGGCATTGTGGGAATGGGATTGGTGGTGTGGGATGAGTGGTCGAGTCTGCTTTTGACTTGTGCTCTTCATCCTTCATTTTCTCAACGGGGCTGCTCATTTCCTTGCTAGTCTTGGGCTGCTCGTGTAGCTCCTTTCCACTTCGTAGCTCGATAGCTTGCACATTTTCCTTGGGATTCATATCGGTAGCGCTTGGTAATACACCTTGAGGTCGAGACAATAATAAATTTGTGATCTGCCCCATTTGGACTTCCAAGTTCCGAATAGAAGCAGAATGATTTTGTAGAGTAGTCTTCGTGCGAGTCATGAATTGGCTCGTGTTATCCACCATTTGGGCAAGAGCATCTTCCAAAGAGACTTTCGGTGGTTGAGGGGGCTGCTGTGGGGGCTGAGTGAATTGAGCTTGCGGAGGTTTAGTTAAAGCTTGCTCGTTCCTCCTCGAAAGATTCGGATTTCGCCACCCTTGGTTTTAAGTGTTGGAATACGGGTTGTTTTGACGATTTCCATTTCCCACAAATTGAGCTTGTTCCATCTGAGATTGCTCGAAAGGATTTCCGACTTGGCATTCAGCACTAACATGAGACCCGTTGCACCAATTGCATGTTTCCATGGTATTGGTAGAAGGGGTATGTGAAAAAGCTTGCAATTGTTGAGTTAAAGCTGCAACTTAGGCTGATAATGTAGAGATTGGATCGTTGTCGGAAATTTCCCTAACTCGCTTTGGGTTCACACGTGCAGAAGGTCACTGATAAGCGTTTGCAGCCATAGATTCCAATAAAGAATGAGCTTCAGCCATCGTCTTCCCCATTAAAGCTCCTCTAGCGGCTGCATCAACAAGAGTGCGTGTAGAAGCACTCAGTCCATTGTAGAAAGTCTGAATCTGCAGCCAATCCGGTGGACCATGATGTGGGCATCTCCTTAGCAAATCCTTGTATCGCACCCAAGCTTCATGAAGCGATTCCATCTCAAATTGCCCGAAAGTAGTTATCTCATTTCTGGGTCGCGCTGTCTTCGCCGGCGGAAAGAACTTAGCTAGAAACGCTTGTGCTAATTCTGCCTAAGTCGTGATAGACCCAGGCGGGAGTGAATTCAGCCAGAACTTGGCTTTGTCCCTCAAAGAGAATGGAAAAAGCCGTAGACGAATGGCGTCATCAGAAACGCCACTATTCTTGAATGTATCACATATCTCGTGAAAGGATGCAATATGAGCATTAGGATCATCGTTCGCCAGTCCGCAAAATTGGCTCGCTTGCACCATTTGGATGATAACCGGCTTAATCTCGAAATTGTTCGCTTGAATGGTTGGACGCCGAATCCCCGAAAAATTCTCGTTAATTTGTGGAAGCACATAATCACGGAGTGCCAATGCCGGTTGAGCTTGCTGAATAGGATTGTCGATCCCTTGATTTCCGGTGTTGTCAGCCATGGTATCCGTAGTTGACAACTCACGCCTTTCCTTCCTGTTTTTCCGCAAGGTGCGCTCGAGTTCGGTATCCAAAGGGAGTAGATCTTCGTCACCAAATTTTCTCATGCATTAAACGAAGCTCCTGAAAGGAAAAATAAAAATAAATTTACACAAAAATAAAATAATGTTCAAATTAAAAGTAAAAATACTGAAATTGATAACAGTAAAACAATCAGTCCCCAGCAACGGCGCCAAAAACTTGTTACGTATTTTAGTGAACGCAAGTGCACGTTGTCATAATCAAGTAATAAAGTGATGAGAAAGATATCGTTCCCTCTAGGACTGACGTACTAATTACCAATTTATTCGTATTCCTAATTTTATTTGAACCACTGAATTTTGTGGTTGAAGAATTATTAAAAACTAAATAATGCAATAAACTAAAAACAACTAATAAAATCAATAGTGTGATGAAAGGAGATCAAATAAGAGAAGAATCTAGGATTGAGAATTCACCTCGATTTATCCGAATTAATCTTGATTCATATAATTTATGTAATTTCTAAATTTATTGACAGCGAAGATTTTAAGATAATCAAATGCCTCTCCCGAGGACAGTAGAATTTTCTAAGGTGAATAAATCACTCTATTCCTAGGTGAGTTAATTCAACAATAGACAAAAGGTATAAAATCTTCAAACGAGCTATGTAATTCCTATGAGTATATTCCTATCTCACAAAACAAAACGGTTCTCACCAATTTTTCTTACTAACTCTCATCTCCCGATTCGAGTTGCGTAATTCAAACAATGCAATCATATGCCACATAATTGAATGCATTAAGAACAATTGGGGAAAACTCAATAGAAAAGGGAAATATACTAAAAATATAAAATCAAGAGTTAATCCATCAAAATCTCGGTTCCATCACAATCCTAGAAAACGGGGTCTAGCCCGACATACTAGAAAACAATAAACAAATATTCAAATTAATCATAAGGAATAAAAATCAAGCACAATTGAAGACTGGCTTCTTCCGTTCTCTAGCCTTGCTTTCTGCTGCTAGGTATTTTCTCCTTCTCTTCGATAATGATATTTTCTGACCTTCGATGCCTTTTCATAACTTTCCTTCCGCCTCCAAAACGCGTCCGAGAATTAGGTCGAAAACGGCAGAACTGCCCAAATCGCGGGATAAATTTAAGGAACTCGCGCCACGGGCCGCAGCCTGGCTTAAGTGTGCCGCGGCCCCTGTCCTTTTGCTACCAGGCCTGGGCGATATTTTTCTTACGGGCCGCGGCTCAGACTGAGCGTGCCACGGCCCCCGGTACAGTTTGTACCAGTGAGCTTGGAGCTGTGTCTGTGCCATGACTCTGGCTCGATGCGACACGGCCCTTCACCAGAAAATGTCGTTTTGGCTCGTTTTTCTTCGTTTAAGCTTCCGGACTCTAATTTCCTTTAAAACATATAAACATAATGCATTGAAAGCTCATTTATACAGATTTAAACACAAAATGGAGATAAAATAATGATAATTAAGCACACGAAAATACATCTAACAACATACGAACATGGTCATAACACAAGACCTACAAATGCATACTCACATGACGAATCAATATGCCCACAATAATAACAACAATGTATACTCAATGGAAATCCGATGATCCAGATCACACGGCATAGATCCCAAGATGACCCTATTAGATCAACACGAGGTGGATAACCAATAATATACATATGCACAACAACAACACATGGTAATCCAACGATCCAGCGCACACAGTTTAGATTCCCATGATGATCTCGTCAGACCAACGCATGGTGGAAATAGCTGTCCAATGATCCAGCACACATAGCTATAGATTCCCATGATGATCCCGTCAGACCAACGCATGGCGGACATACGACAACAATGCACAATTGCATAATAACAACAATACACAAATACATGACAACAACAATACACGAATGTATCACAACATGATCGACACAACATGACAAAAATGATATTTTACTTGCCCCGAGTCATTCGAGAGCCATCTCGATGTCAAGAACCATCACCAACGATTTCCTCAATATTCGACGATCCAAAAGTATTATAGACTATAGATAACTAATATCGTCATCTTTACCATAAGTATTCTCGATACTCAAGTATATCAATAACAACTGTAAATCATATACATTATGATTTAATTCCCAGAATCAGAAAACAACGTACAATCCCAAATCTCCAGAGTTCACAATTATAATCATTACTATACGAATTATAACCAAATGAAAGTGAAACCATTCATTAAATACTATAAATTGTGCAAGTAATAACTTGCCTCAATAATTGATGCCGAAAGTCCCTACGAATACGGCTCACCCGATCGATCCATTAAAATCCAAACCTTTAATATAAACACATAATAGACAACTTAATATAAGGGTGCAATTTAATATTTTATAATTTTGAAGTAATTAGTCGGCTAATATATTACCTCAATTGCGCCCCTAAATTAATTGATCGGATCAAACGACCAACGATAATCAACCCGGATACACAACTCGATTATTGCTCCGAACACAAACTCAACTCCGAACTCAGGCTCACTCCATAGGTCCAAATACACTTTCGGCGTGTAGGGCCATGCACGTATAGGATATTTGGATTTTCAAGGTAGCCAAGTCAACGGGCATTACATACGTAATGCTTATGCCATTAACGTACATAATGGTGTGTGTGTGTGTTGAGACAGTAGCTTCTGAAGGATCGTTACGTACATAAAACTCATGTGTTAGCGTATGTAAAAGGTTATAACATACGTTAGCCTCTGACGGTAACGTACGTAATGAAAAATGTGGATTATAAAGACAGGCCTTTTCTTTCATTTTTGCACAATCCAAACTCGGGGTTTCTCCGCTTAAATCTTTCTCCTGCCTTCCTAAGTCGATATTATCCCCTTCCATCTTGTCTTGGAGCTTCGAATCTTGGATTGGAGCTTAGTGTTTGGAAGTTGGAGTGTGTTCTTGAAGTCTTGGGTGTTTGTTCTTCCTTTACAAGAGGTTGGTTACCTAATTTTGTGTTGATTTCGTATTGATGATGATTACTTACATATGGTATTCAATTAATCAAGTATAATATGTTGGTTATTAAGACTATGAACAATTAGTGAAGAACATGATGATGATATTACTTAATACCTCTTGAATTGGTGACATGTTTATGGATGACATGTTTGTTATTCATTTTTTGTAATACCCGGTTGTAATTCATTCATTTTCATTCAGTAATTATCAGTCTGTGATTGTCACTCAGTAATTCTCACTCGTTATTAATCACTCATCATTCTTGATTCATTCATTTGTGTTCATTGTTGGCATGTTGTAATCGTATATCAGTTACCGATCGGCATGTCATCTCCGTTTAGAGACCGACGGGAGTATTATTATTTTCATCGTGATTGGTAGTCGTATACTGGGAGCATCATATGTGGCTTGTGTTAGACTTGTTCATTTTCACATTCGTATGTTATGTCGGATCATTCATCAGTCGTAGCGAGGAATCGGAGTTATCGGATTTTTCAACTTGGCCAGCATCGAGATACGGCCGTAAGGACTTTGGGTTACGGCCGTAACAGGGGTTCGTGTTTTCAGGCCATTTGGACGAAAGGGACTTACGGCCGTAAGGTCTTGTGGTACGGCCGTAAGTTGGCAGTGCGGCCGTAAGGCTGGCGATTCTGGCCGTCTGGCGTCAGAGGCTCAGAGACATTTTGGCCGAAGGTGAGTTACGGCCGTAAGGTAGGTGAGATACGGCCGTAAGTGGTGTTCGTAAATTTTTGGGTGTTGTCGACCAAGGGTGACTTACGGCCGTAAGGGTTGCGGCATACGGCCGTAAGTCGAGGAAGGTACGACCGTAAGGCTTGGCCGATTCTGGCCGTCTGGCGTGAGCAAGGTGCCTGGTCGTTTTCGACGAAGAGGGCTTACGCCCGTAAGTTTGGCCGGATATGGCCGTATCATCCGAGTTACGGCCGTAAGGTGTGCGGTTACGGCCGTAAGGGTGTCGACGGATGTTTTTGACGAAGGCAGGTTACGCCCGTAACTCAGGAGCGGTTACGGCCGTAAGTCTGTCGGCAGGCTTTCGGACGAAGCCGAGTTACGGCCGGTTACGGCCGTAAGGCCGTTGACTTGGAAAGTTACGGCCGTAAGAGGGCCGAGTTACGGCCGTAACTTCCTGCAGTATTTAATGACTTGGCCGGGTCATTTCTCCTCACTTTTTCATTTTACTTCTTCATCCGAGAGAGAGGTTTGAGAGAGAGATTTTATCATCACCAATCACTTGAGTGTGTAATCTTCATCATCTTCATTCCTTTGGGAAGCTTGGATACTCGTTATAACTCGTGTTCATCGGATCGAAGTGGTTGGATCTTCAAGAGGTAATTTCTTCAACACCTTGGATTTCGATTTTGTGTTGAGATATGATGTTTTGGACGTTATAATCATGCTATATGAAGGGATATGTATATGATTATGAGTTTGTATAAGGATTCATTGGATTATTGAGGGATTATTCAAGAACACTTTGAATATCGAGTTGGATTTGGGGATTTTCGATTAATTGTTGTTATAATCACGTTTTTGGATATCCATAACGGACTATTGATCGTATTAGAGATGTTTTGTTGATTTGAAACACTTCTTGGGGATTTGAAGTTGGTATTGTTGAGGTTTAGTGGTAATCAATCGAAGTTGGCCTCAAAGTGTTCGATATAATGCCCCAATGAACTTGGTTTAATCGTATCGACGTCTTGAGTTCGTTATATTCGTGTTTAATTCGTTATTGATCGGATTGTTGGTAATTGTATTGAATTAAGGTTGTTCGAGCGACCGGTATCTTGGTTAGGACGTTGTTCGTGGACGGACATTCTTCATCGTTGTTGTGTAAGTTAAATCTTACTCGGTTAAAAGGATACTCATTCCTTTCGTTGTTGATTGTTCATAATCATAATTCATTCATCATAATAATAATCATTTGAGACTTGTAATTGTCGAATAATCATTTCATTCACGAGGAACGACGGTTCCAAATCATTTCATTGGGTTATCAATCACGTCACTATTGCTTTCATATCGGTGAGTCATCTTGGCCTTGTCTAATTATTATTCATTGATATTCATCACGGTCATTCTCGTTCATATGACCTTCTGGGTTCATATTGCGTGGCCGGGTGTGGCTGTGTGGAATTTTTAGTCGGGCACACGATGGTTATGTATTGGGTTCACCGATACATTAGACCGTGCACACGGGAAAGCGTTACACCGTGAGACTAATTAGGTACACGGACGGGTGTTGTACACTCGCACAGAACATTACGGGCGTACTATGATACTCCTCTTCAGCGTAATTCATAATTAAGAATATTTCATAACTTCAGTTAATTCATGATTGTGTAATTTCAACTATTGATGATTGTTGTTACGTAATCGACCGTTGGGGATTTTGTTTTCAGGTCATGGCAAGGCAAAGGCACGGGAAGAGCATGTTGACGGCGACGAGTCCCAGTGATACTAGTAGGGGGCCCCAATCATTCCGTTTGTTTCAGTCATTTTCAGTCTTTTCAGTCATTGGTATTTTCCGCTGCAAATTCCGTTTGAAATGTTTATTTATTCAGGGTGGTGTATTTTATCTTCATATAAAATACACTAGTATTCGGTATTATCCTGGTGTGTTGTACTTAAACTCCTCATCGGAGTAGTTGGTAATATAATGTGGTTCGGTACTACAATTATATTATTTAATTCATCATTTTCATTTGCCTGGTGGGTCCCAGTCGGGGATTCACGGCACTGTAATATCCGCCTAGTTGGGGTGTTACATTTTTAAGATAACATGATGAGGAATAGGATGATGTTCTTGAGACTCAATGATTGTAGATGATATAACTATGTTTTTGGAATGGCTTAGCAAATTCATTGGGAGATAATAATGAGTTGTGAAGAAAACAATTATAGCTTTGGTATATTCAAGTTTAAACCTGATGTTTTGATGACTTAGGATTCTATAAAACATCGTGTTCGTAGGTTCATAGTGTTCTTAGGGATATTATGATGATTATTGATGATAATGTCATAATAGAATGAGTAGTTGAATTCATTCGCGATAATCTTTGTGTAATAGATGATATAAATGTTGAAGAACCTTAAGAACTTGGTAATCCGATTTTTAAAGATGAATTGGGTGTATTGAAGTTCGGTAATAAGACGATATAATGTTCATTGGGATAGGATGAACTATTCCGGTAAAATTATCGGTGTCGTTTCCTATGAATTGATATTAATATTGTATGAATGTGTTGTTGAATGAGTTACATTTCATTCAAGGTTGTTTGTTCGAGTGAGTATTGTTAGTCGAGGAAACCATCTGTTCGTTCGTTCGAATAAGGACTATTTCGTCTATGGAATTGAGGCAAGCTATCTTGCTTGGTTATAATGATGATTGTATTCTTATGAACGTTATATGTTTCGTGTATATGAAATGCTTTATGAATCTATGCTCCATAATGTGATATTGTTCTTGATCATAGTACCGCTTCACTGTGGGATTGTATTCCCAAGTTCATCACCTTTGTATCGTTGGTCTCGTTGATCATTATTGTCACTTCGGTGAATTTCTTGATTCTTGATTGAATGTGTGATTTATTGAGTTTCTTTGTCATGTTGTATCATGACATATCTAGAATCATAGCTGTGTGTCGATTGGTTATGTGTTGAATTTTTAGCGAGGCACATATGGTCATCCGTTGATTTTTCCATATTGGACTGTGCACATGAGACATAGTTCGTGAGGCTAATTAGGTACATTGTCCCACGTATACCCTGGATTCCGTATACGGGGTGAACATATGCACGGACACATTGTCAGATCGGGCGTACTGTGATGTCCGTCTTGATCCATGTTGATTGGTCGTTCGTATTCCATCTATAATTGGGTATGTACGACGGTTTGCGACTAGTTATTCATACGCCCGAGGGGTATGTTCAATAGTCGGGTTGTTTCCTTGAGATCCAATATATATGAATTGTATAATGTCTTGAGAATTATTATCATGTATACCTGACACTGTGGTTTGGGCAAAATACTTGTGTTGTATTTTAGGTCGAGGCAAGGCCAAGGCGCGGGAAGAGCACGGTGACGGCGAAGGGTTTGAAAGATACTAGTTCGGGGGGGCAAGTCTTTTTTGTCCGGTTATGCTTAAACCGTGTAATATTTCCTTTCCGCTTCATTTAAACTCTGGTTGTTGTACTATTATTGTGAGTATATTCCATCTTCATATGGTTTATACTGGTATTAGATCATGTGTATTATATGGATATTAGCCGTACGATTTGTAAACTCCTAATCGGAGTAATGATTATTATCTTGTGGTTCGGTACCACAATTTGTAATACTCGTATATTTGTCATGTATTTTCGCCCGTATTTGAATCTGGTGGTATTTGATTTTGTCGTACAATTAATCCAAGTATGATTTTCTGTATCAGTAATCCATTGTTGATGAATGTGTGTTGTAAAGGATGTTAATTCATGCATGTGTTTACATTAATTAGCGCAGGCTAATTATACAGTCTTAGTGTATGCTATACTTTGAGCATTAGCGTATGTTATGTAGTTACGGTAGCGTGCGCTATGTGCAGTCAACATGATTGAGACAAGGTTGGTAGGTGAGATCAGATCACGAATTCGGATAAGGATGTGTCGGAATGAACCTGGATGGCTTTTGCAAAAGTTAAGTCAACGATGTTTAGCGTGCGCTAGAGATTACAGTTAACGCACGCTAAAGCCATGTACAATAGATACAGTAAGTTCCGCGAGGCCGTTAATCTGTGCAACAATGAGGGTTAGTGTACGCTAATCATGGTATTTAACGTACGTAATGGTTGTATAACGTGCATAAGGCCGATATCAGAATGAGATAGTGGGGTGTGAGCCCGTTACCGCATGCTAAGTAACGATAGCGCACGCTAAGAGTCATTCCCTATAAATAGGACTTTACCTTCATTTCATTTCGCACTTTATCCTTCGTCTATTATCCGACTTCTACGACTTGGGGAGTTACCCTCACGATATTAACCCCTCATATCAGCCTCTGAATGTGATTGTTGCAGACGAGGAGCACTGGGGATTAGTGTTCAAGCATCCGACGTTGAGTTTCATCAAGTATTTTGTTGTTTCCTTCCGTAGTAAGGTATGTGATGCTTTAACCACATAAAATTCATATCCTTAGTGTCTATTATGAACATTCTACGGATATTATGGAGTCTGTTATGAACATTGTGAAACAAACAACAAGTTTAGGAGGATTAGATTGGTTGGACTTAGGTTTTTCATTCGTAATAGTTGAACCTTTATTATGCCTATCATAAGGATGTGATTTTCGAAGATTATAACCTGCCTTTATGATGATTTCGTGATGATTATATGATGAACGTAGGGATTGTTCTTCAAGTATAACCCACGGTTTGTAAGGATTGATTGGATTAGTAGTCTTCATGTGAATGGTTAGAACGATACGATCATGTTGTAACAATCATGGTGAACGTAGGACTTGGATTAGATGAACTTACCTGCGGAAGAACGAGAATCAAAAATGGGATTAACTTAGAATTCGGTTGAACATACTTACCTTGTTATGAATTCGTTTAGATAACCGATACATGTGTTAGAAGTTGATGGGCAGAATTAGAATGTGTTTAGTGACGATTTGAATGTGCTGAAATCCGTAGACATAAACGTGTTATCCCCATTATAATCTTTCGTTTCGCATGTAATATGGTGTTCGTTCAACATAGCGTTCTTTGAGTAGTTAACCGAGAATCGGCCGAACAATGATGATTATACTCGGTCACTATTGGAATGTTTAGAATGTTCATGTGATAGTATTGCATGTAAGTTTAGTTGTCATTATTTCCTTTCGTGTAAGGTTCGAGGTTTGTGAACGGGTGATCGAAGGAGTTGCCTTCGAGTTTGTTGAATTCGTTGAAGTACTTATTTCTTGCCATCATTCAAAGGCAAGTACTTTAATTATGTTTTATGTATTGATGTTATACATGTTGTCGTGCATATGTGTCGTTGTTGTATGTCCACCTCGTGTTGGTCCAACGGGATCATCTTGGGACCTATGCTAGTGTGCGCTGGATTATTGGACAGGTTTTTCCACCTCGTGTTGGTCCGCCAGGATCATCTGGGGATCTATGCAGTGAACGCTGGATCATCAGAATTACCATGTGTATGTTGTGATGTCATGTTGTGATTATCATGTTGTGTACGGTATTGTGAGTCTTCTCATAGTAGAGACTCGTTGTTATTGTTGTCATTGATGATGTTGTCTTTATTCTTCACGAGATGTTTAATAACATGTTGTTATATAATTATCGTACTTGTACTAGCATCGTTGTGCTAACCCCTTCGGGGGTGGACATTTATTTTATGTTCAAGATACAGGAGGATGGGGAAACAACCACTATAGGTGCATGATGACGAGGGTGCAGAGTGATCTTACTGCCGGGTTGGTTTGTTAGTTGTGTTTTGTTTTAATAAAGTACTCAAGTACGCTGTCGTTTTGTACTCAACCAGTATTTATTTTTCGTTGTTATTGATTCTAGCCTTGCTTGTCTTCTATGATATTCTGGACTTTGTTTGCATTCGTGAATATTTCGTGCAGCCTTGTGTAAGACTGATTATATGATGCTGATTTCTTTTTGAAGAAACGGATGAGTATTGGTCGAGTTCGCATTATGCGATTTTTGTTTCGCTCGAGTATTCATTTCGGTCTGTTTTTTTTGCGTCATTGTGGTAATCTTGGCATATAAGAAATGAGAAATACGTGTTTGTAGTGTCCGCATTGCACGAGCCGTCGTCTATACGTTTGGTTATGCTTTTCACTTAGCTAGTCGTCTAGTAAGATTAGTCTTGTTGGCATTAAATTAAGTACCTAAGTTTAAGCATTGAGTCGGCCAGTTTTTCCCAAAAATTTGAGAAATTGTACATGTTCTATGATGGGAAGTCTAGTAACCGGGGGTATTCATGTAATATTTGGATTTATTATTGTGTATTTCATCTGTATTCGAACCCTGTATTATTCGGATTTGTGATCTCGATAATTAGAGTATGATATTTCTCGCATTGGTATCTTTGTACATAAGTGTATTATCATGCAAAATTTCTCATGCAAACTCATGATAGCGCACGCTAAGAATGTAGCTTAACGCGCGCTATCGGCTACTACTAGCACACGCTACGAATAAAGAATTGCGTGCGCAAGGCCATCAATTATTGAGCTAGGTGGCTAACACATGTGCCAGCCGGACGTAGGACAGGATAAGATTCCCGCGGATAAACCTGGACAGTTTTCGAGTCAACTCTTATTAGCGCACGCTAAGGATGTATGATAGCGTGCGCTAATCTGCTAATGTACAGAAAGTTTATATATGGGCCAACACTCCATTTTCTTCTCATTTCCTTTGAGTAACCTTCGTACTTCATAGTCCAGAGAGCATTTTATCCTCCTCAAACACACTTATAACACCTCTACTTGGTCTTTAGATATGGGATATTCATTGTGATTGATCATTGAAGTGGAGTAGCACCTTGGAGTGGCATACAACCAACCGGAGTCAGATTCTACCTTTGCGGTTCAGTGATTTCGTCATATTAAGGACTTAAGAAAGAATCATCTTAAACTTGGATATGATATCACTTTTGGTTATAAGGACTTAAGAAAGAATCATCTTAGATTTGCATCCTTTCTTATAAACTGGAATTGTTAGTTTATCTCCTTGATTAAATCGGGATGTCATGATGATAACACGTCGACCTTAAGAACACCAAACTTCGCATTAGAATTGTAATCAAGATGGATTATGGTGTTGTGATGATAATACGTATTCTTGAATTCGAAGTGGTTGTATCCGTAAGATTATTCATAACTGTATGAGCATGTTATGCATGGAGATAACGTATATTATCACTGAAGAATTCATAAGTTTCATCACCGTTAGAACTAATCTGCTGCCAAGTGGTGAACTGCCATGCACAGTTAGCGCACGCTAACCTATGTAGATTAACGTGCGCTATCGAGCATGAGTTAACGTACGCTACGTTTGGTACGTAACGTACGTTAGGAAATCAGGTGAGTCAGTCGGCTGATTAGTGAGGTACTGACCATGCATAGTTAGCGTACGCTAGGCCTCGTTGTTTGCGTGCGCTAACGAACAGACTTAACACACGCTAGGTATAATACTTAGCGTATGCTAAGTAGTTCAGACAGATTACATTTTATGAGCTTTTGGCCGTAAATCGAATTGTTAGACATTCGTATGACGTGAGATAAATTCTATATTATTTCTTTTGTTAAGGTTCGAGCTTGTTACATGATTGATTGAAGGGGCGACCTTCGAGTGTCTCGTTTTCATGGAAGTATTGTTCTTGTCTTCGAATCGAGGCAAGTACCTTATTTGTTTTATGTATTGATGTTATACATATTGTCGTGCATGAATGTCATTGTTGTATGTCCACCTCGTGTTGGTCCGACGGGATCATCGGGGGATCTATGCTAGCGTGCGCCGGATCATCGGACGGGGTTTTCCACCACAGGTTGGTCTGACGGGATCATCGTGGGTTCTAGGATGTGAACGCTGGATCGTCGGAATTACCATGTGTATGTTATGAAATCATGTTGTGATTATTAGATGTGTATGTTATTTATGAGTTTCTCATAGGAGAAGACTCGTTGGTATTTTTGTCATTTATGTTATTATTCTTCATGAGATGTTGAATAATATGTTGTGGTACTTGTACTAGCATCGTTGTGCTAACCCCTTCGGGGGTGAACATTTTGTTTATGTTCAGGATCCAGGAGAGCGGGGAAACAACCACTGGAGCTGCATGACGACGCGGGTGCAGAGTGATGTTCCGGCCGAGTTTATTTGTCTGTTGTTTGTTGGTTATTTCAATAAGTACTCGAGTACGTAGTCGTTTATGATGAATTTGAATTTGGTGATGTATTAATAATTTTCTGTTGAACATTCGTCTTTTCAGTATTTGGTCAGAACTGTTGTATCTTAATTCTGTTATTTTCATCTGTTGGTACTTGTTAAAGTCTTTTCAATTATGGATATCTTGGCTATTGGGTTAAAATAGGGGTCATATATGTCTTTTGAGGTAACCGGCCGCGGATAACATCATTGTACTGCCTACGTCTTCGTGCGGGCGGTGGTTGTATGTTCCTAAACTCTATCTCGTCCTTTACATGTTATATTTCTTTGTACTTGAGCATTTGAATGGTATTGTTTCCTGTATATTGAGTATTTATGCTTACAGTATGTTGAGAGGCGGATGTGGACGTGATCGCGGTCGCGGACGCGGATGAAGGAATGCAGAAAGGGAAGAGTCGCCTTCAAATCAAGCCAGTCATAGCTCACGCGAGCCACAACGATCTATCAATAATGAACCGGAACCTGCTGTACGAGAGATCCTTAGTTAAGTGGTGAACCAAATGACTCAATTCGCTCAGTTTGTGGACCGAATGCAGGTGGCGGTGGGATTACAGCGTGGAGATAGACAGCAAGGGATCCCAGACATGGGAAATCGAGGTGACCGATGGCTGCAAGAGGTGGCGAAGATGCAACCACCCAAATTCGACGGCTTTTCTGAGACTCCCACATGGGACCATTGGTTGAAGGTATTGGAGAAAATCTTTGCCGGAATTAACTGCCCAGACGACCGGAGAGCCTATATCGCTCAATACTTTCTGATAGGGGAAGCGTCCCAATGGTGGGAAGCCATCCGACCTGTAGACCATGATGCTGATTGGACAGAGTTTATATTAATGATGGAAGCTCAGTACTGCCCTCGTCCTGTGAGGGAAGCCAAGATTCGGGAGTTTTTCTCCACTCAGTCGTCAGACGAACCTGTATCCCAGACAATTAAGACATTTAACCAACAGCTGGCATTTGTTCGACACCTGGTCAGAATAGATACAAAAATGATGATCCATTTTGATATGAGGATGAAACCACAAATCCAGAGGTACATGTCCGGTTTTGAATGTACCACTCTCCGTCAATACCAGGATAAGGCATTGGCGTACGAAATCAAGGAAGCGGCAATGGAAAAATTTACGGAGTCCAAGAAGCAGAATGTCTCTGGTACTTTTACAGAGCACAAGAACAGCAGGCCCCGCAAGGCCCAGTCATCTTTTCCTTCGTTTAAGAAACCTCCGCACTCATCCAAGAGCGGAAAGAACTCTACAGCAGTATCAGTCACGACAGATGTGACAAGGAAGTGCTTTAACTGTGGCCGAACAGGACATTATCGACGAGATTTCTCATTCCCTACCGTAACTTGATTTGACTGTGGTTGAGAGGGACATCGTGCGGTGTTCTGTGAGGAGGCTGCGAAAGCTTTTAGAGCCCGTACACCACAGTCAGTCCAGAAGGAAGCCAGTATCCAACAGACGCAGCAAAGTGTTCAGATGCCTCAGAATTTTGGCCGCGGGCGAGGCAGAGGACAGTGGGACCGAAAGGGTACATCGAGTGCCTGATCTGTTCCCCCACGTCTATACGAGATGAGGAGAACAGACGATCAGGATGCTGCTGTCGCATCAGGTACTGTCCAGATCCTTTCCCATCCAGTTAGCATTTTATTCGATACAGGAGCTACGCATTCTTTTATATCCTTGTCTTGTGTAAATCGTTTGAATATTTCTGGTTTTCATACTTGTGAACCTTATGTTGTTGGTTTACCGAGTGAAGAGAGGATTGTCGGGAACTTAGAAACTAGAAATTTCCCTGTATCGTTTGGAGGCAGAGAGTGGCTCTCAAATCTGATTGTGATAGAAATGCAAGGAGACGACCTGATACTCGGAGACGATTGGCTTAATCGATATGGAGCGATTGTAAACTACCGAAGGAGGAATATCTCACTGATCGCCGATGATGGTTACGAAATACTGTTTGAGGGATGGAAACCGGGAAGCTCATGAAAGTTGATCAAGGCGATGAAAGCTGTCAAATTGTTGAAACAGGGCTGTACAGGATACTGGTGCTATGCAATGAAGAAAGAAGACGAAATTGTGGAACTTTCATCCATTCCTGTTGTGAACAAATTTCCAGATGTATTTCCTGACGAGTTACCTGGACTACCTCCACGAAGGGATGTAGAATTCACCATTGATCTGGAACCCGGAGCTACACCAATTTCTAAGGCGCCGTATCGTATGGCACCTACTGAGATGTATGAACTGAAAAAGCAACTGGAGGAATTACTGGACAACGGCTATATCCAGCCAAGCGTTTCACCCTGGGGAGCGCCAGTTCTTTTTGTCCAAAAGAAGGATGGATCGCTTCGACTGTGTATTAACTATCGAGAGCTGAACAAGATGACGATTAAGAACAAGTATCTGTTGCCATGGATTGATGATTTGTTTGACCAGTTGCAAGGAGCAACAGTATTTTCTAAAATCGATCTGAGATCAGGGTATCATCAGCTGAGGAATAAGGAATCTGATGTTCAGAAATCAGCGTTCAGAACTCGTTACGGACACTATGAGTTTGTAGTGATGCCGTCTGGTCTCACTAATGCACCTGCTGTATTCATGCAAATGATGAACCGAGTGTTCATCGAATATTTGGATAAATTTGTGGTCGTGTTCATTGATGACATTCTGGTGTATTCTAAGAGTCCGGAAGAGCATGCACAACATTTGCGAATTGTATTAGAACTTTTGAGAAGCGAGCAACTGTACGCCAAACTCTCTAAGTGTGAATTCTGGCTAAAGGAAGTAATGTTCCTCGATCATGTGGTATCAGCTGAAGGAGTCCGAGTAGATCCTCAAAAGATCAAAGCGGTTATGGATTGGAAGCCTCCAAAGAACGTGAAAGAAGTCCGAAGTTTCTTAGGACTTGCTGGGTATTATCGTCGGTTCGTGGAAGGGTTTTCCAAAATTTCCCGCCCACTTACTCGACTACTGCAGAAAACATAAAAGTTTAAGTGGAACGAGTTGTGTCAGATTAGATTTGATGAATTGAAGAAGAGATTGACGACGGCACCGATTCTGTCACTCCCACATGGAACTGAAGGATTTATAGTTTACAGTAATGCTTCAAACCAAGGACTCGGATGCGTATTGATGCAGAATGAAAAGGTGATTGTTTATGCGTCACGCCAGCTGAAACCTTATGAAGTGAATTACCCAACTCATGATTTGGAGTTAGCAGTAGTAGTTTTTGCTTTGAAAATATAGAGACATTATCTGTACGGGACTCACTGTCAGATCTTTACGGATCACAAGAGTCTCAAATACATCTTCAGTCAGAAAGAGTTGAACATGCGGCAAAGAAGATGGTTAGAGCTGATTAAGGACTACGACTTGGAAATTTTGTATCATCTAGGCAAAGCGAATGTAGTGGCCGATGCACTCAGCCGCAAGCCTGTTTCTATTCAGATGCTGGAGACTCTGACCTCCCAACTTAGCCTTCAACGAGAGATGATTAGAGAAGGAATTGAAGTGTGGTTACAAAGAGTCCAAGGACAACTGTGCGTGATGGAATTAACTTCATCATTAACCGAAGAAATCAAATCTAGACAGGCAGATGATCCTCTGATGATTCGGTTACGTGATGAAGTGATCAAGGGAAAGGCCCCCGGATTCGTAATTCATGATGATGGAGTTTTGAGATTTCAGAACCGACTCTGCATTCATGATATCGATGTTCTGAAATAGACGATTATGAAGGAAGCTCACAGCTCGCCTTATTCTATCCACCCCGGGCACCAGTAAGATGTATAAGGACTTGAAATAGAATTTCTGGTGGGGCAACATGAAGAAAGATGTATCGGACTATGTTTCGAAATGCTTGACTTGTCACCAAGTTAAGATCGAGCATCAACGACCTGTCGGAATGTTGAAGCCACTCCCAATTCCTGAATGGAAGTAGGAGGACATATCGATGGACTTTATCACTAGTATGCCGAGAACCAAGACAGGAATGAACATGATTTGGGTAATAGTTGATCATTTAACCAAATCAGCTCATTTTCTAGGCATTAAGGATACGTGGGGACCAGAGAGGTTGGCACGAGTATTCATTTCAGAGATAGTTCGATTGCATGGTACGCCGAAGACCATTATTTCTGATCGAGACGGCCGTTTTGTGTCTCATTTTTGGAAAGCAGTTCATAAGGCCTTGGGGACCGAATTGAACTTCAGCACAGCTTATCATCTGCAGACTGACGGACAATCCGAGAGGACCATTCAAATGGTGGAAGATATGTTAAGGGCCTGTGCCTTAGATTGGTCAAACGATTGGGAAGTTCATCTACCGTTGATTGAATTTACCTACAACAATAGTTGGCATTCTTCCATTAAGATGGCACCATTTGAGGTATTATACGGGAGGAGATGCAGATCGCCCCTATGTTGGGACGATTCATCAGACTTGATCGGCACAGAACCAGAGTTGATCGTGCAGACACGAGAGAAGATAGCCTTGATTCGTGAAAGGCTGTTGACCGCCCAGAGTCGACAGAAATCTTATGTAGACGTACGCCGTCGCCCATTGGAGTTCAGTACGGGAGACCACATACTTTTAAAAGTTTCTCCTACTCAAGGAATTTTTCATTTTGGAAGGAAGGGAAAGCTGAGTCCGAGATATATCGGACCATTCGAGATCCTTGATAGAGTTGGAGAGTTGGCATACAGATTGGCATTGCCACCGTCGTTGAGCCATGTTCATAATGTGTTCCACGTATCCCAGTTACGGAGATATATATCTGATCCTAGTCATGTCATTGATTTCGGCGAAATCGAAGTCGCTCAGGATGTGACGTTTGACGAAAGACCAATCAAGATACTCGAAAGTTGGGTTAAGCAGTTGAGGAACAAACTAATCTCTTTGGTCAAAGTTCAATGGTCACGCCACGGAGTGGAAGAAGCCACTTGGGAAACGGAAGATAGCATGAAGTCCAGATATCCAGAGTTATTTTCGTCTTGAGTTTCGGGACAAAACTCCTTTTTAGTAGGAGAGTATGTAATATCCGGATTTATTATTGTGTATTTCATCTGTATTCGAACCCTGTATTATTTAGATTTGTGATCTCGATAGTTGGAGTATGATATTTCTCGCATTTGTATCTTTGTACATAAGTATATCATCATGCAAAATTTCTCATGCAAACTCGTGATAGCACATGCTAAGAATGTAGCTTAATGCGCGCTATCATCTACTACTAGCGCACGCTACGAATGAAGAATTGCGTGCGCTAGGCCATCAATTATTGAGCTGGGCGGCTAACACATGCACCAGCCGGATGTAGGACCGGATAAGATTCCCGTAGATGAACCTGGACAGTTTTGGAGTCAACTCTTATTAGCACGCGCTAAGGATGTATAATAGCGTGCGCTAATCTACTAATGTACAGAAAGTTTATATATGGGCCAGCACTCCATTTTCTTCTCATTTCCTTCGAGTAACCTTCATACTTCATAGTCCAGAGAGCATTTTATCCTCCTTAAACACACTTAGAACACCTCTACTTGGTCTTTGGATATGGGATATTCCTTGTGATTGATAATTGAAGTGGAGTAGCAACTTGGAGTGGCATACAACCAACCGGAGTCAGATTCTACCTTTGTGGTTCAGTGATTTCGTCATATTAAGGTATGTTATATCTATCTCCAGCCTTAGATCCGGATTTTAAAGAATAAGATGATCATGCTAGCAAGATATTGAGTTCCAGTGGTGAATTATTTAACTAACATCATGTTTAGAGGATTGGAATGTTTATGCTTGTGATATTGTCATTGGAACCTCGTAGTTGGAACCTTAGTACGTCAAATGATGAGAGGAACATTCTGAAGATGATTATCCGCATGAATTATGTTGTGATATTGATCATAAACTTGGAGATGATATCACTTTTGGTTATAAGGACTTAAGAAAGAATCATCTTGGATTTGCATCCTTTCTTATAAACTGGAATTGTTAGTTTATCTCCTTGGTTAAATCGGGATGTCATGATGATAACACGTCGACCTTAAGAACACCAAACTTCATATGAGAATTGTAATCAAGATGGATTATGGTGTTGTGATGATAATACGTATTCTTGAATTCGAGGTTGTTGTATCCGTAAGATTATTCATAACCGTATGAGCATGTTATGCATGGAGATAACGTATATTATCACTGAAGAATTCATAAGTTTCATCACCGTTAGAACTAATCTGCTGCCCAATAGTGAACTGCCATGCACAGTTAGCGCACGCTAACCTATGTAGATTAATGTGCGCTATCAAGCATGAGTTAACGTACGCTACGTTTGGTACGTAACGTACGTTAGGCCATCAGGTGAGTCAGTTGGCTGATCAGTGAGGTACTGACCATACATAGTTAGCGTACGCTAGGCCTCGTTGTTTGCGTGCGCTAATGAACAGACTTAACGTACGCTATGTATAATACTTAGCGTACGTTAAGTAGTTCAGACATAATACATTTTATGAGCTTTTGGCCGAAATCGAATTGTTAGACATTTGTACGACGTGAGATAAATTCTATATTATTTCTTTTGTTAAGGTTCAAGCTTATTACGTGATTCATTGAAGGGGCGACCTTCGAGTGTTTCGTTTTCGTGGAAGTATTGTTCTTGTCTTCGAATCGAGGCAAGTACCTTATTTGTTTTATGTATTGATGTTATACATATTGTCGTGCATGTATGTCGTTGTTGTATGTCCACCTCATGTTGGTCCGACGGGATCATCGGGGGATCTATGCTAGCATGCGCTGGATTATCGGATGGGTTTTTCCACCACGGGTTGGTCTGACGGGATCATCGTGGGTTCTAGGCAGTGAACGCTGGATCGTCGGAATTGCCATGTGTATGTTATGAAATCATGTTGTGATTATCAGTTGTGTATGTTATTTATGAGTTTCTCGTAGGAGAAGACCCGTTGGTATTTTTGTCATTTATGCTATTATTCTTCGTGAGATGTTGAATAATATGTTGTGGTACTTGTACTAGCATTATTGTGCTAACCCCTTCGGGGGTGAACATTTTGTTTATGTTCGGGATCCAGGAGAGCGGGGAAACAACCACTGGAGCTGCATGACGACGCGGGTGCAGAGTGATGTTCCGGCCGAATTTATTTGTCTGTTGTTTGTTGGTTATTTCAATAATACTCGAGTACGTAGCCGTTTATGATGAATTTGAATTTGGTGATGTATTAATAATTTTCTGTTGAACATTCGTATTTTGAGTATTTGGTCAGAACTGTTGTATCTTAATTCCGTTATTTTCATCTGTTGGTACATGTTAATGTCTTTTCAATTCTTCAGCCTTGTAAATCCTTATGTAAAGGATTTACGGCGCTGTAATATTCCTGAATATATCGGGGGTGTTAAAATTCACGTGACCCATTGTTTACTCTCGCGTAAAACGACAATTTTTATAGACTAATGGGTCAGAACAATCGCATCCCGATGATAGGAAGCCAAGTAACCAGATGTATTCACGTGACCCGTCATTTACATTCACATAAAACAACAACCTTGAATCGAACGTGCGGGAGTTACTATTTGAGTTTTGTCTCCACCGTAGAGGAAGACTTAGTAACTAGAAGCATTCATGATCCCCATGAGTGTCTTTTACGTCAAACGGTTCCCAAATACATGAGAATGAAAATCCACCCTAGAGTGCTTCTGGTGAAACATCCCGGGAGTCGAAACATAGTAGTTAACTCGAATCATTATAATGATTATATATAAGGGAGCACTGTCCGAGGAATATGATGATATTCTTGTGTTTTTGCCACGAGACTGTGGGACTAGGCGAGTTGGCTTGTTTAATCTAAACATTCATATTGGCGGTCGGCTCAATTCACGTTTGTTAAACTTTGAGCCTTGATTTTCTTCGTGAGCTATTGATTTGCACTAGAAATGTTTACCTTGTGGAATCATTGTCCATACTGTAACTCACTGGTATGATATCCGTATTATTCTTTGAGATTTTCAGGGTAGTATTGATTAGTTTAGCACTATGGATTTGCACGATTGTCCACGATACTGGTCGTCTTATTTGAAATTGATTTTTGCTTGAGGACAAGCAAATGCTTAAGTTTGGGGGTATTTGTTAGATGTATTTTCGTGCGCTTAATTATCATTATTTTATCTCCATTTTGTGTTTAAATCTGCATAAATGAGCTTTTAATGCATTATGTTTATATGTTTTGAAGGAAATTAGAGTCCGGAAGCATAAACGAAGAAAAATGGGCCAGAACGACATTTTCTGGTCAAGGGCCGCGTCGCATCGAGCCAGAGCCGCGGCACAGACATAGCTCCAAGATAACCAGTACAAACTGTACCGGGGGCCGCGGAATGCTCGGTCTGAGCCTCGGCCCGTAAGAGAAATATCGCCCAGGCCTGGTAGCGAAAGGATAGGGGTCGCGGCACACTTAAGCCAGGCCACGGCCCGCGGCACGGGTTCCTTGAATTCAGTTCTGAAGGTAGTTTTCGACCTAATTCTCAGACGCGTTTTGGAGGCGGAAGGAAAGTTATAAAAAGGCATTGAAGGTAAAAAATATCATCATCGTAGAGAAGGAGAAAATACCCAGCAGCAGAAAGCAATGCTAGAGAACGGAAGAAGCCAGTCTTCAATTGTGTTTGATTTTTCTTCCGTATGATTAATTTGAATATTTGTGTATTGTTTTCTAGCATGTTGGGCTAGACCCCGTTTTTTAGGATTGTGATGAAACCGAGATTTTGACGGATTAACTCTTGATTTTACATTTTTAATATATTTCCCTTTTCTATTGAGTTTTACCCAATTGTTCTTAATGCGTTCAATTATGTGTCCTATGATTGAATTGTTTTAATTACGCAACTCGAATCAGGAGAGGAGAGTTAGTTGGAAAAATTGGTGAGAACCGTTTTGTTTTGTGAGATAGAAATATACTCATAGGAATTACGTAGCTCGTTTGAAGATTTTATACCTTTTGGCTATTGTTGAATTAACTCACCTAAGAATAGAGTGATTTATTCACCTTAGAAAATTCTACTGTCCTCGGGGGAGGCATTAGATTATCTTAAAATCTTTGCTGTTAATAAATTGGGAAATTACATAAATTATATGAATCAAGATTAATTCGGATAAATCGAGGCGAATTCTCAATCCTAGATTCTTCTCTTATTTGATCTCCTTTCATCAGACTATTGATTTTATTAGTTGTTTTTAGTTTATTGCATTATTTAGTTTTTAATAATTCTTCAACCACAAAATTCATTCGTTCAAATATAATTAGGAATATGAATAAATTGGTAATTAGTATGTCAGTCCTCGAGGGAACGATATCTTTCTCATCACTTTATTACTTGATGACGACAACGTGCACTTGCGTTCACTAAAATACATAACATATGTTGTATTTATTTGATCTCGGATTAGACAGACGTGATTCATCATGGCATTGCGTATCCCGAGGCATGTTCCGTATTTCCTTTTTAGTATTTGTCTTTGATGGACAATCGATTTTCGTGTTGAGATTTGATAATGATATTCGATGGATTGAATTTGTCAGAGTTGGTATATTTCGTATCAGTGAGTTATGATGTTTTGAGAACCTTGGGTATTGCTTGCGGTACAGTACAGATATTTGGGTATGCGTTTATTGTGTTGTTGAGGATTATCACGAGTTGGTAAAGTTATGGCGGTAAGATTACAGTGGCAGTATCCTTAGTTAGTATTTTCATTGATATGTAATTATTGACGTGATGTGATTGTTATCATTGTTGGATATTATGGTTGACCCTGTTGTGGGCTTTGTTTTTAGGTTCTTGGGATACAGAGCTTGTAGCGGTCGTGAAGAGATGAGCTTCCTGGAGGATACTGGCAATGGCATGTGTTTGTGAATTGAGTACTTTGACTAGTTGTCATTTTTCTGCTACAATAGTATTTCTTAGTTAATTGTTACATTCGCTGCGAGTATGTTTGAAAACGGGTTGCCAGTATTTTGAGAACTTGGATTTATTTTGGAAAATCATTTTCTAAAGTATTTTGTCGGTACATGTAAGTGATGGCTTTGTTAGGAGTATGCCCTTGAATGCCACTCAGAGGTTGTTGAGTGAGGGCATTGTACTTGTTATTATGTAAACCATTAATATAAGGCAATTGATGTTTCTTTATTTACTGGTAGTTACTGGCATTCCTATCTCGTAAATATACATATGGAAACCAGTCCGTGTATTTGAGAGCAAAACGTTCCACTCCTTATTGGATAAGGGGGTAGGCACTAGAAAGGTTTATAGCTCAAATACTTAATCGTTCGCAAGTCGATGAAACTTGAATGGGCGTTAAGTTTATGTGAAGACTTGTAAGACATGTTCTTTGACATGGAGAGTGCCTGTCGAACACTAATGGTTAGTGGGAGCACACGTATGCTAATTGGATTAGTATACTCGAACCGACTCACCCTCGATTCGTCACACAGATTTCACTCTGGGACAGTCAATGACGGAATCGAAAGGTTGTGATAGGTATTCGTGAGCCTTCGACTTGATGATTTAGTAGGGATGTGCTTGTGACGTCAAGATTTTCATTAGAGTAGTTTGACCCTGTAAACCGGGAGGTGTGGGTCAACCTCAACGTGCATCTTGACGGGCAAGTAGCAGGTCCTACTGAATACCAAGATAGAATTTTGTCTCCCGTTAGTGAGTGGGTTATATGTCGTATGCGGTTATTGGCAGATGAGATCATAAGTCTTTGGCCAAAGCATTGTAGCTAGTTGTATTGGATACACGAGAGCTCGATGATCTCGATTTGCATTAACGAATGCATAGCGTCAAGTACATATAGGGTTTGACTGGTCGTGACCCTATAACTTGATCGGGACATTTGAAATAAGGGTTTATACGTATACTGGTATTCACGATAGAATGGTTCTTCAATGATCTCAATCATTCGTTCTCAGTTGGGGTACGATGTAGGCCGCCAGGCTGGCTAGGTTGTGCTACTACTCTTTGGTTCCTCCCATTACTGACTGAGACGGAGCTACCGAGTCGCGCATTAGGATTGACGACGGAATGAATCAAGCTTAATTCTCTCATTATGAATATTAGAATTAGATATCTAAATTTGGGACATTGGATGTTTAAATTGATTTATTGGATAAATTAATTTACGTCCTAATGAATTAAATAAATTACTGGGTGATTAATTTAATTCATGGATATAATTATTTCTTGGAGAAATTAATTATGTCGTAATGTATTTGATATGATAAAATTAATTGGATTAATTAATCGATATAAATACATCGGAACAGAATCGGAGTTTATCTGTTTGGACTCACGGGAGTCCGAAACGAACTGAACTCGTCTGATTCATCCACATAGCTGCCCCCCACTTTTTCCACCCACCTTCACTTTGTCTTTGGTTCATTCTTTATTGAGTGATAAAGACATTGGGGTCATGATATCATTTTCATGGTGGGGTTGATCACTCATGTGGTGAGTTGTATCATGTGAAAAGGAATTAAATAAAGCAAGGAACACTTCATCTCACTCACTTGATCAATCATACGGTTCATTGAGAGAAAGAGAGAGAGAGAAAGAACTTTGAGTTCATTTCATAATTCTCTAGTCTTCTTCTTCCTTTTCTTCATTTTTGTTCTTGGTAGTTCTTAGAGAAAAATCAAGAATTCAAAGAGAGATTGTGAGTTATACACTTAGAGTATTATAATTTCATATTGGAAGCTTCATCACTTAGATCTAGCCGTATCATCGGAGGATAGCAAGGTGATCGTCGTTCCGGTCGTTTCTCTGGCGCGTGGCAAGTAGAGACGCGGTGCTTTCGGCGTTGGATCATTCAAGAGCTTGGAGCGGATTGAATTGCAGGGAGATCGCCTAAAGCTTGGGGAATAGCTCGATAGAAGATTACCATTCAATCAACGGACTTCGAGGGTATGTGTTTCTCGTATATTCTTTGTTCATTCAATATTCGTATATACGTAGCTCGATCGATCCTCGTAGGATTCAGATCGAATTAATTTTCATTTTACCGCTTCCGTTGGGCCTTCGTTTTAGGCACCGAATCCCAACAGTGGTATCGGAGCGTAGGTCTTGCGATCGTATATACGATATTAGCATTTTTAATGCTTGATTGAATGTTGAATGATTTAGAATCATTTTAGACATAATCGTGATGTGTGTTTTTTTCATTCGTTGTTGTATTTTTCGTAACTTTATGTCTAAATATAAATCTTTAATTTCTAGGAAATATGATTTATATTGAAGATATGAAAGTCATAAAATATTAATATTGGATATCCGGTCGAAAATCTAGCTCTGAGTCGTCGTCAGACGACTTTTCGAACAAAAGACAGGAAGATGCCAGGGTGATTCGGCTGTGTCAGGCTGACACGGACCGTGGGCCACTGCCAGGCAGAACCGGTCGTATCTAGCGACACGGGCCGTGCCTGGGCGGCAGGCTACCGAGCGTGACTCGGTCCTGCCTTTCGGGATCAGGCCAGTCTGCCGGCAGGCTGCCGAGGGTGACTCGGCCAGGCCGGCCAATTTTCGCCCCGGCTCTATTTTTTCGTGTATTCCAAAAAATTAATCTCCCACATGTTAAATTGGATTTAATATGATTAAAATGATTTATGGTATTTTATTTTACAAGGAAAATTTGATTAATTGGAATATTTATGGGTGACCGAATTATTTGAACGTTTTTCATATTACCGGTTGTGTGAATCAATTGGATCGGTTCGTATTGTTGATTGGATCAATGTGTCTCTACGCTTTCCATTTATATAGTATTTATTGGATGAATGCTTTTGAATGGGGATGTGGTTCGTGGACTTAGTTTTTGAATCGTTCGTTTTATTCGATTGGGTTGTAAAGGCCGTTTTGAGCCTATTTATTTTACTAGAAACATTTGTATCTAGGATGCAACTTTCAATGTAAAATTTCTATGTAATAACGAAGACCGGAGCAAGATCCATTTCGAGAAGACGAAGATTCAAGACGAAGACTTTTAATTAGATTACGGAGTTTTTGTTTTCTAGGAACGGTCCATGAACCACATGTTGGTAGCAACTAGGTTGTGAATGGTTGTTTCATATTGTATGAATGCCACAAACGCGCATAATTGAATTAATGTGAAAAGTGTAACATTAATCGCGATAATTCTCCGACAACAAATTATTAAGTTTATAAGGTTTCAAGGTTTTCCTTCCCTCCATCTAGCTTTCGGGAAATTGAAATCCAAACCGGATGTGCTATGCTTCCGAGTTATCGGGGTAGTCGTTCGGGGAGGACGGATAAAATACCGGGAGCGCAGAAACCTGATAGGTTGTCGGATAACATTCAATTGTGAAACTAATTTACGTCGATGGTATAAACTTAACTTGTTCACAAACCATAGAAACCGTATAGGTTGAGGGGAGTGAACAAGGGGAAAAAGAAGATCGAATCATCCATTAGATGGGTTGGTTTTGGACACCACTTTATGATGGATGATTCGATCTTCTTTTTACCCTTGTTCACTCCCCTCAACCTATACGGTTTCTATGGTTCGTGAACAAGTTAAGTTTATACCATCGACGCAAATTAGTTTCACAATTGAATCTTATCAGGCAACCTAACCTGTTCGGTTGCCCTCTATTAAGATTTATAAAGAACTCGATAACCACTACGAAGTAGAGCGATGATACTTCCGCATTTCACATGGGAGTGTGTTATTCCGATAAAAATAGTGGGAGCTGGGTAACAAGAATAGAAAAGACCTTAATTTTATACTCAGATCATAATTAAACAAGTCACTAAATAATCTGTCGTACTTAATGCAGACATAACTCTCAATATTACAATGCACCCACTCGCAATTCTACTCGAAAAGAACACCTTGATCGGACCTAACTTTGTGGGTTGGCTCCGCAATCTGATGATAGTCCTCAGTATTGAGGTACTAGGATATGTCTCGGAGACGGATATTCTGGCGCCTCTAGTGCGGACAAGAGCCAATCAGGAATAGATTGAAAACCAAGAAAAGTGGGTTAAGGATGACGTGAAAGTCCATGCTTATATGATGGCTTCCATGTCTAATGAGCTTCAGAG
This sequence comes from Orobanche coerulescens, assembly GCA_033398695.1. Lineage (NCBI taxonomy): Eukaryota > Viridiplantae > Streptophyta > Magnoliopsida > Lamiales > Orobanchaceae > Orobanche > Orobanche coerulescens. The sequence goes on along the minus strand of CM065811.1, from coordinate 90,422,497 downwards.
AGCTCATGAGAAAATGACTTCTACTAGGCAGATTCTATCTCACTTAACCGAGCTTTATGGTGAGCACAGTCGAACTGCTATATATGAGATATCCAAGCAACTGTTCGGTGCAAGGATGAAGGAAGATGAGAAGGTTGGGGACCACGTCCTCAAAATGATATCTATGATCGAAAGATTGGAGGCTCTTGATTTTAAGATGGATACTTCTCTTCAAACCGACTTTATCCTACAGTCTCTCCCTGAATCCTTCTCATAGTTTGTTATGAACTTCAACTGCAATGAGATTGCATGTAACTTAGCTGGGCGAATGAACAAACTCGTGACCGCTCAGTCTCATATGAAGACTCTGCGGATGAAGGAGTCTGCCCTTGTGATTTCTTCTGGACCTCGGAGGTCTAAGAACAAGAAGAAAAAGACCAAGAAGCATACAGGACCACAAGTCAAGGAATTAAAGGGTAAGGGCAAGGCCCCGATGGTTCCAAAGAGCAAGAAGAAAAAGGACGCATGTCTCAAGTTCGGTGAGCTGGGCCACTGGGCAAGAGACTATCATATTCTTCATGGCGCTTCAGGTACAGAACTTTTAGTTTTGGAAACAAATTGTTCTGCTACTGTATTTTCTACTTCTTGGATACTGGATTCTCGTGTTAGTTCTCATATTTATACCATGAATCAGGATCCGAAACAAAGTAGGATGCTTGGAGTTGGAGAAGTGATGGTCACTGTCGGAAGCAGGCATAGTGTCAAAGCAACCGACATATGATCACTTCTTTTGGATTTAGAATCCGGCTTTGTTTTTAGAAGATGTACTTGTTTTGCCCAAGGGGCATAAAAACATTGTATCCATTCCGGTCATAGATCAGAAAAGCTTTTCATTTTTCATTGGTGATGGTTCCTGTAAAATTTATTTCAGAAATAAACTAGTGGGCACTGCTACATTGTTAAATGGATTGTATCATCTAAACCTCATTAACAAAGTCATTGTGAATACTATGACTAGGAAACGTGGTAGGGATAAAACTAATCATGTTTTGAAATGGCATCTTAGACTTGGTCATGTTTGTCAGACCAAGGTTTACAAAATGGAAAAGATGGACTTATGGGTCCATTGGGATCGGATCCCTTTTTCCAACATGTGAATCTTACCTTAAAGGCAAAATGACTAAGTCTCCCTTCACAGGGATTTTTTAAAGAGCCGCTGATAAACTAGGATTAATCCATACCGACGTATGTGGTGCTTTGGAAGCAGCACATGATGGATACATGTATTTTATTACGTTTACAGATGATCATACTAGGTATGGTTATGTATACTTAATGAAACATAAATCCGAGGCCTTTGAGAAATTCCAGGAATTTAAGGCCCTAGCCGAGAAACAAACTAGAAATCATATCAAAGCACTTCGGTCGGACTGAGGTGGCGAGTATATGAGTACGGAGTTTGACGAGTTCCTTAAGGAACATGGAATATTATCACAACTTACACCTCCAGGAACTCCTCAGTTAAATGGTGTGTCAGAAAGAAGGAACCAGACCTTGTTGGACATGGTCCGTTCCATGCTAGGCTATACTGACTTACCGATTTACCTGTGGGGGTATGCACTCCTGACTGCTACATAAAACTTGAACAGATGTCCTTCTAAATCCGTTCCTAAAACTCCACATGAGATGTGGGAGGGCAGGAAACCAAGTCTTAATCACATTAGGATTTGGGGATGTCCCGCCTATGTCAAGAAGACTAAGGTGGACAAAATGGAAGCGAGGTCCGTGAGGAGATGTTTTATTGGATTCCCATCTGAGGCGATGTGTTATCTATTCTACATGCCCAAAGATCAAAAGATCGTTGTTGCTTTGCATGCACACTTCCTGGAAGATGAGTTCATTAAGGAAGGCGGAGCATGTAGAAATATTTCTTTGGAAGAATACAAATGAAACTCCTCACGAGACACCTGCGCAAGAAATTGGAACCGAACCTTCTGTAACCCAAGTACAACCAGCTCGTAGGTCTAGTAGGGTGTCTCAATTACCTAAGAGGTATAGTTTTATGTAATTGAAGGAACTGGGTTTCCATGAGGTTCCGAGTGATAGCCAAGAGACCAACCCAACGACCTATGACCAAGCGATGGTGGATGTAGACTCCGTGATATAGACTGTAGCAGTCTTCACCAAGTTGGGACCTTCATTTTGACGAGGCAGTCAGAAGTTTGACTTCGTGCAAAATGAAGAGGAACCTTGTGTATATAAGAAAGTTAGTGGGAGCAAGATCGCATTCTTAGTACTATATGTAGATGACATTCCACTAATAGGAAATGATGTGGGAATGCTCAGTTCTGTGAAAGCTTGGCTTTCGAGTAATTTCTCCATGAAAGACTTGGGAGAAGCTACCTATATTCTTGGTATTCGGCTCTACCGGGATAGAGCAAAGAGAACAATAGGTTTCTCCCAAGTCCTGTATATAGATAATATCTTAAAGAGGGTTCCTTCCGATGCGACATGGAATAAAACTCTCCTCGAAGACGTGTCCTCAAAGTGAGGAACAATGAAAGGAAATGAGTAATACACCATATGCTTCAGAAATGGGTAGCCTAATATATACTTTATTGTGTACGAGACCTGACATTGCGCATGTTGGGAGCGTGGTAAGTAGGTTTCGGGCTGATGCAGTTAGGGAACATTGGACTGCCGTAAAGAACATTCTCAAGTACTTGAGAAGGACTAGAGATATGGTTCTTATGTATGGCGGTGGAGAACTGAATGTGATGGGATTCACTGTATTGGAATTCCAAGATCAAAAAGACGATCCTACGTCTACTTCTGGCTAAATTTACTCTTAATAAAGGAGCAGTATCTTGGCATAGTGCCAAGTATAGCGAGACTGCTGGTTCCACCTGTTAGGCTGAGTATAAAGCGGACTCATAGGCCTCCAAAGGAAGGATTTAGAAGTTACTGGGTAAACTTCACGTGACACCATGTGCTGCACTGCCTATTTTCGTTTTTATACGATAATAATAGAGCGGTAGCACAGGCCTGGGAGCCGAGGTTTCATAATGGTACAAAACATATTGAGAGAGAGTATCATCTCGTAAGAAAATTTGTTCGCAAAGAGATACATTGTGCTGCATAGAGTAGAGTCAGCCGACTACGTCGCTGATCCACTGACCAAGCCACTTTCTCAGATTACCTTAGAGCGTCATCTGGAGAACATGGGTATTAGATACTATAGTATGTGGCATTGAGTGCAAGTGGAAGATTTTTAGGAGTATGCGCTCGAATGCCACTCAGAGGTTGTTGAGTGAGGGCATTGTACTTGTTATTATGTAAACCATTAATATAAGGCAATGGATGTTTCTTTATTTACTGGTAGTTACTGGAATTCCTAACTCGTAAATATACATATAGAAACTAGTCCGTGTATTTGAAAGCAAAACATTCAACTCCTTATTGGATAAGGGGGTAGGCACTGGAAAGGTTTATAGCTCAAATACTTAATCGTTGGCAAGTCGATGAAACTTGAATGGGCGTTAAGTTTATGTGAAGACTTGTATGACGTGTTTTTGACATGGAGATTGCCTTTCGAATACTAATGGTTAATGGAAGCACACATTATAGGCATGCTAATTAGATTAGTATACTCGAACCAATGCACCCTCGATTCGTCACACGAATTTCACTCTGGGACAGTCAATGACGGAATCGAAAGGTTGTGATAAGTATTCGTGAACCTTCGACTTGAGGATTTAGTAGGGATTTGCTTGTGACGTCAAGATTTTCATTATAGTAGTTCGACCCTGTAAACAGGGAGGTGTGGGTCAACCTCAACGTGCATCTTGACGGGCAAGTAGCAGGTCCTACTGAATACCAAGATAGAATTCTTTCTCCCGTCAGTGAGCGGGTTATATATCCTATGCGGTTATTGGCAGATGAGATCATATGTCTTTGGACAAAGCATTGTAGCTTGTTGTATTGGATACACGAGAGCTCGATGATCTCGATTTGCATTAACGCATGCATAGCGTCAAGTACATATAGGGTTTGACTGACCGTGATCCTATAACTTGATCGGGACATTTGAAAGAAGCGTTTATACGTATAATGGCATTCACGACAGAATGGTTCTTGAATGATCCCAATCATTCATTCTTAGTTGGGGTACGGTGTAGGCCGCCAGGCTGGCTAGGTGGTGCTACTACTCTTTGGTTCCTCCCATTGGTGACTGAGACGGACCTACCGAGTCGTGCATTAGGATTGATGACGGAATGAATCAAGCTTAATTCTCTCATTATGAATATTAGATATTGGATATCTAAATTTGGGACATTGGATGTTTAAATTGATTTATTGGGTAAATTAATTTACGTCCTAATAAATTAAATAAATTACTGGGCGATTAATTTAATTCATGGATATAATTATTTCTTGGAGAAATTAATTATGTCATAATGTATTTGATATGATAAAATTAATTGGATTAATTAATCGATATAAATACATCGGAATAGAATCGGAGTTTATCTGTTTGGACTCACGAGAGTCCGAAATGATCTGAACTCGTCTGATTCATCCACATAGCCCCCCCCCCCCCCCCCAAATTTTTCCACCCACCTTCACTTTGTCTTTGTTTCATTCTTTATTTAGTGATAAAGACATTAGGGTCATGATATCATTTTCATGGTGGGGTTGATCACTCATGTGATGAGTTGTATCATGTGAAAAGGAATTAAATAAAGGAAGGAAGACTTCATCTCACTCACTTGATCAATCATACGGTTCATTGAGAGAAAGAGAGAGAGAGAGAGAAAGAACTTTGAGTTCATTTCATAATTCTCTAGTCTTCTTCTTCCTTTTCTTCATTTCTGTTCTTGGTAGTTCTTAGAGAAAAATTAAGAATTCAAAGAGAGATTGTGAGTTATACACTTAGAGTGTTATAATTTCATATTGGAAGCTTCATCACTTAGCTCTAGCCGTATCCTCGGAGGATAGCAAGGTGATCGTCGTTTCGGTCGTTTCTCCGGCGCGTGGCAAGTAGAGACGCGGTGCTTTCGGCGTTGGATCATTCAAGAGCTTGGATCGGATTACATTGTAGGGAGATCGCCTAAAGTTTGGGGAATAGCTCGAGAGAAGATTACCATTCAATCAACGGACTTTGAGGGTATGTGTTTCTCGTATCTTATTTGTTCATTCAATATTCGTATATACGTAGCTCAATCGATCCTCGTAGGATTCGGATCGAATTAATTTTCGTTTTACCGCTTCTGCTGGGCCTTCAATTTAGGCATCGAATCCTAACAGGCTTAACGTATGCTTTTAAACTGTTGAGTTTTGGCATTTCGGGCCTTGTAGTTTCAAATGAGATTTTTACGACGGTTTTGATAAATGGATTTTATAAAGTCTTCGAATATTTTTAAGATATTACCATCATTGCCGCTTAGGCGTATTTGAGATGTTTGTAAAAATATCTTTTAGCCTTGTGGGTTCCGTTTCGAGGCCCACGGCGCTATAATATTCCCGGATGACTCTGGGGGTGTTACAGTGTGCACAATCCAATACGAAAACATCAACATATGACCATGTGTGCCTGGCTAAAAATCCTACACATAACCAATCGGCACACAGATATGATTCCAGATATGTACCAATACAACATGACAACGAAACTCAATAAATCACACATTCAATCAAGAATCAATACACTCACCGAAGGGACAATAATGATCAACGAGACCAACGATACAAAGGTGATGAACTTGGTAATACAATCCCATAATGAAGGGTACAATGATCAAGAACAATATCACATTACGAATCATAGATTCATAAAGCATTTCATATATACGAAACGTATAATGTTCACAAGAATTTATTCATCATTATAACCAAGCAAAATAACTTGCCTCAACCCCGTAGACGAAATAGTCCTTCTTTTAAGGAATGAACGGACGGTTTCATCGACTAATAATACTCACTCGAACAAGCAACCTTGAATGAAACGTAACTCATTCAACAACACATTCATACAATATTGATATCAATTCATAGGAAACGACACCCATAATTTTATCCAAATAGTTCATCCTATCCCAATGAACATTCTATCATCTTATTAACGAACTTTAATACACCCAATTCATCTTTAAAAATCAGATACCAAGTTCTTAAGGTTTTTCAACATTTATATCATCTATTACACAAAGATTATCGCGAATGAATTCAAGTACTCATTCTATTATGACATTATCATCAATAATCATCATAATCTCCCTAAGAACACTATCAACCTACGAACATGATGTTTTATACAATCCTAAGTCATCAAAACATCCAGTTTAAACTTGAATATACCAAAGCTATAATTATTTTCTTCAAAACTCATTATTATCTCCCAATGAATTTGCTAAGCCATTCCAAAAACATAGTTATATCATATAGAATCTTTGAGTCTCAAGAACATCATCCTATTCCTCATCATGTTATCTTAAAAATCAATAACAACCATGTCATCCATAAACATGTCACCAGAACTGTCGGACAATTTCGTGCTTTGGAAATTTCGTCGTCTTTGATCGATGAGATTAAGCTGAAGCAGTTAGAGGACCCGATGATTACTCAAATCCGAGAGAACGTTCTTAAAGGAAAGTCTCCTGGATTTGTGATTCACGAAGATGGTGTTTTGAGGTTTCGGGGTCGGCTTTGTGTGCCGAACGACTCAGAGTTGAGACAGAGTATTTTGCGGGAGGCCCATGCTACACCTTACTCCGTTCATCCTGGTTCGAGTAAGATGTACAAGGACTTGAGAAGGAACTTCTGGTGGAATGACATGAAGGAGGAGGTCGCGCAGTTTGTAGCAAGGTGTTTGACTTGCCAGCAAGTCAAAATCGAGCATCAGCGACCGGCTGGACTTTTGCAGTCACTTCCCATTCCGGAATGGAAATGGGAAGATATATCGATGGATTTCATTACGAGTCTGCCGAGATCGAGGTCGGGCATGAATATGGTATGGGTGATAGTCGATCGTCTGACCAAGTCGGCACATTTTCTGGGCATCAAGGACACTTGGGGCCTGGAGAAGTTAGCTCATGTGTTTATCGCGCAGATCGTGAGACTTCATGGTACCCCGAAGTCTATTGTTTCGGACCGTGATGGCCGTTTCGTATCGCACTTCTGGCAGGCGGTGCATAAGGCGTTGGGTACCCGGCTGCATTTGAGTACCTCTTTTCATCCCCAGTCAGATGGACAGTCGGAACGCACTATCCAGACGTTTGAGGACTTGTTGCGTGCCTGTGCTCTCGATTGGAGTAGTGACTGGGAGGAACATTTGCCGCTGATCGAATTCATGTACAACAACAGTTGGCACGCGTCGATTCGGATGGCACCGTATGAGGCACTTTATGGGCGGCGATGTCGATCACCGATTTGTTGGAATGAGGCGTCCGATTTGATCGGGACTGAGCCGGATGTCGTTCTAGAGACGAGGCGGAAGATAGAATTAATTCGAGAACGGATGTTGACTGCCCAGAGTCGACAGAAGTTGTATGCCGATGTCCATCGTCGACCTTTGGAATTCGAGGTAGGAGACCACGTTTTGCTAAAGGTGTCGCCGACAAAGGGAGTTTTTCGTTTCGGGAAGAAAGGGAAGTTGAGTCCGAGATTTATCGGCCCCTTTGAGATCCTCGAGCGAGTCGGTGGGTTGGCATACCGTTTGGCGTTACCTCCGGCCTTGAGTCATGTTCATAACGTTTTTCATGTTTCCCAGCTGAGGAAATATGTCCCGGATCCTAGTCACGTCATCGATTATGGCGAGATTGATATCGCTGAAGATATTACTTTCGAAGAGCGTCCTTTGAAGATTTTGGAGCATCGTGAGAAACGATTGAGGCATAAAACCATCCCTTTGGTCAAAGTGCAGTGGTCGAGACACGGTGTCGAGGAGGCAACTTGGGAAACCGAGGATAGCATGCGTGCTAGGTACCCAGAGTTGTTTGTTTCTTTAGTTTCGGGACGAAACTTATTTTTAGAGGGGTAAAATGTAATATCCGTATTTTTCTTTCCCTTGTATTTTCTTTTTTGGTGTATTTCTCGATCGTAGTGACCCTCGTGTACTTTTCAGCGTGTCCTTCCTGTCAAACTGTTGAACTGTATTCTCGTTATTGTTGTGCGGAACCGCCATTTCGGGGTTGCCGTGGATCCATTTCGTGTTATTAGTCCCCAAATATTGATTCCTACCGTTTTATTCTCTTTCCGGATCATTTTTATCATTTTGGGACCCAAAAGGGGGTGTGGGCCGCGGCACAAGATATGCGTGCCGCGGCACACAAATTCCTTCAGTTGTTGGTTGAACAAACTGTACTGTGTGCCGCGGCACACCCATCCGGTGCCGCGGCACAGTGCCAGGCCAGTGCCGCGGCACACCTGTCCGGTGCCGCGGCACACTCGTGTGTCTTCTGCGACCTAAACCTAATCAGACGGTGCCGCGCACACGCAGCTATGCCGCGCACAATGTCGAAACACAGGAGTAATTTTTGGCCTCAGTGCCGCGCACACTTCGCCGTGGCCGCGGCACACAAAGCGGTCAATCAGGTGCAACTTCGTCCTTATTAGACGAAATCGGCCATTTCCTCCTTCATTTCACCTGCGCGAGAGAGAGAGGCCTAAGGGGGGAGAACTACTCAGCTTTCTTCATTCGGGGGGTCGATTTTCATCATCTTTCTTCGGTTGTGAGGATCGGATAATCAATCTAACGCGTGTTCTACGGATCTTGGTACTTGAATCCCCAAAGGTAATATTTCTAAAACCCTATTTTCGATTAATTTGGGGGTTTTGGGATTTTCTTATGATTAGTTCCGTTTTGTTGGTGGATTCATGATGTATACGATTAATATTGTTAGTATCTTTAGTTTTCCTACGGATTCATGGATATTTTGTGGATTTTTACGGAATCGAGAGGGTTTGGTTGTGGTCCGCCCTCGTTGTTATTTTTGGTACGAATATACATGAATCGTAGGTGGGTTTTCGGGTGTATTCCATTTCCATAATCGTTTAGAAGTGGTCGTGATTGTGCTATTCGAATCGTTAGGTTCATTTTCGTCGGTTCCTCGCGATTGTGCTTGATTCTTCCGTTCCGTTCGTGTCAACGTCTATTTAATCGAGGCAAGTATCCTTATGAACTTACGATCTTGACATAGTAGTTTTGTATGAGAAATTGTGTGTGTGTGTATGCTCACTACGGGTTAGATCCGATGGGGTCTCGGTAGGGCTCCACGAAGCTGTAAAACCGCGAGCTTACTTTTAACCACTGTGGGTTAGATCCGACGGGGTCTCGGCAGGGATCCACGAAGCTGTGGGTCCGCGGTTAATTGTGGTGCATTTTTACAAATGTGGTTTGATCATTGGCATTTCCGGAAATGAGTGTTTTGGAACTATGTTTTCTTGAATTGCATGCATTACTATATGTGTAAGATGTAAGTCGTTCATCTGGTTACTTGTACTAGCGTAATTGCTAACCCCTCTGGGGACCCGTTTTGGGGAAATTCGTTTTATGAATTTCAGGTCAGGTTCATCGAGACGAGCGGGCGCTGGACCAGTATGCGGATGATGGCCGTGCGTGATGATTGTGCACAAGTGGTGTCTTGTTGCTTTCTATCTTTTACCTTTGTGGTCTTTCAACTAATAGAAGTACTCGAGTACTTAAGAACTTTTACTTGTCGGGATTGTATTGTTGTTTATTATGTTGTGATGGATTATGGTGTCATGTTTGACCGGTTAAACCGGGTGAATTATTTTGTTGGGCGTCCTTATGACGAGGTATTTTTCTGTTGTCTCTGTGAGTCGATGAGTATGATGCTTGTTCAGCCTGGTGGGTCCCATGTAGGGATTCACGGCGCTGTAATATACCTCGGATATCCTGGGGGTGTTACACTTTTGGACCCTTGATATTGTTGAGTTTTGTTGACACTTCGGTGAGTTGTTCGATTCCTTGGTAAAAGTGTAATTCGTTGCGTTTCGTTGTCATGTTGCATCGTGACATCTCTAGAGTCATATCTGCGCGCCGATTGGTTATGTGTAGGATTTTTAGCCGGGCACTTGATGATCATGCGTGGATGTTTCCGCATTTAGATTGTTCACACGAGACGTAGTTCGTGAGGCTAATTAGGTACATCGTCCCACGTATATTCTGGATTCCGTATACGGGGTGGACATGTGCACGGACACATTTCCGGATCGGGCGTACTGTGACGTCCGTCTTGAGCCATACTATATGGTCGTTCGTATATTTGGTTATGTTCGACAATTGGGACTGATTGTTTATACGCCTTCGGGGTATATTCAGTAGTCGGTGGTTTTCTTTGAGATCAGTATATATATGAATTGTATAATGTTATGAGAATCATTATCATGTATAGCTTACCTTGTGGTTTGGGGCGAAATACTTGTATTTCAGGGCGAGGAAAGGGCAAGGCACAGGAGGAGCACAACGGCGACGGAGGATTCTGAAGTATGCTATTCCGGGGGGGGCCCGAGTCTTTTGGTTGTTCGGTTATGTTTTATTGTGACTTTCATTTTATTTTGTGTCGGATGAATGTACTAAAATTTATTAGGTACTGCCCATCGTCATATGGTCTGTACCGAATTTGGATCCTATGTATGTTTGCTCGTATTTAAAGATATGAATAACTCATACTCCACACCGGGGTTTTGATAAATGTTGTGGTACGGTGCCACGTTGTCGGATTTTGAATGAATATTGTGATATCGCCTGGTGGGTCCCGGTAGGGGTCCACGGCACTGTAATAGCCATTGTTTTTGGGCTGTTACACCAGGCATGTATATTAGTTTTGAAGTACTCCTTTCTCTAATATATCAGGATGATTTAGTTCAGCTAAGGAGAAAATACAACAAACTTGAAGATTACAGACCTGAAGATATATCTCTGTCCCTCTTAAGAATGATTTCCTACAATATTGGACAGGCAAGTCGTGTTGCAAAGTGTCTGATCTCGATAAGTTTAACGAATTTCATACTCCACTTTAAATAATGAAAGTTCCAAATAATCATTGTATATGAAGCCGCTAAATATTTAATCGTGTAATAATATTTTTTTATAGTGATTTTTGTTTAATTGACCTTTATTATTGAAATATTACTTATGATCAATGATGTAGCTACTTATGTTAAATATTATTCAATTAATATTGGTAATCTATCTTTTCAGAAGTGTCGTTAAGATTCCTTAAAATGAATTCAGTGCTTGATTGTCGTAACATGTGGCATGTTCTAATTATTCTTGACGTTTGATATATAGTATGATAGGTGTTCTTAGATGTAGATGCATCTGATATAATATTTTAGTATATTTCAGGTATCTTACTTAAATGCATTATGATTTGGACTTAAGCGTATATTCTTCGGAGGTTTTTTCATCCGGGGCCATGCCTACACTATGGACACCATCTCATTTGCTGTCCACTTCTGGTAAAAAATGTTTTTTTTTTATATATTTTTAATAATTTTTCTCTTATATTTACTTGTATGAAGTAGGATTTGTTAGTCTGCTCTCTCAAATTAGATATCTATTGTTGTCGACTAGTATACTCCTCGTATGACCCGTTCTTCGGTTACCATTTTCTTAGATCAAAGGGACAAGCACAAGCAATGCTTTTAAGACATGAAGGGTTTTTAAGACACAAGCAATGTTTTTAAGAGATCAATGCATCGAAGATGATTTCTCTTGGTATGCTGTATACTTGCTTATTACCTACATACACCTGGAGTTTGATTTGTCTGGAACTGGTATAACATAAGTCTTCCAGGTTCTTACATCGTCTAAAACTTTAAATATTACTATTCTATATGTATAAGGTCTCAGGTCTATCTATCTTTTTAAGTGGGTGAAAGGCTGAGTATATTATCTCTTCTCTTGTGGCTTTGTTCATCTATGGAACTGGAGATCATGATGGTGTCTGTACTGAAAATTGTAGTGCAACTATTGAAGAAGCAGCAAAATTATTGGTCCGGCCATTGGATTTACTAGGTCTGTTCACTCTGTCAAAAAGGATGGTATATCCCTAGGAGGCTCACTGCCTCATTCGTCGACTCATTCGAAAAGGTACTTTGTTTACATCACGTAGAAGTGAGGCTATAAAGAGGGCATGGCCACTGGTTTCTTGTTTACTAGTAAAAAAAAATAGCTAGTTTGGGCATTCACTGTGTACAACCCAGTGTTTTATTTTGGTGTATTATTTACTTTAGTTTGACATAAATATTTAGAAAATAGAACCCCCCATCCCGCTTCTTTTCTGTGTTTTTACCATAAAAATGGTTGTTGACAATAAAAGGAGAAATGGCAAAATATCAGTTGTTCAGAATCAAAGACATTAAAATGTTTATGGATATTTGATCAATTTGTGGCCTCTTGTTAATTTGCAGACATTTGATATGGAAGAGCCTTATTCGAAGGATGATATTGATGATGTACGAAGACGTTGGACTCGATATTTTCTTGATTTACATCTTTATCGAAGTAGTAAGAGAGGAATATGGGAACCGGGTACGTAGGGATTTGCTGCGTAGGGATCATTCATCATTTTGTGATTGTACTTTTTTTTGCAAGATTTATAAATCTCTTGTAGTAACTGTTGTTGTACATTTTTTGCAAGATGTAAACAGGGTTTTGTAATAGACTAGTGTGAACTTGCTAATTTGGGTAGAATATATGGTGTCTTGTTGGAGATTTTATTGTTCATGTTATGTTTTATAGGAGGAATTCTGTCGTGATCTGAAAATTGCCACTTTTGTGAACAGAGCTTTTCTAAATCTGCCATTTTTTGAACCAGAATATCAATTTTTCTAAATCGGTTAAAGCAGTAACCTATTTAGAATATTACACATTCTAAATCGGTTAAAGCAGTAACCTATTTAGAATATTACACATTCTAAATCGGTTAAAGCAGTAACCGATTTAGAAACTAAACCTTCTAAATCGGTTATATCAACTTACTAAATCAGTTAATTAACTGATGTTAAAAGTATTTTTTACATCAGGTAAATAACCGATGTTAAATGCGTCGATTTTCTAAATCGGCTAGATCTATAACGGTTTGAGACCCGATTTAAAAGGCCTATTTTAACCGATTTAAAAGGTGTTTTTTCTAGTAGTGGATACAGGAACTCATATGTCATCTCAACTGCTGGAATATCATCAAAGGTTTCTTCTGAGGACTCAATTGGGTAAATCAACTAGTCTTTTTATTTTTTTTTTCTTTGCAGATTCAGGTGAGGATTTGATGATGACGGCTTCCTTATTTTCAGGGGTCTTCCTCTTCCTGAAATGTGCAGACAGTGGAAGGTTGTCGCTATCTTCATCATCTTCTTGTTGGGCAGGTGCCATGATTAGTTGTTCCTCAACAACATGTATTGACACGTTCCACTAGTGCTTTTCCTGTTGATTTTGTAACGTGCAAAGTCAGCATCAGAATATCCTAATAATTCAAAGTTGTCATCTTTTGGATACCATAATCCAAAATTGATTGTGGATTTTATGTATCTGATTTTCCTTTTTGCTGCTTCCTGGTGGGACTACTTTGGCTTAGACTGAATCTTGCACACACTTCTACTGCATATGCAATGTCAGGGCTGCTTGGAGTGAGGTATAGTAATGATCCAATTAGTCATCCGTAGTATATTTGATCCACCGGAATGCCTTCATCATATGCATCAATGTGGAGAGATGTGGTCATTGGTACTATCAGGGGCTTGGCTGACCCCAAGTCAAATCTTTTGATCAACTCCCTTGTGTATTTTGCTTGGTTGATGAATATTCCAGATTCATCTTGTTTAACTTGTAAACCAAGAAAGAAGTTCAGCTTACCCATCATGCTAAGCTCAAATTCTCCTTGCATGAGGTTTGAGAGGTTTACACACAGCTCAGGGTTGATTGAACCAAATATGATATCATCCACATATACTTGAACTAGTAGTATGTGGTCTTCATGTTCAATTCTGAATAGAGTTTTGTCTACCTTTCCCTTACAAAATCTATTCTTCTCAAGAAATATGGATAAAGTCTCACACCAGGATCTTGGTGCCTGTTTGAGTCCATATAAAGCTTTTAGCAACTTGTAAACTTTGTCTCTTTTGACAAATCCAGGGGGTTGCTCAACATAAACTTCTTCTTCCAGTACTCCATTGAGGAATGCACTTTTCACGTCCATTTGGTATACTTCAAAATTTTTGAAAGCTGCATAGGCAAGGAATAGTCTGATTGATTCTAGCCTTGCTACAGGTGGATATGTTTCATCAAAATCTATTCCTTCACATTGAACATATCTTTCTGCAACCAGTGTCGATTTATTCCTAACGACAACTCCATCTTCATCACACTTGTTTTTGTAAACACATTTGGTGCCAATGACCTTCTTGTGATTTGGTCTGTCTATCAGCTCCCATACATTGTTCCATTCCATTTAGTTTAACTCTTCTTGCATTGCAATCACCCATTATGTAGTCATCTAGGGTTTGTTCTATTGTTTTGGGCTCTATTTGGGATATGAAGCAAGAGAGCATTGTCATTCCTGTTGGTTGTCTTGATTTTCTGGTTTTGACTCTATCAGTTAGGTTCCCAATTATTTGTTTAATGGGGTAATCCTTTAGCCATTTAGGGTATCACCTTCATCTTCTACTTTTATTCATTGATCATCATTCCTTCTTTCTTCGGGAGTGGGCTATGGATTTGTTGAGTCTCTCTGTCCTTCAGCTAGGTTTTGTTGGACTGCAGCTATGTTTGGTTCAGCTGTGATTCGATCATCTTCAGCTATGATTGGTGATCTGGCTGATCTTCAGCTGGATCTTCATCTGCTTGGTCCATCAACCTTATGTCATTGATGATGACTTCTTCTAAAGAGGTGGCTTTGAGCATTTTCTCAATTTGTTCCACCTATTTTCTATACTCAATAGTAGATTCATCAAAGACAACATGAGGTGTTTCTTGCAGAACAAATGTTCTTTTGTTAAATACCTTATATGCCTTGCTTATCTGTGAATATCCCATAAAAAGACCATCATCAGTTTTTGCATCAAAGGCATTCAGTTGGGTATTGCCATTATTGTGGATGAAACACTTACATCCGAAAATATGAAAATAAAAAATAGTTGGTATTCTACCATTCCAAACCTCATAGGGATTTTTAATGTGTCTCCCTACTATCATGCTTCTGTTATGAGTATGGCATGCTGTGTTGACAGCTTCAGCCCAGAACCTTTTAGGAAGATTAGTCCCAGCAATCATTGTCTTGGGTGCTTCCTTGAGTGTTCTGTTCCTTCTTTCATCTACACCAATTATGTGGACAACAACTATGTCCACGTCAGCAATCATTGAACAAATATTTGTCCTACTTTACGTCTCCATGTGCTTTGTTGTTTTTGTTAACTTTTCAATGATTGCTGGCGTAGACATAGTTGTTGTCCAAAACTCGACTGATATTACTTCTTGACAAAACATTGGCTAATGTTCTGCCTTGGTAAATTCGGCTGATATTTCATCTTGAAAGTTGGATGATATTTCGTTTTGACCGAAAACCCGACTGATATCTATCTGGTCAACCTTAGCTGATATTCTCCTTTGACCAAACTCGTCTGATGTTTGACTGTTTTATACTTAGCCAAAATTGTGTTTAGTGATGTTCAGTTGTACTTTAGCCAAACCCGACTGACATTTTGTTTTGACCAAAAACCTGACTGATGTTTCATATGGTCAAACATAGCTGAGATTTTTCTTTGACCAAAACCCGACTGATCTGATATTTTGCCCACTGTTTTTAGACTGCTCTATACTTAGCGAATAATTCTATCTGATCAACATGATCAATAGGTAGCCTAAACTTTTAAAGGCCTATAAAAGATACTCATTTGGTTCTTGTTTACAATGTTAAGTACTTTAAGCATACATTTGAAATAAACTTTGAATACAGGGATGACCTCATCAAAATCTCAAAAATAAATTCCTAACATCATCTACATATAAGACTAGGAAGACGACTATGCTCCTACTCACCTTCTTGTACACACATGGTTCATCTTCATTTTGAATAAACCTAAAGTCTTTGACAGTTTCATCAAAATGAAGATTACAGCACCGAGAAGCCCACTTGAACCCATAAATAGATCTTTGAAGCTTGCAAACCTTTTTAGAATTTTCTAGATGAACAAAAACTCTCAGGTTGTGTCATGTACACATCATAGAGTAGGTTTCCATTAAGAAACACTATTTTGACATCCATTAGCCATATCTCATAATCATAGTACGTGGCAATAGCAAATAAAATTCTAATCAATTTAAGCATGACTACTAGTCTAGCTTTACAGGCTTGCAGATTGTCGTCCTTGTCTTTCTTCTTTTTGAAGAGCCATTTGCACCTAATGGTTTTAACACCATCAGGTGGATCTATCAAGTTCCAACTTGATTGTCGTACATGGACTGCATCTCTGACTTCCTCGCCTCTATATTCCTCCGACTCTGGGTTTCCTCGAGTGTTACTTTTCACCCACTTTCTCTTTTGAAAATAAATTATCTTTCTAAGAAGACAGCATTTTGAGCAACAAACACTTTGTTATCTGTGGGGTTATTAAAGTAGTATCCTTTAGTTTCCTTAGGATATCCCATAAATGAACATCTTTCAGATCTGGCTGCCAATTTGGCAAACACTTGGCATCTTACGAATGCTTCACAACTCCAGATCTTTATAAAAAGACAAGCTTGGTCTCATACTATTCCATTTCTCAAATGGTGTCTTTTCAACAACTTTAGATGGAAACTTATCTGACAGGATATTGGTTGCATTGATTTCAGCTGGAGTCAGTTCAGTTGGGATTTCAGCTAGGGTCAGTCCAGTTGGGATCTAAGCTGGGGATAAGATAGCTGATGCTGATTCCACCTCTACTTCGTCATTGGATTCAAACGCCATTTTGTATGATGTTGTGTCTGTTTTGATTTTACCCCGCATCTCTTCAGCTTGAGGTTGCTGTACTGACATAGCCTGTAGTGCAGCTGTGTCAAAATGCCTGAGACATTTGTTGATGTGAAATTTTTTTGGCTTACCTTTGCCCATTCCCAGGTGCTCCAGAATCCAGCTGATTTGAGTACCATAGGTCAACTTCTGGCTGAATTTCTTTTAGTATTATCCCAGCTGACCTTGTTCACCTCTTTTACTAACTGCCTGAAGATATAAACTGCCTGTTAATCCTCTGTTTTTACATTATTGCCCCCATCCCAGTGTATTTTAATGTGGACATCTGATCAAAACTACCAGACATGCCCATTACTATTTTCTTGGTCATGTCCATTATGAATCGAAATTCCTTATGGATATCCGCTTTCTTTGCAATGTTCTTCATTTTAATCGGCTATTCTGGCATCTTAATCCTTTGCCATATGTCCAAATGATTTTGTTTTAGAGCCTCCACCGCTATTGTAATATCCGTAAATTTTTCTATTTTTAGCAGTTTCCATTTTTGGTGTATGTCTATTTTTATCGACTCGCTTGTAACCGTTTCGACATTTTGAATCTATTTTGTTCTTGGAGTTTTTCCATTTGGACGAGTTTTGATGCTGTTTTCACGTAATTTCATTTTATGACATGTTTTGCCGTACGAACGTTCGACTCTTGTAAAACTCGTTCGTTTTCGTTGTTTCTTGGTTTGTACAAGTTCGTATGGTTGAGTTGGTCATGTGGAGACTTTCGGTTTGTAAATCCGACGTCGTTTCGTGATTTTCGGGCACTTGGGCCATTTTTGTAATTTCCTAATAATTTAGGGAATCTTAGTTTCGTTGTCGCATAACGGACCCTCCGGTGGTCGGAATTGTATTTTCTTTCAGCACTTAGCTCCGTCGTCTTGTATGCTTCGCGTCTATGTTCCTGGATTCTGGTCTTGTTGTATGTTTCGTGTTTTAGACCCTCGACAGCAGCTTACTGCTGGTGTGACATCAGCAGTACTGAACTGCTGTGTAGGTAGCGCACGCTACCCCTGTTCCCTTGCGTGCGCTACCGATAAGCAGTTAGCGTACGCTAAACCCCTTTTGTTAGCGTACGCTAACGAATGGTGGCAGTAGCCACTGGACTATCACGACCCCGTTAGCGCACGCTACATATGACAGTTAGCGTGCGCTAACTTCACAATTATATAAGCCCAGCGGGCAGTTTTCAGAGCAGCAGTTTCATTCTTTTTCCTTCGTTTATTCGACGTGCGACCTCAGAGGCGATTTCCATCAGTCTTGATCGGCGTTCTATTTACATTCCATCACCGTAGAGTCGTGCCAACATATTATCATCAGCATAATCGTCATCCATCATCCGAAATCAAGGTATTTTTGACTAGAACCCTAACTCGTCAAATTTGGGGTTTTTTCCGGGTTTTGCTAATTGGAACCGAATTATTCCAGTATGTTATGATATTCTTCACCGTTTGTGATTGTTGAATGATTCCAAATCCAAATTCCTTGATTTTAATCCGCGAATTATCGATACGGGGAGATTTTGCGTAAACCCTCGCCCGTATCAATTGACCGTCTATTGTCGTATATTGTAACCGGGGTTATGGGTGTATTCCAGTAGAATATTGTTGTCCGTTGGGACTGAACTTTATTGATCCTTCGTTTAGGAACCGTCGTTTTCCACTCGGACCGTTCGTAGTCGTGTTTCATCTCCGTTTCTTCAAGAATGTCTCAAAGGCAAGTACTTTACATTTGTTTACATGTTCTAGTATTTGAATTATGGCTATATGTGGTTGTTGTGGGAAGATATGTGTATGTTCACCTAGGGACGGTCCGACGGGGCCTCTAGGGATACGTATTGCCGTGTGTGTGCGTATCACGAACTGTGGTTAGCCACCCAGGGATGTCCGACGGGGCTCTGCGGGGTACGGTGGCCGTGAGTCTCGTGCCAACGGTTAACTTTGAATTATGATTTGTTGGAGATAATGTGTTTTGTGTGTACATCATAAATATTCCGGAATATAAAATGTTTTCTAAAATGACTTTTTGGCGCATGTATTCATCTGATTAGAATGTAGTTCAAATGGATTGTACTTGCACTAGCAGTTGTCGCTAACCCCTTAAATGGGGGAAATACTTTTTGTATTTCAGGTATTGATCGTGGGGACAAGCGAGCACTAGAGCCGTATGAGGATGATGGGCGAGCATGATACTATCCAGAAGTTGATTATTGATGTTCTATATGTCGAATATTTGATATCTTGTTTTGGGGATTATGTTTTATAAAAACTGGTTTAAGTACTCGAGTACTTCTTTTACAAAATTGTTAATGTTGTGTTCCTGTTTGGGAAATGGATTAATGTTGGATTTTATTGTCGGATTGTAATCTTATTTGAATTGTCGTATTATTGATGATTTTTGTCGTTGTCGAATGTCTTGTTTGGTATGTTAGCCTGGTGGATTCCACAGTGTGGGGTCCACGGCGCTGTAATATGCCCTGAATGTCTTGGGGGTGTTACAGAATATGGTATCAGAGCTTAGGTTTATTGATACCTAGGCTGTCGGTCATGTGGGTCTAGTTAAGTGTCGTTTTTGGGACAGTATCACTGTTATGCCATCATCTCAGTACGCCGGTGCTCGTAAGTTTTCCTAACTTGACTCGTTTCACCGTTCTGTTCTATTCATGTCTTAGTATCTTTTGCGTTTTGAGTTTGAATTGTACTTACCCGTTGCTTCTTCAGAATTCCTGCTGGTAGAGGACGCGGACGCGGTAGGGGACGTAGCGCAGCCGGTGGGGCGGCCATGTCCGGTCACTCGGGATCTGATTCGGCGATGCCTTCCTTGTCGAACAGTGTTCCCCCTAGTTCCGGAGGTCAGCAGGACCAGTCTGCTAGCTCCGGTAATGCTCATGAGAATGTTGGAGTGGCCAACATTTTACAGCAGGTAGCGAACCAGATGACGCTACTGACTCAGGCCGTTCTGGTCGGCCATGCTAATGCCAACCCGGTTCCGCCTACTGGGTCCAGCAATGATAAGCTACTTCAGGACGTGATTCGTATGCGTCCTCCGCAGTTTGATGGTGCTTCCGACCCTTCTGGTTTGGAGAATTGGCTGTTCGATATGGAGAAAGTGTTTGAGGCTGCTAATTGCCCCGAGGAGAGGAAAGTACCCATTGCTCAGTACTTCCTTGCCAAGGAGGCAGCGACATGGTGGCAAGCGGTGAAACCGCATGACCGGGAAGCTACGTGGGCAGAGTTCCGGGATCTGATGGAAGACGAATTCTGTCCGTGGCCAGTGAAAGAGGGGAGGATCCGAGCCTTCTTTGAGGCTAAGCCCCAAGATGTACCTATATCTCAAGCCATCAAAGACTACAATCAGCAGTTACATTATGTAAGAAACCAAGTCCGCGATGAGCTCGATAAGATCCGCCACTTTGACATGCGGATGAAACCGAGAGTGCGCCACTACATGTCTGGTCTGGGGTGCACGACTTTGAAAGAATATCAGAATAAAGCGATGGCTTATGAGATGTCGTTTTCTGCGACAGAGACGGCAACCGAAGGAAAGAAACAGAAAACCACCGGTCAGTTTTCGGGAGGCAAGTCAGGAGGATATCCGAAGACTCGATGCAGTTCGCGAGTCTTGAAGTCGATCGCCATCGGTTAGTCGAGAAAGCGATTCTAGGTCTGCTCCTGCTGGTTCCGTTCGTGGTCCTACGTGCTTCAACTGCAGTCGTCCGGGCCACATGATGAGTGAGTGTGATAGGCCTCCGATTCAGTGTCTTTCTTGTGGTCGTATGGGTCATCGTGCTAAGTTTTGTACGGATTCAGTGTCTTTCTCGACCAAACGTCCTTAAGGTGATTATAGGTCGCTCCAACAACCTTGAATAATATAATCACCAACAATTCGCTTAAAATACGAATCAAGCATGATCACAACCAACTCAAAAAGTCGATACAACAACCCAAACTCATTGGGGTAATCTAACAAACATGTTGTATACAACCTACAATTGTTTACAACCAAAACTGAATTATATCAATACCATGCCTCCAATGAGTGATTCAATCCAACAAAACATCATCAATACAATCAGTAATCCAATAGGAATACTCTCTTCGAGATTACGACAACATCTAATCAAAACCCCAAATTCCAAAGTCAACACTCAAGGTGTTCTTGAACAATTTCCCAAATACTCAACAATTCCAAAAAATACACCAATAATTCCATAAGAATACATGTATCCAAGGTAGATAATCCATATCCAACATATTCCAACACAATAGCAAGTTAACTCGAAGATATCGGGAAGAAAACCCTCAAATTCTGAAATTTTAGGTTCATGAAAAGTTACCTTGATTTGAAGCGATGGAGAGTATTAAATGTTGATTAATATGAACTAGGAGCTTATAGATGTTTCTAGATGATTTCAGCTCGAAGAACTCTTCACGAATCGCCCAAAATCGCCCAGAATGGTGGAGAAATGAAGAAATGACGAAATGAGGAGTGAAGTGTCCTATTTATACCAAACCCAGCTTAGCGTGCGCTATCTCCTGCGACTAGCGTGCGCTACCGGGTTCGCCGGGTAGTCCAGTGAACTCCGCCTGCCGCGTTAGCGTGCACTACGTACTTGGTAGCATACGCTAACACCTTCCTCTTAGCGTGCGTTAACCGGATGTTAGCGTGCGCTACCTGATAGTTGATGCCCAGTAACTGGAGTCCAGAACCTACTGTCCTTTGCCCTGCTCGCCTTAGCGCGGGCTACTTTGATGACTTAGCGTGTGCTACCAGTACAGTTAGCATATGATATTTTCCACTCATAGCGTGCGCTACGAATTATCCAATTCAGTCAAGTACCTTTTGGACTGTCTGCCTCACTTGCACTAGCGTGCGCTAATGCTAAGCGATAGCGTGCGCTACCAGTATTCAATTAGCACGCGCTAACAAGAGTACGCAGCGTGCTCTACTCTTCACACACTGACTATCAAAATATGATGATAATGACAATATTCTCATCTCGATCTCAAACAGGGTTGAATGACGAATAATAACTGATATACGATTCAAAAATACGCCGAACAGTGAGCACAAAAGGTTGAATATGATTGATGAATGATTACTAATGAGTGAAAATTACTGAATGATAATAACTGAATTTACAACCGGATATTACATACTCTCCCCCTTAAAAAGAGTTTCGTCCTCGAAACTAAGGGTCAAATAATTCGGGATAACTCTCCCGCATACTATCATCGGTTTCCCAAGTAGCCTCTTTAACTCCGTGTCTAGACCACTGAATTTTCACCAAAGGAATCGCCTTGTTTCTCAACTTCTTGATTCGTCACTCTAGGACTCGTACAGGACGCTAATATCTTGTAATTTTTGGAAGATTAAATTTGGTAAATACCCATCTTTTATATTATTATTTCAATTTCTTCCGCCGTAATTATATTTTCTTCAAGTCAGTAGAGGACTCAACCTTGTAGGCGAGGATTTTATTATTCTTATGTTTCCAAACATTTACTTTTATTATTTTCCAATATAAATATTCATAAACAGTCGGTGCGTTACATAGTGGTATCAAAAAGAAGGTTCTAGTCACCATAAATTCTATAAAAAAATCTAAAATTTTACAATATTATAGACTATTGAGTTAGATTCCCAATAGTTTAAACGACGAGTCATTTGAAGTTCGAACGAGACAGTTGTGATTGAAATAAGACAAGGATATTAATCTGCCGCGATGCAAATTACTGAAATGCCCTTAAAACCGACTTAAAGGGCTACAAATAACCATTGGCTTATTTCTGGTGCATTCCAGCACCTTCTCTCGACCTCACTTCGTCCCTCACCAGAAATATTCATCCTTGAGCTCAAATTTAAGCCATAAGCATGTTTATAACATCATAGAATCAAAGATATGAAATATGTTGTTGAAGAATCAGCCATTTCCTAGCTGAATCAAGGCATGTGGTTTGGAGATCTTCAAGTTCTTTTAAATGATTCTTACTAGTTATTGTTTCTAGGATGGTTCATAGATGTTTTTGAATTTTTAGATGTTCTTGAGTGGTTTTCATCGATTCTAGCGGGGTAGAGATCGAATTCTTCAACCATATTATTTCTTATACACTAAATGCCCGCTAGGTGTTCGATAAAAGTCCCCTTAGAGTATGGCTTCGAATTTCAATTGTTATCTTGATCAAAATCAGTAGCTCTGATATGAATCTTGCTATATTGATCATCTTATGTTCAAAAATTGGGTTTGATAGCCTCTTGTCTGAGTTTTACCGAACTAGTTAAACCGTCGAATTCCAGGCGAGTATTTGATTATGTTTATGTATTATCTTGCAATTTAAAGTGTATAAATATGCTTTTGGAAATGAATTGTTTGTATTCTGAATTTGAATAATGTTTATTGATGTTTTGAATTATTTTTGGGAATATTTTCCAAACATATAAATGCATTTTCATGTTTGAAAAATAAACGATGTTTAAAAAGGATTTCAAAAGTTTTTTCGAAAAGAAACTGAAAATGGTTCTTCAAAAATATCAAGGGCTGGTCTTCTTAAATTATATCGAGATGATGACATTTTATAAATATTTTGTTAGAAATGGTTTGGAGATATTGCCTCTGATTGTGATTGAAAAGCATAGTTGTAACATTTGATGTTTTGAAACTGGCGTCATCAAAGTATGTGGCATCGGACTGTGATTTCTGTGAAATGTGGTAATTTAAAAAAGTGGTGATTTCTGTGGTTTGTGAAATGTGGTCACTGAGTGTGTGCAAGCCAAGTTAAAACCAGCGAGGGTCCCCTAAGATCCATTAGACTGCGAGTATCTGCGGATCACTTGGTTGTGCTATACAACTAGAGAGGGCCTGGCGAGGACTCCTTGGGGTGTGTATCTTGCGTGTGGTACAGGGCCAGTATAGCTCGTGAGGTTGTTTTGTGATGATGGTATGCGTATTATTCCGGAATAATAACATAGGTTATGATGCTGCTGTCATGATACTGTTGAGACTTTGGTAAATGATAGTTATTCTTTTCTCTGGTATTTTTACTGTACTAGGCCCTATGCTTATTATTATTACACGTTATACATACTCGTGTATGAAATACTCGTACTGGCTATTTGCTGACCCATTTGGGGGTGGATACATTTTTGTGTATTCAGGTACAGGTCTTAATGGCGAGGCAGCATAGGACAGACATGATCTTGGTGGGCAGCAGTGATATTATGTACCATTTTGAGTATGTGGTAATCGGTTGTTAAGTGAAGTCGTGTTTTGTTTTGTACTCGCGCGAGTTCAATCCTGTCATATGTATGGAATGTTGTTCAGTTGTTTTGGTGATGTTGTTGTATCAGTTGTGGTTCCCCGGAACAGTGTATCGTTTAGTGTCGTGATGCATATGGTTTAAAGTCGAGTATTGTTAATATATATGAATGTCTTGGTTTTAAATTGTAAAAATGTGGTTTTATGTGGTTTAAGCCTGGTAGGTTCTCCAAAAAGAATCTACGGCGCTGTAATATCTCTGTATATCATGGGGGTGTTACAGAATATGGTATCAGAGTTTAGGTTTATGGATACCTAGACTGTTGGTGTTTTGTGTGTGTTAAATTTGAGTCGGTCATCTGTTTATGATGTCACTGGTTTGCTGCCACTCGTGCTGTTTGCGTTGTAAGTCTCTCTGATCCTTATTTTTTTCTCTAAACCCGTTTTAGCCGCCTTTCCGAGCCAGTCTGAACTTTGTATTGATATAAAAGATCTCTTGTGAACTCTATTCCATTGGAGTTGTGCCCATTGATTTCTGACTCTATCAAGAGACATGCGAGAAACCAGTAACCTGTTTGTACTCCTTCGAACCGTGTGCATTATTTTTCTTTCCCTTATAAATTTGAGGAACTTGTGCATACTGGCGTATGGGGATGGTAAGTCTCTCGACTATAATTCCTTTCATATGTTTGTTGTGATTATGTTATGCTAATTGGGTTAACCTTGATCAAGGGGAAGGAACTTATTTGAGGCAATATTGCTTTGAATATAAATGTGTGTACGTGTACAGTCCGGGTGATAATCGTTATATTGAGTATTTTTGAAAATCGAGTATATTATCGATTTCCATATTTCATAAGAATAGATTTTTAAATATTAATTTTATCCGCTGCACGAATATTTAAAAGTTGTGTTTCGAAATTTGAAACATTGTGAAATCCTACGATTTAAAAAAATCGTCATATCAAATAGTCACGTATTTCAGTGAAAAATCTTTTTTGATTAATGATTTTATATAAGAGGAAAGATTTTAAACTTTTTTTATTTAAATCTCAAAATTCAATTCTTGAAATGTCTCAAATTAGTCACGATATCTTTAAAATTCTAAAAACATAAATTGTTTTGTGCATTATTTGAAAGCAGTTTTAAAATCGACGTACGAAATAAAAACTTCCTCTTCTCATAAAAGAACAGTATTTATGAATTTTGTGCGAAACGTGACTTGCCCTCTCATTTTCAAAAGAATTTTTTCATAGAGCACATGTAGAAGTTTGTCGTCCTCGTAGGAGGACCAAAAATTGGATTCCAAAATTTTTGCACGCTGCGAACTCTAGTTATTCTGCGGCTCATATAGTGTCATTTTCAGATATAATAAGAATACTCAGATTCGTACATAGTACGCATGCTTCCTGGATTCTTTGCCATTTCAGTGTTGCTTATTTTGGGCATTCGGGGATGTTGACCGAACCCTGTGTGGACAACGGTGGTGTTATTATGCGATTGTTTTTTTAGTTGTGTCTAGTGTTAATTACATGTAATCTGTCGAACCTTGATGGATGTGGATGTGATGATGGGTTTGGAAGCGGTGATGTGATTCGTACAACAACGATTCATGCTATTATAACACCACCATATCCGACCGGGAATATTACAGCGCCGTGGGCCCCGAGATGGAAACCACAAGGCTAAAAGATATTTTCGCAAATATTTACAAACGCCCAAGAGGCTAACGACGATACTATCTTTTAAAAACATCGAAGACTTTATAAAATCTATTTATCAAAAGCCATCGTAACATCTCATTTGAAAGGACATGGCCAAACAGCCGAAACTCGATAGTTTAGAGAAAGATTTCCAAATAACTCAAGTTGCCAAAAATCAAAATGGCATGCAAGAAATACTCATGCAGCGGAAAGGACAACAATTAAAAATACTCTAGCAGTGGAATACAACAACTAATCAGAAGACTCGTTTCACAAACACAAGCCATAGCCAGTATCCTCCGGGAATCTCATCTCCTCACGACCGCTACAAGCTCGATATCCAAAGAACCTAAAAAGAAAACCCACGCCGGGGTCAGCCATAATATCCAAAAATGATAACAATCACATCGCGTCAATAATTACATACCAATGAAAATACTAAGTAAGAATACGACCAATGTAATCTTACCGCCATAACTTTACCAAATTCGTAATAATAATTACCAAAGTTCACATCTCGTATCCTTTCAATAACACACTAAGCTCATACCGAAATATCTATATTGTATCTCAACAATACCCAAGGTTCTCGAAATATTATCATAACTCACTGTTACGAAATCTACTAACTCTATCCAACCCAATCCATCGGGTAACCTCATCACATCTCAACACGATAATCTAATGTCCATCAAAAGACAATTACAAAAGGAAATACGGAACATACCTCGAGATGCACAATACCACGACAATCATGTCAGCCTAATCCGAGATCAGATCAATACAAGATACGGACATGGTCCTAACGCAAGACATACAAACGCATACTCATATGACAACGTCAATATGCGCATATCAATAACAACAATGTATACTTATGGATAACCCATAATATATGTATGCAAAACAATAACAACACATGATAATCCAATGATCCAGTGCACACAGCTATAGATGTCCCATGATGATCCCGTCGGACCAACACATGGTGGAAATACCTGTCCAACGATCCAGCGCACATATCTATAGATTCCCATGATGATCCCAACGAACCAACGCATGGTGGACATATGACAACAATGAACAACTGCACAAAACAACAATACACAATGCACGACTGTAACACCCCCGTGATTTACAGAGGTATTACAGTGCCGTAGATTATTTTTGGAGAACCTACCAGGCTGGACTAACATAAAAGACAATAACCATCAATATAAATGAGACATTCACGCACTTAAAACCAACGTCAACTTTGACGACGACATACATCACCAAAACATACCAACACAAGATTCTGTTGGATCACAGCAAAAACAACAGCTCATAACTGATCCAACACATCAACCATAACCTACATCAATACATTAAACTACAAGTATCCCCAGTCGAGAGGCTAGCCAAAGCAGCTCTCTTCGTCACCGTGAAACCAACATTCACTCCTTGCCAGAAGCCGTCCCTTGAACATGCCCACCGCGCACCCGCACCTGAATGGCGGCACCAGACGTGCACTTCCCAGCAGAAGCCTCACATTGCAGCATAATTGTAATAACCGGTTGTAATTCATTCATTATCATTTAGTAATTATTCAGTAATTGTCTGTCGGATTATTCACTCATTAATAATCACTCATCATTCATAATTCATTCATTTGTATCCATCGTTGGCGTATTTTAGCCGTGTATCAGTTACCGATCGTCATTCATCTCCGTTTGAGAATCGAGACGAGTAGTATTGTCATAATCATTGTGACTAGTAGTCTTTTGTTGGAAGTTTCACCTAATGCTTGTTATCAGACTCAATTACATTCATACGAGTATTGTATGTTGGATTATTCGCCTTTTGTAACGAGAAGACGGAGTTGTCGGATTTTTGTCACTTCCAGCAGTGAGTTACGGCCG
This sequence comes from Orobanche coerulescens, assembly GCA_033398695.1. Taxonomy (NCBI): domain Eukaryota; kingdom Viridiplantae; phylum Streptophyta; class Magnoliopsida; order Lamiales; family Orobanchaceae; genus Orobanche; species Orobanche coerulescens. Next base: position 90,394,642 of record CM065811.1, on the reverse strand, counting down.
TAACTAATCAGGCATTACGGTCGTAACATGCTTTCATTGGCTTAAGGTTGTTTTGGCCGAAGGTGAGATATGGCCGTAAGGAAGGACAGGCTATGGCCGTATCATGCGTTCGTCAGTTTAGAGATATTTTGGACGAGGCCAACTTACGGCCATAAGATCTTCCAGGTACGGCCGTAAGATCTTCTAGGTACGGCCGTAAAGATGGAAGTTACGGCCGTAAATGAGGTCTTGTTACAGCCATAAGCGGAGTAGTTTGGAAATAATGTTTTTCTGATGAGGCTAAGTTACGCCCGTAAGGAGGGCTTTGTTACGTCCGTAAGGCCATTGACCTTGGAAGTTACGGCCATAAGAGAGGTGAGTTACGACCGTAACTCAAAGCTATATTTAAAGGATTGAACGGGATTTTTATGCTCATTTCGCCACTTCTTCATCTTGGTTCCGAGAGAGAGAGTTGGAAGAAGAGATTTTTCATCATCAAACACTTGTGTGTTCGGATTTCATCACCTTCATTCGTTTGTGAAGCTTGGATAGTCGATTTAACACGTGTTCATCGGATCAAAGTGTTTGGATCTTCAAAGGTAAATTCTTCAACATCTTGGATTTCGATTTTGTGTTGAGATATGATGTTTTGGACGTTATAATCATTTTGTATGAAGAGATATACATATGATTATGAGTTTGTATGGATATTCATTGGATTATTGAAGGATTATTCAAGAACACTTTGAATATTGAGTTGGATTTGATGTTTTTCGATTAGTTGTTGTTGAAATCACAAATTGGATATTCATATTGGATTATTGATTGTATTGAAGATGTTTTGTTGGTTTGAAACACTCCATGGGGATTTGATATTGGTATAATTAAAGATTGGTTACAACGTGTTTGATATAATGCCCCAATGAACTTGGTTTAGTCGTATTGATGTTTTGAGTTAGTTATAATCGTGTTTGATTTGTATATTGAACGGATTGTTGGTAATTGTGTTATTCAAGGTGGTTTGAGTGACCGACACCTCATTTAGGACGTTTGTTCGTGGAAGGACATTCTTCACCGGTGTTGTGTAAGTTAATTCTTACTCGGTTAAAAGGATACTCATTCCTTTCGTGGTTGTTCATTCATAAATCATAATCATAATTCATTCATAGTGTATTAATCGTATTGAGACTTGTATTTGTCAAATAATCATTTCATTCACGAGGAACGACAGTTCCAATCATTTCAATGAGCTATCTTTCATTTCACTATTATTTCATCTCGGTGAGTCATTCTTGACCTGATCGGATTATTATTCATTAATATTCATCATGGTCATTTTCGTTCATATGACCTTCTGGGTTCATATTGCGTGGCCGGGTGGTGATGTGTGGAATTTTTAGTCGGGCACATGATGGTCACGTGTTTGGGTTCACCGACACAATGGACTGTGCACACGGTAATGTACCTCTGTGAGACTAATTAGGTACAAGGGCGGGTGTGTCCGGACACTCGTCTTGTACACGTGAACATACCATTACGGGCATACTACAATGCCCCTCTCCAGCTTAATTTCATTATTAAGATATATCATGATTGTGTATATTCAAATCTTGAGGATTGTTGTTCTGTGTAACTCACCCCGTTGGGGGACATTGTTTTCAGGTCATGGCAAGGCAAAGGCACGGAACATTGACGGCGAGGAGTCCCAGTGATACTAATAGGGGGCCCCAGTCCTTTCAGTCATTCATGTTTTCTTCATTTTATTTCCGCTGCAGATTTCCGTTTGGATATTCATTTTCATTTAGTGTTGTATATTTTATCTTCATATAAAATATACATGTATTCTGTATTTTCTTGGGTGCGTTGTACTTAAAACTCCTCATCGGAGCAATTGATGATATAATGTGGTTCGGTACTACAATTATATTATTTAAGTCATTAAATTTCATTCGCCTGGTGGGTCCCAGTCGGGGGTCCACGACACTGTAATAGTCACATCGTTTGGGGTGTTACAGAGTTGGTATCGGAGCGTGGTTTTGAATACTACCTTCCGAGTCATGTCTCATTTGAAATCATCATTCACCAGCCTAGTATCATTGGCTTTTCGCTTCACGTGTGACCTGTGCAAGAGCCAAGCCCCTTAGACCAAAGAACAATAAGATTTATCACGCCATGGTAAAATTTCTGGCAATAAGAATCACTCATTCATCATTCAACAGTCAACAATCCTCAGTCATCATTTCATCGGTGATCATGTCGATCACGTTAACTCATTAATAACTCAGTTCATTTCACTATTCAGTTGTTGATCTTGAGGACCGTATCATTAATCTTGTTAACTTGTTCAAGATAATCATTTCAAGAATTTCATCAGATAATCATATCACTTCAGTTGATCATTCATGTAATCATTATGTTGGAGCGCGTATGCTCATTGTCATCATTTCATAACGTAATCATAATGCGGTACTCATGCGAGATATATAATCATCATGTGACTCCCTACCTCAGTATGGAGAGAGCTGTCAGAGAACGCAGGGGAAGAGGCCGTGGTGTGGGCCGAAACCCAGATAGACGCGCAAATGCGAGGATTAACGTCAATTCTTCACGCAGGGATGCTGCCACTCATTCCTCGGGAAATGATCATACACCATCAGGAAGTCATAATCGGGTCACAACTCAATCGGTAGATGTCCAGGTCGATCCCCGCATTTTTATGCAGGGCATGATGGCCCAGATGAAATTGCTTAATCATCACTGTGCCACTCTGGCCCAATTAATCGAGAAAGATCTTACTTATGAGCTTACTGCTAAGGAAATTGCTAAGCAACAACCTTCATCTGATAGCAAGAAATCAACGAAGCGTAATCAGTTCGAAGGCGGTCAGTCAACCTTCAAGAAGCCTCGTGTGGGCTCTACTTTTTCTGAGCAACCTCCTTCGGTGCATAAGCCCACAGAATCTCAATCTCGAGCAGCCAGTTCGGCCATCACCTGTTTCAACGGAGCACTGGGTCATTTAAGCACTAGGTGTTCGAGGCAGACTATCACCTGTTTCAACTGTGGGATTGCCGGGCATAAGGTCCGTTTCTGCCGAAGAGACTCCAAGCATACTCCGGTGGCATCTCAGGCCCCGAAGCAATCAGCGGTTCAGAAACAGCCACTCAGTCCATGTTCTTTAAGACGACGGGATCAACTAAAGGCAGAGCTCATACTTATCAGACAGGAGCATCCGGTCTGGGGGCCGGCAAGCCCCGAGTTCATGAGGTGAAGAGGACCGGCGATCCGGAGTCCCGAATGATCTCAGGTATATTCAAAATTCTATCCCAACCTGTGTGTACCCTAGTGATACTGGTGCATCGCATTCATTCATTTTCGAGTCATGTTTGAGTATACTACTTCTGGATAGTTCCACTAGTTGTGAGCCTTATGTCATTGGTCTACCAGACGGTAGAAGAATTTTCGAAAATAGTGAGGTTAAGAATTATCCGAATTAAGCCTAATGACCACGATTGGTTGGCGGACCTAATCGTGGTGGATTTACCTAAGGACGATGTAATATTGGGTATTAATTGGATGGATCGTCGATGCCATCCTCAGCGTTCGTAAGCGTATGGTCACTATCATTTCAGACGATGGAGTCGAGTGTGTATTTCAGGGAAGTAATCCCAGTTGTTCCGGAAGAATCATTAATATGATGAAAGCAGTGAAATTACTTAATCAGGGTTGTTCAATCATTCATTGTATCATTGTCATCGATTGACCATTCTAAGGCAATCGAGGTGTTCAATCATTCATTGTATCATTGTCATTGATTAGCCGTTCAAAGGCAATCGAGGTGTTCAATCATTCATTGTATCATTGTCGTCGATTGGCCATTCTAAGGCAATCGAGGTGTTCAACCATTCATGGTATCATTGTCATCGATTGACGATGTATTCCCAGATGAGCTACCTGGTTTGCCTCCACCGAGTGATGTGAAATTCACGATAGAGTTGGGGCCTGGTAGGTCCCCATTATCGAAGGCACTGTATCGGATTGCCACGACCGAAATGCAGGAACTAAAGAATCAATTGGAGGAATTGACCGAGAAGGGTTATATTCGACCGAGTGCGTCCCCATGGGGAGCACCAGTGTTATTTGTCAAGAACAAGGACGGTTCTTTTTGTTTGTGTGTCGATGATTGTTAGGCGTATTTTTATACGCTTATTTATAATTATTTTGTATTCTTTTCATGAGTAAATCTGCATAAATGAGCCTTTAATGCCCTATTAGTTTATGTTTTGCAGGAAATTGGAGTCTGAAAGCCGAAACGATAAAAAATGAATGAAAACGGCAAATTTTGGCCTGGGGCCACGGCACACGCAGAGGACCAGCGAGCCCCGAGTAAACTGTACTCTGAGCTGCGGCACAAGTATAGTGAGCCGCGGCCCAGAAGAAATAAATAACGCCCAGGCATCCCGCTGTGCCCCGTGAGCCGTGGCACAGGTTAAGTGAGCCGCGGCCCACAGGGCGGTTTTGACAGAAAGTGCCGCATTTCTGGGCCGTTTTGTAGCCTGTTCTCGACCTAATTACACGGACGCGTTTTTGAGGCAAAAGAAGATTATAAATAAGGGTTTATCTTGGAATCAGAGGATTATCGCGGAGGAGAGGAATAAATCAGACGAAGCAGAAGACACCAAGAGCAGAGGGCGGAAGATAGAAGAACGGAGGAATCCGAGTCTTCATCTGCGTTTGATTTCAATGCTTTCATTCATTAATTCTATATTTTTTATCTTTTAGCATGTCAGGCTAAAACCCTGTTCTAGGATTTTGATGAAACCAAAGTTTTGACGGATTTGCTTTTGATTATCTATATAATTTCCTTTTCTGTTGAGTTTTCCCAATCGATTTTAATGCTTTCAATTGTCTGGCCAATAATTGGATTGTTTTAATTACGCAACTGGAATCGGGAGAGGAGAGTTGGTGAGGAACTATTGGTGAGAACCGTTTTATCTTGTGAGATAGGAATATACTCATAGGAACTACGTGGCCTTTTGGAGATTTTGTGCTTTTTGCCTATTGTCGAATTAATTCACCTAGGGATAGAGTGCATTATTCGCCTTTAGAAAAATCTATTGACCTCGGGAGAGGCGGTAGAGTATTTTAGCAATCTTCGCCTTCAATAAATTGGGGAAATCATTAACTTCGGATAATCGATAGTAATTTCGGAAAAACCAAGGTGGATTCACAATCCTAGACTTATTCATCATTTGATTTTCTTTCTTCGAGCGATCGTTTTTCTGTTTATTATTGATTTTCTTTAGTCATTAATTGCAACCCAAATTCCGACTGTTCAAATAAAATTAGAATACATATAAATCGGTACTTAGTGATTCAGTCCTCGTGGGAACGATACTCACTCATCACTTTATTACTTGTCTACGATAACGTGCACTTGCGTTTAACAAAATATCGCAACAAGTTTTTGACGCCGTTTCCGGGGACTGATTTTTCTACTAATATCGATTTCAGTATTTCTAGTCTTAGTTTGAACATTTTTTTATTGTTTTTGTGTAATTTCATTTATTTGGTTTTCCTTTCAGGATTTTTCGGTTAGTGCATGAGAAAATTCGGTAATGAAGGCCTACTACCTTTGGATACCGAACTCGAGCGCACTCTTCGGAGAAGAAAGAAGGAGAAACGAGAGCTACCGGCAAAAGTCACTATGGCAGATAAAACGGGAAATCACGAAGCAGAAAACCCCATGGTGCAAGCTCAACCGGCATTAGCACTCCGCGATTATGGTATGCCGCAAATCAACGCGAACTTTTCGGGGATTCGGCATCCGACAATTCAGGCGAACAACTTCGAAATCAATCCGGCTATAATTCAGATGGTACAAGCGAGCCAGTTTTGTGGATTGCCGAACGATGACCCCAACACGCACATTGTGTCTTTTCTAGAGATTTGTGACACCTTCAAGAACAACGGTGTCACCGATGATGTCATCCGTCTAAGGCTTTTCCCTTTCTCTTTGAGGGACAAAGCAAAATTTTGGTTAAACTCTTTACCGCCGGGCTCGATCACGACATGGGCAGAATTAGCGCAAGCCTTCCTGGCTAAGTTCTTCCCACCATCAAAGACGGCGAGGTTACGGAACGAAATCACTACCTTTGGGCAGTTCGATATGGAGTCGCTTCATGAAGCTTGGGAGCGATACAAGGACTTACTGAGGAGATGCCCGCATCACGGGACTGGCTCCAAATTCAAACATTTTACAATGGATTAAGTGCTTCTACACGCACTCTAGTTGATGCAGCCGCTGGAGGTGCCTTAATGGGAAAAACAATGGTCGAGGCACACTCTTTATTGGAAGCTATGGCCGCGAATGCTTATCAATGGCCGTCTGAACGAGTAAACCCGAAACGAGTAATGGAAATCTCAAATAATGATCCAATCTCTACATTGTTGGCCCAAGTCGCAGCATTAACTCAGCAACTTCAGGCATTTTCGCATGCTCCTTCCCCCGTTACCATTGAATCTTGTAATTGGTGTAACGGATCTCACCCTAGCGCAGAGTGCCAAGTCGGAAACCCTTTCGAGCAGCCCCCAATTGAACAAGCTCAGTTCGTAGGAAACGGGAATCGACAAAACAATCCGTACTCCATCACGTATAATCCAGGATGGCGTAATCATCCTAACTTCTCATGGAGAAACGGACAAAACTTGAACCAGCCCCCGTTTACTCAACACCAACAGCAGCCTCCTCCCGCTCCAAAAATCTCTCTAGAAGAAGCAATGGCGAAATTGGCAGCGAACACGAATCAATTCATGGCTCGTACAGAAGCGACCTTGCAAAACCATTCCGCTTCCATACGCAACTTGGAAGTCCAACTGGGCCAGATTGCTAATGTATTAACAGCCCGCCCGGAAGGTACCTTGCCAAGTACGACCGAAACAAATCCCAGAGAGAGTGTCAATGTCATTGGTTTGAGAAGTGGAAAAGAATTGGGTGAGCTGCCCGGGCAGAATAATAAGAGAAGTGGGGATGAGGAGAAGAAAATTTCAGCGACTGAGGAATCACTATTGTCTAGACCCTCGAAATTGTTTCTGGATAATCCGACGGCATATGTACCACCCGTCCCGTTTCCGCAGCGATTACAACAGAAAAAGGTGGACAAGCAATTCTCCAAGTTTCTCGACGTTTTCAAGAAGCTTCATATAAATATTCCATTTGCTGATGCGTTGGAACAAATGCCAAGCTATGTCAAGTTCATGAAGGAGATCTTATCAAACAAAAGAAAACTCGAGGAGTATGAAACAGTCGCATTGACGGAGGAGTGCAGTGCGATTCTTCAGAAAAATCTTCCGCCAAAATTGAAGGATCCAGGAAGCTTCAACATACCATGCACCATAGGAAACCTCTCCTTTGATAGGGAGTTGTGCTATCTCGGCGCTAGTATTAATCTCATCCCTCTGTCTATTTTTAAGAAGCTAGGAATTGGGGAGGCAAAACCGACGACAATCTCCTTGCAATTAGCAGATCGATCTATCAAGTATCCGAGGGGAGTGATAGAGGACGTTTTAGTAAAGGTTGATAAATTCATATTTCCGGCCGACTTCATTGTGCTCGACATGGAGGAGGATCAAGACATCCCCATTATTTTGGGAAGACCATTCTTAGCGACCGGCCGAACTCTCATAGACATGGAAAAAGGCGAACTAATTCTAAGGGTTCAAGACGAGCATGTCACGTTCCAAGTGTTTAAATATTTTCCATGTCCATGTGGTGTTGAGAAGAGCTCGCAAATTGAAAGTGTGGATACCGTTGCGAAAGATACACACCGTAAGAATCATCGGTCGAAAAACTCAGAATCCGTTTCAGATGGTCCGACTTCTAAGAAAAATGTAGAACGAGTCGCATATCTCAAGCATGTGGACATGCCGTCATCATCAACCGTGCATCCACCAATAAAAATCTTGATGCTGTCATAAGTTCGTTCGTGAAAGAGGAAAATAAGCCGGAAGTCAAACGGGCGCCTAGTCATTTGGAAAATGGGTGTTTCGGAAAGTTGTTTGTGTCAAAACCTTTTCGCAAACAACATTGGGTGTCCGAACCAAAAATCGGATCGTTAAGGACCAATGGTCAAAATTTTAAAACACACATTAACGGTTCGATGGACGGGGCGGAGTTCATATGGAGTTTGCGAAAAGCGAACTTTCGACAATGGAAACTAAATACCCCAAACTTTGGAAAATTACGAAAACGACCCAAAACGCCCGAAAATCACGATATGTGATCGAATAACCAAACTGAAGTTCGCAACATGAATAATAACATTAAATGAACTTACGAGAAACTCGAAACAACAGTTTCGGACGAGATTCACAAGAATCGAACTCAAGTGCGGAAAAGCCGCTCAAAAACACGGAACTCAAAAAAACGATACCGAAACAAACTCCGATGACAAAAATGCAGAATTAACCATTCTCGGAATGACGAAACGGTCATGAGCGAGTCGTCAAAACGGACTTTCGCCGAAAAAAAAAATTACCGGAAATCGAAATTACGGGTATTACACACTACCCTCCTTAAAAGAAGTTTCGTACCGAAACTTAAAACAAGTAGGGAGAAGCAATATCCCGCCAGGAAAACTCAACGAGATACACAAGAAACGCGTAACTTACGCCCATCGGCGAAACGTTACAAGCAACGCAAAGAAATATACGGCGTGAAAACACGCTCCACGACGACTAACACAACGCCACCGGGAGAGACATAATAAAATCAACAAGTGACAAGCGTCATCAAACAGATAATACAATCAAGTCAATTATCCGAACAACCAAAAAACACTAAGAACCTATTACAAGGAAACACGCATAATCAAGAAAACAGAAAACACACAAACGATCCACAAGGACCATCACAAACAATTCGGACTACGCCGAAGTCCTCAAAAACTACACTAGGCATTTCTGTGTCCTTTCAGAGCAGAGACACAACCTCGATCCCTAAATCTCTCAGCTACCGTCTCGAAATGCACGGCTCGGTGACCCACTTGGCCACACTTGAAACAGTTGACTAGCGGCGAACGACAATTCTTCGCAGTACGAGGTCAGGCAACAATAGTCAGACAACCCCGATCGAACAACAACGATCGAACAATAACGGCCGAACAACAATGATCGAACAACAACGATCGAACAACAACGGCACAACAATGATCGAACAACAACGATCAAATAACAATGATCGGACAACAACGATCAAATAACAATGATCGGACAACAACGATCAAATAACAATGATCGAACAACAATGATCAAACAACAATGATCGAACAACAATGATCGATTGACAACAGTCGAACAATGACTCCGAACTCCCCACTTCAACTCCAAACATTAAAAGAACTGGTAGAAAGTGAAAGATGTTACTTCCAAACAAGGTTCACAAGAATCGAACCGAACTTGAAAAAGTCACGATGATAAATAGATTGATGTGAAACAAGGTCACAACCAGTTCAAACGATGATAACTGAGACATCAAACAAGTTCAAAAAGTATCGACGAACACGTGATAGAACTTAGAAGGAGAAACTGCAGAAGTCAAAAATAGTATGGGTATTACATCCGTCCTCTTATAAAAGAAATGTCATCCCCGCAACTCTCAACGACGGAAACAAGGTAACAACACAAAAAGCAACCGACAGAAAAATCTCCCATGGGCCTCTCAGAGCCGATCCTGATATATGTGCTGAAGCGCGAACTCCGAAAGTCTCGGTAGCCAATTCGCAAAACTGAATTCGGTGTCCCTCAAGTCCGCACTTGAAATGCGTTACTGACGAGAAGGACAATTTACACGTGCATGCCCCGGCACATCACGGTTGAAACACCTCGGCTCGGCCTACCGAAAATACAAATGCTAGATGCAATGGGGCATAACGTCGCAAAACAACATAGCGGAGATGCCAACGCCGCACAACAAAGAATCATAACACATATCATATACAACTCTGCTCCGAAAGGACACAGAAATGCCTAGTGTAGTTTTTGAGGACTTCGGCGTAGTCCGAATTGTTTGTGATGGTCCTTGTGGATCGTTTGTGTGTTTATTTCTGTTTTCTTGATTATGCATGTTTCCTTGTAATAGGTGCTTAGTGTTTAGTGGTTTTTCGGATAATTGACTTGATTGTATTATCTGTTTGATGACGCTTGTCACTTGTTGATTTTATTATGTCTCTCCCAGTGGCGTTGTGTTAGTCGTCGTGGAGCGTGTTTTCACGCCGTATATTCCTTTGCGTTGCTTGTAACATTTCGCCGATGGGTGTAAGTTACGCGTTTCTTGTGTATCTCATTGAGTTTTCCTGGTGGGATATTGCTTCTCCCTACTTATTTTAAGTTTTGGGATGAAACTTCTTTTAAGGAGGGTAGTGTGTAATACCCGTAATTTTGATTTCCGGTAATTTCTTTTTTTCGGTGAAAGTCCATTTGGACGAATCTCCCATGACCGTTTCGTCATTCCGAGAATGATTAATTCTGCGCTTTTTATCATCCGAGTTTGTTTCGGTATCGTTTTATTGAGTTCCGTGTTTTTGAGCGGCTTTTCCGCACTTGAGTTCGATTCTTGCGAATCTCGTCCGAAACTGTTGTTTCGAGTTTCTCGTAAGTTCATTTAATGTTATTATTCATGTTGTGAACTTCAGTTTGGTTATTCGATCACATATCGTGATTTTCAAGCGTTTTGGGCCGTTTTCATAATTTTTCAAAGTTTGGGGTATTTACTTTCCATTGTTGAATTTCAAACCTTCGGGTGGTCAGAATCGTGTGTTCTCTTAGCGCTTGGATTCGTCTTTGCGAGTACTTCATAACCGTATCATCGATTCATATTCAGGTTCGGGTTTCGAGGTTGTTCGGACCGTCGGAGTTGGCCACGGCCGAGTCATGGCCGCACGTGCTGGGCATTGGCACACCTGGCCGGTTACGGCCGTAAAGGTCCCGGAAGTCACGGTCGTAAGGCCTGTTACGTACGTAAGGCCATGGTTGGTTACGTACATAACACTGCCGGCAGATTGGGGCATTTTGGTCGGCCTGGCCTGTTACGTACGTAAGGCCATGGCCGGTTACGTACGTAAGCGTCCGGCAGGTCTTGGCCTATTTAAGGCTTGGGCACGGGCCACTCGGCCATTTTCACTTTTCTTCTTCGTTTTTCGCGATCCTTCGATAGAAATCGATGGTTTTGATCGGAGATTAGTTATACATCAGTTGGAAAGCTCGAATCATGATTATTATCATCATCTAATCCGTGTTCTTCGTCCGAATCAAGGTATTTTGGCTTCAACCTTGTTTTTGAAGATTTTGGGGATTTTCCTTTTGATTTCGATTCCAATCCATTTTTGATCAATTAATTGTTGTATAAACGTTGTTTTGAACTTGTTCTACGGATTGGATACTCGTATCTTTGGTTTGTTCGACCCGAGGGGTGATTTCCTTGTTCTTGAAGGGCCTTAAACATTTAGTGTTCGATTAAATGCCCCAATGAGTTCCTTTCGATAGCTTGTTGGGATTTCCGTTGTTTTCGGCCTTGATTCTCTTCGTAATCATGTTTTATTGTTCCTATCAAAAGGTGGTTTTCATTTTTTTTAAAACCTATCAATTCCCGTTTGCGGTTTGGGAATGTATGTATGATGTTTGCTTTGTCGTTATAATGTTAACTTCCGGATATTATCGAATTGGTGGCATAAACGTTGAGGCGTTGCCACGTATTTGTAGTACTAGCCCTCTATGAGAGGTGTGAACTGGTATAAATAATGATTCCGCAAAGTAATCAAGTTCAGTCCTAATCACTCGTTCATGAAGAAAATCCAGCTCAAAGATTAACAAAACGTGAGTCAAATCGACCGTCAATATGAAAGGCTAAAATAAAAAAGCTAGCTCGTCCCGTTCCACAGTCTAAAGGCACAATTTTCACGAGTTTCATAACAATTAAACCTCGGACAGTTTTCCCTTATATATATGCTCAACAATTTGATTCGAGTTGACCACTAGGTTAGGATCTCGGGATGTTTCATCGGGATAATCCTAGGGTGGAACTTCCATTCTCATGTATTAGGAAACCGTTTGACGTAAAAGACACTCATGGGGCACATGGATGCTTCTAGTTACTAAGTTCCCGTCTACAGCGGAGAAACGACTCGAATATATAATTTCCGCATGTCCGAATCAAGGTTGCCATTTTACGCGAGAGTAAACAGTGGGTTACGCGAATACCCCCGGTTACTAGGCTCTCTATCATTGGCACATGTGAAATATCCAAATCACTAGTCTACAACTCGACCGTTTCTTCAGAGAGAAAAACAGTGTCGTAACATCAGTATCACACAAATAGAAGCACAAAAAATTCACGAATAAAGAAAAACTTAGACAAGCAAGGCTATCTAAAAATTTTTTACGCAAAGTAATGAAAACTGCAACGAAATAAAGTACAGCAAGAAAATAAAGTACAACAATGAATGTAGAATCTGAAAGTAAATCCCCCCCAAACTTAGGACGTACATTGACCTCAATGGACAAAAAATGATATGCAATAAAAGTAAAAGGTCAAGTACTCCCCTCCAGTCTGCTCAGGAGCTGGTGCCGGCATCGTCCGGTGAGGAGGGTGGTGTGGCTGGCCGGGCGGGCGCAAAAAATGGCCCGTCGGGATGCATGATGTGGGCCGTCTATGCGGCGAGGTGCTCCTGATGATAAGCATCCCTCGCCGCAAGACGCCTCGCCTCTCGTCGGCTGGCCCGGCGGGCCTGCTCTCGCATCTCGGCTCTGACGGCAGCTATAACGCTCTCCCGCTCCGTCCGCTGCTCCTCCCGCATGGCAGCCATCAAGCTCTCTCTCTCTCTCTCCTCATCTCATCTCTCTCTCTCCTCGTCTCCTCTCTCAGCTCCTCTCTCTCTCTACTCAGATCCTCTCTCTGCTCCTCTCTCTGTCTCCTCAAATCCTCCCTCAACCCATCAAACAACTCCTGCAACCTCGCTCTGTCGGGTGGCGGGACGGCATCTCCATGTGTCAACAAAAGCGGCTCGGGGGACCCCTCGTGGGCCTCCTCTAGCAGAAAACCTCTCCCCCGAGCGTGTGCCGGCGCTCCTCCCCACTGGTCAAAGTGCGATATGATGCGGTGGTCGATCGGGGCCTGAGGGGGTAGCATCGGCTCGTCGTCTGACCACGTCAGCCCCGACTGCCGGCATAAAGCGCAAATGAGGGAGGGGTGCTTCAACCCCGTCTTGGCCCCCCCTGGATACACTGGAAGATAGAACGGACCAGGATGGGGGCCACATCGAAACGCAACCCGGAAGTGATAGCATAAAGTGTCCGGGCGCGGGAGAGAAAGACAATACGGATCTGGGAGGTGGGGTCAATGCGTGCGCAGATGAAATAAAGCCAGGCACGCCCGAGCCGGCTGAGGCACGAGCTCCTGAAGTGAAAAGTGGAAGAACCCTATGCTCGCTGCTCCCAGTCGGTATCGGGCTGTGCAATGGTCTCGAGCAGGGCCTCCTTCGTGAGGCTGGTCATCACTCGGTCATAGGCTGACTCGTCAACCACCGGAAACCCAAAAAGCCTCCGAATAGCAGCCGTGTAGAAATCAACTGTAACCCCTCGGACGTCGACCTGAGTCCGAGACTCTAATGACGGCAACGTATGCCCTGCCCGAATGTGCTTCAGCAGTGCACTGGCGTAAAACTCCTGCACGATCGAGATAACCGCTGGCTCGGGAGGTGCGGCAAATCTGGCCCACCCCATCTCATCAATCATAGTGAGCAATTCCCCGTCCTGAGGAGCTGGAGTAAAACCCCTCTCTGGAATAAGTGGTCGTGGCCGGATCTTTTCATTGAATATCTTGTGAATTTCAGGGTCCGAAAATTGGTGCCCCTCCGCCTCGGCCCGACCACGAGAGGTATCCCCTCGAGTAGGGGATGACTCGGTCCTAGCTCGCTTGCTCAGCTTCTTTGTTCGCGCCATAATCAGTCCTGAAAAGTACAACACGGGGGTTTATTCACGCAAAAATAATAACAATGATCTATGCTCGGCTAAGGATGTCCAGCCAGAAATTCCGAATTTAAGAAAATAGCGCATACGTGAGAGAAGGATGAAATTGGACTTAAACGTTTAACCTGGATGTAAGGGTTGGGCTTGCTGTAAATTCAAAACGTATACGTTGCACGAAAATTCAAACGATTGCTTTTCCAAAGAAAATTTTTCATTTAGGCAATTTATCAAACACCTTGAGGGCACAAGTTTACTTAAAGAATAAACATAGTTATAGCTCGATTCAACCCTCAAAAATCGAAACATAATTCAATCATCATCAACTCAACACATTCAACTCATTGATATTCCGATTTAACCATGAAAATTCGATAAAACTACCATGTTATTCTCCAACAATCCTAAAACTTTTTGAAGGAAAAATAGCATGTTCAATCCATTCAAAGCATAAACAACTTCAAATCGAAACCATAAACAAGTAGAGATTAAAGGTTTGAACGTACCTTTTTGGTTTTGTGAAGATTGCAAGAAGAAATCACAGGAAAAAAATAGAAGAAGACTTCGGCCGGTCGCGCGCTGGGGAGGGAAGGAGAAGGAGAAGGAAGGCGTACCTGGAAATGCCGGCCGAATGCGTGTTATATGCTACCTGGCCTTTCAGATTCCGCATAGTGTGCCGCGGCACAACTAAAGTGAGCCGCGGCACAGGGTACAGTCCCTTTTGCCTGTGTTCTCATTTTATCGTGTGCCGCGGCTCAGATTTCGTGTGCCGCGGCTCAATGCTCAAGTGTGTCGCGGCTCATTTATGCCGTGCCGCGGCACAGGGTACAGTTGGTTTAGCCTCCCCTTGCGATTGATGTGTGCCGCGGCTCACAATACCTGTGCCGTGGCTCATACTTCAGTTTCTTCCCTGGGACTTTTCTGCACAAAATTTTGAGAAAAACACGTTAAAAGTGAGAGGCAGAAGCAAAGTGAAGCACAAAAATGAAGGAAAAATAAAAATCAAAAATGCAAGAAAAATAAAGGAATGCAAAAATCTACAACTACGAACTCGGGTTGCCTCCCGAGAAGCGCTAGGTTTATAGTCTTCAGCCGGACCTATTGGACAACATTAGTTCGCTTTTCGCAAACTCCATTTGGTTTCCGCCCCGTTCATCGAACCGTTCATATTTTTGTTAAAATTATGACCATTGGTCGTTATCGATTCGACTTTCGGTTCGGTCATCAAATGTTGTTTGCGAAAAGGTTTCGACGTGAATAACTTCCCGAAACACCCGGTTTTTCCATGACTAATTGTCCGCTGGGCTTTCGGCTTACTCTCCTCCTTCACAAACGCACTCAAGACTGCAGCAGATTTGTCCTCATGCTCGAGGAACGCCACTCGTTCTACATCCTTCTTAAGACTTGGATCATTTAACACAAAATCGGAATTTTCCAAACGACGATTTTTTTGGTGTTTTCCTCTTTCAACAACATCCACACTTTCAATTTGTGACCTTTTATCAACACTTCCGGGACATGGAAACGATTTGAATACTTGAAAAGTAACTTGCTCGTCTTGGACCCTCAGAGTTAACTACCCTTTTTCCACGTCTATAAGGGTTTGGCCTGTCGCTAAAAATGGTCGTCCCAAGATGATTGGAATATTTTCATCTTCCTCCATGTCGAGTACGATGAAATCGGCCGGAAAGATGAAATTATCAACTTTGACTAAAACGTCCTCAATCACTCCCCATGGGTACTTAATCGATAGATCCGCCAATTGTAAGGAGACTGTTGTTGGCTTGGCTTCCCCAATATTCAGCTTTTTGAAAATCGACAGAGGCATGAGGTTGATACTAGCACCAAGATCGCATAGTGCCTTTTTAAACGAAACATTCCCCATGGTGCACGGTATGTTGAAGCTTCCCGGATCTTTCAATTTAGGTGGGAGCTTCTTTTGAAGAATTGCACTGCACTCCTCTGTCAAGGTGACCGTTTCAAACTCCTCAAGCTTTCTCTTCTTCGATAATATCTCTTTCATGAACTTGACGTAACTCGGCATTTGTTCCAATGCTTCGGCGAACAGTATGTGAAGCTTTTTAAACACATCAAGGAACTTAGAAAATTGTTTGTCCGCCCTTCTTTGCTGTAATCTCTGCGGAAACGGAACGGGGGGCACACATGTCTTCGAGTTATCCGGCAAATTTATTGAAGGTTTCAAATCCTTCGACTCCTCTGGCTTTAAATCCTTCTCTTCCTCAATTTCCTTCTTCTTTTCACACCGCTCGGGCTGATTCAGCACCTCTTTCCCACTTCTTAAGCTGATTGCGTTTAGACTCTCTCTAAGATTTGTCTCAGTTGTACTCGGCAATGCTCCCTCCGGACGAGCTGTCAAAACATTAGCAATTTGGCCCAGCTGGACCTCCAAGTTCCGAATGGAAGCGGAATGATTGTGCAGTGTAGCTACAGTACGGGTCATAAATTGACTCGTATTTGCCGCCAATTTTGCAAGTGCTTCCTCGAGAGACACTTTGGGAGTGGGAGGGGGCTGCTGTTGATTCTGAGCGAACGGGGGCTGGTGTGAATTCTGTCCGTTTCTCCATGAAAATTTGGGATGATTGCGCCACCCCGGATTATATGTGTTGGAGTACGGGTTATTCGGCCGATTCCCATTTCCCACGAATTGAGCCTGCTCCATCTGATGTTGCTCGAACGGGTTTCCAACTTGACATTCCGCGCTCGGGTGTGATCCATTACACCAATTGCATGTCTCTATGGTAACGGGGGAAGGTGCGTGTGAGAATGCTTGGAGCTGTTGGGTCAAAGCGGCGACTTGAGCTGACAAGGTGGAAATCGGATCATTGCTTGAAACTTCCATGACTCTCTTCGGTGTCAATCTTTCCGATGGCCATTGGTACGCGTTTGCGGCCATATCTTCCAAAAGCACGTGTGCCTCGGCCATAGATTTTTCCATGAAGGCCCCACTAGAGGCCGCATCCACGAGGGTGCGTGTAGAAGCACTCAAACCATTATAGAACGTATGAAGCTGAAGCCAATCAGGAATGCCGTGATGAGGGCATCTTCGTAGCAAATCTTTATATCGCTCCCACGCCTCGTGGAGCGATTCCATATCGTACTGACCAAAGGTGGTTATTTCGTTTCTCAACCTTGCCGTCTTAGCTGGTGGGAAGAATTTGGCAAGGAAGGCTTGCGCTAACCTCTCCCATGTTGTAATCGACCCCGGCGGTAAGGAATTTAACCAGAACTTTGCTTTATCCCTCAAATAGAAAGGGAAAAGCCTCAAGGAAAGAAGCAATATGGACATTCGGGTCGTCATTCGGCATTCCACAGAATTGGCTCGCCTGCACCATCTGAATAATAGCAGGCTTGATCTCAAAATTATTGGCTTGAATAGTGGGACGCCGAATTCCCGAAAATTAGCATTGATCTGAGGCATGGCATAATCTCGAAGAGCTAGTTCCGGTTGAACTTGCCGCACTTGGTTATCTCCTCCTTGGACTTCGATATTCTCGGCCATGTTGACCGTCGTCTGCAACTCTCTTTTCTCCTTTTTGTTCCTTCTTAGAGTGCGCTCGAGCTCGGTATCCAAAGGTAGTAGGCCTTCGTTACCGAGTTTTCTCATGCACTACACGAAAGGTCCTGAAAGGAAAAACAAATAAACGAAATTAAATACACAAAAATAAAAAAATAAAACGTTCAAATTAAGACTGGAAATACTTAAATCGATATTAGAAAATTTGTCCCTAAGACACGGCGCCAAAAACTTGTTGCGATATTTCTTTACACGCAAGTGCACGTCATCGTTTACAAGTAATAAAGTGATAAGTAGAGTATCGTTCCCACGAGGACCGAATCTCTAACTACCGATTTTTTCGTATTCCAATTTTATTTGAACAATCGAAGTTGGGTTTGTGCAATTAATAACTAAAGGAATTACTAAAAGACTAAGCAGTAGAAAACAATATCTTGGATAAAAGAAATCAAATGATGAATAAGTCTAGGGTTCTGAATCCACCTCAGTTTATCCGAATTTACTCTTGATTATCCGTAATAAATAATTTTCCTAGTTTATTGAAGGCGGAGATTGCTAATATATTCTACCGCCTCTCCCGAGATCAATAGATTTATCTAAAGGCGAATAACGCACTCTATCCCTAGGTGAATTAATTCGTCGATAGGCAAAAAGCATGAAATCTCCTAAAGGCCACGTAGTTCCTATGAGTATATTCCTATCTCACAGAATAAAACGGTCCTCACCAATAGTTCCTCACCAAATCTCCACTCCCGATTCGAAGTGAATGATTAAATCAATACAACTATTGGCCAGATAATTGCAAGCATTAAACACAATTGGGACAACTCAATAAAAGGTAATAAATTGGATAATCTCAAGAAATTCGTCAAAACAAAGGTTTCATCAAAACCCTAGATTAGGGTTTTAGCCTGACATACTAAAAACTGAAAATACAGAATAAATAAACGAAAGCATAAAATTCAAACGCAGATGAAGCTCGGATTCCTCCGTTCTTCAGCTTCCGCCTTCTGCCCTTGAAGTCTTCTGCTTCCCTCTTCTTCTGCCGTCTCCAAGCTTAAGCTCCAAAAGATTCAAGATCCAAAGATTGTTTTAATTAGGGTCTTAAACCCTATTTATAGCTCAGCACAACTCCAAATCGCGTCCGTATCAGTCGGTCGAAAACTGGCTTCGAAACGGCCCAAAATCCGCGCGGACATACAAAAACCGCCAAGTGTGCCGCGACGCACTAAACCTGTGCCGCGGCACATCGCCTTCAGCTGAATGCCTGGGCGTTAATTAATTCTGCTGTGCCGCAGCTCATCTGGGCTGTGCCGCGGCACAGAGTACAGTTCACTCTGCGCTCGGCTGGTGTCTTCCTGTGCCGCGGCCCTGCTTCCTTGTGCCGCGGCTCATAGTCCAGATTTGCCTTTTTCGCTCGTTTTGCCTCGTTTTAGCTTCCGGACTTCAATTTCCTGTCAATCATACAAAATTAAGGCATTAAAAGCTCATTTAGACAATTTCACTCACCAAAACACTACAAAATAATGATAAATAAGCGTATAAAAATACGCCTAACAGCCTCCCCCCTTTGTCTTCCACCTAATGTGTTGGAAGACTTCATGATTTAAAATCATCAATTGTTTTTCCTAAGGGGACATTGAATCTCCTTTTACTATGTAAAGGTAATTTCATGTGATTGATTGGAGAATAAAGGCAAGGAAGACTAACTCTCACCACTACCCATTGCATCCATACGGTTGAGTGAGATTAAGTGAGAGAGAAAGAGAAAAACTTCTCCAAGTCTTCTTCCGCTTCTTCACAAGTTCTTGATTTTCTTTGAGAAAAATTGAGAGAGATATTGAGAGATTGTGAGTTATACACTTAGAGTTTCATAATCACATAGAAAGATTCCATCACTGGATTCTAGCCGTAACCTTAGAGGTTAATCGGGTGATCGTCGTTCCGATCGTTTCTTCGACGGTTGGCAAGGAGAGACGCGGTTCTTTCGGTGTTGGATCATCTAAGAGCTTGGAACGGATTGGATTCGTGAAGAACAACTAAAGCTTGGGGAATCGCTCAAGAGAAGAACACCATTTAATCAACGGACTACAAGGGTATGTTTCTTGTATCTTCTTGTTCTTCATTTTAATATTCGTATATACGTAGCTCGATCGATCCTCGTAGGGATTCTGATCGAATTAATTTTTATTTTACCGCTTCCGCTGGTCCTTCGATTTCAGCACTGAATCCCAACACTGGATATCACCAATTGAGGATTCAGGAGAAATATGTACCAAAGACTGCATTTAGATCAAGGTATGGACATTAGGAGTATATCGTCGTATTATACGTATACTGGTATTCACGACAGAATGGTTCTTGAATGATCTCAATAATTCGTTCTCAGTTGGGTTACAGTCTAGGCCGCCAGGCTGGGTAGGTGGTGCTACTATTCTTTGGTTCCTCCCATTGCTGACTTAGACAGACCTACCGAGTCGCGCAATAGGATTGGCGACAGAATGAATCGAGCTTATTCTCTCATTATGAATATTAGATATTGGATATCTAATTTCGGACATTGGATGTCTAAATTGATTTATTGGATAAATTAATTCACGGCCTAATGAATTAAATAAATTACTAGGTGATTAATTTAATTCATAAATATAATTATTTCCTAAAGAATTAATTATGTTAATTTGTATTTGATATACTTAATTAATTGGATTAATTAATTGATATAAGTGCATCGGAACGAAATCGGAGTTTATCTGTTTGGACTCACGGGAGTCCGAAACAGACCGAACTCTTTTCTTACCCTTCTAGATGTCCTCCCCCCTTTGTCCTCCACCTAATGTGGTGGAAGACTTCATGATTTAAAATCATGAATTGTTTTCCCTAGGGGGATATGGAATCTCCTTTTACTATGTAAAGGTGATTTCATGTGATTGATTGGAGAATAAAGGGAAGGAAGACTAACTCTCACCACTACCTATTGCATCCATACGGTTGAGTGAGATTAAGTGACAGAGAGAGAAAAACTTCAACAAGTTTTCTTCCTCTTCTTCACAAGTTCTTGATTTTCTTGGAGAAAAATTGAGAGAGATATTGAGAGATTGTGAGTTATACACTTAGAGTGTCATAATCACATAGAAATCTTCCATCACTTGATTCTAGCCGAAACCTTAGAGGTTTATAGGGTGATCGTCATTCCGATCGTTTCTTCGACGCTTGGCAAGAAGAGACGCGGTACTTTCGGCGTTGGATCATCCAAGAGCTTGGAGTGGATTGGATTCGTAGAGGACAACTAAAGCTTGGGGAATCGCTCAAGAGAAGAACACCATTTAATCAACGGACTACAAGGGTATGTTTCTCGTATCTTCTTGTGATTCGTTTTAATATTCGTATATACGTAGCTCGATCGATCCTCGTAGGGATTCGGACCACAAGTTCTTTTTGTTTTACCGCTGGGCCTTCGATTTAGGCACCGAATCCCAACACCGGATATCACCAATTGAGGATTCGGGAGAAAGATGCCCCAAAGACTGCATTTCGATCAAGGTATGGGCATTAGGAGTATATCGTGGTATTATACGTATACTGGTATTCACGACATAATGGTTCTTGAATGATCCCAATAATTCGTTCTCAGTTGGGGTACAATGTAGGCCGCCAGGCTGGCTAGGTGGTGCTACAACTCTTTGGTTCCTCCCATTGCTGACTGAGACGGACCAACCGAGTCGCGCAATAGGATTGACGATAGAATGAATCGAGCTTATTCTCTCATTATGAATATTAGATATTGGATATCTAATTTGGGACATGGGATGTCTAAATTGATTTATTGGATAAATTAATTCACGGGCTAATGAATTAAATAAATTACTAGGTGATTAATTTAATTCATAAATATAATTATTTCTTGAAAAAATTAATTATGTTAATTTGTATTTGATATAATTAATTATTTGGATTAATTAATTGATATAAATACATCGGAACGGAATCGGAGTTTATCTGTTGGGACTCACGGGAGTCCGAAATAAACCGAACTCTTTTCCTACTCTTCTAGATGGTCTCCCCCCCTTTGTCTTCCACCTAATGTATTGGAAGACTTCATGATTTAAAATCATGAATTGTTTTTCCTAAGGGGACATTGAATCTCCTTTTACTATGTAAAGGTGATTTCATGTGATTGATTGGAGAATAAAGGGAAGGAAGACTAACTCTCACCACTACCCATTGCATCCATACGGTTGAGTGAGATTAAGTGAGAGAGAAAGAGAAAACTTCTCCAAGTCTTCTTCCTCTTCTTCAAAAGTTCTTAATTTTCTTTGAGAAAAATTGAGAGAGATATTGAGAGATTGTGAGTTATACACTTAGAGTTTCATAATCACATAGAAAGATTCCATCACTGGATTATAGCCGTAACCTTAGAGGTTAATCGGGTGATCGTCATTCCGATCGTTTCTTCGACGCTTGGCAAGGAGAGACGTGGTTCTTTCGGCGTTGGATCATCCAAGAGCTTGGAACGGATTGGATTCGTGAAGAACAACTAAAGCTTGGGGAATCGCTCAAGAGAAGAACACCATCTAATCAACGAACTACAAGGGTATGTTTCTTGTATCTTCTTGTTGTTCGTTTTAATATTCGTATATACGTAGCTCGATCGATCCTCGTAGGGATTCAGATCCAATTAATTTTTATTTTACCGCTTCCGCTGGTCCTTCGATTTCAGCACTGAATCCCAACACCGGATATCACCAATTGAGGATTCAGGAGAAATATGTACCAAAGACTGCATTTCGATCAAGGTATGGACATTAGGAGTATATCGTAGTATTATACGTATACTGATATTCACGACAGAATGGTTCTTGAATGATCCCAATAATTCGTTCTCAGTTGGGGTACAGTGTAGGCCGCCAGGCTGGCTAGGTGGTGCTACTACTCTTTGGTTCCTCCCATTGCTGACTGATACGGACCTACCGAGTCGCGCAATAGGATTGGCGACAGAATGAATCGAGCTTATTCTCTCATTATGAATATTAGATATTGGATATCTAATTTGGGACATTGGATGTCTAAATTGATTTATTGGATAAATTAATTCACGGCCTAATGAATTAAATAAATTAGTAGGTGATTAATTTAATTCATAAATATAATTATTTCTCGAAGAAATTAATTATGTTAATTTGTATTTGATATAATTAATTAATTGGATTAATTAATTGATATAAGTATATCGGAACGGAATAAGAGTTTATCTGTTGGGACTCACGGGAGTCCGAAACAGACCAAACTCTTTTCCTACCCTTCTAGATGGCCTCCCCACCTTTGTCTTCCACCTAATGTGGTGGAAGACTTCATGATTTAAAATCATGAATTATTTTTCCTAGGGGGACATGGAATCTCCTTTTACTATGTAAAGGTGATTTCATGTGATTGATTTTAGAATAAAGGGAAGGAAGACTACCTCTCACCACTACCCATTGCATCCACACGGTTGAGTGAGATTAAGTGAGAGAGAGAGAGAGAGAGAGAAAAACTTCAACAAGTCTTCTTCCTCTTCTTCACAAGTTCTTGATTTTCTTGGAGGAAAATTGAGAGAGATATTGAGAGATTGTGAGTTATACACTTAGAGTGTCATAATGACATAGAAATCTTCCATCACTTGATTCTAGCCGAAACCTTAGAGGTTTATAGGGTGATCGTTGTTCTGATCGTTTCTTCGATGCTTGGCAATAAGAGACGTAGTACTTTCGGCGTTGGATCATCTAAGAGCTTAGAGTGGATTGGATTCGTAGAGAACAACTAAAGCTTGGGGAATCGCTCAAGAGAAGAATACCATCTAATCAACGGACTACAAGGGTATGTTTCTCGTATCTTCTTGTGCTTCATTTTAATATTTGTATATACGTAGCTCGATCGATCCTCATAGGGATTTGGATCGAATTAATTTTTGTTTTACCGCTTTCGCTGGGCCTTCGATTTAGGCACCGAATCCCAACACCGGATATCACCAATTGAGGATTTGGGAGAAAGATGCACCAAAGACTGCATTTCGAGCAAGGTATGGGCATTAGGAGTATATCGTGGTATTATATGTATACTGGTATTCACGACAGAATGGTTCTTGAATGATCCCAATAATTCGTTCTCAGTTGGGGTACACTGTAGGCCGCTAGGCTGACTAGGTGGTGCTACAACTCTTTGGTTTCTCCCATTGCTGACTGAGACGGACCTACCGAGTCGCGCAATAGGATTGACGACAGAATGAATCGAGCTTATTCTATCATTATGAATATTAGATATTGGATATCTAATTTGGGACACTGAATGTCTAAATTGATTTATTGGATAAATTAATTCACGACCTAATGAATTAAATAAATTACTAGGTAATTAATTTAATTCATAAATATAATTATTTCTCGAAGAAATTAATTATGTTAATTTGTATTTGATATAATTAATTAATTGTATTAATTAATTGATATAAGTACATCGGAACAGAATCAGAGTTTATCTGTTTGGACTCACGGGAGTCCGAAACAGACCGAACTCTTTTCCTACCCTTCTAGATGGCCTCCCCCCCTTTCTCATGCACCTAATGTGGCGGACGACTTCATAATTTAAAATCATGAATTGTTTTTCCTGGGGGACATAGAATATCCTTTTACTATGTAAAGGTGATTTCATGTGATTGATTGGAGAATAAAGGGAAGGAAGACTAACTCTCACCACTACCCATTGCATCCATACGTTTGAGTGAGATTAAGTGAGAGAGAGAAAAAAACTTCAACAAGTTCTTGATTTTCTTGGAGAAAAATTGAGAGAGATATTGAGAGATTGTGAGTTATACACTTAGAGTATCATAATCACATAGAAAGCTTCCATTACTTGATTGTAGCCGTAACCTTAGAGGTTAATAGGAAGATCGTCGTTTCGATTGTTTCTTCGATGCTTGGCAAGAAGAGACACGGTACTTTCGGCGTTGGATCATCCAAGAGCTTGGAGCGGATTGGATTCGTAGGGAACAACTAAAGCTTGGGAAATCGCTAAAGAGAAGAACACCATTTAATCAACGGGCTACAAGGGTATGTTTCTCGTATCTTCTTGTGCTTCGTTTTAATATTCGTATATACGTAGCTCGATCGATCCTCGTAGGGATTCCGATTAAATTAATTTTTGTTTTACCGCTTCCGCTGGGCCTTCGATTTAGGCACCGAATCCCAAAACCGGATACCACCAATTGAGGATTCGGGAGAAAGATGCACCAAAGACTGCATTTCGATCAAGGTATGGACATTAGGTGTATATCGTGGTATTATACGTATACTGATATTCACGACAGAATGGTTCTTGAATGATCCCAATAATTCGTTCTCAGTTGGGGTACAGTGTAGGCCGCCAGGCTGGCTAGGTGGTGCTACAACTCTTTGGTTCCTCCCATTGCTGACTGAGACGGACCTACCGAGTCGCGCAATAGGATTGACGACAGAATGAATCGATCTTATTCTATCATTATGAATATTAGATATTGGATATCTACCTAATGAATTAAATAAATTACTAGGTGATTAATTTAATTCATAAATATATTTATTTCTTGAAGAAATTAATTATGTTAATTTGTATTTGATATAATTAATTAATTGGATTAATTAATTGATATAAGTACATCGGAACAGAATCGGAGTTTATCTGTTTGGACTCACGGGAGTCCGAAACAGACCGAACTCTTTTCCTACCCTTTTAGATGGCTTCCCCCCCTTTGTCTTACACCTAATGTGGTGGAAGACTTCATGATTTAAAATCATGAATTGTTTTCCCTAGGGGGACATGGAATCTCCTTTTACTATGTAAAGGTGATTTCATGTGATTGATTGGAGAATAAAGGGAAGGAAGACTAACTCTCACCACTACCCATTGCATCCATACGGTTGAGTGAGATTATGTGAGAGAGAGAAAAAAACTTCAACAAGTCTTCTTCCTCTTCTTCAGAAGTTCTTGATTTTCTGGGAGAAAAATTGAGAGAGATATTGAGAGATTGTGAGTTATACACTTAGAGTGTCATAATCACATAGAAATCTTCCATCACTTGATTCTAGCCGAAACCTTAGAGGTTTATAGGGTGATCGTCGTTCTGATCGTTTCTTCGATGCTTGGCAATAAGAGACGCGGTACTTTCGGCGTTAGATCATCTAAGAGCTTAGAGTGGATTGGATTCGTAGAGAACAACTAAAGCTTGGGGAATCGCTCAAGAGAAGAATACCATCTAATCAACGGACTACAAGGGTATGTTTCTCGTATCTTCTTGTGCTTCATTTTAATATTCGTATATACGTAGCTCGATCGATCCTCATAGGGATTTGGATCGAATTAATTTTTGTTTTACCGCTTCTGCTGGGCCTTCGATTTAAGCACCGAATCCCAACACCGGATATCACCAATTGAGGATTCGGGAGAAAGATGCACCAAAGACTGCATTTCGAGCAAGATATGGGCATTAGGAGTATATCGTGGTATTATATGTATACTGGTATTCACGACAGAATGGTTCTTGAATGATCCCAATAATTCGTTCTCAGTTGGGGTACACTGTAGGCCGCTAGGCTGGCTAGGTGGTGCTACAACTCTTTGGTTCCTCCCATTGCTGACTGAGACGGACCTACCGAGTCGCGCAATGGGATTGACGACAGAATGAATCGAGCTTATTCTATCATTATGAATATTAGATATTGGATATCTAATTTGGGACATTGAATGTCTAAATTGATTTATTGGATAAATTAATTCACGACCTAATGAATTAAATAAATTACTAGGTGATTAATTTAATTCATAAATATAATTATTTCTCGAAGAAATTAATTATATTAATTTGTATTTGATATAATTAATTAATTGTATTAATTAATTGATATAAGTACATCGGAACGGAATCAGAGTTTATCTGTTTGGTCTCACGGGAGTCAGAAACAGACCGAACTCTTTTCCTACCCTTCTAGATGGCCTCCCCCCATTTGTCATCCACCTAATGTGGTGGACGACTTCATAATTTAAAATCATGAATTGCTTTTCCTGGGGGACATAGAATATCCTTTTACTATGTAAAGGTGATTTCATGTGATTGATTGGAGAATAAAGGGAAGGAAGACTAACTCTCACCACTACCCATTGCATCCATACGTTTGAGTGAGATTAAGTGAGAGAGAGAAAAAAACTTCAACAAGTTCTTGATTTTCTTGGAGAAAAATTGAGAGAGATATTGAGAGATTGTGAGTTATACACTTAGAGTATCATAATCACATAGAAAGCTTCCATCACTTGATTGTAGCCGTAACCTTAGAGGTTAATAGGAAGATCGTCGTTTCGATTGTTTCTTCGATGCTTGGCAAGAAGAGACACGGTACTTTCGGCGTTGGATCATCCAAGAGCTTGGAGCGGATTGGATTCGTAGGGAACAACTAAAGCTTGGGAAATCGCTAAAGAGAAGAACACCATTTAATCAACGGGCTACAAGGGTATGTTTCTCGTATCTTCTTGTGCTTCGTTTTAATATTCGTATATACGTAGCTCGATCGATCCTCGTAGGGATTCCGATTAAATTAATTTTTGTTTTACCGCTTCCGCTGGGCCTTCGATTTAGGCACCGAATCCCAAAACCGGATACCACCAATTGAGGATTCGGGAGAAAGATGCACCAAAGACTGCATTTCGATCAAGGTATGGACATTAGGTGTATATCGTGGTATTATACGTATACTGATATTCACGACAGAATGGTTCTTGAATGATCCCAATAATTCGTTCTCAGTTGGGGTACAGTGTAGGCCGCCAGGCTGGCTAGGTGGTGCTACAACTCTTTGGTTCCTCCCATTGCTGACTGAGACGGACCTACCGAGTCGCGCAATAGGATTGACGACAGAATGAATCGATCTTATTCTATCATTATGAATATTAGATATTGGATATCTAATTTGGGACATTGAATGTCTAAATTGATTTATTGGATAAATTAATTCACGACCTAATGAATTAAATAAATTACTAGGTGATTAATTTAATTCATAAATATAATTATTTCTCGAAAGAAATTAATTATATTAATTTGTATTTGATATAATTAATTAATTGTATTAATTAATTGATATAAGTACATCGGAACGGAATCAGAGTTTATCTGTTTGGTCTCACGGGAGTCAGAAACAGACCGAACTCTTTTCCTACCCTTCTAGATGGCCTCCCCCCCTTTGTCATCCACCTAATGTGGTGGACGACTTCATAATTTAAAATCATGAATTGTTTTTCGTGGGGGACATAGAATATCCTTTTACTATGTAAAGGTGATTTCATGTGATTGATTGGAGAATAAAGGGAAGGAAGACTAACTCTCACCACTACCCATTGCATCCATACGTTTGAGTGAGATTAAGTGAGAGAGAGAAAAAATCTTCAACAAGTTCATGATTTTCTTGGAGAAAAATTGAGAGAGATATTGAGAGATTGTGAGTTATACACTTAGAGTATCATAATCACATAGAAAGCTTCCATCACTTGATTGTAGCCGTAACCTTAGAGGTTAATAGGAAGATCGTCGTTTCGATTGTTTCTTCGATGCTTGGCAAGAAGAGACACGGTACTTTCGGCGTTGGATCATCCAAGAGCTTGGAGCGGATTGGATTCGTAGGGAACAACTAAAGCTTGGGAAATCGCTAAAGAGAAGAACACCATTTAATCAACGGACTACAAGGGTATGTTTCTCGTATCTTCTTGTGCTTCGTTTTAATATTCGTATATACGTAGCTCGATCGATCCTCGTAGGGATTCCGATCAAATTAATTTTTGTTGTACCGCTTCCGCTGGGCCTTCGATTTAGGCACCGAATCCCAAACCGGATACCACCAATTGAGGATTCGGGAGAAAGATGCACCAAAGACTGCATTTCGATCA
Organism: Orobanche coerulescens; assembly: GCA_033398695.1. NCBI lineage: Eukaryota > Viridiplantae > Streptophyta > Magnoliopsida > Lamiales > Orobanchaceae > Orobanche > Orobanche coerulescens. The sequence goes on along the minus strand of CM065811.1, from coordinate 90,366,168 downwards.
AGGTATGGACATTAGGAGTATATCGTGGTATTATACGTATACTGGTATTCACGACAGAATGGTTCTTGAATGTTCCCAATAATTCGTTCTCAGTTGGGGTACAATGTAGGCAGCCAGGCTGGCTAGGTTGTGCTACTACTCTTTGATTCCTCCCATTTCCGACTGAGACGGAGCTACCGAGTCGCGCAATAGGATTGACGATAGAATGAATCGAGCTTATTCTCTCATTATGAATATTAGATGTTGGATATCTAATTTGGGACATTGAATGTCTAAATTGATTTATTGGATAAATTAATTCACGACCTAATGAATTAAATAAATTACTAGGTGATTAATTTAATTCATAAATATAATTATTTCTCGAAGAAATTAATTATGTTAATTTGTATTTGATATAATTAATTAATTGTATTAATTAATTGATATAAGTACATCGGAACGGAATCAGAGTTTATCTGTTTGGTCTCACGGGAGTCCGAAACAGACCGAAATCTTTTCCTACCCTTCTAGATGGCCTCCCCCCCTTTGTCATCCACCTAATGTGGTGGACGACTTCATAATTTAAAATCATGAATTGTTTTTCCTGGGGGACATAGAATATCCTTTTACTATGTAAAGGTGATTTCATGTGATTGATTGGAGAATAAAGGGAAGGAAGACTAACTCTCACCACTACCCATTGCATCCATACGTTTGAGTGAGATTAAGTGAGAGAGAGAAAAAAACTTCAACATGTTCTTGATTTTCTTGGAGAAAAATTGAGAGAGATATTGAGAGATTGTGAGTTATACACTTAGAGTATCATAATCACATAGAAAGCTTCCATCACTTGATTGTAGCCGTAACCTTAGAGGTTAATAGGAAGATCGTCGTTTCGATTGTTTCTTCGACGCTTGGCAAGAAGAGACACGGTACTTTCGGCGTTGGATCATCCAAGAGCTTGGAGCGGATTGGATTCGTAGGGAACAACTAAAGCTTGGGAAATCGCTAAAGAGAAGAACACCATTTAATCAACGGACTACAAGGGTATGTTTCTCGTATCTTCTTGTGCTTCGTTTTAATATTTGTATATACGTAGCTCGATCGATCCTCGTAGGGATTCCGATCAAATTAATTTTTGTTTTACCGCTTCCGCTGGGCCTTCGATTTAGGCACCGAATCCCAAAACCGGATACCACCAATTGAGGATTCGGGAGAAAGATGCACCAAAGACTGCATTTCGATCAAGGTATGGACATTAGGAGTATATCGTGGTATTATACGTATATTGGTATTCACGACAGAATGGTTCTTGAATGTTCCCAATAATTCGTTCTCAGTTGGGGTACAATGTAGGCAGCCAGGCTGGCTAGGTTGTGCTACTACTCTTTGATTCCTCCCATTTCCGACTGAGACGGACCTACCGAGTCGCGCAATAGGATTGACGATAGAATGAATCGAGCTTATTCTCTCATTATGAATATTAGATGTTGGATATCTAATTTGGGGCATTGAATGTCTAAATTGATTTATTGGATAAATTAATTCACGACCTAATGAATTAAATAAATTAATAGGTGATTAATTTAATTCATAAATATAATTATTTCTCGAAGAAATTAATTATGTTAATTTGTATTTGATATAATTAATTAATTGGATTAATTAATTGATATAAGTACATCGGAACAGAATCGGAGTTTATCTGTTTGGACTCACGGGAGTGCGAAACAGACCGAACTCTTTTCCTACCCTTCTAGATGGCCTCCCCCCCTTTGTCTTCCACCTAATGTGGTGGACGAATTCATAATTTAAAATCATGAATTGTTTTTCCTGGGGGACATGGAATATCCTTTTACTATGTAAAGGTGATTTCATGTGATTGATTGGAGAATAAAGGGAAGGAAGACTAACTCTCACCACTACCCATTGCATCCATACGGTTGAGTGAGATTAAGTGAGAGAGAGAAAAAATCTTCAACATGTCTTCTTTCTCTTCTTCACAAGTTCTTGATTTTCTTGGAGAAAAATTGAGAGAGATATTGAGAGATTGTGAGTTATATACTTAGAGTATCATAATCACATAGAAAGATTCCATCACTTGAAGGTAGCCGTAACCTTAGAGGTTAATAGGAAGATCGTCGTTTCGATTGTTTCTTCGACGCTTGGCAAGAAGAGATGCGGTACTTTCGGCGTTGGATCATCCAAGAGCTTGGAGCGGATTAGATTCGTAGAGAACAACTAAAGCTTGGGGAATCGCTCAGGAGAAGAACACCATTTAATCAACGGACTACAAGGGTATGTTTCTCGTATCTTCTTGTGCTTCGTTTTAATATTCGTATATATGTAGCTCGATCGATCCTCGTAGGGATTCCGATCGAATTAATTTTTGTTTTACCGCTTCCGCTGGGCCTTTGATTTAGGCACCAATCCCAACACCGGATATCACCAATTGAGTATTCGGGAGAAAGATGCACCAAAGACTGCATTTCGATCAAGGTATAGACATTAGGAGTATATCGTGGTATTATACGTATACTGGTATTCACGACAGAATGGTTCTTGAATGATCTCAATAATTCGTTCTCAGTTGGAGTACAGTGTAGGCCGCCAGGCTGGCTAAGTTGTGCTAATACTCTTTGGTTCCTCCCATTGCTGACTGAGACGGACCTACCGAGTCGTGCAATAGGATTGATGACAGAATGAATCGAGCTTATTCTCTCATTATGAATATTAGATATTAGATATCTAATTTGGGACATTGGATGTCTAAATTGATTTATTGGATAAATTAATTCACGGCCTAATGAATTAAATAAATTACTAAGTGATTAATTTAATTCATAAATATAATTATTTCTCGAAGAAATTAATTATGTTAATTTGTATTTGATATAATTAATTAATTGGATTAATTAATTGATATAAGTACATCGGAACAGAATCGGAGTTTATCTGTTTGGACTCACGGGAGTGCGAAACAGACCGAACTCTTTTCCTACCCTTCTAGATGGCCTCCCCCCCTTTGTCTTACACCTAATGTGGTGGAAGACTTCATGATTTAAAATCATGAATTGTTTTCCCTAGGGGGACATGGAATCTCCTTTTACTATGTAAAGGTGATTTCATGTGATTGATTGGAGAATAAAGGGAAGGAAGACTAACTCTCACCACTACCCATTGCATCCATACGGTTGAGTGAGATTAAGTGAGAGAGAGAGAGAAAAACTTCAACAAGTCTTCTTCCTCTTCTTCACAAGTTCTTGATTTTCTGGGAGAAAAATTGAGAGAGATATTGAGAGATTGTGAATAATACACTTAGAGTGTCATAATCACATAGAAATCTTCCATCACTTGATTCTAGCCGAAACCTTAGAGGTTTATAGGGTGATCGTCGTTCTGATCGTTTCTTCGATGCTTGGCAATAAGAGACGCTGTACTTTCGGTGTTGGATCATCTAAGAGCTTAGAGTGGATTGGATTCGTAGAGAACAACTAAAGCTTGGGGAATCGCTCAAGAGAAGAATACCATCTAATCAACGGACTACAAGGGTATGTTTCTCATATCTTCTTGTGCTTCATTTTAATATTCGTATATACGTAGCTCGATCGATCCTCATAGGGATTTGGATAGAATTAATTTTTGTTTTACCGCTTATGCTGGGCCTTCGATTTAGGCACCGAATCCCAACACCGGATATCACCAATTGAGGATTCGGGAGAAAGATGCACCAAAGACTGCATTTCGAGCAAGGTATGGGAATTAGGAGTATATCGTGGTATTATATGTATACTAGTATTCACGACAGAATGGTTCTTGAATGATCCCAATAATTCGTTCTCAGTTGGGGTACACTGTAGGCCGCTAGGCTGGCTAGGTGGTGCTACAACTGTAACACCCCGATAAGGCGGCCATTACAGTGCCGTGGACCCCACACTGGGATCCACCAGGCGATATCCAAAGTAAAGATTAAATACGCAATACATGTGATACCGAACCACAAAACATAGTACTTACTCCGATGTGGAGTTTACAGCAGTATGGCCTACGGCCTTATTACACACAGGATCCAAAACATAAGTATAATCCATATGGAGATGAATTATACCTCAAATAACAATACATTTGTTCAAACTTAAAATGAAGCGGAAAAATAACATTACACGGTACGAACATGACCGGACACGAAAGACTTGGGCCCCCCCCGAACTAGTATCCTTCGAACCCTTCGTCATCACCTTGATCTTCCCGTGCCTTGCTTTTTCCTCGACCTAAAATACAACACAAGTATTTCGCCCAACACAGGGTCAGATATACATGATAAATGGTTCTCAAGATAGTATACAATTCACGCATATAAGGTTTCAAGAATAACGCCCCGACTAACGAACATACCCCTCGGGCGTATGAACGCTCAGTCACAAAACGTCGAACACATCCAAGTATAAAAATGGACTGTGAGCGACTAAGATAGTACGGCTCAAGAGGGACATCACAGTACGCCCGATCCGAATATGTGTCAGTGCACATGTCCACCCCGTATACGGAATCCAGGATATACGTGGGACAATGTACCTAATTAGCCTCAACGAACTACGTCTCGTGTGCACAGCCTTTTACAGAAAATATTCACGCATGACTATTTATGTGCCCGGCTAAAAATCCTACACAATATCCAATCGGAACGTAGATATGACTCCGGATATGTCACGATGCAACATGACAACGAATTCAAGAATTTCACAAAATCCGAATAAGGATCGAGGACTCACCGAGATGACAACAAGATCAACAATATCAAGGGTCCAAAAGTAACGAACTTGGGAATACAATCCCACGATGAAAACGGGACATCATTAAGAGCAACATCATATCACAAGACACAAGTTTATAAGTGTTTCATATACACGAAATGCATAATCATCATAAGAATCCACACATCATTATAACCAAGCAAGATAACTTGCCTCAATACGGAGACGGGAATAGTCCTCTTCTTGTCGGAACAACGAACGGTCCTCAACTAATATTGTGTACTCGAACAATCAACCTTGAATGAAGTATAATTTGCTCATTAATACGTTTATATGATCATCTACACCGAATTTTCACGAGATAACATCTTAATTTCCGATTGAGTAGTTTAACTTCTAAAGTGTTACTTCAAGAACCTTATTCATACCATTCAATTCTCACAATTGATTACAAGATGATACCAAATGTTTGTTGGATTAAGAATCACTCCACAATGTTTTAAACAATAATCTCCTATCCTTTAATCTTATCAAGAACATCTCAAATGATTAAAAGTAAAATCTGCACTACATATAATTACTTATGTTGAGTTAATTAGTTGTAAATCCATATCATGGTTATGAAGATTATCTCAAGTTTAGCACCACTCTTATACTCTTCCAACTGACTTGAGGATTCAAACAACACACCTCTGAATTCACTTAGCCTAGGTTCAAGAAGATTAGTTCATTCTTCTAATGATCAACAAGGTTTCTTAAGACATTTATGGTAATTATTCCAATAAGCCATTTACATTACAATGGAACAAGGATTATTATTATACCAATGGTGTTATAAGTCTAGCAAGGAGAGTGTGGTTAAACTAAACATGATCATTACCATATTAAAACACCAAGAACACACCATTACAAACCCTCTAATCATCATGTTCATCATTAAGTTGTTGGAAGTTTAACTACAACATGTTTATTTTGATTAATTCATCACTAGGTGAAATATACTTAATCACTATCATATTAAATTCGAGATTATAGGGTTAAATCGTAGAACATACCTTCAGAAATGGAGAACAATACACCAAACCACAAGAACACAATATAAGCTTCAAGAATGTCTCCAAGTTCCAATCAACAAGCTCCAAAATCAAAATGTCAAGCTCCAACACAAGTTGGAAGAAGGTAAACTTGCTCTAGGGATGAAGGAGGATGATTATATGGGTGAAAATCGGAGGTTGGACATGCAAAATGAAAGACACAAGTCGTCTTTTTATAACAGCACAGTTCGTTACGTACGTTACACAACGAGTGTTACGTACGTAAGCTAAGTCCAGAGGTTACTGGACTGAAATACGGACTTCATTACGTACGTTACCGCTAGAAGCATTACGTACGTAATGTGGGTCAACTAGGTTGGCTCCAAAAATCAGATATTCGAATCCCACCCGGCCCCACACGCCAAAAGTTGAGATCGGATATGATTGCACTGGTTACGTACGTAACATGTACCCCTTTACGTACGTAAAGGCCTCAAAATAGCGTATGCTATGACTTACGATTAACGTACGTTAGGCTCAGGTTTTTAATAGTTCAATATGCACTTATCTCTACAACACTGAAAATTCAAACATAATGCGAGTGATCATTTTATTCAAGTCTATTATGATATATTCCAACATCAATATTCATTTCACAAATGCAACAATGATTACAACAGTATTAAATTATCCGAAAAGTACAACAGCAAGTAAGAATTCCGTCGGATATTACATACTCCCCCCTTAAAAGGGGTTTCGTCCTCGAAACTAAGGGGTAAACAATTCAGGATACCTTTCTTGAATGCTTCTCTCCGTCTCCCACGTGGCTTCCTCGACCCCGTGTCGAGACCACTGAACCTTCAGTAGGGGAATCGTCTTATTACGCAGTTGTTTGATCCTCCTCTCAAGTATTCGTACGGGGCGCTCCTCATACGAATGATCCTCCGATAAATCGATCTCATCGAACTGAAGTACATGACTCGGGTCAGCAACGTATTTCCTTAACTGGGAGACATGGAACACGTTATGGATCCGGCTCAGGGCTGGTGGTAAAGCCAAGCGATAAGCCAAATCGCCTACTCGTTCCAAAACCTCAAACGGCCCGATATACCTCGGACTCAGCTTGCCTCGTTTTCCAAAACGAAAGACTCCTCGGGTAGGTGACACCTTCATTAACACATGGTCACCAACCTCGAACTCAAGCGATCGTCGACGGTGGTCAGCATAAGACTTCTGTCGACTTTGAGCCGTTAACAACCGGCTCCTAATCAAAGTGATCTTCTCTCGAGCTGCTAATAACATGTCGGGTTCCGTACCCAGAGATTCTGATAGTTCGTCCCAACACAAAGGGGACCTACAGCGACGGCCATATAATGCCTCATACGGTGCCATCTGAATCGAAGCGTGCCAACTATTATTATAAGTGAATTCCACCAAAGGCAGCTGGGCTTCCCAATCGTCCTTCCAATCAAGAGCGCATGCTCTCAACATGTCCTCTAGAGTCTGGATTGTTCTCTCAGACTGACCATCGGTCTGTGGATGAAAAGCCGTACTGAAATTCAACTGCGTGCCCATCGCACGATGAACTGCCTTCCAGAAGTGTGACACGAATCGCCCGTCACGGTCTGATACAATACTCTTGGGGGTACCGTGTAATCTCACAATTTCCTTAATAAACAGCTGGGCCAATCTCTCGGGACCCCACGCGTCCTTAATCTCCAAGAAGTGGGCTGATTTGGTCAGACGGTCCACAATCACCCAAATCGTATTCATTCCTGGACGACTCGTCGACAATCTAGTAATAAAATCCATTGATATGTCCTCCCATTTCCACTCGGGAATCGGGAGCGGTTTCAGCATTCCTGCGGGTCGCTGGTGCTCAATCTTAACCTGCTGACAGGTTAAACATCTCGAAACAAATTCGGCAACCTCACGTTTCATATTTCCCCACCAATAATTCTGCTTCAAATCCTTATACATCTTGCTAGATCCCGGGTGAATAGAGTATGGGGTAGCATGGGCTTCTCTCATGATAGAGTTCCTTAACTCTTTGTCAGCGGGTAAACAAACTCGATTTCTAAATCGTATCAATTCATCCTCGTGGATCACGAATCCAGGGGCTTTCCCTTGGGTTACCTCATCCCGGACTCGAGATAAGAATGGGTCCGTAACTTGCCTCGATCTGATCATATCATCAAGAGATGAAGAAATCTCAAGGGTGCAAAGTTGTCCTTGAATGCGCTGCAACCAAACTTCAATTTCTGGCCTCATAAGGTCCAATTGCAACTCTCTCTGTTCTGTCAAACGGCTCACCATCTGCTCCTGCACTGTCTTACGGCTCAAAGCGTCAGCAACTACATTTGCTTTGCCCGGATGATAAAGGATCTCGATATCATAGTCTTTGATGAGCTCTAGCCACCTTCTCTACCTCATGTTTAACTCCTTCTGAGTAAAAATGTATTTCAGGCTTTTGTGATCTGTGAAAATCTGACAGGTTACTCCATACAGATAATGACGCCAGATTTTTAAAGCAAACACCACGGCTGCGAGTTCTAAATCATGGGTGGGGTAGTTGACCTCGTAGGGTCGTAGCTGTCTCGATGCATAGGAGATCACCTTCCCGTTTTGCATTAGTACACACCCAAGGCCCTGTTTAGATGCATCACTATACACTACAAACCCTTCCGTTCCTTTCGGTAGGACTAAAATAGGTGCCGAAATCAACCGACTCTTAAGTTCATCAAAGCTCACGACAAGCCTCGACCATAAATATTTCTTATCCTTCCTCAACAAATTAGTCATTGGTTGGGCAATTTTGGAAAAACCCTCCACGAACCGTCGGTAATAACCTGCTAGTCCCAAGAAACTGCGTACTTCCTTAACGCTCTTTGGTGGTAACTTGCCTCGGATAGCTTCGTCTTCTCGGGTCTACTCGCACCCCATCAACTGATATCACATGCCCGAGAAAGATAACTTCATTTATCCAGAACTCGCATTTAGAAAATTTTCCATAAAGCTGCTCTCGCCTTAACGCCTCGAGAACTAGGTGGAGATGACGCTCGTGCTCTTCATGGTCACGAGAATAGATCAGAATGTCGTCAATAAAAACGACTACAAAGCGATCCAGATAATTAATAAACACTCGATTTATCAGCTCCATAAATATTGCCGGTGCATTCGTCAGTCCAAAAGGCATCACTACGAACTCATAATGCCCATAGCGAGTACGAAAAGCGGTCTTCGAAACATCAGACTCACGAATCCTCAACTGATGGTAACCAGACCTCAGGTCGATCTTAGAAAACACAGCAGCCCCTTGAAGCTGATCCAATAAATCATCAATACGCGGCAATGGGTATTTGTTCTTAATGGTTACCCTGTTCAACTCACGATAATCAATACACAGACGTAGAGATCCGTCCTTCTTACGTACAAATAGTACTGGTGCTCCCCAAGGGGACGCACTAGGTCTAATGTAACCCTCCTAGGACATTTCGAATTGATGTGCCCCGGGTCTCCACAATTATAGCACACAACAGATAGGCTGACCGCTCGAGGTTGCGATCCGGTTGGCTTCGATGCCATAGGTTTCCGTTCAGAAGGATTCGGCACTGGTTGGGGTCTCTTGAATGCTCCCCGGTTGTTGTCTGACTGGTTCTGGTTCCTGAATTTCTTGTTGTTAGACTGCGATTGCTTCTTGGAAATTTCCTTCACGGTCAATTCGTACTCTAGAGCTTTCTCGATGAACTCCGGTAGGGTCACACAATGATGGTTCAACAACTGCATTCTCATTCGGGGTTTAAGCCTTTTGAGAAAGTATTTGATCTTATCAGCTTCTGTGTGGACAATCGTCGCGGCAAAAGGGAGAAGTGCCTGGAATTTCTCGGCGACAGATAGTACGTCATCATCTTCGGACGGTTCCGGATTCAGCAATTCTGATAATTTGGCCTCGCGGAGAGGACCTGAATAGTAATGATCTAGCATGAGATTTTTAAATTCTTCCCAAGTACATACGCCATCAGCTGGCCTCACCGAAAGCCACCAAGTGTGGGCACCCTTGCCCAAGTAGTAAGCTGCTACGGAGACGCGATTCTCTCATGGGCGATCTACCATATCGAACAACTTCTCGAAGTGTTCGATCCAATGCACGATATCGGCCGTCTCGGAGGAACCTTCAAAAATTGGGGTCGGCCGCGCGAGATGTCACCGATGATCCGATTCACCAAACCCGCCATGTATAGGAGGTGGACCACGATCTTTGAGCAGCCTTGACTCTGCATTGTTTCCATTAATCGACCCATTTGGGTCATTCGAGCCATCATGCCTGCATTATAGTGTAAGGATCAACACGAGCATCCTCGCGTCCATTGTGGTGCGATTGGTCCTAGAAGGCGAATCACCGCTGCGAAACTATGCTCTGCGTTCGCACGTTGGCTCGCGGTATCGGGATTCGGCCCCTTCCGCGGCCTCGTCCCCTCTGCCACGGCCTCTCAAATTTCTTTCCATCTTGAAAGAATCAATTTGTAATGATAATCATAAGTATAGTTCATGATACCAATCAGAATTCATGCTAAGTTAATGGCAGTAAGAAATTACATATTCGAGAAAATAGTTCGTAATGAGTTATCATCACTACGAGGGTCACACAAAATATCATATCGACGTTTGAGTCGAATGATTTCAATCATATAATCAATCCAAAATTTTATTTGAATCATCAATCAGATAATTCCTGCCACAAACCCTTAAAATGCCGAGATCAACAAGGAGATCTATTCAGAGATCAATATCATGTCAATAATTTATTCATGGTTCATAAAGTACGTACCGCATTTGGCTCGTAGGATCAGGCGCTCGCACGGGTCACACGTGACACGAAGGTCTCTTGATACTAGTTCAATACACAAAGACTCAAAAAGAAAGAAAACGACCTCTCCGATACCATCTTCTGTAACACCCCGATAAGGCGGCCATTACAGTGCCATGGACCCCACACTGGGATCCACCAGGCGATATCCAAAGTAAAGATTAAATACACAATACATGTGATACCGAACCACAAAACATAGCACTTACTCCGATGTGGAGTTTACAGCAGTATGGCCTACGACCTTATTACACACAGGATCCAAAACATAAGTATAATCCATATGGAGATGAATTATACCTCAAATAACAATACATTTGTTCAAACTTAAAATGAACCGGAAAAATAACATTACATGGTACGAACATGACCGGACACGAAAGACTTGGGGCCCCCCCGAACTAGTATCCTTCGAACCCTTCATCATCACCTTGATCTTCCCGTGCCTTGCCTTTTCCTCGACCTAAAATACAACACAAGTATTTCGCCCAACACAGGGTCACATATACATGATAAATGGTTCTCAAGATAGTATACAATTCACGCATATAAGGTTTCAAGAATAACGCCCCGACTAACGAACATACCCCTCGGGAGTATGAACGCTTAGTCACAAAACGTCGAACACATCCAAGTATAAAAATGGACTGTGAGCGACTAAGATAGTACGGCTCAAGAGGGACATCACAGTACGCCCGATCCGAATATGTGTTAGTGCACATGTCCACCCCGTATACGGAATCCAGGATATACGTGGGACAATGTACCTAATTAGCCTCAACGAACTACGTCTCGTGTGCACAGCCTTTTACGGAAAATATTCACGCATGACTATTTATGTGCCCGGCTAAAAATCCTACACAATATCCAATCGGAACGTAGATATGACTCTGGATATGTCACGATGCAACATGACAACGAATTCAAGAATTTCACAAAATCCGAATAAGGATCGAGGACTCACCGAGATGACAACAAGATCAACAATATCAAGGGTCCAGATGTAACGAACTTGGGAATACAATCCCACGATGAAAACGGGACATCATTAAGAGCAACATAAAATCACAAGACACAAGTTTATAAGTGTTTCATATACACGAAATGCATAATCATCATAAGAATCCACACATCATTATAACCAAGCAAGATAACTTGCCTCAATATGGAGACGGGAATAGTCCTCTTCTTGTCGGAACAACGAACGGTCCTCAACTAATATTGTGTACTCGAACAATCAACCTTGAATGAAGTATAATTTGCTCATTAATACGTTTATATGAAGTATAATTTGCTCATTAATACGTTTATATGATCATCTACACCGAATTTTCACGATTGTGCATGTTTGACTTTATTTCTTTTATCCGCTGCGTGAGTTCTTTTGAAATGGTTTTCGGTATTTTACCGACTGAGTTTTATTTCGAAAACCGATTCCCTTAACTGAGTTTTTGGCATTATGGCCTTGATCGTTTTGGCTAAATTCTTATGACGGTATTTAGTATTTTGTAAATGGCTTTTGTGAGTTTTTGAAATATTACCTTCATCGGCCTTTTTGGCGTTTTTGTAAATGGTTTTTAGCCTGGTGGGTTCCGACGCGGGACCCACGGCGCTATAAAGTTTTGTGTAATTACCTGAAATTTTTGGGCATTCTAGCCCATTGAATTATCCTTGAAAACCTTGAGTATCTTAGAAAATAAACTTCGATCGATCCATTGTCTTGGTCATGTAACACCAATAGCCAATACATCCTTGATCAAGCAGTTTCACCGTTTTCATAGCGCTGATGATTCTCCCGGAACGGCTGGGATTATCACCCTGGAAGGTACACTCAATACCATCGTCAGATGTGACCGGATTCTTGTTACTGCGTACACTAATTATCGCATCATGACGGTCCATCCAATCGATACCCAAGATCACATCATCTTTAGGTAAATCGACCACAATTAAGTTTGACAACCACTCACGGTCGTTCATTCGAATTGAGCAGTCCTGAACTTCACGATTCCCAACAATTCTTCTACCATCGGGTAGACCAATTATATAAGGTTCACAATTGATAACATGCTCTAGTTGCAAACGACTCAAACAAGAAGTAGATAAAAAGGAGTGTGAAGCACCAGTATCAAAAAGAACACAGACAGGCTGAGATTGGATCTCGAGAGTACCTGCAATCATGCTGGCTTCGGGATCTTCAGCCCTCTTCATCTCGTAAACTCTAGGTTTTGCAGCCCCTGCACCAGATGTACCTGCTTGATTTCCACGTCCCATCCCTTTGTTTGCCCCGGTAGTCTGATAAGAAGCGGATGGAGGTACACGGTCCTGAACTGAAGATTGTACTGGAGCATGAGGTGCTGCGGGAATACGTCCTAGTCCACTCCTACAATAACGAGCACGATGTCCGTTCTTCCCACAAGTATGGCATGACACGGCTGGCCTAGGACATTTCGAATTGATGTGCCCCGGGTCTCCACAATTATAGCACACAACAGATAGGCTGACCGCTCGAGGTTGCGATCCGGTTGGCTTCGATGCCGTAGGTTGCCGTTCAGAAGGATTCGGCACTGGTTGGGGTCTCTTGAATGCTCCCCGGTTGTTGTCTGACTGGTTCTGGTTCCTGAATTTCTTATTGTTAGACTGCGGTTGCTTCTTGGAAATTTCCTTCACGGTCAATTCGTACTCCAGAGCTTTCTCGATGAACTCCGGTAGGGTCACACAATGATGGTTCAACAGCTGCATTCTCATTCGGGGTTTAAGCCTTTTGAGAAAGTATTTGATCTTATCAGCTTCTGTGTGGACAATCGTCGCGGCAAAAGGGAGAAGTGCCTGGAATTTCTCGGCGATAGATAGTACGTCATCATCTTCGGACGGTTCCGGATTCAGCAATTCTGATAATTTGGCCTCGCGGAGAGGACCTGGATAGTAACGATCTAGCATGAGATTTTTAAATTCTTCCCAAGTACATACGCCATCAGCTGGCCTCACCGAAAGCCACCAAGTGTGGGCACCCTTGCCCAAGTAGTAAGCTGCTACGGAGACGCGATTCTCTACTGGACAGTCTACCATATCGAACAACTTCTCGAAGTGTTCGATCCAATGCACGATATCGGCCGTCTCAGAGGAACCTTCAAAAATTGGGGGTCGCTGGCGCGAGATGTCACTGATGATCCGATTCACCAGCCCGCCATGTATAGGAGGTGGACCCTGATGCTGGTCGGTAGCAGCTCTCTGCATTGTTTCCATTAACTGACCCATTTGGGTCATCTGAGCCATCATGCCCTGCATTATAGTGTAAGGATCAACACGAGCATCCTCGCGTCCATTGTGGTGCGATTGGTCCCTAGAAGGCGAATCACTGCCTGCGAAATTATGCTCTGCGTTCGCACGTCTGTTGGCTCGCGGTATCGGGATTCGGCCCCTTCCGCGGCCTCGTCCCCCTCTGCCACGGCCTCTCAAATTTCTTTCCATACTGAAAGAATCAATTTGTAATGATAATCATAAGTATAGTTCATGATACCAATCAGAATTCATGCTAAGTTAATGGCAGTAAGAAATTACATATTCGAGAAAATAGTTCGTAATGAGTTATCATCACTACGAGGGTCACACAAAATATCATATCGACGTTTGAGTCGAATGATTTCAATCATATAATCAATCCAAAATTTTATTTGAATCATCAATCAGATAATTCCTGCCACAAACCCTTAAAATGCCGAGATCAACAAGGAGATCTATTCAGAGATCAATATCATGTCAATAATTTATTCATGGTTCATAAAGTACGTACCGCATTTGGCTCGTAGGATCAGGCGCTCGCACGGGTCACACGTGACACGAAGGTCTCTTGATACTAGTTCAATACACAAAGACTCAAAAAGAAAGAAAACGACCTCTCCGATACCATCTTCTGTAACACCCCGATAAGGCGGCCATTACAGTGCCATGGACCCCACACTGGGATCCACCAGGCGATATCCAAAGTAAAGATTAAATACACAATACATGTGATACCGAACCACAAAACATAGCACTTACTCCGATGTGGAGTTTACAGCAGTATGGCCTACGACCTTATTACACACAGGATCCAAAACATAAGTATAATCCATATGGAGATGAATTATACCTCAAATAACAATACATTTGTTCAAACTTAAAATGAACCGGAAAAATAACATTACACGGTATGAACATGACCGGACACGAAAGACTTGGGGCCCCCCCGAACTAGTATCCTTCGAACCCTTCGTCATCACCTTGATCTTCCCGTGCCTTGCCTTTTCCTCGACCTAAAATACAACACAAGTATTTCGCCCAACACAGGGTCAGATATACATGATAAATGGTTCTCAAGATAGTATACAATTCACGCATATAAGGTTTCAAGAATAACGCCCCGACTAACGAACATACCCCTCGGGCGTATGAACGCTTAGTCACAAAACGTCGAACACATCCAAGTATAAAAATGGACTGTGAGCGACTAAGATAGTACGGCTCAAGAGGGACATCACAGTACGCCCGATCCGAATATGTGTTAGTGCACATGTCCACCCCGTATACGGAATTCAGGATATACGTGGGACAATGTACCTAATTAGCCTCAACGAACTACGTCTCGTGTGCACAGCCTTTTACGGAAAATATTCACGCATGACTATTTATGTGCCCGGCTAAAAATCCTACACAATATCCAATCGGAACGTAGATATGACTCTGGATATGTCACGATGCAACATGACAACGAATTCAAGAATTTCACAAAATCCGAATAAGGATCGAGGACTCACCGAGATGACAACAAGATCAACAATATCAAGGGTCCAGAAGTAACGAACTTGGGAATACAATCCCACGATGAAAACGGGACATCATTAAGAGCAACATAAAATCACAAGACACAAGTTTATAAGTGTTTCATATACACGAAATGCATAATCATCATAAGAATCCACACATCATTATAACCAAGCAAGATAACTTGCCTCAATACGGAGACAGGAATAGTCCTCTTCTTGTCGGAACAACGAACGGTCCTCAACTAATATTGTGTACTCGAACAATCAACCTTGACTGAAGTATAATTTGCTCATTAATACGTTTATATGATCATCTACACCGAATTTTCACGAGATAACATCTTAATTTCCGATTGAGTAGTTTAACTTCTAAAGTGTTACTTCAAGAACCTTATTCATACCATTCAATTCTCACAATTGATTACAAGATGATACCAAATGTTTGTTGGATTAAGAATCACTCCACAATGTTTTAAACAATAATCTCCTATCCTTTAATCTTATCAAGAACATCTCAAATGATTAAAAGTAAAATCTGCACTACATATAATTACTTATGTTGAGTTAATTAGTTGTAAATCCATATCATGGTTATGAAGATTATCTCAAGTTTAGCACCACTCTTATACTCTTCCAACTGACTTGTGGATTCAAACAACACACCTCTGAATTCACTTAGCCTAGGTTCAAGAAGATTAGTTCATTCTTCTAATGATCAACAAGGTTTCTTAAGACATTTATGGTAATTATTCTAATAAGCCATTTACATTACAATGGAACAAGGATTATTATTATACCAATGGTGTTATAAGTCTAGCAAGGAGAGTGTGGTTAAACTAAACATGATCATTACCATATTAAAACACTAAGAACACACCATTACAAACCCTCTAATCATCATGTTCATCATTAAGTTGTTGGAAGTTTAACTACAACATGTTTATTTTGATTAATTCATCACTAGGTGAAATATACTTAATCACTATCATATTAAATTCGAGATTATAGGGTTAAATCATAGAACATACCTTCAGAAATGGAGAACAATACACCAAACCACAAGAACACAATATAAGCTTCAAGAATGTCTCCAAGTTCCAATCAACAAGCTCCAAAATCAAAATGTCAAGCTCCAACACAAGTAGGAAGAAGGTAAACTTGCTCTAGGGATGAAGGAGGATGATTATATGGGTGAAAATCGGAGGTTGGATGTGCAAAATGAAAGTCACAAGTTGTCTTTTTATAACAGCACAGTTCGTTACGTACGCTACACAACGAGTGTTACGTACGTAAGCTAAGTCCAGAGGTTACTGGACTGAAATACGGACTTCATTACGTACGTTACCGCTAGAAGCATTACGTACGTAATGTGGGTCAACTAGGTTGGCTCCAAAAATCAGATATTCGAATCCCACCCGGCCCCACACGCCGAAAGTTGAGATCGGATATGATTGCACTGGTTACGTACGTAACAGGTACCCCTTTACGTACGTAAAGGCCTCAAAATAGCGTACGCTATGACTTACGATTAACGTACGTTAGGCTCAGGTTTTTAATAGTTCAATATGCACTTATCTCTACAACACTGAAAATTCAAACATAATGCGAGTGATCATTTTATTCAAGTCTATTATGATATATTCCAACATCAATATTCATTTCACAAATGCAACAATGATTACAACAGTATTAAATTATCCGAAAAGTACAACAGCAAGTAAGAATTCCGTCGGATATTACAACAACTCTTTGGTTCCTCCCATTGTTGACTGAGACGGACCTACCGAGTCGCGCAATAGGATTGACGACAGAATGAATCGAGCTTATTCTATCATTATGAATATTAGATATTGGATATCTAATTTGGGACATTGAATGTCTAAATTGATTTATTGGATAAATTAATTCACGACCTAATGAATTAAATAAATTACTAGGTGATTAATTTAATTCATAAATATAATTATTTCTCGAAGAAATTAATTATGTTAATTTGTATTTGATATAATTAATTAATTATATTAATTAATTGATATAAGTACATCGGAACGGAATCAGAGTTTATCTGTTTGGACTCACGGGAGTCCGAAACAGACCGAACTCTTTTCCTACCCTTCTAGATGGCCTCCCCCCCTTTGTCTTCCACCTAATGTGGTGGACGAATTCATAATTTAAAATCATGAATTGTTTTTCCTGGGGGACATGGAATATCCTTTTACTATGTAAAGGTGATTTCATGTGATTGATTGGAGAATAAAGGGAAGGAAGACTAACTCTCACCACTACCCATTGCATCCATACGGTTGAGTGAGATTAAGTGAGAGAGAGAAAAAAACTTCAACATGTCTTCTTTCTCTTCTTCACAAGTTCTTGATTTTCTTGGAGAAAAATTGAGAGAGATATTGAGAGATTGTGAGTTATATACTTAGAGTATCATAATCACATAGAAAGCTTCCATCACTTGATTGTAGCCGTAACCTTAGAGGTTAATAGGAAGATCGTCGTTTCGATTGTTTCTTCGACGCTTGGCAAGAAGAGATGCGGTACTTTCGGCGTTGGATCATCCAAGAGCTTGGAGCGGATTAGATTCGTAGAGAACAACTAAAGCTTGGGGAATCGCTCAAGAGAAGAACACCATTTAATCAACGGACTACAAGGGTATGTTTCTCGTATCTTCTTGTGCTTCGTTTTAATATTCGTATATACGTAGCTCGATCGATCCTCGTAGGGATTCCGATCGAATTAATTTTTGTTTTACCGCTTCCGCTGGGCCTTCGATTTAGGCACCAATCCCAACACCGGATATCACCAATTGAGTATTCGGGAGAAAGATGCACCAAAGACTGCATTTCGATCAAGGTATGGACATTAGGAGTATATCGTGGTATTATACGTATACTGGTATTCACGACAGAATGGTTCTTGAATGATCTCAATAATTCGTTCTTAGTTGGGGTACAGTGTAGGCCGCCAGGCTGGCTAAGTTGTGCTACTACTCTTTGGTTCCTCCCATTGCTGACTGAGACGGACCTACCGAGTCGTGCAATAGGATTGATGACAGAATGAATCGAGCTTATTCTCTCATTATGAATATTAGATATTAGATATCTAATTTGGGACATTGGATGTCTAAATTGATTTATTGGATAAATTAATTCACGGCCTAATGAATTAAATAAATTACTAGGTGATTAATTTAATTCATAAATATAATTATTTCTCGAAGAAATTAATTATGTTAATTTGTATTTGATATAATTAATTAATTGGATTAATTAATTGATATAAGTACAACGGAACGGAATCAGAGTTTATCGGTTTGGACTCACGGGAGTCCGAAACAGACCGAACTCTTTTCCTAGCCTTCTAGATTGTCTCCCCCCCTTTGTCTTCCACCTAATGTGGTGGAAGACTTTATAATTTAAAATCATGAATTGTTTTTCCTAGGGGGACATGGAATCTCCTTTTACTATGTAAAGGTGATTTCATGTGATTGATTGGAGAATAAAGGGAAGAAAGACTAACTCTCACCACTACTCATTGCATCCATACGGTTGAGTGAGATTAAGTGAGAGAGATAAAAAAACTTCAACATGTCTTCTTCCTCTTCTTCACAAGTTCTTGATTTTCTTAGAGAAAAATTGAGAGAAATATTGAGAGATTGTGAGTTATACACTTAGAGTATCATAATCACATAGAAAGCTTCCATCAATTGATTGTAGCCGTAACCTTAAAGGTTAATAGGAAGATCGTCGTTTTGATTGTTTCTTCGACGCTTGGGAAGAAGAGACGCGGTACTTTCGGCGTTGGTTCATCCAAGAGCTTGGAGCGGATTAGATTCGTAGAGAACAACTAAAGCTAGGGGAATCGCTCAAGAGAAGAACACCATTTAATCAACGGACTACAAGGGTATGTTTCTCGTATCTTCTTGTGCTTCGTTTTAACATTCGTATATACGTAGCTCGATCGATCCTCGTAGGGATTCCGATCAAATTAACTTTTGTTTTACCGCTTCCGCTGGGCCTTCGATTTAGGCACCAATCCCAACACCGGATATCACCAATTGAGGATTCGGGAGAAAGATGCACCAAAGACTGCATTTCGATCAAGGTATGGACATTAGGAGTATATCGTGGTATTATACGTATACTGGTATTCACGACAGAATGGTTCTTGAATGATCCCAATAATTCGTTCTCAGTTGGGGTACAGTGTTGGCCGCCAGGCTGGCTAAGTTGTGCTACTACTCTTTGGTTCCTCCCATTGCTGACTGAGACGGACCTACCGAGTCGCGCAATAGGATTGACGACAGAATGAATCGATCTTATTCTCTCGTTATGAATATTAGATATTGGATATCTAATTTGGGACATTGGATGTATAAATTGATTTATTGGATAAATTAATTCACGGCCTAATGAATTAAATAAATTACTAGGTGATTAATTTAATTCATAAATATAATTATTTCTCGAAGAAATTAATTATGTTAATTTGTATTTGATATAATTAATTAATTGGATTAATTAATTGATATAAGTACATCGGAACAGAATCGGAGTTTATCTGTTTGGACTCACGTGAGTCCGAAACAGACCGAACACTTTTCCTACCCTTCTAGATGGCCTCCCCCCTTTGTCTTCCACCTAATGTGGTGGAAGACTTCATGATTTAAAATCATGAATTATTTTCCCTAGGGGGACATGGAATCTCCTTTTACTATGTAAAGGTGATTTCATGTGATTGATTTTAGAATAAAGGGAAGGCAGACTAACTCTCACCACTACCCATTACATCCATACGGTTGAGTGAGATTAAGTGAGAGAGAGAGAAAAACTTCAACAATTCTTCTTCCTCTTCTTCA
This sequence comes from Orobanche coerulescens, assembly GCA_033398695.1. NCBI lineage: Eukaryota > Viridiplantae > Streptophyta > Magnoliopsida > Lamiales > Orobanchaceae > Orobanche > Orobanche coerulescens. Next base: position 90,345,862 of record CM065811.1, on the reverse strand, counting down.
CAAGTTCTTGATTTTCTTGGAGAAAAATTGAGAGAGATATTGAGAGATTGTGAGTTATACACTTAGAGTATCATAATGACATAGAAATCTTCCATCACTTGATTCTAGCCGAAAACTTAGAGGTTTATAGGGTGATCATTGTTCCGATCATTTCTTCGACGCTTGGCAAGAAGAGACGCGGTACTTTCGACGCTTGGATAATCCAAGAGCTTGGAGCGGATTGGATTCGTAGAGAACAACTAAAGCTTGGGGAATCGCTCAGGAGAAGAACATCATTTAATCAATGGACTACAAGGGTATGTTTCTCGTATCTTCTTGTGCTTCATTTTAATATTCGTATATACGTAACTCGATCGATCCTCGTAGGGATTCGGATCGAATTAATTTTTGTTTTACCGCTTCCGCTGGGCCTTCGATTTAGGCACCGAATCCCAAAACCGGATACCACCGATTGAGGATTCGGGAGAAAGATGCACCAAAGACTGCATTTTGATCAAGGTATGGACATTAGGAGTATATCGTGGTATTATACATATACTGGTATTCACGACAGAATGGTTCTTGAATGTTCCCAATAATTTGTTCTCAGCTGGGGTACAATGTAGGCAGCCAGGCTGGCTAGGTTGTGCTACTACTCTTTGATTCCTCCCATTGCTGACTGAGACGGACCTACCGAGTCGCACAATAGGATTGACGATAGAATGAATCGAGCTTATTCTCTCATTAAGAATATTAGATGTTGGATATCTAATTTGGGGCATTGGATGTCTAAATTGATTTATTGGATAAATTAATTCACAACCTAATGAATTAAATAAATTACTAGGTGATTAATTTAATTCATAAATATATTTATTTCTTGAAGAAATTAATTATGTTAATTTGTATTTGATATAATTAATTAATTGGATTAATTAATTGATATAAGTACATCGGAACAGAATCGGAGTTTATCTGTTTGGACTCACGGGAGTCCGAAACAGACCGAACTCTTTTCCTACCCTTCTAGATGGCCTCCCCCCCTTTGTCTTACACCTAATGTGGTGGAAGACTTCATGATTTAAAATCATGAATTGTTTTCCCTAGGGGGACATGGAATCTCCTTTTACTATGTAAAGGTGATTTCATGTGATTGATTGGAGAATAAAGGGAAGGAAGACTAACTCTCACCACTACCCATTGCATCCATACGGTTGAGTGAGATTAAGTGAGAGAGAGAGAAAAACTTCAACAAGTCTTCTTCCTCTTCTTCACAAGTTATTGATTTTCTTGGAGAAAAATTGAGAGAGATATTGAGAGATTGTGAGTTATACACTTAGAGTGTCATAATCACATAGAAATCTTCCATCACTTGATTCTAGCCGAAACCTTAGAGGTTTATATGGTGATCGTCGTTCTGATCGTTTCTTCGATGCTTGGCAATAAGAGACGCGGTACTTTCGGCGTTGGATAATCCAAGAGCTTGGAGCGGATTGGATTCGTAGGGAACAACTAAAGCTTGGGAAATCGCTAAAGAGAAGAACACCATTTAATCAACGGACTACAAGGGTTTGTTTCTCGTATCTTCTTGTGCTTCGTTTTAATATTCGTATATACGTAGCTCGATCGATCCTCGTAGGGATTCCGATCAAATTAATTTTTGTTTTACCGCTTCCGCTGGGCCTTCGATTTAGGCACCGAATCCCAAAACCGGATACCACCAATTGAGGATTCGGGAGAAAGATGCAACAAAGACTGCATTTAGATCAAGGTATGGATATTAGGAGTATATCGTGGTATTATACGTATACTGGTATTCACGACAGAATGGTTCTTGAATGTTCCGAATAATTCGTTCTCAGTTGGGGTACAATGTAGGCAGCCAGGCTGGCTAGGTTGTGCTACTACTCTTTGATTCCTCCCATTGTTGACTGAGACGGACCTACCGAGTCGCGCAATAGGATTGACGATAGAATGAATCGAGCTTATTCTCTCATTATGAATATTAGATGTTGGATATCTAATTTGGGGCATTGGATGTCTAAATTGATTTATTGGATAAATTAATTCACGACCTAATGAATTAAATAAATTACTAGGTGATTAATTTAATTCATAAATATATTTATTTCTTGAAGAAATTAATTATGTTAATTTGTATTTGATATAATTAATTAATTGGATTAATTAATTGATATAAGTACATCGGAACAGAATAGGAGTTTATCTGTTTGGACTCACGAGTCCAAATGCAGACCGAACTCTTTTCCTACCCTTCTAGATGTCCTCCCCCCCTTTGTCTTACACCTAATGTGGTGGAAGACTTCATGATTTAAAATCATGAATTGTTTTCCCTAGGGGGACATGGAATCTCCTTTTACTATGTAAAGGTGATTTCATGTGATTGATTGGAGAATAAAGGGAAGGAAGACTAACTCTCACCACTACCCATTGCATCCATACGGTTGAGTGAGATTAAGTGCGAGAGAGAGAGAAAAACTTCAACAAGTCTTCTTCCTCTTCTTCACAAGTTATTGATTTTCTTGGAGAAAAATTGAGAGAGATATTGAGAGATTGTGAGTTATACACTTAGAGTGTCATAATCACATAGAAATCTTCCATCACTTGATTCTAGCCGAAACCTTAGAGGTTTATATGGTGATCGTCGTTCTGATCGTTTCTTCGATGCTTGGCAATAAGAGATGCGGTACTTTCGGCGTTGGATAATCCAAGAGCTTGGAGCGGATTGGATTCGTAGGGAACAACTAAAGCTTGGGAAATCGCTAAAGAGAAGAACACCATTTAATCAATGGACTACAAGGGTTTGTTTCTCGTATCTTCTTGTGCTTCGTTTTAATATTCGTATATACGTAGCTCGATCGATCCTCGTAGGGATTCCGATCAAATTAATTTTTGTTTTACCGCTTCCGCTGGGCCTTCGATTTAGGCACCGAATCCCAAAACCGGATACCACCAATTGAGGATTCGGGAGAAAGATGCACCAAAGACTGCATTTCGATCAAGGTATGGACATTAGGAGTATATCGTGGTATTATACGTATACTGGTATTCACGACAGAATGGTTCTTGAATGTTCCCAATAATTCGTTCTCAGTTGGGGTACAATGTAGGCAGCCAGGCTGGCTAGGTTCTGCTACTACTCTTTGATTCCTCCCATTGCCGACTGAGACGGACCTACCGAGTCGCGCAATAGGATTGACGATAGAATGAATCGAGCTTATTCTCTCATTATGAATATTAGATGTTGGATATCTAATTTGGGGCATTGGATGTCTAAATTGATTTATTGGATAAATTAATTCACGACCTAATGAATTAAATAAATTACTAGGTGATTAATTTAATTCATAAATATATTTATTTCTTGAAGAAATTAATTATGTTAATTTGTATTTGATATAATTAATTAATTGGATTAATTAATTGATATAAGTACATCGGAACAGAATCGGAGTTTATCTGTTTGGACTCACGGGAGTCCGAAACAGACCGAACTCTTTTCCTACCCTTCTAGATGGCCTCCCCCCCTTTGTCTTACACCTAATGTGGTGGAAGACTTCATGATTTAAAATCATGAATTGTTTTCCCTAGGGGGACATGGAATCTCCTTTTACTATGTAAAGGTGATTTCATGTGATTGATTGGAGAATAAAGGGAAGGAAGACTAACTCTCACCACTACCCATTGCATCCATACGGTTGAGTGAGATTAAGTGAGAGAGAGAGAAAAACTTCAACAAGTCTTCTTCCTCTTCTTCACAAGTTCTTGATTTTCTGGGAGAAAAATTGAGAGAGATATTGAGAGATTGTGAGTTATACACTTAGAGTGTCATAATCACATAGAATTCTTCCATCACTTGATTCTAGCCGAAACCTTAGAGGTTTATAGGGTGATCGTCGTTCTGATCGTTTCTTCGATGCTTGGCAATAAGAGACGCGGTACTTTCGGCGTTGGATCATCTAAGAGCTTAGAGTGGATTGGATTCGTAGAGAACAACTAAAGCTTGGGGAATCGCTCAAGAGAAGAATACCATCTAATCAACGGACTACAAAGGTATGTTTCTCGTATCTTCTTGTGCTTCATTTTAATATTCGTATATACGTAGCTCGATCGATCCTCATAGGGATTTGTATCGAATTAATTTTTGTTTTACCGCTTCTGCTGGGCCTTCGATTTAGGCACCGAATCCCAACACCGGATATCACCAATTGAGGATTCGGGAGATTGATGCACCAAAGACTACATTTCGAGCAAGGTATGGGCATTAGGAGTATATCGTGGTATTATATGTATACTGGTATTCACGACAGAATGGTTCTTGAATGATCCCAATAATTCGTTCTCAGTTGGGGTACACTGTAGGCCGCTAGGCTGGCTAGGTGGTGCTACACTCTTTGGTTCCTCCCATTGCTGACTGAGACGGACCTACCGAGTCGCGCAATAGGATTCACGACAGAATGAATCGAGCTTATTCTATCATTATGAATATTAGATATTGGATATCTAATTTGGGACATTGAATGTCTAAATTGATTTATTGGATAAATTAATTCACGACCTAATGAATTAAATAAATTACTAGGTGATTAATTTACTTCATAAATATAATTATTTTTCGAAGAAATTAATTATGTTAATTTGTATTTGATATAATTAATTAATTGTATTAATTAATTGATATAAGTACATCGGAACGGAATCAGAGTTTATCTGTTTGGACTCACGGGAGTCCGAAACAGACCGAACTCTTTTCCTACCCTTCTAGATGGTCTCCCCCCCTTTGTCTTCCACCTAATGTGGTGGACGAATTCATAATTTAAAATCATGATTTGTTTTTCCTGGGGGACATGGAATATCCTTTTACTATGTAAAGGTGATTTCATGTGATTGATTGGAGAATAAAGGGAAGGAAGACTAACTCTCACCACTACCCATTGCATCCATACGTTTGAGTGATATTAAGTGAGAGAGAGAAAAAAACTGCAACAAGTTCTTGATTTTCTTGGAGAAAAATTGAGAGAGATATTGAGAGATTGTGAGTTATACACTTAGAGTATCATAATCACATAGAAAGCTTACATCACTTGATTGTAGCCGTAACCTTAGAGGTTAATAGGAAGATCGTCGTTTCGATTGTTTCTTCGACGCTTGGCAAGAAGAGACGCGGTACTTTCGGCGTTGGATCATCTAAGAGCTTGGAGCGGATTGGATTCGTAGGGAACAACTAAAGCTTGGGAAATATCTAAAGAGAAGAACACCATTTAATCAACGGACTACAAGGGTATGTTTCTCGTATCTTCTTGTGCTTCGTTTTAATATTCGTATATATGTAGCTCAATCGATCCTCGTAGGGATTCCGATCAAATTAATTTTTGTTTTACCGCTTCCGGTGGTCCTTCCATTTTCAGCACTGAATCCCAACATCGGATATCACCAATTGAGGATTCGGGAGAAAGATGCACCAAAGACTGCATTTCGATCAAGGTATGGACATTAGGAGTATATCGTGGTATTATACGTATACTGGTATTCACGACAGAATGGTTCTTGAATGATCCCAATAATTCGTTCTCAGTTGGGGTACAGTGTAGGCCGCCAGGCTGGATAAGTTGTGCTACTACTCTTTGGTTCCTCCCATTGCTGACTGAGACGGACCTACCGAGTCGCGCAATAGGATTGACGACAGAATGAATCAAGCTTATTCTCTCATTATGAATATTAGATATTGGATATCTAATTTGGGACATTGGATTTCTAAATTGATTTATTGGATAAATTAATTCACGGCCTAATGAATTAAATAAATTACTAGGTGATTAATTTAATTCATAAATATAATTATTTCTTGAAGAAATTAATTCTGTTAATTTGTATTTGATATAATTAATTAATTAGATTAATTAATTGATATAAGTACATCGGAACGGAATCGGAGTTTATCTGTTTGGACTCACGGGAGTCCGAAACAGACCGAACTCTTTTCCTACCCTTCTAGATGGCCTCCCCCCCCTTTGTCTTCCACCTAATGTGGTGGAAGACTTCATGATTTAAAATCATGAATTGTTTTCCCTAGGGGGACATGGAATCTCCTTTTACTATGTAAAGGTGATTTCATGTGATTGATTGGAGAATAAAGGGAAGGAAGACTAACTCTCACCACTACCCATTGCATCCATACGGTTGAGTGAGATTAAGTGAGAGAGAGAGAAAAACTTCAACAAGTCTTCTTCCTCTTCTTCACAAGTTCTTGATTTTCTGGGAGAAAAATTGAGAGAGATATTGAGAGATTGTGAGTTATACACTTAGAGTGTCATAATCACATAGAAATCTTCCATCACTTAATTCTAGCCGAAGCCTTAGAGGTTTATAGGGTGATCGTCGTTCTGATCATTTCTTCGACGCTTCGCAATAAGAGACGCGGTACTTTCGGCGTTGGATCATCTAAGAGCTTAGAGTGGATTGGATTCGTAGAGAACAACTAAAGCTTGGGGAATCGCTCAAGAGAAGAATACCATCTAATCAACGGACTACAAGGGTATGTTTCTCGTATCTTCTTGTGCTTCGTTTTAATATTCGTATATACGTAGCTCGATCGATCCTCATAGGGATTTGGATCGAATTAATTTTTGTTTTACCGCTTCCGCTGGACCTTCGATTTAGGCACCGAATCCCAACACCGGATATCACCAATTGAGGATTCGGGAGAAAGATGCACCAAAGACTGCATTTCGAGCAAGGTATGGGCATTAGGAGTATATCGTGGTATTATATGTTTACTGGTATTCACGACAGAATGGTTCTTGAATGATCCCAATAATTCGTTCTTAGTTGGGGTACACTGTAGGCCGCTAGGCTGGCTAGGTGGTGCTACAACTCTTTGGTTCCTCCCATTGCTGACTGAGATGGACCTACCGAGTCGCGCAATAGGATTGACGACAGAATGAATCGAGCTTATTCTCTCATTATGAATATTAGATATTGGATATCTAATTTGGGATATTGAACGTCTAAATTGATTTATTGGATAAATTAATTCACGACCTAATGAATTAAATAAATTAATAGGTGATTAATTTAATTCATAAATATAATTATTTCTCGAAGAAATTAATTATGTTAATTTGTATTTGATATAATTAATTAATTGGATTAATTAATTGATATAAGTACATCGGAACGGAATCAGAGTTTATCTGTTTGGACTCACGGGAGTCCGAAATAGACCGAACTCTTTTCCTACCCTTCTAGATGGCCTCCCCCCCTTTGTCTTCCACCTAATGTGGTGGACGACTTCATAATTTAAAATCATGAATTGTTTTTCCTAGGGGGACATGGAATATCCTTTTACTATGTAAAGGTGATTTCATGTGATTGATTGGAGAATAAAGGGAAGGAAGACTAACTCTCACCACTACCCATTGCATCCATACGGTTGAGTGAGATTAAGTGAGAGAGAGAAAAAAACTTCAACATGTCTTCTTTCTCTTCTTCACAAGTTCTTGATTTTCTTGGAGAAAAATTGAGAGAGATATTGAGAGATTGTGAGTTATATACTTAGAGTATCATAATCATATAGAAAGCTTCCATCACTTGATTGTAGCCGTAACCTTAGAGGTTAATAGGAAGATCGTCGTTTCGATTGTTTCTTCGACGCTTGGCAAGAAGAGACGTGGTACTTTCGGCGTTGGATCATCCAAGAGCTTGGAGCGGATTAGATTCGTAGAGAACAACTAAACCTTGGGGAATCGCTCAAGAGAAGAACACCATTTAATCAACGGACTACAAGGGTATGTTTCTCGTATCTTCTTGTGCTTCGTTTTAATATTCGTATATACGTAGCTCGATCGATCCTTGTAGGGATTCCGATCGAATTAATTTTTGTTTTACCGCTTCCGCTGGGCCTTCGATTTAGGCACAATCCCAACACCGGATATCACCAATTGAGTATTCGGGAGAAAGATGCACCAAAGACTGCATTTCGATCAAGGTATGGACATTAGGAGTATATCGTGGTATTATACGTATACTGGTATTCACGACAGAATGGTTCTTGAATGATCTCAATAATTCGTTCTCAGTTGGGGTACAGTGTAGGCCGCCAGGCTGGATAAGTTGTGCTACTACTCTTTGGTTCCTCCCATTGCTGACTGAGACGGACCTACCAAGTCGCGCAATAGGATTGACGACAGAATGAGTCAAGCTTATTCTCTCATTATGAATATTAGATATTGGATATCTAATTTGGGACATTGGATGTCTAAATGGATTTATTGGATAAATTAATTCACGACCTAATGAATTAAATAAATTACTAGGTGATTAATTTAATTCATAAATATATTTATTTCTTGAAGAAATTAATTATGTTAATTTGTATTTGATATAATTAATTAATTAGATTAATTAATTGATATAAGTACATCGGAACGGAATCGGAGTTTATCTGTTTGGACTCACGGGAGTCCGAAACAGACCGAACTCTTTTCCTACCCTTCTAGATGGCCTCCCCCCCCTTTGTCTTCCACCTAATGTGGTGGAAGACTTCATGATTTAAAATAATGAATTGTTTTCCCTAGGGGACATGGAATCTCCTTTTACTATGTAAAGGTGATTTCATGTGATTGATTGGAGAATAAAGGGAAGGAAGACTAACTCTCACCACTACCCATTGCATCCATACGGTTGAGTGAGATTAAGTGAGAGAGAGAGAAAAACTTCAACAAGTCTTCTTCCTCTTCTTCACAAGTTCTTGATTTTCTGGGAGAAAAATTGAGAGAGATATTGAGAGATTGTGAGTTATACACTTAGAGTGTCATAATCACATAGAAATCTTCCATCACTTAATTCTAGCCGAAACCTTAGAGGTTTATAGGGTGATCGTCGTTCTGATCGTTTCTTCGACGCTTCGCAATAAGAGACGCGGTACTTTCGGCGTTGGATCATCTAAGAGCTTAGAGTGGATTGGATTCGTAGAGAATAACTAAAGCTTGGGGAATCGCTCAAGAGAAGAATACCATCTAATCAACGGACTACAAGGGTATGTTTCTCGTATCTTCTTGTGCTTCGTTTTAATATTCGTATATACGTAGCTCGATCGATCCTCATAGGGATTTGGATCGAATTAATTTTTGTTTTACCGCTTCCGCTGGACCTTCGATTTAGGCACCGAATCCCAACACCGGATATCACCAATTGAGGATTCGGGAGAAAGATGCACCAAAGACTGCATTTCGAGCAAGGTATGGGCATTAGGAGTATATCGTGGTAATATATGTATACTGGTATTCACGACAGAATGGTTCTTGAATGATCCCAATAATTCGTTCTTAGTTGGGGTACACTGTAGGCCGCTAGGCTGGCTAGGTGGTGCTACAACTCTTTGGTTCCTCCCATTGCTGACTGAGATGGACCTACCGAGTCGCGCAATAGGATTGACGACAGAATGAATCGAGCTTATTCTCTCATTATGAATATTAGATATTGGATATCTAATTTGGGATATTGAACGTCTAAATTGATTTATTGGATAAATTAATTCACGACCTAATGAATTAAATAAATTAATAGGTGATTAATTTAATTCATAAATATAATTATTTCTCGAAGAAATTAATTATGTTAATTTGTATTTGATATAATTAATTAATTGGATTAATTAATTGATATAAGTACATCGGACGGAATCGAGTTTATCTGTTTGGACTCACGGGAGTCGAAATAGACCGAACTCTTTTCCTACCCTTCTAGATGGCCTCCCCCCCTTTGTCTTCCACCTAATGTGGTGGACGACTTCATAATTTAAAATCATGAATTGTTTTTCCTAGGGGACATGGAATATCCTTTTACTATGTAAAGGTGATTTCATGTGATTGATTGGAGAATAAAGGGAAGGAAGACTAACTCTCACCACTACCCATTGCATCCATACGGTTGAGTGAGATTAAGTGAGAGAGAAAAAAACTTCAACATGTCTTCTTTCTCTTCTTCACAAGTTCTTGATTTTCTTGGAGAAAAATTGAGAGAGATATTGAGAGATTGTGAGTTATATACTTAGAGTATCATAATCATATAGAAAGCTTCCATCACTTGATTGTAGCCGTAACCTTAGAGGTTAATAGGAAGATCGTCGTTTCGATTGTTTCTTCGACGCTTGGCAAGAAGAGACGCGGTACTTTCGGCGTTGGATCATCCAAGAGCTTGGAGCGGATTAGATTCGTAGAGAACAACTAAACCTTGGGGAATCGCTCAAGAGAAGAACACCATTTAATCAACGGACTACAAGGGTATGTTTCTCGTATCTTCTTGTGCTTCGTTTTAATATTCGTATATACGTAGCTCGATCGATCCTTGTAGGGATTCCGATCGAATTAATTTTTGTTTTACCGCTTCCGCTAGGCCTTCGATTTAGGCACCAATCCCAACACCGGATATCACCAATTGAGTATTCGGGAGAAAGATGCACCAAAGACTGCATTTCGATCAAGGTATGGACATTAGGAGTATATCGTGGTATTATACGTATACTGGTATTCACGACAGAATGGTTCTTGAATGATCTCAATAAGTCGTTCTCAGTTGGGGTACAGTGTAGGCCGCCAGGCTGGCTAAGTTGTGCTACTACTCTTTGGTTCCTCCCATTGCTGACTGAGACGGACCTACCGAGTCGCGCAATAGGATTGACGACAGAATGAATCAAGCTTATTCTCTCATTATGAATATTAGATATTGGATATCTAATTTGGGACATTGGATGTCTAAATTGATTTATTGGATAAATTAATTCACGGCCTAATGAATTAAATAAATTACTAGGTGATTAATTTAATTCATAAATATATTTATTTCTTGAAGAAATTAATTATGTTAATTTGTATTTGATATAATTAATTAATTAGATTAATTAATTGATATAAGTACATCGGAACGGAATCGGAGTTTATCTGTTTTGACTCACGGGAGTCCGAAACAGACCGAACTCTTTTCCTACCCTTCTAGATGGCCTCCCCCCCCCCTTTTTCTTCCACCTAATGTGGTGGAAGACTTCATGATTTAAAATCATGAATTGTTTTCCCTAGGGGGACATGGAATCTCCTTTTACTATGTAAAGGTGATTTCATGTGATTGATTGGAGAATAAAGGGAAGGAAGACTAACTCTCACCACTACCCATTGCATCCATACGGTTGAGTGAGATTAAGTGAGAGAGAGAGAAACTTCAACAAGTCTTCTTCCTCTTCTTCACAAGTTCTTGATTTTCTGGGAGAAAAATTGAGAGAGATATTGAGAGATTGTGAGTTATACACTTAGAGTGTCATAATCACATAGAAATCTTCCATCACTTAATTCTAGCCGAAACCTTAGAGGTTTATAGGGTGATCGTCGTTCTGATCGTTTCTTCGACGCTTCGCAATAAGAGACACGGTACTTTCGGCGTTGGATCATCTAAGAGCTTAGAGTGGATTGGATTCGTAGAGAACAACTAAAGCTTGGGGAATCGCTCAATAGAAGAATACCATCTAATCAACGGACTACAAGGGTATGTTTCTCGTATCTTCTTGTGCTTCGTTTTAATATTCGTATATACGTAGCTCGATCGATCCTCATAGGGATTTGGATCGAATTAATTTTTGTTTTACCGCTTCCGCTGGAACTTCGATTTAGGCACCGAATCCCAACACCGGATATCACCAATTGAGGATTCGGGAGAAAGATGCACCAAAGACTGCATTTCGAGCAAGGTATGGGCATTAGGAGTATATCGTGGTATTATATGTATACTGGTATTCACGACAGAATGGTTCTTGAATGATCCCAATAATTCGTTCTAAGTTGGGGTACACTGTAGGCCACTAGGCTGGCTAGGTGGTGCTACAACTCTTTGGTTCCTCCCATTGCTGACTGAGATGGACCTACCGAGTCGCGCAATAGGATTGACGACAGAATGAATCGAGCTTATTCTCTCATTATGAATATTAGATATTGGATATCTAATTTGGGATATTGAACGTCTAAATTGATTTATTGGATAAATTAATTCACGACCTAATGAATTAAATAAATTAATAGGTGATTAATTTAATTCATAAATATAATTATTTCTCGAAGAAATTAATTATGTTAATTTGTATTTGATATAATTAATTAATTGGATTAATTAATTGATATAAGTACATCGGAACGGAATCAGAGTTTATCTGTTTGGACTCACGGGAGTCCGAAATAGACCGAACTCTTTTCCTACCCTTCTAGATGGCCTCCCCCCCTTTGTCTTCCACCTAATGTGGTGGACGACTTCATAATTTAAAATCATGAATTGTTTTTCCTAGGGGGACATGGAATATCCTTTTACTATGTAAAGGTGATTTCATGTGATTGATTGGAGAATAAAGGGAAGGAAGACTAACTCTCACCACTACCCATTGCATCCATACGGTTGAGTGAGATTAAGTGAGAGAGAGAAAAAAACTGCAACATGTCTTCTTTCTCTTCTTCACAAGTTCTTGATTTTCTTGGAGAAAAATTGAGAGAGATATTGAGAGATTGTGAGTTATATACTTAGAGTATCATAATCATATAGAAAGCTTCCATCACTTGATTGTAGCCGTAACCTTAGAGGTTAATAGGAAGATCGTCGTTTCAATTGTTTCTTCGACGCTTGGCAAGAAGAGACGCGGTACTTTCGGCGTTGGATCATCCAAGAGCTTGGAGCGGATTAGATTCGTAGAGAACAACTAAACCTTGGGGAATCGCTCAAGAGAAGAACACCATTTAATCAACGGACTACAAGGGTATGTTTCTCGTATCTTTTTGTGCTTCGTTTTAATATTCGTATATACGTAGCTCGATCGATCCTTGTAGGGATTCCGATCGAATTAATTTTTGTTTTACCGCTTCCGCTGGGCCTTCGATTTAGGCACCAATCCCAACACCGGATATCACCAATTGAGTATTCGGGAGAAAGATGCACCAAAGACTGCATTTCGATCAAGGTATGGACATTAGGAGTATATCGTGGTATTATACGTATACTGGTATTCACGACAGAATGGTTCTTGAATGATCTCAATAATTCGTTCTCAGTTGGGGTACAGTGTAGGCCGCCAGGCTGGCTAAGTTGTGCTACTACTCTTTGGTTCCTCCCATTGCTGACTGAGACGGACCTACCGAGTCGCGCAATAGGATTGACGACAGAATGAATCAAGCTTATTCTCTCATTATGAATATTAGATATTGGATATCTAATTTGGGACATTGGATGTCTAAATTGATTTATTGGATAAATTAATTCACGGCCTAATGAATTAAATAAATTACTAGGTGATTAATTAATTCATAAATATAATTATTCCTCGAAGAAATTAATTATGTTAATTTGTATTTGATATAATTAATTAATTGGATTAATTAATTGATATAAGTACAACGGAACGGAATCAGAGTTTATCTGTTTGGACTCACGGGAGTCCGAAACAGACCGAACTCTTTTCCTAGCCTTCTAGATGGCCTCCCCCCCTTTGTCTTCCACCTAATGTGGTGGAAGACTTTATAATTTAAAATCATGAATTGTTTTTCCTAGGGGGACATGGAATCACCTTTTACTATGTAAAGGTGATTTCATGTGATTGATTGGAGAATAAAGGGAAGAAAGACTAACTCTCACCACTACTCATTGCATCCATACGGTTGAGTGAGATTAAGTGAGAGAGAGAAAAAAACTTCAACATGTCTTCTTCCTCTTCTTCACAAGTTCTTGATTTTCTTAGAGAAAAATTGAGAGAAATATTGAGAGATTGTGAGTTATACACTTAGAGTATCATAATCACATAGAAAGCTTCCATCAATTGATTGTAGCCGCAACCTTAGAGGTTAATAGGAAGATCGTTGTTTTGATTGTTTCTTCGACGCTTGGGAAGAAGAGACGCGGTACTTTCGGCGTTGGATCATCCAAGAGCTTGGAGCGGATTAGATTCGTAGAGAACAACTAAGGCTTGGGGAATCGCTCAAGAGAAGAACACCATTTAATGAACGGACTACAAGGGTATGTTTCTCGTATCTTCTTGTGCTTCGTTTTAACATTCGTATATACGTAGCTCGATCGATCCTCGTAGAGATTCCGATCAAATTAATTTTTGTTTTACCGCTTCCGCTGGGCCTTCGATTTAGGCACCAATCCCAACACTGGATATCACCAATTGAGGATTCGGGAGAAAGATGCACCAAAGACTGCATTTCGATCAAGGTATGGACATTAGGAGTATATCGTGGTATTATACGTATACTGGTATTCACGACAGAATGGTTCTTGATTGATCCCAATAATTCGTTCTCAGTTGGGGTACAGTGTTGGCCGCCAGGCTGGCTAAGTTGTGTTACTACTCTTTGGTTCCTCCCATTGCTGACTGAGACGGACCTACCGGGTCGCGCAATAGGATTGACGACAGAATGAATCGATCTTATTCTCTCGTTATGAATATTAGATATTGGATATCTAATTTGGGACATTGGATGTCTAAATTGATTTATTGGATAAATTAATTCACGGCCTAATGAATTAAATAAATTACTAGGTGATTAATTTATTTCATAAATATAATTATTTCTCGAAGAAATTAATTATGTTAATTTGTATTTGATATAATTAATTAATTGGATTAATTAATTGATATAAGTACAACAGAACGAAATCAGAGTTTATCTGTTTGGACTCACGGGAGTCCGAAACAGACCGAACTCTTTTCCTAGCCTTCTAGATGGCCTCCCCCCCTTTGTCTTCCACCTAATGTGGTTGAAGACTTTATAATTTAAAATCATGAATTGTTTTTCCTAGGGGGACATGGAATCTCCTTTTACTATGTAAAGGTGATTTCATGTGATTGATTGGAGAATAAAGGGAAGGAAGACTAACTCTCACCACTACTCATTGCATCCATACGGTTGAGTGAGATTAAGTGAGAGAGAGAAAAAAACTTAAACATGTCTTTTTTCTATTCTTCACAAGTTCTTGATTTTCTTGGAGAAAAATTGAGAGAAATATTGAGAGATTGTGAGTTATACACTTAGAGTATCATAATCACATAGAAAGCTTCCATCACTTGATTGTAGCCGTAACCTTAGAGGTTAATAGGAAGATCGTCGTTTCGATTGTTTCTTCGACGCTTGGCAAGAAGAGACGCGGTACTTTCGGCGTTGGATCATCCAAGATCTTGGAGCGGATTGGATTCGTAGAGAACAACTAAAGCTTGGGGAATCGCTCAAGAGAAGAACACCATTTAATCAACGGACTACAAGGGTATGTTTCTCGTATCATCTTGTGCTTCGTTTTAATATTCTTATATACGTAGCTCGATCGAGCCTCGTAGGGATTCCGATCGAATTAATTTTTGTTTTACCGCTTCCGTTGGGCCTTAGATTTAGGCACCAATCCCAACACCGGATATCATCAATTGAGAATTCGGGAGAAAGATGCACCAAAGACTGCATTTCGATCAAGGTATGGACATTAGGAGTATATCGTGGTATTATACGTATACTGGTATTCACGACAGAATGGTTCTTCAATGATCCCAATAATTCTTTCTCAGTTGGGGTACAGTGTAGGCCGCCAGGCTGGCTAAGTTGTGCTACTACTCTTTGGTTCCTCCCATTACTGACTGAGACGGACCTACCGAGTCGTGCAATAGGATTGACGACAGAATGAATCGAGCTTATTCTCTCATTATGAATATTAGATATTGGATATCTAATTTGGGACATTGGATGTCTAAATTGATTTATTGGATAAATTAATTCACGGCCTAATGAATTAAATAAATTACTAGGTGATTAATTTAATTCATAAATATAATTATTTCTCGAAGAAATTAATTATGTTAATTTGTATTTGATATAATTAATTAATTGGATTAATTAATTGATATAAGTACATCGGAACAGAATCAGAGTTTATCTGTTTGGACTCACGGGAGTCCGAAACAGACCGAACTCTTTTCCTACCCTTCTAGATGGCCTCCCCCCCTTTGTCTTCCACCTAATGTGGTGGACGACTTCATAATTTAAAATCATGAATTGTTTTTCCTATGGGGACATGGAATATCCTTTTACTATGTAAAGGTGATTTCATGTGATTGATTGGAGAATAAAGGGAAGGAAGACCAACTCTCACCACTACCCATTGCATCCATACGGTTGAGTGAGATTAAGTGAGAGAGAGAAAAAAACTTCAACAAGTATTCTTCCTCTTCTTCACAAGTTCTTGATTTTCTTGGAGAAAAATTGAGAGAGATATTGAGAGATTGTGAGTTATACACTTAGAGTATCATAATCACATAGAAAGCTTCCATCACTTGATTGTAGCCGTAACCTTAGAGGTTAATAGGAAGATCGTCGTTTCGATTGTTTCTTCGACGCTTGGCAAGAAGAGACGCGGTACTTTCGGTGTTGGATCATCCAAGAGCTTGGAGCAGATTGGATTCGTAGAGAACAACTAAAGCTTGGGGAATCGCTCAAGAGAAGAACACCATTTAATCAACGGACTACAAGGGTATGTTTCTCGTATCTTCTTGTGCTTCGTTTTAATATTCGTATATACATAGCTCGATCGATCCTCGTAGGGATTCCGATCGAATTAATTTTTGTTTTACCGCTTCCGCTGGGCCTTCGATTTAGGCACCAATCCCAACACCGGATATCACCAATTGAGGATTCGGGAGAAAGATGCACCAAAGACTGCATTTAAATCAAGGTATGGACATTAGGAGTATATCGTGATATTATACGTATACTGGTATTCATGATAGAATAGTTCTTGAATGATCTCAATAATTCGTTCTTAGTTGGGGTATAGTGTAGGCCGCCAGGCTGGCTAAGTTGTGCTACTACTCTTTGGTTCCTCCCATTGCTGACTGAGACGGACCTACCGAGTCGTGCAATAGGATTGATGACAGAATGAATCGAGCTTATTCTCTCATTATGAATATTAGATATTGGATATCTGATTTGGGACATTGGATGTCAAAATTGATTTATTGGATAGATTAATTCACGGCCTAATGAATTAAATAAATTACTAGGTGATTAATTTAATTCATTAATATAATTATTTCTCGAAGAAATTAATTATGTTAATTTGTATTTGATATAATTAATTAATTGGATTAATCAATTGATATAAGTACAACGGAACGGAATCAGAGTTTATCTGTTTGGACTCACGGGAGTCCGAAACAGACCGAACTCTTTTCCTAGCCTTCTAGATGGCCTCCCCCCCTTTGTCTTCCACCTAATGTGGTGGAAGACTTTATAATTTAAAATCATGAATTGTTTTTCCTAGGGGGACATGGAATCTCCTTTTACTATGTAAAGGTGATTTCATGTGATTGATTGGAGAATAAAGGGAAGAAAGACTAACTCTCACCACTACTCATTGCATCCATACGGTTGAGTGAGATTAAGTGAGAGAGAGAAAAAAACTTCAACATGTCTTCTTCCTCTTCTTCACAAGTTCTTGATTTTCTTAGAGAAAAATTGAGAGAAATATTGAGAGATTGTGAGTTATACACTTAGAGTATCATAATCACATAGAAAGCTTCCATCAATTGATTGTAGCCGCAACCTTAGAGGTTAATAGGAAGATCGTTGTTTTGATTGTTTCTTCGACGCTTGGGAAGAAGAGACGCGGTACTTTAGGCGTTGGATCATCCAAGAGCTTGGAGCGGATTAGATTCGTAGAGAACAACTAAGGCTTGGGGAATCGCTCAAGAGAAGAACACCATTTAATCAACGGACTACAAGGGTATGTTTCTCGTATCTTCTTGTGCTTCGTTTAAACATTCGTATATACGTAGCTCGATCGATCCTCGTAGGGATTCCGATCAAATTAATTTTTGTTTTACCGCTTCCGCTGGGCCTTCGATTTAGGCACCAATCCCAACACTGGATATCACCAATTGAGGATTCGGGAGAAAGATGCACCAAAGACTGCATTTCGATCAAGGTATGGACATTAGGAGTATATCGTGGTATTATACGTATACTGGTATTCACGACAGAATGGTTCTTGATTGATCCCAATAATTCGTTCTCAGTTGGGGTACAGTGTTGGCCGCCAGGCTGGCTAAGTTGTGTTACTACTCTTTGGTTCCTCCCATTGCTGACTGAGACGGACCCACCGAGTCGCGCAATAGGATTGACGACAGAATGAATTGATCTTATTCTCTCGTTATGAATATTAGATATTGGATATCTAATTTGGGACATTGGATGTCTAAATTGATTTATTGGATAAATTAATTCACGGCCTAATGAATTAAATAAATTACTAGGTGATTAATTTATTTCATAAATATAATTATTTCTCGAAGAAATTAATTATGTTAATTTGTATTTGATATAATTAATTAATTGGATTAATTAATTGATATAAGTACAACAGAACGAAATCAGAGTTTATCTGTTTGGACTCACGGGAGTCCGAAACAGACCGAACTCTTTTCCTAGCCTTCTAGATGGCCTCCCCCCCTTTGTCTTCCACCTAATGTGGTTGAAGACTTTATAATTTAAAATCATGAATTGTTTTTCCTAGGGGGACATGGAATCTCCTTTTACTATGTAAAGGTGATTTCATGTGATTGATTGGAGAATAAAGGGAAGGAAGACTAACTCTCACCACTACTCATTGCATCCATACGGTTGAGTGAGATTAAGTGAGAGAGAAAAAAACTTAAACATGTCTTTTTTCTATTCTTCACAAGTTCTTGATTTTCTTGGAGAAAAATTGAGAGAAATATTGAGAGATTGTGAGTTATACACTTAGAGTATCATAATCACATAGAAAGCTTCCATCACTTGATTGTAGCCGTAACCTTAGAGGTTAATAGGAAGATCGTCGTTTCGATTGTTTCTTCGACGCTTGGCAAGAAGAGACGCGGTACTTTCGGCGTTGGATCATCCAAGAGCTTGGAGCGGATTGGATTCGTAGAGAACAACTAAAGCTTGGGGAATCGCTCAAGAGAAGAACACCATTTAATCAACGGACTACAAGGGTATGTTTCTCGTATCATCTTGTGCTTCGTTTTAATATTCTTATATACGTAGCTCGATCGAGCCTCGTAGGGATTCCGATCGAATTAGTTTTTGTTTTACCGCTTCCGTTGGGCCTTAGATTTAGGCACCAATCCCAACACCGGATATCATCAATTGAGGATTCGGGAGAAAGATGCACCAAAGACTGCATTTCGATCAAGGTATGGACATTAGGAGTATATCGTGGTATTATACGTATACTGGTATTCACGACAGAATGGTTCTTCAATGATCCCAATAATTCTTTCTCAGTTGGGGTACAGTGTAGGCCGCCAGGCTGGCTAAGTTGTGCTACTACTCTTTGGTTCCTCCCATTACTGACTGAGACGGACCTACCGAGTCGTGCAATAGGATTGACGACAGAATGAATCGAGCTTATTCTCTCATTATGAATATTAGATATTGGATATCTAATTTGGGACATTGGATGTCTAAATTGATTTATTGGATAAATTAATTCACGGCCTAATGAATTAAATAAATTACTAGGTGATTAATTTAATTCATAAATATAATTATTTCTCGAAGAAATTAATTATGTTAATTTGTATTTGATATAATTAATTAATTGGATTAATTAATTGATATAAGTACATCGGAACAGAATCAGAGTTTATCTGTTTGGACTCACGGAGTCCGAAACAGACCGAACTCTTTTCCTACCCTTCTAGATGGCCTCCCCTTTGTCTTCCACCTAATGTGGTGGACGACTTCATAATTTAAAATCATGAATTGTTTTTCCTAGGGGGACATGGAATATCCTTTTACTATGTAAAGGTGATTTCATGTGATTGACTGGAGAATAAAGGGAAGGAAGACCAACTCTCACCACTACCCATTGCATCCATACGGTTGAGTGAGATTAAGTGAGAGAGAAAAAAACTTCAACAAGTATTCTTCCTCTTCTTCACAAGTTCTTGATTTTCTTGGAGAAAAATTGAGAGAGATATTGAGAGATTGTGAGTTATACACTTAGAGTATCATAATCACATAGAAAGCTTCCATCACTTGATTGTAGCCGTAACCTTAGAGGTTAATAGGAAGATCGTCGTTTCGATTGTTTCTTCGACGCTTGGCAAGAAGAGACGCGGTACTTTCGGTGTTGGATCATCCAAGAGCTTGGAGCGGATTGGATTCGTAGAGAACAACTAAAGCTTGGGGAATCGCTCAAGAGAAGAACACCATTTAATCAACGGACTACAAGGGTATGTTTCTCGTATCTTCTTGTGCTTTGTTTTAATATTCGTATATACATAGCTCGATCGATCCTCGTAGGGATTCCGATCGAATTAATTTTTGTTTTACCGCTTCCGCTGGGCCTTCGATTTAGGCACCAATACCAACACCGGATATCACCAATTGAGGATTCGGGAGAAAGATGCACCAAAGACTGCATTTAAATCAAGGTATGGACATTAGGAGTATATCGTGATATTATACGTATACTGGTATTCATGACAGAATAGTTCTTGAATGATCTCAATAATTCGTTCTTAGTTGGGGTACAGTGTAGGCCGCCAGGCTGGCTAAGTTGTGCTACTACTCTTTGGTTCCTCCCATTGCTGACTGAGACGGACCTACCGAGTCGTGCAATAGGATTGATGACAGAGTGAATCGAGCTTATTCTCTCATTATGAATATTAGATATTGGATATCTGATTTGGGACATTGGATGTCTAAATTGATTTATTGGATAAATTAATTCACGGCCTAATGAATTAAATAAATTACTAGGTGATTAATTTAATTCATTAATATAATTATTTCTCGAAGAAATTAATTATGTTAATTTGTATTTGATATAATTAATTAATTGGATTAATTAATTGATATAAGTACAATGGAACGGAATCAGAGTTTATCTGTTTGGACTCACGGGAGTCCGAAACAGACCGAACTCTTTTCCTAGCCTTCTAGATGGCCTCCCCCCCTTTGTCTTCCACCTAATGTGGTGGAAGACTTTATAATTTAAAATCATGAATTGTTTTTCCTAGGGGGACATGGAATCTCCTTTTACTATGTAAAGGTGATTTCATGTGATTGATTGGAGAATAAAGGGAAGGAAGACTAACTCTCACCACTACTCATTGCATCCATACGGTTGAGTGAGATTAAGTGAGAGAGAGAAAAAAACTTCAACATGTCTTCTTCCTCTTCTTCACAAGTTCTTGATTTTCTTGGAGAAAAATTGAGAGAAATATTGAGAGATTGTGAGTTATACACTTAGAGTATCATAATCATATAGAAAGCTTCCATCACTTGATTGTAGCCGTAACCTTAGAGGTTAATAGGAAGATCGTCGTTTTGATTGTTTCTTCGACGCTTGGGAAGAAGAGACGCGGTACTTTCGGTGTTGGATCATCCAAGAGCTTGGAGCGGATTAGATTCGTAGAGAACAACTAAAGCTTGGGGAATCGCTCAAGAGAAGAACACCATTTAATCAACGGACTACAAGGGTATGTTTCTCGTATCTTCTTGTGCTTCGTTTAAACATTCGTATATACGTAGCTCGATCGATCCTCGTAGGGATTCCGATCAAATTAATTTTTGTTTTACCGCTTCCGCTGGGCCTTCGATTTAGGCACCAATCCCAACACTGGATATCACCAATTGAGGATTCGGGAGGAAGATGCACCAAAGACTGCATTTCGATCAAGGTATGGACATTAGGAGTATATCGTGGTATTATACGTATACTGGTATTCACGACAGAATGGTTCTTGATTGATCCCAATAATTCGTTCTCAGTTGGGGTACAGTGTTGGCCGCCAGGCTGGCTAAGTTGTGTTACTACTCTTTGGTTCCTCCCATTGCTGACTGAGACGGACCTACCGAGTCGCGCAATAGGATTGACGACAGAATGAATCGATCTTATTCTCTCGTTATGAATATTAGATATTGGATATCTAATTTGGGACATTGGATGTCTAAATTGATTTATTGGATAAATTAATTCACGGCCTAATGAATTAAATAAATTACTAGGTGATTAATTTAATTCATAAATATAATTATTTCTCGAAGAAATTAATTATGTTAATTTGTATTTGATATAATTAATTAATTGGATTAATTAATTGATATAAGTACAACGGAACGAAATCAGAGTTTATCTGTTTGGAGTCACGGGAGTCCGAAACAGACCGAACTCTTTTCCTAGCCTTCTAGATGGCCTCCCCCCTTTGTCTTCCACCTAATGTGGTTGAAGACTTTATAATTTAAAATCATGAATTGTTTTTCCTAGGGGGACATGGAATCTCCTTTTACTATGTAAAGGTGATTTCATGTGATTGATTGGAGAATAAAGGGAAGGAAGACTAACTCTCACCACTACTCATTGCATCCATACAGTTGAGTGAGATTAAGTGAGAGAGAGAAAAAAACTTAAACATGTCTTCTTTCTATTCTTCACAAGTTCTTGATTTTCTTGGAGAAAAATTGAGAGAAATATTGAGAGATTGTGAGTTATACACTTAGAGTATCATAATCACATAGAAAGCTTCCATCACTTGATTGTAGCCGTAACCTTAGAGGTTAATAGGAAGATCGTCGTTTCGATTGTTTCTTCGACGCTTGGCAAGAAGAGACGCGGTACTTTCGGCGTTGGATCATCCAAGAGCTTGGAGCGGATTAGATTCGTAGAGAACAACTAAAACCTGGGGAATCGCTCAAGAGAAGAACACCATTTAATCAACGGACTACAAGGGTATGTTTCTCGTATCATCTTGTGCTTCGTTTTAATATTCTTATATACGTAGCTCGATCGAGCCTCGTAGGGATTCCGATCGAATTAATTTTTGTTTTACCGCTTCCGTTGGGCCTTAGATTTAGGCACCAATCCCAACACCGGATATCACCAATTGAGGATTCGGGAGAAAGATGCACCAAAGACTGCATTTCGATCAAGGTATGGACATTAGGAGTATATCGTGGTATTATACGTATACTGGTATTCACAACAGAATGGTTCTTCAATGATCCCAATAATTCTTTCTCAGTTGGGGTACAGTGTAGGCCGCCAGGCTGGCTAAGTTGTGCTACTACTCTTTGGTTCCTCCCATTACTGACTGAGACGGACCTACCGAGTCATGCAATAGGATTGACGACAGAATGAATCGAGCTTATTCTCTCATTATGAATATTAGATATTGGATATCTAATTTGGGACATGGGATGTCTAAATTGATTTATTGGATAAATTAATTCACGGCCTAATGAATTAAATAAATTACTAAGTGATTAATTTAATTCATAAATATAATTATTTCTCGAAGAAATTAATTATGTTAATTTGTATTTGATATAATTAATTAATTGGATTAATTAATTGATATAAGTACATCGGAACAGAATCAGAGTTTATCTGTTTGGACTCACGAGTCAAATGCACCGAACTCTTTTCCTACCCTTCTAGATGTCCTCCCCCCCTTTGTCTTCCACCTAATGTGGTGGACGACTTCATAATTTAAAATCATGAATTGTTTTTCCTAGGGGGACATGGAATATCCTTTTACTATGTAAAGGTGATTTCATGTGATTGACTGGAGAATAAAGGGAAGGAAGACCAACTCTCACCACTACCCATTGCATCCATACGGTTGAGTGAGATTAAGTGAGAGAGAGAAAAAAACTTCAACAAGTCTTCTTCTTCTTCTTCACAAGTTCTTGATTTTCTTGGAGAAAAATTGAGAGAGAGATTGAGAGATTGTGAGTTATACACTTAGAGTATCATAATCACATAGAAAGCTTCCATCACTTGATTGTAGCCGTAACCTTAGAGGTTAATAGGAAGATCGTCGTTTCGATTGTTTCTTCGACGCTTGGCAAGAAGAGACGCGGTACTTTCGGTGTTGGATCATCCAAGAGCTTGGAGCGGATTGGATTCGTAGAGAACAACTAAAGCTTGGGGAATCGCTCAAGAGAAGAACACCATTTAATCAACGGACTACAAGGGTATGTTTCTCGTATCTTCTTGTGCTTTGTTTTAATATTCGTATATACATAGCTCGATCGATCCTCGTAGGGATTCCGATCGAATTAATTTTTGTTTTACCGCTTCCGCTGGGCCTTCGATTTAGGCACCAATCCCAACACCGGATATCACCAATTGAGGATTCGGGAGAAAGATGCACCAAAGACTGCATTTAAATCAAGGTATGGACATTAGGAGTATATCGTGATATTATACGTATACTGGTATTCATGACAGAATAGTTCTTGAATGATCTCAATAATTCGTTCTTAGTTGGGGTACAGTGTAGGCCGCCAGGCTGGCTAAGTTGTGCTACTACTCTTTGGTTCCTCCCATTGCTGACTGAGACGGACCTACCGAGTCGTGCAATAGGATTGATGACAGAGTGAATCGAGCTTATTCTCTCATTATGAATATTAGATATTGGATATCTGATTTGGGACATTGGATGTCTAAATTGATTTATTGGATAAATTAATTCACGGCCTAATGAATTAAATAAATTACTAGGTGATTAATTTAATTCATTAATATAATTATTTCTCGAAGAAATTAATTATGTTAATTTGTATTTGATATAATTAATTAATTGGATTAATTAATTGATATAAGTACAATGGAACGGAATCAGAGTTTATCTGTTTGGACTCACGGGAGTCCGAAACAGACCGAACTCTTTTTCTAGCCTTCTAGATGGCCTCCCCCCCTTTGTCTTCCACCTAATGTGGTGGAAGACTTTATAATTTAAAATCATGAATTGTTTTTCCTAGGGGGACATGGAATCTCCTTTTACTATGTAAAGGTGATTTCATGTGATTGATTGGAGAATAAAGGGAAGGAAGACTAACTCTCACCACTACTCATTGCATCCATACGGTTGAGTGAGATTAAGTGAGAGAGAGAAAAAAACTTCAACATGTCTTCTTCCTCTTCTTCACAAGTTCTTGATTTTCTTGGAGAAAAATTGAGAGAAATATTGAGAGATTGTGAGTTATACACTTAGAGTATCATAATCATATAGAAAGCTTCCATCACTTGATTGTAGCCGTAACCTTAGAGGTTAATAGGAAGATCGTCGTTTTGATTGTTTCTTCGACGCTTGGGAAGAAGAGACGCGGTACTTTCGGTGTTGGATCATCCAAGAGCTTGGAGCGGATTAGATTCGTAGAGAACAACTAAAGCTTGGGGAATCGCTCAAGAGAAGAACACCATTTAATCAACGGACTACAAGGGTATGTTTCTCGTATCTTCTTGTGCTTCATTTTAATATTCGTATATACGTAGCTCGATCGATCCTCGTAGGGATTCGGATCGAATTAATTTTCGTTTTACCGCTTCCGCTGGGCCTTCGATTTAGGCACCGAATCCCAACACCGGATATCACCAATTGAGGATTCGGGAGAAAGATGCACCAAAGACTGCATTTCGATCAAGGTATGGACATTAAGAGTATATCGTGGTATTATACGTATACTGATATTCATGACAGAATGGTTCTTGAATGATCCCAATAATTCGTTCTCAGTTGGGGTACAGTGTAGGCCGCCAGGCTGGCTAAGTTGTGCTACTACTCTTTGGTTCCTCCCATTGCTGACTGAGACGGACCTACCGAGTCGCGCAATAGGATTGATGACAGAATGAATAGAGCTTATTCTCTCATTATGAATATTAGATATTGGATATCTAATTTGGGATATTGGATGTCTAAATTGATTTATTGGATAAATTAATTCACGGCCTAATGAATTAAATAAATTACTAGGTGATTAATTTAATTCATAAATAGAATTATTTCTCGAAGAAATTAATTATGTTAATTTGTATTTGATATAATTAATTAATTGGATTAATTAATTGATATAAGTACATCGGAACGGAATCAGAGTTTATCTGTTTAGACTCATAGGAGTCCGAAATAGACCGAACTCTTTTCCTACCATTCTAGATGGCCTCCCCCCCTTTGTCTTCCACCTAATGTGGTGGAAGACTTTATAATTTAAAATCATGAATTGTTTTTCCTAGGGCGACATGGAATATCCTTTTACTATGTAAAGGTGATTTCATGTGATTGATTGGAGAATAAAGGGAAGGAAGACTAACTCTCACCACTACCCATTGCATCCATACGGTTGAGTGAGATTAAGTGAGAGAGAGAAGAAAACTTCAACAAGTCTTCTTCCTCTTCTTCACATGTTCTTGATTTTCTTGGAGAAAAATTGAGAGAGATATTGAGAGATTGTGAGTTATACACTTAGAGTATCATAATCACATAGAAAGCTTCCATCACTTGATTGTAGCCGTAACCTTAGAGGTTAATAGGAAGATCGTCGTTTCGATTGTTTCTTCGACGCTTGGCAAGAAGAGATGCGGTACTTTCGGCGTTGGATCATCCAAGAGCTTGGAGCGGATTGGATTCGTAGAGAACAACTAAAGCTTGGGGAATCGCTCAAGAGAAGAACACCATTTAATCAACGGACTACAAGGGTATGTTTCTCGTATCTTCTCGTGCTTCGTTTTAATATTCGTATATACGTAGTTCGATCGAGCCTCGTAGGGATTCCGATCGAATTAATTTTTGTTTTACCGCTTCTGTTGGGCCTTCGGTTTAGGCACCAATCCCAACACCGGATATCACCAATTGAGGATTCGGGAGAAAGATGCACCAAAGACTGCATTTCGATCAAGGTATGGACATTAGTAGTATATCGTGGTATTATACGTATACTGGTATTCACGACAGAATGCTTCTTGAATGATCCCAATAATTCTTTCTCAGTTGGGGTACAGTGTAGGCCGCCAGGCTGGCTAAGTTGTGCTACTACTCTTTGGTTCCTCCCATTACTGACTGAGACGGACCTACCGAGTCGCGCAATAGGATTGACGACAGAATGAATCGAGCTTATTCTCTCATTATGAATATTAGATATTGGATATCTAATTTGGGACATTGGATGTCTAAATTGATTTATTGGATAAATTAATTCACGGCCTAATGAATTAAATAAATTACTAGGTGATTAATTTAATTCATAAATATAATTATTTCTCGAAGAAATTAATTATGTTAATTTGTATTTGATATAATTAATTAATTGGATTAATTAATTGATATAAGTACATCGGAACAGAATCAGAGTTTATCTGTTTGGACTCACGGGAGTCCAAAACATACCGAACTCTTTTCCTACCCTTCTTGATGGCCTCCCCCTTCATAATTTAAAATCATGAATTGTTTTTCCTAGGGGGACATGGAATATCCTTTTACTATGTAAAGGTGATTTCATGTGATTGATTGGAGAATAAAGGGAAGGAAGACTAACTCTCACCACTACCCATTGCATCCATACGGTTGAGTGAGATTAAGTGAGAGAGAGAGAAAAACTTCAACAAGTCTTCTTCCTCTTCTTCACAAGTTCTTGATTTTCTTGGAGAAAAATTGAGAGAGATATTGAGAGATTGTGAGTTATACACTTAGAGTATCATAATCACATAGAAAGCTTCCATCACTTGATTGTAGCCGTAACCTTAGAGGTTAATAGGAAGATCGTCGTTTCGATTGTTTCTTCGACGCTTGGCAAGAAGAGACGCGGTACTTTCGGCGTTGGATCATCCAAGAGCTTGGAGCGGATTGGATTCGTAGAGAACAACTAAAGCTTGGGGAATCGCTCAAGAGAAGAACACCATTTAATCAACGGACTACAAGGGTATGTTTCTCGTATCTTCTTGTGCTTCGTTTTAATATTCATATATACGTAGCTTGATCGATCCTCGTAGGGATTCCGATCTAATTAATTTTTATTTTACCGCTTCCGCTGGGCCTTCGATTTAGGCACCAATCCCAACACCGGATATCACCAATTGAGGATTCGGGAGAAAGATGCACCAAAGACTGCATTTCGATCAAGGTATGGACATTAGGAGTATATCGTGGTATTATACGTATACTGGTATTTGTAACACCCCCAAAACCGTATGAGAATATTACACGCCGTAGACCCTTTCCACAAGGATCTACCAGGCTAAACATCCATAAACAACCAAATGCTTGCCCGGCCAGGGTCAAACAATATAATAATATAGACCGTTAAGGTCACTTACACATAAACACACAGACCGATGGGGTCACACAACTCTATCAACAGAACTGACTAACAACATTACCCACACAGGGGTCGAAACATAATACAGCGGAAGACTGAATCAACTCTAACAATACAACCAAACTATACCAACTCTCGACTCTTGATTAGTATCACAGCTCGTCATCCCCTTGTGCCAATCCTGTGACTGCTCCCCTGAACCTGCATGTACCTGGACGCAGAACAGACATCCACCCCCCGATTACTCGGGGGTTAGTAAAACTCCACTGTTTTACTAGTGCAAGTATAAAACGATACGAAATGCAACAAGTAAATAACAACTACGAATTTTATACGGAAATCATTTATCAAAATGTTCCCGAGAAGTTTAAGAATTTCGAACTCAAGCAAGAGATATTTGAAAAGGAACACATCATCTCGGGGATTTTTAAAGCAGAAATTCTTTTGGACCTCGAGTCCCAATTTACAAAACCTTTTCGTAAACATTAGGGCCTTAGCCCGATTCTTGTTTTAAAGCACACTAGATAATATATCATTATGAGTCCGAGACCTATATTTAAAATGTTACCCAAACAATCACTGCTACACGATCATTGTTCGTACACATCATGTACCGAACTCCGGAGGACTCGACGGACCTTACCCGGACCACACACACTGTTCGTACACATCATGTACCGAACTCCGGAGGCATCAACGGACCCTACCCGGCCACAAACATCGTTCGTACACATCATGTACCGAACTCCAGAGGTCTCGTCAGACCCTACCTGGATCACACACCTTGTTCGTACACATCATGTACCGAACTCCAGAGGCCTCGTCAGACCCTACCTGGAACACACACCTGGTTCGTACACATCATGTACCGAACTCCAGAGGCCTCGTCAGACCCTACCAGGAACACACACCTGGTTCATACACATCATGTACCAAACTCCAGAGGCCTCGTCAGACCCTACCTGGAACACACACACACACATCGACGCGACACAACTCATAATCATCAAATGTCAAGCCATTCCACATTACACCGAAATGTACAATCAAGTATGTAAACCAAAACAACACAAATATCATGATCATCGCAACAACTCGACAATGACCAACCACGCCCGGCATAAACTTAGATGATTTGCACATCCAACAAAATTCCACGATTTTAATTAAGTGAAGGTATTATCGTTACCGTCAATCGTTCATAATAATCAATTCATACGAAGCATACTCGCTAAGATAAATCAATTCATCATAACCATAACACAACGTTCCTATTCACAAGACACAATTCGTATAGTAAAATACTTGCCTCGATAGTCGGCACCCGAATATTCCTACGAATACGGCACAACCCGGAAAACCCCGAACACCTACAATCCTCCGTGAAATCCAACGGAAACATGGTTACTATGAGAATAACAATTGAAAACAAAGGAAAACACGGTCAAGAATTGAAGGGAACCCTTTGAGACATTTAGTCGGATACTAAATGTTCAAGGTTCCTTAGAAAACCAAAAATCCCGATTAGATTCCAACGAACTCGAAATACGGATATACAATCCGTAGAACACGTCCAAAACAACGTTTATACAATAACTAATTGATTAGAAATGGATTGGAATTCAAATCAAAAGGAAAATCCCTAAAATCTTCAAAAACAAGGGTTCAAGCCAAAATACCTCGATTTGGACGAAGAACACGGATTAGATGATGATATAATCAACACAGGCCTTCCAAAAATGGTGTTCTATGATGTTCCCGATCAAAAACCCTCAAATTCCGACGAAGGGTCGTGAAAAACGAAGGAAAAATGGAAAATGGCCGAGAGATCCACGTCCAGGCCTTTAAATATCCGACCATGGCCGATCACTTACGGCCGTAACCGGCCGGGCCTTACGGCCGTAACTCGGCACTTACGGCTGTACCCGGCAGGTCCTTACGGCCATCGCATTCGTCGTCCGAAGTTGCACAGCACCTTACGGCCGTAACTCTCGGCCCTTACGGCCGTAACCGGCATTCGTCAGGCCATGCCTGCCGATCACTTACAGCCGTAACTGGCACCTTACGGCCGTAACTCGTCCAGGCCAGTACCTGTTGCGGCCGTCTAGGCCGTGGCCACTTCCGACGGCCCGGACGACCCCGAAACCCGAACCTGAGTATGAATCGAAGATACGGTTACGAAGTACTCGCAAAGACGAATCCAAGCGCTAAGAGAACACACGGTTCCGACCACCCGAAGGCTCAAAATTCGACAACGGAAGTAATTACCCCAAACTTTGGGAAATTACGAAAACGGCCCAAAACGTCCGAAAATCACGATACGTGATCGAATAATCAAACCGAAGTTCACAACACGTCTAACAAAGTTAAACGGACTTACGGGAAACTCAAAACAGCAGTTTCCAACGAGATTCGCAAGAATCGAACTCAAGTGCGGAAAAGTCGCCAAAAAACACGGAACTCAACAAAACCACGCCGAAACAAACTCGGATGACAAAAACTGCAGAATTAATCATTCTCGGAATAACGAAACGGTCATGAGCGAGTCGTCAAAATGGACTTTCGCCGAAAAAAAGAAATTACCGGAAATCGAAATTACGGGTATTACATTCTACCCTCCTTAAATGAAGTTTCGTCCCGAAACTTAAAACAAGTAGGGAGAAGCAATATCCCCACCAAGAAAACTCGACGAGATACACAAATACTGAAAACTCGCGTCCAACGGTGAAACGCTGCAAGAAACGCAAAGACACATACGGCGTGTTTCCACGACGACCAACACAACGCCACCGATAGAGACATAATAAAACCAACAAGTGACAAGCGTCATCAAACTGATAATACAACCAAGTTTATTATCTGAACAATCACAAAACACAAAGCACCCATTACAAGGAAACACGCAGAATCAAGAAAATAGAAATAAACACACAAACGATCCACAAGGACAACCACAAACAATTCGGACTACGCCGAAGTCCTCAAAAAGTACACTAGGCATTTCTGTGTCCTTTCGGAGCAGAGACGCAACCTCAATCCCCAAATCTCTTGACTACCGTCTCACAATGCACGGCTCGGTGACCCACTTGGCCACACTCGAAATAGTTGACTAACGGTGAACGATAATTCTTCGCAGTACGAGATCAGGCAACAACAGTCAGACAACCCCGATCGAACAAAAACGATCGAACAACAACGACCGAACAACAATGACCGAACAACAACGATCAAACAACAATGATGGAATGACAACAGTCGAACAATGACTACGAAGTCCCCACTTCAACTCCACACATTAAAAGAACTGGTAGAAAGTGAAAGACGTTACTTCCAAACAAGGTTCATAAGAATCGAACCCAACTCGGAAAGGTCACGATGATAAACAGGTCGATCTGAAACAAGGTCACAACCAGTTCGAACGATGACAACTAAGACATCAAACAAGTTCAAAAAGTATCGACGAACACGTGCAAGTCGATAGAATTTAGAAGGAGAAACTGCAGAAGTCAAATATAGTACGGGTATTACATCCGACCTCTTATAAAAGAAATGTCGTCCTCGCAACACACAACAACGGAAACAAGGTCACAACACAAAAAACATCCGACAGAAAAATCTCCCATGGGTCTCTCAGAGCCGATCCTGATATCTGTGCTGAAGCGCGAACTCCGAAAGTCTCAGTAGCCAATTCGCAAAACTGAATTCGGTGTTCCTCGAGTCCGCGCTTGAAACGCGTTACTGACGAGAAGGACAATTTACACGTGCATGCCCCGGCACATCACAGTTGAAACACCTTGGCTCGATACAATGGGGCATAATGTCGCAAAACAATATAGCGGAGATGCCAACTCAGCACAACAAAGAATCATAACACATATCATATACAACGATTACCATCGTAAAGTAATACACACACAAACACTACAACAACGACGGTATCGTTCGGCGACCTCAACGGCCCGAACAATAACCAACACATAATTACAAACATTATGAAACAATCACCCATGTGCATAAACGCACAAAAATCCAAGCTTTAACAACTCACACTCTTGCGACAACACGCAAATCACCACGAGGCGATAAACAGTTACAAACCAGTTCACACCTCTCACAGAGGGCTAGTACAACAAATGCGTGGCAATACCTCGACGTTCATGCCACCAATTCGATCATACTCGGGAGCAAACATCCTAACGACAACACGAACATCATACATACATACCCAACCCTGAAACGGGAATGGATAGGTTTTAAAAACGAAAACCTCCTTTTGAAAATAATTTAGAAAAACACCGGTTGATCTTGAGTATCACCTTTCGAAAAAGTACAAACGTGAAACATCGTTATCGAGACTTTGGAGAACCATTTCGCATTTGATAAAAATGAGGACACTCTCTTAGTGAAAAACTTTCAGAATAACACAACCAACCAAACATCACAACGTCAACATAGGACGATAAATAGCAGCATGATAAAACATCAACTCCAAGTCATCACACAAGTGCACGAACTAACACTGTAATTTAAGAACTTCAATTAAAAATAATTCACACAGTCACATCAACAGAGATGTTTGGATTTTACCAAATCAAACACAGTCAAAACCACACACGTATCATAGAGATCAAACATTAGCAACAAAAATAAAATATTTCCGGGGTATTATTCAAATGATAAAATTTTAAAATTCTCAAGTTTGAAAAATTTGGTGAAATGAAATTTTTGAAAACACTTTTAATACCTCGGTCGTCCAATCAAAACCATGTATCTCAACATTTAGAGAACACTAAAACATTCTCCGGCGAGCACAACAACACCACAAACTTATCACAACCACTTAGCCCCAACACGTGGACATATGAAGTTCAAAATTCCGAAAACCAAAAATCATTCTGCAAAATAAAAATTTTCCAAAATCATTTAGTTCATAACCAAAACGATGGTAATATTTTACAATGTCCGAAATACTTCAAAACACATTTTTCAAATACCGTCTGATTGTGTCATTTGAAAATACACGGCCCATTTGTAAAAAATTAAGAAATTTTAAAAATCCATATAAACCGTGGTTTGACCGCACCACCAAAATATTTTCCAAAAATCGATTTTTACAAAAATTCTCAAACTGTAAAATCCTTCAGAAAACATTCTCAAACTTACCCATAGCGGACAAAAATTACAACCTTCCAAAAACAGTCGAATTTAAAACCACATACTCAAATGGCAACCAGGGTCGCCAATTCAATCAAATGCATCTCGTGGTATCAAGTTTAAACACACAACAAAATCATTCATCGGAGTTTCTCACAAACTCTACCATTGGTACCTTTTCGAAACCCATCAAGGTTTACAACTTTCACAACATACCACTCCACCCGGTGGTTTAAAGATAAAACAATAACGTGTCCAGTTCTATACACATACTATGTGCCACGAGTATTAAATACAACTATATTACACAATACTGTGTAAATAAAATTATGCACCGCAATTAACTCACTAAGATAAAATCGAGATACACAGGTATTACGCATAAATGAGGAGACTTACATCCACGGGTCGCACGGAGGTGACGGTCGCCCACGATACTAATCTCGTCCGACAACATAATCGACACGTTGTGACTATGCATAACTCAACTTGTCACCTGACGACTCGAACGACAAGACAACACATTACTCGACAAATCACGACTCGACTCGACCCGACAGCCTAGGTTTCCGCAACCTAAGCTCCGATACCATAAATGTAACACCCCCAAAACCGTATGAGAATATTACACACCGTAGACCCTTTCCACAAGAATCTACCAGGCTACACATCCATAAACAACCAAATGCTTGCCCGGCCAGGGTCAAACAATATAATAATACAAACCGTTAAGGTCACTTACACATAAACACACAGACCGATGAGGTCACACAACTCTATCAACAGAACTGACTAACAACATTACCCACACAGGGGTCGAAACATAATACAGCGGAAGACTGAATCAACTCTAACAATACAACCAAACTCTACCAACTCTCGACTCTTGATTAGTATCGCAGCTCGTCATCCCCTTGTGCCAATCCTATGACTGCTCCCCTGAACCTGCATGTACCTGGACGCAGAACAGACATCTACCCCCCGATTACTCGGGGGTTAGTAAAACTCCACTGTTTTACTAGTGCAAGTATAAAACGATACGAAGTGCAACAAGTAAATAGCAACTACGAACTTAATGCGGAAATCATTTATCAAAATGTTCCCGAGAAGTTTAAGAATTTCGAACTCAAGCAAGAGATATTTGAAAAGGAACACATCATCTCGGGGATTTTTAAAGCAGAAATTCTTTTGGACCTCGAGTCCCAATTTACAAAACCTTTTCGTAAACATTAGGGCCTTAGCCCGATTCTTGTTTCAAAGCACACTAGATAATATATCATTATGAGTCCGAGACCTATATTTAAAATGTTACCCAAACAATCACTGCTACACGATCATTGTTCGTACACATCATGTACCGAACTCCAGAGGCCTCGACGGACCTTACCCGGACCACACACACTATTCGTACACATCATGTACCGAACTCCGGAGGCCTCAACGGACCCTACCCGGCCACAAACATCGTTCGTACACATCATGTACCGAACTCCAGAGGTCTCGTCAGACCCTACCTGGATCACACACCTTGTTCGTACACATCATGTACCGAACTCCAGAGGCCTCGTCAGACCCTACCTGGAACACACACCTGGTTCGTACACATCATGTACCGAAATCCAGAGGCCTCGTCAGACTCTACCTGGAACACACACCTGGTTCGTACACATCATGTACCGAACTCCAGAGGCCTCGTCAGACCCTACCTGGAACACACACACACACATCGACGCGACACAACTCATAATCATCAAATGTCAAACCATTCCACATTACACCGAAATGTACAATCAAGTATGTAAACCAAAACAACACAAATATCATGATCATCGCAACAACTCGACAATGACCAACCACGCCCGGCACAAACTTAGATGATTTGCACATCCAACACAATTCCACGATGTTAATTAAGTGAAGGTATTATCGTTACCGTCAATCGTTCATAATAATCAATTTATACGAAGCATACTCGCTAAGATAAATCAATTCATCATAACCATAACACAACATTCCTATTCACAAGACACAATTCGTATAGTAAAATACTTGCCTCGATAGTCGGCACCCGAATATTCCTACGAATACGGCACAACCCGGAAAACCCCGAACACCTACAATCCTCCGTGAAATCCAACGGAAACATGGTTACTATGAGAATAACAATTGAAAACAAAGGAAAACACGGTCAAGAATTGAAGGGAACCCTTTGAGACATTTAATCGGATACTAAATGTTCAAGGTTCCTTAGAAAACCAAAAATCCCGATTGGATTCCAACGAACTCGAAATACGGATATACAATCCGTAGAACACATCCAAAACAACGTTTATACAATAAGTAATTGATTAGAAATGGATTGGAATTGAAATCAAAAGGAAAATCCCTATAATCTTCAAAAACAAGGGTTCAAGACAAAATACCTCGATTTGGACGAAGAACATGGATTAGATGATGATATAATCAACACAAGCCTTCCAAAAATGGTGTTCTATGATGTTCCCGACCAAAAACCCTCAAATTCCGTCGAAGGGTCGCGAAAAACGAAGGAAAAATGGAAAATGGCCGAGAGATCCACGTCCAGGCCTTTAAATAGCCGACCATGGCCGATCACTTACAGCCGTAACCGGACGGGCCTTACGGCCGTAACTCGGCACTTACGGCCGTACCCGGCAGGTCCTTACGGCCGTAACCGGCATTCATCCGGAAGTTGCCTGGCACCTTACGGCCGTAACTCTCGGCCCTTATGGCCGTAACTGGCATTCGACAGGCCATGCCTGCCGATCACTTACGGCCGTAACTGGCACCTTACGGCCGTAACTCGGCCAGGCCAGTACCTGCTGCGGCCGTCTCGGCCGTGGCCACTTCCGACGGCCCGGACGACCCCGAAACCCGAACCTGAGTATGAATCGAAGATACGGTTACGAAGTACTCGCAAAGACGAATCCAAGCGCTAAGAAAACACACGGTTCCGACCACCCGAAGGCTCAAAATTCGACAACGGAAGTAATTACCCCAAACTTTGGGAAATTACGAAAACGGCCCAAAACGTCCGAAAATCACGATACGTGATCGAATAACCAAACCGAAGTTCACAACACGTCTAACAAAGTTAAACGGACTTACGGGAAACTCGAAACAGCAGTTTCCAACGAGATTCGCAAGAATCGAACTCAAGTGCGGAAAAGTCGCCAAAAAGCACGGAACTCAACAAAACCACACCGAAACAAACTCGGATGACAAAAAGTGCAGAATTAATCATTCTCGGAATAACGAAACGGTCATGAGCGAGTCGTCTAAATGGACTTTAGCCGAAAAAAAGAAATTACCAAAAATCGAAATTACGGGTATTACAGTATTCACGACAGAATGGTTCTTGAATGATCTCAATAATTCGTTCTCAGTTGGGGTACAGTGTAGGCCGCCAGGCTGGCTAAGTTGTGCTACTACTCTTTGGTTCCTCCCATTGCTGACTGAGACGGACCTACCGAGTCGCGCAATAGGATTGATGACAGAATGAATCGAGCTTATTCTCTCATTATGAATATTAGATATTAGATATCTAATTTGGGACATTGGATGTCTAAATTGATTTATTGGATAAATTAATTCACGGCCTAATGAATTAAATAAATTACTAGGTGATTAATTTAATTCATAAATATAATTATTTCTCGAAGAAATTAATTATGTTAATTTGTATTTGATATAATTAATTAATTGGATTAATTAATTGATATAAGTACATCGGAACAGAATCAAAGTTTATCAGTTTGGACTCACGGGAGTCCGAAACAGACCGAACTCTTTTCCTAGCCTTCTAGATGGCCCTCCCCCCTTTGTCTTCCACCTAATGTGGTGGAAGACTTTATAATTTAAAATCATGAATTGTTTTTCCTAGGGGGACATGGAATCTCCTTTTACTATGTAAAGGTGATTTCCTGTGATTGATTGGAGAATAAAGGGAAGGAAGACTAACTCTCACCACTACTCAGTGCATCCATACGGTTGAGTGAGATTAAGTGAGAGAGAGAAAAAACTTCAACATGTCTTCTTCCTCTTCTTCACAAGTTCTTGATTTTCTTGGAGAAGAATTGAGAGAGATATTGAGAGATTGTGAGTTATACACTTAGAGTATCATAATCACATAGAAAGCTTCCATCACTTGATTGTAGCCGTAACCTTAGAGGTTAATAGGAAGATCGTCGTTTTGATTGTTTCTTCGACGCTTGGGAAGAAGAGACGCGGTACTTTCGGCGTTGGATCATCCAAGAGCTTGGAGCGGATTAGATTCGTAGAGAACAACTAAAGCTTGGGGAATCGCTCAAGACAAGAACACCATTTAATCAACGGACTACAAGGGTATGTTTCTCGTATCTTCTTCTGCTTCGTTTTAACATTCGTATATACGTAGCTCGATCGATCCTCGTAGGGATTCCGATCAAATTAATTTTTGTTTTACCGCTTCCGCTGGGCCTTCGATTTAGGCACCAATCCCAACACCAGATATCACCAATTGAGGATTCGGGAGAAAGATGCACCAAAGACTGCATTTCGATCAAGGTATGGACATAAGGAGTATATCATGGTATTATACATATACTGGTATTCACGACAGAATGGTTCTTGAATGATCCCAATAATTCGTTCTCAGTTGGGGTACAGTGTTGGCCGCCAGGCTGGCTAGGTTGTGCTACTACTCTTTGGTTCCTCCCATTGCTGACTGAGACGGACCTACCGAGTCGCGCAATAGGATTGACGACAGAATGAATCGAGCTTATTCTCTCATTATGAATATTAGATATTGGATATCTAATTTGGGACATTGGATGTCTAAATTGATTTATTGGATAAATTAATTCACGGCCTAATGAATTAAATAAATTACTAGGTGATTAATTTAATTCATAAATA
Organism: Orobanche coerulescens; assembly: GCA_033398695.1. NCBI lineage: Eukaryota > Viridiplantae > Streptophyta > Magnoliopsida > Lamiales > Orobanchaceae > Orobanche > Orobanche coerulescens. The sequence goes on along the minus strand of CM065811.1, from coordinate 90,307,643 downwards.
TAATTATTTCTCGAAGAAATTTATTATGTTAATTTGTATTTGATATAATTAATTAATTGGATTAATTAATTGATATAAGTACAACGGAACGGAATCAGAGTTTATCAGTTTGGAATCACGGGAGTCCGAAACAGACCGAACTCTTTTCCTAGCCTTCTAGATGGCCTCCCCCCCTTTGTCTTCCACCTAATGTGGTGGAAGACTTTATAATTTAAAATCATGAATTGTTTTTCCTAGGGGGACATGGAATCTCCTTTTACTATGTAAAGGTGATTTCATGTGATTGATTGGAGAATAAAGGGAAGGAAGACTAACTCTCACCACTACTCATTGCATCCATACGGTTGAGTGAGATTAAGTGAGAGAGAGAGAGAAAAAACTTCAACATGTCTTCTTCCTCTTCTTCACAAGTTCTTGATTTTCTTGGAGAAAAATTGAGAGAGATATTGAGAGATTGTGAGTTATACACTTAGAGTATCATAATCACATAGAAAGCTTCCATCACTTGATTGTAGCCGTAACCTTAGAGGTTAATAGGAAGATCGTCGTTTTGATTGTTTCTTCGACGCTTGGGAAGAAGAGACGCGGTACTTTCGGCGTTGGATCATCCAAGAGCTTGGAGCGGATTAGATTCGTAGATAACAACTAAAGCTTAGGGAATCGCTCAAGAGAAGAACACCATTTAATCAACGGACTACAAGGGTATGTTTCTCGTATCTTCTTGTGCTTTATTTTAATATTCGTATATACGTAGCTCGATCGATCCTCGTAGGGATTCGGATCGAATTAATTTTCGTTTTACCGCTTCTGCTAGGCCTTCGATTTAGGCACCAATCCCAACACCAGATATCACCAATTGAGGATTCGGGAGAAAGATGCACCAAAGACTGCATTTCGATCAAGGAATGGACATTAGGAGTATATCGTGGTATTATACGTATACTGGTATTCATGACAGAATGGTTCTTGAATGATCCCAATAATTCGTTCTCAGTTGGGGTACAGTGTAGGCCGCCAGGCTGGCTAAGTTGTGCTACTACTCTTTGGTTCCTCCCATTCTTTCGAGACGGACCTCTAGGAGTCGCGCAATAGGATTGATGACAGAATGAATAGAGCTTATTCTCTCATTATGAATAATAGATATTGGATATCTAATTTGGGATATTGGATGTCTAAATTGATTTATTGGATAAATTAATTCACGACCTAATGAATTAAATAAATTACTAGGTGATTAATTTAATTCATAAATAGAATTATTTCTCGAAGAAATTAATTATGTTAATTTGTATTTGATATAATTAATTAATTGGATTAATTAATTGATATAAGTACATCGGAACGGAATCAGAGTTTATCTGTTTAGAATCACGGGAGTCCGAAACAGACCGAACTCTTTTCCTACCCTTCTAGATGGCCTCCCCCCCTTTGTCTTCCACCTAATGTGGTGGACGACTTCATAATTTAAAACCATGAATTGTTTTTCCTAGGGGGACATGGAATATCCTTTTACTATGTAAAGGTGATTTCATGTGATTGATTGGAGAATAAAGGGAAGGAAGACTAACTCTCACCACTACCCATTGCATCCATACGGTTGAGTGAGATTAAGTGAGAGAGAGAAAAAAACTTCAACAAGTCTTCTTCCTCTTCTTCACAAGTTCTTGATTTTCTTGGAGAAAAATTGAGAGAGATATTGAGAGATTGTGAATTATACACTTAGAGTATCATAATCACATAGAAAGCTTCCATCACTTGATTGTAGCCGTAACCTTAGAGGTTAATAGGAAGATCGTCGTTTCGATTGTTTCTTCGACGCTTGGCAAGAAGAGACGCGGTACTTTCGGCGTTGGATCATCCAAGAGCTTGGAGCGAATTGGATTCGTAGAGAACAACTAAAGCTTGGGGAATCGCTCAAGAGAAGAACACCATTTAATCAACGGACTACAAGGGTATGTTTCTCGTATCTTCTTGTGCTTCGTTTTAATATTCGTATATACGTAGCTCGATCGAGCCTCGTAGGGATTCCGATCGAATTAATTTTTGTTTTACCGCTTCCGTTGGGCCTTCGATTTAGGCACCAATCCCAACACTGGATATCACGAATTGAGGATTCGGGAGAAAGATGCACCAAAGACTGCATTTCGATCAAGGTATGGACATTAGGAGTATATCGTGGTATTATACGTATACTGGTATTCACGACAGAATGGTTTTTGAATGATCCCAATAATTCTTTCTCAGTTGGGGTACAGTGTAGGCCGCCAGGCTGGCTAAGTTGTGCTACTACTCTTTGGTTCCTCCCATTGCTGACTGATACGGACCTACCGAGTCGCGCAATAGGATTGACGACAGAATGAATCGAGCTTATTCTCTCATTATGAATATTAGATATTGGATATCTAATTTGGGACAATGGATGTCTAAATTGATTTATTGGATAAATTAATTCACGGCGTAATGAATTAAATAAATTACTAAGTGATTAATTTATTTCATAAATATAATTATTTCTCGAATAAATTAATTATGTTAATTTGTATTTGATATAATTAATTAATTGGATTAATTTATTGATATAAGTACAGCGAAACAGAATCAGAGTTTATCTGTTTGGACTCACGGGAGTCCGAAACAGACCGAACTCTTTTCCTACCCTTCTAGATGGCCTCCCCCCCTTTGTCTTCCACCTAATGTGGTGGACTACTTCATAATTTAAAATCATGAATTGTTTTTCCTAGGGGGACATGGAATATCCTTTTACTATGTAAAGGTGATTTCATGTGATTGATTGGAGAATAAAGGGAAGGAAGACTAACTCTCACCACTACCCATTGCATCCATACGGTTGAGTGAGATTAAGTGAGAGAGAGAAAAAAACTTCAACAAGTCTTCTTCCTCTTCTTCACAAGTTCGTGATTTTCTTGGAGAAAAATTGAGAGAGATATTGAGAGATTGTGAGTTATACACTTAGAGTATCATAATCACATAGAAAGCTTCCATCACTTGATTGTAGCCGTAACCTTAGAGGTTAATAGGAAGATCGTCGTTTCGATTGTTTCTTCGACGCTTGGCAAGAAGAGACGCGGTACTTTCGGCGTTGGATCATCCAAGGGCTTGGAGCGGATTGGATTCGTAGAGAACAACTAAAGCTTGGGGAATCGCTCAAGAGAAGAACACCATTTAATCAACGGACTACAAGGGTATGTTTCTCGTATCTTCTTGTGCTTCGTTTTAATATTCGTATATACGTAGCTCGATCGATCCTCGTAGGGATTCCGATCGAATTAATTTTTGTTTTACCGCTTCCGCTGGGCATTCGATTTAGGCACCAATCCCAACACCGGATATCACCAATTGAGGATTCGGGAGAAAGATGCACCAAAGACTGCATTTCGATCAAGGTATGGACATTAGGAGTATATTGTGGTATTATACGTATAATGGTATTCACGACAGAATGGTTCTTGAATGATCCCAATAATTCGTTCTCAGTTGGGGTACAGTGTAGGCCGCCAGGCTGGCTAAGTTGTGCTACTACTCTTCGATTCCTCCCATTGCTGACTGAGACGGACCTATCGAGTCGCGCAATAGGATTGATGACACAATGAATCGAGCTTATTCTCTCATTATGAAAATTAGATATTGGATATCTAATTTGGGACATTGGATGTCTAAATTGATTTATTGGATAAATTAATTCACGGCCTAATGAATTAAATAAATTACTAGGTGATTAATTTAATTCATAAATATAATTATTTCTCGAAGAAATTAATTATGTTAATTTGTATTTGATATAATTAATTAATTGGATTAATTAATTGATATAAGTATAACGGAACGGAATTAGAGTTTATCTGTTTGGACTCACGGGAGTCCGAGACAGACCGAACTCTTTTCCTAGCCTTCTAGATGGCCTCCCCCCCTTTGTCTTCCACCTAATGTGGTGGAAGACTTTATAATTTAAAATCATGAATTGTTTTTCCTAGGGGGACATGGAATCTCCTTTTACTATGTAAAGGTGATTTCATGTGATTGATTGGAGAATAAAGGGAAGGAAGACTAACTCTCACCACTACTCATTGCATCCATACGGTTGAGTGAGATTAAGTGAGAGAGAGAAAAAAAACTTCAACATGTCTTCTTCCTCTTCTTCACAAGTTCTTGATTTTCTTGGAGAAAAATTGAGAGAGATATTGAGAGATTGTGAGTTATACACTTAGAGTATCATAATCACATAGAAAGCTTCCATCACTTGATTGTAGCCGTAACCTTAGAGGTTAATAGGAAGATCGTCGTTTTGATTGTTTCTTCGAAGCTTGGGAAGAAGAGACACGGTACTTTCGGCGTTGGATCATCCAAGAGCTTGGAGCAGATTAGATTCGTAGAGAACAACTAAAGCTTGGGGAATCGCTCAAGAGAAGAACACCATTTAATCAACGGACTACAAGGGTATGTTTCTCGTATCTTCTTGTGCTTCGTTTTAACATTCGTATATACGTAGCTCGATCGATCCTCGTAGGGATTCCGATCAAATTAATTTTTGTTTTACCGCTTCCGCTGGGCCTTCGATTTAGGCACCAATCCCAACACCGGATATCACCAATTGAGGATTCGGGAGAAAGATGCACCAAAGACTGTATTTCGATCAAGGTATGGACATTAGGAGTATATCGTGGTATTATACGTATACCGGTATTCACGACAGAATGGTTCTTGAATGATCCCAATAATTCGTTCTCAGTTGGGGTACAGTGTTGGCCGCCAGGCTGGCTAAGTTGTGCTACTACTCTTTGGTTCCTCCCATTGCTGACTGAGACGGACCTACCGAGTCGCGCAATAGGATTGACGACAGAATGAATCGAGCTTATTCTCTCATTATGAATATTAGATATTGGATATCTAATTTGGGACATTGGATGTCTAAATTGATTTATTAGATAAATTAATTCACGACCTAATGAATTAAATAAATTACTAGGTGATTAATTTAATTCATAAATATAATTATTTCTCGAAGAAATTAATTATGTTAATTTGTATTTGATATAATTAATTAATTGGATTAATTAATTGATATAAGTACAACGGAACGGAATCAGAGTTTATCTGTTTGGACTCACGAGAGTCCGAAACAGACCGAACTCTTTTCCTAGCCTTCTAGATGGCCTCCCCCCCTTTGTCTTCCACCTAATATGGTGGAAGACTTTATAATTTAAAATCATGAATTGTTTTTCCTAGGGGGACATGGAATCTCCTTTTACTATGTAAAGGTGATTTCATGTGATTGATTGGAGAATAAAGGGAAGGAAGACTATGTAATACCCGGTTGTAATTCATTCATTTTCATTCAGTAATTATCAGTCTGTAATTGTCACTCAGTGATTCTCACTCGTTAATAATCACTCATCATTCTTGTTTCATTCATTTGTGTTCACTGTTGGCATGTTGTAATCGTATATCAGTTACCGATCGTCATGTCATCTCCGTTTACTGATCGACGGGAGTATTATTATTATTTTCATCGTGATTGGCAGTCGTATACTGGGAGCATCATCTGTGGCTTGTTTTAGACTTGTTCATTTTCATATTCGTATGATATGTCGGATCATTCATCAGTCGTAGCGAGGAATCGGAATTATCGGATTGATTCACCTTGGCCAGCATCGAGTTACGGCCGTAAGGTTCTGGGATACGGCCGTAAGTCAGCGGGTACGGCCGTAAGGCTGGCCGGTTACGGCCGTAAGTGGTCCAGAAAGTCGCCGGGCATTTTGGCCGAAGGTGAGTTACGGCCGTAAGGAAGGTGAGATACGGCCGTAAGTGGTGTTCGTAAATTTCGGGTGTTGCCGATCAGGGTGACTTACGGCCGTAAGGGTTGCGGCATACGGCCATAAGTCGAGGCAGGTACGGCCGTAAGGCTTGGCCGGATACGGCCGTACGCTGCAGGAAGGATGTCCGGCCATTTTTGACGAAGGCGGGTTACGCCCGTAAGGTTGGCCGAATACGGCCGTATGGTGTGCGGTACGGCTGTAAGGCTGTCGGCGGGTGTTTTTGACGAAGGCGAGTTACGCCCGTAACTAAGGAACGGTTACGGCCGTAAGTCTGTCGGCAGGCTTTCGGACGAAGCCGAGTTACGGCCGTACGAGTTGGCCGGTTACGGCCGTAAGGCCGTTGACTTGTAAAGTTACGGCCGTAAGAGGGCCGAGTTACGGCCGTAACTTCCGGCAGTACTTAATGACTTGGCCGGGTCATTTCACCTCACTTTTTCATTTTTCCTTCTTCATCCGAGAGAGAGTGTTGAGAGAGTGATTTCATCATCATCAATCACTTGAGTGTGTAATCTTCATCATCTTCATTCCTTTGGGAAGCTTGGATACTCGTTATAACTCGTGTTCATCGGATCGAAGTGGTTGGATCTTCAAGAGGTAATTTCTTCAACACCTTGGATTTCGATTTTGTGTCGAGATATAATGTTTTGGACGATATAATCATGTTATATGAAGGGATATGTTTATGATTATGAGTTTGTATAAGGATTCATTGGATTATTGAGAGATTTATTCAAGAACACTTTGAATATCGAGTCGATTTGGGGATTCCCGATTAATAGTTGTTATAATCACGTTTTGGATAATCATAACGGACTATTGATCGTATGGGAGATGTTTTATTGATTTGAAGCACTTCGTGGGGGTTTGAGATTGGTATTGTTGAGGTTTAGTTGTAATCAATCGAAGTTGGACTCAAAGTGTTCGATATAATGCCCCTATGAACTTGGTTTAATCGTATCGACGTCTTGAGTTCGTTATATTCGTGTTTAATTCGTTATTGATCGGATTGTTGGTAATTGTATTGAATTAAGGTTGTTCGAGCGACCGATCTTGGTTAGGGCGTTGTTCGTGGACGGACATTCTTCATCGTTGTTGTGTAAGTTGATTCTTACTCGGTTAAAAGGATATTCATTCCTTTTGTTGTTGATCATTCATAATCATAACTCATTCATCATTGTATTAATCATTTTGAGACTTGTAATTGTCGGATAATCATTTCATTAGCGAGGAACGGCGGTTCCAATCATTTCATTGAAAACTATCAATCACTTCATTATCACTTTCGTATCGGTGAGTCATTCTTGACTTTGTCGGATTATTATTATTCATTGATATTCATTATGGTCATTCTTGTTCATATGACCTTCTGGGTTCATATTGCGTGGCCGGGTGCGGATGTGTGGAATTTTTAGTCGGGCACGTGATGGCCATGTATTGGGAGTGATACATTGGATTGTGCACACGGTAACGATTACCTCCGTGAGACTAATTAGGTACAAGGACGGGTGTTTCCGGTCATCCGTCTTGTACACTTGCACAGAACACTACGGGCGTACTATGATGCTCCTCTTCAGCGTAATTCATAACTAAGGATATTTCATAACTTCAGTTAAATCATGTTTGTGTATTTTCAACCCTTGAGGATTGTTGTTCTGTGTAACTGACCCCGTTGGGGGATTTTGTTTCCAGGTCACGGCAAGGCAAAGGCACGGGAAGAGCATGTTGACGGCGACGAGTCCCAGTGATACTAGTAGGGGGCCCCAGTCATTCCGTTTGTTCAGTCATTTTCAGTCATTTCAGTAATTTCTGTCATTGTATTTTCCGCTGCAAATTCCGTTTGTAATGTTTATTTATTCAGGGTGGTGTATTTTATCTTCACATAAAATACATTAGTATTCGGTATTGTCCTGGTGTGTTGTACTTAAACTCCTCATCGGAGTGTTTGGTAATATAATGTGGTTCGGTACTACAATTATATTATTTAATTCATCATTTTCATTTGCCTGGTGGGTCCCAGTAGGGGATTCACGGCACTGTAATATCCGCCTAGTTTGGGGTGTTACAGAGTTGGTATCGGAGCGTGGTTTTGAATACTACCCTCCAAGTCATGTCCCATTTGAAATCATCGTCATCGGACTAGTATCATTGGACTTTCGCGTCACGTGTGACCTGTGCAAATGCCGAGCCAATCAGACCAAGAACTGTAAGATTTCTAATGCCATGGTATAATTTCTGGCATTAATCATTCATTCATAATTCATCAGTTCACAATCCTCAATCATCATTGTCACTTTGACCAGGACGGTCAGGTTAACTCATTAATCAGTCAATTCATTTCATTGTTCAGTTGTTGATCAGGAAGATCGAATCATTAATCTTGTTAACTCATTCAAGATAATCATTTCAGTAACTTCATCAGATAATCACGTCACGACGATTAAGCATTCATGTAATCGCTGTATTTAAGCGTGTATGTTCATTTTCATCACCTCATATCATAATCATAACGTGATATTCATGCGGGAAATATAATCATCATGTGACTTTCCTACTTCAGTATGGAAAGAGCTGGCAGAGGACGAGGAGGACGAGGCCGTGGAGCGGGCCGAATCCCGAGAACTCGTGCGAATACACGCGCAAATGCCAGGAATAATGCTAACTCATCGAGTAGTGACGCTGCCACTCATTCACCTGGACGCGATCATTCACTATCGGGGAGTCGTACCCGGGACACGGCTCAGTCAGAGGGTGTCCGGGTTGACCCACTCGCCTTTATGCAGGGCATGATGGCCCAAATGACTCAGATGGCTCAGTTGATGGAGACGATGCATAACTCCGTCAATCAAAATCAGCAGTTCTCCACCGCCACCTCGAGGCAAGAGAGGAATGTGAGTAATATCATCGGCGATATCTCTCGCCAGAGGCCACCTACTTTTGAGGGCCTGCCCGAGCCGGCAGATATCATTCATTGGCTCGAGCATTTCGAGAAGTCATTTGCTATGGTAGAGTGTCCCGAGGGACACAAAGTTTCGTTGCGGCTTACTACCCGGGTAAGAGCGCACATTCTTGGTGGTTGTCGTTGAAGCCCACCGAAGGATCTTGTACTTGGGAGCGATTCAAGACTCTCATGATGGAGAGGTACTATCCGGCCCCACTCGGGAGGCCAAGTTGTCGAATTACTCACTCCCGACCTTTCGGCGGATGATGATGTTCTCGCCATCGCCGAAAAATTTCAGAACTTCTTCCGTCGCCTCATCTATCATTCACTCGAAGCGGACAAGATCAAGTATTTCAAAGAAGAGGTCAAACCCCGTATGAGACTACGGTTGCTCAATCATAATTGCACCACGTTGGTGAATTCATTGAGAAAGCTCTCACCTACGAGCTATCGCTAAGGAAATTGCTAAGCGGAACCTTCGTCTGCTAGCAAGAAATCGAAGAATCGTAACTTGATCAAGGCGGTCGACAACCTTCAAGAAACCCCGGGCGGCTCGCTTTCGAGCGACCTCGGTGTCGTCTAAACCCGCGAATCTCGGGCCACGAGCGCGTTCGGCCATCACTTGCTATAACTGTGGGGATCTTGGTCATGTCAGCACCAAGTGTCCGAGACAGTCTGTCACGTGTCATAACTATGGAATTGTGGGACATAAGGCCCGTTTTTGCCGTAGGGACTCCAAACCTACTCAGACGTCATCTCAGGCCCCTAGCAACACGCTCGTAACTGTGCCACTCAATCAGCGTCGTTTAAAACGACAGGGGCGACTAAAGGTGGAGCTTTTAGCCACCAGACGGGAGCGTCCGGTGCCGGGACTAGCAAGCCCCGGATTTATGAGATGAAGAAGACCGATGATCCCGAGGCCCGAATGATCTCAGGTACACTCGATATCCTATCTCAACCTGTGTGTACCCTTTTTGATACTGGTGCATCGCATTCATTCATTTCCGAGTCATGTTTGAGTAGACTACGCCTGGGTAGTGCTACTAGTTGTGAGCCTTATGTCATTGGACTACCTGATGGTAGACGAATTATCGGTAATCGTGAGATTCAGAATTGTCCGATTCTGGGCCATGGTCGTATGGCCGCCGGACCTAATCGTGGTAGATTTGCCGAGGGACGACGTCATCTTGGGTATTGATTGGATGGATCGTCATGATGCCATCATTAATGTTCGTAAGCGTATGGTCACTATCATTTCGCATTTATGGAGTTGAATGTGTGTTTCAGGAGGTAATCCTACTGCTCGTAAGGTCATTAATTCGATGAAAGCAATAAGGTTACTCAATCGTGGATGTGTTGTTATTGGTGCTATATGGCCAAAACCGAGAAGTCATCAAGAATGTTAACGGATATTCCGGTGGTGAGGGAATATGCCGATGTTTTTCCGCACGAGTTACTGGTTTGCCTCCACAGAGGGATGTGGAATTCACGATTGAGTTGGAGCCTGGTACGTCCCCGATATCGAAGGCGCCGTACCGGATGGCCCCGGCCGAAATGCAGGAATTAAAGAACCAACTTGAGGAGTTATTCGAGAAAGGTTATATTCGACCGAAAGTGCCCCCGTGGGGAGCGCGGTGTTATTTGTCAAGAAGAAGGATGGTTCATTCCGCTTGTATTGATTATCGGGAGTTGAACAGGGTGACGATCAAGAATAAGTATCCCTTACCCCGTATTGATGATCTCTTAGATCAACTTCAGGGAGCTTCAGTGTTTTCAAAGATCGACTTAAGGTCTGGATATCATCAGTTGCGGATCCGAGAGTCGGACATCGCGAGGACGGCGTTTCGAACACGCTATGGTTATTACGAGTTTGTGGTTATGCCGTTCGGACTAACTAATGCACCTGCGGTATTCATGGAGTTAATGAATCGGGTCTTCATCGACTTTTTGGATCGGTTTGTTGTTGTCTTCATCGATGACATTTTGATTTATTCTCGTGACCGGGAGGAGCACGAGTTTCACCTTCATCAAGTGCTCGACGTGTTGAGACGAGAACAGCTTTATGGGAAGTTTTCTAAATGTGAGTTCTGGATGTCCGAAGTGACTTTTCTCGGACATGTAATTTCATCAGACGGAGTTCGTGTCGATCCTCAGAAGACGGAGGCTATTCGAGATTGGCTACCTCCGAAGAACGTTAAGGAAATCCGAAGTTTCCTCGGATTAGCGGGTTATTATCGGCGATTTGTGGAAGGATTTTCTAAAATCGCTCAACCCTTAACGAACCTTTTGCGGAAGGATAAGAAATACACGTGGTCCGACGCGTGTCAGCAGAGTTTTGAGGAACTCAAGAGCCGGTTAATGACAGCACCTGTACTTTCCCTGCCGCAGGGGACGGAGGGATTTGTGGTTTATAGTGATGCGTCCGGGCAGGGTCTCGGATGTGTGCTCATGCAGAACGGAAAGGTTATTGCTTATGCTTCACGGCAATTGAGACCTTACGAGGTTAATTATCCGACCCACGACCTGGAGCTAGCAGCCGTGGTGTTCGCTTTGAAGATCTGGCGTCATTACCTTTATGGCGTCACCTGTCAGATATTCACCGATCATAAGAGCTTAAAGTATATATTTACTCAGAAGGAGTTAAATATGCGTCAGAGACGGTGGTTGGAATTAATCAAAGATTATGATATTGAGATCCTCTACCACCCGGGCAAGGCGAACGTTGTCGCCGACGCCTTGAGTCGTAAGTCCGTTCAGGAGCAGATGCTTGCCCGTTTAACAGTTCAGAAGGAGCTTCAGCAGGAATTTCTTAGACCCGAGATCGAGGTCTGGCTTCAGCGAGTTCAGGGGCAGCTTTGTATGTTAGAGATCTCATCGTCACTCGAGGAGGGAATCCGAGAGAATCAGGGTTCGGACCCATCATTGTTGCGCATCCGAGAGGATGTGGCTCAGGGGAAAGCCCCTGGATTCGTGGTCCACGAGGATGGACTTTTGAGATTTAAGAATCGGTTGTGCGTACCGGCGAATGACGAGTTGAAAAACTCGATTTTGAGAGAAGCTCATGCTACCCCTTATTCCGTTCATCCGGGGTCTAGCAAGATGTACAACGACTTGAAACAAAATTACTGGTGGAGTAATATGAAGCGAGAAGTCGCAGAATTTGTTTCGAGATGCTTAACCTGTCAACAAGTTAAGATTGAACATCAGCGACCGGCAGGTATGCTGAAGCCTCTTCCTATTCCCGAATGGAAGTGGGAAGACATTTCTATGGATTTCATCACGAGTTTGCCGACGAGTCGTCGTGGCATGAACACGATCTGGGTGATCGTGGACCGCTTAACCAAATCAGCTCATTTCCTTGAGATCAAGGAAACGTGGGGTCCCGAGAGACTTGCTCAACTGTTCATCAAAGAGATAGTCAGACTTCACGGTACTCCTAAGAGTATCGTTTCCGATCGTGGCGGACGGTTTGTGTCGCATTTTTGGAAATCAGTTCATCGTGCTATGGGAACTCGGCTTAATCTCATCGCTTTTCATCCTCGGTCCGACGGACAATCGAGAGGACCATTCGGACATTAGAGGACATGTTGAGGGCATGCGTCCTCGATTGGAAAGACGATTGGGAAGCCCAACTACCATTGATCGAGTTCACGTATAATAATAGCCGGCATGCTTCCATTAAGATGGCACCTTACGAGGCCTTGTACGGTCGTCGTTGTCGGTCTCCTTTGTGTTGGGATGACTTGTCGAATCAATCGGCACCGAGCCCGATATGCTTATAGCCGCCCGAGAGAAGGTAGCTTTAATCGAGTCGTATGTTGATGCCAGAGTCGGCGTAAATCTATGCGTATAATCGCTGCCGACCACTAGAGTTCGAGACGGGTGACCACGTTTTGGTCAAGGTATCCCCGAGTCGAGGTATTTTCCGCTTTTGGGAAGAGGGGAAAGTTGAGTCCGAGATTCATTGGACCGCTTGAGATTTTGGATCGAGTGGGCGAGTTAGCTTATCGATTGGCTTTACCTCCGGCGTTGAGCCGAATTCATAATGTGTTTCATGTCTCTCGCCATGGAAGTATGTTGCCGACCTAGTCACATACTCCAGCCGACGAAATCGAGATCGCCGACGATCATTCATATGAGGAACGTCCTATTCGAGTTCTAGAGCGGCGAATCAAACAGTTGAGGAATAAGACGATTCCTTTGGTTAAAATTCAGTGGTCTAGACACGGAGTCGAAGAGGCTACTTGGGAAACCGAGGATAGTATGCGGGAGAGTTATCCCTAGTTGTTTGACCCTTAGTTTCGGGGACGAAACTCCTTTTAAGGGGGGGGGTATGTAATACCCGGTTGTAATTCATTCATTTTCATTCAGTAATTATCAGTCTGTAATTGTCACTCAGTGATTCTCACTCGTTAATAATCACTCATCATTCTTGTTTCATTCATTTGTGTTCACTGTTGGCATGTTGTAATCGTATATCAGTTACCGATCGTCATGTCATCTCCGTTTACTGATCGACGGGAGTATTATTATTATTTTCATCGTGATTGGCAGTCGTATACTGGGAGCATCATCTGTGGCTTGTTTTAGACTTGTTCATTTTCATATTCGTATGATATGTCGGATCATTCATCAGTCGTAGCGAGGAATCGGAATTATCGGATTGATTCACCTTGGCCAGCATCGAGTTACGGCCGTAAGGTTCTGGGATACGGCCGTAAGTCAGCGGGTACGGCCGTAAGGCTGGCCGGTTACGGCCGTAAGTGGTCCAGCAGGCTGCCCGGGCATTTTGGCCGAAGGTGAGTTACGGCCGTAAGGAAGGTGAGATACGGCCGTAAGTGGTGTTCGTAAATTTCGGGTGTTGCCGATCAGGGTGACTTACGGCCGTAAGGGTTGCGGCATACGGCCGTAAGTCGAGGCAGGTACGGCCGTAAGGCTTGGCCGGATACGGCCGTACGCTGCAGGAAGGATGTCCGGCCATTTTTGACGAAGGCGGGTTATGCCCGTAAGGTTGGCCGAATACGGCCGTATCATCCGAGTTACGGCCGTATGGTGTGCGGTACGGCCGTAAGGCTGTCGGCGGGTGTTTTTGACGAAGGCGAGTTACGCCCGTAACTAAGGAACGGTTACGGCCGTAAGTCTGTCGGCAGGCTTTCGGACGAAGCCGAGTTACGGCCGTAAGGCCGTTGACTTGTAAAGTTACGGCCGTAAGAGGGCCGAGTTACGGCCGTAACTTCCGGCAGTACTTAATGACTTGGCCGGGTCATTTCACCTCACTTTTTCATTTTTCCTTCTTCATCCGAGAGAGAGTGTTGAGAGAGTGATTTCATCATCATCAATCACTTGAGTGTGTAATCTTCATCATCTTCATTCCTTTGGGAAGCTTGGATACTCGTTATAACTCGTGTTCATCGGATCGAAGTGGTTGGATCTTCAAGAGGTAATTTCTTCAACACCTTGGATTTCGATTTTGTGTCGAGATATAATGTTTTGGACGATATAATCATGTTATATGAAGGGATATGTTTATGATTATGAGTTTGTATAAGGATTCATTGGATTATTGAGAGATTTATTCAAGAACACTTTGAATATCGAGTTGGATTTGGGGATTCCCGATTAATAGTTGTTATAATCACGTTTTTGGATATTCTTAACGGACTATTGATCGTATGGGAGATGTTTTATTGATTTGAAGCACTTCGTGGGGGTTTGAGATTGGTATTGTTGAGGTTTAGTTGTAATCAATCGAAGTTGGACTCAAAGTGTTCGATATAATGCCCCTATGAACTTGGTTTAATCGTATCGACGTCTTGAGTTCGTTATATTCGTGTTTAATTCGTTATTGATCGGATTGTTGGTAATTGTATTGAATTAAGGTTGTTCGAGCGACCAGTATCTTGGTTAGGACGTTGTTCGTGGACGGACATTCTTCATCGTTGTTGTGTAAGTTGATTCTTACTCGGTTAAAAGGATATTCATTCCTTTTGTTGTTGATCATTCATAATCATAACTCATTCATCATTGTATTAATCATTTTGAGACTTGTAATTGTCGGATAATCATTTCATTAGCGAGGAACGGCGGTTCCAATCATTTCATTGAAAACTATCAATCACTTCATTATCACTTTCGTATCGGTGAGTCATTCTTGACTTTGTCGGATTATTATTATTCATTGATATTCATTATGGTCATTCTTGTTCATATGACCTTCTGGGTTCATATTGCGTGGTCAAGTGCGGATGTGTGGAATTTTTAGTCGGGCACGTGATGGCCATGTATTGGGAGTGATACATTGGATGCGCACACGGTAACGATTACCTCCGTGAGACTAATTAGGTACAAGGACGGGTGTGTCCGGTCATCCGTCTTGTACACTTGCACGTAACACTACGGGCGTACTATGATGCTCCTCTTCGGCGTAATTCATAACTAAGGATATTTCATAACTTGATTAAATCATGTTTGTGTATTTTCAACCCTTGAGGATTGTTGTTCGTGTCCGTTGGGATTTTGTTTCAGTCACGGCAAGGCAAAGGCACGGGAAGAGCATGTTGACGGCGACGAGTCCCAGTGATACTAGTAGGGGGCCCCAGTCATTCCGTTTGTTCAGTCATTTTCAGTCATTTCAGTAATTTCTGTCATTGTATTTTCCGCTGCAAATTCCGTTTGTAATGTTTATTTATTCAGGGTGGTGTATTTTATCTTCACATAAAATACACTAGTATTCGGTATTGTCCTGGTGTGTTGTACTTAAACTCCTCATCGGAGTGTTTGGTAATATAATGTGGTTCGGTACTACAATTATATTATTTAATTCATCATTTTCATTTGCCTGGTGGGTCCCAGTCGGGGATTCACGGCACTGTAATATCCGCCTAGTTTGGGGTGTTACAGACTAACTCTCACCACTACTCATTGCATCCATACGGTTGAGTGAGATTAAGTGAGAGAGAGAAAAAAACTTCAACATGTCTTCTTCTTCTTCTTCTTCACAAGTTCTTGATTTTCTTGGAGAAAAATTGAGAGAGATATTGAGAGATTGTGAGTTATACACTTAGAGTATCATAATCACATAGAAAGCTTACATCACTTGATTGTAGCCGTAACCTTAGAGGTTAATAGGAAGATCGTCGTTTTGATTGTTTCTTCGACGCTTGGGAAGAAGAGACGTGGTACTTTCGGCGTTAGATCATCCAAGAGCTTGGAGCGGATTAGATTCGTAGAGAACAACTAAAGCTTGGGGAATCGCTCAAGAGAAGAACACAATTTAATCAACGGACTACAAGGGTATGTTTCTCGTATCTTCTTGTGCTTCGTTTTAATATTCGTATATACGTAGCTCGATTGATCCTCGTAGGGATTCGGATCGAATTAATTTTCGTTTTACCGCTTCCGCTGGGCCTTCGATTTAGGCACCGAATCCCAACACCGGATATCACCAATTGAGGATTCGGGAGAAAGATGCACCAAAGACTGCATTTCGATCAAGGTATGGACATTAGGAGTATATCGTGGTATTACACGTATACTGGTATTCATGACAGAATGGTTCTTGAATGATCCCAATAATTCGTTCTCAGTTGGGGTACAGTGTAGGCCGCCAGGCTGGCTAAGTTGTGCTACTACTCTTTGGTTCCTCCCATTGCTGACTGAGACGGACCTACCGAGTCGCGCAATAGGATTGATGACAGAATGAATAGAGCTTATTCTCTCATTATGAATATTAGATATTGGATATCTAATTTGGGATATTGGATGTCAAAATTGATTTACTGGATAAATTAATTCACGACCTAATGAATTAAATAAATTACTAGGTGATTAATTTAATTCATAAATAGAATTATTTCTCGAAGAAATTAATTATGTTAACTTGTATTTGATATAATTAATTAATTGGATTAATTAATTGATATAAGTACATCGGAACGGAATCAGAGTTTATCTGTTTAGACTCACGGGAGTCCGAAACAGACCGAACTCTTTTCCTGCCCTTCTAGATGGCCTCCCCCCCTTTGTCTTCCACCTAATGTGGTGGACGACTTCATAATTTAAAATCATGAATTGTTTTTCCTAGGGGGACATGGAATATCCTTTTACTATATAAAGGTGATTTCATGTGATTGATTGGAGAATAAAGGGAAGGAAGACTAACTCTCACCACTACCCATTGCATCCATACGGTTGAGTGAGATTAAGTGAGAGAGAAAAAAAAACTTCAACAAGTCTTCTTCCTCTTCTTCACAAGTTCTTGATTTTCTTGGAGAAAAATTGAGAGTGATATTTAGAGATTGTGAGTTATAGACTTAGAGTATCATAATCACATAGAAAGCTTCCATCACTTGATTGTAGCCGTAACCTTAGAGGTTAATAGGAAGATCGTCGTTTCGATTGTTTCTTCGACGCTTGGCAAGAAGAGACGCGGTACTTTCGGCGTTGGATCATCCAAGAGCTTGGAGCGGATTGGATTCGTAGAGAACAACTAAAGCTTGGGGAATCGCTCAAGAGAAGAACACCATTTAAACAACGGACTACAAGGGTATGTTTCTCGTATCTTCTTGTGCTTCGTTTTAATATTCGTATATACGTATCTCGATCAAGCCTCGTAGGGATTCCGATCGAATTAATTTTTGTTTTACCGCTTCCATTGGGCCTTCGATTTAGGCACCAATCCCAACACCGGATATCACCAATTGAGGATTCGGGAGAAAGATGCACCAAAGACTGCATTTCGATCAAGGTATGGACATTAGGAGTATATCGTGGTATTATACGTATACTAGTATTCACGACAGAATGGTTCTTGAATGATCCCAATAATTCTTTCTCAGTTGGGGTACAGTGTAGGCCGCATGGCTGGCTAAGTTGTGCTACTACTCTTTGGTTCCTCCCATTGCTGACTGAGACGGACCTACCGAGTCGCGCAATAGGATTGACGACAGAATGAATCGAGCTTAGTCTCTCATTATGAATATTAGATATTGGATATCTAATTTGGGACATTGAATGTCTAAATTTATTTATTGGATAAATTAATTCACGGCCTAATGAATTAAATAAATTACTAGGTGATTAATTTAATTCATAAATATAATTATTTCTCAAAGAAATTAATTATGTTAATTTGTATTTGATATAATTAATTAATTGGATTAATTAATTGATATAAGTACATCGGAACAGAATCAGAGTTTATCTGTTTGGACTCACGGGAGTCCGAAACAGACCGAACTCTTTTCCTACCCTTCTAGATGGCCTCCCCCCTTTGTCTTCCACCTAATGTGGTGGACGACGTCATAATTTAAAATCAGGAATTGTTTTTCCTAGGGGGACATGGAATATCCTTTTACTATGTAAAGGTGATTTCATGTGATTGATTGGAGAATAAAGGGAAGGAAGACTAACTCTCACCACTACCCATTGCATCCATACGTTTGAGTGAGATTAAGTGAGAGAGAGAAAAAAACTTCAACAAGTCTTCTTCCTCTTCTTCACAAGTTCTTGATTTTCTTGGAGAAAAATTGAGAGTGATATTTAGAGATTGTGAGTTATAGACTTAGAGTATCATAATCACATAGAAAGCTTCCATCACTTGATTGTAGCCGTAACCTTAGAGGTTAATAGGAAGATCGTCGTTTCGATTGTTTCTTCGACGCTTGGCAAGAAGAGACGCGGTACTTTCGGCGTTGGATCATCCAAGAGCTTGGAGCGGATTGGATTCGTAGAGAACAACTAAAGCTTGGGGAATCGCTCAAGAGAAGAACACCATTTAAACAACGGACTACAAGGGTATGTTTCTCGTATCTTCCTGTGCTTCGTTTTAATATTCGTATATACGTATCTCGATCAAGCCTCGTAGGGATTCCGATCGAATTAATTTTTGTTTTACCGCTTCCATTGGGCCTTCGATTTAGGCACCAATCCCAACACCGGATATCACCAATTGAGGATTCGGGAGAAAGATGCACCAAAGACTGCATTTCGATCAAGGTATGGACATTAGGAGTATATCGTGGTATTATACGTATACTAGTATTCACGACAGAATGGTTCTTGAATGATCCCAATAATTCTTTCTCAGTTGGGGTACAGTGTAGGCCGCATGGCTGGCTAAGTTGTGCTACTACTCTTTGGTTCCTCCCATTGCTGACTGAGACGGACCTACCGAGTCGCGCAATAGGATTGACGACAGAATGAATCGAGCTTAGTCTCTCATTATGAATATTAGATATTGGATATCTAATTTGGGACATTGAATGTCTAAATTTATTTATTGGATAAATTAATTCACGGCCTAATGAATTAAATAAATTACTAGGTGATTAATTTAATTCATAAATATAATTATTTCTCAAAGAAATTAATTATGTTAATTTGTATTTGATATAATTAATTAATTGGATTAATTAATTGATATAAGTACATCGGAACAGAATCAGAGTTTATCTGTTTGGACTCACGGGAGTCCGAAACAGACCGAACTCTTTTCCTACCCTTCTAGATGGCCTCCCCCCCTTTGTCTTCCACCTAATGTGGTGGACGACGTCATAATTTAAAATCATGAATTGTTTTTCCTAGGGGGACATGGAATATCCTTTTACTATGTAAAGGTGATTTCATGTGATTGATTGGAGAATAAAGGGAAGGAAGACTAACTCTCACCACTACCCATTGCATCCATACGGTTGAGTGAGATTAAGTGAGAGAGAGAAAAAAACTTCAACAAGTCTTCTTCCTCTTCTTCACAAGTTCTTGATTTTCTTGGAGAAAAATTGAGAGAGATATTGAGAGATTGTGAGTTATACACTTAGAGTATCATAATCACATAGAAAGCTTCCATCACGTGATTGTAGCCGTAACCTTAGAGGTTAATAGGAAGATCGTCGTTTCGATTGTTTCTTCGACGCTTGGCAAGAAGAGACGCGGTACTTTCGGCGTTGGATCATCCAAGAGCTTGGAGCGGATTGGATTCGTAGAGAACAACTAAAGCTTGGGGAATCGCTCAAGAGAAGAACACCATTTAATCAATGGACTACAAGGGTATGTTTCTCGTATCTTTTTGTGCTTCGTTTTAATATTCGTATATACGTAGCTTGATCGATCCTCGTAGGGATTCCGATCGAATTAATTTTTGTTTTACCGCTTCCGCTGGGCCTTCGATTTAGGCACCAATCCCAACACCGGATATCACCAATTGAGGATTCGGGAGAAAGATGCACCAAAGACTGCATTTCGATCAAGGTATGCACATTAGGAGTATATCGTGGTATTATACGTATACTGGTATTCACGACAGAATGGTTCTTGAATGATCCCAATAATTCGTTCTCAGTTGGGGTACACTGTAGGCCGCCAGGCTGGCTAAGTTGTGCTACTACTCTTTAGTTCCTCCCATTGCTGACTGAGACGGACCTACCGAGTCGCGCAATAGGATTGATGACAGAATGAATCGAGCTTATTCTCTCATTATGAATATTAGATATTGGATATCTAATTTGGGACATTGGATGTCTAAATTGATTTATTATTTAAATTAATTCACGGCCTAATGAATTAAATAAATTACTAGGTGATTAATTTAATTCATAAATATAATTATTTCTCGAAAAAATTAATTATGTTAATTTGTATTTGATATAATTAATTAATTGGATTAATTAATTGACATAAGTACAACGGAACGGAATCAGAGTTTATCTGTTTGGACTCACGGGAGTCCGAAACAGACCGAACTCTTTTCCTAGCCTTCTAGATGGCCTCCCCCCGTTTGTCTTCCACCTAATGTGGTGGAAGACTTTATAATTTAAAATCATGAATTGTTTTTCCTAGGGGGATATGGAATCTCCTTTTACTATGTAAAGGTGATTTCATGTGATTGATTGGAGAATAAAGGGAAGGAAGACTAACTCTCACCACTACTCATTGCATCCATACGGTTGAGTGAGATTAAGTGAGAGAGAGAAAAAAACTTCAACATGTCTTCTTCCTCTTCTTCACAAGTTCTTGATTTTCTTGGAGAAAAATTGAGAGAGATATTGAGAGATTGTGAGTTATACACTTAGAGTATCATAATCACATAGAAAGCTTTCATCACTTGATTGTAGCCATAACCTTAGAGGTTAATAGGAAGATCGTCGTTTTGATTGTTTCTTCGAAGCTTGGGAAGAAGAGACGCGGTACTTTCGGCGTTGGATCATCCAAGAACTTGGAGCGGATTAGATTCGTAGAGAACAACTAAAGCTTGGGGAATCGGTCAAGAGAAGAACACCATTTAATCAACGGACTACAAGGGTATGTTTCTCGTATCTTCTTGTGCTTCGTTTTAACATTCGTATATACGTAGCTCGATCGATCCTCGTAGGGATTCCGAACAAATTAATTTTTGTTTTACCGCTTCGGCTGGGCCTTCGATTTAGGCACCAATCCCAACACCGGATATCACCAATTGAGGATTCGGGAGAAAGATGCACCAAATACAGCATTTCGATCAAGGTATGGACATTATGAGTATATCGTGGTATTATACGTATACTGGTATTCACGACAGAATGGTTCTTGAATGATCCCAATAATTCGTTCTCAGTTGGGGTACAGTGTTGGCCGCCAGGCTGGCTAAGTTGGGCTACTACTCTTTGGTTTCTCCCATTACTGACTGAGACGGACCTACCGAGTCGCGCAATAGGATTGACGACAGAATGAATCGAGCTTATTCTCTCATTATGAATATTAGATATTGGATATCTAATTTGGGACATTGGATGTCTAAATTGATTTATTGGATAAATTAATTCACGACCTAATGAATTAAATAAATTACTAGGTGATTAATTTAATTCATAAATATAATTATTTCTCGAAGAAATTAATTATGTTAATTTGTATTTGATATAATTAATTAATTGGATTAATTAATTGATATAAGTACATCGGAACGGAATCAGAGTTTATTTGTTTAGACTCACGGGAGTCCGAAACAGACCGAACTATTTTCCTACCCTTCTAGATGGCCTCCCCCCCTTTGTCTTCCACCTAATGTGGTGGACGACTTCATAATTTAAAATCATGAATTGTTTTTCCTAGGGGGACATGGAATATCCTTTTACTATGTAAAGGTGATTTCATGTGATTGATTGGAGAATAAAGGGAAGGAAGACTAACTCTCACCACTACCCATTGCATCCATACGGTTGAGTGAGATTAAGTGAGAGAGAGAAAAAAACTTCAACAAGTCTTCTTCCTCTTCTTCACAAGTTATTGATTTTGTTGGAGAAAAATTGAGAGAGATATTGAGAGATTGTGAGTTATACACTTAGAGTATCATAATCACATAGAAAGCTTCCATCACTTGATTGTAGCCGTAACCTTAGAGGTTAATAGGAAGATCGTCGTTTCGATTGTTTCTTCGACGCTCGGCAAGAAGAGACGCGGTACTTTCGGCGTTGGATCATCCAAGAGCTTGGAGCGGATTGGATTCGTAGAGAACAACTAAAGCTTGGGGAATCGCTCAAGAGAAGAACACCATTTAATCAACGGACTACAAGGGTATGTTTCTCGTATCTTCTTGTGCCTCGTTTTAATATTCGTATATACGTAGCTCGATCGATCCTCGTAGGGATTCGGATCGAATTAATTTTCGTTTTACCGCTTCCGCTGGGCCTTCGATTGAGGCACCGAATCCCAACACCGGATATCACAATTGAGGACTCGGGAGAAAGATGCACCAAAGACTGCATTTCGATCAAGGTATGGACATTAGGAGTATATCGTGGTATTATACGTATACTGGTATTCACGACAGAATGGTTCTTGAATGATCCTAATAATTCGTTCTCAGTTGGGGTACAGTGTTGGCCGCCAGGCTGGCTAAGTTGTGCTACTACACTTTGGTTCCTCCCATTGCTGACTGAGATGGACCTACCGAGTCGCGCAATAGGATTGACGACAGAATGAATCGAGCTTATTCTCTCATTATGAATATTAGATATTGGATATCTAATTTGGGACATTGGATGTCTAAATCGATTTATTGGATAAATTAATTCACGGCCTAATGAATTAAATAAATTACTAGGTGATTAATTTAATTCATAAATAGAATTATTTCTCAAAGAAATTAATTATGTTAATTTGTATTTGATATAATTAATTAATTGGATTAATTAATTGATATAAGTACATCGGAACAGAATCAAAGTTTATCTGTTTGGACTCACGGGAGTCCGAAACAGACCGAACTCTTTTCCTACCCTTCTAGATGGCCTCCCCCCCTTTGTCTTCCACCTAATGTGGTGGACGACTTCATAATTTAAAATCATGAATTGTTTTTCCTAGGGGGACATGGAATCTCCTTTTACTATGTAAAGTGATTTCATGTGATTGATTGGAGAACAAAGGGAAGGAAGACTAACTCTCACCACTACTCATTGCATCCATACGGTTGAGTGAGATTAAGTGAGAGAGAGAAAAAAACTTCAACATGTCTTCTTCCTCTTCTTCACAAGTTCTTGATTTTCTTGGAGAAAAATTGAGAGAGATATTGAGAGATTGTGAGTTATACACTTAGAGTATCATAATCACATATAAATCTTTCATCACTTGATTGTAGCCGTAACCTTAGAGGTTAATAGGAAGATCATCGTTTTGATTGTTTCTTCGAAGCTTGGGAAGAAGAGACGCGGTACTTTTGGCGTTGGATCATCCAAGAGCTTGGAGCGGATTAGATTCGTAGAGAACAACTAAAGCTTGGGGAATCGCTCAAGAGAAGAACACCATTTAATCAACGGACTACAAGGGTATGTTTCTCGTATCTTCTTGTGCTTCGTTTTAACATTCGTATATACGTAGCTCGATCGATCCTCGTAGGGATTCCGATCAAATTAATTTTTGTTTTACCGCTTCGACTGGGCCTTCGATTTAGGCACCAATCCCAACACCGGATATCACCAATTGAGGATTCGGGAGAAAGATACACCAAAGACTGCATTTCGATCAAGGTATGGACATTATGAGTATATCGTGGTATTATACGTATACTGGTATTCACGACAGAATGGTTCTTGAATGATCCCAATCATTCGTTCTCAGTTGGGGTACAGTGTTGGCCGGCAGGCTGGCTAAGTTGTGCTACTACTCTTTGGTTCCTCCCATTGCTGACTGAGACGGACCTACCGAGTCGCGCAATAGGATTGACGACAGAATGAATCGAGCTTATTCTCTCATTATGAATATTAGATATTGGATATCTAATTTGGGACATTGGATGTCTAAATTGATTTATTGGATAAATTAATTCACGGCCTAATGAATTAAATAAATTACTAGGTGATTAATTTAATTCATAAATGTAATTATTTCTCGAAGAAATTAATTATGTTAATTTGTATTTCATATAATTAATTAATTGGATTAATTAATTGATATAAGTACATCGGAACGGAATCAGAGTTTATTTGTTTAGACTCACGGGAGTCCGAAACAGACTGAACTATTTTCCTACCCTTCTAGATGGCTTCCCCCCTTTGTCTTCCACCTAATGTGGTGGACGACTTCATAATTTAAAATCATGAATTGTTTTTCCTAGGGGGACATGGAATATCCTTTTACTATGTAAAGGTGATTTCATGTGATTGATTGGAGAATAAAGGGAAGGAAGACTAACTCTCACCACTACCCATTGCATCCATACGGTTGAGTGAGATTAAGTGAGAGAGAGAAAAAAACTTCAACAAGTCTTCTTCCTCTTCTTCACAAGTTCTTGATTTTGTTGGAGAAAAATTGAGAGAGATATTGAGAGATTGTGAGTTATACACTTAGAGTATCATAATCACATAGAAAGCTTCCATCACTTGATTGTAGCCGTAACCTAATAATTCGTTCTCAGTTGGGGTACAGTGTAGGCCGCCAGGCTGGCTAAGTTGTGCTTCTACTCTTTGGTTCCTCCCATTGCTGACTGAGACGGACCTACCGAGTCGCGCAATAGGATTGATGACAGAATGAATCGAGTTTATTCTCTCATTATGAATATTAGATATTGGATTTCTAATTTGGTACATTGGATGTCTAAATTGATTTATTGGATAAATTAATTCACGGCCTAATGAATTAAATAAATTACTAGGTGATTAATTTAATTCATAAATAGAATTATTTCTCAAAGAAATTAATTATGTTAATTTGTATTTGATATAATTAATTAATTGGATTAATTAATTGATATAAGTACATCGGAACAGAATCAGAGTTTATCTGTTTGGACTCACGGGAGTCCGAAACAGACCGAACTCTTTTCCTACCCTTCTAAATGGCCTCCCCCCCCTTTGTATTCCACCTAATGTGGTGGAAGACTTTATAATTTAAAATCATGAATTGTTTTTCCTAGGGGGACATGGAATCTCCTTTTACTATGTAAAGGTGATTTCATGTGATTGATTGGAGAATAAAGGGAAGGAAGACTAACTCTCACCACTAATCATTGCATCCATACGGTTGAGTGAGATTAAGTGAGAGAGAGAAAAAAACTTCAACAAGTCTTCTTCCTCTTCTTCACAAGTTCTTGATTTTCTTGGAGAAAAATTGGGAGAGATATTGAGAGATTGTGAGTTATACACTTAGAGTATCATAATCACATAGAAAGCTTCCATCACTTGATTGTAGCCGTAACCTTAGAGGTTAATAGGAAGATCGTCGTTTTAATTGTTTCTTCGACGCTTGGCAAGAAGATACGCGGTACTTTCGGCGTTGGATCATCCAAGAGCTTTGAGCGGATTAGATTCGTAGAGAACAACTAAAGCTTGGGGAATCGCTCAAGAGAAGAACACCATTTAATCAACGGACTACAAGGGTATGTTTCTCGTATCTTCTTGTGCTTCGTTTTAATATTCGTATATATATAGCTCGATCGATCCTTGTAGGGATTCAGATCGAATTAATTTTCATTTTACCGCTTCCGCTGGGCCTTCGATTTAGGCACCGAATCCCAACACCGGATATCACCAATTGAGGATTCGGGAGAAAGATGCACCAAAGACTGCATTTCGATCAAGGTATGGACATTAGGAGTATATCATGGTATTATACGTATACTGGTATTCATGACAGAAAGGTTCTTGAATGATCCCAATAATTCGTTCTCAGTTGGGGTACAGTGTAGGCCGCCAGGCTGGCTAAGTTGTGCTACTACTCTTTGGTTCCTCCCATTGCTGACTGAGACGGACCTACCGAGTCGCGCAATAGGATTGATGACAGAATGAATAGAGCTTATTCTCTCATTATGAATATTAGATATTGGATATCTAATTTGGTACATTGGATGTCTAAATTGATTTATTGGATAAATTAATTCACGGCCTAATGAATTAAATAAATTACTAGGTGAATAATTTAATTCATAAATAGAATTATTTCTCAAAGAAATTAATTATGTTAATTTGTATTTCATATAATTAATTAATTGGATTAATTAATTGATATAAGTACATCGGAACGGAATCAGAGTTTATTTGTTTAGACTCACGGGAGTCCGAAACAGACTGAACTATTTTCCTACCCTTCTAGATGGCCTCCCCCCCTTTGTCTTCCACCTAATGTGGTGGACGACTTCATAATTTAAAATCATGAATTGTTTTTCCTAGGGGGACATGGAATATCCTTTTACTATGTAAAGGTGATTTCATGTGATTGATTGGAGAATAAAGGGAAGGAAGACTAACTCTCACCACTACCCATTGCATCCATACGGTTGAGTGAGATTAAGTGAGAGAGAGAAAAAAACTTCAACAAGTCTTCTTCCTCTTCTTCACAAGTTCTTGATTTTGTTGGAGAAAAATTGAGAGAGATATTGAGAGATTGTGAGTTATACACTTAGAGTATCATAATCACATAGAAAGCTTCCATCACTTGATTGTAGCCGTAACCTAATAATTCGTTCTCAGTTGGGGTACAGTGTAGGCCGCCAGGCTGGCTAAGTTGTGCTACTACTCTTTGGTTCCTCCCATTGCTGACTGAGACGGACCTACCGAGTCGCGCAATAGGATTGATGACAGAATGAATCGAGTTTATTCTCTCATTATGAATATTAGATATTGGATATCTAATTTGGTACATTGGATGTCTAAATTGATTTATTGGATAAATTAATTCACGGCCTAATGAATTAAATAAATTACTAGGTGATTAATTTAATTCATAAATAGAATTATTTCTCAAAGAAATTAATTATGTTAATTTGTATTTGATATAATTAATTAATTGGATTAATTAATTGATATAAGTACATCGGAACAGAATCAGAGTTTATCTGTTTGGACTCACGGGAGTCCGAAACAGACCGAACTCTTTTCCTACCCTTCTAAATGGCCTCCCCCCCTTTGTCTTCCACCTAATGTGGTGGAAGACTTTATAATTTAAAATCATGAATTGTTTTTCCTAGGGGGACATGGAATCTCCTTTTACTATGTAAAGGTGATTTCATGTGATTGATTGGAGAATAAAGGGAAGGAAGACTAACTCTCACCACTAATCATTGCATCCATACGGTTGAGTGAGATTAAGTGAGAGAGAGAAAAAAACTTCAACAAGTCTTCTTCCTCTTCTTCACAAGTTCTTGATTTTCTTGGAGAAAAATTGGGAGAGATATTGAGAGATTGTGAGTTATACACTTAGAGTATCATAATCACATAGAAAGCTTCCATCACTTGATTGTAGCCGTAACCTTAGAGGTTAATAGGAAGATCGTCGTTTTAATTGTTTCTTCGACGCTTGGCAAGAAGATACGCGGTACTTTCGGCGTTGGATCATCCAAGAGCTTTGAGCGGATTAGATTCGTAGAGAACAACTAAAGCTTGGGGAATCGCTCAAGAGAAGAACACCATTTAATCAACGGACTACAAGGGTATGTTTCTCGTATCTTCTTGTGCTTCGTTTTAATATTCGTATATATATAGCTCGATCGATCCTCGTAGGGATTCAGATCGAATTAATTTTCATTTTACCGCTTCCGCTGGGCCTTCGATTTAGGCACCGAATCCCAACACCGGATATCACCAATTGAGGATTCGGGAGAAAGATGCACCAAAGACTGCATTTCGATCAAGGTATGGACATTAGGAGTATATCATGGTATTATACGTATACTGGTATTCATGACAGAAAGGTTCTTGAATGATCCCAATAATTCGTTCTCAGTTGGGGTACAGTGTAGGCCGCCAGGCTGGCTAAGTTGTGCTACTACTCTTTGGTTCCTCCCATTGCTGACTGAGACGGACCTACCGAGTCGCGCAATAGGATTGATGACAGAATGAATAGAGCTTATTCTCTCATTATGAATATTAGATATTGGATATCTAATTTGGGATATTGGATGTCTAAATTGATTTATTGGATAAATTAATTTACGACCTAATGAATTAAATAAATTACTAGGTGATTAATTTAATTCATAAATAGAATTATTTCTCGAAGAAATTAATTATGTTAATTTATATTTGATATAATTAATTAATTGGATTAATTAATTGATATAAGTACATCGGAACGGAATCAGAGTTTATCTGTTTAGACTCACGAGAGTTCGAAACAGACCGAACTCTTTTCCTACCCTTCTAGATGGCCTCCCCCCCTTTGTCTTCCGCCTAATGTGGTGGACGACTTCATAATTTAAAAGCATGAATTGTTTTTCCTAGGGGGACATGGAATATCCTTTTACTATGTAAAGGTGATTTCATGTGATTGATTGGAGAATAAAGGGAAGGAAGACCAACTCTCACCACTACCCATTGCATCCATACGGTTAAGTGAGATTAAGTGAGAGAGAGAAAAAAACTTCAACAAGTCTTCTTCCTCTTCTTCACAAGTTCTTGATTCTGTTGGAGAAAAATTGAGAGAGATATTGAGAGATTGTGAGTTATACACTTAGAGTATCATAATCACATAGAAAGCTTCCATCACTTGATTGTAGCCGTAACCTTAGAGGTTAATAGGAAGATCGTCGTTTTGATTGTTTCTTCGACGCTTGGCAAGAAGATACGCGGTACTTTCGGCGTTGGATCATCTAAGAGCTTGGAGCGGATTAGATTCGTAGAGAACAACTAAAGCTTGGGGAATCGCTCAAGAGAAGAACACCATTTAATCAATGGACTACAAGGGTATGTTTCTCGTATCTTCTTGTGCTTCGTTTTAATATTCGTATATATGTAGCTCGATAGATCCTCGTAGGGATTCAGATCGAATTAATTTTCATTTTACCGCTTCCGCTGGGCCTTCGATTTAGGCACCGAATCCCAACACCGGATATCACCAATTGAGGATTCGGGAGAAATATGCACCAAAGACTACATTTCGATCAAGGTATGGAGATTAGGAGTATATCGTGGTATTATACGTATACTGGTATTCACGACAGAATGGTTCTTGAATGATCCCAAATTCGTTCTCAGTTGGGGTACAGTGTTGGCTGCCAGGCTGGCTAAGTTGTGCTACTACTCTTTGGTTCCTCCCATTGCTGACTGAGACGGACCTACCGAGTCGCGCAATAGGATTGACAACAGAATGAATCGAGCTTATTCTCTCATTATGAATATTAGATATTGGATATCTAATTTGGGACATTGGATGTCTAAATTGATTTATTGGATAAATTTATTCACGGCCTAATGAATTAAATAAATTAATAGGTGATTAATTTAATTCATAAATATAATTATTTCTCGAAGAAATTAATTATGTTAATTTGTATTTGATATATTTAATTAATTGGATTAATTAATTGATATAAGTACATCGGAACGGAATCAGAGTTTATTTGTTTAGACTCACGGGAGAACTAAACAGACCGAACTATTTTCCTACCCTTCTAGATGGCCTCCCCCCCTTTGTCTTCCACCTAATGTGGTGGACGACTTCATAATTTAAAATCATGAATTGTTTTTCCTAGGGGGACATGGAATATCCTTTTACTATGTAAAGGTGATTTCATGTGATTGATTGGAGAATAAAGGGAAGGAAGACCAACTCTCACCACTACCCATTGCATCCATACGGTTAAGTGAGATTAAGTGAGAGAGAGAAAAAAACTTCAACAAGTTTTCTTCCTCTTCTTCACAAGTTCTTGATTTTGTTGGAGAAAAATTGAGAGAGATATTGAGAGATTGTGAGTTATACACTTAGAGTATCATAATAACATAGAAAGCTTCCATCACTTGATTGTAGCCGTAACCTTAGAGGTTAATAGGAAGATCGTCGTTTTGATTGTTTCTTCGACGCTTGGCAAGAAGATACGCGGTACTTTCGGCGTTGGATCATCCAAGAGCTTGGAGCGGATTAGATTCGTAGAGAACAACTAAAGCTTGGGGAATCGCTCAACAGAAGAACACCATTTAATCAACGGACTACAAGGGTATGTTTCTCGTATCTTCTTGTGCTTCGTTTTAATATTCGTATATATGTAGCTCGATCGATCCTCGTAGGGATTCAGATCGAATTAATTTTCATTTTACCGCTTCCGCTGGGCCTTCGATTTAGGCACCGAATCCCAACACCGGATATCACCAATTGAGGATTCGGGAGAAATATGCACCAAAGACTGCATTTCGATCAAGGTATGGACATTAGGAGTATATCATGTTATTATACGTATACTGGTATTCATGACAGAAAGGTTCTTGAATGATCCCAATAATTCGTTCTCAGTTGAGGTACAGTGTAGGCCGCCAGGCTGGCTAAGTTGTGTTACTACTCTTTGGTTCCTCCCATTGCTGACTGAGACGGACCTACCGAGTCGCGCAATAGGATTGATGACAGGATGAATAGAGCTTATTCTCTCATTATGAATATTAGATATTGGATATCTAATTTGGGATATTGGATGTCTAAATTGATTTATTGGATAAATTAATTCACGACCTAATGAATTAAATAAATTACTAGGTGATTAATTTAATTCATAAATAAAATTATTTCTCGAAGAAATTAATTATTTTAATTTGTATTTGATATATTTAATTAATTGGATTAATTAATTGATATAAGTACATCGGAACCGAATCAGAGTTTATTTGTTTAGACTCACGGGAGAACTAAACAGACCGAACTATTTTCCTACCCTTCTAGATGGCCTCCCCCCCTTTGTCTTCCACCTAATGTGGTGGACGACTTCATAATTTAAAATCATGAATTGTTTTTCCTAGGGGGACATGGAATATCCTTTTACTATGTAAAGGTGATTTCATGTGATTGATTGGAGAATAAAGGGAAGGAAGACCAACTCTCACCACTACCCATTGCATCCATACGGTTAAGTGAGATTAAGTGAGAGAGAGAAAAAAACTTCAACAAGTCTTCTTCCTCTTCTTCACAAGTTCTTGATTCTGTTGGAGAAAAATTGAGAGAGATATTGAGAGATTGTGAGTTATACACTTAGAGTATCATAATCACATAGAAAGCTTCCATCACTTTATTGTAGCCGTAACCTTAGAGGTTAATAGGAAGATCGTCGTTTTGATTGTTTCTTCGACGCTTGGCAAGAAGATACGCGGTACTTTCGGCGTTGGATCATCTAAGAGCTTGGAGCGGATTAGATTCGTAGAGAACAACTAAAGCTTGGGGAATCGCTCAAGAGAAGAACACCATTTAATCAACGGACTACAAGGGTATGTTTCTCGTATCTTCTTGTGCTTCGTTTTAATATTCGTATATATGTAGCTCGATCGATCCTCGTAGGGATTCAGATCGAATTAATTTTCATTTTACCGCTTCCGCTGGGCCTTCGATTTAGGCACCGAATCCCAACACCGGATATCACCAATTGAGGATTCGGGAGAAATATGCACCAAAGACTACATTTCGATCAAGGTATGGAGATTAGGAGTATATCGTGGTATTATACGTATACTGGTATTCACGACAGAATGGTTCTTGAATGATCCCAATAATTCGTTCTCAGTTGGGGTACAGTGTTGGCTGCCAGGCTGGCTAAGTTGTGCTACTACTCTTTGGTTCCTCCCATTGCTGACTGAGACGGACCTACCGAGTCGTGCAATAGGATTGACAACAGAATGAATCGAGCTTATTCTCTCATTATGAATATTAGATATTGGATATCTAATTTGGGACATTGGATGTCTAAATTGATTTATTGGATAAATTTATTCACGGCCTAATGAATTAAATAAATTACTAGGTGATTAATTTAATTCATAAATATAATTATTTCTCGAAGAAATTAATTATGTTAATTTGTATTTGATATATTTAATTAATTGGATTAATTAATTGATATAAGTACATCGGAACCGAATCAGAGTTTATTTGTTTAGACTCACGGGAGAACTAAACAGACCGAACTATTTTCCTACCCTTCTAGATGGCCTCCCCCCCTTTGTCTTCCACCTAATGTGGTGGACGACTTCATAATTTAAAATCATGAATTGTTTTTCCTAGGGGGACATGGAATATCCTTTTACTATGTAAAGGTGATTTCATGTGATTGATTGGAGAATAAAGGGAAGGAAGACCAACTCTCACCACTACCCATTGCATCCATACGGTTAAGTGAGGTTAAGTGAGATAGAGAAAAAAACTTCAACAAGTTTTCTTCCTCTTCTTCACAAGTTCTTGATTTTATTGGAGAAAAATTGAGAGAGATATTGAGAGATTGTGAGTTATACACTTAGAGTATCATAATCACATAGAAAGCTTCCATCACTTGATTGTAGCCGTAACCTTAGAGGTTAATAGGAAGATCGTCGTTTTGATTGTTTCTTCGATGCTTGGCAAGAAGATACGCGGTACTTTCGGCGTTGGATCATCCAAGAGCTTGGAGCGGATTAGATTCGTAGAGAACAACTAAAGCTTGGGGAATCGCTCAACAGAAGAACACCATTTAATCAACGGACTACAAGGGTATGTTTCTCGTATCTTCTTGTGCTTCGTTTTAATATTCGTATATATGTAGCTCGATCGATCCTCGTAGGGATTCAGATCGAATTAATTTTCATTTTACCGCTTCCGCTGGGCCTTCGATTTAGGCACCGAATCCCAACACCGGATATCACCAATTGAGGATTCGGGAGAAATATGCACCAAAGACTGCATTTCGATCAAGGTATGGACATTAGGAGTATATCATGTTATTATACGTATACTGGTATTCATGACAGAAAGGTTCTTGAATGATCCCAATAATTCGTTCTCAGTTGAGGCACAGTGTAGGCCGCCAGGCTTGCTAAGTTGTGTTACTACTCTTTGGTTCCTCCCATTGCTGACTAAGACGGACCTACCGAGTCGCGCAATAGGATTGATGACAGGATGAATAGAGCTTATTCTCTCATTATGAATATTAGATATTGGATATCTAATTTGGGATATTGGATGTCTAAATTGATTTATTGGATAAATTAATTCACGACCTAATGAATTAAATAAATTACTAGGTGATTAATTTAATTCATAAATAAAATTATTTCTCGAAGAAATTAATTATTTTAATTTGTATTTGATATATTTAATTAATTGGATTAATTAATTGATATAAGTACATCGGAACCGAATCAGAGTTTATTTGTTTAGACTCACGGGAGAACTAAACAGACCGAACTATTTTCCTACCCTTCTAGATGGCCTCCCCCCCTTTGTCTTCCACCTAATGTGGTGGACGACTTCATAATTTAAAATCATGAATTGTTTTTCCTAGGGGGACATGGAATATCCTTTTACTATGTAAAGGTGATTTCATGTGATTGATTGGAGAATAAAGGGAAGGAAGACCAACTCTCACCACTACCCATTGCATCCATACGGTTAAGTGAGATTAAGTGAGAGAGAGAAAAAAACTTCAACAAGTCTTCTTCCTCTTCTTCACAAGTTCTTGATTCTGTTGGAGAAAAATTGAGAGAGATATTGAGAGATTGTGAGTTATACACTTAGAGTATCATAATCACATAGAAAGCTTCCATCACTTGATTGTAGCCGTAACCTTAGAGGTTAATAGGAAGATCGTCGTTTTGATTGTTTCTTCGACGCTTGGCAAGAAGATACGCGGTACTTTCGGCGTTGGATCATCCAAGAGCTTGGAGCGGATTAGATTCGTAGTGAACAACTAAAGCTTGGGGAATCGCTCAAGAGAAGAACACCATTTAATCAACGGACTACAAGGGTATGTTTCTCATATCTTCTTGTGCTTCGTTTTAATATTCGTATATATGTAGCTCGATCGATCCTCGTAGGGATTCAGATCGAATTAATTTTCATTTTACCGCTTCCGCTGGGCCTTCGATTTAGGCACCGAATCCCAACACCGGATATCACCAATTGAGGATTCGGGAGAAATATGCACCAAAGACTGCATTTCGATCAAGGTATGGACATTAGGAGTATATCATGTTATTATACGTATATTGGTATTCATGACAGAAAGGTTCTTGAATGATCCCAATAATTCGTTCTCAGTTGAGGTACAGTGTAGGCCGCCAGGCTGGCTAAGTTGTGCTACTACTCTTTGGTTCCTCCCATTGCTGACTGAGACGGACCTACCGAGTCGCGCAATAGGATTGATGACAGAATGAATAGAGCTTATTCTCTCATTATGAATATTAGATATTGGATATCTAATTTGGGATATTGGATGTCTAAATTGATTTATTGGATAAATTAATTCACGACCTAATGAATTAAATAAATTACTAGGTGATTAATTTAATTCATAAATAGAATTATTTCTCGAAGAAATTAATTATGTTAATTTGTATTTGATATATTTAATTAATTGGATTAATTAATTGATATAAGTACATCGGAACCGAATCAGATTTTATTTGTTTAGACTCACGGGAGAACTAAACAGACCGAACTATTTTCCTACCCTTCTAGATGGCCTCCCCCCCTTTGTCTTCCACCTAATGTGGTGGACGACTTCATAATTTAAAATCATGAATTGTTTTTCCTAGGGGGACATGGAATATCCTTTTACTATGTAAAGGTGATTTCATGTGATTGATTGGAGAATAAAGGGAAGGAAGACCAACTCTCACCACTACCCATTGCATCCATACGGTTAAGTGAGATTAAGTGAGAGAGAGAGAAAAACTTCAACAAGTCTTCTTCCTCTTCTTCACAAGTTCTTGATTTTGTTGGAGAAAAATTGAGAGAGATATTGAGAGATTGTGAGTTATACACTTAGAGTATCATAATCACATAGAAAGCTTCCATCACTTGATTGTAGCCGTAACCTTAGAGGTTAATAGGAAGATCGTCGTTTTGATTGTTTCTTCGACGCTTGGCAAGAAGATACGCGGTACTTTCGGCGTTGGATCATCCAAGAGCTTGGAGCGGATTAGATTCGTAGAGAACAACTAAAGCTTGGGGAATCGCTCAAGAGAAGAACACCATTTAATCAACGGACTACAAGGGTATGTTTCTCGTATCTTCTTGTGCTTCGTTTTAATATTCGTATATATGTAGCTCGATCGATCCTCGTAGGGATTCAGATCGAATTAATTTTCATTTTACCGCTTCCGCTGGGCCTTCGATTGAGGCACCGAATCCCAACACCGGATATCACCAATTGAGGATTCGGGAGAAAGATGCACCAAAGACTGCATTTCGATCAAGGTATGGACATTAGGAGTATATCATGGTATTATACGTATACTGGTATTCATGACAGAAAGGTTCTTGAATGATCCCAATAATTCGTTCTCAGTTGGGGTACAGTGTAGGCCGCCAGGCTGGCTAAGTTGTGCTACTACTCTTTGGTTCGTTCTCAGTTGGGGTACAGTGTAGGCCGCCAGGCTGACTGAGACGGACCTACCGAGTCGCGCAATAGGATTGATGACAGAATGAATAGAGCTTATTCTCTCATTATGAATATTAGATATTGGATATCTAATTTGGGATATTGGATGTCTAAATTGATTTATTGGATAAATTAATTCACGACCTAATGAATTAAATAAATTACTAGGTGATTAATTTAATTCATAAATAGAATTATTTCTCGAAGAAATTAATTATGTTAATTTATATTTGATATAATTAATTAATTGGATTAATTAATTGATATAAGTACATCGGAACGGAATCAGAGTTTATCTGTTTAGACTCACGAGAGTCCGAAACAGACCGAACTCTTTTCCTACCCTTCTAGATGGCCTCCCCCCCTTTGTCTTCCACCTAATGTGGTGGACGACTTCATAATTTAAAATCATGAATTGTTTTTCCTAGGGGACATGGAATATCCTTTTACTATGTAAAGGTGATTTCATGTGATTGATTGGAGAATAAAGGGAAGGAAGACTAACTCTCACCACTACCCATTGTATCCATACGGTTGAGTGAGATTAAGTGAGAGAGAGAAAAAAACTTCAACAAGTCTTCTTCCTCTTCTTCACAAGTTCTTGATTTTCTTGGAGAAAAATTGAGAGAGATATTGAGAGATTGTGAGTTATACACTTAGAGTATCATAATCACATAGAAAGCTTCCATCACTTGATTGTAGCCGTAACCTTAGAGGTTAATAGGAAGATCGTCATTTCGATTGTTTCTTCGACGCTTGGCAAGAAGAGACGCGGTACTTTCGGCGTTGGATCATCCAAGAGCTTGGAGCGGATTGGATTCGTAGAGAACAACTAAAGCTTGGGGAATCGCTCAAGAGAAGAACACCATTTCATCAACGGACTACAAGGGTATGTTTCTCGTATCTTCTTGTGCTTCGTTTTAATATTCGTATATACGTAGCTCGATCGATCCTCATAGGGATTCCGATCGAATTAATTTTTGTTTTACCGCTTCCGCTGGGCCTTCGATTTAGGCACCAATCCCAACACCGGATATCACCAATTGAGGATTCGGGAGAAAGATGCACCAAAGGCTGCATTTCGATCAAGGTATGGACATTAGGAGTATATCGTGGTATTATACGTATACTGGTATTCACGACAGAATGGTTCTTGAATGATCCCAATAATTCGTTCTCAGTTGGGGTACAGTGTTGGCCGCCAGGCTGGCTAAGTTGTGCTACTACTCTTTGGTTCCACCCATTGCTGACTGAGACGGACCTACCGAGTCGCGCAATAGGATTGACGACAGAATGAATCGAGCTTATTCTCTCATTATGAATATTAGATATTGGATATCTAATTTGGGACATTGGATGTCTAAATTGATTTATTGGATAAATTTATTCACGGCCTAATGAATTAAATAAATTACTAGGTGATTAATTTAATTCATAAATATAATTATTTCTCGAAAAAAATTAATTATGTTAATTTGTATTTGATATAATTAATTAATTGCATTAATTAATTGATATAAGTACATCGGAACCGAATCAGAGTTTATTTGTTTAGACTCACGGGAGAACTAAACAGACCGAACTATTTTCCTACCCTTCTAGATGGCCTCCCCCCCTTTGTCTTCCACCTAATGTGGTGGACGACTTCATAATTTAAAATCATGAATTGTTTTTCCTAGGGGGACATGGAATATCCTTTTACTATGTAAAGGTGATTTCATGTGATTGATTGGAGAATAAAGGGAAGGAAGACCAACTCTCACCACTACCCATTGCATCCATACGGTTGAGTGAGATTAAGTGAGAGAGAGAAAAAAACTTCAACAAGTCTTCTTCCTCTTCTTCACAAGTTCTTGATTTTGTTGGAGAAAAATTGAGAGAGATATTGAGAGATTGTGAGTTATACACTTAGAGTATCATAATCACATAGAAAGCTTCCATCACTTGATTGTAGCCGTAACCTTAGAGGTTAATAGGAAGATCGTCGTTTTGATTGTTTCTTCGAAGCTTGGGAAGAAGAGACGCGGTACTTTTGGCGTTGGATCATCCAAGAGCTTGGAGCGGATTAGATTCGTAGAGAACAACTAAAGCTTGGGGAATCCCTCAAGAGAAGAACATCATTTAATCAACGGACTACAAGGGTATGTTTCTCGTATCTTCTTGTGCTTCGTTTTAACATTCGTATATACGTAGCTCGATCGATCCTCGTAGGGATTCCGATCAAATTAATTTTTGTTTTACCGCTTCCGCTAGGCCTTCGATTTAGGCACCAATCCCAACACTGGATATCACCAATTGAGGATTCGGGAGAAAGATGCACCAAAGACTGCATTTCGATCAAGGTATGGACATTAGGAGTATATCGTGGTATTATACGTATACTGGTATTCACGACAGAATGGTTCTTGAATGATCCCAATAATTCGTTCTCAGTTGGGGTACAGTGTTGGCCGCCAGGCTGGCTAAGTTGTGCTACTACTCTTTGGTTCCTCCCATTGCTGACTGAGACGGACCTACCGAGTCGCGCAATAGGATTGACGACAGAATGAATCGAGCTTATTCTCTAATTATGAATATTAGATATTCGATATCTAATTTGGGACATTGGATGTCTAAATTGATTTATTGGATAAATTAATTCACGGCCTAATGAATTAAATAAATTACTAGGTGATTAATTTAATTCATAAATATAATTATTTCTCGAAGAAATTAATTATGTTAATTTGTATTTGATATAATTAATTAATTGGATTAATTAATTGATATAAGTACATCGAAACGGAATCAGAGTTTATTTGTTTAGACTCACGGGAGTCCGAAATAGACCGAACTATTTTCCTACCCTTCTAGATGGCCTCCCCCCCTTTGTCTTCCACCTAATGTGGTGGACGACTTCATAATTTAAAATCATGAATTGTTTTTCCTAGGGGGACATGGAATATCCTTTTACTATGTAAAGGTGATTTCATGTGATTGATTGGAGAATAAAGGGAAGGAAGACTATCTCTCACCACTACCCATTGCATCCATACGGTTGAGTGAGATTAAGTGAGAGAGAGAAAAAAACTTCAACAAGTCTTCTTCCTCTTCTTCATAAGTTCTTGATTTTGTTGGAGAAAAATTGAGAGAGAGATTGAGAGATTGTGAGTTATACACTTAGAGTATCATAATCACATAGAAAGCTTCCATCACTTGATTGTAGCCGTAACCTTAGAGGTTAATCGGAAGATCGTCATTTCGATTGTTTCTTCGACGCTTGGCAAGAAGAGACGCGGTACTTTCGGCGTTGGATCATCCAAGAGCTTGGAGCGGATTGGATTCGTAGAGAACAACTAAAGCTTGGGGAATCGCTCAAGAGAAGAACACCATTTCATCAACGGACTACAAGGGTATGTTTCTCGTATCTTCTTGTGCTTCGTTTTAATATTCGTATATACGTAGATCGATCGATCCTCATAGGGATTCCGATCGAATTAATTTTTGTTTTACCGCTTCCGCTGGGCCTTCGATTTAGGCACCAATCCCAACACCGGATATCACCAATTGAGGATTCGGGAGAAAGATGCACCAAAGGCTGCATTTCGATCAAGGTATGGACATTAGGAGTATATCGTGGTATTATACGTATACTGGTATTCACGACAGAATGGTTCTTGAATGATCCCAATAATTCGTTCTCAGTTGGGGTACAGTGTTGGCCGCCAGGCTGGCTAAGTTGTGCTACTACTCTTTGGTTCCACCCATTGCTGACTGAGACGGACCTACCGAGACGCGCAATAGGATTGACGACAGAATGAATCGAGCTTATTCTCTCATTATGAATATTAGATATTGGATATCTAATTTGGGACATTGGATGTCTAAATTGATTTATTGGATAAATTTATTCACGGCCTAATGAATTAAATAAATTACTAGGTGATTAATTTAATTCATAAATATAATTATTTCTCGAAGAAATTAATTATGTTAATTTGTATTTGATATAATTAATTAATTGGATTAATTAATTGATATAAGTACATCGGAACCGAATCAGAGTTTATTTGTTTAGACTCACGGGAGAACTAAACAGACCGAACTATTTTCCTACCCTTCTAGATGGCCTCCCCCCCTTTGTCTTCCACCTAATGTGGTGGACGACTTCATAATTTAAAATCATGCATTGTTTTTCCTAGGGGGACATGGAATATCCTTTTACTATGTAAAGGTGATTTCATGTGATTGATTGGAGAATAAAGGGAAGGAAGACCAACTCTCACCACTACCCATTGCATCCATACGGTTGAGTGAGATTAAGTGAGAGAGAGAAAAAAACTTCAACAAGTCTTCTTCCTCTTCTTCACAAGTTCTTGATTTTGTTGGAGAAAAATTGAGAGAGATATTGAGAGATTGTGAGTTATACACTTAGAGTATCATAATCACATAGAAAGCTTCCATCACTTGATTGTAGCCGTAACCTTAGAGGTTAATAGGAAGATCGTCGTTTTGATTGTTTCTTCGAAGCTTGGGAAGAAGAGACGCGGTACTTTTGGCGTTGGATCATCCAAGAGCTTGGAGCGGATTAGATTCGTAGAGAACAACTAAAACTTGGGGAATCGCTCAAGAGAAGAACATCATTTAATCAACGGACTACAAGGGTATGTTTCTCGTATCTTCTTGTGCTTCGTTTTAACATTCGTATATACGTAGCTCGATCGATCCTCGTAGAGATTCCGATCAAATTAATTTTTGTTTTACCGCTTCCGCTGGGCCTTCGATTTAGGCACCAATCCCAACACCGGATATCACCAATTGAGGATTCGGGAGAAAGATGCACCAAAGACTGCATTTCGATCAAGGTATGGACATTAGGAGTATATCTGTAACACCCCCAGGATATCCGAGGTATATTACAGCGCCGTGAATCCCTATATGGGACCCACCAGGCTGAACAGCATCATACACAACGACCCACAGAAACGATAAAATAACACCACGTCATAAAGACGCAAAACAGAACAATCCACCCGGTTCAACCGGTCAATATAACATCATCATCCAACACAACATAATAAGCAACAATACAATTCAAACGAACAAGAACCCCTTAAGTACCCGAGTACAACTATTAGTTCAAAACCACAAAAGACAAAAAGGTAAAAGACACTAAAACATCACTTGTGCACCATCATCACGCACGGCCGTCATCCGTGTACTGGTCCAGCGCCCGCTCGTCTCGATGAACCTGACCTGAAATTCATAAAACGAATTTCCCCAAAACGGGTCCCCAGAGGGGTTAGCAATTACGCTAGTACAAGTATTCAAGGCAAACCAATCGCTTACACATTTCATAGTACATGCACCAAAAATCATTTCGAAAAACAAAACAAGACATGCCTTTTTCCGGAAAATAAACAGTCAAACAATTAGCCTTGAGAACAGGGCGGCAGCATACATTCTCACTCGGGGCCTCACAGGACCCTAACGAGTTGGCTACAATACAGAAAAACAAAACTACGCACACGCTAAGCCGTGAGAACAGGGCGGCAGCATACATTCTCACTCGAGGCCTTGCAAGGACCCTAACGAGTTGGCTAGCGGTACGAAACTCGTGAAATCCAGGGCGGCAGCATAGATTTCCCTCCTTGACCCCGTCGGGCCAACACAAGGTGAGTTACAAACAAGTAATATACATAACCATTTCATGCTAAGCTTAAAGGTTTCCAAAAATACTTGCCTCGATTAATAGACGGTGACGCGAACGGAACGGAAGAATCAAGCACGACTGCAAGGAACCGACGAATGAACCTATCGATTGGAATATCACAATCACAACAAAATCTTTACTATTACTGATATGGAATACACCAGGAAACACGCATACGATTGATGTATATTCTAATAAAATATCAACGAGGCGGACCACAACCAAAACCTCTCGATTCCTTAAAAT
Source organism: Orobanche coerulescens (assembly GCA_033398695.1). Lineage (NCBI taxonomy): Eukaryota > Viridiplantae > Streptophyta > Magnoliopsida > Lamiales > Orobanchaceae > Orobanche > Orobanche coerulescens. The sequence goes on along the minus strand of CM065811.1, from coordinate 90,266,142 downwards.
TCACAAAATATCCATGAATCCGTAGGAAAACTAAAGATACTAACAATATCAATCGTATACATCATGAATCCACCAACAAAACGGAACGAATCGGAAGGAAAACCCAAAACCCCCAAATTAAATCGAAAATAGGGTTTTAGAATATTACCTTAGGAGATTCAAGTACCAAGATCCGTAGAACACGCGCTAGATTGATTGCCCGAGCCTAACAACCGAAGGAAGATGATGAAAAATCGACTCCCGAATGAAGAATGCTTGAGAGTTCTCTCCCCTAAGCTCTCTCTCGCTCGCGGTGAAAATGGGGAAAAGTGGCCGATTTCGTCGATAAAGACGAAGTTGCACTGATTGACCGCTCGTGTGCCGCGGCACAACAAAGTGTGCCGCGGCACGAGCCAAGAAAATACTCCTGTGTTTTCGCGTTGTGCCGCAAGATACTGCGTGTGCCGCGGCACACGGCATACTGGGTTTTGGTCGCGGAAGACACACGAGTGTGCCGCGGCACTGGTTCGCGCCGTGCCGCGCACGGATGGGTGTGCCGCGGCACAGCATGCATTGCTCGACCAACATTTGGAGAAATTTGTGTGCCGCGGCGCACGCACCTTGTGCCGCGGCCCACACCCCATTTTGGTTCCCAAAATGATAAAAATGATCCGGAAAGAGAATAAAACGATAGGAATCCATATTTAGGGACTAATAACACGAAACGGATCCACAGCAACCCCGAAACGGCGGTTCCGCATCACAATAACGAGAATACAGTTCAACAGTTTGACAGGAAGGACACGCTGAAAAGTACACGAGGGTCACCACGATCGAGAAATACACCAAAAACGAAAATACAAGGGAAAGAAAAATACGGATATTACATTCTACCCCTCTAAAAATAAGTTTCGTCCCGAAACTTAAGAAACAAACAACTCCGGGTACCTAGCACGCATGCTATCCTCGGTTTCCCAAGTTGCTTCCTCGACACCGTGTCTCGACCACTGCACCTTGACCAAAGGTATGGTCTTATGCCTCAATCGTTTCTCACGATGCTCCAAAATCTTCAAAGGACGCTCCTCAAAGGTAATATCTTCGGCAATATCAATCTCGCCATAATCGATGACGTGACTAGGATCCGGAACATATTTCCTCAACTGGGAAACATGGAAAACGCTATGAACATGACTCAAGACCGGAGGTAACGCCAAACGGTATGCCAACCCACCTACTCGCTCGAGGATCTCAAAGGGGCCGATGAATCTCGGACTCAACTTCCCTTTCTTCCCGAAACGAAAAACTCCCTTCGTCGGCGACACCTTTAGCAAAACGTGGTCTCCCACCTCGAATTCCAAGGGTCGACGACGGACGCCGGCATATGACTTCGCCGACTCAGGCGCCAACATCCGTTCTCGAATTAACTCTATCTTCCGCCTCGTCTCTAAAACGACATCCGGCTCGGTCCCGACCAAATCGGACGCCTCATTCCAACAGATCGGTGATCGACATCGCCGTCCGTAAAGTGCCTCATACGGTGCCATCCTAATCGACGCGTGCCAACTGTTGTTGTACGTGAATTCGATCACGGCAAATGTTCCTCCGGTCACTACTCCAATCGAGAGCACAGCACGCAACAAGTCCTCGAACGTCCTGGATAGTGCGTTCGATTGTCCATCCGATCGGGATGAAAAGAGGTACTCAAATGTAAACGGTACCCAACGCCTTATGCACACCGCCAAGTGCGATACAAAACGGCCGTCACGATCCGAAACAATAGACTTCGGGTACCATGAAGTCTCACACCGCGTGATAAACACACGAGCTAACTTCTCCGGCCCCAAGTGTCCTTGATGGCCGTAAAATGTGCCGACTTGGTCGACGATCGACAATCACCCAAACCATATTCATGCCCGATTTCGATCTCGGCACTCGTAATGAAATCCATCGATATATCTTCCCATTTCCATTCGAACGGAAGTGATCGCAAAAGTCCGGCCGTCGGCCGATGCTCGATTTTGACTCACGACAAGTCAAACATCTCGCTACAAACCGTGCGACCTCATCCTTCATGTCATTCCACCAAGTTCCTTCTCAAGTCCTTGTACATCTTACTCGAACCAGATGAACGGAGTAAGGTGTAGCATGGGCCTCCGTAAAATATTCTGTCTCACTCGGGTCGCTCGCACACAAAGCCGACTGAATCTCAAAACACCATCCTCGTGAATCACAAATCCACGAGACTTTCCTTTAAGAACGTTCTCTCGGATTTGAGTAATCATCGGATCCTCTAACTGCTTCAGCTTAATTTCATCGATCAAAGACGACGAAACCTCTAAAGCACGAAGTTGCCCGACGGCTCCCGGCAACGAGACCTCAACATCTAACTCGATCAAAGCCCTCCGAAGCTCAGACCGAGATGTAAGGATCTCAAGCGTTCGCAACGCAACTGGTTTCCGACTCAAGGCGTCGGCCACGACGTTCGCCTTGCCCGGATGATAAAGGATTTCGAGGTCATAATCCTTAATCAACTCCAACCACCTCCTCTGCCTCATATTCAATTCTCGCTGGGTAAATATGTATTTCAGACTTTTATGATCGGTAAAAATCTGACATGCAGAGCCGAAAAGATAATGACGCCAAATCTTGAGCGCAAAAACGACTGCCGCTAACTCCAAATCATGAGTAGGGTAGTTCAATTCATACGGCCTCAATTGTCTCGACGCATAGGCAATGGTCTTGCCGTGCTGCATCAATACGCACCCAAGACCCTGGCCCGAAGCATCGCTATAAACGGCAAAACCTTCGTTACCACATGGCAACGCCAAAACCGGGGCTGAAGTCAAACGCTTCTTCAGCTCCTCAAAACTCGACTGCCTCTCGTCATTCCAGACGAACCTCTCGGATTTCTGGAGCAACTGCGTAAGTGGCCGAGCCAGTTTCGAGAAACCCTCGACGAACCTACGGTAGTAGCCAGCTAAACCCAAGAAACTACGGAGCTCCTTCACATTCTTGGGCGGTGCCCAATCCAACACGGCCTCAATCTTCTCGGATCCACACGAACCCCTACCGAAATCACGTGACCTAAAAACATCACTTCTTTCAGCCTTAACTCACATTTCGAGAACTTTGCATAGAGTTGCTCGGTCCTTAAAATGTCTAATACTATCCGCAAATGATGGGCATGCTCTTCCTCGTTCCTCGAATAAATAAGAATATCGTCAATAAAGACGACGACGCACTTATCCAAATACTCGATAAAAATTTTGTTCATCAATCGCATGAACACCGCCGCGCATTAGTTAACCCGAAAGGCATAACTACAAACTCATAATGTCCGTATCTCGACCGAAAAGCTGTCTTCGGCACATCGGACTCTCTCACCCGGAGCTGATAGTATCCCGATTTCAAATCAATTTTCGAGAATACCGCAGCTCCCTGCAACTGATCGAACAAGTCATCAATTCTCGGCAAAGGATACTTGTTCTTAATGGTCACCTTGTTTAGTTCGCGATAGTCGATACACAAACGTAGTGAACCATCCTTCTTCCGCACAATAGGACCGGTGCGCCCCAAGGCGAGGCACTCGGTCGAACATACCCGATTCAAGAAGCTCACTCAACCGCTTCTTCAACTCGGACATCTCTCAAGGTGCCATGCGATAGGTGCCTTGAAATAGGAGCCGCACCCGGCTCTAACTCTATAGTGAACTCGACCTCTCGATCCGGTGGCAATCCGTGAACTCGTCAGAAAACATCAGAAATTCATTAACGATTGGAATCGACGAAAGCTCGACTCCACCACTCTCCGCCTTCAAGGCATAGCACCAATAACCAATACATCCCTTTCGCAGAGTTTCATCGCCTTCAAGGCGTTAATAACGAAGTTCTGTTCCCCTCTCTTCGCCCGGCGAAAGAGTGCTCTGCCATCATCGGCCAACATGGTGATGATTCTCGTGCGGTAGTTCATGATTGCACCATGCCGCTCGAGCCAATCATCACCAAGAATCAAATCCTCACCCTCGATACTCACAACAATAAGATTAGAGGGCCAAGTCCTCTCACAAATAAGCACGAGCAGTCTCGAACCTCCCGATCACCAACGATCCTATCACCGCTAGGAAGCTTAACGATGAAGGGCTCACAAGGTGTCAAACGGTCGAGACTCAAACGGCGCACAATCCGTGAGATATGAACGAATGCGTAGCACCGAATCGAAAAGCACACCGACAGATGAGAAAGAATATAAACGGTACTGCCGCCACGGTAGCCGGATCATCGGCTCTCCGCATCTCATAGACACGCGGGTGGGCGGAGCCAACACCGAAGCTCCTCTTGAGGGCTGACCCGACCTCTTCCCGACTAGCACTCGGCGGATATTGAGGAGCAAACGACCCCCGATTCACACTTGGCTCCAACGGGCCGGTTGAGAAAACGGTGCCGCAAGCCGTTTGATCTGCTCACAAAAAGGGGCCTTGTGGCCTAGCCGTCCACAAGTATGACAGTAAGCTTCGGACGAGAACATTGCCGGCTCCTATGGCCTTGCACACCACGCTTAAAACATGTGGGTTCATGAGCGGAGGTTCCGCGGCACCCCGAAAGCTCCCGAGAAACGAGCCGAACCGCCGTTGAAAAATTTGCACTTGAGATTTCGCCGCCTCCACTCTTGGGACCGAAAAATTTCCAACCGACTTCGCTTCTTACTCGCGGGCCGCCTCACTCGCCACGGACATATCATAAGCAAGGGCCCTACTCGATAATCCTTCAATGTAGTACATACGAGCCCCGACATATAGTCCCGAATCGGCAACTTCATCCGCCCGGAGAAATGGAAAATCTTGTCACTCTCTCGACAACTTGGGTCTTCACATAACCCAACTCTTTGTTAAAATCAGCGATAGCTTGAGCTACGGGATATCCCGTGGTTGAGCATCATAAAAGCATGTACCCGAGCTCGTCCCGATCGCCACGGCAATATTCGATCTCCATCGACTCTTGAAACTCAGCCCACGTGAAAGATGGTCTTTGGGCCCAACGGCCTCCCACCACCCGTAAGGCCCCCAAAGTGAGAAAATATTGAGCAATAGGGACTTTACGGTCCTCGGGACGATTAGTGGCAACGAAGACCTTAGACATCTCCTTGATCCACCCTTCCCACCCAATCGGGTCTCAAGCTCCCGAAACCGAGAAGGATGCATCTTGATAACATCTTGGAGCCAACGATCCGCTCCGCCCGATTAGCGTGGGCTCGATCCGGCTCAACCGCCCGAGCTATCGCCGCCATTTGGTTCACCATCTCGTGCATTACGGCCGCAATACCAAGATCGCACGCCTCGAGAAGAAGCATGGCTATGACGGCCGCTGCATCGCCGGCCTCAAGATCGTGACGTGGCCGCCCCACCGGCTGCCCCACGTCCCCGGCCGCGTCCACGACCGCGACCGCGACCACGACCTCTTCCAGCATCCATACTGGAGTTAAATAGGTAGCAAAAGCCATACGAGGATCAGTACAAGAAAAGAACAATTACAAGTCGAGAATCAAAGGTACGATAAAAGGAAATAATGAACAGAGGAAGGAAAACTTACGGACACTGGTAGTACCGGAATCATGGCAGCGTGACGATGATGTGCAAAACGAAACACCACAAGACCCAATAAACCAACAAGCCTAGGTATCCATAAACCTAGAGCTCCGATACCATTTTCTGTAACACCTTCAGGATATCCGAGGTATATTACAGCGCCGTGAATCCCTATATGGGACCCACCAGTGAAACGGATCATACACAACGACCCACGAAACGATAAAATAACACCACGTCATAAAGACGCAAAATGTAACAATCCACCCGGTTCAACCGGTCAATATAACATCATCATCCAACACAACATAATAAGCAACAATACAATTCAAACGAACAAGAACCCCTTAAGTACCCGAGTACAACTATTAGTTCAAAACCACAAAAGACAAAAAGGTAAAAGACACTAAAACATCACTTGTGCACCATCATCACGCACGGCCGTCATCCGTATCGTCCGGGCCCATTGCCTCGATGAACTCCGACTCAAATTCATAAAACGAATTTCCCCAAAACGGGTCCCCAGAGGGGTTAGCAATTACGCTAGTACAAGTATTCAAGGCAAACCAATCGCTTACACATTTCATAGTACATGCACCAAAAATCATTTCGAAAAACAAAACAAGACATGCCTTTTTCCGGAAAATAAACAGTCAAACAATTAGCCTTGAGAACAGGGCGGCAGCATACATTCTCACTCGGGGCCTCACAGGGACCCTAACGAGTTGGCTACAATACAGAAAAACAAAACTACGCACACGCTAAGCCGTGAGAACAGGGCGGCAGCATACATTCTCACTCGAGGCCTTGCAAGGACCCTAACGAGTTGGCTAGCGGTACGAAACTCGTGAAATCCAGGGCGGCAGCATAGATTTCCCTCCTTGACCCCGTCGGGCCAACACAAGGTGAGTTACAAACAAGTAATATACATAACCATTTCATGTTAAGCTTAAAGGTTTCCAAAAATACTTGCCTCGATTAATAGACGGTGACGCGAACGGAACGGAAGAATCAAGCACGACCGTGCGGAACCGACGAATGAACCTAACGATTCGAATAACACAATCACAACCAACTCTAGACGATTACGGAAATGGAATACACCCGGAAACCCGCCTACGATTCATGTATATTCGAATAAAATAACAACGAGGGCGGACCACAACCAAACCCTCTCGATTCCGTAAAAATTCACAAAATATCCATGAATCCGTAGGAAAACTAAAGATACTAACAATATCAATCGTATACATCATGAATCCACCAACAAAACGGAACGAATCGGAAGGAAAACCCAAAACCCCCAAATTAAATCGAAAATAGGGTTTTAGAATATTACCTTAGGAGATTCAAGTACCAAGATCCGTAGAACACGCGCTAGATTGATTGCCCGAGCCTAACAACCGAAGGAAGATGATGAAAAATCGACTCGAATGAAGAATGCTTGAGAGTTCTCTCCCCTAAGCTCTCTCTCGCTCGCGCGGTGAAAATGGGGAAAGTGGCCGATTTCGTCGATAAAGACGAAGTTGCACGATTGACCGCTTCGTGTGCCGCGGCATTGAAAGTGTGCCGCGGCAGGCCAAGAAAATACTCCTGTGTTTTCGCGTTGTGCAAGATACCGCGGCACTGCCGCGGCAGCACACGGTGATTGGGTTTTGGTCGCGGAAGACACACGAGTGTGCCGCGGCACGATGTGTGCCGCGGCACCGGTCCGCGCCGTGCCGCGGCACGGATGGGTGTGCCGCGGCACACGCATGATTGCTCGACCAACATTTGGAGAAATTTGTGTGCCGCGGCGCACGCACCTGTGCCGCGGCCCACACCCCATTTTGGTTCCCCAAATGATAAAAATGATCCGGAAAGAGAATAAAACGATAGGAATCCATATTTAGGGACTAATAACACGAAACGGATCCACAGCAACCCCGAAACGGCGGTTCCGCATCACAATAACGAGAATACAGTTCAACAGTTTGACAGGAAGGACACGCTGAAAAGTACACGAGGGTCACCACGATCGAGAAATACACCAAAAACGAAAATACAAGGGAAAGAAAAATACGGATATTACAATATCGTGGTATTATACGTATACTGGTATTCATGACAGAATGGTTCTTGAATGATCCCAATAATTCGTTCTCAGTTGGGGTACAGTGTAGGCCGCCAGGCTGGCTAAGTTGTGCTACTACTCTTCGGTTCCTCCTATTGCTGACTGAGACGGACCTACCGAGTCGCGCATTAAGATTGATGACAGAATGAATCGAGCTTATTCTCTCATTATGAATATTAGATATTAGATATCTAATTTGGGATATTGGATGTCTAAATTGATTTATTGGATAAATTAATTCACGACCTAATGAATTAAATAAATTACTAGGTGATTAATTTAATTCATAAATATAATTATTTCTCCAAGAAATTAATTATGTTAATTTGTATTTGATATAATTAATTAATTGGATTAATTAATTGATATAAGTACATCGAAATGGAATCAGAGTTTATTTGTTTAGACTCACGGGAGTCCGAAACAGACCGAACTCTTTTCCTACCCTTCTAGATGGCCTCCCCCCCTTTGTCTTCCACCTAATGTGGTGGACGACTTCATAATTTAAAATCATGAATTGTTTTTCCTAGGGGGACATGGAATATCCTTTTACTATGTAAAGGTGATTTCATGTGATTGATTGGAGAATAAAGGGAAGGAAGACTAACTCTCACCACTACCCATTGCATCCATACGGTTGAGTGAGATTAAGTGAGAGAGAGAAAAAAACTTCAACAAGTCTTCTTCCTCTTCTTCACAAGTTCTTGATTTTCTTGGAGAAAAATTGAGAGAGATATTGAGAGATTGTGAGTTATACACTTAGAGTATCATAATCACATAGAAAGCTTCCATCACTTGATTGTAGCCGTAACCTTAGAGGTTAATAGGAAGATCGTCGTTTCGATTGTTTCTTCGAAGCTTGGGAAGAAGAGACGCGGTACTTTTGGCGTTGGATCATCCAAGAGCTTGGAGCGGATTAGATTCGTAGAGAACAACTAAAGCTTGGGGAATCGCTCAAGAGAAGAACATCAATTAATCAACGGACTACAAGGGTATGTTTCTCGTATCTTCTTGTGCTTCGTTTTAACATTCGTATATACGTAGCTCGATCGATCCTCGTAGGGATTCCGATCAAATTAATTTTTGTTTTACTGCTTCCGCTGGGCCTTCGATTTAGGCACCAATCCCAACACCGGATATCACCAATTGAGGATTCGGGAGAAAGATGCACCAAAGACTGCATTTCGATCAAGGTATGGACATTAGGAGTATATCGTGGTATTATACGTATACTGGTATTCACGACAGAATGGTTCTTGAATGATCCCAATAATTCGTTCTCAGTTGGGGTACAGTGTAGGCCGCCAGGCTGGCTAAGTTGTGCTACTACTCTTTGGTTCCTCCCATTGCTGACTGAGACGGACCTACCGAGTCGTGCAATAGGATTGATGACAGAATGAATCGATCTTATTCTCTCATTATGAATATTAGATATTGGATATCTAATTTGGGACATTGGATGTCTAAATTTATTTATTAGATAAATTAATTCACGGCCTAATGAATTAAATAAATTAATAGGTGATTAATTTAATTCGTAAATATAATTATTTCTCGAAGAAATTAATTATGTTAATTTGTATTTGATATAATTAATTAATTGGATTAATTAAATGATATAAGTACATCGGAATGGAATCAGAGTTTATCTGTTTGGACTCACGGGAGTCCGAAACAGACTGAACTCTTTTCCTACCCTTCTAGATGGCCTCCCCCCCTTTGTCTTCCACCTAATATGGTGGAAGACTTTATAATTTAAAATCATGCATTGTTTTTCCTAGGGGGACATGGAATCTCCTTTTACTATGTAAAGGTGATTTCATGTGATTGATTGGAGAATAAAGGGAAGGAAGACTAACTCTCACCACTACCCATTGTATCCATACGGTTGAGTGAGATTAAGTGAGAGAGAGAAAAAAACTTCAACAAGTCTTCTTCCTCTTCTTCACAAGTTCTTGATTTTCTTGGAGAAAAATTGAGAGAGATATTGAGAGATTGTGAGTTATACACTTAGAGTATCATAATCACATAGAATGCTTCCATCACTTCATTGTAGCCGTAACCTTAGAGGTTAATAGGAAGATCGTCGTTTTGATTGTTTCTTCGAAGCTTGGGAAGAAGAGACGCGGTACTTTTGGCATTGGATCATCCAAGAGCTTGGAGCGGATTAGATTCGTAGAGAACAACTAAAGCTTGGGGAATCGCTCAAGAGAAGAACATCATTTAATCAACGGACTACAAGGGTATGTTTCTCGTATCTTCTTGTGCTTCGTTTTAACATTCGTATATACGTAGCTCGATCGATCCTCGTAGGGATTCCGATCAAATTAATTTTTGTTTTACCGCTTCCGCTGGGCCTTCGATTTAGGCACCAATCCCAACACCGGATATCACCAATTGAGGATTCGGGAGAAAGATGCACCAAAGACTGCATTTCGATCAAGGTATGGACATTAGGAGTATATCGTGGTATTATACGTATACTGGTATTCACGACAGAATGGTTCTTGAATGATCCCAATAATTCGTTCTCAGTTGGGGTACAGTGTAGGCCGCCAGGCTGGCTAAGTTGTGCTACTACTCTTTGGTTCCTCCCATTGCTGACTGAGACGGACCTACCGAGTCGCGCAATAGGATTGATGACAGAATGAATCGATCTTATTCTCTCATTATGAATATTAGATATTGGATATCTAATTTGGGACATTGGATATCTAAATTGATTTATTGGATAAATTAATTCACGGCCTAATGAATTAAATAAATTAATAGGTGATTAATTTAATTCATAATTATAATTATTTCTCGAAGAAATTAATTATGTAATTTGTATTTGATATAATTAATTAATTGGATTAATTAAGTGATATAAGTACATCGGAATGGAATCAGAGTTTATCTGTTTGGACTCACGGGAGTCCGAAACAGACTGAACTCTTTTCCTACCCTTCTAGATGGCCTCCCCCCCTTTGTCTTCCACCTAATATGGTGGAAGACTTTATAATTTAAAATCATGCATTGTTTTTCCTAGGGGGACATGGAATCTCCTTTTACTATGTAAAGGTGATTTCATGTGATTGATTGGAGAATAAAGGGAAGGAAGACTAACTCTCACCACTACCCATTGTATCCATACGGTTGACTGAGATTAAGTGAGAGAGAGAAAAAAACTTCAACAAGTCTTCTTCCTCTTCTTCACAAGTTCTTGATTTTCTTGGAGAAAAATTGAGAGAGATATTGAGAGATTGTGAGTTATACACTTAGAGTATCATAATCACATAGAAAGCTTCCATCACTTCATTGTAGCCGTAACCTTAGAGGTTAATAGGAAGATCGTCGTTTTGATTGTTTCTTCGAAGCTTGGGAAGAAGAGACGCGGTACTTTTGGCGTTGGATCATCCAAGAGCTTGGAGCGGATTAGATTCGTAGAGAACAACTAAAGCTTGGGGAATCGCTCAAGAGAAGAACATCATTTAATCAACGGACTACAAGGGTATGTTTCTCGTATCTTCTTGTGCTTCGTTTTAGTATTCGTATATACGTAGCTCGATCGATCCTCGTAGGGATTCGGATCGAATTAATTTTCGTTTTACCGGTTCCGCTGGGCCTTCGATTTAGGCACCGAATCCCAACACCGGATATCACCAATTGAGGATTCGGGAGAAAGATGCACCAAAGACTGCATTTCGATCAAGGTATGGACATTAGGAGTATATCGTGGTATTATACGTATACTCGTATTCACGACAGAATGGTTCTTGAATGATCCCAATAATTCGTTCTCAGTTGGGGTACAGTGTAGGCCACCAGGCTGGCTAAGTTGTGCTACTACTCTTTGGTTCCTCCCATTGCTGACTGAGACGGACCTACCGAGTCGCGCAATAGGATTGATGACAGAATGAATCGAGCTTATTCTCTCATTATGAATATTAGATATTGGATATCTAATTTGGGACATTGGATGTCTAAATTGATTTATTGGATAAATTAATTCACGGCCTAATGAATTAAATAAATTACTAGGTGATTAATTTAATTCATAAATATAATTATTTCTCGAAGAAATTAATTATGTTAATTTGTATTTGATATAATTAATTAATTGAATTAATTAATTGATATAAGTACATCGGAACGGAATCAGAGTTTATCTGTTTGGACTCACGGGAGTCCGAAACAGACCGAACTCTTTTCCTACCCTTCTAGATGGCCTCCCCCCCTTTGTCTTCCACCTAATGTGGTGGAAGACTTTATAATTTAAAATAATGAATTGTTTTTCCTAGGGGGACATGGAATCTCCTTTTACTATGTAAAGGTGATTTCATATGATTGATTGGAGAATAAAGGGAAGGAAGACTAACTCTCACCACTACTCATTGCATCCATACGGTTGAGTGAGATTAAGTGAGAGAGAGAAAAAAACTTCAACAAGTCTTCTTCCTCTTCTTCACAAGTTCTTGATTTTCTTGGAGAAAAATTGAGAGAGATATTGAGAGATTGTGAGTTATACACTTAGAGTATCATAATCACATAGAAAGCTTCCATCACTTGATTGTAGCCGTAACCTTAGAGGTTAATTGGAAGATCATCGTTTTGATTGTTTCTTCCACGCTTGGAAAGAAGAGTTTTCGGCGTTGGATCATCCAAGAGCTTGGAGCGGATTAGATTCGTAGAGAACAACTAAAGCTTGGGGAATCGCTCAAGAGAAGAACACCATTTAATCAATGGACTACAAGGGTATGTTTCTCGTATCTTCTTGTGCTTCGTTTTAATATTCGTATATACGTAGCTCGATCGATCCTCGTAGGGATTCAGATCAAATTAATTTTCGTTTTACCGCTTCCGCTGGGCCTTCGATTTAGGCACCGAATCCCAACACCGGATATCACCAATTGAGGATTCGGGAGAAAGATGGACAAAAGACTGCATTTCGATCAAGGTATGGACATTAGGAGTATATCGTGGTATTATACGTATAATGGTATTCATGACAGAATGGTTCTTGAATGATCCCAATAATTCGTTCTCAGTTGGGGTACAGTGTAGGTCGCCAGGCTGGCTAAGTTGTGCTACTACTCTTTGGTTCCTCCCATTGCTGACTGAGACGGACCTACTGAGTCGCGCTATAGGATTGATGACAGAATGAATCGAGCTTATTCTCTCATTATGAATATTAGATATTAGATATCTAATTTGGGATATTGGATGTCTAAATTGATTTATTGGATAAATTAATTCACGACCTAATGAATTAAATAAATTACTAGGTGATTAATTTAATTCATAAATATAATTATTTCTCGAAGAAATTAATTATGTTAATTTGTATTTGATATAATTAATTAATTGGATTAATTAATTGATATAAGTACATCGGAACGGAATCAGAGTTTATCTGTTTGGACTCACGGGAGTCCGAAACAGACCGAACTCTTTTCCTACCCTTCTAGATGGCCTCCCCCCCTTTGTCTTCCACCTAATGTGGTGGACGACTTCATAATTTATAATCATGAATTGTTTTTCCTAGGGGGACATGGAATATCCTTTTACTATGTAAAGGTGATTTCATGTGATTGATTGGAGAATAAAGGGAAGGAAGACTAACTCTCACCACTACCCATTGCATCCATACGGTTGAGCGAGATCAAGTGAGAGAGAGAAAAAAACTTCAACAAGTCTTCTTCCTCTTCTTCACAAGTTCTTGATTTTCTTGGAGAAAAATTGAGAGAGATATTGAGAGATTGTGAGTTATACACTTAGAGTATCATAATCACATAGAAAGCTTCCATCACTTGACTGTAGCTGTAACCTTAGAGGTTAATAGGAAGATCGTCGTTTCGATTGTTTCTTCGACGCTTGGCAAGAAGAGACGTGGTACTTTCGGCGTTGGATCATCCAAGAGCTTGGAGCGGATTGGATTCGTAGAGAACAACTAAAGCTTGGGGAATCGCTCAAGAGAAGAACATCATTTAATCAACGGACTACAAGGGTATGTTTCTCGTATCTTCTTGTGCTTCGTCTTAATATTCGTATATACGTAGCTCGATCGATCCTCGTAGGGATTCCGATCAAATTAATTTTTGTTTTACCGCTTCCGCTAGGCCTTCGATTTAGGCACCAATCCCAACACCGGATATCACCAATTGAGGATTCGGGAGAAAGATGCACCAAAGACTGCATTTCGATCAAGGTATGGACATTAGGAGTATATCGTGGTATTATACGTATACTGGTATTCACGACAGAATGGTTCTTGAATGATCCCAATAATTCGTTCTCAGTTGGGGTACAGTGTTGGCCGCCAGGCTGGCTAAGTTGTGCTACTACTCTTTGGTTCCTCCCATTGCTGACTGAGACGGACCTACCGAGTCGCGCAATAGGATTGACGACAGAATGAATCGAGCTTATTCTCTAATTATGAATATTAGATATTCGATATCTAATTTGGGACATTGGATGTCTAAATTGATTTATTGGATAAATTAATTCACGGCCTAATGAATTAAATAAATTACTAGGTGATTAATTTAATTCATAAATATAATTATTTCTCGAAGAAATTAATTATGTTAATTTGTATTTGATATAATTAATTAATTGGATTAATTAATTGATATAAGTACATCGAAACGGAATCAGAGTTTATTTGTTTAGACTCACGGGAGTCCGAAACAGACCGAACTATTTTCCTACCCTTCTAGATGGCCTCCCTCCCTTTGTCTTCCACCTAATGTGGTGGACGACTTCATAATTTAAAATCATGAATTGTTTTTCCTAGGGGGACATGGAATATCCTTTTACTATGTAAAGGTGATTTCATGTGATTGATTGGAGAATAAAGGGAAGGAAGACTATCTCTCACCACTACCCATTGCATCCATACGGTTGAGTGAGATTAAGTGAGAGAGAGAAAAAAACTTCAACAAGTCTTCTTCCTCTTCTTCATAAGTTCTTGATTTTGTTGGAGAAAAATTGAGAGAGAGATTGAGAGATTGTGAGTTATACACTTAGAGTATCATAATCACATAGAAAGCTTCCATCACTTGATTGTAGCCGTAACCTTAGAGGTTAATCGGAAGATCGTCATTTCGATTGTTTCTTCGACGCTTGGCAAGAAGAGACGCGGTACTTTCGGCGTTGGATCATCCAAGAGCTTGGAGCGGATTGGATTCGTAGAGAACAACTAAAGCTTGGGGAATCGCTCAAGAGAAGAACACCATTTCATCAACGGACTACAAGGGTATGTTTCTCGTATCTTCTTGTGCTTCATTTTAATATTCGTATATACGTAGCTCGATCGATCCTCGTAGGGATTTGGATCGAATTAATTTTCGTTTTACCGCTTCCGCTGGGCCTTCGATTTAGGCACCGAATCCCAACACCGGATATCACCAATTGAGGATTAGGGAGAAAGATGCACCAAAGGCTGCATTTCGATCAAGGTATGGACATTAGGAGTATATCGTGGTATTATACGTATACTGGTATTCACGACAGAATGGTTCTTGAATGATCCCAATAATTCGTTCTCAGTTGGGGTACACTATAGGCCGCCAATAGGATTGATGACAGAATGAATCGAGCTTATTCTCTCATTATGAATATTAGATATTGGATATCTAATTTGGGATATTGGATATATAAATTGATTTATTGGATAAATTAATTCACGACCTAATGAATTAAATAAATTACTAGGTGATTAATTTAATTCATAAATATAATTATTTCTCGAAGAAATTAATTATGTTAATTTGTATTTGATATAATTAATTAATAAGATTAATTAATTGATATAAGTACATCGGAACGGAATCAGAGTTTATCTGTTTGGACTCACGGGAGTCTGAAACAGACCGAACTCTTTTCCTACCCTTCTAGATGGCCTCCCCCCCTTTGTCTTCCACCTAATGTGGTGGACGACTTCATAATTTAAAATCATGAATTGTTTTTCCTAGGGGGACATGGAATATCCTTTTACTATGTAAAGGTGATTTCATGTGATTGATTGGAGAATAAAAGGAAGGAAGACTAACTCTCACCACTACCCATTGCATCCATACGGTTGAGTGATATTAAGTGAGAGAGAGAAAAAAACTTCAACAAGTCTTATTCCTCTTCTTCACAAGTTCTTGATTTTCTTGGAGAAAAATTGAGAGAGATAGTGAGAGATTGTGAGTTATACACTTAGAGTATCATAATCACATAGAAAGCTTCCATCACTTGATTGTAGCCGTAACGTTAGGGGTTAATAGGAAGATCGTCATTTCGATTGTTTCTTCGATGCTTGGCAAGAAGAGACGCGGTACTTTCGGTGTTGGATCATCCAAGAGCTTGGAGCGGATTGGATTCGTAGAGAACAACTAAAGCTTGGGGAATCGCTCAAGAGAAGAACACCATTTAATCAACGGACTACAAGGGTATATTTCTCGTATCTTCTTGTGCTTCGTTTTAATATTCGTATATACGTAGCTCGATCGATCCTCGTAGGGATTCCGATCGAATTAATTTTCGTTTTACCGCTTCCGCTGGGCCTTCGATTTAGGCACCAATCCCAACACCGGATATCATCAATTGAGGATTCGGGAGAAAGATGCACCAAAGACTGCATTTCGATTAAGGTATGGACATTAGGAGTATATCATGGTATTATACATATACTGGTATTCACGACATAATGGTTCTTGAATGATCCCAATAATTCGTTCTCAGTTGGGGTACAGTGTAGGCCGCCAGGCTGGCTAAGTTGTGCTACTACTCTTTGGTTCCTCCCATTGCTGACTGAGACGGACCTACCGAGTCGCGCAATAGGATTGACGACAGAATGAATCGAGCTTATTCTCTCATTATGAATATTAGATATTGGATATCTAATTTGGGGCATTGGATGTGTAAACTGATTTATTGGATAAATTAATTCACAGCCTAATGAATTAAATAAATTACTAGGTGATTAATTTAATTCATAAATATAATTATTTCTCGGAGAAATTAATTATGTTAATTTGTATTTGATATAATTAATTAATTGGATTAATTAATTGATATAAGTACATCGGAACGGAATCAAAGTTTATCTGTTTGGACTCACGGGAGTCCGAAACTGACCGAACTCTTTTCCTACCCTTCTAGATGGTCTCCCCCCCCCCCCCCCCTTTGTCTTCCACCTAATGTGGTGGAAGACTTTATAATTTAAAATCATGAATTGTTTATCCCAGGGGGACATGGAATCTCCTTTTACTATGTAAAGGTGCTTTAATGTGATTGATTGGAGAATAAAAAGAAGGAAGACTAACTCTCACCACTACTCATTACATCCATACGGTTGAGTGAGATTAAGTGAGAGAGAGAAAAAAACTTCAACAAGTCTTCTTCCTCTTCTTCACAAGTTTTTGATTTTCTTGGAGAAAAATTGAGAGAGATATTGAGAGATTGTGAGTTATACACTTAGAATATCATAATCACATAGAAAGCTTCCATCATTTGATTGTATCCGTAACCTTAGAGATTAATAGGAAGATCGTCATTTTGATTGTTTCTTCGACGCTTGGCAAGAAAAGATGCGGTACTTTCGGCGTTGGATCATCTAAGAGCTTGGAGCGGATTAGATTCGTAGAGAGCAACTAAAGCTTGGGGAATCGCTCAAGAGAAGAACACCATTTAATCAACGGACTACAAGGGTATGTTTCTCGTATCTTCTTGTGCTTCGTTTTAATATTCGTATATGCGTAGCTCGATCGATCCTCGTAGGGATTCGGATCGAATTAATTTTCGTTTTACCGCTTCCGCTGGGCCTTCGATTTAGGCACCGAATCCCAACACCGGATATCACCAATTGAGGATTCGGGATAAAGATGCACCAAAGACTGCATTTCGATCAAGGTATGGACATTAGGAGTATATCGTGGTATTATACGTATACTGGTATTCACGACAGAATGGTTCTTGAGTGATCCTAATAATTCGTTCTCAGTTGGGGTACAGTGTAGGCCGCCAGGCTGGCTAAGTTGTGCTACTACTCTTTGGTTCCTCCCATTGCTGACTGAGACGGACCTACCGAGTCGCGCAATAGGATTGATGACAGAATGAATCGAGCTTATTCTCTCATTATGAATATTAGATATTGGATATCTAATTTGGGATATTGGATGTCTAAATTGATTTGTTGGATAAATTAATTCACGACCTAATGAATTAAATAAATTACTAGGTGATTAATTTAATTTATAAATAGAATTATTGCTCGAAGAAATTAATTATGTTAATTTGTATTTGATATAATTAATTAATTAGATTAATTAATTGATATAAGTACATCGGAACGGAATCAGAGTTTATCTGTTTGGACTCACGGGAGTCCGAAACAGACCGAACTCTTTTCCTACCCTTCTAGATGGCCTCCCCCCTTTGTCTTCCACCTAATGTGGTGGACGACTTCATAATTTAAAATCATGAATTATTTTTTCTATGGGGACATGGAATATCCTTTTACTATGTAAAGGTGATTTCATGTGATTGATTGGAGAATAAAGGGAAGGAAGACTAACTCTCACCACTACCCATTGCATCCATACGGTTGAGTGAGATTAAGTGAGAGAGAGAAAAAAACGTCAACAAGTCTTCTTCCTCTTCTTCGTAAGTTCTTGATTTTCTTGGAGAAAAATTGAGAGAGATATTGAGAGATTGTGAGTTATACACTTAGAGTATCATAATCACATAGAAAGCTTCCATCACTTGATTGTAGCCGTAACCTTAGAGGTTAATAGGAAGATCGTCATTTCGATTGTTTCTTCGACGCTTGGCAAGAAGAGACGCGGTACTTTCGGCGTTGGATCATCCAAGAGCTTGGAGCGGATTGGATTCGTAGAGAACAACTAAAGCTTGGGGAATCGCACAAGAGAAGAACACCATTTAATCAATGGACTACAAGGGTATGTTTCTCGTATCTTCTTGTGCTTCGTATTAATATTCGTATATACGTAGCTCGATCGATCCTCGTAGGGATTCCGATCGAATTAATTTTCATTTTACCGCTTCCGCTGGGCCTTCGATTTAGGCACCGAATCCCAACACCGGATATCACCAATTGAGGATTCGGGAGAAAGATGCACCAAAGACTGCATTTCGATCAAGGTGTGGAAATTAGGAGTATATCGTGGTATTATACGTATACTGGTATTCATGATAGAATGGTTCTTGAATGATCCCAATAATTCGTTCTCAGTTGGGGTACAGTGTAGGCCGCCAGGCTGGCTAAGTTGTGCTACTACTCTTTGGTTCCTCCCATTGCTGACTGAGACGGACCTACCGAGTCGCGCAATAGGATTGATGACATAATGAATAGAGCTTATTCTCTCATTATGAATATTAGATATTGGATATCTAATCTGGGATATTGGATGTCTAAATTGATTTATTGGATAAATTAATTCACGACCTAATGAATTAAATAAATTACTAGGTGATTAATTTAATTCATAAATATAATTATTTCTCGAAGAAATTAATTATGTTAATTTGTATTTGATATAATTAATTAATTGGATTAATTAATTGATATAAGTACATCGGAACGGAATCAGAGTTTATCTGTTTGGACTCACGGGAGTCCGAAACAGACTGAACTCTTTTCCTACCCTTCTAGATGGCCTCCCCCCCTTTGTCTTCCACCTAATGTGGTGTACGACTTCATAATTTAAAATCATGAATTGTTTTTCCTATGGGGACATGGAATATCCTTTTACTATGTAAAGGTGATTTCATGTGATTGATTGGAGAATAAAGGGAAGGAAGACTAACTCTCACCACTACTCATTGCATCCATACGGTTGAGTGAGATTAAGTGAGAGAGAGAAAAAAAACTTCAACAAGTCTTCTTCCTCTTCTTCACAAGTTCTTGATTTTCTTGGAGAAAAATTGAGAGAGATATTGAGAGATTGTGAGTTATACACTTAGAGTATCATAATCACATAGAAAGCTTCCATCACTTGATTGTAGCCGTAACCTTAGAGGTTAATAGGAAGATCGTCGTTTTGATTGTTTCTTCGACGCTTGGTAAGAAGAGACGCGGTACTTTCGGCGTTGGATCATCCAAGAGCTTGGAGCGGATTAGATTCGTAGAGAACAACTAAAGCTTGGGGAATCGCTCAAGAGAAGAACACCATTTAATCAACGGACTATAAGGGTATGTTTCTCGTATCTTCTTGTGCTTCGTTTTAATATTCGTATATACGTAGCTCGATCGATCCTCGTAGGGATTCGAATCGAATTAATTTTTGTTTTACCACTTCCGTTGGGCTTTCGATTTAGGAACCGAATCCCAACACCGGATATCACCAATTCAGGATTCGGGAGAAAGATGCTCCAAAGAC
The DNA here is from genome assembly GCA_033398695.1 of Orobanche coerulescens. Classification (NCBI taxonomy): domain Eukaryota; kingdom Viridiplantae; phylum Streptophyta; class Magnoliopsida; order Lamiales; family Orobanchaceae; genus Orobanche; species Orobanche coerulescens. The sequence goes on along the minus strand of CM065811.1, from coordinate 90,246,098 downwards.
TGCATTTCAATCAAGGTATGGACATTAGGAGTATATCGTGGTATTATACGTATACTGGTATTCATGACAGAATGGTTCTTGAATGATCCCAATAATTCGTTCTCAGTTGGGGTAAGTGTAGGCCGTCAGGCTGGCTAAGTTGTGCTACTACTCTTTGGTTCCTTCCATTGATGACTGAGACGGACCTACCGAGTCGCGCAATAGGATTGATGACAGAATGAATCGAGCTTATTCTCGCATTATGAATATTAGATATTGGATATTTAATTTGGGATATTGGATGTCTAAATTGATTTATTGGATAAATTAATTCACAACCTAATGAATTAAATAAATTACTAGAGAGATAATGAAAAGAATACAAGTTTGAGGGATGCAGAAAAGAAACAACTGCAATGTTTATTTATAGATGCAAAATAAAGTAAAAAGATTTATCAAATCTGTGACCGCGTTAATTGCGCTTCAACTACTCAATAAAATAATGAATGCATTTATTGCGTATCACATTTTTTATTCAGAGAATCTAAAAAAACGACAAAAAGTAAAGATACTCACGTGTATATACAGTAGTTGTGATTGTGGCTCACATCTTCCTTTGATTTTACGTTTAGAAACGGCTTAGACGCCTTCTATGAGTCGGGGAGAAGCTTCCCATTCAATTTTCTTACAAATTGGCAAACAGGGTCTTTTAACGTCAGATTCCTAAGACGTTGTTCATATTCTGGTTTGAATTTATTCCACAAACATCGAATCCCATAATGTACGAGTCCACTAGGATGCGTGTCAAGAGAAATTTCGATATCATCTAAATTCTCCTTATTCAGACCATCCTAAAGATCGACATCTTGAATCACAGTTCCACCTAGCACATTTGTAGCAAACGGCAATTTTCTTTGCTCGTCGTTTCTTGGCATATGAACTTTTTCCAAGTCCTGGTAAAAATCTAGTTGGTGTTTCCGTGAATTCACCCGCTATTCTCACTTTGGCTTCAATAATGAATCGAATATCAAAAGGTATGCCGTTATTTATAAACAACCTCATCCTTTCAACTCTGGCTTGGTAAAGTTTCAAAATGACTTTTTTGCTAAGAAAGCGAAATCTTTTTTCAATTGTTTTCAATGTTTGTTCCATAATTAAAAAAAAATATCTACAAAATCAGTTGTTGTGGGAAACTGAAAAATCCGACTTTACTAGCCACGGAGTACCGTTATCCGCCACTTGACCGGGCAAACACAATGGAAAATTAATCCACAATATCGGGGTCTTTAAGAAGAACCTCTTTTACCTCAAAAGATTTTAATTCCAAATATGGTTTTGACCGTTGACCATTCACTTTAAAATATTACCATTTTTTGGATTTTCAATTTCTACAGCTCCGTGAGGATAGACCGTATGAATAATAAATGGACCAGACCATCGTGAACGCAACTTGCCTGGAAATAATAACAAGCGAGAGTTAAAAAGAAGGACTTTTTGACTAGGAGAAAAAGTTTTTCTCAAAATGTGTTTATCATGAAAAAATTTCATTTTGTCCTTATATTTCCTTGCACAATCGTAAGCATCATTTCTGATTTCTTCCAATTCATTTAGTTGAAGTTTCCTATGAATTCCAACCATGTCTAATGAAAAATTTAATCGTTTTATGGCCCTGTATGCTCTATGTTCCAATTCAACAGGCAAATGACATGGTTTTCCAAAGACAAGCCTAAATGGAGACATTCCGATGGGAGTTTTAAAAGCAGTACGGTAAGCCCACAATGCATCACTCAATCGCAAAGACCAATCTTTCCTTGTAGGATTAAGAGTTTTTTCAAGAATATGTTTGATTTCTCTGTTTGAAATTTCAACTTGTCCACTTGTTTGAGGGTGATAAGGAGTAGCAACTTTATGTGTAAGACCATATTTTTTAAATAAATGATTCAAAAATTGATTATAAAAATGTTTTCCTCCATCACTTATAATTTCTCGTGGTGTTCCAAATCTGGAAAAAATATTTTCTTTCAAAAAATTTACCACGACTTTGTGGCCATTTGTTTTGCAATCAATTGCTTCTACCCATTTTGAAACATAATCGACGGCCACAAGGATGTAAAGATTTCCAAAAGAAATTGGAAAAGGTCGCATAAAATCTATGCCCCAAACATCAAATATTTCGATAATTAGAATTGGGTTTAAAGGCATCATATTTCTTTTAGAAATTCGACCTAATCTTTGACATCTATCACATGTGCTGCAATATAAATGTGTATCTTTGAAAAGTGTTGGCCAATAAAAACCACATTGCAGAATTTTAGCAGTTGTTTTCTTTGAACTAAAATGACCTCCACATGCATGATCATGACAAAAGGAAATGATATTTTGTTGTTCATGTTCTGGCACACATCTCCTAATGATTTGGTCAGGACAATATTTGAACAAATATGGATCATCCCAAAAGAATTTTTTTACTTCGTTTAAAAATTTTGTTTTATCTTGGTTATTCCAATGAGATGGCATGTTACTAGTAACAAGGTAATTGACAATGTCGGCATACCAAGGTATTTGAGAAACAGACATGAGTTGTTCATCAGGGAAAGTTTCATTAATGGGAGATTCTTTATCAGTAAAATTCACGATTAGCCTAGACAAATGATCAGTAATAACATTTTCAACACCTTTTTTATCTCGAATTTCTAAGTCAAACTCTTGTAACAATAGAATCCAACGGATCAAGCGAGGTTTAGCATCTTTCTTAGAAAGAAGATATTTTAATGCAGCATGATTGGAGTAAATTATGACTTTCGAACCAATCAAGTAAGGTCGAAATTTGTCTAAGGCAAAAACGACTGCAAGCAATTCTTTTTCAATTGTAGAATAATTTAATTGGGCATCATTTAGAGTTCTGCTTGCATAATATATTACAGTTGGCAATTTATTTTCTCTTTGACCCAATACTACACCGACGGCATAGTCGGATGCATCACACATTATTTCAAAAGGAAGATTCTAGTTTGGAGATTTGATAATAGGTGCAGAGCTCAACATAGATTTGAGTGTCTTAAAAGCTTTTAGACAATGATCATCAAATACGAAAGGTGTGTGTTTTGAAAGTAAGTTACATAATGGCTTTGAGATTTTGCTAAAATCTTTGATGAATCGACGGTAAAAACCAGCATGGCCTAAGAATGACCAAATTTCTTTAATCGTTCGTGGGGGTGGAAGACTGGATATTAAATCAACTTTAGATTTGTCCACCTTAATTCCTTTTTCAGAAATCACATGTCCTAAGACAATTCCTTTTTTAACCATAAAATGACATTTTTCCCAGTTTAGGACAAGATTCTTCTCCTTACACCTAACCAACACTTGGGTTAAGTGGTGTAAACATTCATCAGAGCTAGACCGGAATATAGAAAAATCATCCATAAAAATTTCCAAAAACCGCTCAACCATGTCAGGGAAAATGCTCATCATACACCGCTAAAAAGTAGCGGGTGCATTACACAGACCAAATGGCATTCGTCGGTAAGCAAAAGTGCCGAAAGGACAGGTAAAAGTGGTTTTTTCTTGATCTTCAGGAGCAATGGGAATTTGGTTATAGCCGGAATATCCATCAAGAAAACAATAATAAGCATGACCGGCTAACCTTTATAGCATTTGATCAATAAAAGGAAGTGGAAAGTGATCTTTTCTTGTAACAGAGTTCAATTTTCTGTAATCAATACAGACTCTCCATCCAGTTTGAATTCTGGTTGGAACAAGTTCATTTTCTTCATTCGTGATTACAGTTATGCCAGATTTCTTTAGAACTATATGAACAGGACTAACCCAAGAGCTGTCAGAAATAGGGTAGATGATCCCTACATCTAAGAGTTTTATTATTTCAGCTCTCACAACTTCTTTCAAATTAGGATTTAGTCTTCTTTGAAATTCTCAGGAAGTTTTTGCATTTTCTTCAAGGTGAATTCGATGCATGCATATTGTAATATCCGACGGAAATTCTTACTTACTGTTGTATCATTCGGATAATTCAAATACTATTGTAGTCTTGTTGCATTTGTGTAATGTTATTGATGTTGGAATATATCATAAATAGACATAATAATAACGATCACTCGCACTATAATTGGATTCTCAACGTCGCATAGATTAATACATTTTTGAGCTACTAAACCTGAGTCTAACATACGCTAATCCTCAAGCATAACGTACATTATTTTAAGTCCTTTACGTACGTAAAGGGGTACTTGTTACGTATGTAACCAGTGTAATCGTATCCGATCTCAACTTTCAGCGGGTGGGGCCGGACAGGATTCGAATATCTGATCTTTTGGAGGTAATCTAGTTGACCTACATTACGTACGTAATGCTTCGATAGGTAACGTACGTAACGATGCTCGTATTTCAGTCCAGTAGCCTCTGGACTTAGCTTACGTACGTAACACTTTCCGTGTAGCGTACGTAAAGCTGTTAACGTGCGTTATCCTCTTGTGATAACGTACGTAACGAACTGTGCTGTTATAAAAAGACAACTTGTGTCTTTCATTTCGCACGACCAAAACTCTGAGTTTTCACCAATATGATCATCCCCCTTCATCCCTAGATCAAAATTACCTTCTTCCAACTTGTGTTTGAGCTTTACATTTGGATTTTGGAGCTTGTTGATTGGGAGTTGGAGTCATTCTTGAAGCTTAGATTGTGTTCCTGTGGTTCTGGTGTATTGTTCTTCAATTCTGAAGGTATGTCATACGTTTTAACCCTATAATCTCATAGTTATAATGATAGTGATTAGGTATACTCCACCTAGTGATGAATTAATCAAACTAAACATGGTTATAGTTAAGTTTCCAACAAACTTAATGATGAATATGATGATTAAGGGTTTTTGTAATGATGTGTTCTTAGTGTTTTAAATGGTTATGATCATGTTTAGTTAAACCAAACTCTTATTCCTGGACTAATAACACCAATGGAATACTAATAGTCTTTGTTTTATTATAATAACTTATTGGAATAATTACCATAAAATGTTTTAAGAAACCCTTGTTGATCATTAGAAGAATGGAATCACCTTCTTGAACCTAAGCTAAGTGAATCCAGAGAAGTAATGTTTGAACCTCCAAGTTAACTAGAAGATTATAAGGAAGGTGTTGAACTTGAAGTAGTCTTCATGATCATAATATGGAATTATAACTACTTAACTCAACATAAGTAATTGATTGATGTGCAGATTTTACTTTTAATCAATTGAGATGTTCTTGATAAGTTTAAAGAGTAGGAGAATATTGTTTAACACATCTTAATCCAGCAAACATTTGGTAAACATCTTGTAATCAATTGTAAGAATAGAATGGTATTGAATAAGGTTCTTGGAGTAACCTTCAACATCTTAAAGTTGAACTACTCAAACGAGAATTAGGATGTTGTCTCGTTGAAGTTTGATATAGATGATCATATGAACGTATTATTGAGTAAAATATACTTCATTCAAGGTTGATTGTCCGAGTAACCAATTTTGAATCGAGGGCCGGCTGTTCGTTCGATAAAGAAGGACTTTACTCGCCTCCGTATTGAGGCAAGTCATCTTCCTTGGTTATAATGATGTGTGGATTCTTATGATGATTATGCATTTCGTGTATATGAAACACTTATAAACTTGTGTCTTGTGACTTGAGGTTGTTCTTAATGATGTCCTGTTTTCATCGTGGGATTGTATTCCCAAGTTTGTTACTTTTGGACCCTTGATATTGTCGATCTTGTTGTCATTTCGGTGAGTCCTCGATCCTTAATCGGATTTGTGAATTATTGAATTCGTTGTCATGTTGTATCGTGACATATCCGGAGTCATATCTACGTTCCGATTGGATATTGTGTAGGATTTTTAGCCGGGCACATATATAGTCATGCGTGAATATTTTTCGTGAAGGGTTGTGCACACGAGACGTAGTTCGTTGAGGCTAATTAGGTACATTGTCCCACGTATATCCTGGATTCCGTATACGGGGTGGACATGTGCACTGACACATATTCGGATCGGGCGTACTATGATGTCCCTCTTGAGCGGTACTATCTTAGTCGTTCACAGTCCATTTTTATACTTGGATGTGTTCGACCTTTTGTGACTGAGCGTTCATACGCCCGAGGGGTATGTTCGTTAGTCGGGGCGTTATTCTTGAAATCTTATATACGTGAATTGTATAATATCTTGAGAATCATTTATCATGTATATCTGACCCTGTGTTGGGCGAAATACTTGTGTTGTATTTTAGGTCGAGGAAAAGGCAAGGCACGGGAAGATCAAGGTGATGACGAAGGGTTCGAAGGATACTAGTTCGGGGGGCCCAAGTCTTTCGTGTCCGGTCATGTTCGTACCGTGTAATGTTATCTTTCCGCTTTATTTTAAGTTTGAACAAATGTATTGTTATTTAAGGTATATTTCATCTCCATATGGATTATACTTATGATTTTGGATCCTGTGTGTAATAAGGCCGTAGGCCATACTGCTGTAAACTCCAGATCGGAGTAAGTACTATGTTTTGTGGTTCGGTATCACATGTATTGTGTATTTAATCTGTACTTTGGGTATCGCCTGGTAGATCCTCGTGTGGGGTCCACGGCACTGTAATGGCCGCCGTATACGGGGTGTTACAGAAGATGGTATCAGAGATTTGCTAGAGGTCGTTTTCTTTCTTTTGAGTCTTTGTGTATTGAACTAGTATCAAGAGACCTTCGTGTCACGTGTGACCCGTGCGAGCGCCTGATCCTACGAGCCAAATGCGGTACGTACTTTATGAACCATGAATAAATTACTGACATGATATTGATCTCTGAATAGATCTCCTTGTTGATCTTGGCATTTTAAGGGTTTGTGGCAGGAATTATCTAATTGATGATTCAAATAAAATTCTGGATTGATTATATGATTGAAATCATTCGATTCAAACGTCGATATGATATTATGTGTGACTCTCGTAGTGACAATAATTCATTACGAACTGTTTTCTTGAATATGTAATTTCTTACTGCCATTAACTTAGCATGAATTCTGATTGGTATCATGAACTGTACTTATGATTATCATTACAAATTGATTCTTTCAGTATGGAAATAAATTTGGGAGGCCGTGGCAGAGGGGGACGAGGCCGCGGAAGGGGCCGAATCCCGATACCGCGAGCCAACAGACGTGCGAACGCAGAGCATAGTTCCGCAAGCAGTGATTCGCCTTCTAGGGACCAATCGCACCACAATGGACGCGAGGATGCTCGTGTCGATCCTTACACTATAATGCAGGGCATGATGGCTCAGATGACCCAAATGGGTCAGTTAATGGAAACTATGCAGAGAGCTGCTACCGACCAGCATCAGGGGCCACCTCCTGTACATGGCGGGCCGGTGAATCGGATCATCAGCGACATCTCGCGCCAACGACCCCCGATTTTTGAAGGTTCCTCTGAGCCGGCTGATATCGTGCATTGGATCGAACACTTCGAGAAATTGTTCGATATGGTAGACTATCCCGATGAGAATCGCGTCTCGTGTGACTTACTACTTGGGCAAGGGCGCCCACACTTGGTGGCTTTCGGTGAGGCCAGCTGATGGCGTATGTACTTGGGAAGAATTTAAAAATCTCATGCTAGATCGTTACTATCCAGGTCATCTCCGCGAGGCCAAACTATCAGAATTGCTGAATCCGGAACCGTCCGAAGATGATGACGTACTATCCATCGCTGAGAAATTCTAGGCACTCCTCCCTTTTGCCGCGACGATTGTCCACACATAAGCTGACAAGATCAAATACTTTCTCAAAAGGCTTAACCCCGAATGAGGATGCAACTATTGAACCATCATTGTGTGACCCTACCCGAGTTCATCGAGAAAGCTCTGGAGTACGAATTGACCGTGAAGGAAATTTCCAAGAAGCAACCGCAGTCTAACAACAAGAAATTCAGGAACCAGAACTACCGACAAAGAATCGGGAACATTCAAGAGACCCCAACCAGTACCAAATCCTTCTGAACGGCAACCTACGGCATTGAAGCCAACCGGATCGCAACCTCGAGCGGTCAGCCTATCTGTTGTGTGCTATAATTGTGGAGACCAGGGGCACATCAATTCGAAATGTCCTAGGCCAGCCGTGTCATGCCATACTTGTGGGAAGAACAGACATAGTGCTCGTTATTGTAGGAGTGGACAAGTACGTATTCCCGCAGCACCTCATGCTCGATCTGTCTTGATTCAGACCGAGTACCTCCATCCGCTTCTTATCAGACTACCGGGGCAAACAAGGGGATGGGACGTGGAAATCAAGCCGGTACATCTGGTGCAGGGGCTGCAAAACCTAGAGTTTACGAGATGAAGAGGGCTGAAGATCCCGAAGCCAGCATGATTGCAGGTACTCTCGAGATCCAATCTCAGCATGTTTGTGTTCTTTTTGATACTGGTGCTTCACACTCCTTTTTATCTACTTCTTGTTTGAGTCGTTTGCAATTAGAGCATGTTATCAATTGTGAACCTTATATAATTGGTCTACCCCATGGTAGAAGAATTGTTGGGAATCGTGAAGTTCAGGACTGCTCGATTCCAATGAACGACCGTGAGTGGTTGTAAAATTTAATTGTGGTCGATTTACCTAAAGATTATGTGATCTTGGGTATCGATTGGATGGACCGTCATGATGCCATAATTAGTGTCCGCAAGCGAACAGTGACCGTCACATCTGATGATGGTATTGAGTGTACCTTCCAGGGTGATAATCCCAGCCGTTCCGGGAGAATCATCAGCGCTATGAAAACGGTGAAACTGCTTAATCAAGGATGTATTGGCTATTGGTGTTACATGACCAAGACAATGGATCGACCAGTTGAATTGATCGATATTCCGGTAGCCCGAGACTACCCAGACGTATTTCCAGATGAGTTGCCAGGCTTACCTCCGCATCGTGATGTAGAATTCAATATTGAGTTAGAGCCTGGTACGTCCCCGTTTTCAAAAGCACCGTATCGGATGGCTCCGACTGAGATGCAGGAGCTGAAGAGCCAACTTGAGGATTTGACCTAGAAGGGCTACATTAGACCTAGCGCGTCCCCTTGGGGAGCACCAGTACTATTTGTACAGAAGAAGGACGGATCCCTACGTCTGTGTATTGATTATCGTGAGCTGAACAGGGTAACCATTAAGAACAAATACCCATTGCCACGTATTGATGATTTATTGGATCAGCTTCAAGGGGCTGCTGTGTTTTCTAAAATCGACCTGAGGTCTGGTTACCATCAGTTGAGGATTCGTGAGTCTAATATTTCGAAGACCGCTTTTCGTACTCGCTATGGGCATTATGAATTCGTAGTGATGCCTTTTGGACTGACGAATGCACCGGCAGTATTCATGGTGCTGATGAATCGAGTCTTTATAAATTATCTGGATCGCTTTGTAGTCGTTTTTATTGACGACATTCTGATCTATTCTCGTGACCATGAAGAGCACGAGCGTCATCTCCATCTAGTTCTCGAGGCGTTAAGGCGAGAGCAGCTTTATGGAAAATTTTCTAAATGTGAGTTCTGGATGAATGAAGTTATCTTTCTCGGACATGTGATATCAGCTGATGGGGTGCGATTATACCCATAGAAGACAGAAGCTATCCGAGACTGGTTACCACCAAAGAACGTTAAGGAAGTACGCAGTTTCTTGGGACTAGCAGGTAATTACCGACGGTTCGTGGAGAGTTTTTCCAAAATTACCAAACCAATGACTAATTTGTTGAGGAAGGATAAGAAGTATTTATGGTCAGAGGCATGTCAGCGGAGTTTTGATGAACTTAAGAGTCGGTTGATTTTGGCACCTATTTTAGTCCTACCGAAAGGAACGGAAGGGTTTGTAGTGTATAGTGACGCATCTAAACAGGGCCTTGGGTGTGTACTAATGCAAAATGGGAAGGTGATCTCTTATGCATCGAGACAGCTACGACCTTACGAGGTCAACTACCCCACCCATGATTTAGAAATCGCAGCCGTGGTGTTTGCTTTAGAAATCTGGCATCATTATCTGTATGGAGTTACCTGTCAGATTTTTACGGATCACAAGAGCTTGAAATACATTTTTACTCAGAAGGAGTTAAACATGAGGCAGAGAAAGTGGCTAGAACTCATCAAAGACTATGATATCGAGATCTTTTATCATCCGGGCAAAGCAAATGTATTTGCTGACGCTTTGAGTCGTAAAACAGTACAGGAGCAGAAGCTTGCCTGCATAACAACTCAGAGGGTATTGCAGTTAGAATTGGTGAGGCCAGAAATTGAAGTCTGGTTACAGCGTATTCAAGGGCAACTCTGTACACTTGAGATTTCATCGTCCCTTAAGGATATAATTAGCTCGAAGCAAGTTACGGACCCATTCTTATCTCGAGTTCGCGATGAAATAACTCAAGGGAAAACTCCTGGCTTTGTAATACACGAGGATGGATTGATACGCTTCAGAAACCGAGTTTGTATACCCGCTGATGATGAGTTAAGGAATTCTATCCTGAAAGAAGCTCATGCTACCCCGTACTCTATCCACCCGGGGTCTAGCAAAATGTATAAGGATTTGAAACAATAATATTGGTGGGGAAGTATGAAACGTGAAGTTGCAGAATTTGTTTCGAGGTGTTTAACCTGTCAACAAGTTAAGATTGAGCACCAGCGACCCGCAGGATTGCTGAAACCGCTTCCGATCCCTGAGTGGAAATGGGAGGACTTATCGATGGATTTTATTACCAGCCTGCCGACGAGTCATCGAGGGATGAATACGATTTGGGTGATTGTGGATCGTTTGACCAAACCATTCCACTTTCTGGAGATTAAAGATACTTGGGGACCCGAGAGATTGGCCCAACTATTTATCAAAGAAATTGTAAGGTTACATGGTACCCCTAAGAGTATTATATCAGATCGTGACGGGCGATTCGTGTCACATTTTTGGAAAGAAGTTCATCGTGCGATGGGTACGCAGTTGAACTTCAGCACAGCATTTCACCCGCAGACGGATGGTCAGACTAAGAGAACTATCCAAACTTTAGAGGATATGCTGAGGGCGTGCGTTCTCAATTGGAAGGATTATTGGGAGGCCCAACTACCCTTGGTGGAATTCACTTATAATCATAGTTGGCACACTACGATTCAGATGGCACCTTACGAAGCATTGTATGGCCGTCGTTGTAGATCCCCTCTGTGTTGGGACGATCCATCTGAAACCCTGGGTACGGAACCCGATATGTTGTTAGCATCCCGTGAGAAGATCGCCCTGATTAGGAGTCGTTTGTTGACGGCTCAAAGCCGACAGAAGTCCTACGCAGACAACCGTCGGCAACCGCTTGAGTTCGAGGTCGGCGACCATGTACTAATGAAGGTGTCCCCTACTCGAGAAGTTTTTCGTTTTGGGAAGAGAGGCAAGCTGAGTCCGAGATATATCGGGCCGTTTGAGGTTTTGGACCGAGTAGGCGATTTAGCCTATCGCCTAGCTTTACCACCAGCCCTGAGCCGGATTCATAACGTGTTCCATGTCTCCCAGCTAAGGAAATACGTTGCTGATCCGAGTCATGTACTTCAGTTTGATGAGATCAATTTAGCGGAGGATCATTCGTATGAGGAGCGCCCCATACGAATACTTGAGAGGAGGATCAAACAGCTGCGTAATAAGACGATTCCCCTACTGAAGGTTCAGTGGTCACGACACGGGGTCGAGGAAGCCACGTGGGAGACGGAGAGAAGCATTTAAGAGAGGTATCCTGAATTGTTTACCCCTTAGTTTCGGGGACGAAACCCCTTTTTTAAGGGGGGGAGTATGTAATATCCGACGGAAATTCTTACTTACTATTGTATCATTTGGATAATTCAAATACTGTTGTAGTCTTGTTGCATTTGTGTATTGTTATTGATGTTGGAATATATCATAAATAGACATAATAATAATGATCACTCGCACTATAATTGGATTCTCAACGTCGCATAGATTAATACATTTTTGAGCTACTAAACCTGAGTCTAACGTACGCTAATCCTCAAGCATAACGTACGTTATTTTAAGTCCTTTACGTACGTAAAGGGGTTCTTGTTACGTACGTAACCAGTGTAATCGTATCCGATCTCAACTTTCGGCGGGTGGGGCCGGACAGGATTCGAATATCTGATCTTTTGGAGGCAATCTAGTTGACCTACATTACGTACGTAATGCTTCAATAGGTAACGTACGTAACGATGTTCGTATTTCAGTCCAGAAGCCTCTGGACTTAGCTTACGTACGTAACACTTTCCGTGTAGCGTACGTAAAGCTGTTAACGTACGTTATCCTCTTGTGATAACGTACGTAACGAATTGTGCTGTTATAAAAAGACAACTTGTGTATTTCATTTTGCACGACCAAAACTCTGAGTTTTCACCAATATGATCATCCCCATTCATCCCTAGATCAAAATTACCTTCTTCCAACTTGTGTTTGAGCTTTACATTTGGATTTTAGAGCTTGTTGATTGGGAGTTGGAGTCATTCTTGAAGCTTAGATTGTGTTCATGTGGTTTTGGTGTATTGTTCTTCAATTCTGAAGATATGTCATACGTTTTAACCCTATAATCTCATAGTTATAATGATAGTGATTAGGTATTCTCCACCTAGTGATGAATTAATCAAACTAAACATGGTTATAGTTAAGTTTCCAACAAACCTAATGATGAATATGATGATTAAGGGTTTTTGTAATGATGTGTTCTTAGTGTTTAAAATGGTGATGATCATGTTTAGTTAAACCAAACTCTTATTCCTGGACTAATAACACCAATGGAATACTAATAGTCTTTGTTTCATTATAATAACTTATTGGAATAATTACCATAAAATGTTTTAAGAAACCCTTGTTGATCATTAGAAGAATGGAATCACCTTCTTGAACCTGAGCTAAGTGAATCCAGAGAAGTAATGTTTGAACCTCCAAGTTAACTAGAAGATTATAAGGAAGGTGTTGAACTTGAAGTAGTCTTCATGATCATAATATGGAATTATAACAACTTAACTCAACATAAGTAATTGATTGAAGTGTAGATTTTACTTTTAATCAATTGAGATGTTCTTGATAAGTTTAAAGAGTAGGAGAATATTGTTTAACACATCTTAATCCAGCAAACATTTGGTAAACATCTTGTAATCAATTGTAAGAATAGAATGGTATTGAATAAGGTTCTTGGAGTCACCCTCAACATCTTGAAGTTGAACTACTCAAATGAGAATTAGGATGTTGTCTCGTTGAAGTTTGGTATAGATGATCATATGAACGTATTATTGAGTAAAATATACTTCATTCAAGGTTGATTGTCCGAGTAACTGATTTTGAATCGAGGGCTGGCTGTTCGTTTGACAAAGAAGGACTTTACTCGCCTCCGTATTGAGGCAAGTTATCTTGCTTGGTTATAATGATGTGTGGATTCTTATGATGATTATGCATTTCGTGTATATGAAACACTTATAAACTTGTGTCTTGTGACTTGAGGTTGTTCTTAATGATGTCCCGTTTTCATCGTGGGATTGTATTCCCAAGTTCGTTACTTTTGGACCCTTGATATTGTCGATCTTGTTGTCATTTCGGTGAGTCCTCGATCCTTAATCGGATGTGTGAATTATTGAATTCGTTGTCATGTTGCATCGTGACATATCCGGAGTCATATCTACGTTCCGATTGGATATTGTGTAAGATTTTTAGCCGGGCACATATATAGTCATGCGTGAATATTTTCCGTGAAGGGTTGTGCACACGAGACGTAGTTCGTTGAGGCTAATTAGGTACATTGTCCCACGTATATCCTGGATTCCGTATACAGGGTGGACATGTGCACTGACACATATTCGGATCGGGCGTACTATGATGTCCCTCTTGAGCCGTACTATCTTAGTCGTTCACAGTCCATTTTTATACTTGGATGTGTTCGACGTTTTGTGACTGAGCGTTCATACGCCCGAGGGGTATGTTCGTTAGTCGGGGCGTTATTCTTGAAATCTTATATACGTGAATTGTATAATATCTTGAGAATCATTTATCATGTATATGTGACCCTGTGTTGGGCGAAATACTTGTGTTGTATTTTAGGTCGAGGAAAAGGCAAGGCACGGGAAGATCAAGGTGATGACGAAGGGTTCGAAGGATACTAGTTCGGGGGCCCCAAGTCTTTCGTGTCCGGTCATGTTCGTACCGTGTAATGTTCTCTTTCCGCTTTATTTTAAGTTTGAACAAATGTATTGTTATTTAAGGTATATTTCATCTCCATATGGATTATACTTATGATTTTGGATCCTGTGTGTAATAAGGCCGTAGGCCATACTGCTGTAAACTCCAGATCGGAGTAAGTACTATGTTTTGTGGTTCGGTATCACATGTATTGTGTATTTAATCTGTACTTTGGGTATCGCCTGGTGGATCCCCGTGTGGGGTCCACGGCACTGTAATGGCCGCCGTATACGGGGTGTTACAGAAGATGGTATCAGAAATTTGCTAGAGGTCGTTTTCTTTCTTTTGAGTCTTTGTGTATTGAACTAGTATCAAGAGACCTTCGTGTCACGTGTGACCCGTGCGAGCGCCTGATCCTACGAGTCAAATGCGGTACGTACTTTATGAACCATGAATAAATTACTGACATGATATTGATCTCTGAATAGATCTCCTTGTTGATCTTGGCATTTTAAGGGTTTGTGGCAGGAATTATCTGATTGATGATTCAAATAAAATTCTGGATTGATTATATGATTGAAATCATTCGATTCAAACGTCGATATGATATTATGTGTGACTCTCGTAGTGACGATAATGCATTACGAACTGTTTTCTTGAGTATGTAATTTCTTACTGCCATTAACTTAGCATGAATTCTGATTGGTATCATGAACTGTACTTATGATTATCATTACAAATTGATTCTTTCAGTATGGAAATAAATTTGGGAGGCCGTGGCAGAGGGGGACGAGGCCGCGGAAGGGGCCGAATCCCGATACCGCGAGCCAACAGACGTGCGAACGCAGAGCATAGTTCTGCAGGCAGTGATTCGCCTTCTAGGGACCAATCGCACCACAATGGACACGAGGATGCTAGTGTCGATCCTTACACTATAATGCAGGGCATGATGGCTCAGATGACCCAAATGGGTCAGTTAATGGAAACTATGCAGAGAGCTGCTACCGACCAGCATCAGGGGCCACCTCCTGTACATGGCGGGCCGGTGAATTGGATCATCAGTGACATCTCGCGCCAACGACCCCCGATTTTTGAAGGTTCCTCTGAGCCGGCTGATATCGTGCATTGGATCGAACACTTCTAGAAATTGTTCGATATGGTAGACTGTCCAGTAGAGAATCGCGTCTCCGTAGCAGCTTACTACTTGGGCAAGGGCGCCCACACTTGGTGGCTTTCGGTGAGGCCAGCTGATGGCGTATGTACTTGGGAAGAATTTAAAAATCTCATGCTAGATCGTTACTATCCAGGTCCTCTCCGCGAGGCCAAACTATCAGAATTGCTGAATCCGGAACCGTCCGAAGATGATGACGTACTATCCATCGCTGAGAAATTCCAGGCACTCCTCCCTTTCGCCGCGACGATTGTCCACACAGAAGCTGAGATGCCAACTCAGCACAATGGGGCATAACGTCGCAAAACAACATAGCGGAGATGCCAACTCAGCACAACAGGGAATCATAATACATATCATATACAACGATTATCATCGTAAAATAATACACACAAACACTACAGCAACGACGGTATCGTTCGGCGACCTCAACAGCCCGAACAATAACCAGCACATAATTACAAACATTATGAAACAATCACATATGTACACAAACGTACAAACCCAAGCTTTAGCAGCTCACACAGGTGCGATAACACGCAAGCCACCACGAAATGACAACATTAAGGATCGTCATCACACCTCCCACAAGGGCTAACAAAATATATGCGTGGCGAACGACTCGACGCTCACGCCACCAATTCAATCACAATTCGGGGTTAACACCGTAACGAAAGTTCGAAATCCATACACGCATTTCCGGTCCGCAAACAGGAATGATAGGTTTTAAAAACGAAAACCACCTTTTGAAAACAGTTTGGAAACAACAGTTGATCTTGAGTATCATTTTACAAAAAGTAGTACAAACACCATTATCGATGTAACACCCCAAGATATTCGGAGTATGTTACAGCGCCGTGGACCCCTACATGGGACCCACCAGGCTACAACAAGCGGGTACCCCTCGACTAACCATCTCGGTTAGCGAGGTTACACAATCAAATAATACATCATATGAAAATACACCCGAAACAACCGACAAAATGAGCATCAATCGATAATGTAGCAATTTAAAATAATACAACACGGGGTTTGAATTGAAAAGCCTAAGTACTCGCGAGTACAGTCTATCAGTTTATAAATATAGAAAACAACCATATCTAAGTGGACAAAAGAGATAAGTAAACCCAAGTGCACATGTCAACGACCCTGGCCAGCATCCTCGTACTATCCCAGCGCTCGCTCGTCCGGATGATCATAACCTGAAATCCATAACAAGAATTTCCCAAAACGGGTCCCCAAAGGGGTTAGCAATTACGCTAGTACAAGTAATCAAGGCAAACCAATCGCTTACACATTTCATAGTACATGCACCAATATCATTTGAAACCAAAACCGGACATGTCTTTTCCTAAATAAACAAATAAACAATTTGCCGTGGGAATGTGGCTATACCATTGATCCCGCTCCGTGATCCCTAAGGACCCTCCCGAGCTGGCCATATTATAAAACAAATCACGCACACGCATCGCCTTGGGAACAGGGCTATACCATTGATCCCGCTCCGTGATCCCTAAGGACCCTCCCGAGCTGGCTAGCGAAACAAACTCGTGAATCCAAGGCTATACCATTGGATTCCCTCCGTGATCCCGTCGGACCCTCCCGAGGTGAGCAATCACACACAATATACATTACCATTCCACGTTAAGCATAAAGGTTTCCAAAAATACTTGCCTTGAATAATAAGCGACGCAACGAACGGAAGGAAAAACACCGGTGACCGATAGGAGCCGATAATCACGAACCTAACGACACGAAGGACACAATCACAACCAATCCTAAATGAATACGGAATTGGAATACACCCGAAAACCCACCTACGATTCATGTATATTCGTATAGGAACAACGACGAGGGCGGACCACAACCAAACCCTCTCGATAAAATTACTACGAAATATACCATGAATCCGCAGGGAAACCAACAAGATCAACAAGATTAATCATGTATAGCATGAATTAATCTAACATACGGAACGAATCGAACGAAACATGAAAAGCCCCTTCAATTTACCCAAAATAAGGTTTTAGGAGTTTACCTTGAATAGCGACGAAGAACACGATTAGAGGTTGATAATATGCTCCAAAAACTCGAAGAAGATGTTGGCTCGGAGTTACCAAGCTTCAAATCGCCGGAAATACCAAGAAAATCGCCTAGGAGTCGGATGGGGAGGAGAAAGAGTGAAAATGGCCGAAATCGGTCAACCCCTGGGTTTATAAACCCAGGTCTCGTTACGTACGTTAGCCACCACATGCTAACGTACGTAAGCCGTATTACGTACGTAAGCCATAAGGGCCTTACGTACGTAACCAAAAAGGCAGAATCGCCTGAACTGAAATACACTAGGGCGTTATGTACGTAACCAAAAAGGGTGTTACGTACGTAACATTCCTTTCTGTGGAGTACAGGCCAGAAGAAATGAGGGGGGTACCGGAAAAGGATCGAAATACAACGGTGAATAATTCACGATGGTACGGACGTTAGGGGCCTGAAACGATGAACTTAAATGCCGAAAGAAAACATATTCCCGACTACTCAAAGGTTCGGAAAAACCATCAGCAAACGAAATTTTCCCAAAAGTTTGGGAAATTTACAAAATGGCCCAAACGTCCGGAAAGCACGACACATGGTCGAAACACCAAACAAAAGCTCACAACATCCAAAATAACACGAGATGGATCTTTGGCAACCCCGAAACGGCGGTTCCAAACGACGATTACGAAAATATCCGAAATAACAACATGAAACATCAAATTGAGTAAAGCGAGTCCGAATTAAGCTCGAATGACAAAAAGTTCAATATTAAATAACCTCAAAATGTCAATACGGTTACAAGCGAGTTGCTAAAAACGAAAATGCACCAAAATGAGAATAATAAGAGAAGGGAAAAATGCGGATATTGCATTCTACCCCTCTAAAAACAAGTTTCGTCCCGAAACTTAAGAAACAAACAACTCGGGATACTTAGCACGCATGCTATCCTAGGTTTCCCAAGTTGCCTCCTCGACACCATGTCTCGACCACTGCACTTTGACCAAGGGAATGGTCTTATGCCTCAGTCGTTTCTCCCGATGCTCCAAAATCTTCAAAGGACGCTTCTCAAAAGTAATATCCTCGGCGACGTCAATCTCATCATAATCGATGATGTGACTAGGGTCCGGGACATATTTCCTCAGCTGGGAAACATGAAAAACGCTATGAACATGACTCAGGGCCGGGGGCAACGCCAAACGGTATGCCAACCTACCGACTCGCTCGAGAATCTCGAAGGGTCCAATAAATCTCGGACTCAACTTCCCCTTTTTCCCGAAACGGAAAATTCCCCTCGTCGGCGACACCTTCAGCAAAACGTGGTCTCCCACCTCGAATTCTAAAGGTCTACGACGGACATCGGCATAGGACTTTTGTCGACTCTGGGCAGTCAACATCCGTTCTCGGATTAATTCTATCTTCCGCCTCGTCTCTAGAACGACATCCGGCTCAGTCCCGATCAAATCGGATGCCTCATTCCAACAAATCGGCGATCGACAATGCCGCCCGTAAAGCGCCTCATACGGTGCCATCCGAATCGACGCGTGCCAACTATTGTTGTACGTGAATTCGATTAGTGGCAAATGCTCCTCCCAGTCACTACTCCAATCGAGAGCACAAGCACACAACATATCCTCGAATGTCTGGATAGTGCGTTCCGACTGTCCATCTGACTGGGGATGAAAAGAGGTAGTCAAATGTAAACGGGTACCCAATGCCTTATGCACCGCCTGCCAAAAGTGCGATACAAAATGGCCATCACGATCCGAAACAATAGACTTCGGAGTACCGTGAAGTCTCACAACCTGCGCGATAAACACACGAGCCAACTTCTCCGGGCCCCAAGTGTCCTTGATGCCCAGAAAATGTGCCGACTTGGTCATACGATCAACAACCACCCATACCATATTCATGCCCGACCTCTATCTTGGCAAACTCGTAACGAAGTCCATCGATATATCTTTCCATTTCCATTCCGGAACGGGATGTGACTGTAATAATCCGGCCGGTCGCTGATGCTCGATTTTGACCTGCTGACAAGTCAAACATCTCGCTACAAACTGTGCGACCTCCTCCTTCATATCATTCCACCAGAAGTTCCTCCTCAGGTCCTTGTACATCTTACTCGAACCAGGATGAACGGAATAGGGTGTAGAATGGGCCTCACGCAAAATACTCTGTCGCAACTCTGGATCGTTCGGCACACAAAGCCGACTCTGGAATCTCAAAACACCGTCCTCGTGAATCACAAACCCAGGAGACTTTCCCTTAAGAACGTTCTCTCGGATTTGAGTAATCATCGGATCCTCTAATTGCTTCAGCTTAATTTCATCGATCAAAGACGACGAAATCTCTAAAGCACAAAGTTGCCCGACAGCTCAAGGAAACAAAACCTCAACATCTAACTCGATCAAAGCCCGCCGAAGCTCAGACTTTGACGTAAGGATCTCAAGCGTTCGCAATGCGATCGGTTTCCGACTCAAAGCGTCGGCCACGAGGTTCGCCTTGCCCGGATGATAAAGGATTTCGAGGTCATAATCTTTAATCAGCTCTAACCACCTCCTCTGCCTCATATTCAACTCCCGCTGAGTAAATATGTATTTCAGACTTTTATGATCGGTAAAAATCTGACATGTAGAGCCGAAAAGATAGTGACGCCAAATCTTAAGTGCAAAGACAACTGCCGCTAACTCCAAATCGTGAGTAGGGTAGTTAAGCTCGTACGGCCTCAACTGTCTCGATGCATAAGCAATGGTCTTGCCGTGCTGCATCAATACGCACCCAAGACCCTGACCCGAAGCATCGCTATAAACAAGAAACCTTCGTTGCCACATGGTAACGCTAAAATCGGGCCAAGTCAAACGCCTTCAGACTCCTCAAAATTGGATCGCCTCGTCATTCTGCATTTAACTTCTGATTTCTGAGCAACTGTGTAAGTGGCCGAGATAGTTTCGAGAAACCCTCGACGAACCTACGATAGTAGCCAGCCAAACCCAAGAAACTACGGATCTCTTTCACATTCGTGGGCGGTGCCCAATCCAACACTGCCTCAATTTTCTGCGGATCCACTCGAACCCCCTCGGCTGAAACCATGTGACCCAAAAACATCACTTCCTTCAGCCAGAACTCACATTTCGAGAACTTCGCATAGAGTTTCTCGATCCTCAAAATGTCTAACACTATCCGCAAATGATGGGCATGCTCTTCCTCATTCCTCGAATAGATAAGAATATCATCAATGAAGACGACGACGCACTTATCCAAATACTCGATAAAGACTTTGTTCATCAATTGCATGAACACCGCCGGTGCATTAGTTAACCTGAAGGGCATAACTACAAACTCATAATGTCCGTATCTCGTCCGAAAGGCTGTTTTCGGCACATCGGACTCCCTCACCCGGAGCTGATAGTACCCCGATCTCAAATCAATCTTCGAGAATACCGCAGCTCCCTGCAACTGATCGAACAAGTCATCAATTCTCGGCAAGGGATATTTGTTCTTGATGGCCACCTTGTTTAGTTCGCGATAGTCGATACACAAACGTAGTGAACCATCCTTCTTCCGCACAAACAGGACCGGTGCGCCCCAAGGCGAGGCACTCGGTCGAACATACCCCGACTCAAGAAGCTCACTCAACTGCTTCTTCAACTCTGACATCTCTGAAGGTGCCATGCGGTACGGCGCCTTCGAAATCGGAGCCGCACCCGGCTCTAACTCTATAGCAAACTCAACCTCACGATCCGGTGGCAATCCCGGTAACTCGTCAGGAAATACATCAGGAAACTCACTAACGACTGGAATCGACGAAAGCTAAACTCCACCATTCTCCGCCTTCAAGGCGTAGCACCAATAACCAGTACACCCCTTTCGCAGGAGTTTCATCGCCTTCAGGGTGTTAATAACAAACTTCTGGTTTCTCTTTCGCCCTGCGAAGGAGTGCTCAGTGCCGTCCTCGGCTAACATGGTGATGATCCTCGTGCGGTAGTTCATGATTGCGCCATGCCGCTCGAGCCAATCATCCCCGAGAATCAAATCCTCACCCTTAATATTAACGACAATAAGATTAGAGAGCCAAGCTCTCTCACAAATAAACACAGAGCAGTCTCGGACCTCTCGATCACCGACAATTTTATCACCGCTAGGAAGTTTAACGATGAAAGGCTCGCAAGGTGACAAACAGTCGAGACTCAAACGGCGTACACACTCTAGAGAAATGAATGAATGCGTAGCACCCGAATCGAAAAGCACACTGACAGGATGGAAATGAATATGAACGGTACCTGTCGCCACAGTAGCTGCTGGATCATCGGCCCTCCTCATCTCATAGATACCCGGCTGGGCAGAGCCGACACTGGAAGCTCCACCCCTAGCGGGCTGACCCCGACCCCTACCTCGGCCGGCACTCGGTGGAGGCGGCGGGGCAAATAAGCCCTGGTTCACACTCGGCTCCATAGGCGCTGGGTGAGAAGAACGGGCACCGCGAAGCTGTCTGAGCTGATCACAAAAAGAAGCCTTGTGGCCCGACTGACCACAAGTATGACAAATTAAAGGCGGACGAGGACAGTCCCGATTCTTATGTCCCGAAAAGCCGTAGTTAAAACATGTGGGCTCACGAGCGGGGGTTCCAGCGGCACCCCGAAAGCTCCCAGAGAAACGAGCCGAACCGTCCGTAGAAATATTCGCAGCTCGAGATTTCTGCTGGCCTCCACTCTTGGGACCAGAAAAGTTTCCGACCGACTTCTGCTTCTTGCTCTCACAAGTCAAATCACTATCCGTCACTGACATATCATAAGCGAGGGCCCTACTCTGATAATCCTTCAAGGTAGTGCAGACGAGTCCAGACATGTAGTCCCGAATGGACAGTTTCATCCTCCTGGAAAAAGGGAAAATTTTGTCGCTCTCAGCGACAACTTGGGTCTTCACATAACCCAACTCCTTGTTAAATTCGGCAATAGCTTGGGATACGGGAATATCCCGTGGTTGAGCATCATAGAAAGCATGCACTCGAGCCTCGTCGACGGCCACGGGCAATATTCGGTCTCCATCAATTCTTGAAATTCGGCCCACGAAGCAACATGATCTTTGGGACCAACGGCCTCCCACCAATCTGTAGCATCTCCCGAGAGAAAGTATTGAGCAATAGGGACCTTACGGTCCTCGGGGCAGTTGGTAGCAGTGAAGACTTTAGATATCTCCTTGATCCACCCTTCCCAGCCAATCGGGTCCGAAGCTCCCGAAAACTGAGGAGGATGCATCTTGATAACATCCTGAAGCCAGCGATCTGCTCCGCCCCGATTAGCATGGGCCTGATCGGGGTTCTGGACCACCTGAGGTATAGCCGCCATTTGGTTAACCATTTGCTGCATAACAGCCGCAATTCCAAGATCGGTGCGCTCCTGAGAAGAAGCGTGACTGTGACGGTCGCCGGTACTGCCGGCTCCTGAAGAATGCGACGTGGCTGCCCCACCGGCTGCCCCACGTCCTCGGCCGCGTCCACGAGCACGACCACGATTTCCTCCGGCATCCATACTGGTGTTAAGAGATAACAAAAGTATATTGATGATGAGTAAGGGAGGAAAAGGCAACCACGATTCGAAAAGCGGAAATACTATGCAAGAAAACAAAAGACCGAATAAGAAAACTTACGAGCACTGGAAGTACCGAGATGCTGGCAGCGGTGTGACAATGTGCAAAATAAAACACGACTAGACCCAAATAACCAACAAGCCTAGGTATCCATAAACCTAGAGCTCCGATACCATTTCTGTAACACCCCAAGATATTCGGAGTATGTTACAGCGCCGTGGACCCCTACATGGGACCCACCAGGCTACAACAAGCGGGTACCCCTCGACTAACCATCTCGGTTAGCGAGGTTACACAATCAAATAATACATCATATGAAAATACACCCGAAACAACCGACAAAATGAGCATCAATCGACAATGTAGCAATTTAAAATAATACAACACTGGGTTTGAATTGAAAAGCCTAAGTACTCGCGAGTACAGTCTATCAGTTTATAAATATAGAAAACAACCATATCTAAGTGGACAAAAGAGATAAGTAAACCCAAGTGCACATGTCAACGACCCTGGCCAGCATCCTCGTACTATCCCAGCGCTCGCTCGTCCGGATGATCATAACCTGAAATCCATAACAAGAATTTCCCCAAAACGGGTCCCCCAAAGGGGTTAGCAATTACGCTAGTACAAGTAATCAAGGCAAACCAATCGCTTACACATTTCATAGTACATGCACCAATATCATTTCGAAACCAAAACCAGACATGTCTTTTCCGGAAATAAACAGTCAAACAATTTGCCGTGGGAACAGGGCTATACCATTGATCCCGCTCCGTGATCCCTAAGGACCCTCCCGAGCTGGCCATATTATAAAACAAATCACGCACACGCATCGCCTGGGAATGTGGCTATACCATTGATCCCGCTCCGTGATCCCTAAGGACCCTCCCAAGTGGCTAGCGAAACAAACTCGTGAATCCGTGGCTATACCATCGATTCCCTCCGTGATCCCGTCGGACCCTCCCGAGGTGAGCAATCACACACAATATACATTACCATTCCACGTTAAGCATAAAGGTTTCCAAAAATACTTGCCTTGAATAATAAGCGACGCAACGAACGGAAGGAAAAACACCGGTGACCGATAGGAGCCGATAATCACGAACCTAACGACACGAAGGACACAATCACAACCAATCCTAAATGAATACGGAATTGGAATACACCCGAAAACCCGCCTACGAGTCATGTATATTCGTATAGGAACAACGACGAGGGCGGACCACAACCAAACCCTATCGATTACAAAATTACTACGAAATATACCATGAATCCGCAGGGAAACCAACAAGATCAACAAGATTAATCATGTATAGCATGAATTAATCTAACATACGGAACGAATCGGACGAAACATGAAAAGCCCCTTCAATTTACCCAAAATAAGGTTTTAGGAGTTTACCTTGAATAGTGACGAAGAACACGATTAGAGGTTGATAATATGCTCCAAAAACTCGAAGAAGATGATGGCTCGGAGTTACCAAGCTTCAAATCGCCAGAAATACCAAGAAAATCGCCTAGGAGTCGGATGGGGAGGAGAAAGAGTGAAAATGGCCGAAATCGGTCAACCCCTGGGTTTATAAACCCAGGTCTCGTTACGTACGTTAGCCACCACATGCTAACGTACGTAAGCCAGACACGACGTAAGCCATAAGGGCCTTACGTACGTAACCAAAAAGACAGAATCGCCTGAACTGAAATACACTAGGGCGTTACGTACGTAACCAAAAAGGGTGTTACGTACGTAACATTCCTTTCTGTGGAGTACAGGCCAGAAGAAATGAGGGGGGTACCGGAAAAGATCGAAATACAACGGTGAATAATTCACGATGGTACGGATGTTAGGGGCCTGAAACGATGAACTTAAATGCCGAAAGAAAACATATTCCCGACTACTCAAAGGTTCGGAAAAACCATCAACAAACGAAATTTTCCCAAAAGTTTGGGAAAATTTACAAAACGGCCCAAACGTCCGGAAAGCACGACACATGGTCGAAACACCAAACAAAAGCTCACAACGTCCAAAATAACACGAGATGGATCTTTGGCAACCCCGAAACGGCGGTTCCAAACGACGATTACGAAAATATCCGAAATAACAACATGAAACATCAAATCGAGTAAAGCGAGTCTGAATTAAGCTCGAACGACAAAAAGTTCAATATTAAATATCCTCAAAATGTCAATACGGTTACAAGCGAGTTGCTAAAAACGAAAATGCACCAAAATGAGAATAATAAGAGAAGGGAAAAATGCGGATATTACAATCGAGACTTTGAAAATCATCTTGCGTTTGAACAAAAATGAGGACACCTTTCTTTTAGTGAAAAACTTTCAAAAATATTCGACCCTTGGGTCTAAGCAACTGCATTTGAAAATATCTCAAGATATTTTTGGTCCTCAACCGGAAAATTTTTGAAATGTATTGCGGCATTAGAAAACACCTTGAAAACACCGCAAGAAAATAATTCGTTTTAAAAGTACGTCTCGAATTTTAATTTTCCAAGATACTCAAGGTTTTCAAAAATAATTCAATGGGCTAGAATGCCCAAAAATTTCAGGTAATTACAAGGAACAATATAGCGCCGTGGGTCCTGCTACGAACCCACTGTGCTAAAAACCTTTTATAAACTACCAAAAAGGCCGATGAAGGTAATATTTCAAAAACTCACAAAATCCATTTACAAAATACTAAATTCCGTCATAAGAATTTCGCCAAAATGATCAAGGCCATAATGCCAAAAACTCGGTTAAGGGAATTGGTTTTCGAAATAAAACTCAGTCGGTAAAATACCGAAAGCCATTACAAAAGAACTCACGCAGCGGATAAAAGAAATAAAGTCAAACATGCACAAGACAGCAACACTACTCCGCATATGAACGAAAAATGGGAGTCAAATAATCACATATCACGAAATCAAAATCCATAAGAGGATTCCGTCAATTAACTCATAATCATAAAAATAGATCGTGTCATACGAGGCACAACCCAAACAAGGGAGACTTACATCTACAGGTCGCACGAAGATGATGATCGCCCACGATACTAATCACGACCAACAAACTCAGACGAAGCGTCGCGACACGACTTAGTCAGACAAAATCCGACGAGACAAAAACTCAATAGACACCACTGACCCGACAGCCTAGGTTTCCACAACCTAAGCTCCGATACCATTCTGTAACACCCCCAATCCACTCAGGGATATTACACGCCGTAGACCCTCTCCTCGAGGATCTACCAGGCTGATAACTAAAATCAAACATCTAAACATCGCCTTTAAGGCTAAAATGACTCAGTAGACCGATTTGGTCTTTCAATAATAACATACAACTCAATTCCAAACACTTACCCACGCAGGGGTCAAAATACAATAAACTCCCGTACAACGGGGAAAAGATACTGCAGCGGAAAAGAAAATACAACTAGACCAATACGACATCAATGGATCCTCGTATGATTAGTATCGTTCATCTTTCATCATCCTTCGTGCCGACCCTGTGCTATGCTCCAAAACCTGAATGCAAAAATAGACATCCACCCCCCGAATACTCGGGGGTTAGCAAAACTCCACTGTTTTGCTAGTGCAAATACAAAGTGCAAATACGAGCCATATAATTCAAGTTCCACGAATAACAATAACCAGGAATCCTTAAACATTAAAATACCACGAAACGAATACTTCCCGAGGCAAGAATTTGAGTAAAACTTTCCAAATCCGAAAGATCACAAATAACGAGAATGGTTTGCAAAATGGTTTAAGATACCCACGGGAGTTTTAATAGAAAACAAATTAGGATTATAAAATCCTTATCTTTCCAAAATCAACAGGGTCACAGCCCAAAGGTTTTTGTTTTCACACATAGAAAACCGACAACAATTCACAGGGCCAGAGCCCAACATCACGTGTCCTCAACGGACATAAAATCAACGAAACGTAATCACGCACGCGCATCGCCTAGGACTGGGACGCTACCACAGACATCCCACCTGAGGCCTCGAAGGACCCTCCCGAGCTGGCTAGCGAAACAAATCACAACATCTCACGGTTGGATCAATCACTTGTTGCATCCTGGCCACATGATCACATGCCATGTGCCACCGTAGATTAACTTTGGCGCTCACGGTTGGATCAATTACTTGTTGCATCCTGGCCACATGATCACATGCCATGTGCCACCGTAGTTTTTTCTTAGGCTCTCACGGTTGGATCAATCGCTTGTTGCATCCTGGCCACATGATCACATGCCATGTGCCACCGTAGGCCCCGCCCACATTCACACAATCACACACATAGCACAATGCAACAAAGATATCCACATAATTCATCCAGAGGCATCAACACTTAGCAAAACACCACGTCAAACCACAACGCACCGAAATGAAATAATATACGTCCACACGCAATACCAAGTGCAACATCAACACCAAACATATCCATAGAGTTCACATAGTCATTCTCAAACCACACCATTCACAAAACACATGCGTTTTGAAAGCAAACCTTTAACAAGGCTAAACCGAATCTTTTGAAAGTTCAAATCAAACGATCAAATAAACACATAGAGACGATCACTAATTATCATATCCATAAAACAAGAATTATATGGACAAGGTACTTGCCTCGAAATCAGCACACAAGTATTCCGACGAACACGGCTCAACCGGAAAGCTTCAAAACGCCCGATGCTATCGAAAAGGAATACGACAACGAACGGAAGGGTTTAACTCGGTTTCTTCGTAAGAAACTCGACCCTAACATCATATAATCCATAAATCAACAATCATACGAGGAAGGATAATCGTAGAACGCCCGAAAACCCCTCTAAGACATTCTACCGGACACCTTCAAGGCGTCGATCAAGAACTCGACCAAAACAACGAATCGATACGATCCAACCATGGAATAACAAGGGAAAAGATATAAAACATCTAAATAATCATCAATCCATCATAATCCTAAGTTAAATCGGATTAATCGGACGAAAACAACCAAAATACGCAAATTCCCCAAAACTAGATTTCTAGGAAATCTGACCTGATTCGGTAGATCGGAGGATGTTATAGGATGGATGATTGATGATATGAACCTCAAAACTTCATGTATTCATTGTCCCACAACATCACTACATGATTACCCAAGCTCCAGTTGCGGAAGGGAAGAAAACAAGTGAGAAATGGCTGAAGAAAACGCCGCTGTGCCTTAAATAGCCGATCGCCGACCGTTACGACGAATCGCCATGGCTTACGACGTAATCGCCATGGCTTACGACGAACCGCCACGACGAACTCACCGCTCGAAATGCCAAGCGCACAGACGCACGGCCAGTGGCCTTACGTACGAATCGCCTTACGACGAATCGCCGATCACTACCGTGACGTTACTCGGCCGTGGCGCTCGCCCCAAAGATGCCCGGCCATGACTCGGCCGGGACCAACTCCGACGGCCCGAACGACCCCGAAACCCGAATCTGAGTACGAATCGAAGATACGGTTACGAAGTACTCGCAAAGACGAATCCGAGCACTAAGAGGACACAAGATTCCGACCACCCGAAGGCTCGAAATTCGACAACGGAAAGTAATTACCCCAAACTTTGGGAAATTACGAAAATGACCCAAAACGCCCGAAAATCACGATACGTGATCGAAACACCAAGCCAAAGCTCGCAACATGAATATTAACATTAAATGAACTTACGAGAAAGTCGAAACAACAGTTTAGGATGAGATTCGCAATAATCGAACTCAAGTGCGGAAAAACCGCTAAAAAGCACGGAACTCAACAAAACGACACCGAAACGAACTCAGATGAAAAAATGTGCAGAATTAATCATTCTCGGAATGACGAAACGGTCATGAGCGAGTCGTCAAAACGGACTTCCGCCGAAAAAAGAAATTTATCGAAAATCGAAAATTGCGGATATTACATCCTCGAGGTATTGTTATAGATCTATCAGCTAGTTGAAGTATCACAGATGTTGATTTTAGCTCCCCTAATCCAAGATGTGTATAAACAGAATATGGTAATAAATTCACACTGGCTCCTAAATCAAGCAAGGCTCGTTTAATGATGTGATCTCCAATGACACAAGATATTGTAGGACTACCAGGATCTTTATACATAACGGGAGTTTTATTTTGGATTATTGAGCTAACATGTTCATCTAAAAATGCCTTTCTTGGAACATTTGTTCTTCTTTTTACAGTGCAAAGATCTTTCAAGAACTTAGAATAAGAAGGCACTTATTTAATAGCATCAAGGAATGGAATATTTATTCGAACTTGTTTAAATATTTCCATTATATCTTTGTATTGCGCACTTTTATCTTTTGGAATAAGTCTTTCAGGAAATGGAGCTTTTGGAACGTAAGGCTTTTCTTTTTCTTTAGAATCTTTTGATTTTGAAACTTGTGGTTCATTTGATTTTTCTTCCGGATCATAGTCAGGCTTTTGTATTTCTTTTCCGCTTCTAAGGGTAGTTATGGACTGAACTTCTGCATTAGAAGAGTTTACTTCATATTGTCCTTTAGGATTAGGGATGGATTGACTCAGAAATTTTCCCTTTTCTCTTTCAGCTAAAGTTGTTGCAAGTTGACCAATTTATGTTTCAAGCTTAGAAATGTTTGTGAGTTTGATTGTATAGCTTGATGAGTTGATTGGAACATTTGTTAAGTAGATTGCATGAATTGTTGCAATGTATCTTCCAAAGATGGTTTCTTTGGCACTATAGAAGCATACTGATAAGTATGTGGAGGATATTGATTAGGAAGGACATTTTGTTGATTTAACATGTTCATTTGATGTCCTTCTTGATTCATTGGAGGCATGTTTTGCTTCCAGGAAAAATTTGGATGATTCCTCCAATTTGGATTATAAGTTGGAGCAAATGGACTGTCCGAAGATTTTCCATATGAATGTAACACATTGACTTCTTCATTAAAAATTTCTTGATTTTGTGGACCAGAGGGACAAGATTGAGATGAATGAAATGATTCCGCACATGAAATGCAAAATTCATGTTTTGAGTATGACGAGGGGATGGATTGCTTCAAGACTAACGCATCCACTTTTCGTACTAAATAATCTATAGTAGATTTTATTTCAACATCTTGTTTAACCTCGTAAATTCCACCTTTTTTTGGGGTCGTATGCATCGATTTGGTTCTAGAGTCGAGTGAATTCCATTGTTATGAATTAATTGACATATTTTCTAGTGCATTCCAAGCTTCGTCTCCAATAAGGTGAAGAAATTTTCCACCATACATTGATTGGATTAATTGGCGATTGTTTGGAGTTAAACCGTCATAAAAATAGTTTACCAAATGCCATATTTCAAAACCATAATGGGGACACTTACGGATTAAATCGTTAAATCTTTCCCAACACTCATAAAATTCTTCATTTTCTTTTTAGAAAAATTCTGATATTTCTCTTCTAAGACTATCAGTTTTGGACATTGGAAAAAATTTTGC
Organism: Orobanche coerulescens; assembly: GCA_033398695.1. Taxonomy (NCBI): domain Eukaryota; kingdom Viridiplantae; phylum Streptophyta; class Magnoliopsida; order Lamiales; family Orobanchaceae; genus Orobanche; species Orobanche coerulescens. Next base: position 90,215,672 of record CM065811.1, on the reverse strand, counting down.
GAGAAATTTATTCACTAGTTGGTCCCAACTAGTAATTGTTCTTGCTTGAAGAGAATTTAGCCAGAATTTTGCTTTATCTTTGAGAGAAAATGGAAATAGTCTAAGTTTGACAGATTCATCAGAGAAATTTTGGAATCGAAAAGTAGAACAAATGTCGAGAAATTCCTTGACATGCATATACGGATCTTCTCTTTCCAAACCATGAAAAGCTGGAAGAAGTTGAATTATTGATGGTTTGAGTTCGAAATGAGTTGCATTAGTCATAGGCAACACTATGCAAGAAGGAGAATTAGCACTCACTGGAGAAAAATATTCTATTAAAGTTTTCTCTTTTGCAACTTAATTATTCCGATTTTTGATTTCTTCCATTTTTGGTATTGGTTTCGTTTGTTGAACTTCAATTTTAGTTAAGGACAATCTTCTTCTTGTTAATCGACCTTTATTATTTCGTTGCCAAACTTGCATTCACCGATATTTCAATTTTTTTAACTTTGCATACAAACCAAATTATGATAGTCGATCGAACTTCCAGATCGTTGGAGGCGTCACAACGGTCGCACTTAAAATCCAACTTTCTTCGGCATGTACAACAGAGGCCTTTTTGCCAAAATTCAATCGATTTTCAAAATCAGTTTGTACAAGATTGATATTTAGCTTTTCTCTATTCAAATCGAACAAAGTAGTGAGTGAAAAATATCAATCCCTTGTTGAATCTTTTAAAGGATTTTATTGTTTTAATTATTATTTTTTGACTCTTTATATTTTTATTATTATTAATAATAATGATAATTATTATAATTATTACTAAAATTATAGGATGTAATAGATTGCAAAGGAATAAATTTACTAATTGATCTACGGAAGCAATAAATTGTACGACGAGAAATATTGCAACTAAACTAAATGTCTAAAAATACTGTAAATAGAAAATAACAACTAAAAACACAATCTAAATTTACCACTACAAGTTTCTATTAAAACTAAAGACAAGATTTAAAAATTAAAAAAAATTCTGATTTTTTTTTGTTTTTTATATTTTATATTTTTTTAGTTTTTATATTTTCATATTTATTATAATTTTATTATATTTTTATAGTAATAATATTGAGCTAATATATATATATATATATCCAGATATATTATTTATTTTTTTCACAAAAAAAAAATTCAGATTTTTTTTAGAGAAAAAAAAATTACAAACTTTTATTTTATTTATGCAAACAATATAAATAGTTTTTTTTTATTACAAATTTTCGTTTCTGTTTTTTTTTTATAATTTTTCAGGTTTTTAATTTTTTTTAGTATTTTCCCTTTTTTTATTAAAATATTGTAATTTATTTTAAAATAAATAAGTTTCTGTTCTAAAAAAAATTCAAAGTTCAGAATTTATATATATTCCAGATTATTTAAATTATTAATTCTTAAACTGATTTTTTTTTTGATTTTTAGATTTTTTGAAAATTAAATTTTTTAATAAAACTAGCAGGTTTTACTTTTAAAAATAAAATAAAATAATTGAGATTTTTATTTATTACGGAAAATAATATTGCAGATTATTTTTTAATTTATTTTTATTATTTTTTTATTTTTTCGAATTTAAATTAAAAATTTTGATTTTTATAATATTAATATACCAAAATTACAAAAATATTACCTTAAAATCTGAAACTTTTTTGTATTTTCCAGATATTTTTTTTTAAATAAAAATAAATAAGTTCTGAATTTTTTAAACTTTTTCAGATTTTTTATATTTTTATATATTTTTGGACTTTTTTATTTTTTTATTATTTTATTATTATTTTTACGAAAATGAACAGTAGCTTTTATTATTATATTAATTATATTTTATATTTATTTTTCATATTTTTTTTTATAAATATATAAAGAAAGTAAATTCTACTAGTAACTATTATTTATACTAACACAATCTAAAACGAATATTAAAAAGACAGATAATAATAATAAAGAAAAGCAGTAAAATAAATAACTAGTAGAAGAATTCAACTAACTTGGTGACGACGGTCTTCTTGTACTTCGTTTGCGCCTCCCCGGTAACGGCGCCAAAAACTTGTTGTTGGTTGATTCTTTAGTCTAATACTCGCAAGCGCACGATTTGTTCGATGTAGATATGCGGTGCAAGGTCGATTCCACATGGAGGACTATAATAGTGAAGTCAAATTATTTCTATCGTTTTGAACCAAATTATATTAAATTATATCCTAGTCCCAAATAATTTGATTTTTGATTGATTAAAATAATTGCAACAAATAATATTAATTTTTAAGTAGATTTTAGATAAATTGATTTTAAATAATTTACTAGGGTTTAGAGTCCACCAATGTCAATTTATTATTTATTTTATATTTTAATTCCAAGAAATTCAGGGAATAGATTCTGAAATCAATCTAACTATTTCACTATAGATTTGACAATAAGTACAAAATTATAATTCAAATATAGATTTTCCTTCGCTTGAAAAATGTAATTTCTAAGCATTATATGTATCTAATTTAATGAAAAACAAATAATCAAAGAAATTAACTAATATCAATAATCACAAAGCAATGGGGAATTTATAACTATCAAAAATACGTGATATAATTGATGAAATAATATTCCCCTATTGAAGCGAAAATCATAATTGTTAAAAATATTTATTTGGAATTATTATATAAATATTAATAATAATATAGACATGGTTTCATCATAACCCCGTAAAAGAAAATTACTCACTCATAATAACAACACAAATAAATAAATATTCCATAATATTATTACACAAATATAATTTTCTTACACAATATTTTTATTTCTCTCCCTTACAATAATATCTCTCTATTTTTCTCCTTTTTTCTCCTTTTTTTCTCCTCCTCCCAAAACACTACACATTCATCCCCTATTTATACTACTTCAAAATCAATAAAATAATAATTTTTACAATTTTAAAATCCCCGCCCCCCAATCATACACGACTGCTATGAGGTGCTGATGTCATGGATGACATCAGCACATAGTTGAAATTCCGGTCCACTCAGGTGTTGACACGTGGCACAATATGGTCCGTCTATTTAATTGTCCTTCGAACGGTCATAACTTCTTCATATGAACTCAGATTCGGATGAATTTTTTTTTTAAAACGATCATCTCGACGAGATGAATAAAGTGAGACTAGTCATGACTATATTTGAATTTTGTAAAAATATCGCCCTTGAACCAATTGATCTACCTTGTACCGGTTGGTTAACCTGCAGATATAATTTAATTCCAATTAATTATCCAAAAATGACATAAAATTATAGAAAATTCTAACAAAATGAAATAAGATAAATATATGGTAAAACGAATAAATTTACACAACACACAATTATATATATAAAATACGAATAAAATATTACTCAAAATATACTAAACAGCAGCATCCTGATCGTCTGTCCTCCTCATCTCGTACAGACGTGGGGGAACAGATCCGGCACTCGATGTCCCCTTTCAGTCCCATTGTCCTCTGCCTCGTCCGCGGCCAAAATTCTGAGGCATCTGATGTAATACCCGAGATTTCTGTTATGTAATTGGAACTTGTGATATTGTAATGATTGTACTTAATCTGAGTATTATTCTCCGTATTTCATAATCCGATGATGTCGAGCGTATAATTTCATGTATGTGATTTACAAATTGCAATTCTGCGCATGTAGCGCACGCTATCGGCTATGTGTAGCGTACGCTAACATAGACTCAATAGCGCACGCTACAAAGGATTATTAGCGCACGCTATGTGTGGTCAATTTGATTGAGACGTGCGGTAGGTGAGATCTGGCCGGGGGACCACTGTCGGATCGTGTCGGGATGAACCTGGACGGCTTTCGGGAAAAGCCAAGTCAATGCCTTAGCGCACGCTACAGGTATATGCGTAGCGCACGCTAAGTGCTGGATACAGTTAAGACAGTGAGCCGTTAGCGCACGCTACGAGCAGGTACTAGCGCGCGCTAATAGCCATTTCTTATAAATAGGACATCATCCTATTCGTGATTTCAGTTCTTTCTTCTCCCATTACCCGAATTCTTACACTTAGAACATAACTTCCCTCACCCTAAACACTCCATATCAACACCCTAGCTCGTGATTGAAGATCGTACATCGTTGGAGATTGGTGTTCAAGCCTTCGGTGTGGGATTGCTTCGATTTCCTCCGTGTTCTTCACTACTTTGAGGTAGGTGATTCTTCACCGATGTTAGTAATGTTCTTAAGGACGTTTGATCATGTTTTGGTAGCCAGTTATTTAGTTTATGATCGGTCATCACATGTTAGAAGGATACTTTTGACGTATCGGCACTATTTACCGTATGAACCTTTGAATCATCTTAGTATATGGACTCCTAAGCGTTTTCAAATCGATTTATGATCAGTAATCGGATATTACCTGGATTGTTACGTTTTACACATTGGAATCATGCGTTTTGGAACGTAGGACGAACGGAACTTAGAGTGTTTTCTTGAAGATTGAAGATAAATTATGATGTTGAGATGATTATCCGTATATTTGTATCTCATAATCATAGAACTTCCACAAGCCTTATTAGCATGTTATGCTTGAGGATGACTTGTTTTATCACCGTAGAATTCATGAATTCACCACCTTTCAACCCAGTTTTTCCGTTAGCAGTATTCTGCCATGCAGGATTAGCGCACGCTAACATATGTGAGTTAACGTGCGCTATCGGGTTCAAGATCGCACAATACGTACGTAGCGTACGTTATGTATCAGCCGATTCAAACTGTCAGTCTGTGGCTAGCGCACGCTAGTCTTATACGATAGCGTACGCTAACAGGCAGGCTTAGCGCACGTTACGTAGTGTACGTAGCGCACACTAAGCAGTCCAGGCAGATTGTTTATTTTGAGCTTTTGGGCCGTAGACCGAATTGTTAGGCCATCGTTTGACTTGAGATGATTTGTATATCATTCCTTTTGTTAAGGTTCGAGCTTGTCACGTTGATCGAAGGAGGCGGCCTTCGAGTGTGTTGAGATCATCGAGGTGTTTCGTCCTTGCCATTTTCGAGGCAAGTATCATATGTCGAGTTCGATTTATATTGAAACTTTGATCATGCTTGTGGTTTTGTTCATATTGTTGAATATGAGAAGTATTTCTGAAAATTCTCGTGATATTCGTTGTTATTTGTTCGTATTGATGAACATATTGAAATGCATATGTGTATGCATAGTTGATTGATTTATGGTATAAATGATCCGAGGGGATCATGAGGATCTATGCTGAGGGCGCTGGATCGAATGTCCACCATGCGTTGGTCCGACGGATCATCATGGGGATCTATCCGAGGGCGCTGGATCGCTTGGACGGGTTTTCCACCATGCGTTGGTCCGACGATCATCATGGGATCTATACCAAGGGCGCCGGATCGCCGGATTACCTCAGATTGTGTTGATGGAATCGTGAGGATTCGCATCGCTGATTCCGGCGGAAGTCCGTTTTGCATGTTTTATGATGCATTGATGATTTATTGTATGATGATACTTGTACTAGCATTGTTTTGCTAACCCCTTCGGGGGTGGACATTGTTTTGATGTTCAGGTAGCCGAGGAGCGGGGAGGCAACCACAGTACCGACAGGACGATGGAATGGCTCAGTGATGTGGTTGATGTTATTGTTATTGTGAATTGTCTTCTTGGTTCGTTTAGTACTCGAGTACGTTTGTTTTGATAAGGTCATTTCTATATGGTTGTATAAGTTAACTCATTTGATCGGTTGAATTAAATCTGTATTTGAACTTCAGTTGTTCGATTGAATTATTTTTACACTTCTTTTAAAATTAGCCTTGTAAATCCTTATCTAAAGGGTTTACGGCGCTATAATTATTCCGAATATCTCGGGGTGTTACAGAATATGGTATCGGAGCTAAGATTCATGGATATCTTGGCAGTCGGGTTAGTTGGGTCTGTTTACGTTATTCGATTATTGGTCGTTCGTAACATCACCGCCGAGCCAAAGATCGTCGTGTGGACCGTGGTTGTAAGTTTCCTAATCTCGAATACTACCGTTTTATTTAATTCATGTCTTGTAAACATTGATGGATGTACTTTGAGAAAGTTTGCCCTGGATATTGAGTATTTATGTTTACAGTATGTTGAGAGGCGGTCGTGGACGCGGACGCGGTCGTGCACACGGACATGGAAATGCGAGGCAAGAAGAGTCGGTATCTACCCCAGAGATAACCGCTAGTCAAACGGATTCCCATTCCGGGGGACAGCAGGGATCGGCAAATAATAATGCAGATCCTAACGTCGGAGTGCTTCAAAGACGTGGTTGCCCGATAAACCAGCTTGCTCAAGTTGTGGATCGCATGCAGACGGCGATGGGACAAAGAAAGATAACGTGGATAATCGGGAGATAAATAGCTTACCGAGGTGGTCAAATGCATCCTCCGAAATTTGATGGTTCGACCGAGACGCTTTCTTGGGATCACCGGGTCAAGGAATTAGAGAAGATTTTTATGGGATTAACTGTCCCAACGATAGGAAGGTTCCGGTTGCCCAGTATCTTCTCGACAGGAGGCTTTCGATCGGTGGGAGGCCATTCGACCGGAGGAGCACAATGTTGACTGGACGGAATTCAAATTGATGATGGAAACGCAGTATTGTCCTCGCCCAGTTAGAGAGGCCCGAGTTCGAGAGTTTTTCTCACCACAGAATTCAGAAGCATCTGTGACGGACATGATTAAGACTTTTAATCACCAGCTGACTTATGTGCGCCACTTGGTCAGGACCGAGGCGGAGAAGATTTTTCATTTTGACATGCGAATGAAGCCGGAAATTCAGCAGTATATGTCCGGATTTGAATGTACCACCTTGCGACAGTATCAGGACAAGGCGTTAGCCTATGATATGAAGGAGGCAGTAGTAGAGAAAGCGACGGAAGCAAAGAAACAGAAGGTGTCTGGCAACTTCACGGAGGATAAGAGTAGCGGGCCTTGCAGGGGTCAATCCTCTTTTCATTCATCCAGGAGACCTCCGCATCCTTCTCGAGGTGGAAAGAAGTTCCGGGCAGCACCAACTGTTTCAGACGCAGGGAAGAAGTGTTATAACTGTGGCAAAGCGGGACATGTTCGACGTGATTGTTTCGCGCCTGCTGTGACCTATTTCGAGTGTGGACAGGAAGGACATCGCGCAACATTTTGTGGGAATGCGGCCCGATCTTTTGGTACTCGCACTCCAGCTCCAGTTCCGAAGGATACGAGTGTGAACCAGACGCAGCAGAGTGGATTTCAGCAGCAGAACGTTGGGAAGAGAGAGACATCCAGTGCTGGGTCCGTTCCTCCGCTACTGCATTTAAATGAGGAAATCTGATGATCAGAACACTGCTGTTGCATCAGGTATAATTCAGATCCTTTTGCAACCAGTTAGTGTTTTATTCGATTCCGGAGCTACATATTCTTTTGTATCATTGAACTGTGTAAATCGTTTGAAAATCTCGTGCTTATTTGATTGTGAACCATATGTTGTGGGTTTGCCGAGTGGAGAGAGAATCGTGGGAACCCTATAGGATAGGGATTTTCCAATAACTATAGAAGGGAGAGATTGGCTGTCGAACCTTATTGTGGTTGACATCTACGGTGACGATTTAATTCTCGGAGACGATTGGCTCAACCGTTATGGAGCTATTCTGAATTACCGAGAGAGAGTCATTTCCATCATTGCTGATGACGGATCTGAACACTTATTCCGAGGATGGAGACCAGGAAGCTCGGGAAAATTGATCAAAGCAATGAAAGCCGTGAAATTACTGAAACAGGGATGTCAGGGACTTTGGTGCTATGCCATGAGGAAAGAGGAAGGAGTAGAGCTCTCGTCTATTTCAGTTGTGAATGAGTTCTCAGATGTATTTCCTGACGAACTACCTGGATTACCTCCGTAGAGAGAAGTGGAATTCACTATCGAATTAGAGCCTGGAGCAGCTCCTATTTCCAGAGCACCATACCGCATGGCGCCAACCGAGATGTATGAACTCAAGAAGCAACTGGAGGAATTGTTACAGAAGGGCTATATCTAACCTAGCGTTTCTCCTTGGGGAGCGCCCGTTCTCTTTGTTCGGAAGAAAGATGGATCCCTCCGACTGTGTATTGATTACAGGGAGCTCAATAAGATGACGATCAAGAATAAGTATCATATACCTCGGATCGACGACTTGTTTGATCAACTGCAAGGGGCAAGGGTATTCTCGAAGATTGACTTGCGATCAGGATACCACCAGTTGAGAATTAAGTCATCGGATATACCAAAATCTGCTTTCAGATCCCGGTACGGGCATTATGAATTCGTAGTGATGCCGTTTGGACTTACCAATGCTCCTGCAGTATTCATGCAATTGATGAATCGGGTATTCTTGGAATATTTGGATAAATTTGTGGTCGTCTTCATTGATGACATCTTGATATATTCGAAGGACGCAGAGGAGCATGCCGAACATTTGCGTGTGGTTTTGAGCACCTTGAGGAAGGAACAGCTGTATGCAAAACTTTCAAAATGCGAGTTCTGGCTTAAGGAAGTAACCTTCCTTAGACATGTGATATCAGCCGACGGAGTTCAGGTGGACCCGAAGAAAGTCGAAGCAATCTTGGAATGGGAAGCTCCTAATAATGTGAAAGAAGTCCGGAGTTTCTTAGGACTTGCGGGATATTATCGCCGCTTTGTAGAGGGATTTTCCAAGATCTCTCGTCCGCTCACTCACCACTGGTAAAACTCAAAAGTTTAAGTGGGATGAGGAATGCCAGTCGGGTTTTGATGAGCTTAAGAAGAGACCGACGACAAGCACCTATTTTAGCTCGCCGGATGGAACCGATGGATTCATGGTATACGCGACGCTTCAATCGTGGTCCAGGTTGTGTATTGATGCGTAAGGATAAAGTGATTGCTTATGCTTCTCAGCAATTGAAACCGTATGAGGTTAATTACCCGACTCATGATCTGGAGTTAGCAGCTGTAGTCTTTGCACTGAAAATTTGGAGACATTATTTGTACGGCACTCATTGTCAGATCTTTACCGATCATAAGAGCCTCAAGTACATTTTCAGTCAGAAAGAATTAAACATGAGGCAGAGAAGGTGGCTGGAATTGATCAAGGATTACGACTTGGAGATTCTCTATCATCCGGGGAAAGCAAACGTAGTAGCCGATGCTTTGAGCCGTAAACCTGTTTCTCTTCAAGTGTTGGAAGCACTTACGTTCCAAACCAGTATTCAATGAGAACTTATCCGCGAGGGGATTGAAGTATGGGCACCAGGAATCCAAGGGCAACTTTATGTGATGGAACTGACTTCATCACTAGTCGAGGAGATCAAGTCTAAGCAGTTGGACGATTCTCTGATCCTTCGATTATGTGATGAAGCAAAGAAAGGGAAAGCCCCAGGATTCGTGTTACAAGACGATGGAGTTCTGAGATTTCAGAGTCGACTTTGCGTTCCCGATGATGATGATCTGAGACGGACTATTCTGAAGGAAGCTCATAGCGCGCCCTATTCTATTCATCCAGACAGTAGTATGATGTATAAGGATTTAAAACAAAACTTCTGGTGGGGGAATATGAAGAAGGACGTAGCAGAGTATGTTTCGAGGTGTTTGACTTGTCAGCAGGTTACGATCGAACATCAGCGACCTGCCGGAATGTTAAAGCCACTTCCGATCCCTGAGTGGAAGTGGGAGGATATCTCGATGGATTTCATCACTAGTATGCCAAGGACTAGAACGGGAATGAACATGATTTGGGTTGTAGTTGATCGACTAACCAAGTCGGCTCATTTCCTGGGAATCAAAGATACGTGGGGACCCGAGATATTGGCCCGAGTATTTATTGCGGAGATAGTCAAATTGCATGGGACGCCGAAGACCATTATTTCGGATCGAGATGGTCGTTTCGTGTCACACTTCTGGAAAGCAGTTCACAAGGCTTTGGGGACTGAGCTCAATTTTAGTACGGCTTATCATCCCCAAACGGACGGTCAGTCCGAAAGGACTATACAAACAGTAGAAGACATGCTTAGAGCTTGTGCATTAGATTGGTCAACTGATTGGGAAGTTCACTTGCCCTTGATTGAATTCACTTATAATAATAGTTGGCATGCTTCTATCAGAATGGCACCCTTTGAAGCTTTGTACGGGAGAAGATTCCGATCACCCCTGTATTGGGATGACTCTTCGGATTTGATCGGGACGGAACCGGAATTGATTATCCAGACCCAAGAGAAGATAGCTTTGATTCGAGAGAGACTGTTGACTGCCCAGAGTCGACAGAAGTCTTATGCAGATGTACGCTGCCGCCTCTAGAGTTCGACGCTGGGGACCATGTACTATTGAAGGTATCTCCTACACGAGGGATTTTCCGTTTTGGGAGGAGAGGCAAGCTTAGTCCGAGATATATCGGACCATTCGAGATCCTCGAGAGAGTTGGAGATTTAGCATATAGGTTGGCCTTACCGCCATCGCTGAGTCACGTTCACAATGTGTTTCACGTATCCCAACTGCGGAAGTATGTACCGGACCCCAGTCACATCATTGCTTTCGACGAGATCGAGATAGCTAATGATGGCACCTTCGAAGAGAGACCAATCAAGATACTTGAGGGCCGGATCAAACAATTGAGGAATAAACCAATACACTTGGTTAAAGTACAATGGTCACGACATGGAGTCGAAGAGGCCACTTGGGAAACGGAGGACAGTATGAAGACTAGATATCCGAAGTTGTTTTCATCTTAAGTTTCGGGACGAAACTTCTTTTTAGGGAGGAAGGATGTAATACCCGAGATTTCTGTTATGTAATTGGAACTTGTGATATTGTAATGATTGTACTTAATCTGAGTATTATTCTCTGTATTTCATAATCCGATGATGTCGAGCATATAATTTCATGTATGTGATTTACAAATTCCAATTCTGCGCATGTAGCGCACGCTATCGGCTATGTGTAGCGTACGCTAACATAGACTCAATAGCGCACGCTACAAAGGATTATTAGTGCACACTATGTGTAGTCAATTTGATTGAGACGTGCGGTAGGTGAGATCTGGCCGGGGGACCCCTGTCGGATCGTGTCGGGATGAACCTGGATGGCTTTCGGGAAAAGCCAAGTCAACGCCTTTGCGCACGCTACAGGTATATGCGTAGCGCACGCTAAGTGCTGAATACAGTTAAGACAGTGAGCCGTTAGCGCACGCTACGAGCAGGTACTAGCGCGCGCTAATAGCCATTTCTTATAAATAGGACAGCATCCTATTCGTGATTTCAGTTCTTTCTTCTCCCATTACCCGAATTCTTACACTTAGAACATAACTTCCCTCACCCTAAACACTCCATATCAACACCCTAGCTCGTGATTGAAGATCGTACATCGTTGGAGATTGGTGTTCAAGACTTCGGTATGGGATTGCTTCGATTTCCTTCGTGTTCTTCACTACTTTGAGGTAGGTGATTCTTCACTGATGTTAGTAATGTTCTTAAGGACGTCTGATCATGTTTTGGTAGCCAGTTATTTAGTTTATGATCGGTCATCACATGTTAGAAGGATACTTTTGACGTATCGGCACTATTTATCGTATGAACCTTTGAACCATCTTAGTATATGGACTCCTAAGCGTTTTCAAATCGATTTATGATCAGTAATCGGATATTACCTGGATTGTTACGTTTTACACATTGGAATCATGCGTTTTGGAACGTAGGACGAACGGAACTTAGAGTGTTTTCTTGAAGATTGAAGATAAATTATGATGTTGAGATGATTATCCGTATATTTGTATCTCATAATCATAGAACTTCCACAAACCTTATTAGCATGTTATGCTTGAGGATGACTTGTTTTATCACTGTAGAATTCATGAATTCACCACCTTTCAACCCAGTTTTTCCGTTAGCAGTATTCTGCCATGCAGGATTAGCGCACGCTAACATATGTGAGTTAACGTGCGCTATCGGGGTTCAGTTAACGCACAATACGTACGTAGCGTACGTTATGTATCAGCCGATTCAAACTGTCAGTCTGTGGCTAGCGCACGCTAGTCTTATACGATAGCGTACGCTAACAGGCAGGATTAGCGCACGTTACGTAGTGTACGTAGCGCACGCTAAGCAGTCCAGGCAGATTGTTTATTTTGAGCTTTTGGTCCGTAGACCGAATTGTTAGGCCATCGTTCGACTTGAGATGATTTGTATATCATTCCTTTTGTTAAGGTTCGAGCTTGTCACGTTGATCGAAGGAGGCAGCCTTCGAGTGTGTTGAGATCATCGAGGTGTTTCGTCCTTGCCATTTTCGAGGCAAGTATCATATGTCGAGTTCGATTTATATTGAAACTTTGATCATGCTTGTGGTTTTGTTCATATTGTTGAATATGAGAAGTATTTCTGAAAATTCTCGTGATATTCGTTGTTATTTGTTCGTATTGATGAACATATTGAAATGCATATGTGTATGCATAGTTGATTGATTTATGGTAGAAATGATCCGAGGGGATCATGAGGATCTATGCTGAGGGCGCTGGATCGAATGTCCACCATGCGTTGGTCCGACGGGATCATCATGGGGATCTATCGCCGAGGCACCGGATCGCTGGACGGGTTTTCCACCATGTGTTGGTCCGACGGATCATCATGGGGATCTATACCAAGGGCGCTGGATCGCCGGATTACCTCAGATTGTGTTGATGGAATCGTGAGGATTCGCATCGTTGGATTCCGGTGGCGGAAGTCCGTTTTGCATGTTTTATGATGCATTGATGATTTATTGTATGATGATACTTGTACTAGCATTGTTTTGCTAACCCCTTCGGGGGTGGACATTGTTTTGATGTTCAGGTAGCCGAGGAGCGGGGAGGCAACCACAGTACCGACAAGACGATGGAATGGCTCAGTGATGTGGTTGATGTTATTGTTATTGTGAATTGTCTTCTTGGTTCGTTTAGTACTCGAGTACGTCTGTTTTGATAAGGTCATTTCGATATGGTTGTATAAGTTAACTCATTTGATCGGTTGAATTAAATTTGTATTTGAACTTCAGTTGTTCGATTGAATTATTTTTACACTTCTTTTAAAATTAACCTTGTAAATCCTTATCTAAAGGGTTTACGGCGCTGTAATTATTCCGAATATCTCGGGGTGTTACATGCGAACACTTTGCTGTGTCTGTTGGATACTAGCTTCCTTCTGAACTGGCTGCGATGAGTGGGTTCCATTGAACTTGGTGACATCCTTGCAAACCGTCGCACGGTGCCCTTCCTGTCCGCAATCAAACCATGTAATTGGAGTGCGCAAACAATCACGTCAAAGGTGGCCTGGGCGACCACAGTTAAAGCACTTCCTAGCTGTATCCGTCGTGGCTGACATTGTTTCGAAATTCTTTCCGCTCTTAGATGGGTGCGGAGGTTTCTTGAAAGAATGAAAGGATGACTGGGCTTTGCAAGGCCCATTGTTCTTGTGCTCTGTAAAAGTACCAGAGACTTTCTGCTTCTTCGACTCCATAAACTTCTCCATTGCTGCTTCTTTGATTTCGTACGCCAACGCCTTATCCTGGTATTGACGGAGAGTGGTACATTCAAAATCAGACATGTACCTCTGGATTTCTCGTTTCATCCTCATTTCAAAATGAATCATCATCTCTGCATCTGTTCTGACCAGATGTCGAACAAATGCTAGCTGCTGGTTAAACATCTTAATTGTCTGGGATACGGGTTCGTCTGATGGCTGAGCGGAGAAAAACTCCCGAACTTTGGCTTCCCTCACAGGACGAGGGCAGTACTCAGCTTCCATCATCATTTTAAATTCTGTCCAATCAGCATCATGATCTGCAGGTCGGATAGCTTCCCAACACTCGAATGCTTCCCCTATCAGAAAGTATTGAGCGATAGAGGCTTTCCGGTCGTCTGGGCAGTTAATTCTGGCAAATATTTTCTCCAATTCCTTCAACCAATGATCCCATGTGGGAGTCTTGGAAAAGCCGTCAAATTTGGGTGGTTGCAACTTTGCCACCTCTTGCAACCATCGGTCACCTCGATTTCCCATTTCTGGGATCCTTTGTTGTCCATCTCCCTGCTGAAATCCCACCGCCACCTGCATTCGGTCCACGACCTGAGCGAACTGAGTCATCTGGTTCAGCACTTGACAAAGGATTTCTGGTACAGCAGGTTCCGGTTCGTTATTGATGGATCGTTGTGGCTCGCCTGAGCTATGACTGGCCTGATTAGAAGGCGACGCTTCCCTTGCAGCATTTCTTCGTCCGCGTCCACGACCGCGACCACGTCCACGTCCGCCTCTCAACATGCTGTAAGCATAAATACTCAATATACAGGAAACAATATCGTTCTAATGTTCAAGTATAAAGAAATACAACATGTAAAGAACGATATAGAGTTTAGGAACTTACAACCACCGTTCGCATGAAAACGTAGGCAGTACAGTGATGTCATTTATGGTATCTGAGCTTAGGTTTTGAATACCTAGTCAGCCAGAAATTTTGGGTCTCATAAGGCCATTAGAGTCAGTCGTTGAGCCTAATATCATCATGCTACCGTCTTTTCGTGCGACCCGTGGCTGTAAGTCTCCTCGAACTCTTATATTTCTGTAATTCGTTTTCTTGCGTTGTTCGGAATTATGAATTGTGATACCAACTTTGTCAATTGTGAATCTTTCTGATCTTGTCCTTTTCATTCTTCCTTTAGTATGTTGAGAGGTCGTGGTAGACCAGCTAGGGGACGCGGCCGAGGCCGTGGTTGGGGTGCTGATAATGAAGAGGGCTCACTTTCTCAGTCCTTTGCGGACTCAGCCTCTCACTCAGTGCCGTCGGGTAATAATGCCGACGCCGGGGCTACCGTGCATTTCAGCTAGTAGCCCACCTTGCTCGATAGCCTGTGGTAGACGCCAGAATCCGCCCCCGACACCTGAAGAGGAAGCTAGTAAGTGGCTTCAGACGGTGACTAAGATGCACCCTCCTCGTTTCTCCAGATCTTCTGACTCCCTCGGTTGGGAGAATTGGCTCTTTCAGTTGTCCAGGACCTTTGATGCTGTAGCTTGTCCCGAAGACAGGAGGGTACATATTGCCCAGTACCTCCTGGATAAGGAAGCTGCAGAATGGTGGGAGGCCGTTGCGCCCAGAGACCGTCGAGCTACTTGGGAGGAATTCAAGGCTGCTATGGAAGCAGAATATTGTCCACCGCCAGTTAAGGAGCGCAGAATTGTGGAGTTCTTCACCGCTACGCCACAAGATGTGCCTATTTCTCAGGCCATCATTACTTACAATCAACAGTTGGGTTTTGTGAGAGATCAAGTGCGATCAGAGGCTGATAAAATCCGTTACTTCAATGTGCGCATGAAGCCGCATATCAGACAGAGTATGGCACCGCTCATGTGTGCCACTTTGAAGGAGTATCAGGATCACGCTCTAGCGATCGAGATAGCCGCACCGAAATCAGAGTTGGGTACCAAGGCCAAGAAACAGAAAACGGTTGACAGCTTTTCAGCCGGCAAGAGTGGCCGATTTCCGAGAGCACAGTCTGCCCCTACATCTGGGAAGAGACCGTTTCATCAGGCTGGGTGATCTCAGGGTAATCGTTCAGTCCAGTCCATTGCTTCTGGTGGCAGGGTTTGTTTTAACTGCAACCAATATGAGCATTTGATGAAGGATTGCCCTTCTCCTCCAGTTACTTGCTTTACTTGTGGGCGTACTGCATCGGCAATCATTGTGAGAGGGCCACGTGGCCGCTAGAGTTCCGACTACCACCGCCGATCGAGGGATCACGGACTCAGCCTACTAGTGTTCCGCAGAATTCGGGTCGTGGTAGGGGTCGGGGTCAACCGGATCGCCGTGCAGCATCGAGTTCGGGTTCAGTTCACCCCCGATTGTATCAGATGAGGCGCACAGAGGAGGCAGATGATCCGGTGGCGTCAGGTACAACTCAGATCCTTACTCATCCAGTTTCAGTGCTTTTTGATTCGGGTGCTACCCATTCCTTTATTGCATCGGATTGTGTGAGTCGCATTGGTTTTGACTGCTTGTTTGAGTGTGAACCTTTGTAGTGAGTACGCCCAGTGGGGATCGTATGGTTGGGGACCGGGAGGTTAGGGATTGCCCAGTGAGGATCAGGAGCCGGGATTGGCCCTAGAATCTCATTGTTATAGACCTTAAGGGTGAGGATTTGATCCTCGGAGACGATTGGTTGGATCGTCACGGTGCTATCATGAATTATCGGACTCGTACCATCTCAATAGTGGCCGAGGATGGCACCGAGCATACGCTCGTCGGTCGTAAGCTGGGTAGCTCGGAGAGTGTGATTAGCGCCTTGAAGGCGATGAAACTTCTGAACCAGGGTTGTGTCGGTTACTGGTGTTAAGCTCTGAAGGCGGAAGATGGTGGAGTTTATTTGTCGTCTATTCCAGTTGTTAGTGAATACCCCGACGTATTTTCGGATGACTTGCTGGGATTACCACCACATCGAGAAATGGAGTTTCCTATTGATCTAGAGCCGAATGCAGCCCCTATTTCTCGAGCACCGTACCGTATGGCACTGTTGGAGATGTTAGAGTTAAAGAATCAGTTGGGAGAGTTGTTAGATAAAGGGTATATTCGACCGAGCGTATCACCTTGGGGTGCGCCCGTACTTTTTGTTAAGAAGAAGGATGGATCACTTCGTTTATGCATCGATTATCGAGAATTAAACAAGTTGACCATCAAAAATAAATACCCTTTTCCCCGGATTGACGACTTGTTCGATCAGCTTTAGGGGGCGACAGTCTTTTCGAAGATTGATTGGCGATCGGGCTACTACCAGTTGAGGATTCGGGACATCGATATACCGAAAGCTGCCTTTCGGATGAGATATGGCCATTACGAGTTTGTGGTTATGCCTTTCGGGCTAACCAATGCCCCAACAGTGTTCATGCAGTTGATGAACAAAGTTTTTATTGAGTATCTGGACAAATTCGTAGTCGTCTTTATCGATGACATTCTGATCTATTCACGGAGTCGGGGGGAGCACGCCTTACATCTCCGGATTGTATTAGACATTTTTAGAGCTGAGCAGTTGTATGTGAAGTTCTCTAAGTGTGAGTTTTGGCTCGAAGAAGTGATGTTCCTCGGGCATGTGATTTCAGCAGAGGGAGTTCGGGTAGATCCGCAGAAGACAGAAGCAGTGCTGGCTTGGGAGCTGCCTAAGAATGTGAAGGAGGTGAGGAGTTTTCTGGGTCTCGCTGGTTATTACCGTAGATTTGTTGAAGGATTTTCTAAGATCGCTAGACCACTCACTCAGTTGCTCTAGAAGACTCAGAAATTCGAGTGGACCGCAGACAGACAGAATAGTTTTGACGAGTTGAAGAGACGACTAACTACCGCACCCGTGTTAGCATTGCCTCAGGGGAACGAAGATTTCGTGGTATATAGTGATGCTTCGGGCCTCGGACTCGGATGCGTTTTGATGCAGAGAGATAGGGTTATTGCTTATGCGTCCCGCCAGTTGAAACTGTATGAGGCGAATTACCCCACGCACGATCTGGAGTTAGCTGCGGTCGTTTTCGCCTTAAAGATCTGGAGGCATTATCTCTATGGGTCGTCATGTAAGATATTTACGGATCACAAGAGTTTGAAGTATATCTTCAGTTAAAAAGAGTTGAACATGAGACAGCGAAGGTGGTTGGAGCTAATTAAAGATTACGACCTCGAGATACTTTATCATCCCGGTAAGGCTAACGTAGTGGCTAATGCATTGAGCCGAAAGCCGGTGGCGTTACAGATGTTAGAGGTACTCAAGCCACAGAGCAGGATCCGTCGGCATTTTATTTGTCAGAATATCGAGGTTTGGGTTCAGAGAGTTCAGGGTCAGTTATGTGCGTTGGAGATCACTTCGTCCTTGACTGATGATATCAAGGCGAAACAGTATGATGATCCGTTTTTAGTCCAGCTGAGGGAGGATGTGAGGAAGGGGAAAGCCCCTGGATTTGTGGTTCAGGATGATGGCGTTCTGAGATTTCGCGGCAGATTATGTGTACCAAATGACATTGAGTTGAGACAGAAGATTTTGAGTGAGGCTCATACTACGCCTTATTCCATACATCCTGGTACGAGCAAAATGTACAAGGATGTGAGGAGTAACTATTGGTGGAGTAATTTGAAATCGAACGTTAGCGAGTTTGTGGCGAAGTGTTTGACCTGTCAGCAGGTTAAGATTGAGAATCAGCGGCCCGCGGGGTTACTACGACCACTTTCCATTCCGGAATAGAAATGGGAAGACATCTCTATGGATTTCATTACCGGGATGCCTAGGACTCAGACTGGAATGAACATGATTTGGGTTATTGTTAATCGACTAACCAAATCAGCTCATTTACTGGGTATTAAGGACACTTGGGGACCGGAGAGGCTGGCGCGAGTGTTTATTGCAGAGATCGTGAGATTGCATGGGACTCCTAGGAGTATTGTTTCAGATCGAGATGGCCGATTTGTATCACATTTTTGGCAGGCGGTTCATCGAGCTTTGGGGACTGAGTTGAGACTCAGTACGTATTACCACCCTCAGACTGATGGACAGTCAGAACGGACGATCCAGACGTTGGAGGATATGTTGAGAGCCTGTGCCTTAGATTGGAAGGATGATTGGGAGTCGCACTTGCCGTTGATCGAGTTCACGTACAACAATAATTGGCATGCCTCGATCAAAATGGCACCATTCGAGGCATTGTATGGGAGGAGGTGCAGATCGCCGTTGTGTTGGGATGATGCGTCCAAGATGATTGGTACCGAGCCCGATATGGTAGTTGAGACGAGAGAGAAGATTGCCCTAATTCGCGATAGATTGGTGACGGCCCAGAGACGGCAGAAGTCTTATGCCAATACACGTCGCCGACCGTTGGAGTTTGAGGTGGGAGACCATGTGTTGCTTAAGGTGTCTCCGACATGGGGAGTTTACCGCTTCGGTCGGAAGGGTAAACTTAGTCCGAGATTTATTGGGCCATTCGAGATTCTAGAGAGAGTTGGAGAGCTTGCATATCGGTTAGGTTTGCCGCCGTCCCTGAGCCACGTGCATAACATATTTCATGTTTCCCAGCTTAGGAAGTATGTACCGGACCCTAACCATGTTATTGATTTTGGAGAGATCGAGTTGGGGCCCGACATTACCTTCGAGGAGAGGCCGATTCAGATCTTAGAGCATCGAGTGAAGCAACTCAGGCATAAAACCATTCATTTGGTTAAAGTGCAATGGTCGAGGCATGGGTCCGAGGAAGCCACGTGGGAGACAGAAGAGAGTATGAGATCGAGATACCCCGAGTTATTCGTGTTGTAATATCCGTGTTTTCTATTTTTGATAATTTATATTTTCGGTGTATATTCGTCTCGGACAACTCGCTTGGCACTATTTTGGAACTCTGAATCTATTTTGTTCTTGGAGTTTCTCCGTTGGGATGAATCTCGACGATGTTTTTACGTAATTTCATCTTGAGTTATATTTTATCGCATGTGTATTCGATTCTCGTTAAACTCGTTCGATTTCGTCATTTTCCTATTTCCATGAGTTCGTATGGTTGAGTAGAGCATGTTGTGAGTTTCGGATTGTTAATCCGACGTTGTATCGTGATTTTCGGATGTTTGGGCCGTTTTTGTAATTTCCTATAAGTTTAGGGAATTTGTTCCTTGTTCGATTTTGGTTGTGTACCTCGGACCGTTCTGGGGTTTCCGAACTTCCATTTCGTGTTATTGTTTCCCAAATATCGATTCCTATTGCTTTTATTCTCTTCCCGGATCATTTTTCATCATTTTGGGACCCAAGGGGGGTGTGGGCGGCGGCACAAGGAATGTGCGCCGCGGCACACACATTGTCCAGTTTCTGGACGAGCAGTCTGTACCATGGGCCGCGGCACATGTCGGCAGGGCCGCGCCACACTGCCGAGTCACTGCCGCGGCACACTCGTCCGGGCCGCGGCACACTCGTGTTGCACTTATCGGCCAAACCTTCTGTACCATGTGCCGCGGCACACTGTCGAGTCACTACCGTGGCACATTCGTCCGGGCCGCGGCACACTGCCGATCACTGGGCGCAGTTTTGGCCATGGGCCGCGGCACACAGGGTAGTCAACTCTATAACTGTGTTTTTTTTTCAGCGAGATTCACTCATTTTTCTCATTTCATCCACCATACGAGATAGAGAGGCTTGAGAGGGAGATTTTCCTTCATCTATCACTTGATTGTGTGATTTTCTTCATCTCCTTTCGATCGTGAAGCTCGGATTGTGGATCTAACACGTGTTCTTCGGATCAAAGTGCTTGGATCACCAAGAGGTAATTTCTTCAACATCTTGGATTTCGATCTTGTATTGAGTTATGACGTTTTGGATGTTAAGATCATGTTGTATGAAGTGATATACACATGATTATGGATATGTTTGATTATTCATTGGATTATTGAAGGATTATTCTAGAATACTTTGAATATTGAATTGGATTTGGGGATTTTCGATTAATCGTTGTTGTAATCACGAATTTGAGTATTCATATTGGATTATTGATCGTATTGAAGATGATTTGTGATTTTGAACTCCAAGTTTTCCATTGTTCGTCGCTTATAGTCGACGATACCCAAGTCATGACCGACAAAATTGTTCCAGCGGGTAGAATTAGGATTAATTCTTACCTTTCCGCATTAATGAGACTTGTTATATACCGTTATTATGATTAGGAACGGAGTTGGGAGGATTGTTCGGACCAAAACCTATTCCTTCGTCGTTTCCTTCGTTTCGTCTTATTCAAGGCAAGTATATGTATTACATTTCATTATGTATGTTGTGTTTTCGAAATGATTAATGAATTGTGGTTTTCGAGTGCGTGATTTGTGTTCCTTCCACCCGGAGTGTCCGGCGGGATGTCTGGGGGTCGATACTAAGGGGTATGGCCGAGGAAGTGGACTTGGGTGCGTGTGTGGTTGAACTTCCACCCGGAGTGTCCGACGGGATGTCTGGGGGTCGATACTAAGGGGTACGGCCACGGGATACCAGTTGTGATTTTGTGATATCGTGATGATTGAAACTGAATTGATTGTCAATGTAATATTCCGGAATATTTATGGCAAATGATATGTGATTGAGATGATCGTGTAAAACCATATTTGTATATAATGTTGTGTAATTGTGTACTTGCACTAGCTATTCGAATGCTAACCCCTTAAATGGGGGAAATGCGTCTTATGCATTTCAGGTACCGGGAGAGATGAGGAGTAGGCACGGGACATGCACACAAAGGATGGGCTGGCTTGATGATGTGGCTCGAGTCTGTATTTTTTTTTTATGTTTTGTCGTTGCATTTGTCGAGTACTGGAGTTAGACTGTTTACTTCTAAACTTGGTTTAAGTCCCCTGCGTGGGCAATGAATTGATATTTACTTTATGTTTCATGTACTCCGTTGAAATATTTCGGCTGAGGCCACGGCCTTATTTACTTTTGAGTGCATCTTTTGGGATTTCATTGTGGTTATGTGTCATGTGTTAGCCTGGTAGACCTCACGAGGGTTCTACGGCGTGTAATGTCCCATTTGTGAATTGGGGTGTTACAATTTTAACCCAATGGCCAAGATATCCATAATCTTAGCTCCGATACCATATTCTGTAACACCCCCGATATATTCAGAAATATAACAACGCCGTAAATCCTTTACATAAGAATTTACAAGGCTAAAGAAATGAAATGACAATAACATATACCAACTTATATGAAATCACTGAAATAAAATACAACAGTCTGGTTCAGTACCGAGAATACAAATATCCAATGAAGAGTTATTAATACATCACCAAAATCCAAACATCAAAAACTGACGACGTACTCGAGTACTTATTTAAATAACCAACAAACAACAGACATTAGACCCGGCCGGAACATCACTCTGCACCCTCGTCGTCATGCAGCTCCAGTGGTTGTTTCCCCGCTCTCCTGGATCCTGAACATAAATAAATGTTCACCCCCGAAGGGGTTAGCACAACGATGCTAGAACAAGTACAATAATCATACAACAATGATATAATCAACAATTATATCATAACAAGTTTCTCCAACGAGAAATATCAACAACACATATCATATCATAACAGTTTCAACATACTGATGGTATTCCAATGATCCAGCGCACACAACTATAGATTCCCATGATGATCCCATCAGACCAACACATGGTGGAACTACCTGTCCAACGATCCAGCGCACACAGCTATAGATTCCCATGATGATTCCCGTCGGATCAACGCATGGTGGACATATAATCACAACACATTTACACAATACAATCACATCATAACTGTCATAATATACACAATTCTAATTAGAGTACTTGCCTCGGTTCGCTGACAAGAATAAAACTTCCACAAATATCAAAATACTCGAAGGTCGTCCCCTTCGATCAATCACGTTGCTAAGCTCGAACCTTAACAAAAGAAATAATATAGAATTCATCACATGCCGTACGAATGTCTAACAATCCAAAATTATGGTAGGAAGTCCTTACGCAATCTGTCTGGATCGCTTAACGCACGGTATGCATCCTATGTAGTGTACGTTAATGCTACTCGTTAGCGCACGCAGTACACACAGCCTAGCGTACGCTAACCATGCACGGTCATTGCCTCACTGATCAGCCGACTGACTCGCCTGATGACTTAACGCACGCTAAGTTCCAAACGTGGCGTACGCTAAACATACTCGATAGCACACGTTAATTCACGTAGCTTAGCGCACGCTAAGCGTGCATGGCAGTTCACTGAAGGGCAGCAGATTGTACAAATGGTGATAAAGTAAGCGAATTCCTCAGTAATTAATGTTTGTTATCCGAATACATGTTATGTTCATAAACTTATGAATAATCTCACGGATACTAACAACTTCGAAATACAAGTATACGTATAATCGTCACAACACCATAATCCATCTTGATTACAATTCTCATGCGAAGTTTGGTGATCTCCGGTTGGTGCATTAGATTCTACTATCATTGTACACATTCGGACTTCATCTTGAGGTGAATTAACAATTCCAACTTATATGAAAGAATATTTCCTAAGATGATTCTTCCCTTAAGTCCTTATAACCGAAAATAATATCACCTCCAATTTATGATCACTAAGATAACATAAATCATACGGATAACCAACTTCAGAATGTTTCTCTCATCATTCGAAGTACTAGGATTCCAACTACGAGGTTCCAATAATAATATCATAAGCATAGACATTCCAATCTTCTAAACATGATGTTTGTTGAATAATTCACTAATGAAATTTCAATATCTCGTTAACATGATCATCTAATTCCTTAGAATCCAAATCTAAGGTTGGAGATAGATTGAACATACCTTAATATGATGAAATCACTAAACCGCAAGGTAGAATCTGACTCCGGTTGGTTATATGCCACTCCAAGGTGTTACTTTTCTTCAATGATCACTCACAAGTAATATCCAATATTCAAGGATCAAGTAGATGTGTTCTAAGTGTGTTAGGAGGATAATTATTGCTCTCTGGTCTCTCAAGACTGAAGAATGAACGAAGGAAATGTAAGCCAAAAACGGATTGTTGTCTCATTTATAACATTCTTCACTTTAGCTAATTAGCGCACGCTACCATACATATTTAGTGCACGCTAATAAGCGTTGACTCCAAATCTGTCCAGGTTCATCCGCGGGAATCTTATCCGGACCCATGTCCCGGCTGGCGCATGTGTTAGCCGCCCAGCTCAATAATTGAGTGCCTAGCGCACGCAACTCCTACATACATAGCGTGCGCTAGTAGTAGCCGATAACGCGCGTTAAGCTACATTCTTAGCATGCGCTATCACGAGTTTGCATGACAAATTTTGCATGTTCTTATACTTATGTACACAGATACCAATGCAAGAAATATCATACTCCAATTATCAAGATCACAAATCCGAATAATACAGGGTTCGAATACAGATTAAATCCACAGTAATAAATCCGGATTTTACAACCACACCATAGATGGCCTACTGCAATCCTTTAAATATGTTGCAGCATATCCAAAGAATGTTGCTGTAGGCCCAAAATTTTCAAAGGCAACATTAGCCCTCAAAGACAATGTCTTGGCCATCCTATGGCAGCATGCCTTTGTCATTGTAATATAACTCTAACGCAACATCTTAGATACCCTAGAACATCATAATATCTATATTACCATAGATATTCCAGCAGCATGTAAACATTGGGTCAGGCATTGGGGCCCTACTATGTGGGTCCGTACCTATGGCAACACATTATATGACAATTCCAAGATTTTTTCAGACAACATTTGTGACCTTGTGGTAACACCTTGCTGTACGATTGGATCAAGTTTAAAAGTATAGCTGCAACACTATATTGTAGCTATTGCACCTTTTTTATGGAAAATGAAAATATACTCTTCATAAATTCGTTTCCCAATACAAAAAATACAATATACAATACTTAAAACATGTTCTTTCAACTCTAAAATATCTAATACACCACCTTTCTAGTACTTCATTCAACTAAAATACATCATAATTCAATACAAAAGAATTCAAACATCATCGTTCTAAAACAGTGTCGTGAATTTAAATTATGTTTATGTACAGATTTCCCCATACCATGGTGCTTGGCAATAGCTACCCGCATGTAAAATCCATACTAAATGGCCTTTCTAATGTTGACATCGAAATGCGGACTGTTAAAGTCTATGCTGGAGAGCTTAAGGCAAAATATAGCCATGATGTGAGAAAGTTTTTGTCCGATATTATATGCAGATTTCAGTACGTTATAGTTGACAGTTTTGATTACATCAAGACTCATCTTCATTGGCAATATTTTACTAAATTAGAGATAAGAATTAGCAGAGTCACTTTAGTGATGCCCTTGTATACTATGGGAGAGAATGGATGAAAAAGAGGAGGAAATTCAGTACTTACTATTTTGCTTGAAAGCACGATATAGATTCAAGATTGTAAGGTGATCTCCATCAATGTGCCGAAATTGAGCTTTTGCTTCATTTACAGCATTCTGAGCTTCCTAGGGCGAAGAAAGAAATTGGACACTACAAAAATTAGTTATCACAGAGGTAGCCCATGGTAGGTTAGCAAATGCATAGAAAATACCACGAAATTACAACTATTAGCCTCAACACTTGTGATACCATGCACATGCTAACAGTACATGAAAAGCACAACTATTACCAACTTTATGGGTGTCCTACAACACCTGACCAAACTTGAGAATTTCATCCCTCGAACATATAAAAGAAAACCTCTAGTAAATTGAAATCAACAAACCATAAATTCTCCACAACCAGTATCACAAACTGCTGAGCACATGAGATTAGAAAAACAAAGAAACTAACAACAGAAAACCACAACCTTTTCACTCCAATATGAGTAGAGAATAATATCATAATAGCAGGCCACATTACACAACTTTTCCCAAGTTAATAGTATGTTATTAGACGATAAGCAGGTATAGTTTTGCGCATTGTGCAAGTAGACATCTAAAGATTACAGACTTATTCAAATATATTTGTCCTGATCTTTTAGTACTTAGTATAATTAGGTTTCCGAAACTTCGTTGAATTATAAACCTCGGTGATATTCTGGAATAATTGACATAATTTACCGAAAGTGGTTGAGATTACTAACCATTAAATGACCTAGGAAGAAGGCAAGAAGAGAGGGTAGGCGTGTAGATTTTATACCGAACATGTACAAGCAGACACAACAATAACAAAGATGGATCCGAAAAGCAAATTGCGCTAGTAACATCAGAATCTACAATGCATTCCATATCTAGCTTCTTGAAGACCTCCCAAGTGTCTTGCGAGACCTGAACATACGCCCATCCGTTGCCATATATAAATATGGTTTCCATAACATTAAGACAACAGTGAGCACAAGATAACTTGAATTTATCATCACCATCTATCAAATTCAGAGATCCAACAATAATTCTCAATAATTCAATGACAGGCACAAATGAGAACCAAGACAAGCACTTCCCAAATTTTTCGACAAAGCCCTTTGGAAGCAAAATTGAGTATTGGATTACATTCCTCTGAGGTAATACAGAGCAATTACTCTACTAACTATCTAATTAGCAATATTCCTCATAACTTCAGTTGTCCAAGCTAAGCTTAGTACCAATGCAATTATCACCAATTGTGTGAAGTAGAACTTCAATGCCCCAATTACAGCAAAGTCCACACCAACATCCATATGAAGCCTGCCCCACGTATCCAGTAAGTAGGCTCATTTAAATCATGAAACTTTGACAATGGTTCAAGGTATTTAATCAGGACTTTACAGCAGAAATTAATTCTCCGGCAACATGCAATCTAACACCTAGAGGCAAATAATTTACCTGTTTATTGTCTAATAACATACCATTATCGAGATGATTATAAGGGGACTTTCATAAAACACTTAACATCATTAATAAAAAAATTTCTTACAATCCATACAAATTAACAAATATTAATATGTGGGCATTGTTAAATTTTATATCCAACTATGAGTACTTGGTATTCAACCAAAACAAAGAATCTAAATATCAGTTACTAGCTCATAAAATATTAGACTTAAAAGAAAAAATAACGTAAAAAATAAGATAAGAAAGAATGGAGCAGATTATATCCGATGGGTATGGAGATTCCAAAGTGCAATTAGAGAACTGCAACATCAGAACATGAGATTTTGAGCTATAGATACAAATCGAACCCAAATCAGATCCCTAAATCAAGAGAACTACAAATCGTTGAACCCCAAATCGAAGCTTAAACCCCCAAATCGTTGAACCCAAATCGAACCCCTAATCGGAGCTGTGTGTTTTTGTGAGAGTGATATTAGGAAACAATACAATTAGCAACAATTAGGTTTTATCTACCTAAAAGCGAAAAGAAGAACCCAGATTTTTATTATATTTCATTTATTAACATCAGGGTCCTGATAGATCAGTGCTAGTTTTGCCAATCTTGAAAATTTGGGGTAATTATTGGCACTTTTTATTCCATACAGATAAATACTTTGCCTTATTATTTTTAAGTTTTAATTTTATAAATATTATATTTTTTTAATTTGTTCATATCAAATTTAATTAAAAAATATTACTTTTGAATAAATTTCACACTCCACTCCAGTCAAAATTAACCAGTTCTCAAGTAAAAGACTATTTATTTTTAATTTTACGTAAAAAATATGAAGTTTTTTTTTTAAAAAGTACATCTACGGCAACACTGTGTGATAGAGGTTATAGCCAGTAACACTTTGCTACTAAGGCAACAATATATTTGTATATGGGGTAACACCCAAAATACAATGTTGCACTAGGCCAAATATTTCATAGCTATTGCAAGAGTTTAGCTCGCAACCCCATGCAAATTTGTTGCAATGGGCCATCTATGGCGTAGTTCTAGACTTGGCCATGTATGGATACCCCTTCCATTATATGGAAAATGAATTGGTCTATATTTCTATGGAAGTTGTTTATGAATAACTTCTCATCCAATAGTAGACTCATATCTGTTTATTACAAAATAACTATATGAGTTGTTTAGTGGTCAGGGGTAGTCCTATCCACTCATCTCAACTAACTCCTTAAGAACAATAAAGCTAAGGGACCTCAACTGTTTCCAGTCCTTATATGCAGGTATAATGGAATGCTTGAAGATATGTTTCTTTACCATTTTAAGTTGCTGCTTATTCAGCTGTAATGGATTATTGTCTTTGAGGTTGAACTTGTAGTGGATGTCTGCTTCCTCAATTATGTCTTGCTCTTCAGCTTCAGCTTCCTCAGGAGTGCTTGGAAGCTCAGGAGTGGTGCAGCAGGGATGATGTTCTCTTCTTCCTTTTCTTTTATTAGGGCCATCTTGGTTGTCTGAGCTGCTGGCACTTCAGTTAGGATGCTTTGAGTTACAGCTGGGATGCAGGACTCATCTGTCATCTCAGGATCACTAGTGGAAAAATACCATTTTACATCGCACTTTCTAGATCGGTTGCAGTATAGCCGATTTAAAAAGTGATTAGGTTTCATTTTACATCGGTTATTAGGAAACCGATGTAATATATCACTTTTTTAAATCGGTTAATAGGGAACCGATATAAAATATTAGTTTTTACATCGGTTAATCGGGAACCGATTTAGTATATATATGTTTCACATCGGTTAATAAAGAACTGATCTCATATAACAACACATTAAACGGCCCCCCACTGCCCAACTTAGGTCATTAACCTTATCCCCCGTTTATTCCTTTTCTCGTTCACTGCGATTCATCTCCTCCCATTTCTTCATTAACCTTCTCCCCCGTTTATTCCCTTTCTCCTTCACTGCGATTCATCTCCTCCCCTTTCGAGAACAAAAATATTGCGCCGGTTAGCAGGATTTTCGAGTGCTAACGATTCCAGGGCCTGTTGTAGAAGTTTTCATCTAGTTCCTGTAAATAGTCGTAGATGCTCCTGCCTAGCTTCCTTCCAGTGATTAGAGGTCGATGCAATTGAGAAGAAAGTACCTAGCCCTCGTTCGGTAAAGCTGCTTGAATATCGGTATGTTTCATATAATTCTGGATTTTGTTTTCTCCATTTTTCTTGCCATGATATTAGGTTTGATACACTCACAAAAAATCAGGGTATAATTTCAATTCTGAAGGTACATTAGTTTTTTAGGGGTAAAAGAAATAATATTGCTTCCCAAACCTGAACTAGATACAGCTTGTGTTGGTTGTGATTAGCTTCCGCATATTGTTTTTGCTGGCATCAGCGTGTTTCTGATATTGATTTCGGGGTCCTGCGAGTTTCTTGTGAGCTTGGGAGACTTTTGTCAAGTACTATTTTTGGACTACTTTGTGTTTGTAGTTGAATTAAGTGGACAAATTGTGGATTCTCCTTAACATTACCAAGTTGAATATTTGCTGTTTTATTAGTAAAATAAGTGATTAAAATTCATTTATGATTGGGTACGTTTTGAAGGAGGATGAGGGAAACGAAGCATGCAAAGATCCACCGCCCAAAATAGAATCATGTATGATGACTAACTTATGTTTTCTTTTTTATTCGGTTTATGGTCTCGTTTTATCAGATGATGATACTCATATGCTGGTAAAGAACATAAATCCTTCCCTCACTACAATATTTAGCTGCTAAGTTTCCTGATTGTTGTCACTGAAACTGGAATTGCTCTTCTCTCATATCTTTGGCAGGTGGAAATCAATGAATCTGAGAAGGTTAAAAGTTCTCTAACAAGACTTCCCAATGGAGCCAAGTGAGTCTCTCCGTTCTCGTTTCTTACATTATTAATTAGATGTGCAGTACATAATCTATGAATAATGCACTAGTGGAAAAATACCATTTTAATATTTGTTGCTATTTAGCTGGCCATGAATGAATAAGTTTCATAGAATCTATCTAAGAAAACCCAAAACAGTGCAAATTCTTGCTTCTATTTTTTATGAGATTAACGGGTTGTTATATCCAGGAGAAAGGAAGGCGAATATTAATATTGCTGATGGAAAGAAAAGCGCAGTGATCCTTGCCTCACAAGCCTCAAAGCAAGATCAAGTCAACAGGGCTCTAGGTTAGTTATCATGTTTGCGGTTATTAGTGGTTGTTTGAACATTAATTAACTTCTTTCTTTTTTTGTCAACTTCCTGTTTTTGATTTTTGAAGTGAAAAATTTAGGTCTACTAATTGTGCTTTTCCTTTGGATGTCTGCTATAACAGGAGAAGCAGAAGCCATCCTTGCTAGAGCACAAGCGACTGCAAAAGGAATTGCTATGGTGTCAAAGGCACTCGAAGAAAGTGGAGGCGTAGAGGTGAAGTTCTTCATCTCTTTATCAACAAGTTTTTTTAACTAAACTTCTTAAGAACTTCGTAATCTATATTTCTTATTTAATATTTTAGTACAACTCCCTATTTCTACTAAGAGAGAAAAGATAGATAAGGATTTTCTGTTAGTTGCGTGAAACTATTTAAGGTTTTGTGGAGTAATTGGGGAATATAATGGAACTGCTTGAGAAACTATATACTGGTTAAGATGCAGCTTTTTAATTTTAAGTCATTTTAATTAAGGTACAACTCGTTTTGAACCATCTATTCTCACTTATTTTTTATTTTTTTCTTCCAATCAACTATATTGTAATTTATATTGTTGATGTTCAATTGGTGTAGATTAACATGGCCCTAAGCCGACTGATAATGCTGCTAGATTTTATAAATGGTTCACCGAGGTTGTTGACATGATTGTATTTATTGTTTGCACCCCTCTTGTGGAGCTTTCTACTGACTACATATTGTAAATGATATAGGGTGAAGAAAGAGAACATTTCAACAAGGTATATGCTCGTCATCTCCATTTATTCACTGTTATATTTGCATTATACAGGATATTTCTTGCTCCGTAGCTTTTTCGCTCCTTTTTTCTTCTTGTTTATTTCAGCGTGTGAGTGGAACAAATGTTGGGGGAGGCACGTATTGGGGTCTCGAAAAGCTGTTAACTAAGTGCAAGATTCGAGATTTAACTTTGTAAAGAATCCGTCTCAAGATTCGGATAGAAAGGCGGAGATGTTTGTCCGGGAGGAGGAGGAGCATGAAGTTCTCGCTTGTTGTCCCGAATGCAAATCCAATTATGAAGAAGAAGCTAGTTTCAAGTCACTGCAGCATAAATCCTTTTCATTACACTCAATCAACAGTGATACAGAGAATGGTTCATCCCATTTGCCCTTCTGGCTAAAACCACATCCCATTGAGACACTTGTGAAGGTACTAACCAAGTGCTTTTTTTTTCCTGATAATTACACAAACTACCCCTGAGGTTTAGTCTAATTACAAAAAGACCCAGTTATATTTCAAAATTGCAAATATTCCCCTGGGGCTTATTTTTGTCTTGCAAAACCCTTGTGCTTTTTTTTTTGTAATTTGAAAAGATAGGCTCTTTTTGTATTTAGACAAAACTTCAGGGGTAGTTTTTATAATTAGCTTTTTTTATTTCAATTAAGTAAATACTCTTGAAATTTATGGTGACCAGGTGTAATACCCTCGCCTTTAATATTGTATTTCATGATTTAAGTTAAGTGTTTTCGCACCATATCTGCGATGTTGTAGCAAGTATCGACGAATTATGTTAAGTTGGATTCATGGTCATTCATACTATATTAGTTGTTGGGTGATATTGGGAGAATTCCATTTATGCTTGTTATAGTACTTAACATACGTTAACCTATCTTCATAACGTACGCTATATATGTCGCCTTACGTACGTAACATCAATACGTTAATGTACGTAATGCGGAAGATCCTCCAGCAGTCCGCCTTTCGGCGGGTGGGGCCGAGCGGGGGTAGGTGGTCGGGAGTCGATCGCGACAGCCAAGTCAACAGCTATTACGTACGTAATTGCTACATAGTTACGTACGTAACGAATTGCGTGTTTTGAGGCAGTAAGATTTGATGAAATTGGTTATGTACGTAATGATCATAAGATTACGTACGTAAAGGCTATAACGTACGTTAACCACGTTCGTTAACGTACGTAATGTCAAGTTCAGATTATAAAAGTATGACTTGCCATTCACTTCCTACTCGACCCTTTTCAACCTCCCAACTGAGGAACGATTCCTTTCCCTTCCAACTTCGTTTCTAAGCCTTTCTAACTTGTGTTGGAGCCTCAACACTTGATTGGTGACTTGGAGAGCTAGAGATTGAAGTGTATCCCTTGAAGTGTTGGTGTTGTTCTTCATTTTAAGGTTGGTCTTTCTTTAACTCATATCAATTCCATGCTTATGATGATGTTAGTAGATAAATACTTCACATAATGTTAGTTTAAACTAGTGCAAACATGATAAGTTAATTGAATCATGCTCAAACTATGTGAAGATTAACATTGAAGGTATTAGTTTTACTTCTTGTTGTAAATAACTTCATAATGTGATTGTGTTGATAATGATATACTTAAAACCTGATGTATAACATGATAATCGGAAGTTAATTATAGTAGGAGCATGTTAGGGATGATATCCTTAATGATTAAAAGTGAGAAATGTTAAATTTGTCTTGAACATTCTATTGATTCTTGAAGGTAGTATGGAACCATGATTTTTGGCCTCTAAAACCTTTGTAATAAAATTATTGGAAAGATTATGTTAACCCTTTGAAGATGATCTTCGCTAGATGGGTTGAAGTTACTTCAAAAATTTCAAGTATCCAATGATATAACTAGGCTTTTAATAAATTCTTCAAAGTAAAACAATGAATGTTGATAGAAGGAAGTTGTAATCTTCATATGTTCGAATTTATCGATTTCGTTAAAGGGTGTTAATCACTACATTAATAGGTTGATAATGTTCTTAAGAGGATTGTGTTGAATATGATGATACAAATGCGGTAGATGAGTAGCCGAATTCCATTTCCTTAATCCGTGCGTGTTAAGAGACGTAAATTAAGATGATGTTCTTAGTTCACTAAAAACATAAACTTATGTTTCATATAGTAATCAAGTTTTGAATGTAATCGTTGGTAAAATAATGAAGAACGTAATTAAACATAAACTTATATCGTAATTGGAAATGTCGATGATTTCAAAAGATATTTTCACGATATTACATTGATGATAAACTAGACATCAAGTATTTGACATTAAGGTTAGAATATGTGAACGAACATGATAAACATACGATGATTTGTAATAAGAACATTAAAATGATCAATAGGATGATTGATTTATTCAAGTAAATTTACGAATATTATTTATGTAATAATACCATTATCGTACGAATGTGTTGTTGAATGAATTACATTTCATTCAAGGTGCTTGTTCATGTGAGTATTGTTAGACAAGGATACCGTTCGTTTGACCATTCAAAGAAGGATTATTCATCCACGGAATTGAGGCAAGTTATCTTGCTTGGTTATAATGATGTGTGGATTCTTATGATGATTATGCATTTCGTGTATGTGAAACACTTATAAACTTGTGTCTTGTGACTTGAGGTTGTTCTTAATGATGTCCCGTTTTCATCGTGGGATTGTATTCCCAAGTTCGTTACTTTTGGACCCTTGATATTGTTGAGTTTTGTTGACACTTCGGTGAGTTGTTCGATTCCTTGGTAAAAGTGTAATTCGTTGCGTTTCGTTTTCATGTTGCATCATGACATCTCTGGAGTCATATCTGCGCGCCGATTGGTTATGTGTAGGATTTTTAGCCGGGCACTTGATGATCATGCGTGGATGTTTTCCGCATTTAGATCTTGCACACGAGACGTAGTTCGTGAGGCTAATTAGGTACATCGTCCCACGTATATTCTGGATTCCGTATACGGGGTGGACATGTGCACGGACACATTTCCGGATCGGGTGTACTGTGACGTCCGTCTTGAGCCATAGTATATGGTCGTTCGTATATTTGGTTATGTTCGATAGTTGGGACTGATTGTTTATACGCCTTCGGGGTATATTCAGTAGTCGGTGGTTTTCTTTGAGATCAGTATATATATGAATTGTATAATGTTATGAGAATCATTATCATGTATAGCTTACCCTGTGGTTTGGGGCGAAATACTTGTATTTCAGGGCGAGGAAAGGGCAAGGCACAGGAGGAGCACAACGGCGACGGAGGATTCTGAAGTATGCTATTTCGGGGGGGGGGGGGGGCTGAGTCTTTTGGTTGTTCGGTTATGTTTTATTGTGACTTTCATTTTATTTTGTGTCGGATGAATGTACTAAAATTTGTTAGGTACTTCCCATCGTCATATGGTCTGTACCGAATTTGGATCCTGTGTATGTTTGCTCATATTTAAAGATATGAATAACTCATACTCCACACTGGGGTTTTGATAAATGTTGTGGTACGGTGCCACGTTGTCGGATTTTAAATGAATATTGTGATATCGCCTGGTGGGTCCCGGTAGGGGTCCACGGCACTGTAATAGCCATTGTTTTTGGGCTGTTACAGAAGATGGTATCAGAGAGTGTGTTTTTATTTTGAGTCATTGTAGAATCGAAATAGCATCAAGAAACCTTCGTGCCATGTGTAACCTGTGCAAGCGCCTGACCCGTCGAATACGGTATGTTCTCATTAACCATAATTTGATTACTGGCATGATATTGATGATGTATTGGTCTCCTTACTTATTTTGGCATCTTGCTACCATGAGGCAAAATTCATCTGTTTGAGGTGAACCTAAATTAATTATGTTATTGGAATTGTTTCGACTTGATGTTGATATGATATTGAGTGTGTAACACTTGTAGTGCCAGTGATTCTTTACAAACAGCTTTGTTGGATAGGAAATTCCCTGTTACCATTAACTTAGCACGAATTATGATTGATAAATCGAACTGTACTTGTGGCTTGATTCTTTCAGTATGGAAAGGAACCCGAGAGGCCGTGGCAGAGGGGGACGAGGCCGCAGAAGAGGCCGAATTCCGATACCACGAGCTAACAGGCGCGCGAATGTGGAACAGAGTTCCGCAGGCAGTGATTCGCCTTCTAGGGACCAATCACACCACACCGGAGAGAATGCACGTGTCGATCCTTACACCGTGATGCAGGGCATGATGGCCCAGATGACCCAAATGGGTCAGCTGATGGAAGCAATGCAGAGGAATACTACCGGTCAACAGCAGGGGCAACAGCCTCCGCCTCTGGTGCCTGGCGGGATCGTGAGCCGGATTATTAGCGACATATCACGTCAGCGACCTCCGACTTTTGAAGGCTCATCTGAGCCTCCTGACATTGTACATTGGATAGAGCATTTCGAGAAACTGTTCGAGATGGTGGAGTGCCCAGAGGAAAATCGAGTTCTTTGTGGCGCCTACTACCTTAGTAAGAGTGCCCATACTTGGTGGCTTTCTGTGAGGCCTGCCGAAGGCGCGAGTACTTGGGAGGAATTCAAGAATCTTATGCTAGATCGTTATTATCCTGCACCCCTCCGTGAAGCCAAACTGTCCGAATTACTAAACCCCGACCCATCGTAAGACGAGGATGTGTTAGCGATTGCCGAAAAATTCCAAGCACTTCTCCCTTTTGCTACGTCAGTTGTCCATTCGGAAGCTGATAAGATCAAATATTTCCTCAAGAGGCTTAAACCCCGAATGAGGATGCAATTACTCAATCACCACTATACGACCTTACCGGAGTTTATTGAGAAGGCTTTGGAGTATGAACTTACTGCGAAAGAGATTTCTAAGAAGCAGCCTCAGTTTTCCAACAAGAGATCCAGGAACCAGACCCAAGGAGACAGTAACCGGGGGGTATTCAAGAAACCCCATCGTGTACCAAATCCTTCTGAGCGGCCACCTATGGCACCGAAACCGGCAGGAACGTACTCTCGGGCAATCAGTTCACCTGTCGTGTGTTATAACTGTGGGGACCAAGGGCATATCAGCTCCAAGTGTCCGAAGCCGGCCGTTGCCTGTCACACTTGCGGGAAGAACGGTGATCGTGCTCGCTATTGCCGGGGTGGACTCGGGCGTGCTCCAGTAGCATCTCTTGCTCCGATGCTTCTTGCTCAGAACGTGCTCCTCCATCCGCTTCTTACCGGACTAAGGCGAACAAAGGGATGGGCCGTGGAAATCAAGTTGGTACACTGCCTTAGGGTTGCAAAACCCAGAGTCTACGAGATGAAGAAAGCCGATGATCCCGGCCGCATTATTGCAGTACTCTCGAGATCCACTCTCGCCCGTTTGTGTTCTTTTTGATACTGGTGCTTCACACTCCTTTTTGTCTAGTTCTTGTTTGAGTCGCTTGCATTTGAATCATGTTACCGATTGTGAACCTTATGTAATTGGTCTACCCGATGGTAGAAGAATTATTGGGAGTCGTGAAGTACGTAATCGTCTGATTAGCATGAACAACCGTGAGTGGTTGTCGACTTGATTGTGGTTGATTTACCTAAAGATGATGTAATCTTGGGTATCGATGGATGGATCGTCACGATGCCGTGCTTAGCGTCCGTAGCGAATGGTTACCGTCACATCGGATGATGGCGTCGAGTGTATTTTCGGGGTGATAATCCCAATCATCTTTGGGAGAGTCATCAGCGCTATGAAGGCTATGAGATTCTTGAACCGGGGATGCATTGGTTATTGGTGTTACATGACTAAGACAGTGGCCACGGTCAACCGATTGATATTCCAGTAGTTCGAGATTATCCAAATGTATTTCCAGACGAGCTTTCGGGAATACCCCCACAGCGAGAGGTAGAATTCACCATTGAGTTGGAGCCAGGGACGTCCCCGCTTTCGAAAGCACCATATTGTATGGCCCCGACTGAGATGCAGGAGTTGAAAAGACAACTCGAAGAATTAACTGAGAAAGGATATGTTCGGCCCAGTGCATCCCCTTGGGGAGCGCCGGTGTTATTCGTACGGAAGAAGGACGGATCGTTGCGTTTGTGTATTGATTACCGGGAGCTGAACAAAGTAACAATTAAGAACAAATATCCTTTACCTCGCATCGATGATCTATTGGATCATCTCCAGGGAGCCGCTGTATTTTCCAAGATCTACTTTAGGTCCGGGTACCACCAATTGCGGATTCGAGAGTCTGACGTCCCGAAGACAGCTTTTCGCACTCGCTATGGGCATTATGAGTTCGTTGTCATGCCATTCGTACTGACTAATGCACCTGCAGTATTCATAGAATTGATGAATCGGGTTTTTATTAATTATCTGTATCGTTTTGTAGTCGTTTTTATTGACGACATCTTGGTCTACTCTCATGATCATGAGGAGCATGAGTGTCACCTCCGCCAGGTTCTCGATGCATTAAGGCGAGAACAACTCTATGGAAAATTTTCTAAGTGTGAATTCTGGATGTCTGAAGTTATTTTTCTGGGTCATGTGATATCAGCAGAGGGAGTAAGAGTAGACCCATAGAAGACGGAAGCTATCCGAGACTGGCTACCCCCGAAGAACGTGAAGGAAGTTCGTAGTTTTCTGGGTCTAGCAGGCTATTACATACGATTCGTGGAAGGATTTTCCAAAATTTCTCAACCGATGACTAATCTGTTGAGAAAAGATAAGAAGTACTTGTGGTTGGAAGCATGTCAACAAAGTTTTGATGAACTCAAAGGTCGATTAATTTCAGCACCTGTTTTAGTACTACCTAGAGGAACAGAAGGATTCGTGGTATATAGCGATGCATCGAGGCAGGGCCTTGGCTGCGTGTTAATGCAGGACGAGAAAGTGATCGCCTATGCGTCCAGACAGTTGCGTCCTTACGAGGTCAACTACCCGACTCATGACTTGGAGTTAGCAGCCGTAGTGTTTGCTTTAAAAATCTGGCGCCACTATCTGTATGGAGTTGCCTGCCGAATTTTTACGGACCACAAGAGCCTGAAGTATATTTTTACCCAGAATGAGTTGAATATGAGACAAAGGAGGTGGTTAGAGCTAATCAAAGACTATGATATCGAGATCCTTTATCATCCAGGCAAGGCAAACGTGGTTGCCGATGCCTTGAGCCGCAAGATGGTGCAGGAGCAGATACTAGCTCGTTTGACCGCCCAGAGGGAGTTGCAATTAGAGTTCATGAGACCAGAGATTAAGGTCTGGATACAACGCATTCAGGGACAACTGTGCATGCTTGAGATTTCACCATCCCTTGATGAGACGGTCAGGACGAAACATATGACCGACCCATTCTTATCCAGAATTCGAGGAGAAATCGATCAGGGGAAGGCCCCTGGATTTGTGGTTCACGAGGATAGACTGTTACGCTTTAAAAATCGAGTGTGTGTACTAGCAGACGAAGAGTTGAGGAATACTATTCTGAAGGAGGCTCATGCTACCCCGTATTCCATACACCCGGGATCGAACAAAATGTATAAGGATTTGAAGCCGTATTATTGGTGGGGTAACATGAAATGGGAGGTTGCCGAGTTCGTTTCGAAATGTTTGGCCTGTCAGCAGGTCATGATTGAGCATCAACGACCAGCTGGCATGATGAAACCGCTTCCGATTCCCGAGTGGAAGTGGGAAGACATATCGATGGATTTTATTACTAGTTTGCCGATGAGCCGTCGAGGCATGAATACGATTTGGGTGGTCGTGGATCGATTGACTAAATCAGCCCACTTCTTGGAGATCAAGGATACTTGGGGCCCTGAGAGATTGGCCCAATTATTCATCAAAGAGATTGTGAGACTGCATGGCACCCCTAAGAGTATTATATCAGATCGGGACGGACGGTTCATGCCGCACTTCTGGAAGGCGGTTCATCGTGCTATGGGTACACAGTTTAACTTCAGTACGGCTTTTCATCCTCACACCGACGGTCAGTCTGAGAGGACAATTCAAACTCTAGAGGATATGTTGAGGGCATGTGCTATCGATTGGAAGCCTGACTGGGAAGCCCAACTGCCGTTGGTAGAATTCACATATAATAACAGTTGGCACGCCTCGATCATGATGGCACCTTATGAAGCATTGTATGGTCGTCGTTGTAGGTCCCCTTTGTGCTGGGACGATTTGTCTGAATCTATTGGTACGGAACCTGATATGTTATTGGCAGCCCGCGAGAAGATTTCCCTGATCAAGAGTCGTCTATTAACGGCCCAAAGCCGCCAGAAATCATATGCAGATAATCGTCGACGACCACTCGAGTTTGAGATTGGTGACCATGTACTAGTCAAAGTATCTCCTACTAGAGGTGTTTTCCGATTCGGGAAGAGAGGCAAATTGAGCCCAAGGTATATTGGTCCGTTTGAGATCCTGGAACGAGTAGGCGACCTAGCCTATCGTTTAGCATTACCACCAGCTTTGAGCCGGATTCACAACGTATTCCATGTATCTCAGTTAAGGAAGTATGTTGCTGATCCAAGTCACGTTATTCAATTCGACGAGGTCGAAATAGCCGACGACCATTCGTATGAAGAACGGCCTGTGCAGATACTCGAGAGAAGAATTAAACAGCTGAGGAACAAGACGATTCCCTTATTAAAAATTCAGTGGTCGAGACATGGAGTCGAGGAAGCTACGTGGGAGACTGAAGATAGCATGCGAGAGAAATACCCCGAACTATTTACCCCTTAGTTTCGGGGACGAAACTCCTTTTTAAGGGGGGGAGTATGTAATACCCTCGCCTTTAATATTGTATTTCATGATTTAAGTTAAGTGTTTTCGCACCATATCTGCGATGTTGTAGCAAGTATCGACGAATTATGTTAAGTTGGATTCATGGTCATTCATACTATATTAGTTGTTGGGTGATATTGGGAGAATTCCATTTATGCTTGTTATAGTACTTAACATACGTTAACCTGTCTTCATAACGTACGCTATATATGTCGCCTTACGTACGTAACATCAATACGTTAACGTAGGTAATGTGGAAGATCCTCCAGCAGTCCGCCTTTCGGCGGGTGGGGCCGAGCGGGGATAGGTGGTCGGGAGTCGATCGCGACAGCCAAGTCAACGGCTATTACGTACGTAATAGCTACATAGTTACGTACGTAACGAATTGCGTGTTTTGAGGCAGTAAGATTTGATGAAATTGGTTACGTACGTAATGATCATAAGATTACGTACGTAAAGGCTATAACGTACGTTAACCACGTTCGTTAACGTACGTAATGTCAAGTTCATATTATAAAAGTATGACTTGCCATTCACTTCCTACTCGACCCTTTTCAACCTCCCAACTGAGGAACGATTCCTTTCCCTTCCAACTTCGTTTCTAAGCCTTTCTAACTTGTGTTGGAGCCTCAACACTTGATTGGTGACTTGGAGAGCTAGAGATTGAAGTGTATCCCTTGAAGTGTTGGTTTTGTTCTTCATTTTAAGGTTGGTCTTTCTTTAACTCATATCAATTCCATGCTTATGATGATGTTAGTAGATAAATACTTCACATAATGTTAGTTTAAACTAGTGCAAACATGATAAGTTAATTGAATCATGCTCAAACTAAGTGAAGATTAACATTGAAGGTATTAGTGTTACTTCTTGTTGTAAATAACTTCATAATGTGATTGTGTTGATAATGATATACTTAAAACCTGATGTATAACATGATAATCGGAAGTTAATTATAGTAGGAACATGTTAGGGATGATATCCTTAATGATTAAAAGTGAGAAATGTTAAATTTGTCTTGAACATTCTATTGATTCTTGAAGGTAGTATGGAACCATGATTTTTGGCCTCTAAAACCTTTGTAATAAAATTATTGGAAAGATTATGTTGACCCTTTGAAGATGATCTTCGCTAGATGGGTTGAAGTTACTTCCAAAATTTCAAGTATCCAATGATATAACTAGGCTTTTAATAAATTCTTCAAAGTAAAACAATGAATGTTGATAGAAGGAAGTTGTAATCTTCATATGTTGGAATTTATCGATTTCGTTAAAGGGTGTTAATCACTACATTAATAGGTTGATAATGTTCTTAAGAGGATTGTGTTGAATATGATTATACAAATGCGGTAGATGAGTAGCCGAATTCCATTTCCTTAATCCGTGCGTGTTAAGAGACGTAAATTAAGATGATGTTCTTAGTTCACTAAAAACTTAAACTTATGTTTCATATAGTAATCAAGTTTTGAATGTAATCGTTGGTAAAATAATGAAGAACGTAATTAAACACAAACTTATATCGTAATTGGAAATGTCGATGATTTGAAAAGATATTTTCACGATATTACATTGATGATAAACTAGACATCAAGTATTTGACATTAAGGTTAGAATATGTGAACGAACATGATAAACATACGATGATTTGTAATAAGAACATTAAAATGATCAATAGGATGATTGATTTATTCAAGTAAATTTACGAATATTATTTATGTAATAATACCATTATCGTACGAATGTGTTGTCGAATGAATTACATTTCATTCAAGGTGCTTGTTCATGTGAGTATTGTTAGACGAGGATACCGTTCGTTTGTCCATTCAAAGAAGGATTATTCATCCACAGAATTGAAGCAAGTTATCTTGCTTGGTTATAATGATGTGTGGATACTTATGATGATTATGCATTTCGTGTATGTGAAACACTTATAAAATTGTGTCTTGTGACTTGAGGTTGTTCTTAATGATGTCCCGTTTTCATCGTGGGATTGTATTCCCAAGTTCGTTACTTTTTGTAATATCCGTATTTTTCTTTCCCTTGTATTTTCGTTTTTGGTGTATTTCTCGATCGTAGTGACCCTCGTGTACTTTTCAGCGTGTCCTTCCTGTCAAACTGTTGAACTGTATTCTCGTTATTGTTGTGCGGAACCACCGTTTCGGGGTTGCCGTGGATCCATTTCGTGTTATTAGTCCCCAAATATTGATTCCTACCGTTTTATTCTCTTTCCGGATCATTTTTATCATTTTGGGACCCAAAAGGGGGTGTGGGCCGCGGCACAAGATATGCGTGCCGCGGCACACAAATTCCTTCAGTTGTTGGTTGAACAAACTGTACTGTGTGCCGCGGCACACCCATCCGTGCCGCGGCACGGTGCGAGCAGTGCCGCGGCACACTGTCGTCTTTGCGCAAACTCGTGTGTCTTCTGCGACCTAAACCCAATCAGACTGGTGCCGCGCACAGCTGCCTTGGCCGCGGCACCTTGGTGTGCCGCGGCACAATGTCGAAACCTGGGAGTAATTTTTTGGCCTGTGCCGCGGCACACTTCGGCTGTGCCGCGGCACACAAAGCGGTCAACTGTGCAACTTCGTCCTTATTAGACGAAATCGGCCATTTCCTCCTTCATTTCACCTGCGCGAGAGAGAGAGGCCTAAGGGGGGAGAACTACTCAGCTTTCTTCATTCGGGGGGTCGATTTTCATCATCTTTCTTCGGTTGTGAGGATCGGATAATCAATCTAACGCGTGTTCTATGGATCTTGGTACTTGAATCCCCAAAGGTAATATTTCTAAAACCCTATTTTCGATTAATTTGGGGGTTTTGGGATTTTCTTCCGATTAGTTCCGTTTTGTTGGTGGATTCATGATGTATACGATTAATATTGTTAGTATCTTTAGTTTTCCTACGGATTAATGGATATTTTGTGGATTTTTACGGAATCGAGAGGGTTTGGTTGTGGTCCGCCCTCGTTGTTATTTTTGGTACGAATATACATGAATCGTAGGCGGGTTTCCGGGTGTATTCCATTTCCATAATCGTTTAGAAGTGGTTGTGATTGTGCTATTCGAATCGTTAGGTTCATTTTCGTCGGTTCCTCGCGGTTGTGCTTGATTCTTCCGTTCCATTCGTGTCAACGTCTATTTAATCGAGGCAAGTATCCTTATGAACTTACGATCTTGACATAGTAGTTTTGTATGAGAAATTGTGTGTGTGTGTATGCTCACTACGGGTTAGATCCGACGGGGTCTCGGTAGGGCTCCACGAAGCTGTGGAACCGCGAGCTTGCTTTTAACCACTGTGGATTAGATCCGACGGGGTCTCGGCAGGGATCCACGAAGCTGTGGGTCCGCGGTTAATTGTGGTGCATTTTTACAAATGTGGTTTGATCATTGGCATTTCCGGAAATGAGTGTTTTGGAACTATGTTTTCTTGAATTGCATGCATTACTATATGTGTAAGATGTAAGTCGTTCATCTGGTTACTTGTACTAGCGTAATTGCTAACCCCTCCGGGTCCGTTTTGGGAAATTCGTTTTATGAATTTCAGTCGGGTTCATCGAGACAATGGGGCTGGACCAAGATATGCGGATGATGGCCGTGCGTGATGATTGTGCACAAGTGGTGTCTTGTTGCTTTCTATCTTTTACCTTTGTGGTCTTTCAACTAATAGAAGTACTCGAGTACTTAAGAACTTTTACTTGTCGGGATTGTATTGTTGTTTATTATGTTGTGATGGATTATGGTGTCATTTTTTACCGGTTAAACCGGGTGAATTATTTTGTTGGGCGTCCTTATGACGAGGTATTTTTCTGTTGTCTCTGTGAGTCGATGAGTATGATGCTTGTTCAGCTTGGTGGGTCCCATGTAGGGATTCACGGCGCTGTAATATACCTCGGATATCCTGGGGGTGTTACAGAAAATGGTATCAGAGCACTAGGTTTATGGATACCTAGGCTTGTCGGTTTATTGGGTCTTGTGGTGTTTTGTTTTGCACATCATCGTCACGCTGCCATGATTCCGGTACTACCAGTGTCCGTAAGTTTTCCTTCCTCTGTTCATTACTTCCTTGTATCGTACCTTTGATTCTCGACTTGTGATTGTTCTTTTCTCGTACTTACCCTCGTATGGCTTTTGCTACTTATTTAACTCCAGTATGGATGCTGGAAGAGGTCGTGGTCACGGTCGTGGTCGTGGACGCGGCCGGGGACGTGGGGCAGCCGGTGGGGCGGCCACGTCACAGTCTTCGGTAGCCGGCAGTACCGGCGACCGTCATAGCCATGCTTCTTCTGAGGAGCGTGCCGACCTCGGTATTGCGGCCGTTATGCAGCAAATGGTGAATCAAATGGCGGCAATAGCTCAGGCGGTTCAGAACCCGGATCAGGCCCACGCTAATCGGGGCGGAGCGGATCGATGGCTCCAAGACGTTATCAAGATGCATCCTCCTCAGTTTTCGGGAGCTTCAGACCCGATTGGCTGGGAAGGGTGGA
This sequence comes from Orobanche coerulescens, assembly GCA_033398695.1. Taxonomy (NCBI): domain Eukaryota; kingdom Viridiplantae; phylum Streptophyta; class Magnoliopsida; order Lamiales; family Orobanchaceae; genus Orobanche; species Orobanche coerulescens. The sequence continues at coordinate 90,172,099 of CM065811.1, read as the reverse complement.
TCAAAGAGATATCTAAGGTCTTCGTTGCCACTAACTGTCCCGAGGAACGTAAAGTCCCTATTGCCCAATACTTTCTCACGGGGGCCTACGGGTGGTGGGAGGCCGTTGGGCCCAAAGATCATCTTTGCCGTGGTGAGTTTCAAGAATTGATGGAGATCGAATATTGCCCGTGGCGTCGGACGAGCTCGGGTACATGCTTTTTATGATGCTCAACCGCGGGATATCCCCGTATCTCAAGCCATTGCTGATTTTAACAAGGAGTTGGGTTATGTGAAGACCCAAGTTGTCGAGGAGAGCGACAAAATTTTCAATTTCTCCAGACGGATGAAGTTGCCGATTCGGGACTATATGTCGGGGCTCGTCTGTACTACCTTGAAAGATTACCAGAGCAGGGCCCTTGATTACGATATGTCTGTGACGGCGAGTGAGGCGGCCCGCGAGAGTAAGAAGCAGAAGTCCGCCGGGAATTTTTCGAGCCATAAAGGTGGGAGTCAGCAGAAATTTCAGTCTGCTAACTTTTCCGCTGGTGGTGGCCCAGCTCGATCTACTAGGTTTCCCCGTAGGACTGCCAGTGCCCCTTCTCGAGAGGTGAAATGCTTTAGCGTGGCGGCAGGCCACATCGGTCGTATTTGTCCGAACCCTTTGGCGTGTAATCGGTGTGGCGGTCGGGTCACAAAGGTGCTTCTGTCTTGAGAGGAGAAAATCCTTGGTGCCGGGCTTCCATTCCAGCGCCTAGGGAACCAAGTGTGAATCGAGGATCGTTTGCTCCTCAATCTCCGCCGAGTGCTAGTCGGGAGAGATCGGGTCGACCCTCTAAGGGGAGCTTCCAGTGTCGGCTCAGCCCACCCGCGTGTCTATGAGATGCGGAGAGCCGATGACCCAGCGGCTACCGTGGCGACAGGTACCGTTTATATTCTTTCTCATCCTGTCAGTGTGCTTTTCGATTCCGGTGCTACGCATTCGTTCATATCTCTGGATTGTGTGCGCCGTTTGAGTCTCGACCGTTTGACGCCTTGTGAGCCCTTCATCGTTAATCTTCCTAGCGGTGATAGGATTGTTGGTGATCAGGAGGTTCGAGACTGTTCTGTGTTTATTTGTGAGAGGGCTTGGCCCTCTAATCTTATTGTCGTGGGTATTGAGGGTGAGGACTTAATTCTCGGGGATGATTGGCTCGAGCGGCATGGTGCAATCATGAACTACCGCACGAGAATCATCACCATGTTAGCCGATGATGGCATTTGAGCACTCTTTCGCGAGGCGAAAGAGGGGAACCAGAATTGCTATTAACGCCTTGAAGGCGATGAGACTCCTGCGAAAGGGGTGTACCGGCTATTGGTGCTACGCCTTGAAGGCGGAGAGTGGTGGAGTCGAGCTTTCGTCGATTCCAAACGTTAATGAGTTTCCTGATGTTTTTCCTAACGAGTTACCGGGATTGCCACCAGATCGTGAGGTCGAGTTCGCTATAGAGTTAGAGCCGGGTGCGGCTCCTATTTCGAAGGCGCCCTATCGCATGGCACCTTCAGAGATGTCCGAGTTGAAGAAGCAGTTGAGTGAGCTTCTTGAGTCGGGGTATGTTCGACCGAGCGCCTCGCCTTGGGGCGCACCGGTCCTGTTTGTGCGGAAGAAGGATGGTTCACTACGTTTGTGTATCGACTATCGCAAACTAAACAAAGTGACCATCAAAAACAAGTATCCTTTGCCGAGAATTGACGACTTATTCGACCAGTTGCAGGGAGCTGCGGTATTCTCGAAGATTGATTTGAAATCGGGATACTAACATCTCCGGGTGAGAGAGTCCGATGTGCCGAAGACAGCTTTTCGGACGAGATACGGACATTATGAGTTTGTAGTTATGCCTTTCGGGTTAACTAATGCGCCATCGGTATTCATGCAGTTGATGAACAAAGTCTTTATCGAGTATTTGGATAAGTGTGTCGTCGTCTTCATTGACGATATTCTTATTTATTCGAGGAACGAGGAAGAGCATGCCCATCATTTGCGGATAGTGTTAGACATTTTGAGGGCCGAGCAACTCTATGCGAAGTTCTCGAAATGTGAGTTCTGGCTGAAGGAAGTGATGTTTTTGGGTCACGTGATTTCAGCCGAGGGGGTTCGTGTAGATCCGCAGAAGATCGAGGCGGTATTGGATTGGGCACCGCCCAAAAACGTGAGAGAGCTCCGTAGTTTCTTGGGTTTGGCTGGCTACTACCGTAAGTTCGTCGAGGGTTTCTCGAAACTGGCTCGACCACTTACACGCTTGCTCCAAATTCGAGAAGTTCGTCTGGAATGACGAGAGGCGTCAGCTTTTGAGGAGTCAAGAAGCGTTTGACTTCAGCTCCGGTTTTGGCGTTGCCATGTGGCAACGAGGGATTCGCCGTTTATAGCGATGCTTCGGGTCAGGGTCTTGGGTGCGTATTAATGCAGCACGACAAGACCATTGCCTTTGCGTCGAGATAGTTGAGGCCGTATGAGCTTAACTACCCTACTCATAATTTGGAGTTAGCGGCAGTCGTATTTGCGCTCAAGATTTGGCGTCACTATCTTTTCGGCTCCACATGTCAGATTTTTACTGATCATAAAAGTCTAAAATACATATTTACTCAGCGGGAGTTGAATATGAGACAGAGGAGGTGGTTAGAGCTGATTAAGGATTATGACCTCGAAATCCTTTATCATCCGGGCAAGACGAACGTCGTGGCCGACGCCTTGAGTCGGAAACCGATTGCATTGCGATCGCTTGAGATCCTTACGTCTCAGTCCGAGCTTCAGCGAGCTTTAATCGAGTTAGATGTTGAGGTTCTGTTGCCGGCTGGGATTATCACCTCGAAAAATACACTCGAAACCATCATCAGAAGTGACGGTTACCATCCATTTGCAGACACTAAGTATGGCACCATGACGATCCATCCAATCGATACCCAAGATTATATCATCCTTAGGTAAATCGACTACAATCAGATTTGACAACCACTCACAGTCGTTCATACGAATCGGACAGTCCTGGACTTCACGATTGCCAATAATTCTTCTACCATCAGGTAGACCAATCACATAGGGCTCACAATTGATAACATGGTCTAGAGGAAAACAACTTAAACAAGAAGAATATATAAAGGAGTGTGAAGCACCGGTATAAAAAAGAACACACACCGGCTCAGAGTGGATCTCGAGTATACCTGCAATCATGCTGGCCTCGGGATCGTCAGCTTTTTTCATTTCGTAGATCCTGGGTTTTGCGGCTCCTGCACCATGTGCACCACTTTGATTCCCATGACCTGTTCCCTTGTTTGCCGCGGTAGTCTGATAAGAAGCGGACGGAGGCACACGGTCCTGGACAACAGACTAATTTGGAGTATGAGACGCCATTGGTTCACGTCCGGGCCCATTTATGCAAAAACGATCACGATGCCCATTCTTCCCGCAAGTATGGCATGCGACGGCCGGCCTCGGGCATTTGGAGCTGTCGTGCCCCTGGTCTCCACAGTTATAGCACATAACAGATGAGGGAACCGCTCGAGAGTGCAATCCGTCTGGTTTCGACGCCATGGGTGGTCGATCAGAAGGGTTTGTCAATGACTGGGGCTTCCTGAATGTCCCCCGGTTACTCTCAGTCTGGTTCTGGTTCCTGGACCTTTTGTTGTTGGATTGTGGTTGCTTCTTAGAAATCTCCTTCGCGGTGAGCTCGTATTCCAGAGCCTTCTCGATGAACTCTGGCAGGGTCGTACAGTGGCGATTCAACAGATGCATTCTCATTCGGGGTTTAAGCCTCTTGAGAAAATATTTGATCTTATCAGCCTCTGTTCGGATAATTGTCGTGGCGAAAGGAAGAAGTGCCTGAAATTTCTCGGCAACAGATAATACATCATCGTCTTCAGACGGGTCGGGGTTCAGCAGTTCTGACAGTTTGGCCTCACGGAGTGGCCCTGGATAGTAACGGTCTAGCATGAGGTTTTTAAATTCCTCCCAAGTATAAACACCATCAGCTAGCCTCACTGAAAGCCACAAGGTATGAGCGCCTTTGCTAAGATAGTATGCAGCTACCGAGATGCGGTTCTCTTCCGGGCAGTCCACCATCTCGAAAAGTTTCTCAAAATGATCGATCCAGTGCACAATGTCAGCAGGATCAGAGGAGCCTTCAAAGGTCGGAGGTCGCTGGCGATAGATGTCGCTGATGATCCGACTCACGGGTCCGCCAAGCACAGGAGGAGGATGAGGCCCTTGTTGCTGTCCAGTAGTGGCCCTCTGCATAGCTTCCATTAGTGTTGGGTATTCTATGTATCGAATACAAAATAATCGGAGTAAAAACGCAGCGGAACAATAAAAGTGAAAACCCAATTTAGGATCGCATGCAGTAATTTAATTGTTTAATTAAAGAGTTAATCGAATTACCTTAATCCGATTGAACAAATCTAGATCCGGACTAGAAGCAGATGAATATCTCCTTCCTCTTCTGGTGATCCACACACGAACAATTCCACAAGCCGGATTGCTAGATCCTTACGAATAATATTGATAAATAGTACAACACAAATTCCTTACTAGAAGGATTGTACTATTGATCAAGATCAACTAAGGGAAGAGGAACGACCGACTCCGTTCTCCTACAGTATAATGTAGATGGCCGATTTTTCTTCTTCTTGAAGGGCCGATTTTAGGTCTTAATTTCTAATGACAACTCCTTGTCCAAGACCTTATATTTATACTAAGTAAACCCTAGATTCAATAATCTAGTATTTGCTTAGTTGCCCCTCAACTTATTAAATAATACAATATATATAATATCCAATATTATATATATTACTTTATTATTTAATCTCCTTATAAATATAATATCCAATATTATATTTATTATTCCCAGTTGATATTTATTCCTACTTGTCTATAATTGTCGTATGTGCGACCCAAAAGGCTTATATTATGTTGGCAATTATTTAATACCTTATTAAATAATAAATCATAAGCGGCCTCTAGCAAGACATTATGATTACCCAAATAATATAAGTTAATAGTCCATTAAACCTTTTAACGTGTCAAATCCCTTTGTCTTGCGATATCATATTTGAACTAAGTCATGGAGTCTGTCATACTTATTTATGTTCAAATGCTTTCTCGATCTTAAGTAGACTGATTGAATCAAATGACTCTTCATTTGAGCATGGCCATGCATTTCCTTCAGTCCTACTTATCGAGGGGCCCAGCAGATATCTCTCTCACTTAAGAGAGGGACAAATCCCCATCTTGATTATTCATTGCCCTCTACATGACTCCCACTAATCCCGATCGCTAACCTTTATGATCACCATGTTTCGTATGACGTTGGATTACGTCAAGGCATAGCAGATTATCATGTTGGACTCTATGATAATCTCGGGTTCAAGGATTTATTGACATACCGTATTGAGATTCACTTATGACATTTCCATGCGGTGATCTCAATGCGGGTCGGTCGAGATTAGTTCTCCAACCAATACCCATAAGATTGATCCGTACCAAACGCAAAATCATCCGATGATTATCAATCAAACTTAAACAAGTATAAAAATCAATTGATTATCTACTCAACTCGATTTAACAAGTGACATATGAATAATCTTATTATTCGTGAAGAACTATTATTCGATTATTAAAAAATTAAAACATGCACACATTATAATAATCAACGAAATAAATGATATCAAATAACTTTATTTAAATGTGACAATTACAAATCTAGGCACATCGAATGTCCTAGGGCACTATTCCCAACAATCTCCCACTTGCACTAGGACCATTCATTCATGACCTTTAGTCCTATCGCTCTAGCATGCTCAACATGCTTTCCTTGTGAGAGAGGCTTGGTAAGTGGATCTGCAACATTCTCTTCCGTTGCTACTTTGCATATTGTAATATCTCCTCGTCTGACGATCTCTCTGACTAGGTGATATTTTCTGAGTATATGTTTGGAATTATGATGGGACCTAGGCTCTTTAGCTTGTGCAATAGCACCATTATTGTCACAATAAAGGCTTATGGGACCCTGGATGGTTGGCACCACTCCTAGTTCGGTAACGAACTTCTTGATCCATACGGCTTCCTTAGCTGCATCCGATGCCGCCAGGTACTCAGCTTCTGTAACAGAATCAGCAACCGTGCTTTGCTTGGAACTCTTCCAACTCACAGCACCTCCATTCAATACAAACACATAACCAGATTGCGATTTGAAATCGTCTCTGTCGGTTTCAAACTTGCATCGGCGTAACCTCTTCTGACCCATTTCGTTTCCCACCCTCCATAAACTAGGAAATCATCCTTGGTTCTTCTCAAGTACTTTAGGATGGTTTTCACTTTCTGTCGATGACTTTCACTGGATTCGATTGGTATCGACTTGTCATACTAAGAGCAAACGATACATCCGGGTCGAGTACAAATCATGGCATACATGATCGATCCAATAGCCGATGCGTATGGTATCTTGCTCATACGTGCTCGCTCATCAGAGTCTTAGGACTCGAGTCTCACTCGGATGAATGCCATGTGACATTGGCAAGAGTCCTCTCTTGGAGTCTTGCATATTGAACCTCTTCAATATTTTATTAATGTATGTACTTTGACTCGCACCAATCAATCTCTTTGATCTATCTCTATAGATCTTTATCCCAAGAATATAAGCAGCTTCTCCTAAGTCTTTCATTGAGAAACAACTTCCCAACCAAGTCTTGGTATGCGCAAGGTGGGAATGTCATTTCCAATGAGTAATATGTCATCTACATATAAGACTAAGAAAACAACTATTCTCCCACTAACCTTCTTGTACACACAAGGTTCATCTTCATTTTGAATGAACCCAAACTCTTTGTGATTTCATCAAAACGAAGATTCCAGCTCAGAAGCCTGCTTCAACCCATAAATGGATCTTTGAAGCTTGCAAACCTTTTTAGAATTTTACGGATGAACAAAACCTTCGGGTTGTGTCATATACACATCCTCGAGTAAGTTTCCATTAAGGAATCTTTGTTTTGACATCCATTTGCCATATTTCATAATCATAGTATGCGCAATGGCAAATAAAATTCTAATTGATTTAAGCATGACTCTTGGCGAAAAGGTCTCATCATAGTCAACACCATGAATGCATACATAACCTTTTGCCACTAGTCTAGCTTTATAGGCTTGCATTATCATCCATGTCTTTCTTCTTTTATAGACCCATTTGCACCCAATGGTTTTAACACCCTCAGTGGATCTATCAAGTTCCAAACTTGATTGTCATACATGGATTGCATCTCGACTTCATGGCTTCTAGCCATTCCTCGAACTCGGTCCTCAAGGCCTTCAGATAGGTACTAGGCTCATCATCTATGAGCGATGCATCATCATCCTCCGTTACGAGATAACCATATCTCTCAGTTCATGTCGCATCCTATCGATCTGCGTGGGACTTGTGTACTTTGAATGGGCTCTTCAACTGTTTGTTGAGCTTGTTCGGTTTCCATCGGTGAAGCGATGTCTTCTTGTGGTTCTCGATTTTCCTCGAGAATTACTCTTCTCCCACTGTCTCTTTGGAAATAAATTCCCTTTCTAAGAATACAAGATTTCGAGCAACAAACACTTTGTTCTCTCATGGCTTGTAAAAGTAATATCCTTTAGTTTCCTTAGGATATCCCACAAATAAACATCTTTCGTATCCGGGCCAGCTTGTCAAACACTTGGCGCCTTACGAACGCTTCGCAACCCTGATCTTTAGAAAAGACAAGTTTGGTCTTTTACTACTATTTCTCAAATGGTGTCTTTTCAACCGCTTTAGATGGAACACGGTTAAGGGTGAATGTCAGCTGTTTCTAAGGCGTGGCCCCAAAATGATAATGGAAGCTCTGTTCGACTCATCATGGATCGAACCATATCTAATAAAGTTCGATTCCTCCTCTCGGACACTCCGTTATCTTTGAGGTGTGCCGGGAGGAGTAAGTTGCGAAACAATTCCACAACTCCTAAGATGATCATCGAATTCTTGGCTCAAGTATTCCCACCTCGATCCGATCGAAGGGCTTTAATTGTCTTGCCAAGTTGATTCTCAGATTTCATTCTCGAATATTTTGAACATTTCAAAAGATTCATGTTTATACTTCATAAGATAAACATATCCATATCGGCTAAAATCATCGGTGAATGTAATGAAGTATTGGTATCCGCCTCGGCATGAGTGCTAAGAGGTCCGCACACATCGTATGTATTAGGCCTAATAGATCACTAGCCCTTTCTCCATGACCGTGAAAGGATTCTTCGTCATCTTGCCCAATAAACAAGATTCGCATGTCCCATATGATTCATAGTCAAAAGAGTCTAAAAGTCCATCATTATGGAGTTTAGAAATGCGTTTCTCGTTTATGTGACCAAGTCGACAATGCCATAAGTAAGTCGGATTAGAATCATTGAGCTTAGGTTTCTTGGATGCAATGTTATAGACTTCCAAAGTGTCGGACTCATCTAGATCAATATTGTAAAGGCGATATAACTTTGCGACCATAAAGCAAGTCATCAAAGAAAATACGAATGATCTTATTCTTAATAAGAAAATCAGTAACCTTCACAATCTAATGTAGAAATCAAATAATATTCCTATTCATAGCAGAACATAATAGCAATTGTTCAAAACTAACAAAAGCCCATTGGGCAAAACTAGATCATAAGTTCCTACGGCTAGTGCAAAGAACTCTTGCTCCATTGCCGACTCTTAGATCTACTTCCCTTTCTTCGATTCTCTCGCTTCAACCCCCGCACATTTGTACAAATGTGAGATCCACATCCAAGATCTAATACCCAGGAGTTAGAGGTAGATAAGTTAACTTCTATAACAAATATACCGTGGCAGTCTCACTCTTGGTACGCTTTTAGCTCTTCCAAGTAAATCTTGCAATTTCTTTTCCAATGTCCTGGTTTATTGCAATGATGGCAATTTCCATCTTTGGGAGCTTTAGCCTTGAAACCCGGCCTAGTAGGGTCTTTAGATTTGGCAACTTTTGCCTTACCCTTGCCCTTGCCTTTGTTCTTAAAGGATTTCCCTTTCACGACCATCAACACATGGTTTGGTTTCTTCTTAATATTCTCGCTCACCGTTTTAAGCATCCCATGCAAATTTCGAGAATGGACTTCTCCATCTCATTCATATTATAGTTCATAATGAACTGACCGAAACTTTCGGGCAATGAGTTTAGGATCACATCCGTGGAGTGCTCCTTAGAAAGTGGAAAACCAAGCCTTTCAAGATGATCAATATATCCTTTCATCTTGAGCACGTGAGCGCCGACATGTCCCTCAACCATCTTGCAAGCATACAAGGCTTGAAAGGTCTCATACCTCTCTTGCCTAGCATGCTTCGAGAAAGTTTCCTTGAGGTGAGCATTTAGCTCATAAGCTTCCATTTCCTCCGATTCTTACAAGTTCTCGACAAATGGTGGCCAACATAAGACAACCGACATCAATGGAATCATCACAATGTTTCTTCCATTTGTCTTTTGTTGCTTTATTTGCATTGTCAGCTGGCTCATCGGGAATTTCTTCCTCAAGAACATACAACTTTCTTTCTTGCTTGAGAACTATTCTCAGTCTCCGGATCCAATCCAGATAGTTGCTGCCATTTTCTTTCAAATTGTCCTTCTCAAGGACGGATCGCAGTGAAATGGTGGATGTGTTGTTTGATGCCATTCTACAAAATTCAATATGCAAAATATTTAGTCACATTATTTTATTTCTCGAAAAATACTCCCACTAAAACAAAGTACCCTCAATTTACAACATTTGTAATTTTAGTGGGCTAAGATCCCATTTCGCACAATCCTAAACTCAGCTTTGGCATGACGCCTAGAATTGAACTACTTTAGGTGGATAACTCTTTATCGATTACATCATATGTAACTCTTAGATTATGTCATGGGATTTGGCATCGTATGCCCAAGCATGTTATAATCCCATCTTATGCCTTAAGGTTCAAAACTATTTTGATTTCCAAATTCATTAAACGTATAGGTATCACCATTACCTATCCTACCTTACTAAGATAATCCGAGTGCCCAGCTTTGGCATGACCCACTCATGATGATCGAAGTCTTGATAGGTGTTTTTCAAATGAACGGCATTAAAATTTTAACGAGGGATTTTTATCCTATGTTAATGTCTATGTTTGCTAACATACATCTAAACATACATAGCATCACATACATGCATAAATTTAAACATACATCGCATCACATGACAATAAAGCATAGGACCGTGTATAGCATGACCATAATCCTAACGTGATTTTCATGAGCCAACATGAAAATCACAAAGGTCATCTAAAGGGTTAAATATGGTCTTCATTGATCTTCCAACTCCTTGGAACGTCATACGCGATCAATTTGCTCCTCGAGTCCATCTATCTCGTCCTTCTTGTCTTCATTACATTAATGAAATTTAATACTACACTAATAAATTAAATTACAAGAAGTACAAACGACACGCAGGCCGTAAAATAATAAACAATTTAAATAGACGACTACAGCCGTAAAACCAATTATAATTAAACGACACGCAGCCGTAAAACCAACCCATAAGAAATTAAATTATCCAATCACATTGGTCAATTTATGGTCATGTCATACACCACACACATACCATAAATAATTATCAAATAATTAATAAAGCATGTAATATACTAAATAATCAATTTATCCGACAATCGCACAATAATTAAAATTTGTGTCATCTCATGAACAAATCGACTCGCCGAGATGGCTGCCACGAGATCTGGGCACGGGTTTGCCCGGTTCGAAACTCCGGCGTTGCAGCTTGCAACATTTTGCAACTATTATTTCCAAATTTACTTTTATAACAAAAGGACTTATAAAAGGAACTACCGAAAAGTTACCAAAACAAGATCCAAATGAGATGGAAAGTGGTGTCAAGGATAGCCGATCGGCGCGGATCGAATCCCAGTTTTTGCGGAAGTATTTTTGCAATATTTAAAATAGATTTACTTGCCTTTAATAAAACCTTCCGTAAATTATTTCCAAAACAAACTCGCAGCGCACATGGTAAGTCGCTAGGCAGCTGCCCTGGACCTCCAGGGTTCGAACCCCTGGTGATGCAAAATCATATTTTGCTAATTAATACAACTCGCTGGTCCAGCCCGACCCGACCGGACCCGACCCGAATCTGCCCGACTCCGCCAGATCGTTTCCGTATCAGCTTCGATGCAGCTTTTGCGAAAAATCCGTAAAATTATTTTTGACGATCCGATTTAATCAAATTAAACTTAAAAAATATTTTATAAAATCTATATTTTATAAACATAATCAGAACATAATTTACACATAAATATGTTCTACATAAACAATTAAATTACATGCAAGTTGTCTCCGATACCACTGTTGGGTATTCTATGTATCGAATACAAAATAATCGGAGTAAAAACGCAATGAACAATAAAAGTGAAAACCCAATTTAGGATCGCATGCAGAATTTAATTGTTTAATTAAAGAGTTAATCGAATTACCTTAATCCGATTGAACAAATCTAGATCCGACTAGAAGCGGATGAATATCTCCTTCCTCTTCTCGGTGATCCACACACGAACAATTCCACAAGCCGGATTGCTAGATCTCATTTAATAATATTGATAAATAGTACAACACAAATTCCTTACTAGAAGGATTGTACTATTGATCAAGATCAACTAAGGGAAGAGGAACGACCGACTGCTCTCCTACGGTATAATGTAGATGGCCGATTGATCTTCTTCTTGAAGGGCCGATATTAGGTCTTATTTTCTCGGTTACAACTCCTTGTCCAAGACCTTATATTTATACTAAGTAAACCCTAGATTCAATAATCTAGTATTTGCTTAGTTGCCCTCAACTTATTAAATAATACAATATATATAATATCCAATATTATATATATTACTTTATTATTTAATCTCCTTATAAATATAATATCCAATATTATATTTATTATTCCCGATCTTGATATTTATTCCTACTTGTCTATAATTGTCGTATGTGCGACCCAAAAGGCTTATATTATGTTGGCAATTATTTAATACCTTATTAAATAATAAATCATAAGCGGCCTCTAGCAAGACATTATGATTACCCAAATAATATAAGTTAATAGTCCATTAAACCTTTTAACGTGTCAAATCCCTTTGTCACGCGATATCATATTTGAACTAAGTCATGGAGTCTGTCATACTTATTTATGTTCAAATGCTTTCTCGATCTTAAGTAGACTGATTGAATCAAATGACTCTTCATTTGAGCATGGCCATGCATTTCCTTCAGTCCTACTTATCGAGGGGCCCAGCAGATATCTCTCTCACTTAAGAGAGGGACAAATCCCCATCTTGATTATTCATTGCCCTCTACATGACTCCCACTAATCCCGATCGCTAACCTTTATGATCACCATGTTTCGATGACGTTGGATTACGTCAAGGCATAGCGATTATCATGTGGACTCTATGATAATCTCGTTCAAGGATTTATTGACATACCGTATTGAGATTCACTTATGACATTTCCATGCGGTGATCTCAATGCGGGTCGGTCCAAGATAGTTCTCCAACCAATACCCATAAGATTGATCCGTACCATACGCATAATCATCCGATGATTATCAATCAAACTTATACTAGTATATTAATCACTTGAGTCTCTACTCAACGCGATTTTACCAGGGACATTTGAATAATCTTATTATTCGTGAATAACTATTATTCGATTATTATAATATTAAAACATGCACACATTATAATAATCAACGAGAAATAAATGATATCAAATAACTTTATTTAAATGTGACAATTACAAATCTAGGCACATCGAATGTCCTAGGGCACTATTCCCAACAATTAGTTGACCATCTGGGTCATCTGCATCATCATGCCCTGCATCACAACGTAAGGATCGACACACGCATCCCACGCCCACTGTGGTGCGATTGATCCCTAGAAGGTGAACCATTGTCTGTGGAACTATGATCCATATTCGCACGTCTGTTGGCTCGAGTTATCGGGATTCGGCCCCTTCCTCGGGCTCATCCCCCTCTGCCACGACTTCTCAAATTCCTTTCCACACTGAAAGAATCAATTATAATGATAATCGTAAGTACAGTTCAAGAGACTATTCAAAAATTCATGCTAAGTCAATAGAAACAAGGGATCACATATTCAAGGAAACGGTTCACAATTAATTATCGACACCATGAATGTCGCACCGAATATTACATCGACGTCAAGTCGAATAATTTCAATCATTTAATTAATCCAGCATTTATCTCGAATTACTAATCAGATAAATCCTGTCGCAAATCCTCAAAATAACAAGATCAACAAAGAGATCCATCCCGATATCAATATCATGCCAGTAATTAAATCATGGCTCATAAAGTACATACCTTATTTGGCTCGTAGGGTCAGGCGCTTTGCACAGGTCACACATGACACGAAGGTCTCTTGATACTAGTTCATTTCACAATGACTGATAAAAAGAAAACAACTCTCTGATTCCATCTTCTGTAAGATCCCAAAAAGGCGACTATTACAGTGCCGTGGACCCATACTGGGACCCACCAGGCGATATCCAAAAACGGATTAAATAAGTATTACTTGTGATACCGAACCACAATAAATAGTCATTACTCCGATTAGGAGTTTATTAAAAATATGGCCAACGGCCTTATGATACACAAGATCCGAAAATATAAGTATAAACCATATGGAGATGGAATATACTTCAAAATACCAATACAACCAGATAGTAATTTAAATGAAACAGAAACAAGGTAACATTACACGGTTTAACATAACCGGACAACAAATGGTTTGGGGCCCACGAACTAGTATCCTTCGAACCCTTCGCCGTCAACATGCTCTTCCCGTGCCTTGCCTTTGCCTCGACCTAAAATATAATACAAGTATTTCGCCCAAAAACACAGGGTCAGATATACATGATAATTAATTCTTCCGACATTATACAATTCACATATATAGATCTCAAGGAAATCATCCCGGCTATTAATCATACCCCTCGGGCGTATGAAACAATCAGTCACAAACCGTCGAACACATCCAATCATACATGGACTATGAACGATTAATAATATGGATCATGATGGACATCACAGTACGCCTGATCCGGAAATGTGTCCGTGTACATGTCCACCCGATATACGGAATCCAGAATATACGTGTGACAATGTACCTAATTATCCTCACGAACTACGTTTCGTGTGCATAGTCCAATACGGAAATATCCACGCATGACTATATATGTGCCTGGCTAAAAATCCTACACAATAACCAATCAGAACACAGATATGATTCCGGATATGTCACGATACAACATGACAAAAAATTCAATAAATACATATCCGATTAAGGATCAAGAAAACTCACCGAAGTGACAATAAAGGCCAACGAGATCAACGATTCAAAGTGACGTACTTGGGAATGCAACCCCATGACGAAAATGGAATAACGTCAAAGATAATCTCAAATCATGACAAACATTACATAAACATTTCATACACTTGAAGTGTATAACCATCACAAGAATCTAATCATCATTATAACCAAGCAAGATAACTTGCCTCAATACAGAGACGAGAAGAGTCCTCTTCTTGTCGAAACGAACGAACGGTCCTCGACTAATATCGTTTACTCGAACAATCAACCTTAAACGAAATACATTTTACTCAATAACATATTCGTATAATTATCAATATAGGTTTAGTAAGACGACACCCTACAATCCATTAGAATAGTTTGCTATCTCAAAATATCGAAGTCTTATGCCAAGAGTTCTTTTTACCTCATTGCAACCATAAAATTGGTTCACAATACTTTTACCGAATGTTAACATGATTCTTCATAAATAAGAATTCTATCAAGAACATGTTGAATAACCAATTATGATGTTAAGATTACCTTATGATGATTAAACTTTCCAAAATATTAAAATGTTGAAAGGACAAAATCTGCACAATTATATTCATCCACCTCTCATCTAAGTTGAATATTAAGCTTACAACAAGGTTATTAGCTATGAGATTTCACCATATTCATGAAGGTTATCAAAATCATTCTTTACAAAGCTGGAAGATTCTTTAACATCATTTATGAAATCACCTATCTTAGGTTTTAGAATTACCACACTAATTTCCTAACATTCAACAAGGTGTTCCTATCAATCTTCTTGGATTAGTGAATCTGAACCATAATAATGATAAAGTTTCTAAGGTTTCTGAAATAAGGAAACATTTTACTATCTCCAAGCATTGGCAAGTTCTTCTCAAGGTAAATGAATATCAAGCATGGTGTTTAAATACTCTATGATATCAATTTTTATTGTTTAAATCCAACTAAGGTGAGGTCAACCGATTCAAAGATGTTCTACTGAGCTAAATTCGTCCAGCAAGATGAGTATGATAGTTACAACATGGTTAATATCACTATATCATCAAGAATACATCCACCTCAAACCCTCATTTATCATATTCATCAAGAAGTGTGAAAAAGTTTAATTAAAACCATGTTTTACTTGATTAATCTAACCCTAGGTGAAGTATAATTCGTTACTAACATCAACATATGAAAACAATACAGAGAAGAAAGTACACCTACCTCTAGAAACGAAGAACAACCTCAACGCTACGAGAAAGTACACTCCAAGCTCAAGAACACCTTCTAATCTTCAAGGAAATGAGCTCCACTCCAAGATTTAAGGCTTAAAAGCAAGTTGGAGGAGGTTGATATCAATTTGGGAGTGCAGAGGGACGATATATGGAGAGAGAATCAGTTTAGAGTTGCGAAGAAATGAAAAACAGTCTGGTCCTATAAATAGACTGTGCAGACTTAGCGCACGCTATCGGGAAGCTTTAGCATACGCTAACACACTTACGTACGCTAACTGGTTAATATTACGTACGTAAGCGGCTTACAGTGGCTACTGTCTTCAATCCGCAGGCTATTAGCGCACGCTAATGAAAAGGGGCTATGCACGCTAATAAAAGTTGACTCTGGCCGACACGACAGCTCAGACATCACCCACATGCATGCCAATGGATAACAAGTTCACGTGCTGAAGTCAACTGATGTCAGATTCCTTCTTAGCGTACGCAACAAAGAAGTCATTACGTACGTTAAGGCACAAGATTAACGTACGTTAATCATGCTATGTAGCGTACGCTACATCAACAGAAAAAGTTCAAAAATTCAACTCTCTAATTAACATCGAATCATCACGTATGAAATGAAATAACAACGATATGAAGTTCAAATCTATAACACCTCAACATAATACTAAATGCAACGATTCATGATAATCAGATTATCCGAATAATACAACGACAGGTAAAAACGAAAAATTACAGTTGGATATTACATACTCGCCCCCTTAAAAAGAATTTCGTCCTCGAAACTAAGGGGTGAATAACTCGGGGTATCTCACTCGCATACTATCCTCGGTTTCCCGCGTAGCCTCCTCGACTCCATGTCGTGACCACTGAACCTTCAGTGGCGGATCGTCGTGTTCCGCAATTGCTTGATCCTCTTCTCGAGTATCCGCACAGGATGCTCCTCGTACGAATGATCTTCCGCTAATTCAATCTCTTCGAACTGAAGTACATGGCTCGGATCAGCAACATATATCCTCAATTGGGAGACATGAAACACGTTGTAAATCTGACTCAAAGCCAGTGGCAAAGCTGGTCGATATGCCATATCACCTACACACTCCAAAACCTCAAACGGCCCAATGTACCTCCGGCTCAGCTTGCCCTTCTTCCCGAAACGAAAAACACCTCGGGTAGGAGACACCTTCATTAACATATGGCCACCAACCTCGAAATCAAGCAGTCGTCGACGGTGGTCAGCATAGGACTTCCGTCGACTTTGAGACATTAACAACCGACTCCTAATCAAAGTGATATTCTCACGGGCTGATAACAACAGATCGGGTTCCGTACCCTGAGATTCTGACAGTTCATCCCAACACAAAGGGATCTACAGCGACGTCCATACAATGCCTCATATGGAGCCATCTGAATCGAAGCATGCCAACTATTATTATAAGTGAATTCCACCAAAGGTAGCTGGGCTTCCCAATCGTCCTTCCAATCAAGAGAACATGCTCTCAACACATCCTCTAGAGTTTGGATGGTTCTCTCAGACTGACCATCGATCTGCGGATGAAAAGCCGAACTAAAATTCAACTGCGTGCCCATCGCACGATGAACTGCCTTCCAGAAGTGCGATACGAATCGCCCGTCACGATCCGATACAATACTCTTGGGGGTACCATGTAACCTCACAATTTCCTTAATAAAAAGTTGGGCCAGTCTTTCGGGACCCCACTTATCCTTAAACTCCAAGAAGTGGGCTGACTTGTTCAGACGGTCCGCAATCACCCAAATCGTATTCATTACTCGACGACTCATCGGCAAGCTAGTGATAAAGTTCATAGATATATCCTCCCATTTCCACTCGGGAATCGGGAGCAGTTTCAGCATTCCTGCGGGTCGCTGGTGCTCAATCTTAACCTGCTAACAGGTTAAACATCTCGAAACGAATTTGGCAACCTCACGTTTCATATTCCCCCACCAATAATTCTGCTTCAAATCCTTATACATCTTGCTAGATCCCAGGTGAATAGAGTACGGGGTAGCATGGGCTTCTCTCATGATAGAGTTCCTCAACTCTTCGTCTGTGGGTATACAAACTCGATTTCTAAAGCATATCAATCCGTCCTCATGGATCACGAATCCAGGGGCTTTCCCTTGAGTTACTTCATCCCGAACTCGAGATAAGAATGGGTCCGTAACTTGCTTCGATCTGATCATATCATCAAGAGACGAAGAAATCTCAAGGGTGCAAAGTTGTCCCTGAACACGCTGTAACCAAACTTCAATTTCTGGCCTCATAAGGTCTAACTGCAACTCCCTTTGTGCTGTCAAGCGGCTCAGCATCTGCTCCTGCACTGACTTACGGCTCAAAGCGTCGGCAACCACATTTGCTTTTCCCGGATGATAAAGGATCGCGATATCATAGTCGTTGGTTAATTCTAGCCACCTTCTCTGCCTCATGTTCAACTCCTTCCGAGTAAAAATGTACTTTAGGCTCTTGTGGTCTATAAAGATCTGGCAGGTAACTCCATACACATAGTGACGCCATATTTTCAAAGCAAACACCACGGCTGCTAACTCCAAGTCATGGGTCGGATAGTTAACTTCATAGGGTCGCAATTGTCTCGATGCATAGGTAATCACTTTCCCTTCCTGCATTAATACACATCCAAGGCCCTGTCTCGATGCGTCACTATACACCACGAATCATTCTGTCCCTTTTGGTAAGACCAAAACAGGTGCCGAAATCAATCGACTCTTGAGCTCATCAAAACTTTGTTGACATGCTTCTGACCACAAATACTTCTTATCCTTCTGCAGTAAGTTAGTCATCGGTTGCGCAATTTTAGAAAATCCTTCTACGAACCGTCGGTAGTAACCTGCTAGGCCGAGAAAACTACGAACTTCCTTCACGTTCTTCGGTGGTAGCCAATCTCGAATGGATTCCGTCTTCTGTGGGTCCACTCTCACCCCTTCGGCTGATATCACATGTCCAATAAATATAACCTCAGGCATCTAAAATTCACATTTAGAAAATTCCCATAAAGTTGTTCCCGCCTCAACGTATCGAAAACTTGGTGGAGATGACGCTCGTGCTCTTCGTGGTCATGAGAGTAAATCAGAATGTCGTCAATAAAAACGACTACAAAGCGATCCAAATAGTTAATAAAAACTCGATTCATCAACTCCATGAATACCGCCGGTGCATTAGTCAATCCAAATGGCATCACCACGAACTCATAATGCCCATAGTGAGTACGAAAGGCTGTCTTTGAAATGTCAGACTCTCGAATCCTCAACTGATGATAACCAGATCTCAAGTCGATCTTAGAAAACACGGCAGCTCCCTGAAGTTGATCCAATAAATTATCAATACGAGGCAAAGGATATTTGTTCTTGATGGTTACCCTATTAACCTCACGGTAATCAATACATAAACGCAGAGATCCATATTTCTTCCGTACAAGGTGCTCCCTAAGGGGACGCACTAGGTCGAATATAGCCCTTTTCAGTCAACTCCTCAAGCTGGTTCTTCAATTCCTGCATCTCAGTCGGAGCCATACGATACGGTGCTTTCGAAAGCGGGGATGTGCCTGGCTCTAACTCAATAATAAACTCCACGTCACGATGAGGAGGTAAGCCTAGTAACTCGTCTGGAAATACGTATGGGTATTCTCGGACTACCGAAATGTCGGTCAATTCAACTGGTCGATCTGCTGTTTTGGTCATATAGCACCAATAACCAATAAACCCTTGATTAAGCAGTTTCACTGCTTTCATAGCGCTGATGACTCTCCTGGAACGACTGGGATTATCACCTCAAAAAATACACTCGAAACCATCATCAGAAGTGACGGTTACCATCCATTTGCGGACACTAAGTATGGCATCATGACGATCCATCCAATCGATACCCAATATTATGTCGTCCTTAGGTAAATCGACTACAATCAGATTTGACAACCACTCACGGTCGTTCATACGAATCGGACAGTCCTGGACTTCACTATTGCCAATAATTCTTCTACCATCAGGTAGACCAATCACATAGGGCTCACAATTAATAACATGGTCTAGAGGAGAACAACTTAAACAAGAAGAAGATATAAAGGAGTGTGAAGCACCGGTATAAAAAAGAACACACACCAGCTGAGAGTGGATCTCAAGTATACCTGCAATCATGCTGGCCTCGGGATCGTCAGCTTTCTTCATTTCGTAGAACCTAGGTTTTGCGGCTCCTGCACCATGTGCACCACTTTGATTCCCATGACCTGTTCCCCTGTTAGCCGAGGTAGTCTGATAAGAAGCGGACGGAGGCACACGGTCCTGGACAATAGACTAATTTGGAGTATGAGACGCCACTGGTTCACGTCCGGGCCCATTTCTGCAAAAACGAGCACGATGCCCATTCTGACAGTTTGGCCTCACGGAGTGGCCCTGGATAGTAACGGTCTAGCATGAGGTTTTTAAATTCCTCCCAAGTATAAACACCATCAGCTAGCCTCACTCAAAGCCACCAGGTATGAGCGCCTTTGCTAAGATAGTACGAGGCTACCGAGATGCGGTTCTCTTCCGGGCAGTCCACCATCTCGAAAAGTTTCTCAAAATGCTCGATCCAGTACACAATGTCAGCAGGCTCAGAGGAGCCTTCAAAGGTCGGAGGTCACTGGCGATAGATGTCGCTGATGATCCGACTCACGGGTCCGCCAAGCACAGGAGGAGGATGAGGCCCCTGTTGCTGGCGAGTAGTGGCCCTCTGCATAGCTTCCATTAGTTGACCATCTGGGTCATCTGCATCATCATGCCCTGCATCACAACGTAAGGATCGACACACGCATCCCCACGCCCACTGTGGTGCGATTGATCCCTAGAAGGTGAACCATTGTCTGTGGAACTATGATCCATATTCGCGCATCTGTTGGCTCGAATTATCGGGATTCGGCCCCTTCCGCGGCCTCGTCCCCCTCTGCCATGACCTCTCAAATTCCTTTCCACACTAAAAGAATCAATTATAATGATAATCGTAAGTACAGTTCAAGATACTATTTAAAAATTCATGCTAAGTCAATAGCAACAAGGGATCACATATTCAAGGAAACGGTTCACAATTAATTATCGACACCATGAATGTCGCACCGAATATTACATCGACGTCAAGTCGAACAATTTCAATCATATAATTAATCCATCATTTATCTCGAATTACTAATCCGATAAATCCTGTCACAAATCCTCAAAATAACAAGATCAACAAAGAGATCCATCCCGATATCAATATCATGCCAGTAATTAAATCATGGCTCATAAAGTACATACCTTATTTGGCTCGTAGGGTCAGGCGCTTTGCACAGGTCACACATGACACGAAGGTCTCTTGATACTAGTTCATTTCACAATGACTCATAAAAAGAAAACAACTCTCTGATTCCATCTTCTGTAACATCCCAAAAAGGCGACTATTACAGTGCCGTGGACCCATACTGGGACCGACCAGGCGATATCCAAAAACAGATTAAATAAGTATTACTTGTGATACCGAACCACAATAAATAGTCATTACTCGGATTAGGAGTTTATTAAAAATATGGCCAACGGCCTTATGATACACAAGATCCGAAAATATAAGTATAAACCATATGGATATGGAATATACTTCAAAATACCAATACAACCAGATAGTAATTTAAATGAAACAGAAACAAGGTAACATTACACGGTTTAACATAACCGGACAACAAATGGTTTGGGGCCCACGAACTAGTATCCTTCGAACCCTTCGCCGTCAACATGCTCTTCCTGTGCCTTGCCTTTGCCTCGACCTAAAATACAATACAAGTATTTCACCCAAAAACACAGGGTTAGATATACATGATAATTAATTCTTCCGACATTATACAATTCACATATATAGATCTCAAGGAAATCATCCCGGCTATTAATCATACCCCTCGGGCGTATGAAACAATCAGTCACAAACCGTCGAACACATCCAATCATGCATGGACTATGAACGATTAACAATATGGCTCAAGATGGACATCACAGTACGCCTGATCCGGAAATGTGTCCATGTACATGTCCACCCGATATACGGAATCCAGAATATACGTGTGACAATGTACCTAATTATCCTCACGAACTACGTTTCGTGTGCACAGTCTAATACGGAAATATCCACGCATGACTATATATGTGCCTGGCTAAAAATCCTACACAATAACCAATCAGAACGCAGATATGATTCCGGATATGTCACGATACAACATGACAACAAATTCAATAAATACATATCCGATTAAGGATCAAGAAAACTCACCGAAGTGACAATAAAGACCAACGAGATCAACGATTCAAAGTGACGTACTTGGGAATGCAACCCTATGATGAAAACGGAATAACGTCAAAGACAATGTCAAATAATGACAAACATTACATAAACATTTCATACACATGAAGTGTATAACCATCACAAGAATCTAATCAGCATTATAACCAAGCAAGATAACTTGCCTCAATACGGAGACGAGAATAGTCCTCTTCTTGTCGAAACGAACGAACGGTCCTCGACTAATATCGTTTACTCGAACAATCAACCTTAAACGAAATACATTTTACTCAATAACATATTCGTATAATTATCAATATAGGTTTAGTAAGACGACACCCTACAATCCATTAGAATAGTTTGCTATCTCAAAATATCGATGTCTTATGCCAAGAGTTCTTTTTACCTCATTGCAACCATAAAATCGGTTCACAATACTTTTACCGAATGTTCACATGATTCTTCATAAATAAGAATTCTATCAAGAACATGTTGAATAACCAATTATGATGTTAAGATCATCTTATGATGATTAAACTTTCCAAAACATTAAAATGTTGAAAGGACACAATTATATTCATCCACCTCTCATCTAAGTTGAATATTAAGCTTACAACAAGGTTATTAGCTATGAGATTTCACCATATTCATGAAGGTTATCAAAATCATTCTTTACAAAGCTGGAAGATCCTTTAACATCATTTATGAAATCACCTAGCTTAGGTTTTAGAATTACCACACTAATCACCTAACATTCAACAAGGTGTTCCTATCAATCTTCATGGATTAGTGAATCTGAACCATAATAATGATAAAGTTTCTAAGGTTTCTGAAATAAGGAAACATTTTACTATCTCCAAGCATTGGCAAGTTCTTCTCAAGGTAAATGAATATCAAGCATGGTGTTTAAATACTCTATGATATCAATTTTTATTGTTTAAATCCAACTAAGGTGAGGTCAACCGATTCAAAGATGTTCTACTGAGCTAAATTCGTCCAGCAAGATGAGTATGATAGTTACAACATGGTTAATATCACTATATCATCAAGAATACATCCACCTCAAACCCTCATTTATCATATTCATCAAGAAGTGTGAAAAAGTTTAATTAAAACCATGTTTTACTTGATTAATCTAACCCTAGGTGAAGTATAATTCGTTACTAACATCAACATATGAAAACAATACAGAGAAGAAAGTACACCTACCTCTAGAAACGAAGAACAACCTCAACGCTACGAGAAAGTACACTCCAAGCTCAAGAACACCTTCTAATCTTCAAGGAAATGAGCTCCACTCCAAGATTTAAGGCTTAAAAGCAAGTTGGAGGAGGTTGATATCGATTTGGGAGTGCAGAGGGACGATATATGGAGAGAGAATCAGTTTAGAGTTGCGAAGAAATGAAAAACAGTCTGGTCCTATAAATAGACTGTGCAGACTTAGCGCACGCTATCGGGAAGCTTTAGCATACGCTAACACACTTACGTACGCTAACTGGTTAATATTACGTACGTAAGCGGCTTACAGTGGCTACTGTCTTGAATCTGCAGGCCATTAGCGCACGCTAATGAAAAGGGGCTACGCACGCTAATAAAAGTTAACTCTGGCTGACACGACAGCTCAGACATCACCCACATGCATGCCAATGGATAACAAGTTCACGTGCTGAAGTCAACTGATTTCAGATTCCTTCTTAGCATACGCAACAGACAAGGCATTACGTACGTTAAGGCACAAGATTAACGTATGTTAATCATGCTATGTAGCGTACGCTACATCAACAGAAAAAGTTTAAAAATACAACTCTCTAATTAACATCGAATCATCACGTATGAAATGAAATAACAACGATATGAAGTTCAAATCTATAATACCTCAACATAATACTAAATGCAATGATTCATGATAATCAGATTATCCGAATAATACAACGATAGGTAAAAACAAAAAATTACAATTGGATATTACAGATTTTTCATCATCAAACACTTGTGTGTTCGGATTTCATCACCTTTATTCGTTTGTGAAGCTTGGATAGTCGATTTAACACGTGTTCATCGGATCAAAGTGTTTAGATCTTCAAAGGTAAATTATTCAACATCTTGGATTTCGATTTTGTGTTGAGATATGATGTTTTGGACGTTATAATCATGTTGTATGAAGAGATATACATATGATTATGAGCTTGTATGAATATTCATTGGATTATTGAAGGATTATTCAAGAACACTTTGAATATTGAGTTGGATTTGGGGGTTTCCGATTAGTTGTTGTTGAAATCACGAATTTGATATTCATATTGGATTATTGATTGTATTGAAGATGTTTTGTTGGTTTGAAACACTCCTTGGGGATTTGATATTGGTATAATTAAAGATTGGTTACAACGTGTTTGATATAATGCCCCAATGAACTTGGTTTAGTCGTATCGACGTTTTGAGTTAGTTATAATCATGTTTGATATGTATATTGAACGGATTGTTGGTAATTATGTTATTCAAGGTTGTTCGAGCGACCGACACCTCATTTAGGATGTTTGTTCGTGCAAGGACATTCTTCACCGGTGTTGTGTAAGTTAATTCTTACTCGGTTAAAAGGATACTCATTACATTCGTGGTTGTTCATTCATAAATCATAATCATAATTCATTCATAGTGTATTAATCGTATTGAGACTTCAATTTGTCAAATAATCATTTCATTCACGAGGAATGACGGTTCCAATCATTTCAATGAGCTATCTTTCATTTCACTATTATTTCATCTCGGTAAGTCATTCTTGACCTGCTCGGATTATTATTCATTAATATTCATCATGGTCATTCTCGTTCATATGACCTTTTGGGTTCATATTGTGTGGCCGGGTGGTGATGTGGGGGATTTTTAGTCAGGCACATGATGGTCACGTGCTTGGGTTCACCGACACAATGGACTGTGCACACGGTAACGTACCTCCGTGAGACTAATTAGGTGCAAGGGCAGGTGTATCCGGACACTCATCTTGTGTACGTGCACATACCATTACGGGCGTACTACGATGCCCCTCTTTAGCTTAATTTCATAATTAAGATCTATCATGATTGTGTATATTCAACTCTAGAGGATTGTTGTTCTGAGTAACTGACCCCGTTGGGGGACATTGTTTTCAGGTCATGGCAAGGCAAAGGCATGGGAAGAGAACGTTGATGGCGAGGAGTCCCAGTGATACTAGTAGGGACCCCCCAGTCCTTTCAGTCATTCATGTTTTCATCATTTTATTTCTGCTGCAGATTTCCGTTTGGATACTCATTTTCATTCAATGTTGTATATTTTATCTTGATATAAAATATACATATATTCTGTATTATCTTGGGTGTGTTGTACTTAAAACTCCTCATCGGAGTAATTGATGATAGTGTGGTTCGGTACTACAATCATATTATTTAAGTCATTAATTTTCATTCGCCTGGTGGGTCCCAGTCGGGGGTCCACGGCACTGTAATAGTCGCCTAGTTTGGGGTGTTACAATAACATGGCCCGACAATACTCCTGCCTTCATCGACTTCAGACTCTACCACAAAATCACATATGACAGTACCCGTGCGAGTACAAAACCAAAACACGACTCTGACCATGCCAAAACAACCACCAACTCACAATGACTCGTGATATTAGTGTTACTCGTTATCCTCGTGCCCTTCCTGCACCATCTTGCCACTAAGATCTGTACCTGAATAAACAACAAGTATATCCACCCCAAAAGGGGTCAGCAAATAGCTGGTGCAAGTACAACGATTTATGACTATGTGCAACAAATGAATAAATAACCAAATCACTGTGCCATCATGTATTCCGGAATACCATACCATAATCATCATCTTAAAACAATCTCCCAAGCTGTACTTGTTAGGATTGTATACTGCAAAATATACTTTATGCTTGTATTACCTAATTTCCCTGTTACTACCTATGAGAATATTAAATATATTTAATCACATGTTTTGCATATTTATTCACGTTATGGTTATGCAAATAAAATGTCTAATTATTTTATATTGTAGATAATGTGGTGTGTTAGTGTCACACAGAAGATCACATTATCGGTGCCTTATAAAATAATATAATAGTTCACAACCTATATAATTATTAGACAAATTATATAAAAGGTTGTAGTGTATGCTTGAGATTAGTTGGTCTTGACTATTAGCATACAATAGCGTATTTGCATATGTTGAACTGGATCGAGGTGAGATAGTGTCTTCTGTACTGACTGTTAGAAGAACATAAATCTCAGATAATTATTATTTCTTAATTCTAAGTATATAATATTTAATTGTATATTTATAATACTTATTGCTTTGATTTACCATGTGTGAGAGTCAAAATGATCGACTCAATAAGCCTCGTATCTTGGGCAATAATATTACTTATATGACAGTTATTATTATTACTAGAAACCAGGTCCCGACTCGTGCGGGTTGATGATGTCCCCTTGAGGAGATCGATAATTATTATTATATTAAACCCTGCAGGTGGATTTAATCCGATATAATAATAAGGTTCGAGTGGTACTACTCTTGGATAAGATATTAATTAATTAAAGCTGTCAGTAGCTTATAATTAATTAATCGACATTCGATATCTTAAACACGGGAAATAATATATTTAATAAGGAGCCCAATTTCGTAATTTAGGATTTTGGTAGGAAGTGCAATATCAACCTTTTAGTGGACTAAGTTGATATTAATAGATTCATTGTATATTAGGAAGAGTCCTAATAAGGTAAGATGAATTTATTGGGAGTCCTTCCATAATCCTCCTTAAGATCCCTAGTAGTAGTCCAAGAGCCTATATATAGGACATATAGGGTTGGCTGATTTTAGTATCATTCATACACAAGAAATTTCGATTTTTTCTTCTAAGTGTTTAATTGTGGATGGGGGAACGGCTGGAGCCCTTAGGCAATGTCCGGGGATGAAACCATTAACCCTGCCCGGGCCCAGTAAACGCGGGCCTGTAACCCAAGTGGGGGACAATGAGGCGATCAGGTCATGCTGGAAAACATACCTCTAGATCGGGGGTGATCTCGAGCCTCTTTGGGGGGTACTCAGGACATGGGACAATCCCCCTCGTGTGCGTGTGTGGGAAAAAAAATTGTGGATCTTGACTTGTGTCTTTGATTCCACAATTGAGAGAACACTTTTATTCTTGCTACATATCGGAATTACTTGAAGAAAAGAAAATCGAAACTTGTGAGGGATAGAATTTCGGCCGATCCCAAGGTTGTCCAAGAAAGATCCGGTAGCTCGCTGCCTGCACAACGTCCGGGTTAAGGCGGATCATACTCTAGAAGGTCTAAAGGTAGAAATACAAGGTGATCAAGACAGAAACAACCAATACTCTTCAAAAGGTAATATCCTATGAACTTTGGATCTAGATTAGGATATTTTAATAATTAACATATTTAATTAATAAATAATAAACAAATATTTAAATTTCTTATTAGTCTTACTAAATAATTAATTAGCATGCCTAAATAGATCTTATACTCGTGGACGCGTGAAACGCGATTATTCAAATTTACCAAACTTCGCTTCCACTGCATTTTCACTTCCAACAATTGGTATCGGAGCTGAATTTTTAGGCTTTTTGCTATTTTAATTAATTTTGGTAATTAATTGATAGTAATTTAAATATTCATATATTTTGATGTTGGAATATTTTGCTATATGTGTTCTTGCAGGTGATATGATCCAATTATCATGGTTTATGTGAATGGTTTATTTATTTAATTTTATTATTTATGCAATTGTTGGTTTGGCCCGGTTTTGAGGCATGTAATGGTTTTTCCCGTGAGAAAATCTGCGGGTAGTTCTAGGTGTTTTATTTTTCATGTAATCTTGCTGTAATTTCGATGTATTTTATTTTATATAAAATTGTAATCAAATTCGGAAAAGACGGGATCACGAAGAAATAGAGCAGAATCGGAATGCCAGGGACTCTTGGCGATCGCGGCCAGCAGCGGCCGCTGGCTGCCAAGCGGCCTACTGCACTGCAGCGCCGAAGGCGCCAGAGCCACGGCACTGTCGGGCGATTATTTGTTCGAGCCAGTCGTCGATTTTGGTCCGGCCCATTTCGTCGCCGTTCCTTGCGTCCACTGGAGAGTCAGGATTTATAATTAATTTTTTTATGTAATTAATTTTGCATAAAAGTGAAATTTTAATTTTGGAAATCAATGGCCCGGCCGGGGAGGAGCGACAAGATGCTTGATTCAGTGGGAGAGATCGAGTCGAAGATTTTCTCGGGTTCAACTCAAGAAAGAAGATCATGATAATTGGATAATTTAATTGTCCATGCTTTATTTTGTTTTTTGTTGTTTTGATGTATGGCATGTATGGATGTATGCGTGATATGTTTCCTTGCATGTTAGGACGAGAAAATTAAAAACCTTAATTTTTTCAAAATAACTAAGTGATTAAATTGATTTTTTTTAAAAATAAAATCAAATTGGCCTCAATAATTAATTTAAATTGTGAAATAATTAGCATGCACGTTGACATTAGGGTCTTCCTCCATATCGGATGTGCTAATTATAGGTTCACTAGTTTTAAATTTCAAAATGATAACATAAAGTAAATATTACTTTTTATGATAGGACCTCTCCATCTGTAGCACTATTATTTAAAAGATAATATTTTAAGGATGTTAAATTATAGTGTTCACTTAGGTGTATTAATTGATAAGCTCCCCATCGGAGTCTATATTAATTAATACATGGCCAAGAGGAACCAACTATTAATTTTACTTGTCATAACATAAGTTGACTAGATAGTAAAATTAAAGATGTAAAACTCTACTTGAAAAATGTGTGTGTAAACGTCCACACGATCGTGGATTGCATGTGCAGATTTTTCGAGGTGTTGGTTGCTAGGATATATATTGTGTTTTGAGGTTTTTCGATATATTTTGCTATGCATTATGTGATGGATGTTTTAATTTTTATCTCAGATGTCTTTCAATCCACTAGCTGTTATTCTCAAAGAAAATAAACTTGATGGCACTAACTTTTGCGATTGGAAAAGAAATCTTGACATTGTCCTGACTGCTGAGGGGCATAAATTTGTCTTAATTGAGGAGAGCCCTCTAGAACCAGAACCGGATGCCACTCCTGAAGAGTTGGATGAATTCCAAAAATGGAAAAAGTCTGATGAGATGGATCGCTGTTACATTTTGGCTTCACTGACGAATATAATGCAGCATTAGCATCAGACGATGGGATCGACCGCGGGAATGATGAAAAGTCTCACCGAGATGTGGTCATCAGAACCGGGCGGCTAGACAAAATGCAATGAGGGTGTTGATGACAACCAAATGTCTGAAGGGACCCCAGTAAGGGATCATGTTCTAAAAATGATGTCTCATTTGAACGAACTGAGCATACTGGGGGCTACTATTGATGCGGAAACGCAGATCGATATTATCTTGGGCAGTTTACCAAGAAGCTTTGAGAAGTTCCGCCTTAACTACAATATGAACCATAGGACATATAGTTTGGCGGAACTTCTGACAGAGCTTCAATCTGCTGAAGGTCTCTTCAAGCAAGGTTATCATCAAATTATTATGGCAACCGGTGCTACTTCTTCCAAATCCAAATGGGGAAAGAAGAAAAAGCAGGTTGGCCAGAATCAAGTGGCAACCCTAAAGGTGAAAAGAAAGGCTCCTCACCCCGAGGCAAACAAAAAGCCAAAGGGAAAGTGCTACAAGTACAGTCAGAAAGGACATTTTAAAGCGGACTGCCCTACTCTTAAGAAAAGTATGTCTCGTGCACTAGTGGTCAAAACATGTTTGGCAGCTTGTTCTTCCACTGCATGGATAGTTGATTCAGGCTCCACTGATCATGTTTGCTTTCACTCGCATGGTTTTCAGGTAACCAAGAAGCTTAGTGCTGGCGAGATTACCATCAACTGGGGCGATTATTCCAGGATTATGGTTATTGCAGTGGGGGTCGTGCAGTTGAAGATTAATGATAAATAATTAGTCCTCAATAATGTACTATTAGTACCAGATTTTAGAATGAATTTAATTTCGGTTTCTAAATTAAAAGGCGATGGTTATTCAGTTTCTTTTGATGATGATGCCATTATTAAGAAAATAAGCGGTGAATATATTTGCAAAGAAATTTTTAATGATGGATTATAAGTCGTTATTACTGCACAAACTCCTATGCATAAATCACTTAACTCTTTGTCTAAACCTAAAAAGAGAAAAGAACCTTCAAGCATAAACCAAACATATATGTGGCATTTACGGTTAGGGCATGTAAACCTTGGAAGGATTCAAAGATTGGTAGATGATGGCCCATTGTATTATCTCCAAGTTGAGTCATTTCCAATTTGTGAATCTTGTCTGGAAGGTAAGATGACCAAAAGGGTTTTTAAAACCAAGGGAAACCGTGCTCAGAATGTGTTAATTGGTTCATATGGATGTATGTGGTCCAATGAATATCCAGGCTAGGGGCGGTTTCGAATACTTCATGCTGGCCACTAAGTATACTGGATACAACTTGGAAAGCATTTTAAACAATAAGCTGTACTGATTTTAAATCTGAGTGCGTAGTGGAAGTCTTAAATACAGTAAGTTGATGTGGATACAACAACTCGATGTGCAGTCTATACTTAAATAATCACAGTTAAATGAACAGTAAAAGCTGAAGGTAAATAACACATTATTTAAGTGGTTCGAGGTAAACCCCTCTACATCCACTAGTCCTCCACACAGGAGTAAAAAGTTTATTATAATTACTGCGTACACAACTACGTAATTATAACAACACTAATCAACATATCGTTCACACAAATTGATATAATGATCTTAGATTTAACCGTTCACACAGATTGCTTTGAGCTAATGCTTTGACTGGCTTCTTCACACACAGTTCTGAAGCTTCGTCTTCTTCGAAGCAATTCCTTCACACATAGTTCCAGTCTTCTAGATGGGTGATCCGATCTCCTCTTCTATGCTTGGATTTCATTTCGATTTTGAGAGGAAGCTTTCCTTCTTCTAACATCTTCGTGAATTTGTGCACCCTCCGCTAATGTTTTATAACCTTTGAAAATGGCGGATTCCCTGATGAGTTTTTCAAAATATCTCATCAGTTCATTTCTCCTCCATTGCTTCACTTCTTCAGCAGTGGGATGGCAGTTGGTTGGCAGACGAATCTAAGAAGGTGTTTGGATCAAGGTTTTCCAGGGGACATTGGGGTCATGGAACTCAGGTTGAGAACCTAAAATCCTGAAACTTGGAGAGGATGAAGCTAGTTTGTTCAATTCAGCGGTAATGCTGTCTTGAGCAGCATTAAATTCCCTTTCATGCTGAAGCCTTGTTCTTCTCGCTGCTTCTCTTGCTTCTTCACCCTTTTTGGCATCATCAAGACGTCCTAGGATTTCCAGTGCGGCATCCTGTTTCATCTCAATGTTTGATATTCTCTCGACAAGGATGGAGAGCACTTGCGACATATCTTTAATACTTTTGTCGTGGGCTCGAAGCTGGGAAGATGTTTCGATTATGGCAGCTCCTGTCTTGGCCTCAGATATATGAGTTTTAGATTCCTCGTCTCTCAGGAGTTGCTCTTGTTTCTCTTGCAGATTCTTCAGGGCTTGCCTGAAGACTTCTGGCAAAACAGTGAAGGCTTGGACTACTCGTGAAACTTCATGCTGTAATCCAGTCATCTCTTCAACAGCAGAAGTGTGCATCCAATTCAGAGCTTTTTCCACTGAATACAAGGCATTAACTTCATCCTGGATAAAGATGGTTTGAAGGCTAAGAGCACGCAATCGCTCTTTCCTAGCAGCAGTGTTGGGAGAATCCGGCTTGGCAAAGTCCTCGACTCCATTCAACCTTCTTAGATTCATGTTAGGACGTGAAGTGAGTTGGACATCCTCAGGTGTAGTACCGTTGTCGGATTCCACGGTTGATGGGGCGGGAGCAGCAGTTTCAGGTTCGGCAGCAGGGGGAAGGACGTCCTCCTGTATTGAAGGGATTTCTGCAGACGTAGATACAAGACGGACTGATTCCTCTTGTTGTCTCTCAGCAACTTCTTCTTCTTCTTTGGAAGCAGCAGGCTCGGGTGCCTGTTCCGAAATGTTTTCTTCTTCCTCCGCGACAGGAGGGACTGATTCCTCTTGCTCGGGAATAATATCTAGCTGTTGCGAGGGTGGCTCATCACGGCTTGATATCCCTTCACCATCTTGTTGAGCTAGGGGGACATCTCTTTCCTAAGCCTCCTCACGGCTCATTCTCAGACCTGCCTGAAAGGCATCGTCGTCGTCGTCTGAGTCTTGGTCTTCTTTTGGATATTGGGGAGAGTCCTCGGACTTATCTTTTCCTTTCCGTCTGGCATCTGATTTGTGCAAGAGATGGCATTCAATTAACGATTTGCAACAAAGATTATCCCATTGGATCAGGGCCTCAACATCTGTCGAGTCCATCACTTCCAATACAAATCTTTCTTCAGCGCTCCAATCGCTCCAGTTGTATAAGGTGTCGTATGGAGCTATCCGGTAGCTTTTCCATTGAAGTAATCTTTCATAAGCTTGATCAATCTGCACAAACAGAAGGGTTGCATTGATAATCGCGTCTGGGGAGGGACTTCGTACAACGTGTGTATCCGCTGTATCGATTTGTTCTTCTACAGGTGTGGGATCCTGTAGGGAAGAGGGATTCTTTACAGTGGATGGTGCCCCAAAGGAAGGTGGATCCTGTATGGGTGTGGAATCCCGCAGAGGAGAGTTAGCTGTTGGCTCCAAAGGGGCAGCCGACTTGCTAGAGTCTTCTAAGTTGGCAGATGACCTCATATCCATCGTTGCCGCCAAAGGCTCAGGATTTACTGTCGAGATAGTAACGGGCATCTCTTCCACAGGGGTTGGGCCCTGGGGTAATTCAACAGTGCGTTGCGCCACGCTAGAAGCATCCTTGGAGGGTTTAGTAGTTTTGGCTTTTGTGAGCCTCCTCTGCTTCTTTTTCGGCTTCTCGACAGCAATAGGTGTCTTGCTATGAGATATCTTGAGTTTCTTGGAAGATTACACACTCTGGGATTTCGAAGAAACATCCCTTGGATCTTCAGAAACGGGCATACTGCGGACTTTTGGTTGGTTGCAGACCAGGGTGCTCTGGTTAAACGTCGAAGGCTTAACGCCTCCTAAGTAGATCCGGGAACTCATTTTCTTAGCATCTCAAGATTGTGGTAATCCGCATTTCATCAAAATGTAGTTCAGAAACAGACCAAACGATTTCTTTTGCGATGCAGGTTTCGACATTTCTTCCTGCAGGCGCTTCAGAATTATCTGGCACCAGTTGACCTTTTCACAGGTCATGATCGCTACCATCATCCTAAATATAAGGTTTGTGCACATTTCAAATGCACCAGTGCGATTCTCAATGATTCTGCAACAAAAGTCATGCAAGTACACGTATGGCAAAGAGAAATTCTTCTTGTGATAGGTGGTGTGAACCACTTCAACCGTAGCTGAGCCGGTGAACAGGCCATAGTACTTGGTCATCATCTCTTGAGACCCAAAAGTCTCAAGTTCTTCCATGGTCAGGCCATCAGTGGGCAGCCTGTAAATGTTCTGTAGAAGATCTTGGTCGATGCAGATCTCCACTCCTTGAATAACAACGGTGATGTCAGCGAAGTGGCCTCCCTGGGCCAGCGACAGAAAGCGAACGGCAGCGTTGAGGTAGAAGTCCTCAACCAAATGAACGTCGTATTTCTCGGCGGTGTGACTCTCAAGGCGGTAGAGGCCTTGTTGACGGAGTCTGGTGATGATGAACTCCATTGGTTCGACGTCATTAGTTTCAGTGAGAATTTGTTCGATGACAACAGATCTGGAGAAGATCCATCTATCAATGATGTTCGAGGCTTTCTTGAGGGCGGTGGCAGAGGCCATTGGTGATTCTCAAGAAAATATGAAAAAGATTAAGAGAAATTTGCAGTAAAACGCAAAGAAAACTTGTAGGCTGTTTTTGCTTGAGTGCTCTAAGAATATCCAGAAGGCATAAAGAGTCTCAAATGGCAATTTCAGTCCTTTTATAGTGGGCGGCGAAGAAGGGTTTTTCAGAGAACGAATGGTCTGATTTAAGGGATGGGAACCGGCTTTAGAAATGAACGGTCAAGATGGACTGAGTGTAACTGGTACACTTATCCATTAAAATGTTAAAATATGAACGGGTCCCACTTCTGACATTTGTTGTTACCCTTAATGCCTGAAATGGCGGTTTTAACATGTTAAACAATTTGAAAATATCGCGGCTTTTGAGATTATATTGTCCAGATGTCGTGTAAGGCATTTAATGTAAATGACGTTTGACAAGAAAATAGGGCACGTGGATAAAAATTATTTTAAAATGAAATATTATAATATATATACTGAATCGAAATCCTATAGTATGTGCTGTATCCGCAACGATACAGCGTTCCCCCTAAAATGGTACATATCGATTTCAATTCCATACAGCAATTTTCAGATTAATGCTGTATTGATGGGTCATGCTGTATTCCCCCTTAATTATTGCACACGTCAGTTGTAGGATGACTTATATCACTTTGTTCCCTACAGTGCTGTATTGAAGGCTCTGAGTGTACAGATAATTAATGGTGGATACTGTATTCTTGGGTCTTACAGCATCCCCCCTCAATTGTTGAGTAAAAACAGTAAATTACTTACAGGGAGTCGGGTTGTAGCATTCCCAATTCTTGTCTAAGCATGTTGAATCTTGCTGTGTCGAGAGGCTTGGTGAAGATGTCGGCCAACTGAATATCTGTATGAACCTTTTCGAGCCGAACATCCTTGTTCTCGACATGATTCCTTATGAAATGATGCTTCATGTTGATATGCTTAGTGCGCGAGTGCAATACACGATTGTGCGTGATTGCAATTTCACTCGTGCTATCACTCATGATTGGCGTCTCTATGGCTTCAATCCCATAACCTGATAATTGTTGCTGCATCCAAAGGATCTGCATACAGCAACTACCAGCAGCATAGTATTCTGATTCAGCCGTGGAAAGTGAGTTTGCCAATTGCTTCTTACTGAACAAAGAAACAAGTCTAGGTCCAAGAAAGTGAGAAGTTCCACTTGTACTCTTCCTATATAGCTTACAGCCTCCGAGATCCGAGTCATTGTATCCAACTAAATCGAATCCGCCTTCTTTAGGATACCATAGTCCTACATCGACTGTTCCTTTAATGTACTTCAGGATTCGTTTAGCTGTATTGAAGTGTGATTCCTTGGGTGCTACTTGATATCTCGCACACACTCCTACAGCAAACTGGATATCGGGCCTGCTAGCCGTTAGGTATAGGAGCGAGCCAATAAGATTCCTGTAGAGTGATTGGTCAACCGACTTTCTGGCTTCATCAGCACTTATTTGCACGGAAGTGCTCATGGGGGTTGGCGATGATTTGGAAGTGTTCATTCCAATTTTTTTGAGAAGTTCCGTGCTGTATATTTCCTGGTTGATGAAGATCCCTGTAGGCAACTGCTTTACCTGCAAATCTAGGAAATAACTAAGTTCTCCCATCATACTCATTTCAAATTTACTTTGCATGAGATGAGAGAACCTTTGACATAAAGCAAGGTTAGTTGAACCAAAAATTATATCATCTACATAAATTTGTACCATTAGAAGGTCATCACCTTCCAGTATTTTAAACAAGGTCTTGTCCACAACACCTTTCTCAAATCTATTACCAGTTAGATACTGGGACAGGGTTTCATACCAGGCTCTAGGGGCTTGCTTAAGTCCATACAGTGCTTTCCTCAGCGTGTATACAAGATCGATGTCGTCTGTGTTGGCAAACCCTGGTGGTTGTTCAACATAAACTTCTTCGGCAAGGTCTCCATTCAGGAATGCACTTTTGAGGTCCATTTGATATACAATGAAGCTCTTATGGGCAGCAAAGGCTAAGAATATCCTAATGGCTTCTAGTCTAGCTACAGGGGCAAACGTTTCATCATATTCTATCCCTTTTTCCTGTCTATAGCCTTGTGCGACTAGCCTTGATTTATTCCTTATAATAAGTGCATTTCGATCCTTTTTGTTTCTAAATACCCATTTGGTTCCTATAACCGATTGATGCGTCGGTCTGGGTACAAGATACCATACATTGTTTCTTTCGAAAACGTTAAGCTCTTCTTCCATAGATGTTATCCAATGAGAATTATGAAGAGCGTCTATGGTAGAAACAGGTTCGGACTGGGCTAAGAATACAGGAATGGTGCACATGTTGAGTCTTCTAAGCTCGGATTGAGATTTCCATTCAGGAAATGGTGATTTCTCAGTATCTAGTTCTTCTTGTGCACACAGTACATTTCCTTGTGTACTCTGTATTCTCCTTCGAGTAGAAACACCAGCATCTATGTCTCCAATGATCAGTTCTTGCAGGTGATCTCTCAACCATCTTCGGTCGGGTTCTAATTCAGGGTCCCGTACTGTATTGAGAGTTTCTGTAGATATAGCTCCAGCTTGTACAATGTCGGCTTCATCTACGTCGATTCTTACAGCTACGGGGTTGATTTCTAGGTCAACAACAGGTTCTATGGGAGTTGGTGGATCTAAGATGGAGATATGTTGGATGTTCTGAGTAATATCATCTACTCCTGTAGGGTCATGGTGAGGTTCGTCGAACACTACATGAACTGATTCCTCGATCGTCAGCTTCCTTTTATTAAAGATCATGTAAGCTTTGCTGACGGAGGAGTATCCTACAAATATTCCTTCATCTGATTTCTGATCAAAGGTTCTAAGTTGATCCTTCCCATTATTCAACACATAACACCTGCACCCAAAAATGTGAAAATATGAAACTAATGGAGTTTTGTTGTTCCATACCTCGTATGCTATTTTATTGTGGTGCTTGTTGACGATACAACGGTTTTGAGTGTAGCATGCTGTATTGGTTGCTTCACCCCAGAAACGCTGTGGCAACTTGCTTGCGGCAATCATTGTCCTTGTAGCTTCTTTCAGCGTCCTGTTCTTTCGCTCGGCAACACCATTTTGTTGAGGTGTACGGGCAGCTGAGTATTCGTGTTGTATCCCATTCTCCGAAAAGTACTGCTCTATAAAGCAATTTGTAAATTCTGTACCTCTGTCGGAACGAATGGACACGATACTCAATGCTTTTTCAATTTGAAGATTTCTCAGGAGCTCGGGCAGCTTTGATGTTGTTTCCTTCTTCTTGCTTAGGAAAATTGTCCAAGCATACCTGGAGTAATCATCAACAACAACAAGGCAGTATTTCATACCTCCCAAACTTACCGGGTCTACAGGACCGTAGAGATCCATGTGTAGCATCTCCAAGACTCTGTGGGTTGAAAGGCAGGATTTTCTCTCCAGGGTTGACTTGATTTGC
Organism: Orobanche coerulescens; assembly: GCA_033398695.1. Classification (NCBI taxonomy): domain Eukaryota; kingdom Viridiplantae; phylum Streptophyta; class Magnoliopsida; order Lamiales; family Orobanchaceae; genus Orobanche; species Orobanche coerulescens. Next base: position 90,134,749 of record CM065811.1, on the reverse strand, counting down.
TTGCCTTTCTGACATGGTCCGCAGACGCTGTCCTTTTTTAATGACACATTTAGCAATCCTCTTACCATTCCCTGTCTTGAGAGCTTGTTGATCGTCTTGAAATTGACGTGAGACATCCTCTTGTGCCATAACCAGCTTAGATCTGCAGTGCCTTTGGCAACAAAGCATGGAATTGAGGAGCTCATAGGCTTCCAGTCAGCAATATACATGTTACCTGATCTGCTTCCTGTAAGCACAACTTCTTTGGTCTGGATCCTCTTGACTCTACAGTGATCTATATAGAATTTCACCGAGAACTGTTTGTCATGGAACTGGATAATACTAAGTAGATTGTATTGTAAGCCTTCAACATATGCAACATCGGTGACTTTGAATTTTCCGACAAGAAGGTTTCCTTTCCCTCTTGTTCTTCCTTTAGATTTATGACTGAAGCGAACTTTTGGACCGCGACCTTCTACGAAATCTGATAGCTTGCTTCTATCTTCGGTCATGTGCCGAGAGCATCCACTATCAAAGTACCAGGTGTCCTGCTCTATGATGTCCTGTATACAAAGAGATTAAGTAGATTTAGGTCCCCTTTGATTGTTGGGTCCATGTATGTTAGTGCCTTTAGGTACCCAAATTTTCCTGACGGCAATTAGTTTACTGTAGGTCACATTCGGTACAGTGTTGCGGTATCTACGTGGGGCATATACGTAGTCGCTATAACCATGATAAGTATTATGCATCTAAAATGCAGGGTTATTATTATTAGTCCAGTACGAGTGCCGTCTTGGAGGTCGAGCCATTTTCTTTGGCCTATGACTTGCCTTAGGTCGCGGTTGGATTCCCAACGCCGTTGTTGATCTTGGCGGGCACCCAGTGTCTCGAGGAATAACGGGGCTCTGTATCCAATACCTCGGCGTCTTTATCTTGATAGTCTTGCCGTGCGGGCCTTTGGTATTTGGATACGACCTTCCTTCTAAAGCGGTATTGTGCTGTTGATATGCTCGGGAGCATCTTTGTTGAGTGCGCCTTTCGGGTATGAATGGTGGTGATTCCACATGCAGAGTATGATTGAGGTGGCGGAATGGCGGCCTTTGTTGTTCAGCATGCAGAGTTCCTTTCTGAGGACTCGAAGTATCTTTCGATACAGGAATGGGTTCCACACCCCTGACAAACATTGTACTAGTTTTCCTTTTGTTTGAACATGAGTTGTATCCTAAGCCACTTTTATCATGAGCATGTTGCCCAGTGCTCAGAATTTCTTCCATTCTTTTGGATGATTTCTCGAACGATTTCAGAATGGTCTCAAGTTCATCTTCTCGTTTTTCGAGAGTTTTGACTTTGGCGTGAAGTAGAACGAAATCATTTGTCTTGCTCTCATTGTGAGTTTTAACCTAACATACTTCATGAGCAAGTTGATGATTCCTCTCCATGAGTTTTCCGTAATCGACTTTGCTGGTTTCACAATCAATAGACATATTTTCATAATTTATTTTCAGCAAGTCATTTTCATCTTTCAGTTCTATGTTGGACAGTTGGAGTTGTATATTCTCATTTTTCAGTGTCTCATGGGCCTTTTTAATATTTTTAAACTCATTCATCATGTTTTCAAAAGTATGAGATGCATTGGTAGGAATGATTGAGGTTGAGCTTACCTCATCGTCGCTATCTTCACCTTCCGGAATGTCCTTGGCCATAAAGCACATATATGCTTTATCATCGAACTCATCATCAGATGAATCACTTTCAGTGAACACCTGAAGAAATTATTCGGATTTGGATGGTGTGGGGGAGTCTTCTGATTCTCCAATCAGGGCCTTGAGCTTGTTTTTCCAAGCGCGTCTTCGTTCATCCCTCTCTAGTTGCTCGGCTTCCGGCAACCTTTGAACTTTGGGATGAGGACATTTGTTTGCATAATGTCCTGGTTTCCTGCAATTATAGCATAGGTTAGCGTCACCGGATAGAGTTTCGGTACTTACCTTGTGGACAGGTTTGGGCCTGTAAAGAGTCTTTCCAGACTGTTTGATGAACTTCTTGAACTTCTGCATGAGAAGCGCCATTTCATCTTGAGACAGGATGTCGTCGTCACTGTCAGCATTCTTGTGACTAGGCTTTGACGAGTTGGGCATGCTGTCTCGACGGTTCGATACAGCGGCTAGTGCTGTGACCGTGGAAGGAGATTCTTCAGCTTTCTCTCTTCTGTCAATATCATACTCAAAAGCTTTGAGGTCAGAAAAGAGATCAAAAGTAGATATTTCATTCAGATTACATGACACACGCATAGTTGTGGTCTTAATGTCCCATCGGGCAGGGAGAGATCTGAAATTTTTTAAATTCTTCTCCTTTTGGGTATAAATTTTGCCCAAAGCTTCAAGTTCACCAACAATACCAGTGAATCTGAGGTCAAGTTCCTCAAGTGTCTCAGTTGATTTCATTTCAAAAGATTCAAATTGCTTAGTCAGTTTTGAAATTTCGTTTTCTTTTGATAGCTCAGTTCCCTCACAAATCAACTTGAGTTTATCCCAGATTTCCTTGGCTGGTTGACAGTTCTTTACCTTCGAGAATGTGCCTTTGTCAAGAGTGACAAACAACACATTCTTTGCAACATTGTCGAGGTTGGCGTGCTTTCTTTCATCTGTAGTCCATTGCTCGCGCTCCTTCTCGAGCATCTCAGCATGAGAATGGCCTTCAATCCTTGAGGCCATGTTTACCTTCATTATCTTGATGGGGCCATCCTGTATAACAAAAATCATCTCTTCGTGCATTGCTGCAAGATGAGCCTCCATCCTGATTCTCCAATCATCAAATTTATTAATAGAGAACATAGGTACTTTGTTGATCATAGATGTATCCATGTGAGAATGTGTGAATGAAAAAGACTGTTTTTAAAAGGTAAGTGATTTTGGATCTGATTCGGTTTAAAAAAAATACGACTGATTCTTTTTAGAATCAACCGCTCCGATACCACTTGTTGGCCACTAAGTATACTGGATACAGCTTGGAAAGCATTTTAAACAACAAGCTGTACTGATTTTAAATCTGAGTGCGTAGCGGAAGTCTTAAATACAGTAAGTTGTTGTGGATACAGGAACTTGATATGCAGTGTATACTTAAATAATCACAGTTAAATGAAATAGTAAAAGCTGAAGGTAAATAACACAGTATTTAAGTGGTTCGAGGTAAACCCCTCTACGTCCACTGGTCCTCCACACAGGAGTAAAAAGTTTATTATAATTACTGCGTACACAACTACGTAATTATAACAACACTAATCAATATATCGTTCACACAGATTGATATAATGATCTTAGCTTTTATCGTTCACACAGATTGGTTTGAGCTAATGCTTTGACTGGCTTCTTCACACACAGTTCTGAAGCTTCGTCTTCTTCGATGCAATTCCTTCACACATAGTTCCGAAGTAGCAAAGATTACTCTGTCCACACAGGGCTGATCTGGGTTTGTTCAAAGGATAGAACAGGGTATGAACAACAGCTTTGAATTTCTGAGCTTCTAGCTGATGATGTGTTGTTCACTGTTTGAGCACTGTATATCTCTTAGATCTGAGTTGCAGTAAGCTTCTGGAGATATGTTTTGCTCTGATGTATATAATAATAACTTTGTCACTTAGTAACTGATCTTCAATGCCTTGATGAGATATATATAGTCTTCTGAAAATATATCTGTTGAGATAAATCCGTTGAGCAAGATTCCGTTCCAACGGGATGAAAAACACGATCCGGATTTTGCGGGATTTGAAGATATGTTGACTTACAGTATTTAAATACTTTATCTTTTAGTATTTAAATACTTCTTTATCAATGGGACTTGACTTCTAGTGGGAACTGAAGATTTCTTCTTTGTCCTGTTGAGAGCTGTATGGAAGATCACTGTATTGTCGATTCGAAGACAGCTTCCATACTTAGTCTTTATAAGACTTCTTTGCTGTACTGAAAGATATGCTGGATCTATGAGAGGTCTTCGATACAGGTTGACACTATAGATCAGCTTTTCGAAACAGTTCGCTTACTGTATGCAAGATTGGTATATTGTCAAAACATACTGACACTACAATCAATACAAGGCAGTATCGATACAGGGTTTTGTTATCCCAACAAATTCGATACAAGATATTGTTATCCCAACAATTTCTCCCTGTTTGACAATTTCTCAAGACTTAAAATCTTTCATGTCCTTCTTGATGATTCCAAAACCTTCTTCATGAACCAAATGACTTTCTTGATGACTTCGGGCATATTTCTTGGTCTTCTGTCAAATGATCTGGCTTTCAGTAACTTAGACTAATTTATGAACTGCACGTAGGCGAGTTCGATACAGCTAAGAATTTTTACAACTTAAGCTTATGATTGGCACACAGGCACAATCTTACAATGTATTCTAGATGCATACAACTGAATCTATGAACTGTTCGTAGACAAGTTCGTACAGCTTAATTTTCAAACAAGTTTTTATACATGTAATTGTTATCCCAACAATTTAAGATATGTAATCATACATTAACACAGTAGATTATGAGTTGTAATCTTTTAAGACAAGCAAACATTTTTATCGATATTCAAAAATAGAGTACAAGGATTGCTGTTTTGAAAGAAAAATTACAAACCAAAAAAAAATACAAGGATGTCAGCTCCTATAATCAGAATGTCTCCATGGACTCTTCTCTGGATCATGCTCGGTTCCACGCCACTAGTGGTGTAGGGAGTCATTGCCTCGATCTACGTAGATTGCTCTACCATCGTAGGATCTGTCAAAGGCAATAATCCAGTCTTCGGGATGCGTGATCCGATCTCCTCTTCTATGCTTGAATTTCATTTCGATTTGGAGAGGAAGCTTTACTTCTTCTAACATCTTCGTGAATTTGTCTGCACCCTCCGCTAATGTTTTATAACCTTTGAAGATGGCGTATTCCCAGACGAGTTTTGCAAAATATCTCATCAGTTCATTTCTCCTCCATTGCTTCACTTCTTCAGCAGTGGGATGGCAGTTGGTTGGTAGACGAATCTCAGAAGGTCTTTGGATCAAGGTTTTCCAGGGGACATTGGGGTCATGGAACTCAGGTCGAGAACCTGAAATCCTAAAACTTTGAGAGGATGGAGCTAGTTTGTTCAATTCAGCGGTAATGCTGTCTTGAGCAGCATTAAATTCCCTTTCATGCTGAAGCCTTGTTCTCCTCGCCGCTTCTCTTGCTTCTTCCCCCTTTTTGGCGTCATCAAGACATCCTAGGATTTCCAGTGCGGCATCCTGTCTCGTCTCAATGTTTGATATTCTCTCGACAAGGGTGGAGAGCACCTGTGACATATCTTTAATACTTTTGTCGTGGGCTCGAAGTTGGGAAGATGTTTCGATCGTGGCAGCTGCTGTCTTAGCCTCAGATATGCGAGTTTTAGATTCCTCGTCTCTCAAGAGTTGCTCTTGTTTCTCTTGCTGATTCTTCAAGGCTTGCTTGAAGACTTCTGGAAAAACAGTGAAGTCTTGGACTACTCGAGAAACTTCATGCTGTAATCCAGTCATCTCTTCAACAGCAGAAGTGTGCATCCAATTCAGAGCTTTTTCCACTGAATACAAGGCATTAACTGCATCCTGGATAAAGACGGTTTGAAGGACAAGATCACGCAATCGCTCTTTCCTAGCAGCAGTGTTGGGAGAATCCGGCTTGGCAAAGTCCTCGACTCCATTCAACCTTCTTAGATTCATGTTAGGACGTGAAGTGAGTTGGACATCCTCAGGTGTAGTACCGTCGTCGGATTCCACGGTTGATGGGGCGGGAGCAGCAGTTTCGGGTTCGGTAGCAGGGGGTATGACGTACTCCTGTATCGAAGGAATTTCTGCAGAAGTAGGTACAGGAGGGACTGATTCCTCCTGTTGTCTCTCAGCAACTTCTTCTTCTTCTTCGGCAGCAACAGGCTCGGGTGCCTGTTCCGAAATGTTTTCTTCTTTCTCCGCGACAGGAGGGACTGATTCCTCCTGCTCGGGAATAATATATGGCTATTGCGAGGGTGGCTCATCACGGCTTGACGTCCCTTCACCATCTTGTTGAGCTAGGGGGACATCTCTTTCCTGAGCCTCCTCACGGCTCATTCTCAGACCTGCCTGAAAGGCATCGTCGTCGTCGTCTGAGTCATGGTCTTCTTTTGGATCTTGGGGAGAGTCCTCGGACTTATATTTTCCTTTCCGTCTGGCATCTGATTTGTGCAAGATATGGCTTTCAATTAATGATTTGCAACAAAGATTATCCCATCGGATCAAGGCCTCAACATTTGTCGAGTCCGTCACTTCCAATACAAATCTTTCTTCAGCGCTCCAGTCGCTCCAGTTGTATAAGGTGTCATATGGAGCTAGTCGATAGCTTTTCCATTGAAGGAATATTTCATAAGCCTGATCAATCTACACAGATAGAAGGGTTACATTGATAATTGCGTCCGGGGAGGGACTTCGTACAACGTGTGTATCCGCTGTATCGATTTATTCTTCTACATCTGTGGGATCCGGTAGGGAAGAGGGATTCCTTACAGGGGATGGTGCCCCGAAGGAAGGTGGATCCTGTATGGGTGTGGAATCCCGCATAGGAGAGTTAGATGTTGGCTCCAAAGGTGCATCCGACGCACTAGAGTCTTCTAAGTTGGCAGATGACCTCATATCTGTTGTTGCCGCCAAAGGCTCGGGATTTACTGTCGAGATAGTAACGGGCATCTCTTTCACAGGGGTTGGGCCCTGGGGTAATTCAACAGTGGGTTGCACCACGCTAGAAGCATCCTTGGAGGGTTTGGTAGTTTTGGCTTTTATGAGCCTCCTCTGCTTCTTTTTCGGATTCTCAGCAGCAATAGGTGTCTTGCTGTGAGATCTATTGCGTTTCTTGGAAGATTCCACACTCTGGGATTTCGAAGAAACATCCCTTGGATCTTCAGAAACGGGCATACTGTGGACTTTTGGTTGGTTGCAGACCAGGGTGCTCTGGTTAAAAGCCGAAGGCTTGACGCCTCCTAAGTAGATCCGGGAACTGATTTTCTTAGCATCTGCGGATTGTGGTAATCCGCATTTCATCAAAATGTATTTCAGAAACAGACCAAACGATTTCTTTTGTGACGCAGGTTTCGACACTTCTTCCTGCAGGCGCTTCAGAATTATCTGGCACCAGTTGACCTTTTCACAGGTCATGATCCCTACCATCATCCTAAATCTAAGGTTTGTGCACATTTCAAATGCACCAGTGCGATTCTCAATGATTCTGCAACAAAAGTCATGTAAGTACATGTATGGCAAACAAAAATTCTTCTTCTGACAGGTGGTGTGAACCACTTCAACCGTAGCTGAGCCGGTGAACAGGCTATAGTACTTGGTCATCAGCTCTTGAGACCCAAAAGTCTCAAGTTCTTCCATGGTCAGGCCATCAGCGGGCAGCCTGTAAATGTTTTGGAGAAGATCTCGGTCGATGCAGATCTCCACTCCTTGAATAACAGCGGTGATGTCAGCGACATGGCCACCCTGGGCCAGCGATAGAAAGCGAACGGCAGCGTTGAGGTAGAAGTCCTCAACCGAATGAACGTCGTATTTCTCGGCGGTGTGACTCCCAAGGCAGCAGAGGCCTTGCTGATGGAGTCTGGTGATGATGAACTCCATTAGTTCGACGTCATTAGTTTCAGCGAGAATTCATTCGATGACAACAGATATGGAGAAGATCCGTCCGTCAATGATGTTCGAGGCTTTCTTGAGGGCGGTGGCAGAGGTCTGAGCAGCCATTGGTGATTCTCATGAAAATATGAAAGAGATTAAGAGAAATTTGTAGTAAAACGCAAAGAAAACTTGTAGGCTGTTTTTGCTTGAGTGCTCTAAGAATATCCAGAGGGCGTAAAGAGTCTCAAATGGCAATTTCAGTCCTTTTATAGTGGGCGGCGAAGAAGGGTTTTTCAGAGAACGAATGGTCCGTTTTAAGGGATGGGAACCGGTTTTAGAAATGAACGGTCAAGATGGACTGAGTGTAACTGGTACACTTATCCATTAAAATGTTAAAATATGAACGTGTCCCACTTCTGACATTTGTTGTTACCCTTAATGCCTGAAACGGCGGTTTTAAAATGTTATACAATTTGAAAACATCGCGGTTTTTGAGATTATATTGTCCAGATGTCGTGTAAGGTATTTAATGTAAATGACGTTTGACAAGAAAACAGGGCACATAGACAAAAATTATTTTAAAATGAAATATTATAATATATATAATGAATCAAAATCCTATAGTATGTGCTGTATCCGCAACGATACAGCGTTCCCCCTCAAAAGGTGCATATCGATTTCAATTCCATACAACAACTTTTGGATTAATGCTGTATTCATGGGTCATACTATATTCCCCCTTAATTATTGCACACGTCAGCTGTAGGATGATTTATATCACTTCGTTCCCTACAGTGCTATATTGAAGGCTCTGAGTGTACAGATAATTAATGGTGGATACTGTATTCTTGGGTCTTACAACATTCCCTCTCAATTGTTGAGTAAAAATAGTAAATTACTTACAGGGAGTCGGGTTGTAGCATTCCCAATTCTTGTCTAAGCATGTTGAATCTTGCTGTGTCGAGAGGCTTGGTGAAGATGTCGGCCAACTGAATATCTGTATGAACCTTTTCGAGCCGAACATCCTTGTTCTCGACATGATTCCTTATGAAATGATGCTTCATGTTGATATGCTTAGTGCGCGAGTGCAATACATGATTGTGCATGATTGCAATTGCACTCGTGCTATCACACATGACTGGCGTCTCTCTGGCTTCAATCCTATAATCTGACAAATGTTGCTGCATCCAAAGGATCTGCATACAGCAACTACCAGCAGCATAGTATTCTGATTCAGCCGTGGAAAGTGAGTTTGCCAATTGCTTCTTACTGACCCAAGAAACAAGTCTAGGTCCAAGAAAGTGACAAGTTCCACTTGTACTCTTCCTATATAGCTTGAAGCCTCCGAGATCCGAGTCGTTGTATCCAACTAAATCGAATCCGCCTTCTTTAGGATACCACAGTGCTACATCGACTGTTCCTTTAATGTACTTCAGGATTCGTTTAGCTGTATTGAAGTGTGATTCCTTGGGTGCTACTTGATATCTCGCACACACTCCTATAGCAAACTGGATATCGGGCCTGCTAGCCATTAGGTACAGGAGCGAGACAATAAGATTCCTGTAGAGTGATTGGTCAACCAACTTTCCGGCTTCATCAACACTTATTTGCACGGAAGTGCTCATGGGGGTTGGCGATGATTTGGAAGTGTTCATTCCAAATTTTTTGAGAAGTTCCTTGCTGTATTTTTCCTGGTTGATGAAGATCCCTGTAGGCAATTGCTTTACCTGCAAACCTAGGAAATAACTAAGTTCTCCCATCATACTCATTTCAAATTTACTTTGCATGAGATGAGAGAACCTTTGACACAAAGCAAGGTTAGTTGAACCAAAAATTATATCATCTACATAAATTTGTACCATTAGAAGGTCATCACCTTCCTGTATTTTGAACAAGGTCTTGTCCACAGCACCTTTCTCAAATCCATTATCGGTTAGATACTGGGACAGGGTTTCATACCAGACTCTAGGGGCTTGCTTAAGTCCATACAGTACTTTCCTCAGTGTGTATACTAGGTCGATGCCGTCTGTGTTGGCAAACCCAGGTGGTTGTTCAACATAAACTTCTTCGGCAACGTCTCCATTCAGGAATGCACTTTTGATGTCCATTTGATATACAATGAAGCTCTTATGGGCGGCAAAGGCTAAGAATATCCTAATGACTTCTAGTCTGGCTACAGGGGCAAACGTTTCATCATAGTCTATGCCTTTTTCCTGTCTATACTCTTGTGCGACTAGCCATGATTTGTTCCTTATAATAAGTCCATTTCAATCCTTTTTTTTTCTAAATACCCATTTGGTTCCTATAACCGATTGATGTGTAGGTCTGGGTACAAAATACCATACATTGTTTCTTTCGAAACCGTTAAGCTCTTCTTCCATAGATGTTATCCAATGAGAATTTTTAAGAGCGTATATGGTAGAAACAGGTTCGAAATGGGCTAAGAATACAGCAATGGTGCTCATGTTGAGTCTTCTAAGCTCGGATTGAGATTTCCATTCAGGAAATGGTGATTTCTCAGTATCTAGTTCTTCTTGTGCACATAGTACATTTCCTTGTGTACTCTGTATTCTCCTTTGAGTAGAAACACCATCATCTATGTTTCCAATGATCAGCTCTTGCGGGTGATCTCTCAACCATCTTCGGTCGGGTTCTAATTCAGGGTCCCGTACTATATCAAGAGTTTTTGTAGATACAGCTTCAGCTTGTACAGCATCGGCTTCATCTACGTCGATTCTTACAGCTACTGGGTTGATTTCTAGGTCAACAACAGGTTCTATGGGAGTTGGTGGATCTAAGATGGAGAGATGTTGGATGTTCTGAGTAATATCATGTACTCCTGTAGGGTCATGGTGAGGTTCGTCAAACACTACATGAACTGATTGCTCGATCGTCAGCTTCCTTTTATTAAAGATCATGTAAGCTTTGCTGACGAAGGAGTATCCTACAAATATTCCTTCATCTGATTTCTCATCAAAGGTTCTAAGTTGATACTTCCCATTATTCAACACATAACACCTGCATCCAAAAATTTGAAAATATGAAACTAACGGAGTTTTGTTGTTCCATACCTCGTATGCTGTTTTGATGTGGTGCTTGTTGACGATACAGCGGTTTTGAGTGTAACATGCTGTATTGGTTGCTTCACCCCAGAAACGCTGTGGCAACTTGCTTGCGGCAATCATTGTCCTTGTAGCTTCTTTCAGCGTCCTGTTCTTTCACTCGGCAACACCATTTTGTTGAGGTGTACGGGAAGCTGAGTATTGGTGCTATATCCCATTCTCCGAATAGTACTGCTCTATAAAGCAATTTGTAAATTTTGTACCTCTGTCGGAACGAATGGACACGATACTCAATGCTTTTTAATTTTGAAGCTTTCTCAGGAGCTCGGGCAGCTTTGATGTTGTTTCCTTCTTCTTGCTTAAAATTGTCCAAGCATACCTGAGTAATCATCAACAACAACAAGGCGGTATTTCTTACCACCCAAACTTACTGGGTCTACACGACCGTAGAGATCCATGTGTAGCATCTCCAACACTCTGTGGGTTGAAAGGTAGGATTTGCTCTTCAAGGTTGACTTGATTTGCTTGCCTTTCTGACATGGTCCGCAGACGCTGTCCTTTTTGAATGACACGTTTGGCAATCCTCTTACCATTCCCTATCTTGAGAGCTTGTTGATCGTCTTGAAGTTGACGTGAGACATCCTCTTGTGCCATAACCAGCTTAGATCTGCAGTGCCTTTGGCAACAAAGCATGGAATTGAGGAGCTCATAGGCTTCCAGTCAGCAATATACATGTTACCTGATCTGCTTCCTGTAAGCACAACTTCTTTGGTCTGGATGTTCTTGACTCTACAGTGATCTATATAATTTCACCGAGACCTGTTTGTCACAGAACTGGCTAATACTAAGTAGATTGTACTGTAAGCCTTCAACATATGCAAAATCGGTGACTTTGAATTTTCCGCAAGAAGGTTTCCTTTCTCTGTTCTTCCTTTAGATTTATCATCGAAGCGAACGTTTGGACCATGACCTTCTACGAAATCGGATAGCTTGCTTCTATCTCCGGTCATGTGCTGAGAGCATCCACTATCAAAGTACCAGGTGTCCTCATCTAGGATGTCCTGTATGCAAAGAGATTAAGTAGATTTAGGACCCCTTTGATTGTTGGGTCCATATATGTTAGTGCCTTTAGGTACCCAAATTTCCCTGACAGCATTTGGTTTATTGTAGGTCACATTCGGTACAGTATTGCAGTATCTACATGGGGCATATACATAGTCGCTATAACCATGATAAGTATTATGCATGTAAAATTCAGGGTTATTATTATTAGTCCAGTACGAGTGCCGTCTTGGAGGTGGAGCCATTTTATTTGGCCTAACAGCTTGCCTTCTGGGTCTCCAGTTGGATTCCCAATGCTGTTATTGATACTGAGCGGGCACCAGCTGTCTCGAGAAATAATGGGGCTCCTGTATCCAATACCTCGGCGTGCTGTACTGATAGTACTGCAGTGCAGGCCTTTGGTATTTGGATACAGCCTTCCTTCTGAATGGCTGTTGGCACTGTTGATATGCTCGGGGAGCATGCTATTGAGTGCGCCTTTCGGGTATGAATGGCTGGTGATTCCGCTGTCTGGAGTATGATTGAGGTGGTGGAATGGCAGCCTTTGCTGTTCGCTGTGCAACAGGTTCCTTTACAGGACTCGAAGTATCCTTCGATACAAGAATGGGTTCCACACCCCTGACAAACACTGTACTAGTTTTCCCTTTGTTTGAACATGAGTTGTATCCTAAGCCACTTTTATCATGAGCATGTTGCCCAGTGCTCAGAATTTCTTCAATTCTTTTGGACGATTTCTCGAACGATTTCAGAATGGTCTCAAGTTCATCTTCTCGTTTTTCGAGAGTTTTGACTTTGGCTTGAAGTAGAACGAAATCATTTGTCTTGCTCCCATTGTGAGTTTTAACCTAACATAGTTCATGAGCAAGTTGATGATCCCTCTCCATGAGTTTTTCGTAATCGACTTTGCTGGTTTCACAATCAATAGACATATTTTCATAATTTATTTTCAGCAAGTCATTTTCATCTTTCAGTTCTAGGTTGGACAGTTGGCGCTGTATATTCTCATTTTTCAGTGTGTCATGGGCCTTTTGAATGTTTTTAAACTCATTCATCATGTTTTCAAAAGTATGAGATGCATTGGCAGGAATGATTGAGGTTGAGCTTACCTCATCGTCGCTATCTTCATCTTCCGGAATGTCCTTGGCCATAAAGCACATATATGCTTTATCATCGAACTCATCATCAGATGAATCACTTTCAGTGACCACCTGAAGACATTCTTTGAATTTGGATGGTGTGGGGGAGGATTCTGATTCTCCAATCAGGGACTTGGGCTTGTTTTTCCAGGCACGTCTTCGTCCATCCATCTCTAGTTGCTCGGTTTCCGGCAACCTTTGAACTTTGGGATGAGGACATTTGTTTGCATAATGTCCTGGTTTCCTGCAACTATAGCATAGGTTAGTGTCACCGGATAAAGTTTCGGTACTGACCTTGTCGACAGGTTTGGGCCTGTAAGGAGTCTTTCCAGACTGTTTGATGAACTTCTTGAACTTCTGCATGAGAAGCGCCATTTCATCTTGAGACAGGATGTCGTCGTCACTGTCAGCATTCTTGTGACTAAGCTTTGACGAGCTGGGCATGCTGTGTCGACGGTTCGATATAGCGGCTAGTGCTGTGACCTTTGAAGGAGATTCTTCAGCTTTCTCTCTTCTGTCAATATCATACTCAAAAGCTCTGAGGTCAGAGAAGAGATCAAAAGTAGATATTTCATTCAGATTACATGACACAAGCATAGCTGTCGTCTTAATGTCCCATCGGGCAGGGAGAGATCTGAAAATTTTTAAATTCTTCTCCTTTTGGGTATAAATTTTGCACAAAGCTTCAAGTTCACCAACAATACCAATGAGTCTGAGGTCAAGTTCCTCAAGTGTCTCAGTTGATTTCATTTCAAAAGATTAAAATTGCTGAGTCAGTTTTGAAATTTTGTTTTCTTTTGAGAGCTCAGTTCCATCACAAATCAACTTAAGTTTATCCCAGATTTCCTTGGCTGTTTTACAGCTCTTTGCCTTAGAGAATGTGCCTTTGTCAAGAGTGAAAAACAACACATTCTTTGTAACATTGTCGAAGTTGGCGCGCTTTTTTTCATCTGTAGTCCATTGATCGCGCTCCTTATCGAGCATCTCAGCATGAGCTTGGCCTTCAATCCTTGCCACCATGTTTACCTTCATTATCTTGATGGGGCCATCCTGTATAACAAAAATCATCTCTTTGTGCATTGCTGCAAGATGAGCCTCCATCCTGATTCTCCAATCATCAAATTCATTAATAGAGAACATAGGTACTTTGTTGATCATAGATGTATCCATGTGAGAATGTCTGAATGAAAAAGACTGTTTTTAAAAGGAAAGTGATTTTGGATCTGATTCGGTTTAAAAAAAATACGACTGATTCTTTTTAGAATCAACCACTCCGATACCACTTGTTGGCCACTAAGTATACTGGATATAGCTTGGAAAGCATTTTAAACAACAAGCTGTACTGATTTTAAATCTGAGTGCGTAGCAGAAGTCTTAAATATAGTAAGTTGTGGATACAGCAACTCGATGTGCAGTGTATACTTAAATAATCATAGTTAAATGAAACAGTAAAAGCTGAAGGTAAATAACACAGTATTTAAGTGGTTCGAGGTAAACCCCTCTACGTCCACTGGTCCTTCACACAGGAGTAAAAAGTTTATTATAATTACTGCGTACACAAATACGTAATTATAACAACACTAATCAATATATCGTTCACACAGATTGATATAATGATCTTAGCTTGAACCGTTCACACAGATTGGTTTGCGCTAATGCTTTGACTGGCTTCTTCACACACAGTTCTGAAACTTCGTCTTCTTCGATGTAATTCCTTCACACATAGTTCCGAAGTAGCAAAGATTACTCAGTCCACACAGGGCTGATCTGGGTTTGTTCAAAGGATAGAACAGGGTATGAACAACAACTTTGATTTTCTGAGCTTCTAGCTGATGATGTGTTGTTCACTGTTTGAGCACTGTATATCTCTTAGATCTAAGTTGCAGTAAGCTTCTGGAGATATGTTTTGCTCTGATGTATATAATAATAACTTTGTCACTTCGTAACTGATCTTCAACGCCTTGATGAGATATATATAGTCTTCTGAAAATATCCGTTGAGATAAATCCGTTGAGCAAGCTTCCGTTCCAATGGGATGAAAAACATGATCCGGATTTTGCGGTATTTGAAGATCTGTTGACTTATAGTATTTAAATACATTATCTTTTAGTATTTAAATACTTTTTTATCAACGGGACGTGACTTCTAGTGGGAACTGAAGATTCCTTCTTTGTCCTGTTGAGTGTTGTATGGAAAATCACTGTATTGTCGATTTGAAGATAGCTTCCATACTTAGTCTTTATGATACTTCTTTGCTGTACTGGAAGATATGCTGGATCTATGAGAGGTCTTCGATACAGGTTGACACTATAGATCAGCTTTTCGATACAGTTCGCTTACTGTATGCAGGATTGGTATATTGTCAAAACATACTGACACTACGATCAATACAGGGCAGTATCGATACAGGGTTTTGTTATCATAACAAATTCGATACAGGGTATTGTTATCCCAACACTTCATCACGTTTATAGATGATTATTTGAGATATGGATACATCTATTTGATGCGACGTAAGTCTGAAGCCTTTGACAAGTTCAAAGACTTCATGGCTGAAATGGAGAAGCATCATGGGAAGAGTATCAAGTCACTATAATCTGATCGTGGTGGCGAATACCTTAGTGGAGAGTTTTTGGATTTCTTGATGAATGAGGGGATTTCGTCCCAGCTCACCGCGCCAGGAACTCCACAACAAAATGGTGTGGCTGAAAGAAAAAATAGAACTATTTTAGAAATGGTTAGGTCAATGATGAGTTATTCAGATTTACCTATTTCGTTTTGGGGATACGCCTTAGAAACAGCGGCGTACATTCTAAACCTGGTACCTTCGAAATTAGTTCCAAAAACACCCACATAACTGTGGAGTGGGCGTAAGCCCAATCTAGGACATGTTCGGATTTGGGGTACTCCAGCACATGTGCTAAATAAGGAAGCTGATAAGTTGGCATCTCGTACAGAAGTGCGAGTGTTTGTAGGATATCCTAAGGGAACGAAGGGTGGCATGTTCTATAGTCCGAGGATCAGAAGGTCATTGTTAGCACTAATGCCCGATTTCTGGAAGAGGATCATATGATTAGTCACAAGCCCATGAGCGAGATAATTCTGGAAGAGCTGAGGGGCGAGACTCCGTCTATACCAATCGTACAAGCACCAACTAACACTACACCACGTATCGATTCTGAGACTTTTACACCAACTCAGGATTTGCCTCGTCGTAGTGGGAGGGTTGTTCGTCAGCCGGAACGATTCATAGGCGTGGGAAAGTCTTCAGACTCAATCCCAGGTGAAGATAAATCAGATCCCTGGACCTATAAGGAGGCAATCCAAGATAAAGATGCTGACTCCTGGCAAGTAGCAATGGAATCAGAAATGGGATCTATGGATTCCAATGAAGTGTGGGAGATAGTAGAGCTACCTGATGGTGTACAAGCCATTAGGAGTAAATGGATCTACAATCAAAATAAAGGAGGTGACGGGAAGGTTGAAACCTTCAAAGCGAGGCTTGTTGCAAAAGGTTACACTAAGAAAGAGGGTATTGATTATGATGAAACCTTTTCGCCGGTGGCCATGCTTAAGTCAATCCGGATTCTTTTAGCTATAGCTGTGCATTTGGATCTGGAGATTTTGCAAATGGATGTCAAGACTGCATTCTTGAATGGGAGTCTAGACAAGGAAATCTATATGCGCCAAGCAGAGGGATTCATTGCTGAAGGAGAAGAGCACTTGGTTTGCAAACTTAAGAAATCCATTTATGGACTTAAGCAAGCATCTAGATCTTGGAACACTCGTTTTGACGAAGTTGTCCAGTCATATGGATTCATCCAATGTCCAAGTGAGAGTTGTGTGTATAAGAAATGCGATGCAAATGTGTTGGTGTTTCTTGTATTGTATGCAGACAATATCCTTCTTATTGGAAATAACGTGAAGGAATTGTCGTACGTACGGGTATATGGCTATCTGAGCAGTTCGATATGAAGAATATAGGAGAAGCAGGACACATCCTTGGAATCAGGATCTTTCGTGATCGGAAGAAAAGGATGTTGTGCTTATCCCAGGCATCCTATATCGATACAGTTCTAAAGCAGTTTAGCATGGAGAATTCCAAGAAAGGTTTTCTACCTTACAGACATGGAATTCAACTATCTAAAGATATGTGTCCCAAGACACAAAAGGAGATAGATGACATGAAGATGGTCCCTTATGCATCTGCTGTGGGAAGTCTCATGTATGCTATGTTTTGCACTAGACCAGATATTTGTCATGCCGTAGGCATGGATGCTAGATATCAGTCAAACCTGTAACACCCCCAATCCGCTCAGTGATATTACACGCCGTAGAACCTTTCCTCAAGGATCTACCATGCTGGTAACAACATAGAACATCTCAACAATGCCTTTAAGGCTAAAATGACTCAGTAGACCGATTTGGTCTTTCATTAAATACATACAACTCAAATTCATTACATGCCCACGCAGGGGTCGAATACAACACACTCTCGTACAATGGGAAAGAATACTGCAGCGGAAAAATAAACTATAACTAAACCAAATACATCATATGGATCCTCGTGTGATTAGTATCGTTCGTCTTTCATCATTCTTCGTGCCGACCCTGTGTTATGCTCCCAAACCTGAATGCAAAAACAGACATCCACCCCCCGAATACTCGGGGGTTAGCAAAACTCCACTATTTTTCTAGTGCAAAAACAAAGTGCAAATACGAGCCATACAATTCATATTCCATGAATAACAATAACCAGGAATACTCAAAGATCCAAATGTAACGAAAAGTACTTCCCGAGGCAATAGTTTGGGTAAACATTCCAAAACTGAAAGATCACAATTAAAGGGAAACAATTTGTAAAACAGTTTAAAATGCCATCGAGCGTTTTAATATAAAACAATTGAGGATTACCGAGTCCTTCTATTTCCATAGTCAACAGGGGTCACAGCCCAAAGGTTTTGTTTTCGTAAATAGAAAACAACAACAATACACAAGGTCAGAGCCCACATCACGTGCCCTCAATGGACATAAAATCAACACAACATAATCACACACACGCATCGCCTAGGACCGGGATGAAGCCACAAATCCCACTCGAGGCCTCGAAGGACCCTCCCCAGCTGGCTAGCGAAACAAATCACACACATCTCATGATTGGATCAATCACTTGTTGCATCCTATCCCCGATGCACCAAAGTAATGCTCCATGTTCCACAGGAAGTCATCCAATTCCCTACCATTCCGCGATCCTTGGAACGAACACGGCTGGGGGATGTCGATTCGATAGGGTGCCGCACCCCGCTGGTCCCGACCGTGGGCCATCGCCCGCTCGTACAGTGCTGTCCTTCCTTTGATGGTCTCGATCCTCCCTACGATCTCCTCTCGAAAGGCTGCGATCATCGACCGAACCTCCTTCCTGACAGCTTCAAGGATCTCCTCACACAAGTCGCGTCGCAACGCGTTAAGGGTGCTCGTCACCCGGTTCTCAAGCTCCTCCAACGACTCGCTCATCTCCGTCACCTGATCGGCCACTCTGCTCCATGCCTCAAGAGCATCTTCGTGTGTGCCCATGGTTTCCTCCAGCCGAGCCACTCGTGCTTCCATGGCAACACCTCTTTCCACGGACTTGTCCCTAGACCATTTCCTGGACTTGTCCTTCTCCTGGCCGGGTTGAACTTTGGTGACGCTGGACGTAGTCTCCATCAGTCCTCCTGGCACAAAACCTATCAGCAACGTCTCAATGCGGAAGCTCCGTGAACCACTAGCGTGGCTCCGATACCACTTGTCACGGGGTTGGGTTTTGAGCACTGGAAAGCTCTGCGGACCCGTGCGGCACTAGACTAGAATTGCCTCGATCTAGCTAGTAAGCCTAACTCACTCGGTTTCTAAGTATGTAAGAAGGGGTTAATACTTGGGAGTTGAGAGAAAACTTCACTATTACACAAACTTTACAAGTACAAGAATGTTGAGTCTTTGAGGGTTGGGAGCAAATGAGCCAACCTCAAGCCTATTTATACTACTCATAGACTCTAGATCCTTCTATGCCACCTCCTCATTTGGAGGACTCTAGAACATCCTATACAATCCACATACTTCTATCCTATTCTAGAACCTATCTCTAGAATCATCCACTTGTCTACATATACAAGTCTTACAAATACATTCTAGAGTATTCTACAAGTACAAGACATACAATCATCTAGAATACTCTATATTATTCCAGCACTACATCCTTCTAGGAGTTTCCTAGAGGCTTCTCTTCCATTCTGGGCGCCCGGCCCGTCTCTGTCCGTCCCGGCCCGACTCGGCCCGACTCGACCCGACCTTCTGGGTCCGTCTCTGCAATGTTTTAGACTCTTCCCGAACCTCCTGGACCAAGCCGGTCCGCTTCTAGCTACTTCCGGTCGAGTCTTTCCTGCTGAGTGACTTCTCAGCTTTTCAATGTCTACTGCCCCCACAAGGCTTTTTCCGTCTAAGCCTATTATAGGGGGGAGGGTCTCTCTCGCACCTCGCGCGCGCGCGCCCGCGCACGTCGGCGGCGCCCGGCATCCCACGCACACGTCCGACCGCCCAGCTCGAGTCTTGTTCCCTGACTCGGCCTTGTACCGTCGTGCCTTGTCCCACATGACCGTTGCTCGTCCGGCCTTGCCCGCGCCCCCTGCGCTGCCGGACAGTCCCGAACATGTCCAGTCCGGAATGCCCCATGGGAGATCCGCTTGACACAGCGGCGTCCGTGCTCCCACGGTTTCCACGCGTGATTCTCTGTCCGATCACGCCGTCCTGAAGGCTGACTCTCCACATGCAGCCTGATGCCATCCATGGCGTCCTGCTCGTTCCGGTCTCTCGGCACCCTGTGCGACCGTCTGCGCACACATGTCTCGTTATCGACTGTCGGCCGTGACAGTGCGCTACACCTGCCGAGATAGCGCGCGCAGCCTTCCGGCCGTAGCGTGCGCTACGCCGGTTCCTGCCGTGCACCTTTCGGCGATTACCCGGCACTTCCGCGATTACCGCTTTGGCCCGGCCGTGCTCGGCCACCATGACGGCGACTCGATTTAAGCGTGCGGGCGAACACGACGAAAAGTTCGCGGACAACATCAACGACCCGAAATGAAAACATAATGCAATAATTAATCATTCGCGACCAAGAAAAGGGTCGAGACAACAAATACAGATACGGATACCCATAACTTTGGGTAAATTACAAAATGGCCCAAAACGCCCGAAAATCACGATACGTGATCGAATAACCAAACTGAAGTTCACAACACGTCTAACAAAGTTAAATGGAATTACGGGAAACTCGAAACAGTAGTTTCGAAGGAGATTCGCAAGAATCGAACTCAAGTGCGGAAAAGTCGCCAAAAAGCACGGAACTCAACAAAACGACACCGAAACGAACTCGGATGGGAAAAAGTGCAGAATTAATCCTTCTCGGAATGACGAAACGGTCATGATTGAATCGTCAAAATAGACTTTCTCCAAAAAAGAAAATTATCGGAAATCAAAATTACGGGTATTACACACTACCCTCCTTAAAAGAAGTTTTGTCCCGAAACTTAAAACAAGTTTCGTCCCGAAACTTAAAACAAGTAGGGAGAAGCAATATCCCGTCAGGAAAACTTAACGAGATACACAAGAAACACGTAACTTACGCCCATCGGCGAAACGTTACAAGCAACACAAAGGAATATACGGCGTGAAAACACACTCCACGACGACCAACACAACGTCGCCGTTAGGGATATAATAAAACCAACAAATGACAAGCGTCATCAAACGGATAATATAGTCAAGTCAATTATCCGAACAATCACAAAACACAACGAACGATAATCAATATGATTGACCAACCCAACGGTACATCAATCAAAATGCGAGCCAATCGCTGAACAAATACGGAATTCCACCGCCCAAGGGTTGGAAGATCGAAAACGAGACCAATTTCCCGAACTTAAGGGAATTACGAAGGAGTCTGAACGTTCAACAATCATGAGACGAGATCAACAAAAACCGAAAAATCAAACGATCGAGCCACAACAATCGAGACAACAAATCGAACAATCATGTTCGAATCACGAAGAACAATAAAATTCAAACAACAACTCCAAGGCTCAGAGGAATCGATCCGAACTCGGAAAAGTCACAGCGATAACCAGATCGACTCAAAACAGGATCACAACTCATTCGAACGATGAACCCGAAATATAGGACAAGTTCAGAAAGTATCAACGAATACGAGCGAGTCGATAGAATTGGGAAAGAGAAAATGCAGAAGCCAAAAATAATATGGGTATTATATTCGACCTCTTCTAAAAAAAGTGTCGTCCCCAAAACTCACAACAACAAAATCCCGGTGACAACACAACAAGCAACTGACAGAAACATCCTTCAAAGGCCTCTCATAGCCGATTCTGATAACTGTGCTGAAGCGCGAACTCCGAAAGTCTCGGTAGCCCATTCGTAAAACAGGATTTGATGTCCCTCGAGTACGCACTTGAAACGTGTTACTGACGAGAAGGACAATTTACACGTGCATGCCCCAGCACATCACGGTTGAAATGCCTCGGCTCGGCATATCGAAAATACAAATGCTAGATACAATGGGGCATAACGACGTAGAACAACATAGCAGAGATGCCAACTCAGCACAACAAAGAATCATAACAAATATCATATACAACGATTACCATTGTAAAGTAATACACACACAACATTACAGCAACGACGGTATCGTTCAGCGACCTCAACGGCCTGAACAATAACCAGCACATAATAACAAACATCATGAAACAATCACACATGTACACAAACGTACAAACCCAAGCTTTAACAACTCGCACTCGTGCGATAGCACGCAAATCACCACGAAACGACAACATTAAAGATCAACATCACACCTCTCACAGAGGGCTAACATAACAAATGCGTGGCATACCGAACCACATTATATCAATGATTACTCCGATGAGGAGTTTAAGTATAATACACCCAGGAAGAATGCTGAATACATATATATTTTATGTGAAGATAAAATATACAACCTTAAATGAAAATGAATATCCAAACAGAAATCTGCAGTGGAAATAAAGATGAAAAGACATGAATGACTGAAACGGACTGGGCCCCCCTACTAGTATCACTGGGACTCCTCGTCGTCAACGTTCTCTTCCCGTGCCCTAGCCTTGCCATGACCTGAAAATAACATCCCCCAACGGGGTCAGTTACACAGAACAACAATCCTCAAGAGTTGAATAAGCAAAATCACGATATGTCGTAATTATGTCTAACAAAGTTAAACGGACTTACGGGAAACTCGAAACAGTAGTTTCAAACGAGATTCGCAACAATCGAACTCAAGTGCGGAAAAGTCGCTAAAAAGCATGGAACTCAACAAAACGACACCGAGACGAACTCGGATGTCAAAAACTGTAGAATTAATCATTCTCAGAATGACAAAACGGTCACGAGAGAGTCGTAAAAACGGACTTTCGCCGAAAAAAAAGAAATTACCGAAAATCGAAATTACGGGTATTACATTCTACCCTCCTTAAAAGATGTTTCGTCCCGAAACTTAAAACAAGTAGGGGGGAAGCAATATCCCTGCCAGGAAAACTCGACGAGATACACAAAAACCGAAAACTCGCGCCCAACAGCAAAACGCTGCAAGAAACGCAAAGAGACATAACGCGTGAAAGCACGCTCCACGGCGACCAAAACAACGCCACCGATAGAGACATAATAAAACCAACAAGTGACAAGCGTCATCAAACAGATAGTACAATCAAGTCGATTATCCAAACAATCACAAAACACAACGAATGAAAATCAATACGATTGACCAACCCAACGGTTCATCAATCAAAACACGAGCCAATCGCTGAACAAATACGGATCACCACCCAAGGGTTGGAAGACCGAAAACGAGATTAATTTCCCGAACTTAAGGGAATTACAAAGGAGTCTGAACGTTCAACAATCATGAGACGAGATCAACAAAAAACGAACAATCAAACGATCGAACCACAACGATCGAGACAACAAAAATCGAACATTCATGTTCGAATCACGAAGAACAATAAAATTCAAACAACAACTCCAAGGCTT
Source organism: Orobanche coerulescens (assembly GCA_033398695.1). Classification (NCBI taxonomy): domain Eukaryota; kingdom Viridiplantae; phylum Streptophyta; class Magnoliopsida; order Lamiales; family Orobanchaceae; genus Orobanche; species Orobanche coerulescens. Next base: position 90,111,762 of record CM065811.1, on the reverse strand, counting down.
ACAGGAATCTAACCAAACTCGGAAAAGTCACAGCGATAACCAGATCGACTCAAAACAAGATCACAGCTCGTTTGAACGATGAACCCGAAATACAGAACAAGTTCAGAAAGTATCAACGAACACGAGCGAGTCGATAGAATTGGGAAAGAGAAAATGCAGAAGCCAAAAATAATACGGGTATTATATTCTACCTCTTCTAAAAAAAGTGTCGTCCCCGAAACTCACAACAACGAAATTAAGATGACAACACAACAAGCAACCGATAGAATCATCCTTCAAAGGCCTCTCAAAGCCGATTCTGATAACTGTGTTGAAGCGCGAACTCCGAAAGTCTCGGTAGCCCATTCGTAAAACTGGATTTGGTGTCCCTCAAGTCCGCACTTGAAACGCATTACTGACGAGAAGGACAAATGGTACGTGCATGCCCCCGGCACACCACGGTTGAAACACCTCGGCTCGGCATACCGAATATACAAATGCTAGATACAATGGGGCATAACGTCGCAAAACAATATAGCGGAGATGCCAACTCAGCACAACAAGGAATCATAACACATATCATATACAACGATTACCATCTTAATGTAATACACACAAAAACGCTATAGCAACGATGGTATCGTTCGGCGACCTCAACGGTCCGAACGATAACCAGCACGTAATTACAACCATCATGAAACAATCACACATGTACACAAATGTACAAACCCAAGCTTTAACAACTCACACTCGTGCGACAACACGCAAATCACCACGAGGCGATAAACAATAAACACCAGTTCACACCTCTCACAGAGAGCTAGTACAACAAATGCGTGGCAACGCCTCGACGTTCATGCCACCAATTCGATCATACTCGGGAGCAATCATCATAACGACATCGCGAACATCATACATACATACCCAGCCCTCAAACGGGAATGGATAGGTTTTAAAAACGAAAACCTCCTTTTGAAAATAATTTAGAAACACACCGGTTGATCTTGAGTATCACCTTTCAAAAAAAAGTACAAACGTGAAACATCGTTATCAAGACATTGGAGAACCATTTCGCATTTGATAAAAATGAGGACACTTTCTCTTAGTGAAAAACTTTCAGAATATTCGACCCTCGGGTCTAAGTAAAAGTGTTTCTAAAACATTGAAAATATCTCAAAACATTTTGGTCCTCGAGGTAGAAGAATTTTGAAACATATTCGGCACCTTGGATGTACCACGAGAAAATAATTCATTTTTAATGTACGTCTCGAAATTTATTTTCTAAGATACTCAAGGTTTTCAAAGATAATTCAATGGGCTAGAATGACCAAAAATTTCAGGTAATTACACAGAACATTATAGCGCCGTGGGTCCCGCGCCGGAACCCACCAGGCTAAAAACCATTTACAAAAACGCCAAAAAGGCCGATGACGGTAATATTTCAAAAACTCACAAAAGCCATTTACAAAATACTAAATACCGTCATAAGAATTTCGCCAAAACGATCAAGGCCATAATGCCAAAAAGTCGGTTAAGGGAATCGGTTTTCGAAATAAAACTCAGTCGGTAAAATACCGAAAGCCATTACAAAAGAACTCACGCAGCGGATAAATAGGCGAATGAAAATTACGGTGCCGTGGACCCCCGACTGGGACCCACCAGGCGAATGAAAATTAATGAATTAACTAATATAATTGTAGTATCGAACCACAATATATCATCAATCACTCTGATGAGGAGTTTCATTACAACACACCCAAGATAATACCGAATACATGTATATTTTATATGGAGATAAAATATACAACACTGAATGAAATGAATATCCAAATGGAAGTCTGCAGCGGAAATAAAATGAAGAAAACACGAATGAATGAAAAAGGACTGGGGACCCCTACTAGTATCACTGGGACTCCTCGCCATCAACGTTCTCTTCCCGTGCTTAGCCTTGCCATGACCTGAAAACAACATCCCCCAACGGGGTCAGTTACACAGAACAACAATCCTCAAGAGTTGAATAAGCACAATCACGGTATGTCTTAATTATGAAATGAAGCTGAATAGAGGCATCATAGTACACCCGTAATGGAATGTGCACGTGCACAAGACGGATGTCCGGACACACCCGCCATTGTACCTAATTAGTCTCACGGAGGTACATTACCGTGTGCACAGTCCAATGTGTCGGTGAACCCAACACATGACCATCACGTGCCCGACTAAAAATCCCACACATCCACACCCGACCGCGCAATATGAACCTAGAAGGTCATCTGAACAAGAATGACCATGAAGAATAATAATTAATAACAATCCAACAAAGTCAAGAATGATTCACCGAGATAAAATGATAGTGAAATGAATGATAGCTCAATGAAATGATTGGAACCGTCGTTCCTCGTGAATGAAGTGATTAATTGACAATTACAAGTCTCAATATGGTTAATACATTATGAATGAATTATGATTATGAATGAACAACAACGAAAGGAATGAAAATCCTTTTAACCGAGTAAGAATTAACTCACACAACCGGTGAAGAATGTCCTTCCTCGAACAAAGTCCAAAAAGGGATGTCGGTCGCTCGAACAACCTTGAATAACAATAATTACCAACAACCGATCAATACACGTATCAAGCAATGAAACATGACTAACTCAAAAGTCGATACAACGATAATCAAACTCATTGGGGCATTCTGACGAATACGTTGTAAACATCCTTCCCGTTAGTTACAACCAATCCCAAATTATCGAAACCTACTCCAAAATGAGTATTTCAAACTAACAAAACACTTTAAATGATATCAATAATCCCATAGGAATCCATAATACGAGTTAACGACAACATCTAATCGAAAACCCCCAAAATATATCGAAGTCAACCCCAAAGTGTTCTTGATTCAACCCCAATATTCATGAAATCCGAAATATACAACAATAAATTCATAGGAATACAGTTATCCAAGGTAGGTAATCCATATCTAACATATTCCGACAACAATCCAAGCTCATACGAAGAAATCGGAAGGAAAAACCCAAAAATCCGAAATTCTAGATCCAAGAGATTATTACCTTGATTTGATGTGATGAGGATGATGAAATAATGATTATTCCGAATGATAAGCTTGAAGATGATGATTGATGATTGCACCTCGAAGAACACTCTCCAAATCGCCCGGAATCGCCCGGAATCGCCCAAAACCACCGAAGGAATGAAGAAAAAAGACAAATGACGAAGAAAGGACTGAACTGTCCTATTTATAGCAGCACCAGTTAGCGTGGATATTACGGTGCGTGGTTTTGAATAGTACCTTCCGAGTCATGTCTCATTTGAAATCATCGTTCAACAAACTAGTATCATTGGACTTTCGCATCACGTGTGACCTGTGCAAGAGCCGAGCCCCTCAGACCAAAGAGCAATAAGATTTCTGACGCCATGGTATAATTTCTGGCAATAGAATCACTCATTTATCATTCAACAGTCAACAATCCTCTTTCAACATTTTCATTTTTGATCAAGTCAATCATGTTAATTCATTAATCATTCAGTTCATTTGATTGTTTAGTTGTTGATCTTGAGGATCATATCATTAATCTTGTTAGTTTGTTCAAGATAATCATTTCAAGAATTTCATCAGATAATCACGTACTTCAGTTCATCATTCATTATGGAAAGAGATGTTAGAGGACGCGGGGGAAGAGGCCGTGGTGTGGGCCGAAACTCAAGAGCTCGTGTGAATACACGCACTAATGCAAGGAATAATGCTAATTCATCGAGCAGTGACGCTGCCACTCATTCACCTGGACGTAATCGTTCACTATCAGGGAGTCATACCTGGGACACAGCCCAGTCAGAAGGTGTTTGGGTTGATCCATTCGTTTTTATGCAGGGCATGATGGCCCAAATGACTCAGATGGCACAACTGATGGAGACGATGCATAAATCAGCTACTCAAAATCAAGAGGCTCCTCCGTCGCCACCTCAGAGGCAAGAGAGGGCTGTGAGCAGTATGATTGGCGACATCTCTCGCCAGAGACCACCTACCTTCGAGGGCTCATCTGAGACGGCGGATATCATTCTTTGGCTTGAACATTTCAAGAAACTATTTGCTATGGTGGACTGTCCTGAGGGACACAAAGTTTCAGTTGCGGCTTACTACCTTGGTAAGGGCACACATTCATGGTGGTTATCATTGAAGCCCACCGACGGATCTTGTACTTGGGATCAATTCAAGACTCTCAGGATGGAGAGGTATTATCGGGCCCCACTCAGGGAGGCCAAGTTGTCAGAATTACTCACTCCCGACCTCTCAGCGGACGATGATGTTCTCACCATCGCCGAGAAATTTCAGGAGCTACTTTCATTCGCCCCGTCCATTATTCACTCTGAGGCGGACAAGATCAAGTATTTCAGTAAGAGGTTGAAGCCTCGTATGCGGATGCAGTTGCTTAATCACAATTGAACTACTCTGGCCGAATTCATTGAGAAAGCTCTTACTTATGAGCTTACTGCTAAGGAAATTGCTAAGCAACAACCTTCATCTGCTGGCAAGAAGTCTAAGAATCGTAATCAGTCTGACGGCAGTCAGGCCACTTTCAAGAAACCACGTGCGGGCCCTACTTTTCGTGAGCAACCTCCTATGGTGCCTAGACCCGCGGATTCTCAGTCACGAGCAGCCAGTTCGGCCATCACCGGTTTCAACTGTGAAGAACGGGGTCATTTCAGCACTAAGTGTCCAAGGCAGACTGTCACGTGTGACCTGTGCAAGAGCCGAGCCCCTCAGACCAAAGAACAGTAAGATTTCTGACGCCATGGTATAATTTCTGGCAATAGAATCACTCATTTATCATTCAACAGTCAACAATCCTCTTTCATCATTTTCATTTTTGATCAAGTCGATCATGTTAATTCATTAATCATTCAGTTCATTTCATTGTTTAGTTGTTGATCTTGAGGATCATATCATTAATCTTGTTAGTTTGTTCAAGATAATCATTTCAAGAATTTCATCAGATAATCACATCACTTCAGTTGATCATTCATTATGGAAAGAGCTGTCAGAGGACGTGGGGGAATAGGCCGTGGTGCGGGCCGAAACCCAAGAGCTCGTGTGAATACACGCGCTAATGCAAGGAATAATGCTAATTCATCGAGCAGTGACGCTGCCACTCATTCACCTGGACGTAATCATTCACTATCAGGGAGTCATATCTGGGACACAGCCCAGTCAGAAGGTGTTCGGGTTGATCCACTCGCTTTTATGCAGGGCATGATGTCCCAAATGACTCAGATGGCACAACTGATGGAGACGATGCATAACTCAGCTACTCAAAATCAACAGGCTCCTCCGCCGCCACCTCATAGGCAAGAGAGGGTTGTGAGCATTATCATTGGCGACATCTCTCGCCAGAGACCACCTACCTTCGAGGTCTCATCTGAGCCGGCGGATATCATTCTTTGGCTTGAACATTTCAAGAAACTGTTTGCTATGGTGGACTGTCCTGAGGGACACAAAGTTTCAGTTGTGGCTTACTACCTTGGTAAGGGCGCACATTCATGGTGGTTATCGTTGAAGCCCACCGACGGATCTTGTACTTGGGATCAATTCAAGACTCTCATGATGGAGAGGTATTATCCGGCCCCACTCAGGGAGGCCAAGTTGTCAGAATTACTCACTCCCGACCTCTCAGCGGACGATGACGTTCTCACCATCGCCGAGAAATTTCAGGAGCTACTTTCGTTCGCCCCGTCCATTATTCACTCTGAGGCGGACAAGATCAAGTATTTCATCAAGAGGTTGAAGCCTCGTATGCGGATGCAGTTGCTTAATCACAATTGAACTACTCTGGCCGAATTCATTGAGAAAGCTCTTACTTATGAGCTTACTGCTAACGAAATTGCTAAGCAACAACCTTCATCTGCTGGCAAGAAGTCTAAGAATCGTAATCAGTGTGACGGCAGTCATGCCACTTTCAAGAAACCACGTGCGGGCCCTACTTTTCCTGAGCAACCTCCTATGGTGCCTAGACCCGCGGAATCTCAGTCACGAGCGGCCAGTTCGGCCATCACCAGTTTCAACTGTGAAGAACAGGGTCATTTCAGCACCAAGTGTCCAAGGCAGACTGTCACGTGTGACCTGTGCAAGAGCCGAGCCCCTCAGACCAAAGAACAGTAAGATTTCTAACGCCATGGTATAATTTCTGGCAATAGGATCACTCATTTATCATTCAACAGTCAACAATCCTCTTTCATCATTTTCATTTTTGATCAAGTCGATCATGTTAATTCATTAATCATTCAGTTCATTTCATTGTTTAGTTGTTGATCTTGAGGATCATACCATTAATCTTGTTAGTTTGTTCAAGATAATCATTTCAAGAATTTCATCAGATAATCACGTCACTTCAGTTGATCATTCATTATGGAAAGAGCTGTCAGAGGACGTGGGGGAAGAGGCCGTGGTGCGGGCCGAAACCCGAGAGCTCGTGTGAATACACGCGCTAATGCAAGGAATAATGCTAATTCATCGAGCAGTGATGCTACCACTCATTCACCTGGACGTAATCATTCACTATTAGGGAGTCATACCCGGGACACAGCCCAGTCAGAAGGTGTTCGGGTTGATCCACTCGCTTTTATGCAGGGCATGATGGCCTAAATGACTCAGATGGCACAACTGATGGAGACGGTGCATAACTCAGCTACTCAAAATCAATAGGCTCCTTCGCCGCCACCTCAGAGGCAAGAGAGGGCTGTGAGCAGTATCATTGGCGACATCTCTCGCCAGAGACCACCTACCTTCGAGGGCTCATCTGAGCCGGCGGATATCATTCATTGGCTTAAACATTTCAAGAAACTGTTTGCTATGGTGGACTGTCCTGAGGGACACAAAGTTTCAGTTGCGGCTTACTACCTTGGTAAGGGCGCGCATTCATGGTGGTTATCGTTGTAGCCCACCGACGGATCTTGTACTTGGATCAATTCAAGACTCTCATGATGGAGAGGTATTATCCGACCCCACTCAGGGAGGCCAAGTTGTCAGAATTACTCACTCCCGACCTCTCAGCGGACGATGATGTTCTCGCCATCGCCAAGAAATTTCAGGAGCTACTTTCGTTCGCCCCATCCATTATTCACTCTGAGGCGGACAAGATCAAGTATTTCAACAAGAGGTTGAAGCCTCGTATGCGGATGCAGTTGCTTAATCACAATTGAACTACTCTAGCCGAATTCATTGAGAAAGCTCTTACTTATGAGCTTACTGCTAAGGAAATTGCTAAGCAACAACCTTCATCTGCTGGCAAGAAGTCTAAGAATCGTAATCAGTCTGACGGCAGTCAGGCCACTTTCAAGAAACCACGTGCGGGCCCTACTTTTCCTGAGCAACCTCCTATGGTGCCTAGACCCGCGGAATCTCAGTCACGAGCGGCCAGTTCGGCCATCAACGGTTTCAACTGTGAAGAACGAGGTCATTTCAGCACCAAGTGTCCAAGGCAGACTGTCACGTGCCATAACTATGGGATTGATGGGCATAAGGCCCGTTTTTGCCGAAAAGACTCTAAACCTACTCCGGCGTCATCTCAGGCCCCGAGACATTCAGCGGTGCAGAATCAGGACACTCAGTCCGCATCGTTCAAGACGACAGGAGCTAATAAAGGTGGAGCCAAGAGCTATCAGACGGGAGCGTCTGGTTCGGGGGACGGCAAGCCCCGAATTTATGAGATGAAGAAGACCGATGATCCAGAGGCCCGGATGATCTCAAGTACACTCGATATTCTATCTCAACCTATGTGTACCCTTTTTTATACTGGTGCATCGCATTCATTCATTTCCGAGTCATGTTCGAGTAGACTACGTCTGGGTAGTGCTACTAGTTGTGAGCCTTATTTCATTGGTATACCTGATGGTAGAAGGATTATCGAGAATCATGAGGTTAAGGATTGTCCGATTCAGCTTCATGGCCGCGTTTGGTTAGCAAACCTAATAGTGGTAGATTTACCGACGGACGACGTCATCCTGGGTATTGATTGGATGGATCATCACGATGCCGTCATTATTGTCCGTAAGCGTATGGTCACTATCATTTCAGACGATGGGTTCGAATGTGTATTTCAGGGAGGTAATCCCAGCTGTTCTGGGAGGGTCATCAACTTGATGAAAGCAGTAAGATTACTCAGTCAGGGGTTTGTCGGTTATTGGTGTTATATGACCAAGACCGAGAAACCATCAGTGATGTTGACGGGTATTCCTGTAGTGAGAGAATATGTCGATGTTTTTCCAGACGAGTTACCTGGTTTGCCTCCAAAGAGAGATGTGGAATTCACGATTGAGTTGGAGCCCAGTACGTCCCCAATATCGAAGGCACCGTACCGGATGGCCCCGACCGAAATATAGGAGTTGAAGAGTCAATTAGAGGATTTGACCGAGTGTTATTTGTCAAGAAGAAGGATGGTTCGTTCCGCTTGTGTATTGATTACCGGGAATTGATCCGGGTGACGATCAAGAATAATTATCCTCTACCCTGTATCGATGATCTTTTGGATCAACTTCAGGGAGCTTCAGTATTTTCTAAGATCAACTTAAGATCTGGATATCATTAGTTGCGAATTCGAGAGTCGGATATCGCAAGGACGGCGTTCCGAACACGCTATGGTCATTATGAGTTTGTGGTAATGCCGTTTGGGTTAACTAACGATACTCTTAGGAGTACCGTGTAGTCTCACTATCTCATTGATAAACAACTGAGCAAGTCTCTCGGGACCCCACGTATCCTTAATCTCAAGGAAATGAGCTGATTTAGTTAAGCGGTCCACAATTAACCAGATTGTATTCATGCCACGACGACTCGTCGGCAAACTCGTGATGAAGTCCATTGAAATATACTCCCACTTCCACTCTGGGATAGGGAGAGGTTTCAACATACCCGCCAGTCGCTGATGTTCTATCTTGACTTGCTGACAGGTCAAACATCTCGAAACAAATTCCGCGACTTCTCCCTTCATATTACTCCACCAGTAATTTTGTTTCAAGTCTTTATACATCTTGCTAGACCCCGGATGAATGGAATAAGAGGTAGCATGAGCTTCTCTCAAAACCGAATTTTGTTGAAAAGTTCTTAATTCCACGAAAGCCACTCAGGGTCACAGTCCCAAAGTTCATTTTCCAAAATGCAAATCCGTTAACAAATCACGGGGTCCACCACCCAACAATTCCAGTCACAAAACACAGGGCCCACGACCCGATCATCCACTTCAATTCACTTACAAGGGCACATTACACATAATACATTATTTATGCCATTCTAGCCAAGCACCAAGACTCGATATACAATGACTCTCGACCCCGAGCACAAAGCATTGTGATACTCCAGACAATATCACCATTAACAAAAACATCAATATCACGAAAACCACACTTGGTAACCCACGACCGTGCCCCATAGTATCGGCCCCCAGACGCCCCATCGAACGCTCCGGGTGGGAAACCACTTCTACGGCCATTACCTTGATTCGCTGGATCAGAGGATGATATAGGATGATCAATCAATGATATGAACTCAAGAACTTCATGGATTTGTTGTTCAACAACATGGCTTTGCCTCCTCCGAAGATCCAGCCGCTGATCGAAAAGAAAAGAAATGAAAAACCAGTGAAAATGAGGCTGCTCTGTCACATTTATACTGGTTCAGCCTAGCGCCCTGTCACGGCCGAAAGTCGATGACGAGACATGTGTGTGCAGACGGTCGCACAGGGTGCCGAGGGAACGGCACGATCAGGACGCAATAGATGGCATCGGGCTGCATGGGGCTGTTCAGCCTTCAGGACGGCGTGATCGGACAGAGAGTCACGCGTGGAAATCGTGGGAGCACGGATGCCGCTGTGGGAAGCGGATCGCCCAAGGGGCATTGCGGACATGACATGTTCGGGACTGTCCGGTAGTGCAGGGGGGGCGGGCAAGGCCGGACGAGCAGCAGTCGTGTCGGAAAAGGCACGATGGGACAAGGGCGAGTCAAGGAACAAGACTCGAGCTGGGCGGCCGGACGCGGGCGTGGGATGCCGGGCGCGGCCGGCGTGCGCGGGCGCGTGCGCGAGAGGTGCGAGAGAAACCCTCCCCCCTATAATAGGCTTAGACGGAAAAAGCCTTGTGGGGGCAGTGGACATTGAAAAGCTCAGGAGTCACTCAGCAGGAAAGACTCGACTGGAAGCAGCTAGAAGTGGACCGGCTTGGTCCAGGAGTTTCGGGAAGAGTCTGGAACATTGCACAGATGGGCCCAGATGGTCGGGCCGATACGGGCCGGTGCGGGCCGGGATGAACAGAGACAGGCCGGGCGCCCTAATGATGGAAGAACCTTCTAGGGGCCTCCTAGAAGGATGAAATACTTGAATGTTATAGAGTATTCTAGATAATTGTACATAGCCTTGTACTTGGAATTATCTAGAATAGGGTAGAAGTATGTGGATGTTTGTAAGATAAGTGTGGATGATTCTAGAGATAGGTTCTAGAATTGCAATGTGGTAGATAGGTCTAGAACCCTCCAAATGAGGAGGTGGAGTAGAAGGTTCTAGGTTCTTAGGAGTAGTATAAATAGGCTTGAGGTTGGCTCATTTTCTCCCAACCCTCAAAGACTCAACATTCTTGTACTTGTAAAGTGATTGTGAAATAGTGAAGTGTTTTACTCTCAACTCCCAAGTGTTTAAACCCTTCTTACACACTTAGCAACCCAGTGAGTTAGGCGTACTAGCTAGATCGAGGCAATTCTAGTCTAGTGTCGCATGGGTCTGAAGAGCTTTTGAGTGCTCAAACCCAACCCCGTGACAAGTGTTATCGGAGCCACGCTAGTGGTTCAACGAGCTTCCGTATTGAGACGTTGCTGAGAGGTTTTGTGCAAGGAGGACCGATGGAGACTATGTCCAGCGTCACTAATGTTCAACCCGGCCAGGAGAAGGACAAGTCCAGGAAAGGGTCTAGGGAGAAGTCCGTGGAAAGAGGTGCTGCCATGGAAGCATGAGTGGCTCGGCTTGAGGAAACCATGGGCAAGCACGTAGATGCTCTTGAGGCATGGAGTAACGTGGCCGATCAGGTGATGGAGATGAGCGAGTCGTTAGAGGATGTTGAAAATTGGGTGACGGGCACCCTTAACGCGTTGCGACGCGATTTGTGTGAAGAGATCCTTGAGGCTGTCAGAAAGGAGGTTCTGTCAATGATCGCAGCCTTTCGAGAGGAGATCATAGGTAGGATCGAGACCATCGAAGGAAGGACAACACTGTACGAGCGGGCGATGTCCCACGGCAGGGACCAGCGGGGTGCGGCACCCCATCGAATCGACATCCCCCGTCCGTGTTCGTTCCAAGGATCGAGGAATGGTAGGGAAGTGGATGACTTCCTATGGAACATGGAGCGTTACTTTGGTGCATCGGGGATAGCAGATGATGCGACCAAGTTGCAGACGGCTCCATTCTTCTTAGCCGATGTGGTGCTATTGTGGTGGAGAAGGCGCGAAACAGAGATCGCGCGTGGTACATGTCGGATGGAGACATGGGAGGATTTTAAGGCCGAGTTCAAGCGGCACTTTTACCCGTAGAATGTTGAGTTTGAGGTCCGGGCTAGGTTGAAGGAGTTGATGCACAGCAACACAATCAAGGACTATGTGAAGGAGTTCCAGGAGATCGTGCTGGAGTTGCCTAGCCTTAGTGAGCAGGAAGCTTTGTTCGTGTTCGTGGATGGACTGAAACCGTGGGAAAAGTTGGAGGTGCAGAGGGCCAAGGCACATAACGTGTCAGAGGCAATTGCAATAGCAGAACGGCTGATCGAGTTGAAACCAGCCGGGGAGAGCCGGAAGTCCAGGAGGGATGAGGACGGCATCGGTACGCAGGACAAGTCGTACCAGGGTGCGGATAGGGGCGGGAGGATGGCCAGGCCCAAGGACGGCAAGCAGTCAGGGTGGACTCGGACTTGCCATGGGTGCGGGAGTGCAGACCATCTCGTAGCAGCGTGTCCGAAGAAAAAGAAATGTGAGATTTTCTGGAGCACAGAGCATTCGACCAGGCAATGCTCGAAGTTTCCAAGGGTAGCCGCCATGGAGTACACCAAGGCACGGGACGATGCCGAGGGTGATGGGAAATCAATGGCACTTCAGGTGTTGAACTCAGCCATAGGGATGGCATCGCAGGACGGAGCACCACTTGAGGGAAACTTGTTGTATGCGACGGGGCTGATCAATGGGAAACCCGTCAAGGCATTGGTCGACACAGGGGCCGATTACAACTATATTGACGAGGCTGAAGCACAGAGGTTGGGGCTTCAGGTCATCAAGGGATGGGGCTGGATGAAGTCGAATAATGCACCACCCGTTTGAGTTACAGGAGTCGCCAATGGGGTGCGACTAAACATTGGCACGTGGGAACCGCGCGTGCACTTCAAGGTGACGAGCATGGATGATTGGGACCTAATATTGGGCATGGACTTCCTGAGGAAGAATAAGGTTGGCCTGGTTCCGCATCAAAGGGCGCTGTACGTATGTGATCATGATAAGCCACAGGTAATACACTTGACCACAGAGCCTTCGGGACGAGCTATGACGACACTCAAGTACGTGAGGAAGCTTGAGGAGGAGCCGTCTTACCACCTTGGAGCAGTTCAATTCATCGAGGGGCCGCCACATCGCCGAGGACATCGACGAAATGGGCGGGGGAGAATGTCGTGGCCGAAAGTTGATGACGAGACATGTGTGCACAGACGGCCGCACAGGGTGCCGAGGGACCGGCACGAGCAGGACGCCATAGATGGCATCGGGCTGCATGGGGATGTTCAGCCTTCAGGATGGCGTGATCGGACAGAGAGTCACACGTGGAAACCGTGGGAGCACGGATGCCGCTGTGGGAAGCGGATCGCCCAAGGGGCATTGCAGACAGGACATGTTCGGGACTGTCCGGCAGCGCAGGGGGCGCGGGCAAGGCCGGACGAGCAGCAGTCGTGTGGGACAAGGCACGACGGGACAAGGCCGAGTCGGGGAACAAGACTCGAGCTGGGCGGCTGGACGCGGGCGTGGGATGCCGGGCGCGGCCGGCGTGCGCGGGCGCGCGTGCACGAGGTGCGAGAGAGACCCTCCCCCCCTATAATAGGCTTAGACGGCAAAAGCCTTGTGGGGGCAGTGGACATTGAAAAGCTGAGGAGTCACTCAGCAGGGAAGACTCGACCGGAAGCGGCTAGAAGCGGACCGACTTGGTCCAGGAGGTTCGGGAAGAGTCTGGAACATTGCACAAATGGGCCCAGATGGTCGGGCCGAGACGGGCCGGTGCGGGCCGGGACGGACCGATGCGGGCCGGGACGAACAGAGACGGGCCGGGCGCCCGGATGATGGAAGATCCTTCTAGGGGCCTCCTATAAGGATAAAATACTTGAATATTATAGAGTATTCTAGATAATTGTACTTAGCCTTGTACTTGGAATTATCTAGAATAGGGTAGAAGTATGTGGATGTTTGTAAGATAAGTGTGGATGATTCTAGAGATAGGTTCTTGAATTGTAATGTGGTAGATAGGTCTAGAACCCTCCAAATGAAGAGGTGGAGTAGAAGGTTCTAGGTTCTTAGGAGTAGTATAAATAGGCTTGAGGTTGGCTCATTTGCTCCCAACCCTCAAAGACTCAACATTCTTGTACTTGTAAAGTGATTGTGAAATAGTGAAGTGTTTTACTCTCAACTCCCAAGTGTTTAAACCCTTCTTACACACTTAGCAACCGAGTGAGTTAGGCTTACTATCTAGATCGAGGCAATTCTAGTCTAGTGCCGCACGGGTCCGAAGAGCTTTCGAGTGCTCAAACCCAACCCCGTGACAGCGCGCTAGGCTGCCGGGCTAGCGTTCGCTATCGGCCCAGGCCGCAATCCAGAACCTCACTGCCCTACTGACTCGTCTAGGTAGTGTGCGCAGCCTTTCGGCTGTAGCGCGTGCTACCTGTCGGTCGTAGCATGCGCAGTGCCCGGCAGTAGCGTGCGCTACCTGCCGAACCTACCCGTTCTTGATTTGTCCAACCGTGAGAGCCTAATAAAAACTACGGTGGCACATGGCATGCGATCATATGGCCAGGATACAACAAGTGATTGATCCTGGGTGTATTATACTTAAACTCCTCATCGTAGTAATTATTGATATATTGTGGTTCGGTACTACAATTATATTATTTAATTCATTAATTTTCATTTGCTTGGTGGGTCCCAGTCTGGGTCCACGACACTGTAATATCCGCCTAGTTTGGGGTGTTACAGAGTTGGTATCATACTCGGTTGTAATTCAGTCATTATCATTCAGTAACTATCGTTCAGTAATTATCACTCAGTAATTTTCACGCATTAATGATCATTCATCATTCATATTCATTCATTGTATTCACCGTTCAGATGTAATTGTATTGTGAATCAATCATCATTCATCATCAATCTAGTTGGAGAATCGTTCCATGTTTATCATCGTTGTCATCTTCATAGTTGTGCAGTGTGTGAGGAGTAGCGCACGCTACGTACTCTCTTTAGCATGCGCTAATTGAGTACGGGTAACGCATTCTACCTCTCAACACTAGCGCACGCTAGTATGTTTCAAGCAGGCAGTCTAGAAGGCACTGGACTGCAGTTGAGTTGTGAGTAGCGCACGCTACGAATGGTAAGTAGCGCACGTTAGTAGGTTGGAGTAGCGCACGCTACGCAGTCGGTGTAGCGCGCGCTAAGGACGGATCAGATAGAGTCCAGTGGCTAATGGACTGCATTGGATTAATTCCTAGCGTACGCTGATAGTGTAGTTCAAGCAGGCAGTCCAGAAGGCACTGGACTGCAGTTGGGTTGTAAGTAGCGCACACTACGAATGGTAAGTAGCGCGCACTAGTAAGTTGGAGTAGCGCATGCTATGCAGTCGGTGTAGCGCGGGCTAGGGTCGGATCAGACAGAGTCCAGTGGCTACTGGACTGCATTGGATTAATTCCTAGCGTACGCTACCAGTAGATATTAGCGTACGCTAATCGGGGTTAGTAGCATACGCTGAATCCTGTGTGTAGCGCGTGCTACCGCGAGTAGATCAGAGAACAGAAGGTTCTGGACTCCAGTATTGGGCATCAGATAATTCGTTAGCCCACGCTAACATTTTGAGTTAGCGCACGTTATATACATGGTCGTAGCGCACGCTACAAGAGGTACGTAGTGCATGCTACCATTGCAAGTAGAGGGTACTGGACTACCCAGTACACCCGTTAGCGCACGCTACGCACAGGAGCTAGCACACGCTAACTGGGTTTTGCTATATATAGGACAGTCTAGTCCTTTAGCGTCATTTATCATTCCTCTTCGTTTCTTCGGCGGTTTTGGAGAGTGTTCTTCGAGGTGTAATCATCAATCATCATCTTCAAGCATATAATCTGGAGTAATCATCATTTCATCATCTCCAATACATCAAATCAAGGTAATAATTTCTTGGATCGAGAATTTCAAATTTTTGGGTTTCCTTCCGATCTCTTCGTGTAAGCTTGGATTGTTGTTGGAATATGTTAGATATGGATTATCTACCTTGGACAAATGTTTTCCTATGGATTATTCAGTGTATATTTTGGATTTCATGAATATTGGGGTTGAATCAAGGACACTTTGGGGGTTGACTTCGATATTTTTGGGGGTTTGCGATTAGATGTTGTCGTTAACTCGTTTTGTGGATTCCTATGGGATTAGTGATATCATTAAAAGTTGTTTTGTTGGTTTGAAATACTCATTTTGAAGTTGGTTTTGATATATTCGGGACTTGGATATTATCGAAAGTTGTGTGGTTGCTAAGTGTTCGCTATAATGCCTCAATGAGTTTGGATATTGTTGTATCGACGATTGAGTCGGTTATAATCATGTTTGATTCATATATTAAGCATTGTTGGTAATTGTCATTCAAGGATGTTCGCGCGACCAGCATCTCATTGTAGGATGTTTGTTCGAGGAAGGACATTCTTCACCGGTTGTGTAAGTTAATTCTTACTCGGTTAAAAGGATATTCATTCCTTTCGTTGTTGTTCATTCATAATCATAATTCATTCATAATGTATTAACCGTATTGAGAATTGTAATTGTCAATTAATCACTTCATTCATGAGGAATGACAGTTCCAATCATTTCATTGAGCTATCATTCATTTCACTATCATTTCATCTCGGTGAGGCATTCTCGACTTTGTTGGATTGTTATTCATTATTATTCTTCATGGTCATTTCTTGCCCATATGACCTTCTGGGTTCATATTGCGTGTTCGGATGAGGATGTGTGGAATTTTTGGTCAGGAACGTGATGGTCATGTGTTGGGTTCACCGACGTATTGGACCGTGCACACGGTAATGTACCTCCGTGAGACTAATTAGGTACAAGGATGGGTGTGTCCGGACACTCGTCATGTGCACTTGCACATATCATTACAGGCGTACTATGATGCTCCTCTTCAGCTTAAATTCATAACTAAAGGATTTTTCATAATTGAGATATATCATGATTGTGTATATTCAACCCTTGAGGATTGTTGTTCTGTGTAACTGACCCCGTTGGGGGATATTGTTTTCAGGTCATGGCAAGGCTAGGGCACGGGAAGAGAACGTTGACGGCGAGGAGTCCCAGTGATACTAGTAGGGGGGCCTAGTCCCCGATTTGGAGAGTGTTCTTCGAGGTGTAATCATCAATCATCATCTTCAAGCTTATCATTCGGATTAATCATTATTTCAGCATCCTCATCACATCAAATCAAGGTAATAGTCTCTTGGATCTAGAATTTCGGATTTTTGGATTTTTCCTTCCGATTTCTTCGTATGAGCTTGGATTGTTGTCGGAATATGTTAGATATGGATTACCAACCTTGGATAAGTGTATTCCTACATATTTATTGTTGTATATTTCGGATTTCATGAATATTGGGATTGAATCAAGAACACTTTGGGGTTGACTTCGATATATTTTGGGGGTTTTCGATTAGATGTTGTCGTTAACTCGTATTGTGGATTCCTATGGGATTATTGATATCATTGAAAGTATTTTGTTGGTTTGAAATACTCATTCTGGAGTTGGTTTCGATAATTTGGGATTGGTTGTAACTAACGGGAAGGATGTTTACAACGTATTCGTCAGAATGCCCCAATGAGTTTGATTATCGTTGTATCGACTTTTGAGTTAGTCGTGTTTCGTTGCTTGATACGTGTATTGATCGGTTGTTGGTAATTGTCATTCAAGGTTGTTCGAGCGACCAGCATCTCATTGTAGGACGTTTGTTCGAGGAAGGACATTCTTCACCGGTGTTGGGTAAGTTGATTTTCATTCCTTTCGTTGTTGTTCATTCATAATCATAATTCATTCATAATGTATTAACCGTATTGGGACATGTAATTGTCAATTAATCACTTCATTCACGAGGAACGACGGTTCCAATCATTTCATTGAGCTATTGTTCATTTCACTACCATTTCATCTCGGTGAGTCATTCTTGATTTCTGTCGGATTGTTATTCATTATTATTCTTCATGGTCATTTTTTGCCCATATGACCTTCTGGGTTCATATTGCGTGGCCGGGTGAGGATGTGCGGAATTTTTAGTCGGGCAGGTGATGGTCATGTGATGGGTTCACCGACACATTGGACTGTGCACACGGTAATGTACCTACGTCAGACTAATTAGGTACAAGGATGGGTGCGTCCGGACACTCATCTTGTGCACCTGCACATATCATTACGGGCGTACTATGATGCTCCTCTTCAGCTTAAATTCACAACTAAAGGTCATTTCATAATTAAGATATATCATGTTTGTGTTTATTCAACTCATGAGGATTGTTGTTCTGTGTAACTGACCCCGTTGGGGGATGTTGTTTTCAGGTCATGGCAAGGCTAAGGCACGGGAAGAGAACGTTGACGGCGAGGAGTCCCAATGATACTAGTAGGGGCCACAGTCCTTTCATTCACTCGTGTTTTCTTTATTTTATTTCCGCTGCAGACTTCCATTTGGATATTCGTTTCATTAAGTGTTGTATATTTTATCTTCATATAAAATATACATGTATTCGGTATTATCTTGGGTCTGTTGTAATGAAACTCCTCATCGGAGTGATTGATGATATATTGTGGTTCGGTACTACAATTATATTATTTAATTCATTAATTTTCATTCGCCTGGTGGGTCCCAGTCGGGGGTCCACGACACTGTAATATCCGCCTAGTTTTGGGTGTTACAGAGTTGGTCGTAGCGTGCGCTACCTGCCGAGCCTACCCGAGTCCAGAACCCGAGGACCCCTCTACCCAGACCCGATAGCGTACGCTGGGCCGGTCAACAGCATGCGCTATACCTGTCGAGCTAGCGCGTGCAGCCTTCCGGCTGTAGCATGCGCTACGCCGGTTCCTGCCGGTCCTGCTCGGCCAGTGCCCAGCACTTCCGACAGTGCCACACCTGTCCCGCCAGCTGCTCAGCCGCCATGACCCGATGACTCGATTTCCGAAAACATACGGAACGAACATGACGAAAACCTCGCGGACAACATCAATGACCCGAAATGAAAACATAATGCAATAATTAATTATACGCGGCCAAGAAAAGGGTCGAGACAAAAAATATAGATACGGATACCCATAACTTTGGGTAAATTACAAAATAGCCCAAAACGCCCGAAAATCACGATACGTGATCGAATAACCAAACCGAAGTGCACAACACGTCTAACAAAGTTAAATGGGCTTACGGGAAACTCGAAACAGCAGTTTCGAACGAGATTCGCAAGAATCGAACCTAAGTACGGAAAAGTCGCCAAAAAGCACGGAACTCAACAAAACGACACCGAAACGAACTCGGATGACAAAAAGTGCAGAATTAATCATTCTCGAAATGACGAAACGGTCATGAGTGAGTCGTCAAAATGGGGATACCTTGACCAAAACATGGTCACCTATCTCGAACTCTAATGGCCGACGACGGTTATCTGCATACAATTTCTGTGGACTCTGAGCGGTCAACAAACGACTCCAGATCAAAGCTACCTTCTAACGGGAGGCTATAAGCATATTGGGCTCGGTGCCGATTGATTCTGATAAGTCATACCAACACAAAGGAGATCGACAACGACGACCGTATAAGGCCTCGTAAGGTGCCATCTTAATCGAAGCATGCCAACTATTATTGTACGTGAACTCGATCAACGGTAGTTGGGCTTCCCAATCATCTTTCTAATCGAGAACACATGCCCGCAACATGTCCTCCAACGTCTGAATAGTCCTCTCTGATTGTCCGTCGGACTGAGGGTGAAAAGTTGTACTGAGATTAAGCTGAGTTCCCATAGCACGATGACCTGATTTCCAAAAATGAGACACGAATCGTCCATCACGATCGGAAACGATACTTTTAGGAGTACCGTGTAGTCTCACTATCTCTTTGATAAATAACTGGGCAAGTCTCTCGGGACCCCACGTATCCTTAATCTCAAGGAAATGAGCTGATTTAGTTAAGCGGTCCACAATTACCCACATTGTATTTATGCCACGACGACTCGTCGACAAACTCGTGATGAAGTCCATTGAAATATCTTCCCACTTCCACTCTGGAATATGGAGAGGTTTCAGCATACCCACCGGTCGCTGATGTTCTATTTTGACTTGCTGACAGGTCAAACATCTCGAAACAAATTCCGCGACTTCTCGCTTCATATTACTCCACCAGTAATTTTTTTCAAGTCTTTGTACATCTTGCTAGACCCCGGATGAACGGAATAAGGGTTAGCATGAGCATCTCTCAAAATCTAGTTTTTCAACTCGCCATTCGCCGGTACGCACAACCGATTCTTAAATCGCAAAAGTCCATCCTCGTGGACCACAAATCCAGAGGCTTTCTCCTGAGTCACATCATCACGGATGCGCAACAATGATGGGTCTGAATCCTGATTCACTCTGATTGCCTCCTCAAGTGGCGATGAAATATCTAACATGCAAAGTTGCCCTTGCACTCACTGAACACAGACCTCGATAATTGACCTCGTAAGGTCTCAATTGTCATATATTTAACTCCTTCTGAGTAAATATATACTTTAAACTCTTATGATTGGTGAATATTTGATAGGTAACACCATAAATATAATGATGCCAAATCTTCAATGCGAATACCACGACTACTAGCTCCAGGTCGTGGGTCGGATAATTAACCTCGTATGGTCTCAACTGTCATGAAGCATAAGCAATAACTTTCCCGTTCTGCATTAGTACACATCCGAGACCCTGTCCAGACGCATCACTATAAACCACAAATCCTTCCGTCCCTTGCGGTAAAGAAAGGACATGTGCTGAAATTAGTCGGCTCTTGAGTTCCTCAAAACTCTGTTGACACGCGTGGGACCACGTGTATTTCTTATCTTTCCTTAAAAGGTTCGTCATGTGTTGAGCGATTTTTGAAAACCCTTCCACAAATCGCCGATAATAGCCAGCTAATCCGAGGAAACTTCGGATTTACTTAACATTCTTCGGAGGTTGCCAATCTCTGATAGCCTCCGTCTTCTGAGGGTAGACACGAACTCCATCCGATGAAATTACATGTCCAAGGAACGTCACTTCGGACATCCAGAACTCACATTTGGAAAAATTTCCATAAAGTTGCTCTCGTCTCAACACATCGAGCACCTGATGAAGGTGAAACTCGTGTTCCCCCCCGGTCACGAGAATAAATTAAAATGTCATCAATAAAGACAACCACAAACTGATCCAAATAGTCAATGAAAACCCGATTCATTAACTCCATGAATACCGCATGTGTATTAGTCAATCCAAATGGCATAACCACAAACTCATAATGACCATAGCGTGTTCGGAACGCCGTCCTTGCGATATCTGACTCTCGAATTTGCAACTGATGATATCCAGATCTTAAGTCGATCTTGGAAAATACTGAAGCTCCCTGAAGTTGATCCAAAAGATCATGGATACGGGGTAGAGGATACTTATTCTTGATCGTCACCCGGTTCAATTCCCGGTAATCAATACACAAACGGAACGAACCATCCTTCTTCTTGACAAATAACACTTGTGCTCCCCACGGGGACGCACTCGGTCGAATATAACCCTTCTCGGTCAAATCCTCTAATTGATTCTTCAACTCCTGCATTTCGGTCGGGGCCATCCGGTACGGTGCCTTCGATATTGGGGACGTACCGGGCTCCAACTCAATCGTGAATTCCACATCTCTTTGTGGAGACAAACCAGGTAACTCGTCTGGAAATACATCGGCATATTCTCTCACCACAGGAATATCCATCAACATTACTGATGGTTTCTCGGTCTTGGTCTCTGTATTTGATCTTGTCTGCCTCAGAGTGAAAAATGGACGAGGTGAACAGAAGTAGCTCCTGAAATTTCTCGGCGATGGCGAGAACATCATCGTCCGCTGAGAGGTCGGGAGTGGGTAATTCCGACAACTTGGCCTCCCTGAGTGGGGCCGGATAATACCTCTCCATCATGAGAGTCCTGAATTGATCCCATGTACAAGATCCGTCAGTGGGATTCAACGATAACCACCATGAATGTGCGCCCTTAACAAGATAGTAAGCCACAACTAAAACTTTGTGTCCCTCAGGACAGTCCACCATAGCAAACAGTTTCTCGAAATGTTCAAGCTAGTGAATGATATCCGCCGGCTCAGATGAGCCCTCGAAGGTAGGTGGCCTCTGGCGAGAGATGTCGCCAATGATACTGCTCACACCCCTCTCTTGCCTCTGAGGTGCCGGCAGAGGAGCCTGCTGATTTTGAGTAGTTGAGTTATATATTGTCTCTATTAGTCGTGCCATCTGAGTCATTTGGGCCATCATGCCCTGCATAAAAGCGAGTGGATCAACCCGAACACCTTCTGACTGAGCTGTGTCCCGGGTACGACTCCCTGATAGTGAATGATTACGTCCAGGTGAATGAGTGGCAGCATCACTGCTCGATGAGTTAGCATTATTCCTATCATTAGCGCGTGTATTCACACGAGCTCTCGGCTTTCGGCCCGCACCACGGCCTCTTCCCCCGCATCCTCTGCCAGCTCTTTCCATACTGAAGTGGAAAGTCATATGATGATTATATATCTCGCATGAATATCAAATTATGATTACGTTATGAAATGATGAAAATGAGCATACGCGCTCAAACACAATGATTACATGAATGATCAACTGAAGTGACGTGATTATCTGATGAAATTCTTGAAATGATTATCTTGAACAAGTTAACAAGATTAATGATATGACCCACCAGGCGAATGAAAATTAATGAATTAAATAATATAATTGTAGTACCGAACCACGATATATCATCAATCACTCCGATGAGGAGTTTCATTACAACACACCCAAGATAATACTGAATATATGTATATTTTATATGAAGATAAAATATACAACACTGAATGAAACGAATATGCAAATGGAAGTCTGCAGCGGAAATAAAATAAAGAAAACACGAGTGAATGAAAGGACTGGGGCCCCTACTAGTATCATTGGGATTCCTCGTTGTCAATGTTCTCTTCCCGTGCCTTAGCCTTGCCATGACCTGAAAACAACATCCCCCAATGGGGTCAGTTACACAGAACAACAATCCTCAAGAGTTGAATAAACACAAACATGATATATCTTAATTATGAAATGACCTTTAGTTATGAATTTAAGCTGAAGAGGAGCATCATAGTACGCCCGTAATGATATGTGCAAGTGCACAAGACGAGTGTCCGGACACACCCGTCCTTGTACCTAATTAGTATCACGGAGGTACATTACCGTATGCACAGTCCAATGTGTCAGTGAACCCAACACATGACCATCACGTGCCCGACTAGAAATTCCACACATCCTCACCTGTCCACGCAATATGAACCCAGAAGGTCATATGGGCAAGAAATGACCATGAAGAATAATAATGAATAACAATCTGACGGAAATCAAGAATGACTCACCGAGATGAAATGATAGTGAAAAGAATAATAGCTCAATGAAATGATTGGAACCGTCGTTCCTCGTGGATGAAGTGATTAATTGACAATTACGAGTCCCAATACGGTTAATACATTATGAATGAATTATGATTATGAATGAACAACAACGAAAGGAATGAAAATCCTTTTAACCGAGTAAGAATTAACTTACACAACACCGGTGAAGAATGTCCTTCCTCGAACAAACGTCCTATAATGAGATGTTGGTCGCTCGTACAACCTTGAATAACAATAATTACCAACAACTGATCAATACACGTATCAAGCAACGAAACACTACTAACTCAAAAGTCGATACAATGATAATCAAACTCATTGGGGCATTCTGACGAATACGTTGTAAACATCCTTCCCGTTAGTTACAACCAATCCCAAATTATCGAAACCAACTCCAAAATGAGTATTTCAAACCAACAAAACACTTTCAGTGATATCAATAATCCCATAGGAATCCACAATACGAGTTAACGACAACATCTAATCGAAAACCCCCAAAATATATCGAAGTCAACCCCAAAGTGTTCTTGATTCAACCCCAATATTCATGAAATCCGAAATATACAACAATAAATCCATAAGAATACACTTATCCAAGGTAGGTAATCCATATCTAACATATTCCGACAACAATCCAAGCTCATACGAAGAAATCGGAAGGAAAAATCCAAAACTCCAAAATTCTAGATCCAAGAGATTATTACCTTGATTTGATGTGATGAGGATGATGAAATGATGATTAATCCGAATGATAAGCTTGAAGATGATGATTGATGATTGCACCTCGAAGAACACTCTCCAAATCTCCCGGAATCGCCCAAAACCGCAGAAGAGGAATGACAAATGACACTAAAGGACTGGACTGTCTTATATATAGCAAAACCTAGTTAGCGTGCGCTAGCTCCTGTGCGTAGCGTGCGCTAACGGGTGTACAGGGTAGTCCAGTACCCTCTACTCGCAACGGTATCGTGCACTACGTACCTCTTGTAGGTGCAATACGACCATGTATATAACGTGCGCTAACTCAAAATGATAGCGTGCGCTAACGAATTATCTGATGCCCAGTACTGGAGTCTAGAACCTCTGGTTCTCTGATCTGCTCGCGGTAGCGCGCACTACACACAGGATTCAGCATGCGCTACTAACCCCGATTAGCGTACGCTAATATCTACTGGTAGCGTATGCTAGGAATTAATCCAATGCAGTACAGTAGCCACTGGACTCTGTCTCATCCGTCCTTAGCGCGCGCTACACCGACTGCGTAGCGGGCGCTACTCCAACCTACTAGCACGCGCTACTTACCATTCGTAGCATGCGCTACTCACAACTCAACTGCAGTCCAGTGCCTTCTGGACTGCCTGCTTGAAACATACTAGTGTGCGCTAGTGTTGAGAGGTAGCGTGCGCTACCCGTACTCAATTAGCGCACGCTAAAGAGAGTACGTAGCGTGCGCTACTCCTCACACACAGCACAACTATGAAGATGACAACGATGATAAACATGGCACGATTCTCCAACTAGATTGATGATGAATGACGATTGATTCACGATACAATTAAATCTGAACGGTGAATACAATGAATGAATATGAATGATGAATGATCATTAATGAGTGAAAATTACTGAGTGACAATTACTGAATGATAGTTACTGAATGATAATGACTGAATTACAACCGGGTATTACATACACCCCGCCTTAAAAGAGTTTCGTCCCCGAAACTAAGGGTCAAATAACTCGGGATGACTCTCCCGCATACTATCTTCGGTTTCCCAAGTAGCCTCTTCGACTCCGTGTCTAGACCACTGAATTTTAACCAAAGGAATCGTCTTGTTCCTCAACTGTTTGATTTGCCGCTCTAAGACTCGTATTGGACGCTCCTCATATGAATGATCATCGGCGATCTCGATTTCGTCGAACTGGAGTACGTGACTCGGGTAGGCAACATACTTCCGTAACTGAGGTACGTGAAACACATTATGAATTCGGCTCAACGCCGGAGGTAAGGCCAATCGATAAGCCAGCTCGCCTACTCGATCCAAAACCTCAAATGGTCCAATGAACCTCGGACTCAACTTTCCCCTCTTCCTGAAATGTAATATACCTCGACTCGGGGATACATTGACCAAAACATGGTCACCTGTATCGAACTCTAAAGGTCGACGACGATAATCTGCATATGCTTTCTGTCGACTCTGAGCGGTCATCAAAGCTACCTTCTCACGGGCGGCTATAAGCATATCGGGCTCGGTGCCGATTGATTCTGATAAGTCATCCCAACACAAAGCACTACCAAAAAAAGTACTTTAGCCGACGACCCGAAAAAAACGGCCGACGACTATAAAGTATCGTCGGATAAACTTCGCACTTTAGCCGACGACTCGAAATACCGTCGGCTAAAGTGTTTTAGCTGACGACTGGGTGGAGGTTGTCGGCTAAAGTTCGAAATAGTCGTCGGCTATACTAAAGAGGTTTAGCCTACTGAAAAGAAAAAAAAATAATATACTTTAGCCGACGACCAAGATCTAGGTCGTCGGCTAAACTCCTTCCGAACAAAAAATAATATTGTAATGGTTCAGCCGACGATCTAGATCTAGGTCGTCGACTAAACACTTTTTTTAAAAAAAATAATATACTTTAGCCGACGACCTAGATCTAGGTCGTGGCTAAACTCCTTCCGAAAAAATAATATTGTAATGGTTTAGACGACGACCTAGATCGAGGTGGCGGCTAAACACTTTTCGGAAGAAAAAAATAATATACTTTAGCCGACGACCTAGATCTAGGTCGGCTAAACTTCTTCCGAAAAAATAATAATATTGTAATGGTTTAGCCGACGACCGTGGTCGAGGTCGTCACTAAACACTTTTTAAAAAAATAATATACTTTAGCCGACGACCTAGATCTAGGTCGTCGGCTAAAATCCTTCCGAAAAAAAATAATATTGTAATGGTTTAGCCGACGACCTAGATCGAGGTCGGCGGCTAAACACTTTTTCGGAAGAAAAAAAATAATATACTTTAGCCGACGACTTAGATCTAGGTCGGCTTAACTTCTTCCAAAAAAAAAATAATATTGTAATGGTTAAGCCGACGACCTTTGTCGAGGTCGTCGGCTAAACACTTTTTAAAAAAAAAATATACTTTAGCCGGCGAACTAGATCTAGGTCGTCGGCTAAACCTCCAAGTGAAAATTATTTATAGTTCAGGGAACACCAACCCAATCTTGCCCCTCTCCTCGCTAAAGAGCACATTTCTATTCCCGATTCTGTCAGTTATTCCCAAAAAAAGCTTGTGAGTTGCTACTTTGAGTTGTGCTAGCTGGAGTGACGAAGGTTTCTACCGGTTGTTATAATCACCATTTCGATGAAGGTATGTATTTTATTGTATTTTTTATTGTGATTTCGAAACTTTGTATTATTCATGTTACATTCGATAGCTTTTATGTAAAACGATTACGTTTTATAATGATAATCATTATGATTAATTGTTTGTTGTGATTTCATTTATAATTTGAACAATATTAGTTAGTTGGATTAATATTGGAAAATGTATACATTTTCAGCATGGACAAGAGTTGGATTGGGTTACAAAAATGGGATCCAAGTGTAATGGATGGGATGAAGTAGTTTATGAGATTTGTAAAAGAGCACGAAAGTGGTAATACGTTGCACTACTGTCCATGTAATAAATGTATATGTCGCAGTGATATGTTTCGTTTTCCATTTGATGAGGTCTGGGAACACCTAAAGAAGAATGGTTTTTGGAGTAAATATACATGTTGGATATACCACGGTGAAGCACCGAATTCTGTTATTCCGTATGATCACGGACAATTTAGTGGTAACGACGGGTTCACCAATCCGAAGAGGAGGTTGATTGATGATGTATTTGGTTTTTCCGAGACGTTTGTACCAACTGAGAAAATCCCACGACCCCGTAGACCGTTGCCTTGCAATACTGCTGGGCTTGACAGGTACAATAAGCTAATTCAACTCCAACAGACCCCTCTATACCCAGGGTGTAACATGACTGTTCTTGATTGTGTCATGGAAACAATGAGATTAAAGGTGGAAAACAAATCATCCATCAAGTCTGTAGATGATTACTTGGAGCTTACGAGTAATATGCTTCCACAGGGTCATCATCTTCCTAATACATATTCAAAAATGAGACGAATTTTGAAAGATCTTGGTCTTTCCTACATTAAGATCCACGTCTGCATGTATGATTGTGTTCTATTCTGGGGGCATCCTAATGAAGACCTCACGAGATGTCCTGTATGTGATACAGAGAGATATAGGATCACTCCTTCTGGAAAAGAGAAACCGGTGAAGGTACTTTGGTATTTTCCACTGAAGGACAGGTTGGAACGGCTTTTTATGTCTCCTCACACGGCAAAAGCAATGAGATGGCATGCCGAGCCGCGCACTAATGACAGGGATACTATGATACACCCTTTAGATGGAGAAGCGTGGAAGCATATAGATAGGGAGTATCTGAATTTGTCTTCAGATATCCGAAATGTGAGGCTCGGGATTGCATCTGATGGTTTCAACCCTTTTGGTAACATGAGTCTTTCATATACCATATGGCCTGTTGTAGTGATTCCTTACAATCTTCCTCCGTGGATGTGTATGCGGAAGGAGTATAATATGTTGACCTTGTTAGTCCCGGGGCCGGGATATCCGGGAAAGTGTATCGATGTGTATATGAGACCTTTGATAGAGGAGCTGAAATTGTTGTGGGAGCAAGGTCATCCCACGTACGACAGTTATTCGTCCGAGACGTTCTACTTGCACGCCATGTGTATCGGCACTATTAGTGATTTTCCCGCATATGGAATCTTTGTATGGATCTGTTATTAGCGGATATAGAGGTTGTCCAGTGTGTTTGAATGCATATTGTGCTAGGTACCACTGTAGGAAAGTTATCCGAATGCGTCATCGGATATGGCTTGAGAGGGAACATGAGTGGCGTATGGATGCTGCAGCATTTGATGGCACTGTAGAAATGGGCGAGCCACCACGACAGTGGACAGGTGATGAAATACTATCAATTCTTAATGAGTACGATTTTGGTCAGCTTAGCAACCATCCTGATGTGATTGCAGCAACCCCTAAAAGGCCCGACAGGTATAAGTATTGGTCGCACAAAAGTATATTCTGGGAATTGCCTTACTGGTCCAAGTTACTGATAAGTAACTTCTTGGATGTCATGCACATTGAAAAGAATGTTTGCGAAAGTGTGGTTGGGATAACCTTAGGTTGGGATGGAAAGTCCAAAGACGGGCCAAAAGCACGCAAAGGTTTGGAAGAAATGAGCATAAGAAAACATTTGTGGTTGAAAACTGTCAAGGGAAAACAAAAAATGCCTAAGGCAGCTTACACCATCACTGCCGAGCAGAGAACTGAGATATTTTGCTGGATAAAGACTGCTAGGTATCCTATCGGGTATCTTTGGAAATATAGGAAGATGTGTTAATTTCAGGGAGAACAAGTTAACTGGTTTGAAGAGTCATGATTGTCATATCCTACTCCAACGCCTATTTCCGGTATTTATTCGACCGTACTTACCAAAACAGGTGGTCGAGCCGTGTGTTGCATTGTCAAGATTTTTCCAGAAACTATGTACGAGAGAAGTCAAGAGATCTGATTTGCGTAAAATGCAAGATGAGATCATCTATATCTTGTGCAAGTTTGAGCGAATATTTCCTCCAAACTTTTTTGACCTCATGCCTCACCTCATGATCCATCTTCCCAGGCAGTTATTGGTCACTGGTCCAGTGCACTACACGTGGATGTACCCGGTTGAAAGGTAACATAATTTTGTATGATATATATATATATATATATATATATATATGTGACAATATATATATATATATTCTCAAATTAAGTTTGATTTTTAACACAATGACAATATTACAGGCAACTCGGTGATTACAAAGACTCTGTGGCCAATAAGCCTGCACCAGAAGGATGCATTGCAGAATCTTACCTTGCGTCGGAGTGTATTACGTATATCAAGTTGTATTTGGGCAACTTCGAGCCCCCTTCCCGCTCTATTCCAGCAGATAAAATACAATTCAATCTTTCTATCATATCCACTGAGGTTGACGTCTATGGGAGGTTGCCAGGAAGACAATTAGACCCGTACGAGTCACGAGTTGCACATTGGTGGATATTGCTCAATTGTCCGTAAGTTCAAGATCGAAAGACATCCACTTGTCATGCGATATGGTGCGAGGTGACACTAGATTCCACAATGACACTTTTGCCGACTATTTTGGAGAATGGGTACGTATACATTCAGTTGCTATTGCATTTTGGACTTAAGATATTTTTTTACATAAAAAGTTTATTTACGACAGATGACACACATACAAGATGACGGACACCATAACTGGTCGCGTGAACTTATGCTTCTTTCTATGAAGCCGGTTATGTCAAGAATTTATTCGATGGCCAAAGTCAATGGTGCCACATTCGTATGCCTTGGGAGTGACCAAAAAAGAATATGTCAAAATTCTGGGGTTATGATAGATTGTGGATATTACGGTGTTCTTTTGGAAGTGGTAGAACTAATTTACGGGGAAGGCATGACAATTTACTTGTTTAAGTGTCGATGGTACGACACCAGTCTTGGAACCGATATGCAAGACGACTACGGGCTGTTATCTATTGACACTTCCACTTCATGGTATGAAAGTGATCCTTCTGTATTTGCTACATCAGAAAAGTCGGTGTATTATTTGGACGACTTGGTGAGGAAAGGCACATGGAAGGTAGTGAATGTTGTGACAACGAGGAATATTTTTAGTGCTGCTACACTGGGAGAAACAACAGGTACTGATGACGATGATGCTTATCAAGAGCCAAATGCAGCAAATATTCCACCATCAACGACAATTACAATGAATAATGTTCCTGAAGGACGAGTCGTCCGACTCCGCGGTGATGCTCGCGGGTACGTTGACGTTGATACAAACGAATTACGTGAAATTCTGATGACGATAATGTGGACGACTTGAGGCATATGTTGCCGGATATCAACTCAGATAATGAGACAGACTGTAGTGATGACTCAAACTATGAGCCATAAATTTAGTAGATGTATATTTTCATTTGTTAAATATAATTAAAAAAATAGTAATAATAATAATCATAATCATAACATTAATATAATATCAATAATATTTTTAAAAAAAAAAAACCTGGGGGTTAAGCCAACGACAAGATATACGTCGTCGGCTAAAGTTTTTTAAAAAAAAAAAATTATACTTTAGCCAACGACATATAAACAGTCGTCGGCTAAACCCCAGCAATGACCCAACCGTGTTAGACAACACGGTCGGGTCAGTCATACAGTGAGTTTTCCCATTCTGGGCAGGTGCGACACGGCCCGTGTCCCCTGACACGATCGACTAATGTTTTTTAAAAAAAAAATTAAACTTTAGCCGACGACTTATAAGAAGGTCGTCGGCTAAACCCCCGACCGTGTCCATCAACACGGCCCGTGTCGCACCCGCCCAGAAATTGAAAACACACTGTTTGCCTGCCCGACCGTGTTGTCTAACACGGTCGGGTCACTACTGGGTTTAGCCGACGACCGTCTTATATGTCGTCGGCTAAAGTATTTTTTTTTTTTTAAAAACTTTAGCTGACGACGTAGATCTTGTCGTCGGCTAAACACCCACCTTTTATACGTTTCTCGTACCTCCCTTTTGTTATTTTCTTCTTCTGGTTTAGTCGTCGCCCGTCGCCCGTCGCCCGCCGATCGTCACCTAGCCCCAACCGCCCGTCACCTAGCCGCCCATCACCTAGCCCCCGGCCCCCCGATCGTCCCGTCGCCCCGTCTTCTGGTTTAGCCGATCGTACGCCCGCCAGCCCGCCAGCCCCGGTCCCATCGCCCGCCCGCCCCCCCGACGCCCTCCGCCCGTCGCCCGCCAGCCCGGCCGCGGTAACCCTTGTCCTTTTTTTTTATTTTGTTTGTTTAATTTATTGTATTTGTTTGATGAATTTGTTTAGATTACGTGATGAATTAGATAAAATGTTTAATGACTTGTGATGCAATATTTCATGAATTTAGTATTTTCAATATTTTGTGTTTAATGAGTTGTGAATTTGATGAATTTGTTTGAGGAGGAAGGGATTGTATAGCCGGAATTAATCGAAAGATTAACGTGGTATGGCATTGATAATTACTGTTGTGTTGAATTGTTTAGTTGATGAATTTGTTTAGATTATTTCATGAATTTGTTTAGAAATATTTGATGAATTTGTTTGAGGAGGAAGTAATTTTATAGCCGGCGTTAATCGAAAGATTAACGTGGTATGGCATTGATAATTACTGTTGTGTTGAGTTGTGAATTTGATTTATTTGTTTAGATTATCGATAGAATAAAGAAAGTGTTGGGGAAGAAGTCGACAAAGTCGACCACTCCCGATTCGGGGGGGAGTTCCGCAGCCTCTAGTAAGGCGGATCTCGGTACACTATACGTATCTCAGAGCAGCGTTCGTGCCCGCCAGATACTAGAAGCCACCGGCATGAACGCTGACGATTTTTATAGGGCGACAGATGAGGCCGCTGCACTAGTGCGGCGTTTATCCTTTCAGACACCACGGCCGACCCCCTCCCAGCCGGAGATTCGTATGCCTCCCATCCACCGACCCACGTCTAGCCCTCACACATCAGTAGATGTACGGAGTTCCTCGTCCGCGGTGCCCCACGGTCCGCCGCCGACTCTATTCATGCCTCCAATGGTTCCGACTATTCCAGAGGTCGATGAGTCGGGAGTCCGAGTTCCCGTTCGATTGATTAGCCCTGACGAGGCGTACGTCTACGAGTCTTGGCCAGACAACATGTTTTGGCAGAGTTGTCGGGTTTCGAAGACGAAACTGTACGAGGAGATAGAGAGGGAGAAGGAGAAGGGGAAAAATGTAGTTGAGGAGGAAAAGAAAAAGAAGAAGACTCGTGGCCCAGCAAAGGATCTGGCGCTCGACTCGTACGTAAGTAAGCATGGCCGTTATGAGATTCCTCTAGACAGACATGGCCGGCCGGTGATGTCTTCTGACGTTGCGGCGTCATATAGCCGTAATGTTGGCTTTGTCATTCGGGACAGAGTCCCCGTTTTGTGGCCCGATTGGGGGGACGTGCCGCAGTGCGTGAAGGATGCTTTAAATAATGCTATGTCGGTAAGTTAATAAATATTTAATAAGTGTTTTTCAATCAACACGTAGTTCTTGAAAATGCAATATGTGATGTTTTTAAATTATTGCGTATTTATGCTGTTCATAGGTGTGGTTTTTCATTCACGACTCTCTACTACGTACTTGGTGTGACGAGGTGCAGTCTACCAAGTAAGTCATTTTAATTTATTTTGTATCTACATTGTTTGCGTAATTTTTTTTCTTACGAATGATATATGTTGCGCAACGTGTGTTGTAGGTACAAATCTTGAAAAACTGAGATGCACATGTTCTGGACAGCCTGGGGTGATACCCGAGAGGCTACCCCGGAAGATTTCAAGTTCCGGGAGTACGAGTGGAAGTGGCTACGCGCCCATTTTCGCGACCCAGAGTTCATGGTATGACTAAAATACCCTCATTTTATTCTTCTTCTATCAGATTTTATTTTTTTGAATTCTAAATATAAACTCCATTTTTTTAAATTAATGTTTCAGAATATAAAAAATACTTGAAGTTCCGGTTTTTTTAAATTAGAAAAAATCGGAACTTCATGTATTTTTTTAAACTTCTGGAATATTATTAATATTAAAAAATCGGAATTTTTTTTATTCAAAAGTGGAAATAAATTGTTTTAATAAAAATAAAAACTAGAATATTATTTCCATAAAAAAATAAAAATCTGAATATTGTATTTTATTTATTAAAAAAAATGCTAGTATTTAATAAAAAATAATAATATTTCAGTTTTTAATTTTTTTGAATTCTAAATATAAACTTGATTCTAAATAATATTTTTGTGAAGGCGACTAGCTTGACCAACACGACTAATCGTCTTTGATCGACCATCACATCTGGTTCGCCGTTAGCCAGAGTTGCGCACGAGGCCATTTCTTCTGATTCGTTGGACGCATTTTCCTACGTGACTCAGAAAGCATTTCCGAACCGTCCCGAGGAGCATGTAAGTCTTTTTTTATTTTATTTTAGTAATAAAATAAATGCCTTTTATCATACTTTTATTGATATTCAAATATTTATTTTCATATTAACTTAAGAGCGTGTGCGGGAGGAGTCTCAGAGGATGCCTGCTAAGATTGCTCGGGAGCAGTATCCGGACTTAGCGGAGACTGACCTCGATTCTGCCATTGGACAGATCGATCAGGCCGATCCTTATGTTCGCGCTAGGGTGTGGGGATCCGTCTACCCTCCTAGAGGTAGTCGGTATCGCACTAAGATGATGGGAGCCGAGGGTCACCATGTATTGAAAGATACCCCCGGCTTCCAGCGCCCTAGCGGACGGGATGCACGGACTGCCTATCTCGAGGAGCAGTTGAGGGCGGAGAGGGAGCTCCGAGCTGAGAATGAAAGGAGGACTCAGACGCGGTTACATGAGAGCGAGCAGAGGACTGAGTCGCGGTTAGAGAGTTTCCAGAGACAGCAGCAGGCCATGATGGACTATATGATGACGCTGACTCAGACCATTACTCAGGCTGGACTGCAAGCACCTGCTCCACCGCCTTCTCTCTTCGGACAGACCCCATCTTCACAGCCTCGTGACGAGGAGCTAGGGGATGGTGGTAATCCTTCTACTACTACATTTCGACATTTAGATGATTTTGGCAGTGGATTCTAGTTGTGTTGTTGTAGTACTCTTGTATATTTATATTTGTGTTACAATTGTGTAAGTGATTTTATTGACGCTACTAGTATGTTGATGAAATTAATGTTCTTGAATATGTTGTGCGTTGATTGTTGTTGATAATGAGAGCTGGTGTATAAAAATTACAGGTGAAAAATACAGGTTTTGGGATCCCAAAATCTGAATTAAATTTTTTTTTTTAAAAAAGGGTTTTAGTCGACGACATATAAGACGGTCGTCGGCTAAAGTAATTTATTTTTTTTTAAAAAGGGTTTTAGCCGACGACATATAAAACGGTCGTCGGCTAAAGTAATTTTTTTTTAAAAAAGGGTTTTAGCCGACGACCTATAAGACGGTTGTCGGCTAAAATAATTTAATTTTTTTTTTTTAAAAATGGTTTTAGCCGACGACATATAAGACGGTCGTCGGCTAAACTATATTTTTTTTTTAAAAAAACGGTTTTAGCCGACCGTCTCGTTAAGGTCGTCGGCTAAATTTTTTTATTTTTTTTCCTACAGGTTTAGCCAACGACCGTGTAGTAGTGGTCGGCT
The DNA here is from genome assembly GCA_033398695.1 of Orobanche coerulescens. NCBI lineage: Eukaryota > Viridiplantae > Streptophyta > Magnoliopsida > Lamiales > Orobanchaceae > Orobanche > Orobanche coerulescens. Next base: position 90,077,415 of record CM065811.1, on the reverse strand, counting down.
AATGGTTGAACTTTAGCCGACGACTGCACGAAGGTCGTCGGCTAAACCTTGGCCGACGAATATCGGCCGATGGTTTTTTAGCCGACGACTGGCATGTTTAGCCGATGACTTTGGGGTTTAGCCGACCACTTTAAGTCGTCGGCTAAAGTCTGATTTTTGGTAGTGAAGGAGATCGACAACGACGACCGTACAAGGCCTCGTAAGGTGCCATCTTAATCGAAGCATGCCAACTATTAATGTACGTGAACCCGATCAACGGTACTTGGGCTTCACAATCATCTTTCCAATCGAGGACACATGCCCTCAACATGTCCTCCAAAGTCTGAATAGTCCTCTCTGATTGTCCGTCGGACTGAGGATGAATAGTTGTACTGAGATTAAGCTGAGTTCCCATAGCACGATGAACTGATTTCCAAAAATGAGACGCGAATCGTCTGTCACGATCGGAAACGATACTTTTAGGAGTACCGTGTAGTCTCACTATCTCTTTGATAAACAACTGGCAAGTCTCTCGGGACCCCATGTATCCTTAATCTCAAGGAAATGAGCTGATTTAATTAAGCGGTCCACAATTACCCAGATTGTATTCATGCCAAGACGACTCGTCGGCAAACTCGTGATGAAGTCCATTGAAATATCCTCCCACTTCCACTCTGGGATAGGGAGATGTTTCAGCATACCCACCGATCACTCATGTTCTATCTTGACTTGCTGACAGGTCAAACATATCGAAATAAATTCCGCGACTTCTCGCTTCATATTACTCCACCAGTAATTTTGTTTCAAGTCCTTGTACATCTTGCTAGACCCCGGATGAACGGAATAAGGGGTAGCATGAGCTTCTCTCAAAATCGAGTTTTTCAACTCGTCATTCGCCGGTACGCACAACCGATTCTTAAATCACAAAAGTCCATCCTCGTGGACCACAAATCCAGGGGCTTTCCCCTGAGTCACATCATCACGGATGCGAAACAATGATGGGTCTGAACCCTGATTCACTCTGATTGCCTCCTCAAGTGGTGATGAAATCTCTAACATGCAAAGTTTCCCTTGCACTCGCTGATGCGAGACCTCGATCTCGGGTCTAAGAAATTCCTGCTGAAGCTCCTTCTGAACTATTAAATGAGCAAGCATTTGCTCCTGGACAGATTTACGACTCAAGGCATCGGCGACAACGTTCACCTTGCCTGGGTGGTAAAGTATCTCAATATCATAATCTTCGATTAGTTCCAACCACCGTCTCTGTCGTATATTTAACTCCTTCTGAGTAAATATATACTTTAAACTCTTATGATCGGTGAATATCTGATAGGTAAAGCCATAAAGATAATGATGCCAAATCTTCAATGCGAATACCATGGCTGCTAGCTCCAGGTCGTGGGTCGGATAATTAACCTCTTAAGGACTCAATTGCCGTGAAGCATAAGCAATAACTTTCACATTCTGCAATAGTACACATCCGAGAACCTGTCCGGACGCATCACTATAAACCACAAATCCTTCCGTCCCTTGCGGTAAAGAAAGGACAGGTGCTGAAATTAACCGGCTCTTGAGTTCCTCAAAACTCTGTTGACACACGTTGGACCACGTGTATTTCTTATCTTTCCTTAAAAGGTTCATCATGGGTTGAGCGATTTTAGAAAATCCTTCCACAAATCGCCGATAATAGCCAGCTAATCCGAGGAAACTTCGGATTTACTTAACATTCTTCGGAGGTTGCCATCTGGGATAACCTCCGTCTTCTGAGGGTCCACACGAACTCCGTCTAATGAAATTACATCCGAGAAACGTCACTTCGGACATCCAGAACTCACATTTGGAAACTTTCCATAGAGCTGTTCTCGTCTCAACACATCGAGAACCTGATGAAGGTGAAATTCGTGCTCCTCCCGGTCACGAGAATAAATCAAAATGTCATCAATGAAGACAACCACAAACTGATCTAAATAGTCGATGAAGACTCGATTCATTAACTCCATGAACACCGCAAGTGCATTAGATAATCCAAACGGCATTACTACAAACTCATAATGACCATAGCGTGTTCGAAACGCCGTCCTTTCGATATCCGACTCTCGAATTCGCAACTGATGATATCCAGATCTTAATTCGATCTTGGAAAATACTGAAGCTCCCTGAAGTTGATCCAAAAGATCATCGATACGGGGTAGAGGATACTTATTCTTGATCGTGACCCGATTCAATTCCCGGTAATCAATACACAAGCGGAACGAACCATCCTTCTTCTTGACAAATAACACTGGTGCTCCCCACGGGGATTCACTTGGTCGAATATAACCCTTCTCGATCAAATCCTCTAATTGATTCTTCAATTCCTGCATTTCAGTCGGGGCCATCCGGTACGGTGTCTTCGATATTGGGGACGTACCGGGCTCCAACTCAATCTTGAATTCCACATCTCTCTTTGGAGGTAAACCAGGTAGCTCATCTGGGAATACACCGCCAATAGCTAACAATGATACTATGAGTGATTGAACGACTCGATTGACTTAGAATGGCCAATCGACGACAATGATACAATGAATGATTGAACAACCCGATTGCCTTAGAACGGCCAATAAATGACAATGATACAATGAATGATTGAACAACCCTGATTGAGTAATTTCACTGCTTTCATCAAGTTGATGACTCTCCCGGAGCAACTGGGATTACCTCCCTGGAAAACACATTCGACCCCATCGTCTGAAATGATCGTGGCCATACGCTCACGGACAATAAGTATGGCATCACGACGATCCATTCAATCAATAACCAAGATGACGTCGTCTCTCGATACATCCACCACGATTAGGCCTGCCAGCCATACATGGCCATGAAGCTGAATCGGACAATCCTTAACCTCACGATTCCCAATAATCCTTCTACCATCAGGTAGACCAATGACATAAGGCTCAGAACTAGTAGCACTACCCAGACGTAGTATACTCAAACATGACTCGAAAATGAATGAATGCGATGCACCTGTATCAAAAAGGGTACACACAGGTTGAGATAGAATATCGAGTGCACCTGAGATCATCCGAGCCTCTGGATCGTCGGTCTTCTTCATCTCATAAATTCGGGGCTTGCCGGCCCCCGAACCGGACGGTCCTGTCTGATAGCTCTTGGCTCCACCTTTATTAGCTCATGTCATCTTGAACGACGCAGACTGAGTGGCCTGATTCTACACCTCTGAATGTCTCGGGGCCTGAGATGACGCCGAAGTAGGTTTAGAGTCTCTTCGGCAAAAACGGGCCTTATGCCCAACAATCCCGCAGTTATGGCACGTGATAGTCTGCCTCGGACACTTGGTGCTACTGTATGATGTTGGCATTGTCGTTAGGGTGTTAGCCCTCCGAATTGTGATTGAATTGGTGGCGTGAGCGTTGAGTCGTTGCCACGCATTTGCTACGTTAGCCCTGTGTGAGAGGTGTGATGTTGATCCTTAATGTTGTCGTTTCATGGTGATTTGCCTGCTATCGCACCTGTGCGAGTTGTTAGAGCTTGGGTTTATATGATTGTGTACATCTGTGATTGTTTCATGATGTTTTGTGTTTGTGTGCTGGTTATCATTCGGGCCGTTGTAATCGCCGAACGATGCCGTGGTTGTTGTGATTTTAGTATGTGTTTATATGTTATGCCAAATTGGCATCTTTGGTTTGTTGCTTTGTGATGTTACGTCCCATTATATCTAGCATTTGTATTTTCGGTATGCCGAGCCGAGGCATTTCAACCGTGATGTGTTGGGGCATGCACGTGTCAATTGTCCTTCTCGTCAGTAACGCGTTTCAAGTGCATACTCGAGGGACACCGAATCCTGTTTTACGAATGGGCTACCGAGACTTTCGGAGTTCGCGCTTTAGCACAGTTATCAGAATCGGCTTTGAGAGGCATTTGAAGGATGTTTCTGTTGGTTGCTTGTTGTGTTGTCACCTTGATTTCGTTGTTGTAAGTTTCGGGGACGACACTTCTTTTAGAAGAGGTCGAATATAATACCCGTATTATTTTTGGCTTCTGCATTTTCTCTTTCCTAATTCTATCGACTCGCTCGTGTTCGTTGATACTTTCTGAACTTGTATTTCAGGTTCATCGTTCGAACGAGCTGTGATCTTGTTTTGAATCGATCTGATTATTGCTGTGACTTTTTCGAGTTCGGTTCGATTCCTATGAGCCTTGGAGTTGTTGTTTAAATTTTATTGTCCTTCGTGATTCGAACATGATTGTTCGATTTTTATTGTCTCGATTGTTGTGGCTCGATCGTTTGATTGTTCGATTTCTGTTGATCTCATCTCATGATTGTTGAACGTTCAGACTCCTTCGTAATTCCCTTAAGTTCGGGAAATTAACCTCTTTTTTGGTCTTCCAACCCTTGGGCGGTGATCCGTATTTGTTCAGCGTTTGGCTCGCATTTTGATTGATGAACCGTTGGGTTGGTCAATCGTATTGATTTTCGTTCGTTGTGTTTTGTGATTGTTCGGATAATCGACTTGATTGTACTATCTGTTTGATGACGCTTGTCACTTGTTGGTTTTATTATGTCTCTATTGGTGGCGTTGTGTTGGTCGTCGTGGAGTGTGTTTTCACGCCGTATGTCTCTTTGCGTTTCTTGCAGCGTTTCGCCGTTGGGCACGAGTTTTCGGTTTTTGTGTATCTCGTCGAGTTTTCCTGGCGGGGATATTGCTTCCCCCTACTTGTTTTATGTTTCGGGACAAAACTTCTTTTAAGGAGGGTAGAATGTAATACCCGTAATTTCGATTTCCGGTAATTTCTTTTTTTTTGGCGAAAGTCCGTTTTGACGACTCACTCAAGACCATTTCGTCATTCCGAGAAGGATTAATTCTGCACTTTTTGTCATCTGATTTCGTTTCGGTGTCGTTTTGTTGAGTTCCGTGCTTTTTGGCGACTTTTCCGCACTTGAGTTCGATTCTTGCGAATCTCGTTCGAAACTGCTGCTTCGAATTTCCCGTAAGTCCGTTTAACTTTGTTAGACGTGTTGTGAACTTCGTTTTGGTTATTCGATCACGTATCGTGATTTTCGGGCGTTTTGGGCTATTTTGTAATTTACCCAAAGTTATGGGTATACGTATATGTATTTGTTTTCTCGACCGTTTTCTTGGTCGCGTATGATTAATTATTGCATTATGTTTTCATTTCGGGTCGTTGATGTTGTCCGCGAACTTTTCGTCGTGTTCGTTCCGTACGTTTTCAGAAATCGAGTCGTCGGGTCATGGCGGCTAGCGGTGGCCGGACAGTGCGGCAAGATCGGAAGTCTTTGGGCAGCCGCCGAGCAGCACGGCAGAACCGCGTAGCGCACGCCACGGCCGGAAGAGGCTGCACGCGCTAGCTCGGCGAGTGTAGCGCCTTGTCGGCCCGGCCAGCTGTGCTCGGGTCTGGCAGAGGGCTTCTGAGGTTCTGGACTCGAGTAGGTTCGGCATGTAGCGCACGCTACTGTCGGGTACTGCGCATGCTACGACCGGCCGGAAGGCTGCGCACACTACCTGGCCGAGTCAGTAGGGCAGTGAGGTTCTAGATTGCGGCCTGGGCCGATAGCGCACGCTAACCCGGCAGCCTAGCGTGCGCTAGGCTGCACCAGTATAAATGTGACAGAGCAGCCTCATTTTCACTCGTTTTTCATTTCCTTTCTTTTCGATCCGCGGCTGAAGCTTCAGAGAAGGCGAAGCCATGTTGTTGAACAACAAATCCATCAAGTTCTTGAGTTCATATCATTGATTGATCATCCTATATCATCCTCTGATCCAGCGAATCAAGGTAATCTCTTCTTAGAACCCTAGTTTCTTGAATTTTGGGGTTTTTGCATTTTTGTCGGATTCGTTCCGTATTGTTGATTAATTCATGATGGGTATGATTAATCTTGGTAGTATTCTTGTATTTAACATTATTTAATCCATTTTTCTTCGTCGAATCAAAGTATATTTCTTGATTTCCTTCGAATCGACTTTTTGGGGGATTTGTTCTTGATCTCGTTTTTCATCCGTTTTTATGGATCGATTGTTATTAAATGATGTTGTTAAACATATACTATGGATTGTATATCCATATTTCATTTTGGAATTCCGTTTTCGTGTTTTGACGGGACGAATCGTGTTCTTGGCCGTTTTGGGGGAAACACTTGAACTTTCGTCATTCGTTCTTTGAATTCAAAGGCTTTAAGTCGTGCTATGGAATTCATTTTCATTGTTGTTATTGTCCTTCGTAGTTTATTATCGTGAGTTGGCATTCGGTGGAGTCGGCGGGTTCGTAGTCGGTTCGTGCCAACCTACTTCGGTCGATTCTCCGCGTTGTGGTAATTCGAGGCAAGTACCTTGCCCATACTTTTCTTGTTTTGTGAATATGATAATTAGTGATCGTCTAAATGTGTTTGTTGGTCGTTTGCATTGAACTTTCAAAAGATTCGGTTTAGCCTTGTCTTGCTTTCAAAACGCGTGTGTTTTGTGAATGGTGTGGGTTGTGAATGACTATGTGAATTCTATGGATATGTTTGGTGTTGATGTTGCACTTGGTATTGCGTGTGGATGTATATTATTTCATTTCTGTGCGTTGTGGTTTGACGTGGTGTTTTGCTAAGTGTTTGATGCCTCTGGGTGAATTGTTGGAATATATGTGTTGTATTGTGTTGTGTGTTAATGTATGGATGTGGGCGGGGCCTACGGTGGCACATGGCATGCGATCATGTGGCCAGGATGCAACAAGTGATTGGTCCAACCGTGAGAGCCTAATAAAAACTACGGTGGCACATGGCATGCGACCATGTGGCCAGGATACAACAAGTGATTGATCCAACCGTGAGCGCCAAAGATAATATACGGTGGCACATGGCATGCGATTATGTGGCCAGGATGTAACAAGCGATTGATCCAACCATGAGATGTGTGTGATTTGTTTCGCTAGCCAGTTCAGGAGGGTCCTTCGAGGCCTCGAGTGGGATTTGTGGCTTCATCCTGGTCCTAGGCGATGCGCGTGCGCGATTATGTTTTGTTGATTTTTATGTCCGTCGAGGACACGTGATGTTGGGCTCTGGCCCTGTGAATTGTTGTCGTTTTCTATTTCCAAGAACAAAACCTTTGAGCTGTGACCCCTATTGATTTTGGAAAGATAAGGATTCGGTAATCCTAAATTGTTTTCTATTAAAACTCTCGATGACATTTTAAACTGTTTTTACAAATTGTTTCACTTTATTTGTAATCTTTCGGTTTTGGAATGTTTTACCCAAACTCACTTACGGCCGTAACATTCTATAGTTATGGCCATAACTTGACTTCGTCAATTTGTTCGCTGGTTGCTTTGAGAGTTACGTTTTTAGCCCAGAATTTCTCAGACTTTGCGTTTTTGCCCCAAATCTTCTTCGGATGATAACTTTTGATACATAACTCTAATTTTGAATCCGGAAAGAATGCCGAATTCGTCTCGGAAAGCCCTACAACATGAATATATCAAAATTCAACAAAGAGAATATTTAATAAACATGTTATTTCTTGAGTAAATCAGTTATTTAATCCGATCATCATCCGATAAAAATAAAATTAAAAAACTAATTAATTAAAAATAAAAAATGAGTAGACTAGCTCAATTATGGGTGAATTTTATCGATACAAACCATGGATAAGTGTACAAAACTGACACTTATCAGCAACCCAATTTTTTTTACTTCTTTTATTTTTTTAGTCCAAAATTGCTGTTCCAAAACTGAATTTAATTCCAGTCCTCCTCTCCTTTTATAATTATTCCTTATCTCTTAGTTTCCTTCTTTAATTGGGACTCCTTCCTTCTTGAGTTTTAATTTCCTTGGAGTCTTTCTTCCCAAATCTATTCCAATTCCCTTTTCCAGCATATGGACCGATTTATTGCCTTGTGGAACTGATTGGGCGATTTTTGAGTCGTTTATTGGGCCCCAAGTAAGATTATTTTCGTAACAGGACTGACACTGGGTCAGCGAACTGACACTGGGCCACCCAGTGTCGCGCGGCATTTTCTTTATTTAAGCCCAAATCACCTCGGCTTGGTCCGTTTGATGATCCAAATTATTCCTTAAGCTTAAAAACTCCATCAAACACCTAAATTAAACAACAAATTTCCAAGTGAAGTAAATTGCATCCAAAATATAAATATATGGAAAATAACCAAGTGTGCCAACATAAAATTCATTAAAACCTTAAACCAATGCTTGTCCTCAAGCATAATTCGAGTGAAAGAATTTCAAGAAGCATGTATTGAAAAATCCAAGACGATAGCCATATTCAAGGGAGAATAAATAATCATGAACAAGTAAGAAGAAAATTAAAGTACCTCAACCAATCTCAACATCTTCAGTGGCATCAAGTGAGATAAAATTCAATGGCCTCACAAGGGGTCACTCTCGCTCAAGTAGATATAGGGATTATTAAGCAATCACTCACGTCAAAACATGGTGTGTCCTTACCATATACTCGCACAAAAATCAAATCTCCAGTACGTAGAAGAACTCATGCATATAATCAAAAGGGCTTTTATGGTTGTAGCGGGGCTTTAGGCGTGGGTAGGATAAATTAAGAATTCGTTGGTCGAGACTAATCATGAAATTAAGCGCATAACAAATCCTACAACAATGAAGCACCATCCTTCCTTTTGCACCCTTTTGGGTACATACATGTAATCGCATAGCCACGAAAGATCAATTGAGGTCAATGGCTTTAACAACATTCGAGGGGGGTATTTTTACGGCCGCCCCCTATTTATTTATTTATTTATTTATTTTTTTCGGCCTTTATTTTTTTCATCTTAATTTCAGCACTTTTTTTTCCACTTCACCACCCACTTTTTGATAATTCCTCGTCCTTCCCTCGACTTGTTATACACCTAATTTACAACCAATCCTTGACCAAGGGTTCAAACGGATGAATTTTCACCAAAAAATAAATAATGGCTAATAAAATGTGGTGGATCAAAGAATAAGGTTTAGGTCCAAATGGGCTTCTAATGATGAATATGTCGAGGTGGAAAAATATAAGCCAAGTGGGTTATTCCTAATTTGCCTTTATCACTTTAGAGCATGAGAACACTAACATAGTCTTGACATGAATAATTATTTAAGTTCTAGTATGAACACAACACGTTCGACCCCACAAGAAGAAATAGTGAGCATGCATATGTATAATTATTTATATATATGTGTAAATATATATTTTGCTCTATGGCTCAAAACTCACGAATAAAAAGGCTTGTGCCATGAATCCCTCACACTTTTATCCAAATCCAAAATCAAGACTAGTGAACTACCCTAATTAAAATCAAACTAGTCAATCATACCCATCTCCTATGTCAGGCCATACTTAAATCCCCAATACACGAACTTGATTCAATCACACCAATTTAGCTAAGGACAATCACAATTTTCAACTTCAATTAATCATTCCAAATCCAACTTCCCCAAACTTAAAATTAAGTACACGAAAGGAAGGAAGAGAAAAATAAAATTAAAGGATAGTAAAAGACTAGAGTAGGAATCACGAGGATAATGAGGGAGAAGGGCTTCCATCTGCTCGGTTCAGTCCTCCATCCCATATTTCTTGTGTACCTCCGTCGCATTAGCTTCAACATCTTCACGGCGATCTCGAACGGGCGCCGCTTGGGGCTGATGTCTACTGAAAAGAGAGATGGAGAACTTAGGGGTTGCAGAGTAAAAAGAAGATACCGAGAAAGATAGAAACGGAGAGAGAGAAAAAAAAAGAGAGAGAAGGAAGGGAATAAAAATAAAAATAAGGGAAGTAATAGAATAGAAAAAAAAAATAAAAGGGATAGCATAAAAAAAAAGAAAGGTAGAAATAAAATACGAAATGCAAGAAATAGATTACCACTTACCTAAAATATAATTAGCAGAAAAAATAAATAATAAAAAGAAAATTGGACTAAAAAAATAAAAGAAGTAAAAAAAATTGGGTTGCCTCCCAACAAGCGCCTTTTTTTACGTCGTTGGATCGACGAAGAACTTCTCTTTTTAGTGAACACACAAAGGAGGTTTTGTTATGGGTCTCAATAGATGTACGGCTGATGACTCGTCTTCTTGAGCCATGCCAAACTTTCTCGGAGTGTTTATTGAAAACTTTCCTCCCTTGAGATGCTCATCGAAGGCTAACTCTGGTTCGCTTTTACCATATAAATTCTCATATATTGGCTGTAATTCTCTTTGAAGCTCTGAAAAATCATTTTCTTTATTAGCCTCCAAGTTTTTAGTAAGCACCACTTCGAGTCTACCCCCGCAATGCAACTCAAACACTTCCTTGACAAGAGGGTCAATCACGCTTATTGCAAAAAGAGAGCAATCTTCCTCAGGAAATTTCATGGCATCGTAAATATTAAAACGTACAATTTGGTCATCAAATTCCACCGTGAGGGATCCCTCACGAACATCTATTTTGGTATTGGTCGTATTTAAAAATGGCCTTCCTAACAAAAGCGGTGTTGAATTTGATGACTCGTGTTGCATATCAAGAACGTAGAAGTCGGCTGGAAATACGAGCTTATTGACTTGGACAAGAACGTCCTCAATGACCCATTCGGGATAGACAATGTTATGATCCGCCAATTGTATAATTATCTTTGTTTCTAGAAGAGGTCCTAGATTTAAGGAGATGTATATAGAGCATGGCATAACATTTATTGATGCTCCTAAATCTAGCATAGCTCGTTCAAAACCCGTATTTCCAATTCGAAAAGGAATAGCAAACATACCTGGATCTTCCCGTTTTTGTGGCAATTTCTTTTGGAATACAATTGAAACATTTTCTCCCATCACCACCTTCCCATTCCCTTTTAACCTCCGTTTGTTGGTGCATAAGTCTTTAAGGAACTTTGCGTATTTTGGAATTTGTTGAACTGCGTCGAGCAGGGGAATGTTGATATCAACCTTTCGGAATACGTCGAGGATTTGCTTCTCTTTATTCACGATCGCTGCCTTTTTGACCCTAGATGGAAAAGGTAACTCGTTAATCTCAAAAGGAGCAGTTTTAGACGAATTTACCTTGCTGTTCGGCTGTTCTGCACTGGGTGCTGATTCTGCACTGGGTGTCATAGTGTTGATCTGTTCAGTGGATTTTTCCTCCTCGTTTTCAGCTTCCACCACCTTTTTAGACTCCCGAAGCTGCTTCCCACTCCTTAGAGTTACAGAACTCACATTCCTTGGGTTCGGTTCAGGTTGGGATGGCAATTTCCCACTATTTTAGTTTTCCAAACGGCTCACCGTGGTGGCTAGTTATCTCACTTGATTTTAGAGAATCTTGATACTCGATTTAGTGTCATGCTGGAATTGATTCATGCCTTGTTGGATCTAGTTCATGCCTTGTTCGAATTGATTCATCGTGTTTGCCATGAGGGTCTTCATCATATCCTCCAAAGATTATGTTGAATTTTCGGTGGGCTGCTTGTAGAATTGTTCCCTATTCTGTGGAGGCGCCTCTTGCTGGTTTTTCCATCGAAAGTTAGGGTGCTCCCTCCATCCTGGGTTTTATGTGTTCGAGTATGGATCTTTCTTCCTCCCATAAGAATTTTCAGTTCCAATTGCATTGGCGTGCGCCTCGATTTCATCAAGCAAAATCCGACAATTCTCCGTTGTATGCTCCGTGGTTTTGCAAAGACGACAGGGTATGACTGGCGTGCTATTACCTACAGCAAGTTTTCTAACAAAAGTAGTTAGCTCATTCAATTTTTCCTCAAGGGATTAGTCATGGATCTCCTTCACCATCCTGATCGGTGCATCTCGACATCCAAATTGTTGTGAATTGGCCGCCATGTTGGATATGAGAGCCCTTGCGGCCGTGGGCGTTTTGTCCACTAGAGCTCCTCCACTTGCTGCATCTATCATGTTTTGCTCCATCGGATTAAGTCCTTCGTAGAAATATTGAATCAGGAGTTGCTCGCTAATTTGATGTTGCGGGCATCGAGATATCAACTGTTTGAATCGTTCCCAATATTCATGCAATGTTTCTCCGGTCATTTGCCTTGCACCACATATTTCTTTCCTTAGGTTGGCCGCTCGAGAGGCTGGAAAATATTTTTGTAGAAATAAGCACTCCATCTCGTTCCACGTTGTGATGGTGGCTCACGGTAAATAAAATAACCAATCCTTAGCCGAATCTTTTAATGAGAATGGGAAGGCTCTAAGCTTGATTTGTTCTTCGGTGACACCGTTCGGCTTCATGCTTGAACAAACGACATGAAATTCCTTGAGATGTTTGTGCGGATCCTCTCCTGATAGACCATGAAATGCAGGTAGCAAGTGAATCAACCCCGACTTCAGTTCAAAGGTGTTGTTTTTGTCAATAGCCGGGATCGTGATGCACAGTGGTTTTTGCGGTAGCTCTGGGTTGGCAAATTGCTTCAGCGTCTTTTCAGCGTTATTTGCCATGACTCCAAATTCGTCCTCCGGTTCGCTGGGTGATGTTTTGAGGGAAAATGGTAAGTGCCCGAGTTCTTCTTTGGCTTATTTTGCTTTTCGTCTGAAAACTCGATCTCACTTGGTGATTTCTAGAAAGTATTGTAAGTCTTTATCCCCTCGGGAGCTTGTATTCATGCAAAGCTAAAACAAATGGATTAGTGCACAACTGATAATTATAATGAATTTCCAGAACTGACACTGGGTCACCCAGTGTCGAAATTGCAAAAAGTTTTTAACCTACAATAAGTAAAATTAATTTAACAACATTCCCCGACAACGGCGCCAAAATTTTGACCGCACTGTCGTGATGCGTCAAAATCAGTTATATTTATTTTCCTCGGATTACTTCTATTAACTAGTAGTATCGACAAGTAAGGGTCGATCCCACGGAGAACGGTAAATCAATTATACTAGTTAAGGATTAAGTACTTTGTGCAATAAAATAAAAGGAAGGGTGGGATTATTTCTGATCTTAACTAAAATAAATTGTGTAGGATAAAATAAAATAAAATAAAATAAGCAAAGGAATAAAAATCGAAAATATCAATTAACGGAATAATCTAGTTCTTAGCTCTGTTATCCACCATTTCGAATTAATTCAAGTTTCAATACAGCGCTTATCTCTTCTCTAATCTCATGAACTCCTATTCCGAAGCCAACAACAAGCTCTTTTGACGCCAATTATTTCTTAAGTTTATTCAATTAAAACAAGCTCTTTAATCGAACCTATCTATGCGGTGGATTCAAAACAAACTCTTCAAATCTCGCTCGCTAGATGCATTAAAAACCAAAATAATGGAATAGGCAAGATATTAAGTTCATAAGCTCGACTTAAGGGATCTCGATTTTGTGTTACCCAATTGGGAAAAAATCAATTGTTTGCTACTTGTGAAATTAAAATTGCAACAATTAGGGATTACAACTCAATTTCTAGCATAATACATAGAACTCCTAATCTAGTTGGCCAAACCAAATCAAGAAATTAAATGGCATAGTCATGAATTCAATAACACAGAAGTAATTCAAGAGAATTCGAGTTGAGAATACGCTACGGGATTAAAATATGAATAGTTCGAATACGGTTTCAAACTTCACTAAGAACTAGAATAGAAAATTAGCCGGACATGTTGGCTTTAGAAAACAGCAAATTAAAGATAGACATGAAAAGAAAGAAATTCAAACAATATAATCTTCTTCTTCGCACGTCGGAATTGGTTCGGTTGCTCCGGCGAGAAACGGTTCGTCGCTCCCAAACTCTTTCTACTCCAGTCGTTTCCCTTCTGCTCCAGCCGTGAAAATTGCTGTTCTAAAACTGAATTTAATTCCAGCCCTCCTCTCCTTTTATATATAATTATTCCATATCTCTTAGTTTCCTTCTTTAATTGGAACTCCTTCCTTCTTGAGTTTTAATTTCCTTGGAGTCTTTCTTCCAAAATCTAATCCAATTCCCTTTTCCAGCATATGGACCGATTTATTGCCTTGTGGAACTGATTGGGCGATTTTTGAGTCGTTTCTTGGGCCCCAAGTAAGATTATTTTCGTAACAGGACTGACACTGGGTCAGCGACTGACACTGGGCCACCCAGTGTCGCGCGGCATGTTCTTTATTTAAGCCCAAATCACCTTGGCTTGGTCCGTTTGATGATCCAAATTATTTCCTAAGCTTAAAAACTCCATCAAACACCTAAATTAAACAAAAAATTGCCAAGTGAAGTAAATTGCATCCAAAATATAAATATATGGAAAATAACCAAGTGCGCCAACATAAAATTCATTAAAACCTTATAATTAACAATGATTTTAGCACATTATTTTCGTCCTATCAAATCTCCCCAAACTTAAACCAATGCTTGTCCTCAAGCATAATTCGAGTGAAAGAATTTCAAGAAGCATGTATTGAAAAATCCAAGATGATAGCCATATTCAAGGGAGAATAAATAATCATGAACAAGTAAGAAGAAAATTAAAGTATCTCAACCAATCTCAACATCTTCATTGGCATCAAGTGAGAGAAAATTCAATGGCCTCACAAGGGGTCACTCTCGCTCAAGTAGATATAGGGATTATTAAGCAATCACTCACGTCAAAACATGGTGTGTCCTTACCATATACTTGCACAAAAATCAAATATCCACTACGTAGAAGAACTCATGCATATAATCAAAAGGGCTTTGATGGTTATAGCGGGGCTTTAGGTGTGGGTAGGATAAAAAGGATAAATAAAGGATTCGTTGGTCGAGACTAATCATGAAATTTAGCACATAACAAATCCTACAACAATGAAGCACCGTCCTTCCTTTTGCACCCTTTTGGGTACATACATGTAATCGCATAGACACGAAAGATCAATTGAGGTCAGTGGCTTTAACAATATTCGAGGGGGGTATTTTTACGGTCGCCCCCTATTTTTTTTTTCGGCCTTTATTTTTTTCATCTTAATTTCAGCACTTTTTTTCACTTCACCACCCACTTTTTGATAATTCCTCGTCCTTCCATCGACTTGTTATATACATAATTCACAACCAATCCTTGACCAAGGGTTCAAACGGATGAATTTTCACCAAAAAATAGATAATGGCTAATAAAATGTGGTGGATCAAAGAATAAGGTTTAGGTCCAAATGGGCTTCTAATGATGAATATGTCGAGGTGGAAAAATATAAGCCAAGTGGGTTATTCCTAATTTGCCTTTATCACTTTACTGCATGAGAACACTAACATAGTCTTGACATGAATAATTGATTAAGTTCTAGCATGAACACAACACGTTCGACCCACAATAAGAAATAGTGAGCATGTATATGTATAATTATTTATATATATATGTAAACATATATTTTGCTCTATGGCCTAAAACTCACGAATAAAAAGGCTTGTGCCATGAATCCCTCACACTTTTATCCAAATCCAAAATCAAGACTAGTGAACTACCCTAATTAAAATCAAACTAGTCAATCATACCCATCTCCTATGTCAGGCCATACTTAAATCCCCAATAACCGAACTTGATTCAATCACACCAATTTAGCTAAGGACAATCACAATTTTCAACTTCAATTAATCATTCCAAATCCAACTTCCCCAAACTTAAAATTAAGTACACGACTCTAAAGAAAGGAAGGAAGAGAAAAATAAAATTAAAGGATAGTAAAAGACTAGAGTAGGAATCACCGGGATAATGAGGGAGAAGGGCTTCCAGCTGCTCGGTTCAGTCCTCCATCCCATATTTCTTGTGCACCTCCGTCGCATTAGCTTCAACATCTTAACGGCGATCTGGAACAGGCGGCGCTTGGGGCTGATGTCGACTGAAAAGAGAGATGGAGAACTTAGGGGTTGCAGAGTAAAAAGAAGATACCGAGAAAGAGAGAAACGGAGAGAGAAAAAAAAAGAGAGAAGGAAGGGAATAAAAATAAAAATATGGGAAGTAATATAATAGAATAAAAATAAAAGGGATAGCATAAAAAAAGGTAGAAATAAAATACGAAATGCAAGAAATAGATTACCACTTACCTAAAATATAATTAGCAGAAAAAATAAATAATAAAAAGAAAATTGGACTAAAAAAATAAAAGAAGTAAAAAAAATTGGGTTGCCTCCCAACAAGCGCCTTTTTTTACGTCGTTGGCTCGACGAAGAACTTCCCTTTTTAGTGAACACACCAAGGAGGTTTTGGTATGGGTCTCAATAGATGTACGACTGATGACTCGTCTTCTTGAGCCACACCAAACTTTCTCGGAGTGTTTATTGAAAACTTTTCTCCCTTGAGATGCTCATCGAAGGCTAACTCTGGTTCGCTTTTTCCATATAAATTCTCATATATTGGCTGTAATTCTCTTTGAAGCTCCGCAAAATCATTTTCTTTATTAGCCTCCAAGTTTTTAGTAAGCACCACTTCGAGTCTACCCCTGCAATGCAACTCAAACACTTCCTCGACAAGAGGGTCAATCACACTTATTGCAAAAAGAGAGCAATCTTCCTCAGGAAATTTCATGGCATTGTAAATATTAAAACGTACAATATGGTCATCAAATTCCATCGTGAGGGATCCCTCACGAACATCTATTTTGGTATTGGCCCTATTTAAAAATGGCATTCCTAACAAAAGCGGTGTTGAATTTGATGACTCGTGTTGCATATCAAGAACGTAGAAGTCGGCTGGAAATACGAGCTTATTGATTTGGACAAGAACGTCCTCAATTACCCCTTCGGGATACACAAGGCTATGATCCGCCAATTGTATAATTATCTTTGTTTCTCGAATAGGTCCAAGATTTAAGGAGGTGTATATAGAGCGTGGCACAACATTTATTGATGCTCCTAAATCTAGCATAGCTCGTTCAAAACCCGTATTTCCAATTCGACAAGGAATAGCAAACATACCTGGATCTTCCCGTTTTTGTGGCAATTTCTTTTGGAATACAGCGGACACATTTTCTCCCATCACCAACTTCCCATTCCCTTTTAACCTCCGTTTGTTGGTGCATAAGTCTTTAAGGAACTTTGCGTATTTTGGAATTTGTTGAACTGCATCGAGTAGGGGAATGTTGATCTCAACCTTTCGGAATACGTCGAGGATTTTCTTCTCTTTATTCACGATCGCTGCCTTTTTGACCCTAGATGGAAAAGGTAACTCGTTTGTCTCAAAAGGAGCAGTTTTAGACGAATTTACCTTGTTGTCCGGATGTTCTGCACTGGGTGCTGATTCTGCACTGGGTGTCCCAGTGTTGATCTGTTCAGTGGATTCTTCCTCCTCGTTTTCAGCTTCCACCACCTGTTTAGACTCCCCAAGTTTCTTCCCACTCCTTAGAGTTACAGCACTCACGTTCCTTGGGTTCGGTTCAGGTTGGGATGGCAATTTCCCACTATTTTGGTTTTCCAAGCGGCTCACCGTGGTGGCTAGTTGACTCACTTGATTTTCAAGAATTTTGATACTCGATTTAGTGTCATGCTGGGATTGATTCATGCCTTGTTGGATCTGGTTCATGCCTTGTTGGAACTGATTCATCGTGTTTTCCATGAGGGTCTTCATCATGTCCTCCAAAGATTGTGTCGAATTTTTGGTGGGCTGCTTGTAGAATTGTTCCCTATTCTGTGGAGGCGCCTCTTGCTGGTTATTCCATCGAAAGTTAGGGTGCTCCCTCCATCCTGGATTGTATGTGTTCGAGTATGGATCGCTCTTCCTCCCATAAGAAATTTCAGTTCCAATTGCATTGGCGTGCGCCTCGATTTCATCAAGCAAAATCCGACAATTCTCTGTTGTATGCTCCATGGTTTTGCAAAGACGACAGGGTACGACTGGCGTGCTATTACCTACAGCAAGTTTTCTAAGAAAAGTAGTTAGCTCATTGAATTTTTCCTCAAGGGACGAGTCATGGATCTCCTTCACCATCCTGATCGGTGCATCGCGACATCCAAATTGTTGTGAATTGGCCGCCATGTTGGATACGAGAGCCCTTGCGGCCCTGGTAGTTTTGTCCACTAGAGCTCCTCCACTTGCTGCATCTATCATGTTTCGGTCCATCGGATTAAGTCCTTTGTAGAAATACTGAATCAGGAGTTGCTCGCTATTTTGATGTTGCGGGCACCGAGATACCAACTGTTTGAATCGTTCCCAATATTCATGCAACATTTCTCCGGTCAATTGCCTTGCACCACATATTTCTTTCCTTAGGTTGGCCGCTCGAGAGGCTGGAAAATATTTTTGTAGAAATAAGCTCTCCATCTCATTCCACGTTGTGATGGTGGCCGACGGTAAATAAAATAACCAATCCTTAGCCAAATCTTTTAATGAGAATGGGAAGGCTCTAAGCTTGATTTGTTCTTCGGTGACACCGTTCGGCTTCATGCTTGAACAAACGACATGAAATTCCTTGAGATGTTTGTGCGGATCCTCTCCTGATAGACCATGAAATGCAGGTAGCAAGTGAATCAACCCCGACTTCAGTTCAAAGGTCTTGTTGTTGTCAATAGCCGGGATCGTGATGCACAGTGGTTGTTGTGGTAGCTCTGGGTTGGCTAATTGCTTCAGCGTCTTTTCAGCGTTATTTGCCATGACTCCAAATTCATCCTCCGATTCGCTGGGTGATGTTTCGAGGGAAAATGGTAAGTGCCCGAGTGCTTCTTTGACTTCTTTTGCTTTTCTTCTCAAAACTCGATCTCGCTTGGTGATTATGTAAAGTATTGTAAGTCTTTATCCCCTCGGGACCTTGTATTCATGCAAAGCTAAAACAAACGGATTAGTGCACAAATGATAATTATAATGAATTTCCAGAACTGACACTGGGTCACCCAGTGTCTAAATTGCAGAAAGTTTTTAACCTAAAATAAGTAAAATTAATTTAACACCGTTCCCCGACAACGGCGCCAAAATTTTGACCACGCTGTTGTGACGCGTCAAAATTAGTTATTTTTATTTTCTTCGGCTTACTTCTACTAACTAGTAGTATCGGCAAGTAAGGGTCGATCCCACGGAGAATGGTAAATCAATTATACTAATTAAGTTTTAAGTACTTTGTGCAATAAAATAAAAGGAAGGGGGGATTATTTCTGATCTTAACTAAAATAAATTGCGTAGGATAAAATAAAATAAAATAAACAAAGGAATAAAAATCGAAAATATCAACTAACAGAATAATCTAGTTCTTAGCTCTGTTATCCACCGTTTCGAATTAATTCAAGTTTCAATGCAGCGCTTATCTCTTCTCTAATCTCATGAACTCCTATTCCGAAGCCAACAACAAGCTCTGTTGACCCCAATTATTTCTTAAGTTTATTCAATTGAAACAAGATCTTTAATCGAACCTATCGATGCGGTGGATTCAAAACAAGCTCTTTAAATCTTGTTCGCTAGATGCATTAAAAACCAAAATAATGGAATAGGCAAGATATTGAGTTCATAAGCTCGACTTAAGGGATCTCAATTTTGTGTTATCCAATTGGAAAAAAATCAATTATTTGCTACTTGTGAAATTAAAATTGAAACAATTACAGATTACAACTCAATTTCTAGCATAAGACATAAACTCCTAATCTAGTTGGCCAAACCAAATCAAGAAATTAAATGGCATAGTCGTGAATTCAATAACACAAAAGTAATTCAATAGAATTCGAGTTGAGAATACGCTACGGTATTAAAACATGAATAATTCGAATACGATTTCAAACTTCACTAAGAACTAGAATAGAAAATTAGCCGGACATGTTGGCTTTAGAAAACAGGAAATTAAAGATAGACATGAAAAGAAAGAAATTCAAACGGTATAATCTTCTTCTTCGCACGTCGGAATCGGTTCGGTTGCTCCGGCGAGAAACGGTTCGTCGCTCCCAAACTCTTACTACTCCAGCCGTTCCCCTTCTGCTCCAGCCGAGAAAATTGCTGTTCCAAAACTGAATTTAATTCCAGCCCTCCTCTCCTTTTATAATTATTCGTTATTTCTTAGTTTCCTTCTTTAATTGGGACTCCTTCCTTCTTGAGTTTTAAATTCCTTGGAGTCTTTCTTCCTAAATCTATTCCAATTCTCTTTTCCAGCATATGGACCAATTTATTGCCTTGTGGAACTGATTGGGCGATTTTTGAGTTGTTCCTTGGGCCCCAAGTAAGATTATTTTCGTAACAGGACTGACACTAGGTCAGCGAACTGACACTGGGCCAACCAGTGTCGTGCGACATTTTCTTTATTTAAGCCCAAATCACCTTGGCTTGGTCCGTTTGATGATCCAAATTATTCCTTAAGCTTAAAAACTCCAGAACAAGGGAGAACAAATTTGAATCCAGTCGGCAACGGCGCCAAAATTTTGACCACGCTGTCGTGACGCGTCAAAATTAGTTATTTTTATTTTCCTCGGCTTACTTATACTAACTAGTAGTATCGGCAAGTAAGGGTCGATCCCACGGAGAACGGTAAATCAATTATACTAATTAAGGATTAAGTACTTTGTGCAATAAAATAAAAGGAAGGGGGGATTATTTCTAATCTTAACTAAAATAAATTGTGTAGGATAAAATAAAATAAAATAAAATAAGCAAAGAATAAAAATCGAAAATATCAATTAACGGAATAATCTAGTTCTTAGCTCCGTTATCCACCGTTTCGAATTAATTCAAGTTTCAATACAGCGCTTATCTCTTCTCTAATCTCATGAACTCCTATTCCGAAGCCAACAACAAGCTCTGTTGACCCGAATTATTTCTTAAGTTTATTCAATTAAAACCAGCTCTTTAATCGAACTTATCTATGCGGTGGATTCAAAACAAGCTCTTCAAATCTCGCTCGCTAGATGCATTAAAAACCAAAATAATGGAATAAGCAAGATATTAAGTTCATAAGCTCGACTTAAGGGATCTCGATTTTATGTTACCCAATTGGGAAAAAATCAATTGTTTGCTACTTGTGAAATTAAAATTGCAACAATTACGGATTACAACTCAATTTCTAGCATAAGACATAAAACTCCTAATCTAGTTGGCCAAACCAAATCAAGAAATTAAATGGCATAGTCATGAATTCAATAACACAAAAGTAATTCAAGAGAATTCGAGTTGAGAATACGCTACGGGATTAAAACATGAATAATTCGAATGCGGTTTCAAACTTCACTAAGAACTAGAATAGAAAATTAGCCGGACATGTTGGATTTAGAAAATAGCAAATTAAAGATAGACATGAAAAGAAAGAAATTCAAACGGTATAGTCTTCTTCTTCGCACGTCGGAATCGGTTCGGTTGCTCCGGCGAGAAACGGTTCGTCGCTCCCAAACTCTTTCTACTCCAGCCGTGAACATTGCTGTTCCAAAACTCAATTTAATTCCATCCCTCCTCTCCTTTTATAATTATTCCTTATCTCTTAGTTTCCTTCTTTAATTGGGACTCCTTCCTTCTTGAGTTTTAATTTCCTTGGAGTCTTTCTTTCCAAATCTATTCCAATTCCCTTTTCCAGCATATGGACCGATTTATTGCCTTGTGGAACTGATTGGGCGATTTTTGAGTCGTTTCTTGGGCCCCAAGTAAATTTATTTTTGTAACAGGACTGACACTGGGTCAGCGAACTGACACTGGACCACCCAGTGTCGCACGGCATTTTCTTTATTTAAGCCCAAATCACCTTGGCTTGGTCCGTTTGATGATCCAAATTATTCCTTAAGCTTAAAAACTCCATCAAACACCTAAATTAAACAACAAATTGCCAAGTGAAGTAAATTGCATCTAAAATATAAATATATGGAAAATAACCAAGTGTGCCAACATAAAATTCATTAAAACCTTATAATTAACAATGATTTTAGCACATTATTTTCGTCCTATCAAATCTCCCCAAACTTAAACCAATGCTTGTCCTCAAGCATAATTCGAGTGAAAGAATTTCAAGAAGCATGTATTGAAAAATCCAAGACGATAGCCATATTCAAGGGAGAATAAATAATCATGAACAAGTAAGAAGAAAATTAATGTAACACCCCGAGATATTAGGAATAATTACAGCGCCGTAAACCCTTTAAGTCAGGATTTACAAGGCTAATTAAAAGAAAAGTAAATATAATCCAACCGTACAACTGAAGTTCAAAACATAGAACTGATTCAACTGATCCAAATAGTTAACTTATACAACCATATCGAAAATGACATTATTAAAACACACGTACTCGAGTACTAAAGTGAACCAAGAAGACAAATCACAATAACAATAAACGTCAACCACATCACTGAGCCATTTCATCGTCTCCGTTTGCATCGTGGTTGCTTCCCCGCTCCTCAGCTACCTGAACATCAAAACAATGTCCACCCCCGAAGGGGTTATCAAAACAATGCTAGTACAAGTATCATAATACATAAATCATCAGTGCATCATAAAACATGCAAAACGGACTTCCGTCATCGGAATCCAACGATATGAATCCTCTCGATTCCATCAACACAATACAGGGTAATCCAAATGATCCAAATACTTCTTGGTATAGATCCCCATGATGATCCCGTCGACCAACGCATGGTGGAAAACTCCGTCTGCGATCCAGCTTCTCAAGATAGATCCCCATGATGATCCTGTCGGACCAACGCATGGTGGACATTCGATCCAGCGCCCTCAGCATAGATCCTCATGACCCTTTCAGATCATTTATACCATAAACCAATCAATTATGCATACATATATACATTTCAATATGTTCATCAATACGAACAATTAACAACAAGTACCACGAGAAATTAAAGAAATGAATCTCATATTCGACAACAAGAACAAAACCATATGCATGATTAAAGTTCCAATATAAGGCAAACTCAACATATGATACTTGCCTCAAAATGGCAAGAATGAAATACTCCAACAAATGTCACGCGTCCGTATGTCACCGTCCCTCGATCGACCCCTATGCAAGGCTGGGACCTTGTTCAAAAAGAGATACAAGGAACTTAACATACCATTCGATACTAACGTACGATCACCGAATACTTATATTAGAATCGTAAAGTAGTGATGTAAGGTGGGTTCACAGTTAGAACGTTAGATAAAAACTGAACCGGAAACGATAAGGAATTTCATGAGAATTGAACGATCATTTCGAAGGTGAAGTATCGATGTTTGATAGTTCACTGTTTCACAAGGTATTGAAGGTTTCGTGTTTTAATAAGGGATTAAATGCCAAATCCTCATATGATCGGCTATAACGATTTTACCACCAATGTTACTCAAGATGATAAGCATGCTCGAATATTACGCAAGGAAAACGATACTACGGTGATCCGGTTTGAGTTCAAAAACTTGGCCGATATATCAATCTCAAGAATATGGAGAATACATCTATGAATTTACACCCGTGAAACATAAAAAGGGTTCAGAGAACCTAATCTGAAATCATGCTATTTACTTCAACAAATTAAGGATACTTCATGTTAAGGCTTTCATCCACCGAGGCTAAAACAATACTCTAAGTAATGGAAGAAAGACAAGGTATAATCGGGTTCTAGACTCCAAAATATAGTGCTGGACTCAAAAGATCATTAACTAGTCCAATGATTTCCAAAACAAGCTCAAAGTATAGCTAAGAATGTAAACTCTAGCTTGGTAAATCGTAACATACCTTAAGAGATGTAATAATAAAGAAAATCTTCAATAAACTCTTCACCGGGAGCTTGATCACTAACTCACACAGTCTAGGTTTCCCAAAATCGGAGGTAGATGATGATATGAGGGATATGAGGTGAAGGATAGTCTCAAGAACACAAAAATCGGCCAAGGCAAAAGTGGGAAATGAAGTGAGGGTCGGGTTCTATAAATAGATTCCTGGGCATTATGTACGTTATGCAATCACCATTACGTACGTAACAAAGTTAACATACGTTATACCCTAGCCTTAGCGTACGTAATCGTCTGACCAGAATTCACTGGCCTGATTTTGCCATTTCCTTACGTACGTAATCACAAGGGTTTTACGTACGTAATATCCATGTCCTTAGCGTACGTAAAACATGCACCATAGCATACAAAATCACACGAATCTTCCCCGGCCCCTACCTCGGCCCCCACACGCCGACCCTTATCCAAACCCAAGTTGACTTAGCTTACGTACGTTAAGAGCATCAGATAACGTACGTAATACTGTATCCTTAGCGTACATTATGGATGCCTGTTAACGTACGTAAGTACGTGCAGAATCATGCATGCAATGTTTGAAGATGTATAAAAACATAAGGGCACAAATACGGGAAACCAATCTACGTTTTATAACGCCATGAAGTCGAAATAATACAAGGTCAAGTACAAGGTAAATACACCATTTATCCGGGCATTACATACTACCCCTCTAAAAAGAAGTTTCGGCCCGAAACTTAAAATGAAAATAATTCCGGGTATCTCGACTTCATACACTCCTCCGTCTCCCAAGTTGCTTCTTCGACTCCATGTCGAGACCACTGAACTTTTACCAAGGAGATAGGTTTATTCCTCAACTGTTTGACTCGACTCTCGAGTATCTTGATTGGTCTCTCTTCGAAGGTGCCGTCATTCGCTATCTCGATCTCATCGAACTCAATGATATGACTGGGATTCAGTACATATTTCCGCAAATGGGATACGGAAAACACGTTGTGAACATGACTCAGCGATGGCGGTAAGGCCAACCTATATGCTAAATCCCCAACTCTCTCGAGGATCTCGAATGGTCCGATATATCTCGGACTTAGTTTACCTTTCCTTACAAAACGTAAAATTCCTCGTGTAGGAGACACCTTCAATAGTACGTGGTCCCCAATGCCGAACTCTAGTGGGCGACGATGCACGTCTGCGTAAGACTTTTGTCGACTCTGGGCAGTTAACAGTCTTTCCCGAATTAAGGCTATCTTCTCTTGAGTCTGGACTATCAATTCCGGTTCCGTCCCAATCAAGTCCGAAGAATCATCCCAGCACAAGGGTGATCGGCATCTTCTCCCGTACAAAGCTTCAAATGGTGCCATCTTAATAGAAGCATGCCAACTATTATTGTAGGTGAATTCAATCAACGGCAAATGAACTTCCCAATCAGTTGACCAATTCAAGGCACAAGCTCTAAGCATGTCTTCTACTGTCTGAATAGTCCTTTCGGACTGACCGTCCGTCTGAGGATGATAAGCCGTGCTAAAGTTTAGCTCGGTCCCCAAAGCCTTTTGAACTGCCTTCCAGAAGTGCGACACGAAACGACCATCTCGATCATGCATGCAATGTTTGAAGATGTATAAAAACATAAGGGCACAAATACGGGAAACCAATCTACGTTTTATAACGTCATGAAGTCGAAATAATACAAGGTCGAGTACAAGGTAAATACACCATTTATCCGGGCATTACAATTAAAGTACCTCAACCAATCTCAACATCTTCATTGGCATCAAGTGAGAAAAAATTCAATGGCCTCACAAGGGGTCACTCTCGCTCAAGTATATATAGGGATTATTAAGCAATCACTCACGTCAAAACATGTTGTGTCCTTACCATATACTCGCACAAAAATCAAATCTCCACTACATAGAAGAACTCATGCATATAATCAAAAGGGCTTTTATGGTTGTAGCGGGGCTTTAGGTGTGGGTAGGATAAAAAGGATAAATAAAGAATTCGTTGGTCGAGACTAATCATGAAATTAAGCGCATAACAAATCCGACAACAATGAAGCACCATCCTTCCTTTTGCACCCTTTTGGGTACATACATGTAATCGCATAGCCACGAAAGATCAATTGAGGTCAGTGGCTTTAACAACATTCGAGGGGGGTATTTTTATGGCCGCCCCCCCTATTTTTTTTTGGGCCTTTATTTTTTTCATCTTAATTTCAGCACTTTTTTTTTCACTTCACCACCCACTTTTTGATAATTCCTCGTCCTTCCCTCGACTTGTTATACACCTAATTCACAACCAATCCTTGACCAAGGGTTCAAACGGATGAATTTTCACCAAAAAATAGATAATGGCTAATAAAATGTGGTGGATCAAAGAATAAGGTTTAGGTCCAAATGGGCTTCTAATAATGAATATGTCGAGGTGGGAAAATATAAGCCAAGTGGGTTATTCCTAATTTGCCTTTATCACTTTACTGCATGAGAACACTAACATAGTCTTGACATGAATAATTGATTAAGTTCTAGCATGAACACAACACGTTCAACCCCACAAGAAGAAATAGTGAGCATGTATATGTATAATTATTTATATATATGTGTAAATATATATTTGCTCTATGGCTCAAAACTCACGAATAAAAAGGCTTGTGCCATGAATCCCTCACACTTTTATCCAAATCCAAAATCACGACTAGTGAACTACCCTAATTAAAATCAAACTAGTCAATCATACCCATCTCCTATGTCAGGCCATACTTAAATCCCTAATACACGAACTTGATTCAATCACACCAATTTAGCTAAGGACAATCACAATTTTCAACTTCAATTAATCATTCCAAATCCTACTTACCCGAACTTAAAATTAAGTACACGACTCTAAAGAAAAGAAGGAAGAGAAAAATAAAATTAAAGGATAGTAAAAGACTAGAATAGGAATCACCCGGATAATGAGGGAGAAGGGCTTCCAGCTGGTCGGTTCAGTCCTCCATCCCATATTTCTTGTGCACCTCTGTCGGATTAGCTTCAACATCTTGACGGCGATCTCGAACGGGCGGCGCTTGGGGCTGATGTCGACTGCAAAGAGAGATGGAGAAGTTAGGGGTTGCAGAGTAAAAAGAAGATACCGAGGAAGAGATAAACGGAGAGAGAGAAAAAAAAGAGAAGGAAGGGAATAAAAATAAAAATAAGGGAAGTAATAGAATAGAAAAAAAATAAAAGGGATATCATAAAAAAAAGAAAGGTAGAAATAAAATACGAAATGCAATAAATATATTAGCACTTACCTAAAATATAATTAGCAGAAAAAATAAATAATAAAAATAAAATTGGACTAAAAAAATAAAAGAAGTAAAAAAAATTGGGTTGCCTCCCAACAAGCGCCTTTTTTTTGCATCGTTGGCTCGACGAAGAACTTCCGTTTTTAGTGAACACACCAAGGAGGTTTTGGTATGGGTCTCAATAGATGTACGAATGATGACTCGTCTTCTTGAGCCACACCAAACTTTCTCGGAGTGTTTATTGAAAACTTTCCTCCCTTGAGATGCTCATCGAAGGCTAATTCTGGTTCGCTTTTTCCATATAAATTCTCATATATTGGCTGTAATTCTCTTTGAAGCTCCGCAAAATCATTTTCTTTATTAGCCTCCAAGTTTTTAGTAAGCACCACTTCGAGTCTACCCCTGCAATGCAACTCAAACACTTCCTCGACAAGAGGGTCAATCACGCTTATTACAAAAAGAGAGCAATCTTCCTCAAGAAATTTCATGGCATCGTAAATATTAAAACGTACAATTTGGTCATCAAATTCCATCGTGATGGATCCCTCACGAACATCTATTTTGGTGTTGGCCGTATTTAAAAATGGCCTTCCTAACAAAAGCGGTGTTGAATTTGATGACTCGTGTTGCATATCAAGAACGTAGAAGTCGGCTGGAAATACGAGCTTACTGACTTGAACAAGAATTTCCTCAATTACCCCTTGAGGATACACAAGGCTATGATCCGCCAATTGTATAATTATCTTTGTTTCTCGAAGAGGTCCTAGATTTAAGGAGGTGTACATAGAGCGTGGCATAACATTTATTGATGCTCCTAAATCTAGCATAGCTCGTTCAAAACCTGTATTTCCAATTCGACAAGGAATTGCAAACATACCTGGATCTTCCCGTTTTTGTGGCAATTTCTTTTGGAATACAGCGGACACATTTTCTCCCATCACCACCTTCCCATTCCCTTTTAACCTCCGTTTGTTGGTGCATAAGTCTTTAAGGAACTTTGCGTATTTTGGAATTTGTTGAAATGCATCGAGTAGGGGAATGTTGATCTCAACCTTTCGGAATACATCGAGGATTTTCTTCTCTTTATTCACGATCGCTGCCTTTTTGACCCTATATGGAAAAGGTAACTCGTTAGTCTCAAAAGGAGCAGTTTGTAACAGCCCAAAAACGGTGGCAATTATAGTGCCGTGGACCCCTACTGGGACCCACCAGGCGATATCACGATCTACACTTACAACCTGACAACGTGGCACCGTACCACAATATTTATCAAAACCCCGATGTGGAGTATAAGTTATACATGTCTTTAATATGAGCAAACGTACACAGGATCCAGATTCGGTACAGACCATATGACGATGGGCAATACCTAACAGATTATAGTACATTCATCCGACACAAAGTAAAATGAAATTCATAATAAAAAATAACCGAACATCAAAAGACTCAGGGGCCCCGAAATAGCATACTTCAAAACCCTCCGTCGCCATTGTGCTCCTCCTGTGCCTTGCCCTTTCCTCGCCCTGAAATACAAGTATTTCGCCCCAAACCACAGGGTCAGCTATACATGATAATAATTCTCATGACATTATACAATTCATATATATACGGATCTCAAAGAAAACAATCGACTACTGAATATACCCCGCAGGCGTATAAACAGTCAGTCCCAACTGTCGAACATAACCAAATATACGAACGACCATATAATATGGCTCAAGACGGACGTCACAATATGCCCAATCCGGAAATGTGTCCGTGGATATGTCCACCCCGTATACGGAATCCAGAATATATGTGGGACGATGTACCTAATTAGCCTCACGAACTACGTCTCGTGTGCATGATCAAAATGCGGAAAACATCCACGCATGATCATCAAGTGCCCGGATAAAAATCCTACACATAACCAATCGGCACGCAGATATGACTCCAGAGATGTCACGATACAACATGACAATGAAACTCAACGAATTACACCTTAATCAAGGAATCGTACGACTCACCGAAGTGTCAACAAAGCTCAAAAGGACCAACGGTAACAAGAATGGTAATTTCGGGTATATCATCCCAACACCATGATAATACGATCAAGGGCATCGCCATATCACGAATCATAGATTATCAGAACATTTCATACACACGAAACGCATAATAATCACAAGAATTCAACCATCATTATAACCAAGAAAGATCACTTGCCTCAATTCCGTAGAAGAATAATCCTTCTTTGATTGATCAAACGAACGGTATCCTCGTATAACAATACTCACGTGAACAAGCAACCTTGAATGAAATGTAATTCATTCAACAACACATTCGTATGATAACGGTATTATTACATAAACAATATTCGTAAATTTACTTGAATAAATCAATTACCCTATTGATCACTTTAATGTTCCAATTATAAATCATCATATGTTTATCATGTTCATTAACATATTCTAACATTAATGTCAAATACTTGAAGTCCAGTTTATTACCAATGTAACATTGTGAAAACATCTTTTCAAATCATCGGCACTTCCGATTACGATATAAGTTTGTGTTTAATTACGTTCTTCATCATTTTACCAACGATTACATTAAAATTGATTTCTATATGAAGCATAAGTTCATGTTTTTAGTGAACTAAGAACATCATCTTAATTTACGTCTCTTAACACACACGGATTAATGAAATGGAATTCGACTACTCATCTACCGAATTTGTATCACCATATTCAATACAATCCTCTTAAGAACATTATCAACATATTAATGTAGTGATTAACACCCTTTTAAGTTATCAACGAAATCGATTAACTTGAGCATATGAAGATTACAACTTCCTTCTATCAAAATCCATTGTTTTACTTTTGAAGAATTTATTAAAAGCCTAGTTATATCATTGGATACTTGGAATTCTAAAAGTAACTTCATCCCATCTTGTGAAAATTATCTTCAAAAGGGTTAACATAATTCTTCCAACAATTTATTACAAAGGTATTGGTTTAGAGGCCAAAATTATGGTTCCATATTACCTTCAAGAATCAATTGAATGTTCAAGACAAGATTAGTATCTCTCACCTCTAATCATTAAGGATTTCATCCCTAACATGTTCCTAGTGTTGAGACTATAATCATCTTCCGATTATCATGTTATAAATCCGGTTTTATCTGTCATTATCAACACAACCATATTATGAAGTTATAATACATCAAGAAGTAATAATAGTACTCCTAATGTTGATCCGCCCTTAGTTTGAGCATGATTCAATTAATTTATCATGTTTTACACTAGCTTAAACTAACATTATGTGAAGTGATTATATACTAACCACATCATGAGCATAGATTTAGTATGAGTTTAATAGAAACCAACATCAAAATGAAGAACAACACCAACTCTTCAAAGAACACACTTCAATCTCCAAATCTCCAAGTCACAAACCAAGTGCTTAAGCTCCAACACAAGTTAGAAGGGCTAGAAACGGAGTTGGCAGGGAAGGGAATCGTTTTTCTCAGTTGGGATGTTGAATGGGTCGAGCAAGAAATAAATGGCAAGTCATATTTTTATAACTTGAACTCGGCATTACGTACGTTAAAGAAAAGGGTTAACGTACGTTATAGTCTTTACGTACATAATCTCATGATCATTACGTACGTAATCAATTTCATCAGATCTTTCTGACTTAAAACACGCAAATCGTTACGTACGTAAATATATAACTATTACGTACGTAATAGCCGTTGACTTGGCTGTCGCGATCGACTCCCGACCACCTACCCCCGTTTGGTCCCACCCGCCGAAAGGCGGGCTGTTGATGGATCTCTCGCATTACGTACGTTAACATATGAATGTTATGTACGTAAGGCTACGTACATAGCATACGTAAATAAGATAGGTTAACGTACGTTAAGTTCTATAACAAGCATAAATGGAATTCTCCCAATATCACCCAACAATTAATATAGTATGAATGACCATGATTCCAACTTAACATAATTCGTAGACATACTTGCTACAACAATACAGGTATGGTGCGAAAATACTTGGTTTAAATCAGAAAATACAATAGTATAGGCGAGGGTATTACATACTCTCCCCCTTAAAAGGAGTTTCGTCCCCGAAACTAAGGGGTAAACATCTCGGGGTATTTCTCTCGCATGCTATCTTCAGTCTCCCATGTAGCTTCCTCGACTCCATGTCTCGACCACTGAACTTTTAATAAGGGAATCGCCTTGTTCCTCAGCTGTTTGATTCTTCTTTCAAGTATCTGCACAGGCCGTTCTTCATACGAATGGTCATCGGCTATTTCGGCCTCGTCGAATTGAATAACGTGACTTGGGTCAGCAACATACTTCCTCAACTGAAATACATGGAATATGTTGTGAATCCGGCTCAAAGATGGTGGTAATGCTAAACGATAGGCTAGGTCGCCTACTCGTTCCAGGGTCTCAAACGGATCAATATACCTTGGGCTCAACTTGCCTCTCTTCCCGAATCGGAAAACACCTCTAGTAGGAGATACTTTGAATAGTACATGGTCACCAACCTCAAACTCGAGTGGTCGTCGACGATTATCTGCATATGATTTCTGGCGGCTTTGGGCCATTAATAGACGACTCTTGATCAGGGAAATCTTCTCGCGGGCTGCCAATAACATATGAGGTTCCGTACCAATAGATTCAGACAAATCGTCCCAACACAAAGGGGACCTACAACGACGACCATACAATGCCTCATTAGGTGCCATCATGATCGAGGCGTGCCAGCTGTTATTATATGTGAATTCTACCAACGGTAGTGGGCTTCCCAGTCGGGCTTCCAATCGAGAGCACATGCCCTCAACATATCCTCTAGAGTTTGAATAGTCCTCTCAGACTGACCGTCGGTCTGAGGATGAAAATCCGTACTGAAGTTCAACTGTGTACCCATAGCAGGATGAACCGCCTTCCAGAAGTGCGACACGAATCATCCGTCACGATCTGATACAATACTCTTAGGGGTACCATGCAGTCTCACAATCTCCTTGATGAATAACTGGGCCAATCTCTCGGGGCCCCACGTATCCATGATCTCCAAGAATTGGGCTGATTTAGTCAACCGATCAACAATCACCCAAATCGTATTCATGCCTCGACGGCTCGTCGGCAAGCTAGTAATAAAATCCATCGATATGTCTTCCCACTCCCACTCGGGAATCGGAAGCGGTTTCATCATGCCAGCTGGTCGTTGATGCTCAATCTTGACCTGCTGACAGGTCAAACATTTTGAAACGAATTCGGCAACCTCCCGTTTCATGTTACCCCACCAATAATATGGCTTCAAATCCTTATACATTTTATTCGATCCCGGGTGTATGGAATACGGGGTAGCATGAGCCTCCTTCAAAATAGTATTCCTCAACTCTCCGTCTGCTAGTACACATACTCGGTTTTTAAAGCGTATCCGTCCATACTCGTGAACCACAAATCCAGGGGCCTTCCCCTGATCGATTTCTCCTCGAATTCTGGATAAGAACGGGTCCGTCATCTATTTCGTCCTGACCATCTCATCAAGGGATGATAAAATCTCAAGCGTGCACAGTTGTCCCTGAATGCGTTGTAACCAGACCTCAATCTCTGGTCTCATGAGCTCTAATTGCAACTCCTTATGGGCGGTCAAACGACCCAGTATCTGCTCCTGCACTATCTTGCGGCTCAAGGCATCGGCAACCACGTTTGCCTTGCCTGGATTATAAAGGATCTCGATATCATAGTCTTTGATTAGCTCTAACCACCTCCTTTGTCTCATGTTCAACTCCTTTTGGGTAAAAATATACTTTAGGCTCTTGTGGTCCGTAAATATCCGGCAGGTAACTCCATACAGATAGTGGCGCCAGATTTTTAAAGCAAACATTACGGCTGCTAACTCCAAATCATGAGTCGGGTAGTTGACCTCGTAAGGACGCAACTGTCTGGATGCATAGGCGATCACTTTCCCGTCCTGCATTAATACACAGCCAAGGCCCTGTCTTGATGCATCGCTATATACCACGAATCCTTCCGTTCCTTTAGGTAGAACCAAAACAGGTGCTGAAATTAATCGACTTTTGAGTTCATCAAAACTTTGCTGACATGCTTCCGACCACAAGTACTTCTTATCTTTCCTTAACAGATTAGTCATCGGTTGAGCAATTTTGGAAAATCCTTCCACGAATCGTCTGTAATAGCCTGCTAAACCCAGAAAACTATGAACTTCCTTCACGTTCTTCAGAGGTAGCCAGTCTTGGATAGCTTCTGTCTTCTGTGGGTCTACTCTAACTCCATATGCTGATATTACATGTCCCACAAAAATAACTTCAGATATCCAGAATTCACACTTAGAAAATTTTCCATAGAGTTGTTCTCGCCTTAATGCATCGAGAACCTGGCGGAGGTGACACTCATGCTCCTCATGATCACGAGAGTAGATCAGGATGTCGTCAATAAAAACGACTACAAAACGATCCAGATAATTAATAAAGACCCGATTCATCAATTCCATGAAGACTGCAGGTGCGTTAGTCAGTCCGAATGGCATGACAACGAACTCATAATGCCCATAGCGAGTGCGAAAAGCTGTCTTTGGGACGTCAGACTCTTGAATCCGTAATTGGTGGTACCCGGATATGAAGTCTGTAACATCCCAATTCACAAATGGAACATTACACGCCGTAGAACCCCCGTGAGGTCTACCAGGCTAACTCATGACACGTAAAACACAATTATAACCCAAAAGATGCACCCAAAAAGTAAATAAGGCCGTGGCCTCGGCCAAAACATTTTAACGGAGTACATGAGTCATAAGTTGAATACCAATTTATTGCCCACGCATGGGACTTAAACCATGTTTAAAAATAAACAGTCTAACTCCAGTAATCAACAGATGCAATGACAAAACAGAAAAATACAGACTCGAGCCACATCATCATGCCAACCCATCCTTTGCATGCGCATCCGTGCGGCTCCTCACTCGACCCGATTAAGACTAAATGCATAAGACGCATTTCCCCCATTTAAGGGGTTAGCATTCGAATAGCTAGTGCAAATACATAATTACACAACATTATATACATACGCTATTCAACGCAAAAAAATCGTTAAGGAAATCATTTTGAAAATCAATATTCCGGAATATCACATTAACACCAAAACAGTATATCAACAAGTTTCTACATCACGATTATCCACGCTTGGTAACTCGCGACCGTACCCATTAGTATCGGTCCCCAGAGGTCCCGTCGGACCATCCCCAGGTGAGAAACCACTTCCGCGGCCGTACCCATTAGTATCGGCCCCCAGAGGTCCCGTCGAACCATCCCCAGGTGGAAGAACATCAACGCACGCACCCAAGTCCACTCCAGTGGCCGTACCCATTAGTATCGGCCCCCAGAGGACACATGCCATCCCCAGGTGGAAGAGAAACAATCACATTCGTTCAATAATACCATTTACATCATTCGCATCAAAATCATATGCACATAACAGAATGTAATACATGTACTTGCCTAGAATAAGACGAAACGAAGGAACGATGAAGGAATAGGTTTCGGTCCGAACAATTTTCCCAAATCCGTTCCTAACACAATAAAGGTATACACAAGTCTCAATAATGCGGAAAGGTAAGAATTAATCCTAATTCTACCCCTTGGAACGATTTGTCGGTCATTACGAAGTCTAAGACGGTTAAAATCTAACAAGTCGTCGAAGCTAAATCGGATTAAAAAGGAATAATTTTGCCAAAATCCAGAAATCCCCAAAAACTAGGGTTCTAAAGAAATATACCTCGATTCAGACGGCGAATGATGATGATTAATCTTCCTTGGAACGCAATAATCAGCCTACAGAGGGTTTCTACGGATTGCACCAGACAAATCGCTCCAAATCGCTCAAAGGAACTCACGTCGCGAGAAGGAGAGAAAAGAAACGAAATGAGGCGAGTGAGGATAAGTCAGGGATTAAAAGGCCTGACAGTGCGTTACGTACGTTAACACAAGCTGTTAACGTACGTTATGAGGGTTACGTACGTAACCCGACACTGGTTAATGTACGTAACAAACTGCCTGTACTAAAATGCGAAGGCCATAACGTACGTTATGGATCATGCATAACGTACGTTATGCATGCAGCAGTTCCCAGTTCCGAACAATCACATTCAGCACAGTCGATACAACGATTGAACACGACACAAGGATAGAATTAAAGGTGTAATTACGAGGTGTTCATAACAATGAAGCTGAGTGCTGAAAGAAAATGCACTTCTAACTACCGAGGAATCCACAATACGACAAGGAGGGTAAACACACCCTAAACTCTTAAGAAATTACAAAATGGCTCAAACAATCGAAAATTCACAATACAATGTCGGATTAACAATCCGGAACTCGCAACATACTCTACTCAACCATACGAACTCATGGAAATAGGAAAATGACGAAATCGAACGAGTTTAACGAGAATCGAATACACATGCGACATAATATAACTCAAGATGAATTTACGTAAAAATATCACCGAGACTCGTCCAAGCGGAGAAACTCCAAGAACAAAATAGATTCAGAATTCCAAAATAGTGCCAAGCGAGTTGTCCGAAATGAATATACACCAAAAATAGAAATTACTAAAAATAGAAAACGCGGATATTACATTATCCCCCCCTAAAAATAAGTTTCGTCCCGAAACTTACAACACGAATAACTCGGGGTATCTCGACCTCATACTCTCCTCCGTTTGCCACGTGGCTTCCTCGGATCCATGCCTCGACCACTGCACTTTAACCAAAGGAATGGTTTTGTGCCTGAGTTGCTTCACCCGACGCTCTAAGATCTGAATCGGCCTCTCCTCGAAGGTAATGTCGGGCCCCAACTCGATCTCTCCAAAATCAATAATATGGCTAGGGTCCGGTACGTACTTCCTAAGCTGGGAAACATGAAATACGTTATGCACGTGGCTCAGGGACGGCGGCAAACCTAACCGATATGCAAGCTCTCCAACTCTCTCTAGAATCTCGAATGGTCCGATAAATCTCAGACTGAGTTTACCCTTCCGACCGAAGCGGTAAACTCCCCCTGTCGGTGACACCTTAAGCAACACATGGTCTCCTACCTCAAACTCCAACGGTCGGCGACGTGTATCGGCATAAGACTTCTGTCGACTCTGGGCCATCAACAATCTATCACGAATCGGAGTAATTTTCTCTCTCGTCTCAACTACCATATCAGGCTCGGTACCAATCAGCTCGGACGCATCGTCCCAACACAACGGCGATCTGCACCTCCTCCCGTACAATGCCTCGAATGGTGCCATTTTGATCGAGGCGTGCCAACTATTGTTGTATGTGAACTCGATCAATGGCAAGTGCGACTCCCAATCATCCTTCCAATCTAAAGCACAGGCTCGCAACATATCCTCTAGTGTCTGTATCGTCCGCCTGATCGTCAGTCATCTCGAGGGTGGTAGGATGTACTAAGTCTCAACTCGGTTCCCAAAGCTCTATGAACGGCCTGCCAAAAATGTGATATGAACCGGCCATCACGATCCGAAACAATACTCTTAGGGGTCCCATGTAACCTCACGATCTCCGCAATAAACACTCGTGCAAGTCTCTCTGGCCCCCAAGTGTCCTTAATACTCCGAAAATGAGCTGATTTGGTTAGTCCATCGACAACAACCCAAATCATATTCATTCCAGTCCGAGTCTTAGGCATACCGGTAATGAAATCCATAGAAACATCCTCCCATTTCCACTCCGGGATAGGAAGTGGTCGTAAAATCCCCGCGGGTCGCTGACGCTCGATTTTAACCTGCTGACAGGTCAAACACCTCGACACAAACTCGCTAACGTCTGTCTTCAAATTACTCCACCAGTAGTTGCTCCTCACATCCTTGTACATTTTATTCGTACCAGGATGTATGGAGTAAGGTGTGGTATGAGCTTCACTCAAGATCTTCTGTCTCAGCTCAATATCATTCGGTACACATAGTCTGCCGTGAAATCTCAGACGCCATCATCCTGAACCACAAATCCAGGGGCTTTCCCTTTCCTCACATCCTCCCTAAACTGGACCAAACACGGATCATCATACTGTTTCGCCTTGATATCATCAGTCAAGGACGAAGTGATCTCTAATGCGCATAACTGGCCCTGAACTCTCTGAACCCAAACCTCAATATTTTGACAGATAAAATCTCGCTTGATCCTACTCCGTGGTGTAAGTACCTCCAACATCTGTAACGCCATCGGCTTACGGCTCAACGCATCAGCCACTACGTTAGCCTTACCCGGATGGTAAAGTATCTCAAGGTCGTAATCTTTAATTAGCTCCAACCACCTACGCTGTCTCATATTTAACTCTTTCTGACTGAAGATATACTTCAAACTCTTGTGATCTGTAAAAATCTTACACGACGACCCATAGAGATAATGCCTCCAGATCTTTAAGGCGAAAATGACCACAACTAACTCCAAATCGTGCGTGGGTTAATTCACCTCATAAGGTTTCAATTGGCGGGACGCATACGCAATGACCCTATCTCTCTGCATCAAAACACATCCGAGCCCAAGGCCCGAAGCATCACTATACACTACGAAATCCTCGTTCCCCTGAGGCAATGCTAAAACGGGTGCGGTAGTCAAACGTCTCTTTAACTCGTCAAAACTGTCACGTGCATGCAGTCCACTCGAACTTCTGAGTTTTCTGGAGCAACTGAGTGAGTGGTCTAGCGATCTTAGAAAATCCCTCAACGAACCTACGATAATAGCCGGCAAGACCCAGAAAACTCCTCACCTCCTTCACATTCTTAGGCGGCTCCCAAGCCATCACCGCCTCTATCTTCTGCGGATCTACCCGAACTCCCTCTGCTGAAATCACATGCCCGAGGAACATCACTTCCTCGAGCCAAAACTCACACCTAGAGAACTTCGCATACAACTGCTCAGCTCTCAAAATGTCTAATACAATCCGGAGATGTAAGGCGTGCTCCTCCCCACTCCGTGAATAGATAAGAATGTCATCGATAAAGACGACTACGAATTTGTCCAGATACTCAAAAAAAACTTTGTTCATCAATTGCATGAACACTGATGGGGCATTGGTTAGCCCGAAAGGCATAACCACAAACTCGTAATGGCCATATCTCGTCCGAAAGGCAGCTTTCGGTATATCGCTGTCCCGAATCCTCAACTGGTAGTAGCCCGATCGCAAGTCAATCTTCGAAAAGACTGTCGCCCCCTGAAGCTGATCAAACAAGTCGTCAATCCGGGGCAAAGGGTATTTATTTTTGATGGTCAACTTGTTTAATTCTCGATAATCGATACATAAACGAAGCGATCCATCCTTCTTCTTAACAAAAAGTACAGGCGCACCCCAAGGCGATGCGCTCTGTCGAATATACCCTTTATCTAACTCTCCCAACTGATTCTTCAACTCTAGCATCTCCGACGGTGCCATACGGTACGGTGCTCGAGAAATAGGGGCCGCATTCGGCTCAAGATCAATAGGAAACTCCACCTCTCGATGTGGTGGTAATCCCGGCAAGTCGTCCGGAAATACATCGGGATACTCGCTAACAACTGGAATCGACGATATGTCAACCCCACCATCTTCCGCCTGCAGAGCGAAACACCAGTAGCCGACACAACCCTGGTTCAGAAGTTTCATCGCCTTCAAGGCGCTAATCACACTCCCCGATCTACCCGGCCACGGTACCGACGAGAGTATGATCGGTGCCGTCCTCGGCAACTATCGAGATGGTACGAGTCCGATAGTTCATGATAGCACCGTGACGATCCAACCAATCGTCTCCGAGGATCAAATCCTCACCCTTAAGGTCTATAACAATGAGATTCGAGGGCCAATCCCGGCTCCCGATCCTCACTGGGCAATCCCTAACTTCCCGGTCCCCAACCATACGATCCCCACTGGGTGTACCCACTACAAACGGCTCACACTCAAACAAGCAGTCAAAACCAATACGACTCACACAATCCGAAGCAATAAAGGAATGGGTAGCACCCGAATCAAAAAGCACTGACACTGGATGAGTAAGGATCTGAGTAGTACCTGACGCCACTGGAACATCTGTCTCCTCTGTACGCCTCATCTGATACAATCGGGGGTGAACTGAACCCGAACTCGACGCTGTACGGCGATCCGGCTGACCCCGACCCCTACCACGGCCCGAACTCTGCGGAACATGAGTAGCTGGAGTGCTGTGATCCCTCTGATCGGTGGTGGTCGTCGGAACTCTAGCGGCCCTGGTGGCCCTCTCACAGTGGGTCGCCCGATGCCCGATCTGTCCGCAAGTAAAGCAAGCAACTAACGGAAATGGGCAATCCTTCATAACGTGCTCGGGCTGACTGCAATTAAAACAAACTCTCCCGCCAGGTGTCACAGACTGGGCCGAACGGTTACCCTGAGATCCACCGACCTGATGAAACGGTCTCTTCCCAGGTGTAGGAGCAGAACGTGACCTCGAAAACTGACCACCTTTACCGGCCGAGAACCCGCCAGTAGTCTTCTGCTTCTTAGCTTCCGAAACCGACTCTGATTCCGGGACAGCTATCTCGATCGCCAGAGCGCGATCCTGGTATTCCTTCAAAGTGGCACACATGAGCGGCGCCATACTCTGTCTAATATGCGGCTTCATGCGCATATTGAAGTAACGGATTTTATCAGCCTCCGTTCTCACTTGATCTCTCACGAAACCCAACTGCTGATTGTAAGAAATGATGGCCTGAGAAATAGGCACATCCTGAGGTGTGGCAGTGAAGAACTCCACAGTGCATTCTTTGGTAGCGGCGGACAATATTCTGCTTCCATAGCAAGATCAACTCATCCCAAGTGGCCCGACGGTCTCTGGGCGCAACGGCCTCCCACCATTCCGCAGCTTCCTTATCCAGAGGTACTGGGCAATATGTACCCTCCTGTCTTCGTGACAAGCTACGGCATCAAAGGTCCTGGACAACCGAAAGAGCCAATTCTCCCAACCGAGGGAGTCGAAGATCCGGAGAAACGAGGAGGGTGCATCTTAGACACCGTCTCAAGCCACTTACTAGCTTCCTCTTCGGGTGTCGGGGCGGATTCTGCATCCACCCCGAGCTATCTGAGCAAGCCGGGCTACTAATCGCTGGAGTACGGCAGAGCTCCAGCGTCGGCATTATTACCCGACGGCCAGTGAGAGTGAGGCCGAGTCTGCAGAGAAAGTGAGCCCTCTTCATTATCGCACCCGACCACGGCCTCGGCCGCGCCCCCTAGCTGGTCTACCACGACCTCTCAACATACTGAAGAAAATACGAAAAGAACAAGATCAGAAAGATTCACAATCTATAAGGTTGGTATCACAATTCACAATCCCAAACAACGTAAGAAAAAGAATATAGAAAAATAAGAGTTCGAGGAGACT
The DNA here is from genome assembly GCA_033398695.1 of Orobanche coerulescens. Classification (NCBI taxonomy): domain Eukaryota; kingdom Viridiplantae; phylum Streptophyta; class Magnoliopsida; order Lamiales; family Orobanchaceae; genus Orobanche; species Orobanche coerulescens. The sequence goes on along the minus strand of CM065811.1, from coordinate 90,037,207 downwards.
TACAGCCACAGGTCGCACGAAAAGACGGTAGCACGATGATATTAGGCTCAACGACTGACTCTAATGACGCCACTAACAGACCCAAAAATTAACCGACAGCCTAGGTAATCAAAACCTAAGTTCCGATACCATAATTGTAACATCCCAATTCACAAATGGAACATTACACGTCGTAGAACCCCCGTGAGGTCTACCAGGCTAACTCATGACACGTAAACCACAATGATAACCCAAAAGATGCACCCAAAAAGTAAATAAGGTCGTGGCCTCGGCCAAAACATTTTAACGGAGTACATGAGTCATAAGTTGAATACCAATTTATTGCCCACGCAGGGGACTTAAACCATGTTTAAAAATTAACAGTCTAACTCCAGTAATCAACAGATGCAATGACAAAATAGAAAAATACAAACTCGAGCCACATCATCATGCCAACCCATCCTTTGCATGCGCATCCCGTGCCAGCTCCTCAGCTCGACCAGTACCTGAAATGCATAAGACGCATTTCCCCCATTTAAGGGGTTAGCATTCGAATAGCTAGTGCAAATACATAATTACACAACATTATATACATACGCTATTCAACGCAAACAAATCGTTAAGGAAATCATTTTGAAAATCAATATTCCGGAATATCACATTAACACCAAAACAGTATATCAACAAGTTTCTACATCACGATTATCCACGCTTGGTAACTCGCGACCGTACCCATTAGTATCGGTCCCCAGAGGTCCCGTCGGACCGTCCCCAGGTGAGAAACCACTTCCGCGGCCGTACCCATTAGTATCGGCCCCCAGAGGTCCCGTCGAACCGTCCCCAGGTGGAAGAACATCAACGCACGCACCCAAGTCCACTCCCGCGGCCGTACCCATTAGTATCGGCCCCCAGAGGCCACATGCCATCCGCAGGTGGAAGAGAAACAATCACATTCGTTCAATAATACCATTTACATCATTCGCATCAAAATCATACGCACATAACGGAATGTAATACATGTACTTGCCTGGAATAAGACGAAACGAAGGAACGACGAAGGAATAGGTTTCGGTCCGAACAATTTTCCCAAATCCGTTCCTAACACAATAACGATATACACAAGTCTCAATAATGCGGAAAGGTAAGAATTAATCCTAATTCTACCCCTTGGAAAGATTTGTCGGTCATTACGAAGTCTAAGACGGTTAAAATCTAACAAGTCGTCGAAGCTAAATCGGATTAAAAAGGAAGAATTTTGCCAAAATCCCGAAATCCCCAAAAACTAGGGTTCTAAAGAAATATACCTCGATTCAGACGGAGAATGATGATGATTAATCTTCCTTGGAACGCAATAATCAGCCTACAGAGGGTTTCTACGGATTGCACCGGACAAATCGCTCCAAATCGCTCAAAGGGAACTCATGTCGCGAGAAGGAAAGAAAAGAAACGAAATGAGGCGACTGAGGATAAGTCAGGGATTAAAAGGCCTGACAGCGCGTTACGTACGTTAACACAAGCTGTTAACGTACGTTATGAGGGTTACGTACGTAACCCGACACTGGTTAACGTACGTAACAAATCGCACATGCATAAAATGCGAAGGCCATAACGTACGTTATGGATCATGCATAACGTACGTTATGCATGCAGCAGTTCCCAGTTCTGAACAATCACATTCAGCATAGTCGATACAACGATGGAACACGACACAAGGATAGAATTAAAGGTGTAATTACGAGGTGTTCATAACAATGAAGCTGAGTGCTGAAAGAAAATGCACTTCTAACTACCGAGGAATCCACAATACGACAAGGAGGGTAAAGACACCCTAAACTCTTAAGAAATTACAAAATGGCCCAAATAATTGAAAATTCACGATACAACGTCGGATTAACAATCCGAAACTCGCAAGATACTCTACTCAACCATACGAACTCATGGAAATAGGAAAATGACGAAATCGAATGAGTTTAACGAGAATCGAATACACATGCGACATAATATAGCTCAAGACGAATTTACGTAAAAATATCATCGAGACTCGTCCAAGCGGAGAAACTCCAAGAACAAAATAGATTCAGAATTCCAAAATAGTGCCAAGCGAGTTGTCCGAAACGAATATACACCAAAATAGAAATTACTAAAAATAGAAAACGCGGATATTACAAAGTAGATCTTGGAAAATATAGCGGCTCCCTGGAGCTGATCCAATAGATCATCGATGCGAGGTAAAGGATATTTGTTCTTAATTGTTACTTTGTTCAGATCACGGTAATCAATACACAAACGCAGCAATCCATCCTTCTTCCGTACGAATAACACCGGTGCTCCCCAAGGGGATACACTGGGTCGAACATATCCTTTCTCAGTTAACTCCTCAGGTTGTCTTTTCAACTCCTGCATCTCAGTCGGGGCCATACGATATGGTGCTTTCGAAAGTGGGGACATGCCTGGCTCCAACTCAATGGTGAATTATACCTCTCGTTGTGGGGGTAGTCCTGGAAGCTCTTCTGGAAATACATCTGGATAGTCTCGAACTACTGGAATATCAACCAATTCGACTGGTCGGTCAGTTGTCTTGGTCATGTAACACCAATAACCAATGCATCCCTGGTTCAGAAATCTCACAGCCTTCATAGCGCTGATGAATCTCCCAGAATGATTGGGATTATCACCCCGAAAAATACACTCGACGCCATCATCAGATGTGACGGTCACCATTCGTTTACGGACGCTAAGCACGGCATCGTGACGATCCATCCAGTCGATGCCCCAGATTACATCATCTTGAGGTAAATCAACCACAATCAAGTCGGACAACCACTCACGGTTGTTCATGTGAATCGGACAGTTCTGTATTTGACGACTCCCAATAATTCTTCTACCATCGGGTAGACCAATTACATAAGGTTCACAATCGGTAACATGATTCAAATGCAAACGACTCAAACAAGAACTAGACAAAAAGAAGTGTGAAGCACCAGTATCAAAAAGAACACAAACGGGCTGAGAGTGGATCTCGAGAGTACCTGCAATCATGCTGGCTTCGGGAACATCTGCTTTCTTCATCTCGTAAACTCTGGGTTTTGCAACCCCGGAAGCAGGTGTACCAGCTTGATTCTTTCCCACGACCCATCCCTTTGTTTGCCCCGGTAGTCTGGTAAGAAGCGGACGGAGGAGCACGTTCCTGAACAGAAGACTGTACTGGAGCAAGAGATGCTACTGGAGCACACCCGAGTCCACCCCTGCAATAGCGAGCACGATGACTGTTCTTCCTGCAAGTGTGACAGGCAACGGCCGGCTTCGGACACTTGGAGCTGATATGCCCCTGGTCTCCACAGTTATAACACACGGCAGGTGAGCTGATTGCCCGAGAGTGCGTTCCTATCGGTTTCGGTGCCATAGGTGGCCGCTCAGAAGGATTTGGTATAGGCTGGGGCTTCTTGAACATCCCCCGGTTACTGTCTCCCTGGTTTTGGTTCCTGGATCTCTTATTGGAAAACTGAGGCTGCTTCTTAGAAATCTCCTTCGCAGTAAGTTCATACTCTAAAGCCTTCTCAATAAACTCCGGTAGGGTCGTACAGTGGTGATTGAGTAATTGCATACTCATTCGGGGTTTAAGCCTCTTGAGGAAATATTTGATCTTATCAGCCTCCGAACGGACAACTGACGTAGCAAAAGGGAGAAGTGCTTGGAATTTTTCAGCAATTTCTAACACATCCTCGTCTTCCGATGGATCGGGGTTCAGTAATTCGGACAGTTTGGCTTCACGGAGGGGTGCAGGATAGTAACGATCTAGCATAAGATTCTTGAATTCCTCCAACGTACTCACGCCATCGGCAGGCCTCACAGAAAGCCACCAAGTATGGGCACTCTTACTAAGGTAGTAGGCTGCCATCGCAACTCGATTTTCCTCTGGGCAGTCCACCATCTCGAACAGTTTCTCGAAATGCTCTATCCAGTGTACAATGTCAGCAGGATCAGATGAGCCTTCAAAAGTCGGAGGTCACTGTCGTGATATGTCGCTAATAATCCGGCTCACGATCCCTCCAGGCACCAGAGGCGGAGGCTGTTGCCCCTGCTGTTGAACAGTAGTATTCCTCTGCATAGCTTCCATCAGCTGACCCATTTGGGTCATCTGGGCCATCATGCCCTACATCACGGTGTAAGGATCGACATGTGCATTTTCTCCGGTGTGGTCTGATTGGTCCCTAGAAGGTGAATCACTGCCTGCGGAACTCTGTTCCACATTCGCGCGTCTGTTGGCTCGTGGTATCGGGATTCGGCCTCTTCCGCGGCCTCGTCCCCCTCTGCCACGACCTCTCAGATTCCTTTCCATACTGAAAGAATCAAGTCACAAGTACAGTTCAAGTTATCAATCATAATTCATGCTAAGTTAATGGCAACAGGGAATTTCATATCCAACAAAGCGATTCAGAAGAATCACTGGCACCGCAGGTGCTACACACTCAATATCAACATCAAGCCGAAACAATCCCAATCACATAATTAATTTAGGTTTTCCTCAAACAGATGAATTTTACCACATGTTAGCAAGATGCCAAGATAAGTAAAGAGACCAATACGTCATCAATATCATGCTAGTAATCAAATTATGGCTCATGAGAACATACCGTATTCGACGGGTCAGACGCTTGCACAGGTTACACGTGGCACGAAGGTTTCTTGATGCTATTTCGATTCTACAATGACTCAAAAGAAAAACACACTCTCTGATACCATCTTTTGTAACAACCCAAAAACGGTGGCTATTACAGTGCCGTGGACCCCTACCGGGATCCACCAGGCGATATCTGTAATATCCGCAATTTCGAATTTCGGTAATTTTCTTTTTTTCGTCGGAAGTCCGTTTTGACGACTCGCTCATGACCGTTTCGTCATTTCGAGAATGATTAATTCTGCACTTTTTGTCATTCGAGTTCGTTTCGGTATAGTTTTGTTGAGTTCCGAGCTTTTTAGCGACTTTTCCGCACTTGAGCTCGATTCTTGCAAATCTCGTCCGAAACTGTTGTTTCGAGTTTCTCGTAGGTTCATTTAATGTTATTATTCATGTTGTGAGCTTTGGTTTGGTGTTTCGATCATGTATCGTGTATTTCGGACATTTTGAATGTAATATCCGCAATTTCGAATTTTGGTAATTTTCTTTTTTTCGGCGGAAGTCCGTTTTGACGACTCGCTCATGACCGTTTCATCATTCCGAGAATGATTAATTCTGCACTTTTGTCATCCGAGTTCGTTTCGGTATCGTTTTGTTGAGTTCCGAGCTTTTTAGCGACTTTTCCGCACTTGAGCTCGATTCTTGCGAATCTCGTCCGAAACTGTTGTTTCGAGTTTCTCATAAGTTCATTTAATGTTATTATTCATGTTTCGAGCTTTGGTTCGGTGTTTCGATCATGTATTGTGTATTTCGGACATTTTGGGCCATTTTTGTAATTTCCCAAAGTTTGGGGTAATTAATTCCGTTGTCGAATTCCGACACTTCGGGTGGTCGGAATCGTGTGTTCTCTTAGCGCTTGGATTCGTCTTTGCGAGTACTTCGTAACCGTATCTCCGATTTTTACTCAGGTTCGGGTTTCGGGGTCGTCCGGGCCGTCGGAGTGGCCACGGCCGAGTCACGGCCGGAGCAGGGCCTGGCCTGGCCGAGTTACGGCCGTAAGGTGCCGGTTACGGCCGTAATGTGTGCGAGTTACGGCCGTAAGCGTGATCGGGTACGGCCATACGGGCGCTGGGCATCTTCCGGACGAAGGCCGGTTACGGCCGTAATGTGTGCCAGTTACGGCCATAAGTGTCCGAAAGTTGCTGGACTGATTTTTTGACGAATGCCGGTTACGGTCGTAAGGCCTGCCGAGTACGGACTTAAGGGCCGAGTTACGGCCGTAAGGCACTGCCGGTTACGTCCGTAACCCTGTCGGCTATATATAGCCTGGGCTCGGCCAGACCTTCATTTTTCACCCTTTTTCTTCTTTTTTCGGCGGCTGGCGACGGGAAGCTCGGGAAATTGAGTTCTTGGCCGATTCTAATCATTTCCAAGGCATTTTGGAAGATCCTTGTTGATTATATCAACATATAATCCGTGTGTTTCGTCGAATCAAGGTATATTTCTTGATTTTCCTTCAAGTTGACTTTTGGAGAATTTGTTCTTGATTTCGATTCTAGTCCGATTTTGATACATCGGTTGGTGTAGTATGATGTTATTAATCTTGTTCTATGGGTTATATATCCATATATCGAGTTTGTTTAACTCGATCGACGATTCGAGTGTTCTTGGGAATTATTGAGCATTTAGTGTTCGATTAAATGCCCCAATGAGTTCCTTTCGATAGTTTGTTGGGATTTACGTTGTTTTCGGCCTTGATTCTCATCGTAATCATGTTTTATTGTTCCTTACGGAGGATTATAGGTGCTCGAGGATTCCGATGTTGAATCTCGTTGGTGATTGATGATTCGTGTGGTGTTTTCTCGTAGTACTCGTGGTGTTATTGCATTCTTGATATTGTTCGGGGGTTCGGGGCTATTCGACCATATTTCATCTGTCGTCTTGTTGCGATCGTGGTTTCGAGGCAAGTATCTTGCCCATACATTACGTGTTTTGTGGATATAATGGTTGCTAAGTGTCGATATGTGCTAAATAAATATTTATAACCATTTTTCAAAAGAATCGGTATATTTACCATCATGCTTTTCGTAAAGGTGAACCGTGTGTGTCGGAAATTAATATGCTTAGTTGGATATGTGTGTTAGTGACGAGTATAGGGTCACCTTACTTTTGTGTGACGTCATTATGTATAATTATGGCGTGGGTAAATGTACAGTGTAATTCTCTTGTGAAATTATGTGCTTGGAGTCACGTGGTTATGGATGAATATGAGAGTTCGTGTGATATTGGTTGTGTCGTTCGGTGTTGTTGAGATCTTGTACTCCCTTGTGAATTGTTATAGTTCTGGGTCGTGAGTACGTGTTGGATAATGTGGCCATTCTAGCAAGGTACCTCGACTATATATATTTTGTGTGTTTGACCTTTGAGAGTTGTGGTTTTGTATTCTGTGAGTTGTTACTCTTCCACCTGGGGATGGCATGTGGCCTCTGGGGTCCGATACTAATGGGTACGGCCACGGAAGTGGACTTGGGTGCGTGTGTTGATGTTCTTCCACCTGGGGACGGTTCGACGGGACCTCTGGGGGCCGATACTAATGGGTACGGCCGCGGAAGTGGTTTCCACACTGGGACGGTCGACGGGGCCTCGGGGGCGATACTAATGGGTACGCCACGAGTTACCAAGTGTGGTTTCGTGATATTGATGTTGATGTTTTGATGATTAATTGTGATATGTCCGAGTATCACAATGCTTTATGCTCGGGTCGAGATACATTATATATTGAGTCTTGGTGTTTGGCTAGAATGGCATAAGAATAACGTGTTATGTGTAATGTGTCCTTGTAAGTGAATTGCGGTGGATGATCGGGTCGTAGGCCTGTGTTTTGTGATCGAAATGATTGGGCCGTGGACCCGTGTTTTGTTAACGGATTTGTATTTTGGAAAATGAACTTTGGGGTTGTGACCTAAATGGCTTCGAGGAATTAAGAACTTTTCAATTTCGATGTTTTCAAAACTCCGAGATTTGGAAATGTTTTCAAAGTGCTTACTTGCTTTGTTTACCTTTCAAGACTTGAACCATTTTTTTAACTAAATATATCTCGAAGTCTTTCGATGTATTCTCGGAATGTGTTGTGTATGGCTCGCTTTTGCACTTTATACTTGCACTAGCGAAACAGTGGAGTTTTGCTAACCCCCGCGTAATCGGGGGTGGATATCTGTATTGTGTCCAGGTACATGCAGGTTTTCGGGAGCAAGACACAGGATTGGTACGAGGGATGATGAAAGACGAATGATACTAATCACACGAAGGCCAGTTTTGGGTTAAGTTAGTCGAAGTCCATTGAAATGTCTTTTCCGCTGTCTTATTGTTCGTTGCAAGTATTTTACCCTTGCGTGGGTATGAGTCTGGGTGAGTTTATGTATTTTGATTTGTAAGTCAGTGACGAAAGACCAAATCGGTCTATTGGTTCGTTATTTTGATTCATCGGTATGTAATGTAATGTGTTGTTTTGATGTATAGCCTGGTGGATCCTCACGGAGAGGGTCTGCGGCGTGTAATATTCCCGGTTTGATCTGGGGGTGTTACAATATCACGATCTACACTTACAACCTGACAACGTGGCACCATACCACAATATTAATCAAAACCCCGATGTGGAGTATAAGTTATACATGTCTTTAATATGAGCAAACGTACACAGGATCCAGATTCGGTACAGACCATATGACGATGGACAATACCTAACAGATTATAGTATATTCATCCGACACAAAGTAAAATGATATTCATAATAAAACATAATCAAACATCAAAAGACTCGGGCCCCCCGAAATAGCATACTTCAAAACCCTCCATCGCCATTGTGCTCCTCCTGTGCTTTGCACTTTCCTCGCCCTGAATACAAGTATTTCGCCCCAAACCACAGGGTCAGCTATACATGATAATAATTCTCATGACATTATACAATTCATATATATACGGATCTCAAAGAAAACAATCGACTACTGAATATACCCCGCAGGCGTATAAATAGTTAGTCCCAACTGTCGAACATAACCAAATATACGAACGACCATATAATATGGCTCAAGACGGACGTCACAGTACGCCCGATCCGGAAATGTGTCCGTGCACATGTCCACCCCATATACGGAATCCAGAATATACGTGGGACGATGTACCTAATTAGCCTCACGAACTACGTCTCGTGTGCACGATCTAAATGCGGAAAACATCCACGCATGATCATCAAGTGTCCGGCTAAAAATCCTACACATAACCAATCGGAACGCAGATATGACTCCAGAGATGTCACGATACAACATGAGAACGAAACTCAACGAATTAGACCTTAATCAAGGAATCAAACGACTCACCGAAGTGTCAACAAAGCTCAAAAGGACCAACGGTAACAAGAATGGTAATTTCGGGTATATCATCCCAACACCATGATAATACGATCAAGGGCATCGCCATATCACGAATCATAGATTATCAGAACATTTCATACACACGAAACGCATAATAATCACAAGAATTCAACCATCATTATAACCAAGCAAGATAACTTGCCTCAATTCCCCTTCGTTGAATGATCAAACGAACGGTATCCTCGTCTAACAATACTCACGTGAACAAGCAAACTTGAATGAAATGTAATTCATTCAACAACACATTCTTATGATAACGGTATTATTACATAAACAATATTCGTAAATTTACTTGAATAAATCAATTATCCTATTGATCACTTTAATGGTCCAATTATAAATCATCATATGTTTATCATGTTCATTCACATATTCTAACATTAATGTCAAATACTTGAAGTCCAGTTTATTACCAATGTAACATTGTGAAAACATCTTTTCAAATCATCGGCACTTCCGATTACGATATAAGTTTGTGTTTAATTACATTCTTCATCATTTTACCAACGATTACATTAAAATTGATTTCTATATGAAGCATAAGTTCAAGTTTTTAGTGAACTAAGAACATCATCTTAATTTACGTCTCTTAACACACACGGATTAATGAAATGGAATTCGGCTACTCATCTACCGCATTTGTATCACCATATTCAATACAATCCTCTTAAGAACATTATCAACATATTAATGTAGTGATTAACACCCTTTTAAGTTATCAACGAAATCGATTAACTTGAGCATATGAAGATTACAACTTCCTTCTATCAAAATCCATTGTTGTACTTTTGAAGAATTTATTAAAAGCCTAGTTATATCATTGGATACATGGAATTCTAAAAGTAACTTCATCCCATCTTGTGAAAATTATCTTTAAAAGGGTTAACATAATTCTTCCAACAATTTATTACAAGGGTATTGGTTTAGAGGCCAAAATTATGGTTCCATATTACCTTCAAGAATCAATTGAATGTTCAAGACAAGATTAGTTGTTAGGCGTATTTTTATACGCTTATTTATCATTATTTTGTATTATTTTGGAGAGTGAAATTGTCTAAATGAGCCTTTAATGCCTTAATTTTGTATGATTGACAGGAAATTGAAGTCCGGAAGCTAAAACGAGGCAAAACGGGCGAAAACGGCAAATCTGGGCTATGAGCCGCGGCACAAGGAAGCAGGGCCGCGGCACAGGAAGACACCTGAGAGCGAGTAATCAGTACTGCAGGCCGCGGCACGATCGATTGAGCCGCGGCACAGAAGAATTAAATGACGCCCAGGTATCCAGCTGAAGGTTTTGTGCCGCGGCACAGATTTAGTGCGTCGCGGCACACTTGGCGGTTTTTGTATGTCCGCGCGGATTTGGGCCGTTTCGAAACCAGTTTTCGACCTACGGATACGGACGCGATTTGGAGGATATGCTGAGCTATAAATAGGGTTTAAGACCCTAATTAATTATCTTTGGATCTTTTATCTTTTGGAGCTTAAGCTTGGAGAGGGCAGAAGAAGAGGGAAGCAGAAGACTTCAAGGGCAGAGGGCGGAAGCTGAAGAACGGAGGAATCCAAACTTCATCTGCGTTTGATTTTTATGCTTTCATTTATCTATTCTGTATTTTCAATTATTAGTATGTCAGGCTAAAGCCCTAATCTAGGGTTTTGATGAAACCTAAGTTTTGACGAATTGCTTGAGATTATCCAATTAATTACCTTTTTGTTGAGTTTTCCCAATTGTGTTTAATGCTTGCAATTATCTGGCCAATAGTTGTATTGATTTAATCATTCAATTCGAATCGGGAGAGGAGAAATGGTGAGGAACTATTGGTGAGGACCGTTTTATTCTGTGAGATAGGAATATACTCACAGGAACTACGTGGCCTTTGGGAGATTTTATGCTTTTCGCCTATTGACGAATTAATTCACCTAGGGATAGAGTGCGTTATTCGCCTTTAGATAAATCTATTGACCTCGGGAGAGGCGGTAGAATATATTAGCAATCTCCGCCTTCAATAAATTGGGTAAATTATTCATTACGGATAATCGGGAGTAAATTCGGATAAACCGGGGTGGATTCAGAATCCTAGACTTATTCATCATTTGATTTCTTTTATTCAAGCTATCGTTTTCTACTGTTTAGTCGCTTAGTAATTCTTTTAGTTATTAATTGCAAAAACCCAAACTCGATTGTTCAAATAAAATTGGAATACACAAAAATCGGTAGTTAGAGATTCAGTCCTCGTGGGAACGATACTCTACTTATCACTTTATTACTTGTAAACGATGACGTGCACTTGCGTGTAAGAAATATCGCAACAAGTTTTTGGCGCCGTTGCCGGGGATTGAAATTTTCTAATATCGATTTAAGTATTTCTAGTCTTAATTTGAACGTTTTATTTTTATTTTTTGTGTATTTAATTTCGTTTATTTGTTTTTTCTTTCAGGACCTTTCGTGTAGTGCATGAGAAAACTCGGTAACGAAGGCCTACTACCTTTGGATACCGAGCTCGAGCGCACTCTAAGAAGGAAAAAAAAGGAGAAAATAGAGTTGCAGACGACGGTCAACATGGCCGAGAATATCGAAGTCCAAGGAGGAGATAACCATGTGCGGCAAGTTCAACCGGAACTAGCTCTTCGAGATTATGCCATGCCACAGATCAATGCTAATTTTTCGGGAATTCGGCGTCCCACTATCCAAGCAAATAATTTTGAGATCAAGCCTGCTGTTATTCAGATGGTGCAGGCGAGCCAATTCTGTGGACTGCCGAATGACGACCCGAATGCTCATATTGCTTCTTTCCTTGAGATATGCGACACGTTCAAGACTAATGGTGTCACCGACAATGCCATCCGATTGAGGCTTTTCCCTTTCTCTTTGAGGGATAAAGCGAAATTTTGGTTAAATTCCTTACCACCGGGGTCGATTACAACATGGGGAGAGTTAGCGCAAGCTTTCCTTGCCAAATTCTTTCCACCTTCTAAGACGGCGAGGTTGAGAAACGAGATAACCACCTTTGGTCAATATGACATGGAATCGCTCCACGAGGCGTGGGAGCGATGTAAAGAATTGCTACGAAGATGCCCTCATCACGGCCTTCCTGATTGGCTTCAGATTCAGACGTTCTATACTGGTTTGAGTGCATCTACACGCACTCTCGTGGATGCGGCCGCTGGTGGGGCTTTGATGGGAAAGACTATGGCCGAGGCACACTCGCTTTTGGAAGCTATGGCCGCAAACGCATACCAATGGCCATCGGAAAGATTGACATCGAAGAGAGTTTTGGAAGTTTCAAGTAATGATCCGATTTCCACCTTGTCAGCTCAAGTCGCCGCTTTGACCCAACAGCTCCAAGCATTTTCGCAGGCACCTTCCCCCGTTACCATAGAGACATGCAATCGGTGTAATGGATCACACCCGAGCGCGGAGTGTCAAGTTGGAAACCCGTTCGAGCAACATCAGATGGAGCAGGCTCAATTCGTGGGAAATGGAAATCGGCAGAATAACCCGTACTCCAACACTTATAATCCGGGGTGGCGCAATCATCCCAACTTTTCGTGGAGAAACGGATAGAACTCAAACCAGCCCCCGTTCGCTCAGAATCAACAGTAGCCCTCTCCCGCTCTCAAAGTTTCTCTCGAGGAAGCACTTGCAAAATTAGCGGCAAATACGAGTCAATTTATGACCCGTACTGAAGCGACATTGCAAAATCATTCCGCTTCCATTCGGAACTTGGAGGTCCAGCTGGGCCAAATTGCTAATGTGTTGACAGCTCGCCCGGCGGGAGCATTCCCGAGTACAACAGAGACAAATCCTAGAGAGAGTCTAAACGCAATCAGCTTGAGAAGCGGGAAAGAGGTGCTGGATCAGCCCGAGCGGTGTGAAAAGAAGAAGGAAATTGAGGAAAAGAATGATTTAGAGCTAGAGGAGTCGCAAGATTTGAAACCTTCAATAACGTTGCCGGATAACCCGAAGACATGTGTGCCCCCCGTCCCGTTTCCGCAGAGATTACAGCAGAAAAAGGCGGACAAACAATTTTCTAAGTTCCTTGACGTGTTCAAAAAGCTTCACATTAACATTCCGTTCGCCGACGCATTGGAACACATGCCGAGTTACGTTAAGTTCATGAAAGAGATATTGTCGAAGAAAAGAAAACTCGAGGAGTTTGAAACGGTAGCCTTGACGGAGGAATGCAGCGCAATTCTTCAAAAGAAGCTCCCACCAAAATTGAAAGATCCGGGAAGTTTCAACATACTGTGCACCATGGGGAATCGCTCTTTTAATAAGGCACTGTGCGATCTCGGCGCTAGTATTAACCTCATGCCTCTTTCGATTTTTAAGAAGCTAGAAATTGGAGAAGCAAAGCCGACGACGGTATCCTTGCAGTTGGCGGATCGATCCATCAAATACCCAAGGGGAGTGATTGAGGACGTATTAGTCAAAGTTGATAAGTTCATCTTTCCAGCCGATTTCATCGTACTCGACATGGAGGAAGATGAAGATATCCCAATCATCTTGGGACGACCATTTTTAGCGACGGGCCGAACCCTTATAGACATGGAAAAAGGGGAGTTAACTCTGAGGGTCCAAGACGAGCAAGTTACTTTTCAAGTATTCATATCGTTTCCATGTCCCGGAAGTGTTGATAAAAGGTCACAAATTGAAAGTGTAGATGTCGTTGAAAGAGGAAAGCACCAAAAAAATCGTCGGTTGGAAAATTTAGATGTTGTGTTAAATGGTCCAATTTTTAAGAAGGATGTAGAACAAGTAGCATTTCTCGAGCATGCGGACAAATCTGCCGCAGTCTTGGGTGCGTTCGTGAAGGAGGAGAGTAAGCCGGAAGCCCAGCGGACATATAGTCATGGAAAAAATGGGTGTTTCGGGAAGTTGTTCACGTCGAAACCTTTCCGCAAACAACATTTGATGACCGAACCGAAAGTCGAATCGCTAACGACCAATGGTCATAATTTTAACAAATATATGAACGGTTCGATGAACGGGGCGGAAACCAAATGGGATTTGCGAAAAGCGAACTAATGTTTTCCAATAGGTCCGGCTGAAGACTATAAACTTAGCGCTTCTCGGGAGGCAACGCGAGTTCGTAGTTGTAGATTTTTGCGTTTCTTTATTTTTCTTGCATCCTTGATTTTTATTTTTCTTCATTTTTGTGCTTCAATTCGCTTTTGCCTCTCGCTTTTAACGTGTTCTTCTCAAAATTCTGTGCAGAAAAGTCCCAGGAAAAAAACTGAAGCCTGAGCCGCGGCACAGGTAAAGTGAGCCGCGGCACACACAAATCGAAGGAGATGAGCTAAACCCACTGTACCTTGTGCCGCGGCACGACATAAATGAGCCGTGGCACACTTGAGCACTGAGCCGCGGCACACGAAATCTGTGCCGCGGCACACGACAAAACGAGCAAACAGGTAAAAGGGACTGTACCCTGTGCCGCGGCTCACTTTAGCTGTGCCGCGGCACACAATACGGAATTCGAAGGGGCCAGGTACCTTATAACTCTCAATCGGCCGAACACCCAGGTACGTTTTCCCTTCCTGTTCCCTTCCCTCCCCTGCGCGAATCGGCCGAAGCACTCTTCCATTTTTTTTTTCTTGCGATTTCTTCTTGCACTCTTCACAAATCAATCGAGGTATGTTCCAATCTCTAAGCCCTACTTATTTCATGAATTTAAATTGGAAGTTGTTTATGCATTGGATGGATTGAACATGATTATTTTCCTTCATAAGTTTTAGGATTGTTTAGGGGATAACTTGGTGGTTTTAATCGAATTTTCACGGTTAATTCGGAATATGAATGAATTGAGTGCGTTGTTTTGATGATGAATGAATTGTATTTCTGTTCTTGGGGGTTGAATCGAGCTATAGCCATGTTTATTCTTCAAGTAAACTCGTGCCCTTAAGGTGTTTGATAAATTGCCTAAGTGAAAAATTTTCTTTGTTAAAGCAATCTTTTGAATCTTTGTGCAACGCATACGTTCTAAATTTACAGCAAACCCAACCCTTACGTCCAGTTTAGACGTTTAAGTCCAATTTCATCCTTCTCTCACGAATGTGCTATTTTGTTAAATTCGGGATTCCTGGCTCGACATCTTTAGCCGAGTGTAGATCATTGTTATTATATTTGGCGTAAATAAACCCTGGTGTTTTTTATTTTTCAGGATTGACTATGGCGAGAACAAAGAAGCTAAGCAAGAGAGCTAGGACCCAGTCATCCCCTACTCGAGGGGAGACCTCTCGTAGTCGGGCCGAGTCGGAGGGGCATCAGTTTTCGGACCCTGAAATCCACAAGATCTTCAATGAGAAGATTCGGCCACGACCGCTTATTCCAGAGAGGGGATTTACTCCAGCTCCTCAGGACGGGGAATTGCTTACCATGATTGATGAGATGGGGTGGGCCAGATTTGTTGCACCTCCCGAGCCAGTGGTTATCTCGATTGTGCAGGAGTTCTACGCCAAAGGCACTATCAAGCACATTCGGCAGGCATACGTTGCCGTCATTAGAGTCTCTGACTCGTGTCGATGTCCGAGGGGTTACAGCTGATTTCTCCATGGCTGCTATTCTGAGGTCAGTTTGGGCTTCCGGTGGTTGATGAGCAGGCCTATGACAGAGTGATGACCACCTCACGAAGGAGGCCCCGCCGAGACCATTGCACCCGATTCGACCGGGAGCAACGCATGTGGTTCTTCCACTTTCCACTTTAAGAGCTCACGCCTCAGCCGGCTCGGGCATGCCTGGCTTTATTTTATCTGCGCACGCATTGACCCCACCTCCCAGATCCGTACTGTCTTTCTCTCCCGCGCCCGGACACTTTATGCTATCACTTCCGGGCTGCGTTTCGATGTGGCCCCCATCCTGGTCCGATCTATCTTCCCGTGTATCCAGGGGGGGCCAAGACGGGGTTGAAGCACCCCTCTCTCATCTGCGCTTTGTGCCGGCAGTCGGGGCTGACGTGGTCAGACGACGAGCCGATGCTTGCCGCCCAGGCCCCGATCGACCACCGCATCATATCAAACTTTGACCAGTGGGGAGGAGCGTCGGAGCACGCTCGGGGGAGAGGATTTCTGCTAGAGGAGGCCCACGAGGGATCCCCCGAGCCTCTTTTGTTGACACATGGAGATGCCGGCCCGCCGCCCGACAGAGTGAGGTTGCAGGAGTTGTTTGATGGTCTGAGGGAGGATCTGAGGAGAGAGAGAGAGGAGCTGAGAGAGGAGACGAGGAGAGAGAGAGGATATGAGAGAGGAGGCGAGGAGAGAGAGAGATGAGCTGAGGAGAGAGAGGGAGAGTTTGATGGCTGCCATGCGAGAGGAGCAGCGGACAGAGCGGGAGAGCGTTATTGCTGCCGTCAGAGCCGAGATGCGAGAGCAGGCCCACCGGGCCAGCCGACGAGAGACGAGGCGTCTGGCTGCGAGGGATGCTTATCATCAGGAGCACCTTGCCGCATGGACGGCCCATATCATGCATCCCGACGGGCCATTTATTGCACCCGCCCGGCTAGGCACACCACCCTCCTCACCGGATGATGCAGGCACCAGCTCGTGAGCGGACTGGAGGGGAGTACTTGGCCTTTTACTTTTATTGCATATCATTTTTTTTGTCCATTGAGGTCAATGTACGTCCTAAGTTTGGGGGGGGGGGATTTACTTTTTGTCGCTACATTCATTGCTGTACTTTATTTCGTTGCACTTTTCATTACTTTGCGTTATTTTTTTCGATAGCCTTGCTTGTCTTAATTTTTCTCTATTCGTGAATTTTTCGTGCTTCTATTTGTGTGATACTGATGTTACGACACTGTTTTTCTCTCTGAAGAAACGGTCGAGTTCTAGTCGCATTGTAGTCAGTAATTTCTGTTCTGCTTAGTATTCATTTAGGTCCGAAATTTTTCCGTGATTGTAGAGGTCTTGGTAGATAAGAGAGGATACATACTTGTTTTAAAATCACCGTCGATACGTTTGGTTACATTTTTCGGATAGTGAGTCGTACTATTTCATTAGTCATGTTGGCACTTAGATTGAGTTTAGAGTCGGTCAGTTTTTCCCAAAAGTCGAGATAATGTTGTTCTATGAGGGGAAGTCTAGTAACCGGGGGTATTCGCGTGACCCGTTGTTTACTCTCGCGTAAAACGACGACCCTGATTTGTGATTTAGAGATTTCACATGTGCCAATGATAGGGAGCCTAGTAACCGGGGGTATTCGCGTGACCCGCTTTTTACTCTTGCGTAAAACGACAACCTTGATTCGGACATGCGGAAATTATATATTCGAGTTGTTTCTCCGCTGTAGATGGGAACTTAGTAACTAGAAGCATCCATGTGCCCCATGAGTGTCTTTTACGTCAAACGGTTTCCCAATACATGAGAATGGAAGTTCCACCCTAGGATTATCCCGATGAAACATCCCGAGATCCTAACCTAGTGGTCAACTCGAATCAAATTCTTGAACATATATATAAGGGGGTACTGTCCGAGATTTATTTGTTATGAAACTCGTGAAAATTGTGCCACTAGATTGTGGAATGGGACGAACTAGCTTGTTTATTTTAGCCTTTCATATTGACGGTCGATTTGACTCACGTTTTGTTAATCTTTGAGCTGGATTTTCTTCATGAACGAGTGATTAGGACTGAACTTGATTACTTTGCGGAATCATTATTCTCGAAAGTGCTTCGCTATTATGACACTCGTATTATTTAGAGAGAATTACAGGATAGTATTGATTAGGTTGAACACTATGAGTTGCACGATGATTCACGACATTCTTTTGTTGAAATTAATTCTTTTTGCTTGAGGACAAGCAAAGGCTTAAGTTTGGGGGTATTTGTTAGGCGTATTTTTATACGCTTATTTATCATTATTTTGTATTATTTTGGAGAGTGAAATTGTCTAAATGAGCCTTTAATGCCTTAATTTTGTATGATTGACAGGAAATTGAAGTCCGGAAGCTAAAACGAGGCAAAACGGGCGAAAACGGCAAATCTGGGCTATGAGCCGCGGCACAAGGAAGCAGGGCCGCGGCACAGGAAGACACCCAGCGAGCGCAGAGTAAACTGTACTCTGTGCCGCGGCACAGTCCAGGTGAGCCGCGGCAGATAAGAATTAAATGACGCCCAGGTATCCAGCTGAAGGTTCTGTGCTGCGGCACAGATTTAGTGCGCCGCGGCACACTTGGCGGTTTTTGTATGTCCGCGCGGATTTGGGCCGTTTCGAAGCCAGTTTTCGACCTACGGATACGGACGCGATTTGGAGGATATGCTGAGCTATAAATAGGGTTTAAGACCCTAATTAATTATCTTTGGATCTTTTATCTTTTGGAGCTTAAGCTTGGAGAGGGCAGAAGAAGAGGGAAGCAGAAGACTTCAAGGGCAGAGGGCGGAAGCTGAAGAACGGAGGAATCCGAGCTTCATCTGCGTTTGATTTTTATGCTTTCATTTATCTATTCTATATTTTCAATTATTAGTATGTCAGGCTAAAGCCCTAATCTAGGGTTTTGATGAAACCTAAGTTTTGACGAATTGCTTGAGATTATCCAATTAATTACCTTTTTGTTGAGTTTTCCCAATTGTGTTTAATGCTTGCAATTATCTGGCCAATAGTTGTATTGATTTAATCATTCAATTCGAATCGGGAGAGGAGAATTGGTGAGGAACTATTGGTGAGGACCGTTTTATTCTGTGAGATAGGAATATACTCACAGGAACTACGTGGCCTTTGGGAGATTTTATGCTTTTCGCCTATTGATGAATTAATTCACCTAGGGATAGAGTGCGTTATTCGCCTTTAGATAAATATATTGACCTCGGGAGAGGCGGTAGAATATATTAGCAATCTCCGCCTTCAATAAATTGGGAAAATTATTTATTACGGATAATCGGGAGTAAATTCGGATAAACCGAGGTGGATTCAGAATCCTAGACTTATTCATCATTTGATTTCTTTTATTCAAGCTATCGTTTTCTACTGTTTAGTCGCTTAGTAATTCTTTTAGTTATTAATTGCAAAAACCCAAACTCGATTGTTCAAATAAAATTGGAATACACAAAAATCGGTAGTTAGAGATTCAGTCCTCGTGGGAACGATACTCTACTTATCACTTTATTACTTGTAAACGATGACGTGCACTTGCGTGTAAGAAATATCGCAACATTAGTACCTCTCACCTCTAATCATTAAGGATTTCATCCCTAACATGTTTCTAGTGTTGAGACTATAATCATCTTCCGATTATCATGTTATAAATCCAGTTTTATCTATCATTATCAACACAACCATATTATGAAGTTATAATACATCAAGAAGTAATAATAGTACTCCTAATGTTGATCCTCCCTTAGTTTGAGCATGATTCAATTAATTTATCATGTCTTACACTAGCTTAAACTAACATTATGTGAAGTGATTATATACTAACATCATCATGAGCATAGATTTAGTATGAGTTTAAGAGAAACCAACCTCAAAATGAAGAACAACACCAACTCTTCAAAGAACACACTTCAATCTCCAAATCTCCAAGTCACAAACCAAGTGCTGAAGCTCCAACACAAGTTAGAAGGGCTAGAAACGGAGTTGGCAGGGAAGGGAATCGTTTTTCTCAGTAGGGAGGTTGAATGGGTTGAGCAGGAAATGAATGGCAAGTCATATTTTTATAACTTGAACTCCGCATTACGTACGTTAAAGAAAAGGGTTAACGTACGTTATAGCCCTTACGTACGTAATCTCATGATCATTACGTATGTAATCAATTTCATCAGATCTTTCTAACTTAAAACACGCAAATCGTTACGTACGTAAATACATAACTATTACGTACGTAATAGCCGTTGACTTGGCTGTCGCGATCGACTCCCGACCACCTACCCCCATTCGGTCCCACCCGTCGAAAGGCGGGCTGTTGATGGATCTCTCGCATTACGTACGTTAACATATGAATGTTACGTACGTAAGGCTACATACATAGCGTACGTAAATAAGATAGGTTAACGTACGTTAAGTTCTATAACAAGCATAAATGGAATTCTCCCAATATCACCCAACAATTAATATAGTATGAATGACCATGATTCCAACTTAACATAATTCGTCGATATACTTGCTACAACAATACAGGTATGGTGCGAAAATACTTGGTTTAAATCAGAAAATACAACAGTAAAGGCGATGGTATTACACAGTTTTAGATGAATTTACCTTGTCAGTCTCACTGCTCGCACCGAGTGCCGATTCCGCACCGGGTGTCCCAAAGGTTGATCCTGCTCAAAGGATTTTTCCTCCTCGTTTTCAGCTTCCACCACCTGTTTAGACTCCCCAAGCTGCTTCCCACTCCTTAGAGTTATAGTACTCACGTTCCTTGGGTTCGGTTCCGGTTGCGATGGCAATTTCCCACTATTTTGGTTATCCAAGCGGCTCACCGTGGTGGCTAGTTGACTCACTTGATTTTTGAGAATTTTGATACTCGATTTAGTGTCATGCTGGAATTGATTCATGCCTTTTTGGATCTGGTTCATGCCTTGTTGGAACTGATTCATCGTGTTTGCCATGAGGGTCTTCATCATATCCTCTAAAGATTGTGTCGAATTTTTGGTGGGCTGCTTGTAGAATTGTTCCCTATTCTGTGGAGGCGCCTCTTGCTGGTTTTTCCATCGAAAGTTAGTGTGCTCCCTCCATCCTGGGTTGTATGTGTTCGAGTATGGATCATTCTTCCTCCCATAAGAATTTTCAGTTCCAATTGCATTGGCGTGCGCCTCGATTTCATCAAGCAAAATCCGATAATTCTCCGTTGTATGCTCCGTGGTTTTGCAAAGACGACAGGGTACGACTGGCGTGCTATTACCTACAGCAAGTTTTCTAACAAAAGTAGTTAGCTCATTCAATTTTTCCTCAAAGGACGAGTCATAGATCTCCTTCACCATCCTGATCGGTGCATCGCGACATCCAAATTGTTGTGAATTGGTCGCCATGTTGGATATGAGAGCCCTTGCGGCCGTGGGAGTTTTGTCCACTAGATCTCCTCCACTTGCTGCATCTATCATGTTTCGGTCCATCGGATTAAGTCATTCGTAGAAATACTGAATCAGGAGTTGCTCGCTAATTTGATGTTGCGGGCATCGAGATACCAACTGTTTGAATCGTTCCCAATATTCATGCAACGTTTCTCCGGTCATTTGCCTTGCACCACATATATCTTTCCTTAGGTTGGCCGCTCGAGAGGATGGAAAATATTTTTGTAGAAATAAGCTCTCCATCTCGTTCCACGTTGTGATGGTGGCCGATGGTAAATAAAATAACCAATCCTTAGCCAAATCTTTTACTGAGAATGGGAAGGCTCTAAACTTCATTTGTTCTTCGGTGACACCGTTCGGCTTCATGCTTGAACAAACGACATGAAATTCCTTGAGATGTTTGTGCGGATCCTCTCCTGATAGACCATGAAATGCAGGTAGCAAGTGAATCAACCCCGACTTCAGTTCAAAGGTGTTATTGTTGTCAATAGCCGGGATCATGATGCACAGTGGTTATTGCGGTAGCTCTAGGTTGGCTAATTGCTTCAGCGTCTTTTCAGCGTTATTTGCCATGACTCCAAATTCGTCCTCCGATTCGCTGGGTGATGTTTTGAGGGAAAATGGTAAGTGCCCGAGTGCTTCTTTGGCTTCTTTTGCTTTTCGTCTGAAAACTCGATCTCGCTTGGTGATTTCTGGAAAGTATTGTAAGTCTTTATCCCCTCGGGACCTTGTATTCATGCAAAGCTAAAACAAACGGATTAGTGCACCACTTTTAATTATAATAAATTTCTAGAACTGACACTGGGTCATCCAGTGTCGAAATTGCAGAAAGTTTTTAACCTAAAATAAGTAAAATTAATTTAACACCGTTCCCTGACAACGGCGCCAAAATTTTTACTGCGCTGTCGTGACGCGTCAAAATTAGTTATTTTTATTTTTCTCGGCTTACTTCTACTAACTAGTAGTATCGGAAAGTAAGGGTCGATCCCACGGAGAACGGTAAATCAATTATACTAATTAAGGATTAAGTACTTTGTGCAATAAAATAAAAGGAAGGGGGGATTATTTCTGATCTTAACTAAAATAAATTGCGTAGGATAAAATAAAATAAGCAAAGGAATAAAAATCAAAAATATCAATTAACGGAATAATCTAGTTCTTAGCTCCGTTATCCATCGTTTCGAATTAACTCAAGTTTCAATGCAGCACTTTTCTCTTCTCTAATCTCATGAACTCCTATTCCGAAGTCAACAACAAGCTCTGTTGACCCCAATTATTTCTTAAGTTTATTCAATTAAAACAAGCTCTTTAATCGAACCTATCTATGCGGTGGATTCAAAACAAGCTCTTCAAATCTCGCTCGCTAGATGCATTAAAAATCAAAAGAATGGAATAGGCAAGATATTAAGTTCATAAGCTCGACTTAAGGGATCTCGATTTTGTGTTACCCAATTGGGAAAAAATCAATTGTTTGCTACTTGTGAAATTAAAATTGCTACAATTACGGATTACAACTCAATTTCTAGCATAAGACATAAAACTCCTAATCTAGTTCGCCAAACCAAATCAAAAAATTAAATGGCATAGTCATGAATTCAATAACACAAAAGTAATTCAAGAGAATTTGAGTTGAGAATACGCTACGGGATTAATACATGAATAATTCGAATACGGTTTCAAACTTCACTAAGAACTAGAATAGAAAATTAGTCGGACATGTTGGCTTTAGAAAATAGCAAATTAAAGATAGACATGAAAAGAAAGAAATTCAAACGGTATAATCTTCTTCTTCGCACGTCGGAATCGGTTCGGTTGCTCCGGCAAGAAATGGTTCGTCGCTCCCAAACTCTTTCTACTCCAGCCGTTCCCCTTCTGCTCCAGCCGTGAAAATTGCTGTTCCAAGACTAAATTTAATTCCAGCCCTTCTCTCCTTTTATAATTATTCCTTATCTCTTAGTTTCCTTCTTTAATTGGGACTCCTTCCTTCTTGAGTTTTAATTTCCTTGGAGTCTTTCTTCCCAAATCTATTCCAATTCCCTTTTCCAGTATATGGACCGATTTATTGCCTTGTCGAACTGATTGGGCGATTTTTGAGTCGTTTCTTGGGGCCCAAGTAAGATTATTTTCATAACAGGACTGACACTGGGTCAGCGAACTGACACTGGGCCACCCAGTGTCGCGCGGCATTTTCTTTATTTAAGCCCAAATCACATTGGTTTGGTACGTTTGATGATCCAAATTATTCCTTAAGCTTAAAAACTCCATCAAACACCTAAATTAAACAACAAATTGCCAAGTGAAGTAAATTGCATCCAAAATATAAATATATGGAAAATAACCAAGTGTGCCAACATAAAATTCATTAAAACCTTATAATTAACAATAATTTTAGCACATTATTTTCGTCCTATCAAATCTCCCCAAACTTAAACCAATGCTTGTCCTCAAGCATAATTCGAGTGAAAGAATTTCAAGAAGCATGTATTGAAAAATCCAAGATGATAGCCATATTCAAGGGAGAATAAATAATCATGAACAAGTAAGAAGAAAATTAAAGTACCTCAACCAATCTCAACATCTTCATTGGCATCAAGTGAGAGAAAATTAAATGGCCTCACAAGGGGTCACTCTCTCTCAAGTATATATAGGGATTATTAAGCAATCACTCACGTCAAAACATGGTGTGTCCTTACCATATACTCGCACAAAAATCAAATCTCCACTACGTAGAATAACTCATGCATATAATCAAAAGAGCTTTTATGGTTGTAGCGGGGCTTTAGGTGTGGGTAGGATAAAAAGGATAACTAAAGGATTCGTTGGTCGAGACTAATCATGAAATTAAGCGCATAACAAATCCTACAACAATGAAGCACCATCCTTCCTTTTGCACCCTTTTGGGTATATACGTGTAATCGCATAGCCACGAAAGATCAATTGAGGTCAGTGGCATTAACAACATTCGAGGGGGGTATTTTTACGGCCGCCCCCTATTTATTTATTTATTTATTTATTTTCGGCCTTTATTTTTTTCATCTTAATTTCAGCACTTTTTTTTTCACTTCACCACCCACTTTTTGATAATTCCTTGTCCTTCCCTCGACTTGTTATACACCTAATTCACAACCAATCCTTGACCAAGGGTTCAAACGGATGAATTTACCAAAAAAATAGATAATGTCTAATAAAATGTGGTGGATCA
Source organism: Orobanche coerulescens (assembly GCA_033398695.1). Taxonomy (NCBI): domain Eukaryota; kingdom Viridiplantae; phylum Streptophyta; class Magnoliopsida; order Lamiales; family Orobanchaceae; genus Orobanche; species Orobanche coerulescens. The sequence goes on along the minus strand of CM065811.1, from coordinate 90,012,979 downwards.
AAGAATAAGGTTTAGGTCCAAATGGGCTTCTAATGATGAATATATCGAGGTGGGAAAATATAAACCCAGTGGGTTATTCCTAATTTGCCTTTATTACTTTACTGCATGAGAACACTAACATAGTCTTGACATGAATTAATTGATTAAGTTCTAGCATGAACACAACACGTTCGACCCCACAAGAAGAAATAGTGAGCATGTATATGTATAATTATTTATATATATGTGTAAATATATATTTTGCTCTATGGATCAAAACTCACGAATAAAAAGGCTTGTGCCATGAATCCCTCACACTTTTATCCAAATTCAAAATCAAGACTAGTGAACTACCCTAATTAAAATCAAACTAGTCAATCATACCCATCTCCTATGTCAGGCCATACTTAAATCCCCAATACACGAACTTGATTCAATCACACCAATTTAGCTAAGGACAATCACAATTTTCAACTTCAATTAATCATTCCAAATCCAACTTCCCCAAACATAAAATTAAGTACACGACTCTAAAGAAAAGAAGGAAGAGAAAAATAAAATTAAAGGATAAGTAAAAGACTAGAGTAGGAATCACCGGGATAATGAGGGAGAAGGGCTTCCAGCTGCTCGGTTCAGTCCTCCATCCCATATTTCTTGTGCACCTCCGTCGCATTAGCTTCAACATCTTGACGGCGATCTCGAACGGGCGGCGCTTGGGGCTGATGTCGACTGAAAAGAGAGATGGAGAAGTTAGGGGTTGCAGAGTAAAAAGAATATACCGAGAAAGAGAGAAACGGAGAGAGAGAAAAAAAAGAGAGAAAGAAGGGAATAAAAATAAAAATAAGGCAAGTAATATAATAGAAAAAAAAATAAAAGGGGTAGCATAAAAAAAAAGAAATGTAGAAATAAATACGAAATGCAAGAAATAGATTACCAATTACCTAAAATATAATTAGCAGAAAAAATAAATAATAAAAAGAAAATTGGACTAAAAAAATAAAAGAAGTAAAAAAAATTGGGTTGCCTCCCAACAAGCGCCTTTTTTTACGTCGTTGGCTCGACGAAGAACTTTCCCTTTTTAGTGAACACACCAAGGAGGTTTTGGTATGGGTCTCAATAGATGTACGACTGATGACTCGTCTTCTTGAGCCACACCAAACTTTCTCGGAGTGTTTATTGAAAACTTTCCTCCCTTGAGATGCTCATCGAAGGCTAACTCTGGTTCGCTTTTTCCATATAAATTCTCATATATTGGTTGTAATTCTCTTTGAAGCTCCGCAAAATCATTTTCTTTATTAGCCTCCAAGTTTTTAGTAAGCACCACTTCGAGTCTACCCCTGCAATGCAACTCAAACACTTCCTCGACAAGAGGGTCAATCACGCTTATTGCAAAAAGAGAGCAATCTTCCTCAGGAAATTTTATGGCATCGTAAATATTAAAACGTACAATTTGGTCATCAAATTCCATCGTGATGGATCCCTCACGAACATCTATTTTGGTATTGGCCGTATTTAAAAATGGCCTTCCTAACAAAAGCGGTGTTGAATTTGATGACTCGTGTTGCATATCAAGAACGTAGAAGTCGGCTGGAAATACGAGCTTATTGACTTGAACAATAACGTCCTCAATTACCCCTTCGGGATACACAAGGCTATGATCCGCCAATTGTATAATTATATTTGTTTCTCGAAGAGGTCCTAGATTTAAGGAGGTGTACATAGAGCGTGGCATAACATTTATTGATGCTCCTAAATCTAGCATAGCTCGTTCAAAACCCGTATTTCCAATTCGACAAGGAATAGCAAACATACCAGGATCTTCCCGTTTTTGTGGCAATTTCTTTTGGAATACAGCGGACACATTTTCTCCCATCACCACCTTCCCATTCCCTTTTAACCTCCGTTTTTGGTGCATAAGTCTTTAAGGAACTTTGCGTATTTTGGAATTTGTTGAACTGCGTCGAGTAGGGGAATGTTGATCTCAACCTTTCGGAATACGTCGAGGATTTTCTTCTCTTTATTCACGATCGCTGCCTTTTTGAACTTAGATGGAAAAGGTAACTCGTTAGTCTTAAAAGGAGCAGTTTTAGACGAATTTACCTTGTTGTCCTACTGCTCTCGCACCGGGTGTTGATTCCGCACCGGTGTCCTGCTGTTGATCCGTCAGTGGATTTTTCCTCCTCGTTTTCAGCTTCCACCACCTGTTTAGACTCCCCAATCTGCTTCCCACTCCTTATAGTTACAGCACTCATGTTCCTTGGGTTCGGTTCAGGTTGGGATGGCAATTTCCCACTATTTTGGTTTTCCACGCTGCTCACCGTGGTGGCTAGTTGACTCACTTAATTTTCGAGAATTTTGATACTCGATTTAGTGTCATGCTGGAATTGATTCATGCCTTGTTGGATCTGGTTCATGCCTTGTTGGAACTGATTCATCGTGTTTGCCATGAGGGTCTTTATCATATCCTCCAAAGATTGTGTCGAATTTTCAGTGGGCTGCTTGTAGAATTGTTCCCTATTCTGTGGAGGCGCCTCTTGCTTGTTTTTCCATCGAAAGTTAGGGTGCTCCCTCCATCCTAGGTTGTATGTGTTCGAGTATGGATCGTTCTTCCTCCCATAAGAATTTTCAGTTCCAATTGCATTGGCGTGCGCCTCAATTTCATCAAGCAAAATCCGATAATTCTCCGTTGTATGCTCCGTGGTTTTGCAAAGACGACAGGGTACGACTGGCGTGCTATTACCTACAACAAGTTTTCTAACAAAAGTAGTTGGCTCATTCAATTTTTCCTCAATGGACGAGTCATGGATCTCCTTCACCATACTGATTGGTGCATCACGACATCCAAATTGTTGTGAATTGGCCGCCATGTTGGATATGAGAGCCCTTGCGGCCGTGGGAGTTTTGTCCACTAGACCTCCTCTACTTGCTGCATCTATCATGTTTCGCTCCATCGGATTAAGTCCTTCGTATAAATACTGAATCAGGAGTTGCTCGCTACTTTGATGTTGCGGGCATCGAGATACCAACTGTTTAAATCGTTCCCAATATTCATGCAACATTTCTCCGGTCATTTGTCATGCACCACATATTTCTTTCCTTAGGTTGGCCGCTCGAGAGGCTGGAAAATATTTTTGTAGAAATAAGCTCTCCATCTCGTTCCACATTGTGATGGTGGCGATGGTAAATAAAATAACCAATCCTTAGCCGAATATTTTAATGAGAATGGGAAGGCTCTAAGCTTGATTTGTTCTTCGGTGACACCGTTCGGCTTCATGCTTGAACAAACGACATGAAATTCCTTGAGATGTTTGTGCGGATCTTCTCCTGATAGACCATGAAATGTAGGTAGCAAGTGAATCAACCCCAATTTCAGTTCAAAGGTGTTGTTGTTGTCAATAGCCGGGATCGTGATGCACAATGGTTGTTGCGGCAGCTCTGGGTTGGCTAATTGCTTCAGCATCTTTTCAGCATTATTTGCCATGACTCCAAATTCGTCCTCCGATTCACTGGGTGATGTTTCGAGGGAAAATGGTAAGTGCCCGAGTGCTTCTTTGGCTTCTTTCGCTTTTCGTCTGAAAACTCGATCTCGCTTGGTGATTTCTGGAAAGAATTGTAAGTCTTTATCCCCTCGGGACCTTGTATTCATGCAAAGCTAAAACAAACGGATTAGTGCACAACTGATAATTATAATGAATTTTCTGAACTGACACTGGGTCACCCAGTGTCGAAAGTGCAGAAAGTTTTTAACCTAAAATAAGTAAAATTAATTTAACACCGTTCCCCGGCAACGGCGCCAAAATTTTGACCGCGTTGTCGTGACGCGTCAAAATTAGTTATTTTTATTTTCCTTGGCTTACTTCTACTAACTAGTAGTATCGGCAAGTAAGGGTCGATCCCACGGAGAACGGTAAATCAATTATACTAATTAAGGATTAAGTAATTTGTGCAATAAAATAAAAGGAATGGGGGGATTATTTCTGATCTTAACTAAAATAAATTGCGTAGCATAAAATAAAATAAGCAAAGGAAAAAAAATCGAAAATATCAATTAACGGAATAATCTAGTTCTTAACTCCGTTATCCACCGTTTCGAATTAATTCAAGTTTCAATGCAGCGCTTATCTCTTCTCTAATCTCATGAACTCCTATTCCGAAGCCAACAACAACCTCTGTTGACCCCAATTATTTCTTAAGTTTATTCAATTAAAACAAGCTCTTTAATTGAACCTATCTATGCGGTGGATTCAAAACAAGCTCTTCAAATCTCGCTCACTAGATGCATTAAAAACCAAAATAATGGAATAGGCAAGATATTAAGTTCATAATCACGACTTAAGGGATCTCGACTTTGTGTTACCCAATTGGGAAAAAATCAATTGTTTGCTACTTGTGAAATTAAAATTGCAACAATTACGTATTACAACTCCATTTCTAGCATAAGACATAAAACTCCTAATCTAGTTGGCCAAACCAAATCAAGAAATTAAATGGCATAGTCGTGAATTCAATAACACAAAAGTAATTCAAGATAATTCGAGTTGAGAATACGCTACGGGATTAAAACATAAATAATTCGAATACGGTTTCGAACTTCAGTAAGAACTAGAATAGAAAATTAGGCGGATATATTGGCTTTAGAAAACAGCAAATTAAAGGTAGACATGAAAAGAAAGAAATTCAAACAGTATAGTCTTCTTCTTCGCACGTCGGAATCGGTTCGGTTGCTCCGGCGAGAAACGGTTCATTGCTCCCAAACTCTTTCTACTCCAGCTGTACCCCTTCTGCTCCAGCCGTGAAAATTGCTGTTCCAAAACTAAATTTAATTCCAGCCCTCCTCTCCTTTTATAATTATTCCTTATCTCTTAGTTTCCTTCTTTAATTGGGACTCCTTCCTTCTTGAGTTTTAATTTCCTTGGACTCTTTCTTCCCAAATCTATTCCAATTCCCTTTTCCAGCATATGGACCGATTTATTGCCTTGTGGAACTAATTGGGCGATTTTTGAGTCGTTTCTTGGGCCCCAAGTAAGATTATTTTCGTAACAGATCGACATCGGGTCGCCGAATCGACATCGGCCACAAAGGTCACACGGCATTTTCTTTATTTAAGCCCAAATCACCTTGGCATGGTCCGTTTGATGATCCAAATTATTCCTTAAGCTTAAAAACTCCATCAAACACCTAAATTAAACAACAAATTGCCAAGTGAAGTAAATTGCATCCAAAATATAAATATATGGAAAATAACCAAGTGTGCCAACATAAAATTCATTAAAACCTTATAATTAACAATGATTTTAGCATATTATTTTCGTCCTATCAGTTTTGCTAGTGCAAGAACAAAGTGCAAATACGAGCGATACAATTCACATTCCACGAATAACAATAACAAGGAATCCTCAAAGATCCAAACGTAACGAAAAGTACTTCCCGAGGCATGAGTTTGGGTAAAACATTCCAAAACCGAAAGATCACAATTCAAGGGAAACAATTTATAAAACAATTTGAAATGCCATCGAGAGTTTTAATAGAAAACAATTTAGGATTATCAAATCCTTCTCTTTCAAAATCAACGGGGTCACAGCCCAAAGGTTTTATTTTCACAAATGAAACCAACAACAATACACAAGATTAAAACCCACGTCACGCATCCTTGACGGGCATAAAATCAACACCAACTCGTGACAAAACATACACACGCACTCCTGAAGTTTCACTCCTGAATCCAGGTCGAAGCCATTGGAATTCCCTCCGTGGCCCCGTCGAACCCTCCCGAGGAGAGCAAACACATTCACAAAACTTACACACGCACTCGTGAAGTTTCACTCGTGAATCCAGGTCTAAGCCATTGGAATTCCCTCCGTGGCCCCATCGAACCCTCCCGAGGTGAGCAAACACATTCACAAAACATACACACGCACTCGTGAAGTTTAACTCGTGAATCCAGGTCGAAGCCATTGGAATTCCCTCCGTGGGGCCATCGAACCCTCCCGAGGTGAGCAAATATATTCACAAAACATACACACGCACTCGTGAAGTTTCACTCGTGAATCCAGGTCGAAGCCAATGGAATTCCCTCCGTGGCCCCGTCGAACCCTCCCGAGGTGAGCAAACACATTGACAAAACATACACACGCACTCTTGAAGTTTCACTCGTGAATCCAGGTCGAAGCCATTGGAATTCCCTCCGTGGCCCCGTCGAACCATCCCGAGGTGAGCAAACACATTCACTAAATATACACAGCACTCGTGAATCCAGGTCAAAGCCATTGGAATTCCCTCTGTGGCCCCGTCGGACCCTCCCGAGGTGAGCAAACACATTCACTAAATATACATAGCACTCGTGAATCCAGGTCGAAGCCATTGGAATTCCCTCCGTGTCCCCGTCGGACCCTCCCGAGGTGAGAGAAGCAATCATGCACAAATAACATATCACACCAAGGATATCCAAACAATTGACCCAGAGGCATCAAACACATAGCAAAACATCACGTCGAACCATAACGCACCGAAAAGAGATAATATATGTACACACGCATTATCGAGCGCAACATCAACACCAAACATATCCAACGAATTCACGTAGTCACTTACAACCCACGCAATTTACAAAATACACGTGTTTTGAAAGTGAGCCTTTAACGAGGCTAGCCAAATCTTTGGAAACTCATTTCAAACAAACAAACAAACATACCAAGACGATCACCAATCATCATATCCACAAAACAAGAAATGTATGGACAAGGTACTTGCCTCGAAACCACGATCGCAATAAGACAGCGGATGAACTACGGTCGAACAGCCCTAAACTCCTGAAGAATATCAAGAACGCGATAGCACCACGAGTACTACGAGAATAACACCACACGAATCATCATCACCAAACGGGATTCAACATCGGAATCCTCGATCACCTATAATCCTCCGGAAGGAACAATAAAAGATGATTACGGCGAGTATCTAGGTCGAAAACAACGGAAATCCCAACAAACTATCAAAGGGAACTCATTCGGACATTTAATCGAACATTCAATGTTCGATAATTCCCAAGAACACTCGAATCATCAATCGAGTTGAACAAATCCGAAATATGGATATACAACCCATAGAACACGATTAATAAGGTTCAATAACATCAACCAAATCATCGAAATTGGACGAACAACAAAGATTAAAAAGAAATCTCGAAAGTCAACCCTAGGAGATTTCGAGAGATTACCTCGATTCGACAAAGAACACGGATTAGATGATGATATAATCAACAAGAATCTTCCAAAACGCCTTGGAATTGAGTAGAACCGACCAAGAACTCGAACCCTAGCCTCACCCGTCCGACAGCCGCGAAGAGAAGAGAAGAAGGGGAGGAAATGGGGTGAGAAACCCGTCTGTCCCCTTATATACACCAGCGACGCATGACCATAACGCACGACCAAGTGTTCGTGTGTTTGGTCGTGCGCTAGGCCACTGCCCAGCCACTGACACCACGCATGAGAAATGCGCACGAGTAGTTGCTCATGTGTCCTACTCGTGCGTCCTTGGAGCTCGCTGCCAAGCGCTGGATAGCACACGAGCGCCACGCACGACCACGTGCTCGTGTGGCCTGCTCGTGTGATACAATAGGAAACTAATATCGAGCCCGACACGGACCCAAAACCCAAACCTGAATATGAATCTAAGATACGGTTACGAAGTACTCGCAAAGACGAAACCAAGCGCTAAGAGAACACACGATTCCGACCACCCGAAGGCTCGAAATTCGACAACGGAAAGTAATTACCCCAAACTTTTGGAAATTACGAAAACGTTCCAGAACGTCCGAAATATACGATATACAATTGAAACACCAAGCCAAAGCTCGGAAAATGAATAATAACATTAATTGAACTTACGAGAAACTCGAAACGACAGTTTCGGATGAGATTCGCAAGAATCGAACTCAAGTGCGGAAAAGCCGCTAAAAAGCACGGAACTCAACAAAACGACACCGAAACAAACTCGGATGACAAAAAGTGCAGAATTAATCATTCTCGGAATGACGAAACGTTCATGAGCGAGTCGTCAAAATGGACTTTCGCCAAAAAAAGAAATTACCAGAAATTGAAATTATGGGTATTACATTATATCCTCTATTGGTTGTTGGCAGATCTGTCACGAAGTCCATCGTGATTAGTTCCCATTTCCATTTGGGTATCTCGAGCGGCTATAGCAACCCTGATGGTCTTTGGTGTTTAGCCTTCACTCTTTGACAAGTTAAACACCTTGCTACGAATTCTGCTACTTGGTTCTTCATATTCACCCACCAGTAGTGTTTCTTTATATCTTTATACATCTTATTACTACCTAGTTGAATTGTATACCGAGAGCAGTGAGCTTCTACTAAAATTTTCTTCTTGAGTTCATCATTATCGGGACCACATATACGGTGTTTGAATTTTAGTGTCCTATCTCCCGACATGCTAAACTCAGATTTCTCACCTTGTGTGACTCTTTCCTTAAGTTTACACAACTTCCCATCTAGAGTTTGTGCTTCTTGGATTTCCTTAAGTAAGTCCGGCTTCACTGACAAATTAGCGCAGACTGTCTTGGGTTCCATTGGGTTATTTCTCTTAGGGCATCCCATTCCCTTATCATGAGTCTAGCCACACTCGCTTTCCTACTTAAGGAGTCTGCTACGACATTGGCCTTGCCTGAATGATGCTGACTGGTGAGGTTATAAATCTCGAGAAGTTCTATCCACCGTCTCTGTCTTAGATTCAACTCCTTCTGAGAGAACAAATATTTGAGACTTTTGTGGTCAGTAAAGATGGTGAATGTAGCTCCATACAGGTAGTGTCTCCATTTCTTCAAAGCAAACACTATTGCTGCTAGTTCAAGGTCATGGGTCGAATACTTCATCTCGTGGATTTTCAACTTTCGTGATGCATAAGCCACAACCTTGTCTTTTTGCATCAGCACAGCTCCTAATCCTTTCTTTGATGCATCGTTGTATACTACAAACCTTTCACTCCCTTCGGGAAGTGTTAGTACAGGTGCGGTAGTGAGTTTTATCTTGAGTTCCTGGAAGCTCGACTCACACTTATCGTTCCACTCAAATTTGACGTATTTCTGTGTCAGTCTCGTGAGTGGTCCTGCGATTTTAGAGAAGTCTTTAATGAATTTGCGGTAGTAACCTGAAAGCCCAAGAAAGCTTCGAATCTCAGTGACTGTTTCTGGCCTCTTCTAGTCCAAAATAGTCTCCACCTTTGATGGATCTACTGCGACTCCATCTCCAGATATTATGTGTCCTAAAACCGCTACCTCTCTTAACCAGAATTCACACTTGCTGAATTTGGCGTACAATTTATGCCTCCTTAGTGTCTCTAGAACCAATCTCAAGTGAGTTTCGTGATCTTGATCCGACTTGGAATAAACAAGTATGTCGTCGATAAATATCACTAAGAATTGATCTAGATACGATTGGAATACGCAGTGCATTAACTCCATAAATGCAGCCAGCGTGTTGGTCAATCCAAAAGGCATTACCACGAATTCATAATGACCATACCTAGTTTGGAAGGCAGTCTTCGGTATGTCATTCTCTTTGATCCTCAATTGGTAATATCCTTGTTGAAAATTGAACTTTGAGTAAACCGTTGCTCCTTGTAGTTGGTCGAATAATTCATCGATCCTGGGAAGTGGATACTTGTTCTTAACGGTAATATTGTTAAGTTCTCGGCAATCGATGCACAATCTTAGTGTGCCATCTTTCTTCTTTACAAATAGAACTGGTGCTCCCCAAGGAGATATACTCGGCCGGATAAATCCAACCTCTAGTGATTTCTGCAACTAAACCTTCAGTTCTTGGAGTTCCAGTGGTGCCATTCGATATGGCGTTCTAGCCACAGGTGCCTTTCCCAGCAAAATCTCAATGCTGAAATCAACTTCCTTATCTGGAGGTCGAGAAGTGAGTTCCGTGGAGAAAACATCATGGTACTCTGATACTACTGGTGTAGCTTCAATCTCCGTTTTACTCTTAGGTTTGTTAATGACAAAAGCCAAATATCTCGTTGCTCCCTTCGAGATGGCCTTTCTCGCCTTCGTGGCTGATATGATTGGGGCCGAGTTAATTCTAACATCCCCGTGTAGCTCAACTACTGGGTGATCGGGTTTGCAGAATCGAACTATTTTAGAATGGCAGTCGAATTGTGCAAAGTGTTTAGATAGCCAATCCATCCCAAGTATGAGGTCATACTCAAGTATAGGGAGAAGAATTAGGTCAGCACGAAAACAGTGACCTTTAATGATCACTTCACAATCTCTAAATACTAAATCTGTTTCTCGGCTCACACCCATAGGTGTGGATACTTTTAAGCTTACGGGTAGTGATTATTGAAGTGAGTGTTAATTAATATGCTTGCATTCGGTTGTTGAGTATCAAGAAATATTATCATTATTCAACATTATTATTACATCCGCAATGCTGTTTCATGAAAAAAATACAGCATTGGATAAGGAAAAGTAAGTTTTCCTTACCAATTATCGATAGTAGGTAACATCTCAAAGAGACAGCTCATAGTACGGAGATACACAGATAATTATCAAGGAAATATGTCTTAATAATTCAAATCAAACTGTATGTTTTTGCAAGGTTTGGATTTCGCCCCATTCGCATGGGTCGAATATTTTGAATAATGCCTTGCAGTAATAGCTTTAGGTCTTCCGAATGAATAACATAGCTAAGTTAACTACGAGGTACGTAGCAACACAGAACTTTAATAAGTTGAAATTAGCCATTACTATTTCAAATGAATAGTATAGCGACTTAATTAATTTCGACAATGCCAATTGGCGACACTTACTCTGAATGAATAACAAATGGATTGAAATATCCAATAACAAAACTCTATTAAGCGTGAATTATCATCAAGGTTGTGATCTTAATGATTCAACAAATGCTTATATGATACTAACGACAAAGGAATAATAATACTCCATTTTGAGAAAGTAATGAAGTTTAGAGGAGTTTAAAGGAACTTCATCAATTTCGAATGAATAGTGATATGACCTTGAGAAATGGATAAGTGAAATAAACTATATCCGTTTCAAGAGTTCAATAGGAGAAGTGATTTAATCGGGGAATTTCCGTGAATACTTAATCAAGTATCTTGGCCAATGACTTAGGAATTTTGAATTTGCCTATGCATATTCCAAGTGAATAGCGACAAGTCGAAGGAGATCTTAATGAGAATTGACTCGAGAAATATATATTAGGTCTCAGTCCAATGGTTCACTTAGGTCTCAGTCCAACTGGAAAAGCTCGATGTAAGTGTCCTTCTTACAAATCGATCTCCGATACCACTCCTATCACGTCCCTACATCGGGGTTGGACGAGAGCGCGACAGTTAACGTAATAAATAACGTTTGTGATAATACATTCCAGTAAAGCATTCATATACCAGATCTCAGCTCGATGAACTAAGACTGGTTGTTCCATAGAAAAGAAATATTCGAGGGTACAGTGGAATTATTACATCAAATGCAAAAGAGTACATCGGAAACCAAAATACATTTTGACACAGGAATAAAAGAAGCGTTAAAGCAGCATCTTAATTCCTACGTCTTGGCAATACTTTGAGGACGATCTTGAATCATCTTTGATAATCCCAATTCAATACGTCGATTACCTTAGAATGGCCAATCGATAACAACGAAATGATTAGAACAGATGTCCCGGTGCCTTTATTCGGTTACTGACGACGAAGATGATAATTGAACACGTCAATGCCTTCACTCAGTCAATCACATTATCAATAGCAAAATAACAATATCAATAACAATGATCATAACAATGTCTTAAACCGACATCAATATCGACAATAATAATCGATACATCGATACCGCGAACCGGCTATCGACAATAACATCAACAACGAGTATCTCAAAGCCCTGAACGGCTTTTATCGAACAACAACAACATTTGGCATAATTTTCCGAAGGGTATCGTATCAAACAATCCCCTGATATCAACAAAATCATAGAGAGACCAAGTATCGAAATGATACAACACATTCATACACAGACATGATATCATTAATCTCATTGACTAGTACAAGTATAAAACTTGCCTCAAACCGAAGGCGAGAAAGTCCTTCCACGATCAACGTCCTCCCATGAAATGATGAACGGCGTCTTCCGACGATCACAAACACTCGAACAACCTTGAATGAAATAAAATTCATTCAATAACACAAAATCAATAGAAAACAACACCAAGGACAACCCAATTCGATCACGAATCGATTAAACTCCACAAACGAATACCATAGTTCTCAACTATGAATTCTAACTCCCTCCAATCCTCCTTAATGATCAAATAACATGATCATCATGTTCTTAACACTTGTGAAAACAATCAACAAGAATCACTTAAGAACAACATTATACTAATCATCCCAAAATGATAATCTCACCAATATTAACTCTATCACCTCAAGAATATCACCAATACAACAAACATGATATCTACACGATAATCAATCACCAATTCATCATGAATTCGGATTAATCAACAAGATTAAATCAACCATTTCAAGATTATGATAATCATTACACAATTCATCATAATTCCTTACTAAAATGGCTAAAATCTCCCGAAGAAACACAAACAACAACATCAATCATATCAAGACTATGTTAATCATATAACAATCTTAACATAATCCTTCCTAGACATGATTATAACCTCCAAACATCCTAAAACATTGAGTAAAACTCCTCCTCAAGACATAATCATCATGTTCTTCTTCACAAGTTGTATAAACTCATCAAGAATCATGATATACTTTAACAATGAATCCATAAACGAAGTAAACGGCGACAACAACAACATACTCGGAAATCACTTGAAGAACAAGAGATTAAGAAAACTTCCCCAAGAAGAACAAGATGAATGCTCCAAACACCAAAGGAGTAAGAAAAGCTTCCAACCTCAAGCCTCAATCCAAGCTAGGATGATCAAAATCACATTGGAAGAGTCTCAATATCAAGAACAAGTTCAGGGAGATGATTCTAGGGAGAGGAACTCGATTTTGGTTCGTGAAGAAATGAAATATGAAACCAAAATATATAATCTGACAAGCACATTACGGCCGCTAACCACTACGCATAACGTACGTTAACCCACCTTACGTACGCTACCGTCCTTGCATAGTGTATGCTACACCAAGTCAGAACTCACTGGCTCGAAACGGGACCTGCATTACGTACGTAATCGTGAACCTCTAACGTACGTTAACCAGCTAACGTACGTAACATAGCGTACGTAACCCCCGTTGACTGCAATAGTGAGATTCAAACAAAAGATACCCGGCCCTACCAGCCGAAAGTTGTCCACGAGGAAGGTTCCCCCTGTCTGTGCCCCTTTACATACATAACATGACAACCATAACGTACATAAACTTAGAAGCTTAACGTACGTTAAGGACACATAGAGTACGTAAGTAACACAGACAACATAAGGAAGTTCCAACACGTTCAACCGAATGAACGAACATGATCCAAGCCCCTCAACAAACATGAATGACATAATACAACAACATTTGTACAATTCCAAATGAATATGTACAACTCAACAGTGAAACAAAAGAGAGAAAAAAAATTACCCCCGGATATTACACATAATTGTGACAAGTCACTGGTGGTGCCTTACAATTCGCATGTTCGTAGCCTGAAACATTATAGTTGAAGCATCTTGGTACGTTGCGGGAAGTTAGCAACGCCAACCTCGAACTCTCATATTCGCTGACCAATTTAGAAGGTCCCACATACTAACCATAGTAGGGTTTAGGTTTCGAAACCCTAGTTTACCAAAAATCTGTTGCTTCTTCGACACAGATATGGACTCTATTAACAATAGAGTCATCTCATATGCCAAAGCTCAATCATGATAATATCACCACATAGCATAAAGAAACCCATCCATATGCTAAAGAATCTGTGGTTTTATCCGTATATCGAAACGACGATTCTTATTATCCTCATCTCTCACTTTCTCACAAACATAATACAACTGTCGATTATAATTGATTATAGCTTGGGATATCGACACATCCTGGGGCGTAGCATGCTTTCAGATAGGCAACAGACAATACTCAGCCTCCATGGTAGTTCTGGACTTAGCCCACATGATTGTATAGTCTCTAGGCGCTACAGCCTCCCACTAATCTGCAGCTTCCTTACCGAGGAGGTACTGAGTAATAGGCAACCTCCTTTCATCAGGACAAGCTACAACATCAAACGTTCTTACCAATTGGAAGAGTCAGTTCACCCAACCAAACAAATCCGAGGAGCCCACAAAATGAGGAAGATGCATTCTCATTGCGTCTTGGGGCCACTTACTAGTTACGTCATCTACAACTGGGGGATCATTCTGATGACCATCCTGATTCGTCTGCACCAATTAGGCTGCCACCTGCTGAACAATGTTGGCGATGTTGAAATCAACATTACCTTTAACTCCTCCGATTACACAATTGGTCCTCAAGATCATTTGTACTGAGCTGATCGATGTCTTGCAGCGAACGAGTCGTATCACTATGCTGATGGATATGACCACTTGGCCTCGACCTATCCACATACTGAACATACAACTGTTCAACATAATGAAACATAACATATAAAATCATACTTAAAGTACATGCTTTACTCAGCACGACGAAATACAACAGCAAAAAGGAACACAACGATAATATCTACTCCGAGAAACTAAATGAACACATAGGTTATGACTACAACAAATGGAGCTTCCAACCGTAACTGACGGATCATGCAGCCATAACCAAAAAACACATGCGGTCGTAAGCAAATGCTCATTACGGCCATGACATACTACTGAACAGTAGAAATACTTCAGTAGCTTCGAAACAGCTCCGAAGGATAGCTACGACACAGAAATAGGGAAAGTCGCAAAGCACTTATGTATGTATGCAGCATATGGATCTAAGCGCCATTGTCTCACACAAAAGTGATATTATACAAGCTAAGAAATAACTCCAAACCATGCAATACAAGATTAGGTAATGCGACCAAATCCTCCAACAAGAAGGGCAGCATAATGAATGTGTGAAAATAAATTGGCACTCACGCAGCGTGTTAGTCCCAAACTCTAGTGTTATCGCCTTAAGCGACATTATGCAAACATTATATCTAAACTCAATTATAAAAACATTAACTTCAAAAAGGAGATCCCTTTTGCAAATCAGCAAAATTCCAAATCTGAACTTGAAAGTTTAAGTTCAGTGAAATTGTGAAATACTTTTCATTCAAAACTTGGGAACTATCATCATTCCTCGAGAATAGAACATCATTACTAGTTAAAATAGATGATTTTATCTTTCAACCTTTTCAAAAAAAATCATATTTCCGTCTTAGAACACAAATATTCTATTGTGTGAAAGACTTTCAAGTCATACGCTTGAGTCAAATAATAAAACTAAAATTTTTCCTTGCTGCAATATATTCAAAAACAAACCCATTGGGTTAACAATCATTTCCACAACCCTTTCAAATATGTCAAAGGTTAATGACGGTAACAACTTTCGAAATACTTAAAGACATCCCAAAGTACATTTTTCAAATAATGTCATAAGGTCCCTTTTGAAAATACACAACTAGTTCTTCAAAACTTAAAATGTTTTAAAAATATAAGCTAACTCACCACTTACGTGTACCGATAAAATATTTTAGGGAAGCAACTTCCACAGATATTCTCAAGTTCGTGATATATCAGGAAACCATTTTAAAGTCGACATGCAGTGGAAAATAATAATCAGTCAAAATAATTGATTCTTAATCACATATCTATTTGATATTCAAAAAATTACCAGTCCAACAAGCCATATTTCATAAACACAAACTCAAACAGAGATCAAAACAACCCATCTCGATTCTCAACAAACTCTACTGCCGGTGTACTTTCTAAAGTACATCAATATTTATAAAATTCACAATACATACTCCACCACTCATGATACACTTAATCACTATATTCCCAATCACCTCACGCTCAATGCACGACAAGTATCAAGTACAAGTTCCATCTCGCATCATACATATAAGCAAAGTCATGCAAATGTAACACATAAAGAGGAGACTTACATCCAGAGGTCATACGAAGATGATGGTCGTCGTGATACTAATCTCAAATGACGTGATAAAACACGACTTGGAAAGCCACAACCCGACTCAACTCGACATCCTAGTTTTTGTTAGCAATATGCCTCAGAATGCCACTCAGAAGATGAGAGAGTGAGAGCATTGTATTGTAATTATGTATATTAAAATAAATAAGACATTTATTGTTTTTATATTATTGTATATTACCGGCACTGTAATTTGGTATATAGAATAATAGTTCTTGCATTTGAGAGCAAATATTCCACTCATTAATTATGGAGATAAAGAAAAAAGCACTGGAAGTGTTTTTGGCTTGAATGCTTAACTGGTTCGTATGTCGATAAAACTTAACTGGGCATTTAGTTTAGACAAGACTTGTATAACATGTACTTTGACATGTAGAGTGCCCGTCTTCACTAAGGGTTAGTGGGAGCACACGTTATAGGAAGGCTAATGGGATTAGTATACTCGAACTCGTGTCAACTCGATTGTCACCTGGATTTCACTCTCGGATTTTTAATGACTGATATTGAAAGGTTATGATAGATATATGTGAACCTTTGAGGTTTCAGTAGAAGATATACTTGTGACAATGAGTTAGTCCTTAGAGTAGTTTGATCAAATTACTGGTTGGCGGGGTCAACCTCGCAGTGCAACTTAGTGGGCAAGTAGCAGTCTCGACTGAATACCGAGATATGATTCTTTCTCCTGTTAGTGAGCAGGTAAATGTCCTATGCGGTTAATGGCTAATGAGATCATAAGTCCATGACCAAAGCATTTAGAGATAGTTCTATTTGATACACGAGTGCTCGGCGATCTCGGTTTGCATTAACAAATACAGAGAGTCAAGTTACATTAGGGTTTAACTTTATCGTGACCTTAATACTTGATTCGGGGATATTATTGAAGGGTTTATACATATACGGTATTCATAACGTAGTGGTTTTGGAATGATCCCTATCATTCGTCCTCAGTTGGGTTACGGTGTCGGCTACAGGACTTGCTAGATAGTGCTAACACTCATTAGATCCTCACAGTGCTAACTGAGATGAACCTACAGAGTCACACACAAGATAGACGAAGGAATACTTTGAGCTTATTCTCTCTTTGTTAATATTGGACATTAGATGTCTATTTTAATTTATTGGATAAATTATATCGGTCTCATGAATTAAAATAAACTATTGGGTAATTAAATTAATTCATATTATTTATTATAGAATTTATATTAATATAATTAATTAATTCGATTAATTAATTGTAGTAATATTGAAACGAACAAGGCTTATCTATAGGACTAGATACATGAGGGTCCGTTTCGCGGACCAAAATGAACCAACACCAAAATATCTCATCATGGCCGCCCCACTCTCCTCTCATCATGGTAATGAATTATCAAGTTTGACTTAAATGATATTTTATATTATGTGTGGGGTTTTAATTAATTTTTTTAACAATTAATTATGGCATTATTATGAGGTGATGAGTGTTTAGTTTTTAATATATATTAACATTATATATTGCGAGGAAGAGAAAAGAAAAATGATTTTTCTTCATTTTCATGGTTGAATACAAAGTATATTCTTGAGTGAAAAATTTATTTTCATACACTTTGAGTGTTAATAATATAGTAAGCTTCTCCTTTTTACTTCTAGCCGTGTTCTTGGAGAACAAGAAGATATGAGTATTTTTTGGTTATCTATCTGATGCATGATACGTAGAGGCACGATATTTTCGATGCTCAGAATTTTGCGAAAGCTTGGATCATTTTTTGTTAATATTTCATCAAAGGACTTCAATGGTATGATTTATTTTCCATGCTTTGATTTTCTTATATTCATATATACGATACTTGATGGTCCACATAGGAGTTCGGTTTTTATCCGGTTAGACTGCTTTTAATTTTTCCGCCGTGTCCGATTTTAATTATCGAATCCCAATAGTTTCCGAAACCTAAGATCCGATAAGATAAATGTAACACCCCAAAACCATAAGAGAATGTCACACGAAGCAGGCCCTTCTCAAGGATCTATCAGGCTAGACACTACAAGAAAACATCACAATATTTGATCGGCCAGGGTCAAACTACATATCAATACAGACTGATTAGTATCAAAGCTTGTCATCTTCCACGCGGACGTTGTGACTGCTTCCTCGACTACGAATTACCTGAAATCATGTTGGCCACTAAGTATACAGGATACAACTTGTAGAGTGTTTTAAGCAACAAGCTGTACGGTTTTCAAATCTGAGTGCGTAGCGGAAGTCTTGTCAAAGTAAGTTGCTATAAATACAACAACTAGATATGAAATGTATACTTAAATATAATCACAAATATTAAAATAGTAGATGCAGAAGGTAATTGACACAGTAATTAAAGTGGTTCAAGGTAAACCCCTCTACGTCCACTGGTCCTCCACACAGGAGTGAAAATGTTTATTATAAATACTACGTACACACCTACGTATTTATAATCAAACCTAATCAGTATATAGTTCACACAGACTGATATAATGATCTTAGCCATCAACCGTTCACACAGATTGGTTTGAGCTTTCACTTGACTGGCTTCTTCACACACAGTTCCGAAGCTTCGTCTCTTCAATGCATGTCTGTCACAAACAGTTCGGGAAGAGCAAGGATTCTCAGTCCACACAGGGCTGATGGGTTTATTCAAGGGTTAGAACAATATTTGAACAACAACTTTGACTTTTTTGAGCTTTTAGCTGATGATGTGTTGTTCACAGTTTTGAGCACTGTATATCTCTTCTTTCAGAATAGTAGAATGCCTTGGGAGACATGTTTGCTCTGAATATTCGTGTAAGCACTTGTTTCACTTGCGTATAAGTTCGATCGTTTGTTCGTTTGTGTGTTTAGATCTTCAAAGGCTGGGGATATATATAGCTTTCTGAAATATATCCGTTAATATAAATCCGTTGAGCAAAGATTCCGTTCCAACGGGATGATGTGTTTGAATAAAACACGATCCGGATTTTGCGCTAGATTGAAGATCTCTGACGATTTGGTATTTAAATACTTTATCCTTTAGTATTTAATTATATCTTCTCAAACGGGACTTTGACTTAGTGAATGACAGAGATTCCTTCTTGTCCTGTTTGGATGCTGTATGGAACGATAGCTGTATTGTCGATTCGAGACAGCTTCCATACTTAGTCTTTATAAGACTCCTTTGATGTATGATTTATTCTGTATGCTGGGGCTACGAGAAGTCTTCGATACAGGTTGATATCTTTTTATCAGCTTTTCGATACAGCTGCTTGATGTATGCTGGATTGGCATATTTGTCAAAACATCCTGTCTTGATCTTTTCGATACAGGGATTGTTATCCCAACAATTTCTCCCTATTTGATTATTTTCCAAGTCCTTCCAAGTCTTCTTTTTAAAACCTTATGATGTTTATCCAAACATCCTTGATGATGCCAAAACTTTGACATTTAGCGTCTTGAAGGAGGGCAGACTTTTTGGTCTTCTGTTCGAATGATCTGGTCTTCAACATTTAGCCTAATACTAAGAACTGCTCGCAGGCAAGTTCAGCTTTTATAAGAAAATGATACATGTTTAAGCTTATGATTGGCGCGCAGGCACAATCTTACATTGTATTCTAGATACATACAGCTTAAACTATGAACTGTTCGCAGACAAGTTCTTTACAGCTTATGTATTAAGATAAGTTTCATATATGAATACAGCAAGGATAAATTTAAGTGTTTGTAACATACAATAACACAGTAGATTACGAGTTGTAATCTTTTAGGACAAGCAAAAATTTTATTGATATTGAAATGAAGAGTACAAAATTTTGCTGTTCTGAAAATACGAAATAAAATAATACAAGGAAATTTTAACTCTTGTAGTCTGAATGCCTCCATAGCCTTTTAGGGTCATTGTTGGTACCCTTCCACCAGTATTGATGTGCGTCTTTGTCTCGATTCTGATATAAGGCTCGACCTTCATATGATTTATCGAAGACTAGGATCCAATCCTCTGGATGGGTAACCAAGTCACCATTTCTGTGTTTTGACTTCATCTGCAGCTGTAGCGGGAGCATTCCTTCTTCGAGCCTTTTCTTAAACTCCTCTGCGGATTCCTTTACCGTCCTGCATCTATTGAATAATGAGGATTCCCTGATAAGAATAACAAAGTGTCTTAGCGGTTCATTTCTTCTCCAGTTCTTGATCTCTTCAGCAGTAGGCTGTCGATCGGCCGGGAGGTTCATAGCTTGCGGCTTTCAGACTAGGCTCTTCCAAGGATACTTAGGATCATGGAATTCTGGTCGATCTCCCTGTATCCTAACATTTGGAGATGTGATACGGGCTATATCAGCAGTGATGGAGTCTTCAAAAGTAGCTAACATTTCGTTCTCTTGCACCAGCCCCATTCTCCTAGCAGCTTCCCTCGGTTCTTCCCCCTTTTTGGTGTCATCAAGGTATGACACCTTTTCATCAAAGCGTTCCAGGATTTGCAAAGCAGCATCCTTTTTCATCTCAATATTGGTCATTATCTCAACAAGGGAGGAGAGCACTTGCGACATATCTTGAATTTTCTTGTTGTGGGCTCGAAGCTGGGAACCGGATTTGATTAGAGCAGATGCTGTCTTGGCCTCAGATACGCATAGCTTTGATTGCTCTTCTCTCAGGATCTGCTCCTGTTCTTCTTACAATTGGCTCAGTGCCTGCTTGAAGACGTGTGGCAAGACAGTGAAGGCATCTACCACCCGGGAGACTTCGTGCTTCAGTCCTGTCATTTCTTCGATGGCAGAAGTGTGTAGCCAATCAAGGGCTTTTTCCACAGAGTACAGGAAATTGACGGTATCCTGGATGAAAACAGTTTGGAGTCCAAGAGCATGTAATCGCTCTTTTCTTGTGGCAGTCCTAGGAGAGTCTGGTTGGGCAAAATCCTCAACTCCGTTCAATCGTCTCAAATTCACATTGGGACGTGAATTGAGTTGGACATCCTTAGGTATTATACCGTCATCGGATTCGAAGGCAGTTGAGGGTGCGGGAGTTTCAGATTCGGGCTCGGTGACAGGGGGTGCTGCATCCTCCTGTGCTGAAGTGGGTTCTGAAGACATGGATACAAGAGGGACTGATTCCTCCTATTGTCTCTCAACTTACGCCTGCTCCGGCAGAGGGACTGATTCCTCGTGCGGGATGGCGCTAGATTCTTCTTCTACTTGGGCGGTGGCAGGCTCGGGTGCCAGTTGCGAAACAGATTGTTCCTCCGCGACACGAGTGGCTGAATCCTCGTTATCGGGAACAGTTTCTTGTTGATGGGGAGGTGAGTGATGTTGACATGAAGTTCCTGCACCCATCTGAAGTTCAGATTCTTCGCGACTCTTTCTTAGACCAGCCTATAGGGCATTGTCATCATCGTATAAGTCAGGATCTGATTTCGGACTTTCAGGAGATTCCTCGGACTTAGCTTTTCCTTTCTTTCGTGCTTCGGCCTTTTCAAACAGATGGCTCTCAATAAGCTCTTTAATGCATAGGTTTTCCCATTGGATCAGGACATCAATATCTTGAGCGTCTGTCACTTCCATAACAAATCTTTCTTCGTTACTCCATTCGCTCCAGTTGTACAGGGTTTCGTACGGAGCAAGTCTGTAACTCTTCCATTGGACAAACCATTCGTAAGCCAGTTCGAGTTGCACATGTAGTAGGGTTTTGTTAATAATTGTGTCTGGGGAGGGGCTGCGTACAGTGCCTGGGTTCGCTGTAGGCATGGGTTCCTCTATAGGTGTGGAATCCTGTATCGGAGTGGGATTCCTTATAGGGGTTGGTACCCTGATGGAAAATGGATCCTGAACGAGTGTGGGATCCCGTATAGGAGAAGTAGCTATTGGCTCCAAAGTGGCAGCCGACTCGCCAGAGTCTTGTATGTTGGCATATGTCTGAGCATCCATCATAGCCACAAAAGGCTCGGGATTTACTATATCGACAGTAGCAGGAATCTCTTCCACAGGTGTTGGGCCCTGGGAGAGTTGTTCAATGGGTTGAGCCACGGAAGAAGCGTCCTTGGAGTTTTCTGTGGCCTTAACTTTTGAAAGCCTCCTTAGCTTCCTTTTCGGCTTCTCAACAGCAACTGGAGTTTTGCTGTGAGATCTTTTTCTCATCCTTGAAGTCTCCTCGCTATGGGACTTCGAAGATACATCCCTTGGATCGGCAGAAAGCGGAAATTTGCGAATGTAGGGCCTGTTTGCAATGAGGGGTCCTTTCCTGAAGACGGTGGGTCGGATGCTTCCCATATAAATGCAAGAAGTGATCTTCTTGGCTTTATTGTCTTGCGGAACACCGCATTTGGTCAGAATGTAGTTCAACAGCAGACCAGAGGATTTCTTCTGCGAAGCAGGCTTAGAAACTTCTTCCTGCAACCGTTTGAGGATGATTTGACACCAGTTGACCTTCTCACAGGTCATTATTGCAACCATCATCCTAAACCTAAGATTGGTGCACATCTCAAAAGCACTTGTTCTGTTCTCAATAATACTACAACATAAATCATGTAAGTATACAAAAGGTAAACAGAAGTTTTTCTTATGGAAAGAGGTGTGAACCGTTTCAACAGAGGATGAACCGGTGAATAAGCCATAGTAAGTGGTTAACAGTTCCTGGGACCCAAAGGTCTCAAGATCTTCCATAGACAGGCCATCATCATGTAGCCTGGAGTTATTCTGGAGTATCTCTTGGTCAACGTGGATCTCAACTCTGCGAACGACGGCTGTGATGTCAGCGATATGTCCTCTCTGGGCCTGTGAAAGGAATAGAACGACAGCATTAAGGTAGAACTCCTCAACCAGATAAACTTCAAATAGTTCAGCAGAGTGGCTGCCAAGGCGATAGAGGCCTTGTAGACGAATCCTAGTGATGACGTATTCCATCGATTCTGTAACACCCCAAACTAGGCGGATATTACAGTGCCGTGGACCCCCAACTGGGACCCACCAGGCGAATGAAAATGAATGAATTACACAGGTAAATGTAGTACCGAACCACATTACAACATCAATTACTCCGACGAGGAGTTTTATACAACACACCCAGGATAAAATAGAATACATGTGTATTTTATATGACGATAAAATACACAACACTGAATGAAATGAACACTCAAACGGAATGTCTGCAGCGGAATAAATAAAGGAAACACAAATGATCAATAAATGATCGAATGCATCGGGGCCCCTACTAGTATCACTGGGACTCTCGCCGTCACCGTGCTCTCCCGTGCCTTAGCCTTGCCATGACTGAAAACAAGATCCCCAACGGGCCGCCATACGTAACAACAATCCTCAAGGGTTGAAAATACACAATCATGATATATCTGAAATTATGAATTATCCTCACAAAACATACGCAATCAAACATGCTATATGAATCGACTAATCAGTACGGCTCAAAGGAATGGCGCCACACTACGCCCGGGATGGAAATGTGTCCGTGCACAAGCCACCAACGATCAAACACGCGTGGTCTTGTACCTAATAAGTCTCACGAGCAATCGACTCGTGTGCACAGTCCAATGTGAGGCCACCAACCAACACACGAATATAATGTGCCCGACATGAAAATCCTACACATACCAACCGGCACGCCAGTATGACCCGGAATGCCACAATATGACAAAAGTGACAATGAAAATGAATAATGACTCACCAAGATTGAATGATGGTGAAATGAATGATAGCTCAATGATATGATCGGAACCGTCGTTCCTTATGACTGAGGTAATTAATTGACAATGACGAGTTTTGATACGATTAATACAATGATGAATGAGTTATGATTATGAATGAACAACGACAAAAGGAATGAATATCCTTTTAACCGAGGAAGAATTAACTTACACAATACCGATGATGAATGTCCGTCCACGAACAACGTCCTAAATGAAATATCGGTCGCTCGAACAACCTTGAATAATACAATTACCAATAATCCGATCATTACGCAAATCAAAAACGATCATAAACGACTCAAACATCGACACAACGATATCCGAGTTCGAATGAATCGAAACCAACTCCAAGATGAGTATTTCAAACCATCAAAACACTTTCAAGGATATCAATAATCCATTAGGAATCCATAACTCATGATTACAACAACATCAATCGGAAAATCCCCAATTAACCGAAGTCAACCCCAAGGGTTCTTGGAATAATTCCGAAAATAACCGTTTAAATCCGTAGGAATATATTTATCCAAGTTAGATAATCCATAACTAACATATTCCAATGATAATCCAAGCTTACACGAAGAAATCGGAAGGAAAACCCAAAATCCAAATTCTAGATCCAAGAGTTTAATACCTTTGATTCGATGTGATGAAGATGATGAAATGATGATCAATCCGAAAGATGAGCTTGAAGATGATGATTGATGATTACACCTCGAAGAATCCTCTCCGAATCGCTCGAAATCGCCCAAAACTACCGAAGGAATGAAATGAGATGGAAAATGACGAACTCTGACTAAACTGTCCAATTTATACTCGCCTGTGTTAGCGTGCGCTAGCCCTTGTGCATAGCGTGCGCTAACGTGTAATTTGGGTAGTCCAAGACTTCTGTCCGAACACGGTAGCGCGCGCTACGTACCTATTTGTAGCCTGCGCTACGGCCATAATACTAGCGTGCGCTATTATCCATTGTTAGCGTGCGCTAGCGAAATATTCGACGCCCGATCGGTGTCCGAAAACCGTCGCCCTCGATCGACTCGATAGCGTGCGCTACAACCAGCTTTTAGCGTGCGCTAATATATCCGTTGCGTACGCTAACAACAATGCATAGCGTACGCTATGAATTAACCTTGCGGCCAAAGAGCCACCGGACTCAATCGATCCGCCTAGCGCGCTATTCCACACATATAGCGTGCGCTACTACAACTCGTTAGCGCGCTACTTACCACTCGTAGCGTGCGCTACAATTATTTCTCACCGCACCAAGACCTTCCGGATCGCAGCCAAGATAGCCTTAGCGTGCGCTAAAGCTGAGCGGCAGCGTGCGCTACCTATACCCAATTAGCGTACGCTAAAAGGAGTATGTAGCGTGCGCTACTCCTCACGCACAGCTCGCAACGAAAATGACAATGATGATAAACACGGCACAAAACTCCAATCAGATTAGTGATGAATGACGATTGATACACAATACAATTACTCTGAATGATGAATACCATGACTGAATCTGAGTGATAAATGATCAATAATGAAATTACTGAGTACCAATTACTGAATGATAAATACTGAATGATAATTACTGAGTGATAAATACTGGGTATTACATACACCCCCCCTTAAAAGAGTTTCGTCCCCGAAACTAAGGGTCAAACAACTCGGGATAACTCTCCCGCATACTATCCTCGGTTTCCCAAGTAGCCTCTTCGACTCCGTGTCTAGACCACTGAATTTTAACCAAAGGAATCGTCTTATTCCTCAACTGCTTGATTCGCCGCTCTAAAACTCGTATAGGACGTTCCTCATATGAATAATCGTCGGCGATCTCGATTTCGTCGAACTGAAGTATGTGACTCGGGTCGGCAACATACTTCCGCAACTGAGAGACATGAAACACATTATGAATTCGGCTCAACGCCGGAGGTAAAGCCAATCGATAAGCTAACTCGCCTACTCGATCCAAAATCTCAAACGGTCCAATGAATCTCGGACTCAACTTCCCTCTCTTCCCAAAACGGAAGATACCACGACTCGGGGATACCTTGACCATCACGTGGTCACCAAATTTCGAACTCTAATGGTCGATTTACTGCTATCTCGCATATGATTTCGCCGACTCGAGTCACAACAAACGACTCCTGATCAAAGCTACCTTCTCACGGGCGGCTATAAGCATATCGGGCTCGGTTCCCAATGATTCTGATAAGTCGTCCCAACACAACGGAGATCGACAACGACGACCATACAAGGCCTCGTAAGGTGCCATCTTGATCGAAGCATGCCAACTGTTATACGTGAACTCGATCAATGGTAGTTGGGCTTCCCAATCGTCTTTCCAATCGAGGACGCATGCCCTCAACATGTCCTCTAATGTCTGAATGGTCCTCTCTGATTGCCCGTCGGACTGAGGATGAAATGCGGTACTGAGATTAAGCTGAGTTCCCATAGCGATGAACTCGATCTCCAAAAGTGCGACACAAACCGTCCGTCACGATCGGAAACGATACTTTTAGGAGTACCGCGGTCGACTATCTCTTTAATGAACAATCTGGCAAGTCTCTCGACCCCACGTATCCTTGATCTCAAGGAAATGAGCTGATTTGGTTAAGCGGTCCACGATCACCCAGATCGTGTTCATGCCACGACGACTCGTCGGCAAACTCATGATGAATTCCATTGAAATATCTTCCCACTTCCACTCTGGAATAGGGAGAGGTTTCAAAGATACCCGCCGGCCGCCGATGTTCAATCTTAACTTGTTGACAAAGTTAAGCATCTCAAACAAATTCTCGCGACTTCTCGCTTCATATTACTCCACCAAGAATTTTGTTTCAAGTCCTTGAACATCTTACTAGACCCCGGATGCACGTAATAAGGGGTAGCATGAGCTTCTTTCAAAATCGAGTTTTTCAACTCGTCATTCGCCGGTACGCACAACTGATTCTTAAACCTCAAAAATCCATCCTCGTGGACCACAAATCCAGTGGCTTTCCCCTGAGCCACATCCTCTCGGATGCGCAACAATGATGGGTCCGAACCCTGATTCTCTCGGATTTCCTCCTCGAGTGACGATGAAATCTCTAACATACAAAGCTGCCCCTGAACTCGCTGAAGCCAGACCTCGATCTCGGGTCTAAGGAATTCCCGCCAAGCTCCTTCCGAATTGTTAAACGGGCAAGCATCTCGCTCCCGAACGGACTTACGACTCAAGTAGTCTGCGTCAACATTCGACTTTCCCGGGTTGTAAAGGTTCTCTTTATCTTAATCTTTGATTAATTGAAACCACTGCCTCTCGCGCATATTTAACTCCTTCGAGTAAATATATACTTTAAGCTCTTATGATCGGTGAATATCTCGATGTAACGCCATAAAGATAATGACGCCAAATCTTCAAAGCGAACACCACTTTGCTAACTCCGTGTCGTGGGTCGGATAGTTAACCTCGTAAGGCCTCAATTGCCGTGAAGCATAGGCAATAACTTTCCTGCTCGCATGAGCACACATCCGAGACCGTCCGACGCATCACAATAGACCACAAATCCTTCCGTCCCCTGCGGCAAGGAAAGTACAGGTGCTGACATTAACCGACTCTTGAGTTCCTCAAAACTCCGTTGACACGCGTCGGACCACGTGTATTTCTTATCCTTCCGCAAAAGGTTCGTTAAGGGTTGAGCGATTCGAGAAAATCCCTCTACAAATCGCCGATAATAACCCGCTAATCCGAGGAAACTTCGGATTTCCTTAACGTTCTTCGGAGGTAGCCAATCTCGAATAGCCTCCGTCTTCTGAGGATCGACACGAACTCCGTCTGATGAAATTACATGTCCGAGAAAAGTCACTTCGGACATCCAGAACTCACATTTAGAAAACTTCCCATAAAGTTGTTCTCGTCTCAACACGTCGAGCACTTGATGAAGGTGAAACTCGTGTTCCTCCCGGTCACGAGAATAAATCAAAATGTCATCGATGAAGACAACAACAAACCGATCCAAAAAGTCGATGAAGACCCGATTCATTAACTCCATGAATACCGCAGGTGCATTAGTCAATCCAAACGGCATAACCACAAACTCATAGTGACCATAGCGTGTTCGAAACGCTGTCCTCGCGATATCCGACTCGAATCCGAATCGATGATATCCAGATCTTAAGTCGATCTTGGAAAATATCAAGCTCCTCAAGTTGATCTAAGAGATCGTCAATACGGGGTAAGGGATACTTATTCTTGATCGTCACCTGTTCAACTCCCGATAATCAATACATAAGCGGAATGAACCATCCTTCTTCTTGACAAACAATACCGTGCTCCCACGGGACGCACTCGGTCGGATATAACCTTTCTCGAACAACTCCTCAAGTTGGTTCTTTAATTCTGCATTTCGGCCGGGCCATCCGCACGGTGCCTTCGATATCGGGACGCATCGTGCTCCAACTCAATCGTGAATTCCACATCCTCTGTGGAGGCAAACCAGTAACTTGTGCGGAAAACATCGCATATTCCTCACCACCGGAATATCCGTTAACATTACTGATGATTTCTCGGTTTTGGCCATAAAGCACCAATAACCGACACATCCCTGATTGAGTAATCTTACTGCTTTCATCAAATTAATGACTTTGCCAGAACAGCCGGGATTACCTCCCTCAAACACATTTTCAACTCCATCGTCTGAAATGATAGTGACCAAACGCTTTCGGACACTAATGATGGCATCATGACGATCCATCCAATCAATACCCAAGATGATGTCGTCCCTCGGTAAATCTACTACGATTAGGTCCGCTGGCCATACACGACCATGAAACTGAATCGGACAATTCTGAATCTCACGGTTACCGATAATGCGTCTACCATCAGGTAGGCCAATGACATATGGCTCACAACTAGTAGCACTACCCAGACGTAGTCTACTCAAACATGACTCGGAAATGAATGAATGAGATGCACCAAGATCAAAAAGGGTACACACAAAGTTGAGATAGAATATCGAGTGTACCGAGATCATCCGGCCTCGGATCATCGGTCTTCTTCATCTCATAAATTCGGGCTTGCTGCCCCGAACCGGATGCTCCTGCCTCGATAGCTCTTGGATCCGCCTTTAGCTCCGCTGCCTTGAACGACGCCGAGTGAGTGGCCCGATTCGCACTCTGAATGACTCCAGGGCTTGAGATGACGCCGGAGTGGGTTTAGAGTCCCTACGGCAAAACGGGCCCTGTGCCCAGCAATCCCACGCTTGTGGCACGTGATGCATCGCTTGGACATTTGGTGCTGAAATGACCTGCTCTCCACGCTTGAAACAGTGATGGCCGAATCGCCGCTCGCGATCGAGATTCCGCGGGTTTAGACGCCAGGAGGTCGCTCGTAAAGTAGAGCCCGCCCGCGGTTTCTTGAAAGTGGCACGACTCGCCGACCGACACGGTTCTTGGACTTCTTGCTAGCAGACGAAGGTTGCCGCTTAGCAATTTCCTTAGCCGTAAGCTCGTAAGTAAGAGCCTTCTCAATGAACTCGGCCGAGTGGCACGATTATGATTAAGTAATCAAGTCTCATACGGGGTTTCAGCCTCTTGCTGAAATACTTGATCTTGTCCGCTTCCGAGTGAATGATAGATGAGGCGAACGGAAGAAGTTCCTGAAATTTTTCGGCGATGGCGAGAACGTCATCATCCGCCGAAAGGTCGGGAGTGAGTAATTCTGACAACTTGGCCTCCCTGAGTGGGGCCGGATAGTACCTCTCCATCATGAGAGTCTTGAACTGATCCCAAGTACATGTTCCGTCTGTGGGCTTCAACGATAACCACCATGAATGAGCGCTCTTACCGAGATAGTAAGCCGCAACTTAAACTTTATGCCCTTCGGGGCAATCCACCATAGCAAATAACTTCTCAAAATGCTCAAGCCAGTGAACAATATCCGCCGGTTCATATGAGCCCTCAAAAGTAGGTGGTCGCTGGCGAGAGATATCGCTAATGATATTGCTTACACCCCTCTCTTGCCTCTGAGGTGGCGGCGGAGGAGCCTGCTGATTTTGATTGACGAAGTTATGCATCGTCTCCATCAACTGAGCCATCTGGGTCATTTGGGCCATCATGCCCTGCATAAATGCGAGTGGGTCAACCCGGACACCCTCTCGACCGAGCCGTGTCCCGGTGCGACTCCCGATAGTGAATGATCGCGTCCGTGTGAGTGAGTGGCAGATCACCGCTCGATGAATTAGCATTATTCCCGGCATTTGCACGTGTATTCGCACGAGTTCTCGGATTCGGCTCGCTCCACGGCCTCGTCCTCCACGCCCTTCGCCACCCTTTCCATACTGAAGTGGAAAGTCATATGATGGTTATACATCTCGCATGAGTATCACATTATGATTATATTATGAAATGATGAAAATGAGCATACGCGCTCAAATACAGCGATTACATGAATGATTGATTGACGTGACATGATTATCTGATGAAGTTACTGAAATGATTATCTTGAACAATTTAACAAGATCGATGATATGATCTTCAAGATCAACAACTGAGTAATGAAATGAATCGAGTGATTAATGAGTTAACATTATTGACTTGATCACAATTGAAATTGACGAATGAGGATTGTTAACTGATGAATTATGAATGAATGATTATTGCCAGAAATTATACCATGGCATCAGAAATCTTACAGTTCTTGGTCTGATTGGCTCGGCATTTGCACAGGTCACACGTGACGCGAAAGTCCAATGATACTAGTCCGATGACGATGATTTCAAATGAGACATGACTTGGAGGGTAGTATTCAAAACCACGCTCCGATACCAACTCTGTAACACCCCAAACTAGGCGGATATTACGGCCGTGGACCCCAACCGGGACCCACCGTGCGAATGAAAATGAATGAATTACACAGTAAATGTAGTACCGAACCACATTACAACATCAATTACTCCGACGAGGAGTTTTATACAACACACCTGTGATAAAATAGAATACATGTGTATTTTATATGACGATAAAATACACAACACCGAATGAAATGAACACTCAAACGGAATGTCTCAGCGGAATAAATAAAGGAAACACAAATGATCGAATAAATGATCGAGCAGATCGGGGCCCCCTACTAGTATCACTGACTCTCGCCGTCACCGTGCTCTCCCGTGCCTTAGCCTTGCCATGACACAACAAGCATCCCCAACGGGCCATACGTAACAACAATCCTCAAGGGTTGAAAATACACAATCATGATATATCCGAAATTATGAATTATTCACAAAACATACGCAATCAAACATGCTATATGAATCGACTAATCGATGCGGCTCAAAGGAATGGCGCCACACTACGCCCGAGATGGAAATGTGTCCGTGCACAAGCCACCAACGATCAAACACGCGTGGTCTTGTACCTAATCGGCCTCACGAGCAATCGACTCGTGTGCACACCCAATGTGAGGCCACCAACCAACACACGACTATAATGTGCCCGACATGAAAATCCTACACATACCAACCGCACGCCAGTATGACCCGGAATGCCACAATATGACAAAAGTGACAATGAAAATGAATAATGACTCACCAAGATTGAATGATGGTGAAATGAATGATAGCTCAATGATATGATCGGAACCGTCGTTCCTTATGACTGAGGTAATTAATTGACAATGACGAGTTTTGATACGATTAATACAATGATGAATGAGTTATGATTATGAATGAACAACGACAAAAGGAATGAATATCCTTTTAACCGAGTAAGAATTAACTTACACAATACCGATGATGAATGTCCGTCCACGAACAACGTCCTAAATGAAATATCGGTCGCTCGAACAACCTTGAATAATACAATTACCAATAATCCGATCATTACGCAAATCAAAAACGATCATAAACGACTCAAACATCGACACAACGATATCCGAGTTCGAATGAATCGAAACCAACTCCAAGATGAGTATTTCAAACCATCAAAACACTTTCAAGGATATCAATAATCCATTAGGAATCCATAACTCATGATTACAACAACATCAATCGGAAAATCCCCAATTAACCGAAGTCAACCCCAAGGGTTCTTGGAATAATTCCGAAAATAACCGTTTAAATCCGTAGGAATATATTTATCCAAGTTAGATAATCCATAACTAACATATTCCAATGATAATCCAAGCTTACACGAAGAAATCGGAAGGAAAACCCAAAAATCTGAAATTCTAGATCCAAGAGTTTAATACCTTTGATTCGATGTGATGAAGATGATGAAATGATGATCAATCCGAAAGATGAGCTTGAAGATGATGATTGATGATTACACCTCGAAGAATCCTCTCCGAATCGCTCGAAATCGCCCAAAATTACCGAAGGAATGAAATGAGATGGAAAATGACGAACTCTGACTAAACTGTCCAATTTATACTCGATCCGTGTTAGCGTGCGCTAGCCCTTGTGCATAGCGTGCGCTAACGTGTAATTTGGGTAGTCCAAGACCCCTGTCCGAACACGGTAGCGCTACGTACCTATTTGTAGCGTGCGCTACGGCCATAATACTAGCGTGCGCTAATATCCATTGTTAGCGTGCGCTAGCGAAATATTCGACGCCCGATCGGAGTCCGTAAAACCGTCGCCTCCGACCGACTCGATAGCGTGCGCTACAACCGATTTTAGCGTGCGCTAATATATCCGTTGCGTCGCTAACAACAATGCATAGCGTACGCTATGAATTAACGGTGCGATCCGGTAGCCACCGGACTCAATCGATCCGCCCCTAGCGCGCGCTATTCCACACATATAGCGTGCGCTACTACAACTCGTTAGCGCGCGCTACTTACCACTCGTAGCGTGCGCTACAATTATTCTCACCTGCAGTCCAGTACCTTCTGGACTGCAGCCAAGATAGCCTTAGCGTGCGCTAAAGCTGAGCGGTAGCGTGCGCTACCTATACCCAATTAGCGTACGCTAAAAGGAGTATGTAGCGTGCGCTACTCCTCACGCACAGCTCGCAACGAAAATGACAATGATGATAAACACGGCACAAAACTCCAATCAGATTAGTGATGAATGACGATTGATACACGATACAATTACTCTGAATGATGAATACCATGACTGAATCTGAGTGATAAATGATCAATAATGAAATTACTGAGTACCAATTACTGAATGATAAATACTGAATGATAATTACTGAGTGATAAATACTGGGTATTACAGATTCGACGTCATACACTTCGGCATGAACACGTTCAAGCAAGACAGATCTGGAAAAGATCCGTCTGTCGATGATGTTGGATGTTTTCTTGAGAGAGATGGAAGAGGTCTTAGAAGATGCCATTGTTGATACTCGAAGAAAAGTTAAAAAGGTTTCAAGCAAAAATGCAGTAAACACAGAAAACTTGCAGGCTGTATGCTCAAGAACTCTTACAATATGCAGAAAGCGTAAAGAATCTAAAATGGCATTTTCAGTCCTTTTATAGTGGGCGGCAAAGAAGGGTTTTCAGAGACTGAACGATCAGATTTAAGGGATGGGAACCATTTGTTTAAAATGGACGATCAAGACTGGACTGAGTGTAATCGGTACAACTTATATCCTACTAATTTAATAAAAAATTTGAAAGCATCGCGGCTTGATGATACCAATGTCCAGATGTCGTGTAAATCATTTAATGCAAACGGCTTGTAATGATAACAGGGCACATGGACATAAATATTTTAAAATAAATAACATCATAATTGATTTCCCATTGTATGTGCTCTATCCGTTAAAATACATCGTTCCCCCTTAAAAGGTACATACGGGTTTCAATTCGATACAACATCTTTCAGATTAATGCTGTATTCTTGGGTCGTACGGTATTCCCCCTTAATTATTGCACACTTCAGGTGTAGGATAATTCATATCGCTTGGTTCCTACAGTGCTGTTCTGATGGACTGAGTGTACAGATAACTAACGGTGGATACTGTATTCTTGGGTCTTACAACATTCCCCCTCAATTTGTTGAGTAAAAGCATTAAAAACTTACAGGGAGTCGGGATGTAGCAATCCCAATTCATGTCGAATCATGCATTGCTGTGTCGAGAGGCTTGGTGAAGATGTCGGCTAATTGGATATTTATATGAACTTTTTCCAGCTGAACATCCTTGTTCTCAACATGATTTTTAATGAAGTGATGCTTCATGTGAATATGCTTGGTGCGAGAGTGCAATACAGGGTTGTGAGTGATAGCAATTTCACTCGTGCTATCGCACATAATCGGCATTTCATTGGCTTTAATTCCATAATCTGACAGCTGTTGTTGCATCCAAAGGATCTGCATACAGCAACTACCAACAGCATAGTATTCTGATTCAGCTGTTGAAAGCGAGTTAGCCAATTATTTCTTGCTAAACCAAGATACAAGTCTAGGTCCAAGAAAGTGACAAGTTCCACTTGTACTCTTCCTATCTAGCTTGCAACCTTTGAGATCCGAGTCGCTGTAGCAAGGTTAGTTGAACCAAATATTATATCATCTACATAGATTTGAACCATTAGGAGGTCATCACCTTCCTATATTTTGAACAAGGTCTTGTCCACATCACCTTTCTCGAATCCATTATTGGTTAGATACTGGGACAGGGTCTCATACCATGCTCTAGGGGCTTGCTTAAGTCCATACAGTGCTTTCCTTAGCCTGTATACTAGGTCTTCGCCTTCTGGATTGACAAATCCTTGTGGTTGTTCAACATATACTTCTTCAGCGAGGTCTTCATTTAGGAATGCACTTTTGACGTCCATTTGATATACAATGAAGCTCTTATGGGTGGCAAAGGCTAAAAATATCCTAATGGCTTCTAGTCTGGCTACAGGGGCAAATGTCTCATCGTAGTCTATGCCTTATTCCTGTCTGTAGCCTTGGACGACTAGTCAAGATTTATTCCTGATAATGAGTCCATTTCTATTCTTTTTGTTTCTAAACACCCATTTGGTTCCAATTACTGATTGATGCGTAGGTCTGGATACAAGATACCATATATTGTTTCTTTCGAAACCTTTAAGCTCTTCTTCCATATATGTGATCCAATGAGAATTGTTGAGAGCTTCTTTGGTAGAAACAGGTTTGGATTGGGCTAAGAATACAGCAATAGTGCACATATTAAGTCTTCTAAGCTTGGATTGAGATTTCCATTCAGGAAATGGTGATATCTTAGTATCGGGTTCTTCTTATGCACATAGTACATTTCCTTGTGTACTTTGTATTCTCCTACGGGTAGAAACACCAGCATAAATGTTTCCAATGATCAGCTCTTGCGGGTGATCTCTCAACCATCTTCTGTCGGGTTCTAATTCGGGATCCCGTACTGTATCTTGAGTTGCTGTAGTTTCGGCTTCAGCTTGTACTGCATCGGCTTCATCTACATCGGTTCTTACAGTTGCGAGGTTGATTTCTAGGTCAACGACAGGTTCGATATGAGTTGGCGGATCTATGATGGAAAGTTGTTGGATGTTCTGAGAAAGGTCTTCTACTCCTGTAGGATCATGGTGAGGTTCATCGAACACTACATGAACTGATTCCTCAATTGTTAGCTTCCTTTTATTGAAGATCCTGTAAGCTTTGCTAACAGAGGAATATCCTACAAATATCCCTTCATCCGATTTCTCATCGAAGGTTCTAATTTGATCCTTACCGTTGTTCAAAATGTAACATCTGCATCCAAATATGCGAAAGTACGAAACTAATGGAGTTTTGTTGTTCCTTACCCCGTATGCTGTTTTTTTGTGATGCTTGTTGACGATACAGCGGTTTTGTGTGTAGCACGCTATATTAGTGGCTTCGCCCCAGAAACGCTGTGGCAACTTGCTTGCGGCAATCATTGTCCTTGTTGCTTCCTTCAGCGTCCTGTTCTTTCGCTCGGCAACACCATTTTGTCGAGGTGTACGGGCAGCTGAGTATTCGTGCTGTATCCCATTTTTCGAACAGTATTGCTCTATAAAGAGGTTAGTGAATTCTATACCTCTATCGGAACGAATGGAGACGATACTCGACCCTTTTTCATTTTGAAGTTTTTTCAGGTGCTCGGGGAGCTTTGATGTTTTTTCCTTCTTCTTGCTTAGGAAAATTGTCCAAGCATACCTGGAATAATCATTAACAATAACGAGATAGTATTTCTTACCTCCCAAACTTACCGGGTCTACGGGACCATAGAGATCCATATGTAGCATTTCCAACACCCTGTGGGATGAAAGGTAGGATTTGCTTTTCAGGGTGGTCTTGATTTGCTTGCATTTCTGACAAGGTCCACAAACGCTATCTTTTTGGAATGAAACATTTGGTAATCCTCTAACCATTCACTGTCTGGAGAGTTTGTTGATAGTCTTGAAGTTGATGTGTGACATCCTTTTGTGCCATAACCAGCTTAGATCTGTAGTGCTTTTGGCAACAAAACAAGGAATTGTGGAGCTCGTAGGCATCCATTCAGCAATATACATATTACCTGATCTGCTTCCTGTGAGCACAACTTCTTTGGTCAGGATGTTCTTGACTCTACAGTGATCTATATAGAATTTCACCGAGAACTATTTGTCACAGAACTGGCTAATACTAAGTAGATTGTACTGTAAGCCTTCAACATAAGCTACATCAGTTACTTTGAATTTTCCGACAAGTAGGGTTCTCTTCCCTCTTGTTCTTCCTTTAGATTTATCACCGAAGCGCACTTTTGGACCAAGAACTTCTATGAAATCTGATAGCTTGCTTTTATCTCCTATCATGTGCCGGGAACATCCGCTGTCGAAGTACCAGATGTCCTCCAGAATGTCCTGTAGCAAACAAATTAGGTAGATTTAGATCCCCTTTGATTGTTGGGTCCATGGATGTTAGTGCTTTTAGGTACCCAGATTTTCCTGACAGCAATAGATTTACTGTATGATGGTTTAGGTCCGTAATTGTGATTTCTACGTGGGACATATATGTAGTTGCTATAACCATGATAATTATTATGCATGTAAGATTCAGGGTTATTATTAGTCCAGTACGAATGCCGTCTTGGAGGTGGAGCCATTTTCTTCGGCCTAACAGCTTGCCTTCTGGGTCTCCAGTTGGATTCCCAACGTTTTTGTTGATACTGTGCGGAAACTTGCTGTCACGATGAATGACGAGGCTCCTATATCCAATACCTAGGCGTGCTGTACTGAAAGTACTACCGTGCGGGCCTTTGATATTTGGATATAGCCTTCCTTCTGAACGGCTGTTGGCACTGCTGATATGCTCGGGGAGCATGCTGTTGGATGCGCCATACAGGTATGAATGGCTGGTGATTCCGCTGTCTGGAATAAGACTGAGGTGGCGGAATGGCATCTTTTGTTGTTCGCGGTGCAACGGGTTCCTTCACATGATTCGAAACTTCTTCCAATACAGGAATGGGTTCCACACCCCTGACGAACACAGTACTAGTTTTCCCTTTATTGGAAAATGAGCTGTAACCTAAGCCACTTTTATCATGAGCATGTTGCCCAGTACTTAGAATTTCTTCCATTCTTTTGGATGATTTCTCGAAAGATTTCAGAATGGTCTCAAGTTCTCCTTCTAGTTTTTCGAGAGTTTTTACTTTGGCTTGAAGCAGAACAAAATCATTTGTATTACTTTCACTATGAGATTTAGTCTCACTTAGTTCATGAGCAAGTTGATGATTGCTCTCCATGAGTTTTTCAGACTCGACTTTGCTGCTTTCAAAATCAATAGACATGTCTTCGTAATTTACTTTCAGCAAGTCGTTTTCTTCTTTCAGCTCTAAGTTAGAAAGTTGGAGCTGTATGTTTTCATTTTTCAATGTCTCATGGGCCATTTGAATGGTCTTAAGCTCATTCATCGTGTTTGCAAACGTATGAGATGTATTGGAGGGAATAGCTGAAGTTGAGCTTACCTCATCATCACTATATTCATCTTCCAGAATGTCCTTGGCCATAAAGCACATATAGGCTTTATCTTCGAAATCATCATCAGATGAATCATTGTCAATGACTACCTGAAGACATTCTTCGGATTTATATGGAGCGGGGCGGCTTATGATTCACCAATCACGGGTTTGAGCTTGTTTTTCCAAGCATGTCTTCTTTCATCCTTTTCTTGTTGCTCGCCTTCCAGCAACCTTTGAAATTTGGGATGAGGACATTTATTTGCATAATGTCCAGGTTTCCTGCAATTGTAACACAGGTTGGCATCACTAGAAGAAGTTTCAGTACTTACCTTGTGTACAGGCTTGGGCCTGTATGGAGTTTTTCCCGACTGCTTGATAAACTTCTTGAACTTATGCATGAGGAGAGCCATTTCATCTTGCGACAGGATGTCATCGTCGCTGTCAGCATTCTTATGAGTGGGCTTTGATGAGCTCGGCATGCTGTGTCTTCGATTGGATACAGCGGCTAAGGCTGTAGTCCTGACGGGAGATTCTTCAGCTTTCTCTCTCTTGTCTATATCGTACTCAAATGCTTTAAGGTCAGAAAAGAGATCAAAAGTAGATATGTCACTAAGATTGCATGAGACACGCATAGCTGTGGTCTTAATGTCCCATCGGGCAGGGAGTGATCTGAAATTTTTTTAGGTTTTTCTCCCTTTGAGTATAAATTTTGCCTAATGCTTCAAGTTCACTAACGATGCCAGTGAATCTGAGGTCAAGTTCCTCAAGTGTTTTAGTTGATTTCATTTCAAAAGATTCGAATTGCTCAGTTAATTTTGAAATCTTGTTTTCTTTTGAGAGCTTAGTTCCCTCACAAATTAACTTGAGTTTATCCCAGATATCCTTGGCTGATTTACAGCTCTTTACCTTAGAGAATATGCCTTTGTCAAAGGTGACAAATAACGCATTCTTCGCAACATTGTCGAGGTTGGCGCACTTTATTTCGTCAGAAGTCCATTGTTCGCGCTCTTTTTCAAGCATCTCTGCATGATCCTGGCCTTCAATCCTTGGGGCCGGATTTAGCTTCATAATCTTTATGGGGCCATCCTGTATGACAAAAATCATCTCTTTGTGTATTGCTGCAAGATGAGCCTCCATCCTAATTCTCCAATCATCAAATTCGTTAATAGAAAGCATAGGAACTTTATTGATCAATGATGAATCCATATGAGAGTATAAGGACGAAAACGACTGTTTTATAAAAATAAGTGATTTAAGGATCTGATTCAATAAAAAATACGACTGATTCTTTTTAGAATCAACCGCTCCGATACCAATTGTTGGCCACTAAGTATACAAGATACAGCTTGGAGAGTGTTTTAAACAACAAGCTGTACGGTTTTCAAATCTGAGTGCGTAGCGGAAGTATCGTCAAAGTAAGTTGTTGTAAATATAACAACTAGATATGAAATGTATACTTAAAGATAATCACAAATATTAAAACAGTAGATGCAGAAGGTAATTGACATAGTAATTAAAGTGGTTCGAGGTAAACCCCTCTACGTCCACTGGTCCTCCACACAGGAGTGAAAATGTTTATTATAAATACTACGTACACAACTATGTATTTATAATCAAACCTAATAAGTATATCGTTCACACAGATTGATATAATGATCTTAGCCTTCAACCGTTCACACAGATTGGTTTGAGCTTTCACTTGACTAGCTTCTTCACACATAGTTCCGAAGCTTCGTCACTTCAATGCAAGTCCGTCACACACAGTTCGGGAAGAACAAGGATTCTCGGTCCACACAGGGCTGATGGGTTTGTTCAAGGGCTAGAACAATATTTGAACAACAAGTTTGACTTTTTTGAGCTTTTAGCTGATGATGTGTTCACAGTTTTGAGCACTGTATATCTCTTCTTTCAGAATAGCAGAATGCCTTGGGAGATATGTTTGCTCTGAATATTCGTGTAAGCACTTGTTTCACTTGCGTATAAGTTCGATCGTTTGTTCGTTTGTTTGTGTGTGTTTAGATCTTCAAAGGCTGGGGATATATATAGCTTTCTGAAATATATCCGTTGATATAAATCCGTTGAGCAAAGATTCCGTTCCAACGGGATGATGTGTTTGAATAAAACACGATCCGGATTTTGCTCTAGA
Organism: Orobanche coerulescens; assembly: GCA_033398695.1. Lineage (NCBI taxonomy): Eukaryota > Viridiplantae > Streptophyta > Magnoliopsida > Lamiales > Orobanchaceae > Orobanche > Orobanche coerulescens. The sequence goes on along the minus strand of CM065811.1, from coordinate 89,973,137 downwards.
TTGAAGATCTCTGACGATTTGGTATTTAAATACTTTATCCTTTAGTATTTAAATATATCTTATCAAATGGGACTTTGACTTAGTGAATGACAGAGATTACTTCTTGTCCTGTTTGGATGCTGTATGGAACGATAGCTGTATTGTCGATTCGAGACAGCTTCCATACTTAGTCTTTATAAGACTCCTTCGCTGTATGATTGATTTTGTATGCTAGGGCTACGAGAAGTCTTCGATACAGGTTGATATCTTTTGATCATTTTTTCGATACATCTGCTTGCTATATGCTGGATTGGCATATTTGTCAAAACATTCTGTCTTGATCTTTTCGATACAGGGATTGTTATCCCAACAAATCATAAATACATTTTCCCCATTTAAGTGTAATACCCGGATAATTGTTATGTATTTGAACCTTGGTGTATTTGACTATGCCATATAATCAATCGAAGTATGATTTTCCATACCCATAATACAGTATTCATGAGTGTATGATGTGAAGGATTTTAAATTATGCAAGTATCTGCATGCAATTAACGTACGCTAATTATATGCTAGAGTACACTATAATGTGCGGATTAATGTACGTTAAGCTAGGCCCTAGCGTATGTAACGAGCAGTCAACCACGTGGGGTGGGTAGGTGAGTGAGGAGACCAGATCGCGGATCTTTGTCCGGATGTCTCGCATGAACCTGGACGGCTTTTGGAAAAGTGAAGTCAACAATGTTTAGCGTACGCTGCACGGTGTGTTAACACACGCTAAGGCATCATTTAGTGTACGTAACGAACTCGATAGCGCACGCAAGGCTGAGGGAAGATTGAGTTTGTAAACTCGTTAGCGTACACTAAGCATATTTATAGTGTATGCTAATTGCTATTCTCTAAAATAGGCCATCACCCTCATTTCATTTCTCACTTTACCCTTCGTCCATTATCCGACTTTTACAACTTGGAGAGCTAACCTCATGACATCACCCCTCATTGTAGCCTCTGAATGTGATTGTTGAAGACAAGGAGCATTGGAGATTAGTGTTCAAGCATCCGGTGTTGAGTTCCACCAAGTGTTTTGCTGTTTTCCTTTCGTATTAAGGTATGTGATGGTTTACCAACCTGGAGTTCTTGTTCTTAGTGATGATTATGGGCATGCTACCGAGACTATTGAGTTTATTATGAGCATTGTGAATCGAACAACAAGTTTAGGAGGATTGGATTGGTTGAACTTGTAATATCCGAAATCTCAGAGTAAATTTTTCGCGTAATTGGATTAATTTTGGAAGTAAAATATTTTGGTAAAAGTTAATTGGATGAAAATTGTATTAATTTTTTAGAAGGCAAATATTGTCCTATGTTGATTATGTGATGTTTGTTTTGTTGTTCTGAACGGTTGTTCGTTCAACATGTCGAGAGGTCGAGGCCGAGGATGTGGTCGTGGTAGTGGTTGTAATCAGGAGCATGAGAGGGCGACTCGCTCGTTGTCGAGCGCCAATCAGCCTACTACAGATGGTTGAAATGACCAGTCGCGTGATCAGGGGCAATCAGCCAGAGGTAATGTTGACAATGGTGCCACCACCATCATTCATTAGGTGGTTCGAAACAATTGTTCCTACTAGTGCAATTGGCATTTTGTTAGACGAGTTATGAGCTTGGATGTGTTACTTGAACTTGAAGCGTGGTTTCAGGACGTCTGATCAATTTTGAAAATTTTCCTAACTTTTGGAGCGTTTATCTACCAACTCATACGTCTTCACTTCAATTCCTCATGATCATATGTATGTGTATTTCCTTGACCCGTATCCCAGATACTTGCTTAGTTTGTACCCTTCATTTCGAGGATTGTCGCATTCATTCATTGCTCGTGATGTTTTGGAAGCTGAGCAAAGTGGTTGTTTTTCTTTGTTTATACTACCGCTCCCTATTTTTACGGGGGTAGAATGATAATCCTATTTTTTATTTTTCTCATACCTTTTCAAATTCTAGCGACTTGCTTGTGCTCATCATGATTTTTAGGACATATTTTTTTATTATATTTTGTGAAACAAATGAGTTTCGTGATCATTTTGAATTATTCCATGATCTTACTATTTTCGACATTCTCGGTATAATTATCCTCCGAGCCTATTTTCCGGTATTCCGAATGGTTGTTCATCGGAGTTGCGCAGTAGAAGCCGTATTTCTTTCTACCCTTTTTGTTTTCGGGTGAATTTGAAAGTTGTTCCGGAGTAATCCGAAGATGATATGATTTTTTTTATTTTTCGTGTGAATATCAATTTCGGTTGATCTAGTTCATAATGGTTAGTTGTTCCCATAAGTTCATTTATATACGTTCAGTCGTGCTATGAACTTGCGCACTTAAGTTTGGTCGCAAAACTTATTTTTCAAACATTTGGGTCATCTCGGGATTTTATTAAATTTCGTAGCATTCATTTTCGAAACCATATTCCTAAATTTTGATTCACCATGCTCGTAGATATAATTGGTGCTTAGACTCGTGTATTGGATTCGAGTCATATTGTAGGATCCGATGAGATTATTGTAGCCGAGAAGGTTACGTATGAAGAGAAGACGCGTTCGAGTTACACCGAACTTATTACTTCATGAGTTTCGGGACGAAACTTCCTTTTTGAGGGGAACAATGTAATATCCATATTTTTCTCTTTTTTTAAAATATACATTTGGGTGCTTTTCCAATTTTTGACGACTCGCTTGTAACGGCTTCGATATTCAAAACTATCTCGTTCTACATTTTTACCATATGACCGAATCTCGGAACCCGATAGTACTTGTTTTTCCTTGGTTGTCTATCGTTCCATGTTTTAAGTTTCGGGACAAAACTTATTTTTAGGGGGGTAAAATGTAATACCCGATTTCTTTGTTCCAGTTTCGTTGAATTTTTCTACGGTTTAGCGGATGGTTGTTGTCCATGTCTTTAGGATCATGTGCCATATATGGGTGTACACTATTTTGACATGTGTTTGGTTGCAATTCAGATCGTTGCGTGAGTTTTGGTTCATTGTAGTGTAGCGCACGTAACTAAGTGGTGTAGCGCGTGCTACTGTGCTGCGGTTAGCGTACGCTACGGGGATGGTAGCGCACTCTAACTGGCAGTACGGAGGCAGTCCAGGAGCCAATGGACTGGTACTGGGGTCCCGATAGCACATGCTATCGCTTGTGGTTAGCGCACGGTATCATGTGTTTTAGCGCACGCTATTGTCCTTATTAACGCACGCTACCTGGAAAGTGCAAAACTGTCCAAAAGGTACTGGACTGGGTCGATAGGTCTCGTTAGTGTAATACCCATACTTTATATAAATTGTTTGCTCTCACGTTCCTTCATTATTATCGCTCTGTAAGCACTTTTTGAGATGTTGTTGTTGATTTTAGAATTTCGTGCCTTTCAGATCATATTCGTATTCTTTGGACCTTTTGGTGATGTTTTGAGACAGGCAGATAGCGTACACTATGCCTAAGCTAATGCACGCTATTTCTATTGAGCAGCGCACGCTAGCTTTGAGTCTTAGCGAACGCTAACAGTACGGGCTCGGCAGAGGCAGTAGCTAATTCTGCCCTCTGGACTAGCACTTAGCGCACGCTAGGCATTGGCTAACGCACACTATTCGTGTTGAGTAGCGCATGCTAGCATCACCCGTAGTGCACGCTAATGGGCTGAGTCGGCAGGGGCAGTGGGGTGTTTCTATTTTCTGGACTAGCAGTTAACACACGCTAGTTCTGCGCTAGCACACGCTATAGGTGTTGCATAGCACGCGCTAGTGCCCAGATATAGCGCATGCTAACGAGTTTGAGCAGTGAGTTGGAACTTTGGCATGATACCAGTTAGCACATGCTAAGGTGTGGTAGCGCGCGCTTACAACGCAGGTCAGAAGCTACTAGACTACCGGGTGACCCCGCTAGCGCACCCTAGCCCTATATTTTAGTGTACACTAACCGGGCGCAGTATATAAGTGAGGATCAACCTCCTTCTTCATCATTTTTCATCTTTTTCACTCATTTTCGACGGGAGAATGTGAGAAGGCGATTTGGGGGCGATTTGGGGCGATCTTTCATCAACTATCATCATCTTTAGTTGAATAACAAAGATTACAAAACATCTAATCTGTTTCTACCTTCCAAATCAAGGTAAATTCCTTAGAACCCTAGTTTTGAGAATTTTTGGGGATTTTCTTCGATTTGTCCGATTTATCTATTTTGGAGCTTGAGATATTTGAGATTATGATGTATCTACCCCGTACCCACGTTTCCCCTACAATTATATGGATGTTTATGTATCTTATTCGGACTTGAGAGGGTTTGGATGATTTCCAAACCTCTAGGTGATTATCCTTGTAGTTTCGTGAATCATAGGCGGGTTTCGGGAGTATGTTCGTGTGATTAGAGTATGGATTATTGATTATCGTATTCCTTACGAATATTTTATGTGCCAGAAGTGGGTTCTTGGACCTACCAAACTTGTGTTCTTTCCTTCCGATTCTCGATGTCTCAAGGGCAACTATATGTTTATGATTGTACGTTCTCGACTTTGAAAGTAAGGTATATGAATGGCATGATTATATATATTCACTCTGGGATGGGTCCTCTGAGGGTTCCGTAGCTTTTGGTGCGGTTCCCCGAATATTTTAGGTTAACCACTCTAGGAGGGTCCGACGTGGCCTCTGAGGGTTCCGTTGCCTTTAGTGCGGTTCCAGGTTAATCACGTATATATTGAAATGTAATCCTATGAGATTTAGTTATTCCAGAATACTAGTCTTGGGTTGATGAAATGATGATTACATTTACTTTATTGTCGAGAAGTATTGTGTTTCATATTAGATATACTTGTACTAGCTATTCGAAGGCTAGCCCCTTTATGGGGGAAAATACCTTTCATGTATTTCAGGATCCAGGAGAGCGGATAGGCACGTACCGGGTCGGCATGAAGATGATGGGCAAGTGTGATACTGTGTCTTGTCACTGGTTATGTTTTGTATTTCCCCCATTCAGTGATGTTGTACTTGAATGGTTATGAGTACTCGAGTACTCTTTTTGGTTTTCTTGATGTTTTGACCTGTGTTGCCATGGGATTGATTCTGGATGTGTCGTATTCGGTTTTATTCGGTATTTTCTTGAGTGCCAACTTTATTGTTCTCCATTTGATTATGCTTGGACCTTATCGGTCAAAGTTCATGGTTCCGCGTGTGAATAGTCCTGTGGGTCCCACGGTGGGGCTCATGGCGCTGTAATATACGCTGAATAACTTGGGGGTGTTACAAAATATGGTATCAGAGCTTAGGTTTATGGATACCTAGGCTGTCGGTATTTTGGGTCGATTGAGTTATCGTTTGTCTACAGTATCACTACTTTTCCATCATCACAGTGCGACCGGTATTTGTAAGACCTCTTACTCTTCTGGTGTTTCCTTAATCGCTTTGCTTTTGATTTGGTATTTTTGGGAATCGGTCACTCCGATGACGTGCAATTTGAATTGTACTTACATACTTTGTGTGTCCTTCAGAATGTCTGCTGACAAGGGACATAGGCGAGGCCGTGGCCGTGGATGCGGACGAGGACTTGGCGCTGCCGCTTCCCTCAGTTCCATTGTGGTTTCGACTACCCCTAGTTTATCTAACTCAGTGCATCCCTATACCGAGGGTCAGCACGACCAGTCGACCGGTCAAGGGAATAATGCAGATATTGGAGTTACGAATCTCCTTCAACAATTGGGTAATCAGATGACTATCCTGGCCCAAGCTGTTCAGCTGAATAATCCTAACCTGACATCGGATGCTTTGCTTCATAATGTGGTCCGTATGCATCCTCTGCAGTTCAGCGGTGCTACCGACCCAATGGGTTGGTGTTGGAACATTTTGTTCCATACATAAATTAAAAGTGTTTTGATGATTAAAGTCTATAAACAAAACAAAACAACGAAGAGGCGAAGCAAGCATCGAAGGAAAACAAAGTACAAAATGCTGGAGAAAATCGAAGTTAACGTACATAAAGGAGTAAGAATAACGTACGTAATATAAAGCTATTAACATACGTAAGAGATGCATATTAATGTACGTAACACATGTTCAAACCAAGTGAACGTTGGATGAGTCAAAGTCAGAAAAGTGGCAACGGACACATGACGTCAGCACTGACGTATAGCTTAACGTACGTAATGGAGTATATGCTAACGTACGTAACCAATATGACGAAACTCCCTGGACTGGATTGTGAAGAGGCTAACGTACGTAACCCATGGAGGTTAACGTACGTAATCAAGCTTACATACCTAACCAGAGTTACATAGCGTACGTAATGCAGTGTGCAGCAGCTAACGGCTAGTTTGTTGATGGAGCCTATAAATACCAAGGAGATGGTATTGATTCAACACAACAACTTCAAGCATACTACACATTCATCTGAGATTGATATTCATTGTATTGTTGTTGTAATATTGAGCTTACATTGAGTGATTGAGTGTTATACACAAAATCATACACAAGTGGTAAAAGAAAAGATACGATTGGATTCGGTGTTATTAGGATCAAGGATCCGGCATTATTAGAATCACAATCGCTATCTAAGTGAGGTTTATCTAGTACCCATAGAAAGCTAGAGAGGTTTATTCCTTGTCCTACGAAAAGGAAAATGTTTTAACTTGGACCGACATAAAGACAAGTACGAGTGGTTTATCACGGACCAATAGAAGACGTGATTGTAACGGTTATCCCTCAACCGATAGAAGAGAGGTGCAGAGGTTTTTATCTTGAACCTATAGAAAAAGATACTGAGAGAGGACGTAGGCTCGTTTATAGCCGAACCTCTATAAATCCGTGCATCATTTAATTTCCGCATTTTATTTTACGCTTCCACAACACGGAGCAATATCCGATCTTGTACCCAACAATTGGTATCAGAGCGGTACTCCAATACATGGCTTAACATCCGAGGAGAAAAAGATCCAATGGCGTTTCAATTTGCTCCTGTCGAAGGCCTTGCTCTTAACCGACCACCATTCTTTGATGGCTCAAATTATTTGACATAGAAGAAAGATATGTCAATCTTTATTCGTGCCTATGATATAGAGATTTGGAAGATTATTTGCCTTGGCCCGAAAGTTCCTCTCAAATCCGACGGTACAACCAAATCTTTCGAAGAATACGACGATGCCGATTGGAAAAATGACCATCTAAATTGTAAGGCTACTCAACTCTTATTTTGTGCCTTAAATCCGGAAGAGGTCAATCAAATCTCATCGTGTGAGAGTGCGAAAGAAATATGGAAAATTATAGAAATCACACACGAAGGAACGACTCAAGTTAAGGAGACGAAAATCAATATGCTTCTCCATGATTACGAGTTATTCATGATGAAAGGTGACGAGTCCATCACCAATATGCTCGACCGATTCTCGGTCATCACAAATGCACTTGCTTCATTTGGTAAACCATTATCTAGTAGTGAAAAAGTCAATAAAATTTTAAGATCACTACCTAGCGAATGGGACGGCACCGTGACTGCGATTATGGAATCTAAAGATCTCAACACGCTTGATTTTAGCACCCTCGTTGGTTCGCTAATTAATTATGAGATCGTGTTAAAATCACGAAGTGTCAAGCCGAAACCGAAGGAATGATCGTTAGCCATGAAGGCTAAGATATCGAGAAAGAAAGAAGAAATCCCGGTGGAAGAAAGCGACGAAGAAGCGGCATATTATGCCAAGAATATTAATAAATTCCAAACCTTATTAAACCGGAGGAAGAAGGATATGTCGATCGAAATGAAGAAATTCGACAACTCTTGTCGACAATGTGGAAAACCAGGCCACTTCGCTAAACATTGCCGTGCTAAACCCAAAAAGGAGGTCCTCGTGGAAACATGGAGCGATGAAGACATGGAGCGATGAAGACAAAGGAGGTCCACTTCGCTAAACATTGCCGTGCTAAACCCAAAAAGGAGGTCCTCGTGGCAACATGGAGCGATGAAGACGAAGACGACGAATTTATCGATCAAAATAATCTCGCTCTCATGGCCCGAAGTTCGTTCGACGACAGCGACGTCGAAAGCCAAGTAAGTACATCCTCCCGCGATGAACTTTTTGATGCATTTGAATTATTGCACACGGATTTTCAAAACGCTTTATCCGAAATCAAATCCCTTAAGTCTAAAATTAAATCTTTGGAAATTGAAATTCCAAAATTATCGAGAAGGGAAAATTTGTTGAAATTGATCATTCAAAGTGTATTGAAAATGAAAATATTTTGAAGGATGATCTCGCTAAAATTCAAACCGAGCTTAAATCTTTGACAAAAAAATTCTCGTGTGGAAACGAGAAATTTGAACAAATGCTTGGTGTTCAAAAGTTTACTTTGAATAAAGAGGGGTTAGGATTCAAAACACGTTCGAAAAACGAATTCATTAATTTCAAAATACCCCATTGCGAAAAGTGTTTAAAAATCGGGCATCATATTTCAAATTGTAAAAGCCGTAGACGAACGATTAAAATTAAGAAAATTTGGGTTCCTAAAGGAACAATTATTTCAAATATCGTTTACGTCTCGAAACAGAAACCAACTATCGGTTGGATCTCCAAAAATTAATTTTGATATTTTACAAAGGGGGAGATAATACTTTCAGGAGGAGTATATTTTTTGAAAAACGGGTACTCATGCATTTATCATAAATTAGCATCATGCATATTTTACATTTATTGCATATTTTTATTCATTTGGTATTTTATTGCACTTTTTGATGAATACAAAAGGGGGAGAGATAGGATAATGGAGAAATAAGTTGAAAATGGGATTAACCTTGAAAGGGGGATAAAAATAGAAGAAAATCGAAAACATACAAAAAGAATTGGAAAAACGAAGGAGTTGAAAAATAAAAAGGAGAAGTCGAAAATAACATGAAAAGAAAAATGAGGAGACGTCGAAAAAGACGATGAAAAATTTGAAAATGAGAAAAGAAAAGGAAAAAATAAAGAAGGAGTCGAAAAATAAATGGGAGAAGAACTAACGAAAAGGACAAAGTCGAAAACTTTGGTCTGTACACATATACATATATTTGTATTTTTGCAGGTAAATCCCATTGACGAAGTTTTGTTTTGTAATCATCAAAAAGGGGGAGATTGTTGGAACATTTTGTTCCATACATAAAATAAAAGTGTTTTGATGATTAAAGTCTATAAACAAAATAAAACAACGAAGAGGCGAAGCAAGCATCGAAGGAAAACAAAGTGCAAAATGCTGGAGAAAATCGAAGTTAACGTACGTAAAGGAGTAAGAATAATGTACGTAATATAAGGCTATTAACGTACATAAGAGATGCATATTAACGTACGTAACACATGTTCAAACCAAGTGAACGTTGGACGAGTCAAAGTCAGAAACGTGGCAACGGACACATGACGTCAGCACTGACGTATGGCTTAACGTACGTAATGGAGTATATGCTAACGTACGTAACCTATATGACGAAACTCCCTGGACTGGATTGTGAATAGGTTTACGTACGTAACCCGTGGAGGTTAACGTACGTAATCAAGCTTACGTACGTAACCAGAGTTACATAATGCAGTGTGCAGCAACTAACGGCTAGTTTGTTGATGGAGCCTATAAGTACCAAGGAGATGGTATTGATTCAACACAACAACTTCAAGCATACTACACATTCATCTGAGATTGATATTCATTGTATTGTTGTAATATTGAGTGATTAAGTGTTATACACAAAATCATACACGAGTGGTAAAAGAAAATATACGATTGGATTCGGTGTTATTAGGATCAAGGATCCGGCATTATTAGAATCACAATCGCTATCTAAGTGAGGTGTATCTAGTACCCATAGAAAGCTAGAGAGGTTTATTCCTTGTCCTACGAAAAGGAAAATGGTTTAACTTGGACCGACACAAAGACAAGTACAAGTGATTTATCATGGACCAATAGAAGACGTGATTGTAACGGTTATCCCTCGACCAATAGAAGAGAGGTGCATAGGTTTTTATCTTGAACCTATAGAAAAAGATACTGAGAGAGGATATAGGCTCGTTTATAGCCGAACCTCTGTAAATCCGTGCGTCATTTAATTTCCGCATTTTATTTTATGCTTCCGCAACACGGCGCAATATCCGATCTTGTACCCAACAGTTGGGAGAATTGGCTAGCTGAATTGGAGAAAATGTTTGAAGCGGTTGATTGTCCGGAAGTAAGGAAGGTACCGATTGCTCAGTACTTCCTTACCAAGGAAGTCGCGACTGGGTGGAAATTTATTTAGCCACATGATCATGCTGCTACATGGAGAGAATTTAAAGAGCTACTGGATGCTGAGTTTTGTCCTTGGCCAGTACAAGAATGCAGAATCCGAGCCTTTTTCGAGGCTAAGCCGCAGAGCATTCCAGTCTTGCAGGCGATAGTAGAATACAACCAACAGCTGATCCATGTGAAGAATAAAGTGCGGGATGAGCGTGACAAGATCCGCTACTTTGACATGCAGATGAATATGGATTTACGGTGTTTCATGGCCAGGTTTGCTTGCACTACTTTGCAGGAATACCAAGACAGGGCTTTGGCATATGACATGTTAAGTCCTAACAATGATACCACTGAAGAGTTGAAGAAACAAAAAACTGTTGGTAACTTTTCTGGCTCTAAGGGTGGCGACTTCCAGAGATCTTAGGCGGCTAACCATTCTGCAGGGCAGTCATCACGTTCTGCTAGAGGGAAGAAGAGTTTTCATTCTGCTCCGGGCACCTCAACTCGCCCGGTAACCTGTTTTCATTGTGGTCATCCAGGCCACATCAATCTACAGTGCAACTTCCCACCACTGATGTGCCACACTTGTGGACAGATGGGACACACGGCAGTTTATTGCCCTGAACAGGATTGGGCTTTGGACACTCGGGCTTCTGCCCTAGCGCCTATAGATTAGAGTATGAATCAACCAGTTAGTCAGTCACAGCAGAGTTACGGCAGAGGCCGGGGACGGAGTCAGAACGCTAGAGGGGGAGATTATATCGTCGGTTCGGCACACCCACGAGTCTATGAGATGCATCGAGCAGATGAAACCGATGTGGTGGTGGCCTCAGGTACCATTCATATTTTATCCCATCTAATTCGTGTACTTTTTGATTCGGGTGCTACACATTCTTTCATCTCTTTGGAGTGTGTACGCCGTTTGAATATAAATTGTATGACTGTTTGCGATCCTTTCATTGTGAAACTACCTAAAGGGGATAGAATCGTGGGGAATCGGGAGATTATAGATTTTCCAGTGAACATAACTGATATTGATTGGTTTTCGAACTTGATTGTGGTTGATATCGAGGGCGAGGATGTGATCCTCGGTGAGGACTGGCTTGACGGTCACCAATCGATTATGAATTACCGCACTAAGATTATCACTATAATGACCAAATATGGTTCCGAGTACTCATTCATGGGGCGAAAATCGGGCCAACCTAAGTTACTTATCAGCGCCATGAAGGCCATAAAACTCTTGAATAAAGGTTGCACAGGATATTGGTGTTATGCCTTGAAGTCGGGAGGATACAGAGTTGTATTCTCTTTGATTCCAATTGTTAATGAGTATCCATATGTTTTTCTAGATGACCTCCCAGGATTACCGCCGGATCGAGAGATAGAATTTCTGTAGATCTAGAGCCTCTGTGGCTCCGATTTCTAAGGCGCCTTATTGGATGGCACCTTCTGAGATGCAAGAATTGAAGAATCGGTTGGGAGAACTATTTTAGAAAGGATACATTAGACCGAGCACTTCCCCTTGGGGCGCCCCTATTCTTTTTGTAAAGAAGAAGGATAGTTCACTACGTTTATGCATTGATTACCGTAAACTAAACAAAGTAACCATCAAGAACAAGTATCCATTGCCTTGTATAGATGATTTATTTGATCAGTTGTAAGGAGTGGCAGTATTCTCGAAAATTGATTTGAGATCAGGATACTACCATCTCCGAGTGAAAGAGTCCGACGTTTCGAAGACTGCGTTTCGGACGAGATACGGACATTATGAATTTTAGTCATGCCTTTTGGATTGACTAATGCATCGACAGTATTGATGCAACTAATGAACAAGATATTCATCGAGTACCTGGACAGATGTGTGGTTGTCTTCATTGATGACTTCTTGGTTTATTCTCGGGATAAGGAGGAGCATGCCCGGCACTTGCGTTTGATACTAGATGTGTTGAAAGCCGAACAACTCTATGCGAAATTCTCTAAATGTGAGTTCTGGTTGAAAGAAGTTATGTTTCTCTGCCATGTGGTTTCCGCCGAAGGGGTTCGTGTAGACCCGCAGAAGATTGAGGCAGTGCTAGATTGGGCACCGCCTAATAATGTTAAGGAAGTTCGTAGCTTTTTGGGTCTTGCTGGGTATTACCGTCGGTTTGTCGAGGGGTTCTTGAAACTCGCTCGGCCGCTAATGCAATTACTCCAAAAGACAAAAAAGTTTGTTTGGACTGCTGAGAGACAGCAGAGCTTCGATGAGCTGAAGAGACATTTGACCTCAGCGCCGATTTTAGCTTTACCACAGGGAATGAAGGATTTATAGTTTATAGCGATGCTTCAGGACAAGGGCTTGGATGTGTACTTATGCAGCACGATAGAACGATAGCTTTTGCGTCACGATTTGGAATTGGTCGCAATCGTCTTCACACTTAAGATTTGGCGGCATTATTTGTATGGCTCTCTATGTCGGAATTATACCGATCACAAGAGTTTGAAGTATATTTTCAGTCAGAAAGATCTGAATATGAGGCAGAGACGTTGGTTGGAATTGATCAAGGATTACGATTTAGAAATTCTTTACCATCCGGGAAAGGCCAATGTCGTCGCGGATGCTTTGAGCCGCAAATCGGCATCGCTTCAGATGCTCGAGGTTCTTACATCTCAGACAAAGATTCGTCCGGATTTAATCGAGCAAGGAATTATAGTTTGGCTTCAAAGAGTGCAAGGACAGTTGTGCACTCTCGAAATTACTTCGTCCTTGGTTGACGACATTAAAGGGAAACAATGGAGTGACCCAATGACCTCTCAACTGAAAGAAGATGTAATTAAAGGAAAAGCCCCTGGTTTTATAGTCCATGAGAATAGTATTCTGAGATTTCAGGGCAGTCTTTGTGTTCTGAATGATCTAGAGTTGAGGCAGAGAATTCTCCGAGAAGATCATGCTACGCCTTACTCAATCCACCCCGGAACGAGTAAGATGCACAAGGACTTGAAGCGGAATTTTTGGTGGAATAATATGAAGAAAGATGTGACAGAGTTTGTATTACAATGCTTGACGTGTCAACAAGTCAATATTGAACATCAATGGCTGGCAGGGTTGTTGAAGCCGCTTCCCATTCCCGACAGGAAGTGGGAAGATATATCTTTGGATTTTATCACTAGGATGCCTAGAACTAGAGCCGGAATGAATATGATTTAGATAATCATCGATCGGTTAACCAAATCTGCACACTTCCTAGGTATTAAGGATACTTGGGGACCGGAGAGATTGGCTCGAACATTTATAGCCGAGATTGTGAGATTGCATGGTGCCCCTCAAACCATTGTTTTCGATCGAGATGGTCGATTCATATTGCATTTTTGGCAAGCCGTCCATCATGCTTTGGGCACCGAGTTGAGATTGAGCATGTCTTTTCATCCTCAATCAGACGGTCAGACTGAGTGGACGATTCAGACATTGGAGGATATGTTGCGGGCCTGTGCCCTAGACTGGATTATGATTGGGAACTTCATTTGTCGTTGATCGAGTTTGCCTAAAATAATAGTTGGCATGCATCGATCAAAATGACACCTTTCGAGTCACTTTATGGTAGGTGGTGTAGATCACCATTATGTTGGGACGAGGCTTCGGAGCTATTATCCGAGACCGGTTACTGACTGCCTAGAGCGTCAGAAATCTTATGCTGATACTCACCATCGACCTTTGGAATTAGAAGTGGGAGACCATAGTCTACTCAAGGCTTCGGGAAAAAGGGTAAACTTAGTCCTTTGTTTATCGGGCCATTTGAAATTTTGGACAGGGTTAGAGATTTAGCATATCGCTTGGCGTTGCCTCTGGCTTTGAGTCATGTCCATAGTGTTTTTCATGTTTCTTAATACGTGCCAGATCCAAGTCATATTATCGACTATAGTGAGATTGATGTAGCCGAGGATGTTACCTTCCCAGAGAGATGGGTGAAGATCCTAGAATGTCGTGAGAAACAGCTTCGGTAGAGAAGATGCGATCGGAATACCCTGAACTTTTTATTTCTTAAGTTTCGGGATGAAACTTCATTTTAGAGGGGGAGAATGTAATACACATACTTTATATGAATTGTTGGCTCTGAGGTTCCTTCACTATTGTCGCTCTGTAAGCACTTTTTGAGATGTTGTTGTTGATTTTAGAGTTTCATGCCTTTCGGGTCATATTCGTAAAGTTTGGACCTTTCGGCGATGTTTTGAGACAGGCAGATAGTGTACGCCAGGCCTAAGATAACGCACGCTATTTCTGTTGAGTATCGCACGCTATCTTTGAGTCTTAGCGCACGCTAACGGTCTGGGCTTGGCAGAGGCAGTAGCTAATTCTGCCTTCTGGACTAGCAGTTAGCACACGCTAGGCATTGGCTAACGCACGCTATTCATGTTGAGTAGCGCGCGCTAGCATCACCCGTAGCGCACGCTAATGGGCTGAGTCGGCAGGGGCAGTGGGGTGCTTCTATTTTATGGACTAGCAGGTAACGCACGCTAGGTCTGTGCCAGCGCACATTATAGGTGTTGCGTAGTGCGCGCTAATGCCCAGATATAGCGCATGCTAGCCGTTTTGGGCAGTGGGTTGGAACTTTGGCATGATACCAGTTAGCACATGCTAAGGTGTGGTAGCGCGCGCTAACGTCGCAGGTCAGAAGCTACTGGACTACCGGGTGACCCCGTTAGCGCACGCTAGCCCTGAATTTTAGCGCGTGCTAACCGGGCGCTGTATATAAGTGAGGGTCAACCTTGTTCTTCGGCATTTTTCATCTTTTTATCTCATTTCCGACGGGAGAATGGGAGAAGGCAATTTGGGGGAAATTTGGGGAGATCATTCATCAACTATCATCATCTTTGGTTGAATAACAAAGATTACACAACATCTAATCCGTTCCTACCTTCTAAATCAAGGTAAATTCCTTAGAACCCTAGTTTTGAGAATTTTTGGGGATTTTCTTAGATTCGTCCGATTTATCCATTTTGGAGCTTGAGATCTTTGAGATTATGATGTATCTACCCCGTACCCACATTTCCCCTACGATTATATGGATGGTTATGTATCTTATTCGGACTTGAGAGGTTTTGGATGATTTCTAAACCTCTAGGTGATTATCCTTGTAGTTTCGTGAATCGTAGGCAGGTTTCAGGAATTTTTTTGTGTGATTTGAGTATGGATTATTCATTATCGTATTCCTTACGAATCGTTTAGGTGCCGGAAGTGCGTTCTTGGACCTACCAAACTTGTGTTCTTTTCCTTCCAATTCTCAATGTCTCAAAGGGAAGTATATGTTTATGCTTATACGTTCTCGGCTTTGAAAGCAAGGTATATGAATGGCATGATTGTATATATTCACTCTGGGATGGACCGACGGGTACTCTGAGGGTTCCGTAGCCTTTGGTGCAGTTCCGCGAATATTTTGGGTTAACCACTCTAGGAGGGTCCGACGGGGCCTCTAAGGGTTCCGTTGCCTTTGGTGTGGTTCCACGGTTAATCACGTATGTATTGAAATGTAATGCTATGAGATTTAGTTATTATGGAATACTAGTCTTGAGTTGATGAAATGATGATTACATTTACTTTATTATCGAGAAGTATTGTGTTTCATATTCGACATACTTGTACTAGCTATTCGACGGCTAACCCCTTTATGGGGGAAATACCTTTCATATATTTCAGGATCTAGGAGAGCGGATAGGCACGTACCGGGTTGGCATGAAGATGATGGGCAAGTGTGATGCTGTGTATTGTCACTAGTTATGTTTTGTATTCTCCCCATTCAATGATGTTGTACTTGAATGGTTATGAGTACTCGAGTACTGTTTTTGTTTTTCTTGATGTTTTGGCCTGTGTTGCCATGGGATTGATTATGGATGTGTCGTATTCGGTTTTATTGGGTATTGTATTGAGTTCCAACTTTATAGTTATCCATTTGATTATGCTTAGACCTTATCGGTTAAAGTTCATGGTTCCGTGTCTGAATAGCCTTGTGGGTCCCACAGCGGGGCTCACGACGCAGTAATATACCCTGAATAACTTGGGAGTGTTACAGTTAGTGCACGCTAACGACTGTAGTGTAACACCCCAAAAGACGGCTATTACAGTGTCGTGGACCCCACACTGGGACCCACCAGGCGATACAAAAATACAGATTAAATGTGTGATACCGAATCACAATAAATAGTCATTACTCCGATTAGGAGTTTATAAATAGTATGGCCAATGGCCTTAACATACACAGGATCCAAATACAAGTACAAACCATATGGAGATGGAATATACTTTAAATAACAATACAATCGGACAATAGTCTAAATGAAGCGGAAAATAACATTACACGGTTTGAACATAACCGGACAACAAAAGACTTGGGGACCCCGAACTAGTATCCTTCAAACCCTTCGCCGTCACCATGCTCTTCCCGTGCCTTGCCTTTGCCCCGACCTAAAATACAACACAAGTCTTTCACCCAAAACACAGGGTCAGATATACATGATAAATGATTCTCCAGACATTATACAATTCACATATATTAGATCTCAGAGAAAACATCCTGACTATCGAACATACCCCTCGGGCGTATGAACAATCAGTCACAAACCGTCGAACATATCCAATAATACATGGACTATGAATGATCAAACAATATGGCGCAAGATGGACATCACAATACGCCCGATCCGGAAATGTGTCCGTGTACATGTCCACCCCGTATACGGAATTCAGAATATACGTGTGACAATATACCTAATTAGCCTCACGAACTACGTCTCGTGTGCACAGTCCAATACGGAAACATCCACGTATGACTATATATGTGCCTGGCTAAAAATCCTACACAATAACCAATCGGCACGCAGATATGATTCCAGATATGTCACGATACAACATGACAACGAATTAATAAATCAAATATCCGATTAAGGTTCAAGAAACTCACCGAAGTCACAATAAGGATCAACGAGATCAACAATTCAAAAGTGATGAACTTGGGAATGCATTCCCATGTGAAAAATGGAACATTATCAAGAATAATATCGAACTACGAATCACAGATTCATAAGTGTTTCATATACACACAACGTATAACCATCACAAGAATTCAATCATCATTATAACCAAGCAAGATAACTTCCCTCAATACGGAGACGAGAATAATCTTCCCTTATCGAACGAACGAACGGTCCTCGACTAATATTGGTTACTCGAATAATCGACCTTGAATGAATTACATTTCACTCAATAACACATCTCTATAATCATCGATATCGAATTCAGTAAGACGACACTGTTATATTTATACGCTTATTTATCATAATTCTTTATCCATTTTCTGTCTAAACCTGCATAAATGAGCCTTTAATGCACTATTCTTTTATGTTTGGCAGGAAATTGGAGTCCGGAAGCTCGAACGATGAAAAACGGGCGAAAACGGAAAATTTTGGCCTGGGGCCGCGGCACAAACCAAGTGAGTCGCAGCACACGAAGATGACCAGAAAGCGCCGAGCACGCTGTATTGTGGGCCGCGGCACAAGGATGCTGAGCCGCGGCCTAGGAGGAAAAATAGCGCGCCCAGGTATGCGCTGAAGGTCAGGGGCCGCGGCACAGACTAAGTGAGCCGCAGCCCACGGGGCGGTTTTGATAGAATTGGCCGCAGTTCTGGGCCGTTTTCGGAGCCTGTTCCCAACCTAATTCCCGGATGCGTTTTGGAGGCTAATGAGAGCTATAAATAAGGGTTTAAGGTCTGAAAAAGGATTATTGAGGATCGATTGAGGGGATCATCGAGGAATTTAGAAGAAGCAGAAAACACCAAGGAGCAGAGAGCGGAATCCAGAAGAACGGAGGAATCCAAGTTCTCCATCTGCATTTGATATCGATGCTTTCTTTAATTATTTCTGTATTTTTATTCTTTAGCATGTCAGGCTAAAACCCTGTTCTAGGATTTTGATGAAACTGAGGTTTTGATGAATTTGCTTTTGATTATCTATATAATTCTCTTTTCTGTTGAGTATTCCCAATTGTTTTTAATGCTTTCAATTATGTGGCCTATAATTGAATTATTTTAATTACACAACTCGAATCGGGAGAGGAGAGTTGGTGAGGAAATATTGGTGAGAACCGTTTTATCTTGTGAGATAGGAATATACTCATAGGAACTACGTGGCCTTTCTGAAGATTCTGTGCTTTTTGCCTATTGTCGAATTGATTCACCTAGGGATAGAGTGTATTATTCGCCTTAGAAAAGTCTACTGACCTCGGGAGAGGCGGTAGAGTACTTTAGCGACCATCGCCTTCAATAAATTGGGAAATCATTAATTTCAGATAATCGAGAGTAAATTCGGATAAACCGAGGTGGATTCACAATCCTAGATTTATTCCTTATTTGATTTTCTTTCTTCGAGCGATCGTTTTTACTGTTTATTCTTTTATTGGTTTTCTTTAATTATTACTTGCATCCCAAATTTCGATAGTTCAAATAAAATTAGAATACGCATAAATCGGTAGTTGGTAAGTCAGTCCTCGTGGGAACGATATCTTACTCATCATTTTATTACTTGTCTACGATAACGTGCACTTGCGTTCACCGAATTTCGCAATAAGTTGTTGGCGCCGTTGCCGGGGACTGATTATTTTACTAATATCGATTTGAGTATTTCTAATCTTAGTTTGAACAATTTTTTATTTTTTGTGTAATTTTATTTATTTGTTTTTCCTTTCAGGAGTTTCCGGTTAGTGCATGAGAAAATTAGGTAACGAAGGTCTACTACCTTTGGATACCGAACTCGAGCGCACTCTTCAGAGAAGCAAGAAGGAGAAACGAGAGCTGCCAGCAAAAGTCACCATGGCCGATAACACGGGAAATCACGAAGCAAACAACCCCATTCAGCAAGCTCAATCGGCATTAGCACTCCGCGATTATGCTATGCCACAAATTAATGCAAACTTTTCGGGGATCCGGCGTCCAACCATCCAAGCGAACAACTTCAAAATCAAGCCGGCTATAATTCAGATGGTGCAAGCAAGCCAGTTTTGTGGACTGGCAAACGATGACCCCAACGCTCATATCGCTTCATTTCTCGAGATTTGTGACACCTTCAAGAACAACGGTGTCACCGATGATGCTATTTGCCTACGGCTTTTCCCTTTCTCTTTGAGGGACAAAGCCAAATTTTGGTAAAATTCTTTACCGCCGGGCTCTATCACGACTTGGGCAGAATTAGCGAAAGCCTTCCTAGCCAAGTTCTTCCCACCATCAAAGACGGCGAGACTGAGGAACGAAATTACTACCTTTGGGCAATTTGATTTGGAGTCGCTTCACGAAGCTTGAGAGCGATACAAGGATTTATTACGGAGATGCCCACACCACGGCCTACCGGACTGGCTACAAATTCAGACGTTCTATAATGGATTGAGTGCTTCTACATGCACTCTTGTTGATGCAGCCGCTGGAGGAGCGTTGATGGGAAAAACGATGGCCGAAGCCCACTGTCTATTGGAAGCGATGGCTGCAAATGCTTATCAGTGGCCTTCCGAACGAATGATTCCGAAGCGAGTTATGGAAATCTCCAATAATGATCCGATCTCTACATTTTCAGCACAAGTCGTCGCCTTGACTCAGCAACTTCAAGCCTTCTCACATGCTCCTTCCCCCGTTACCATTGAATCATGCAAATGGTGCAATGGATCTCATCCTAGTGCGGAATGCCAAGTCGTAAATCCTTTCGAGCAACATCCGATGGAACAAGCTCAGTTTGTGGGGAACGGGAATCGGAAAAACAATCTGTACTCCAACACTTATAATCCGGGGTTGCGTAATCATCCTAACTTTTCATGGAAGAACGGACAGAACTTAAACCAACCTCAGTTTGCTCAACACCAACAGCAACCTCTTTCCGCTCCAAAAATCTCTCTAGAGGAAGCAATGGCGAAATTGGCAGCAAATACGAGTCAGTTCATGGCCCGTACGGAAGAGACCTTGCAAAACCTTTCCGCTTCTATTCGCAACTTGGAAGTCCAATTGGGCCAAATTGCTAATGTATTAACAACTCGCCCGGAGGGTACCTTGCCAAGTACGACCGAGACAAACCCCAGAGAGAGTATTAATGCCATCAGTTTGAGAAGCGGGAAAGAAGTGTCTGACCAGCCCGAGAGGAACGAAAAGAGAAGTGAGGATGAGGAGAAGAAAAACTCGGTGAGCGAGGAATCACAAAATTCGAGACCCTCGATACTGTTTCCTGACATTCCGAAGGTATACGTGCCACCCGTCCCGTTTCCACAGCGTTTGCAAAAGCAGAAATTGGACAAACAATTCTCCAAGTTTCTTGACGTTTTCAAGAAACTACATATAAATATTCCATTTGCTGATGCGTTGGAACAAATGCCGAGCTATGTGAAGTTCATAAAAGAAATCCTATCTAACAAAAGGAAGCTCAAGGAATATGAAACGGTGGCACTGACTGAAGAGTGCAACGCAATTCTACAGAAAAAGCTTCTGCCAAAATTGAAGGATCCAGGAAGCTTCAATATACCGTGCACCATAGGAAACCTCTCTTTTTATAGGGCGTTGTGCGATCTCGGCGCTAGTGTTAATCTCATGCCTCTTTCTATTTTCAAGAAGCTAGGAATTGGGGAAGCGAAACCTACTACGGTCTCTTTGCAATTAGCCGATAGATCGATCAAATATCCGAGGGGAGTAATAGAGGATGTCTTAGTAAAGGTATATAAATTCATTTTTCCTGCCGATTTTATTGTGCTCGATATGGAGGAGGATCAAGACATCCCAATTATTTTGGGAAGACCATTCTTAGCTACTGGCCGAACTCTCATAGATGTGGAAAAAGGGAAACTAACTCTACGGGTTCAAGATGAGCATGTCACTTTCCAAGTGTTTCAACCCTATCCGTGTCCAAGTGGTGCCGAAGAGAGTTCACAAATTGAAAGTGTAAATATCTTGGCAAGAGACGAACACCGGTAGAGTTGTCAGTCAAAATGTTCAGAATCCGTTCCAGATGCTCCGACATCTAAGAAAAATGTAGAATGAGTCGCATATCTTAGGCATTTGGACATGTCGTCTTCATCCACCAATGAAAAATCCTAATGCTGTCATAAGTTCGTTCGAGAAAAAGGAGAATAAGCCGGAAGTAAAACGGGTGCCAAGTCATGTGCAAAATGGGTGTTTCGGAAAGTTGTTTTTATTAAAATCTTTTCGCAAAGAACATTGGATGTCCAAACCGAAAATCGGATTGTTAAAGACTAATGGTCAAAAATTTAAAACACACATTAACGGTTCGATGGACGGGCGGAGTTCAAATGGTGTTTGCGAAAAGCGAACTGATTTTCAAAAAGTCCGGCTGAAGACTATAAACTTAGCGCTTCTCGGGAGGCAACCCGAGTATTAGTTGTAGCTTTTTATGTTTCAGTATTTTCTTGCATTTTTGGATCTTTATTTTTTCATCATTTTAGCTTGGATATGCTTGTCTCTCACGCTCTTGATGTTTTCTTTTGAAAATTCTGTGCAGAAATTATCCCAGGGGAAAATTCAGCATTGGGCCACGGCACAAGGAGAGTGAGCCGCGGCACACTCAAGTCGAAAAAAAAGAAGCTAAACTCCCTGTACCCTGTGCCACGGCACGACCTTACTGAGCCGCGGCACACTCGATCCCTGAGCTGCGGCATATATGCGCTGAGCCGCGGCACACCAAATGCACCAGATATGCCCAGGAACCTGTACTATGTGCCTCGGCACAGACCAAGTGAGCCGCGGCACACTAACACTACGAGCCGCGGCACAAGGATGCTGAGCCGCGGCACACGTCAAAAAGAACAAGCACGCCTAGGAGGCTGTACTCTGGGCCGCGTCTCACTTAAGTTGTGCCGCGGCGCCTGTTCGGAATTTCAAAAGCCCAGGTCTCGTTTATAACCCGATCGGCCGGCACACCAGGTAACTTCTTTTCCTTTCTTCGCACAGCGATCGGCCGAAAACCTCTTCTCAACTTCTTCTTCTTCTTGCATACTACAATCCAAGTCAGGTAATCCTCAATATCTTAATCCTTATTGATACATATGTTGAAAAGTAAGGTATTGTTTTTCATATGATGTTGATTGTGTTGTTAGTTCTATCAAGAATTGAGTTGGGAATATGAAATTATTGATTGATTTCGATGGTATGTGTTGATATTCGGTGGATTGTTAATGTTTTTTGTCATTGTGTCATGAGCATATCGATTGGTGGTGTTTTTTTTTGGGATTAAATTAAACCATTACAATGCTTGTTCTTCATTTAAATTTATGCACACCAAGTGTTTGATGAATTGCATCAATGAAAAAATTTTAAGCCAAGCATTTTCAAACTATATGCAACGAATTATTGTATCGGATTACATTGTCTCCCAACCCTTACATCATGTTTAAACTTGAGAGCTCATCCTTAATTTCCTCTTTGATGATGCAAGCTCATTCATTCACGTTCCGCATGGTGTAGTCAAGGAGCGTGCAGGCTCGCCGGACGAGGCTGGCACCAGTTCATGAGCGGACAGTAGGGGAGTACTTGACGTTTTCTTTTATTGCATATTACATTTTGTGGACATTGAGGTCAACGTACGTCCTAAGTTTGGGGGGGGGGGGGTTACTTTCTGTTGCTGTACTTATTCGTTTGCATTTTTCGTTTTTTTTTCGTTGCTAGCCTTGCTTGTCGTGATATTATTTACATTCGTGAATTTTTCGTGCTTCTTTTTGTGTAAAACTGATGTTACAATACTGATTTGTCTCTGAAGAAACGGTTGAGTTTTAGTCGAGTTGTAGTCAGCGATATTTGTTTCTGTTGAGTATTCAATTAGGTCCGAAATTTTTCGTTTTTGTAGAAATCTTAGCAGATAAGAAAGGAGCACATACGTGTTTTCAAATCGCCGTCTATACGTTTGGTTACACTTTTCGCGTAGCTAGTTTTCGAGTAACATGAGTCTTGTGGGCACTTAAATTGAGTTTAGAGTCGGACAGTTTTTTCCAAAAAGTTGAGATATTATTTGTTCTATGATGGGAAGTCTAGTAACCGGGGGTATTCATGTGACCCGTTGTTTACTCTAGCATAAAATGACAACCCTGATTAGACTAGTGGTTTAGAGATTTCGCATGTGCCGATGATGGGGAGCCTAGTAACCGGGGGTATTCGCGTGACCCATTGTTTACTCTCGCGTAAAACAGCGACCTTGAATCGGACATGCGGGAATAGCTATTCGAGTTGTTTCTCCACTGTGGAGGGGAACTTAGTAACTAGAAGCATCCATGTGCCCCATGAGTGTCTTTTATGTCAAACTGTTCCCCAATACATGAGAATGGAATTCCACCCTAGGATTATCCCGATGAAACATCCCGAGATCCGAACCTAGTGGTTAACTCGAATCATCTTATTGATCATATATAAGGGAATACTGTCCGAGGGTTATTTTTGATGATGAAACTCTTGAAATTTTTGCCACTAGATTGTGGGACTGGGCGAATTGGCTCGTTTATTTTAACCCTTCATATTGGCGGTCGGTTAAATTCACGCTTGTTAATCTTAGAGCTTGATTTTCTTCATGAACAATTGATTAGCACTGAAAATGGTTACTTGGTGGAATCAGTGTCCTGGATGTGACTCACTATTATGATACTTGTATTATTCTTTGAGATTTTCAGGTTAGTATTGATTAAGTTGAGCACTATGGACTTGCACGATTATTCACGATACATTTTGTTTAAAAATGATTTTTGCTCGAGGACAAGCAAAGGCTCAAGTTTGGGGGTATTTGTTAGGCGTATTTTTATACGCTTATTTATCATTATTCTTTATCCATTTTGTGTCTAAACCTGCATAAATGAGCCTTTAATGCACTATTCTTTTATGTTTGGCAGGAAATTGTGGTCCGGAAGCTCGAACGATGAAAAACGGGCGAAAACGGCAAATTTTGGCCTGGGGCCGCGGCACAAATTAAGTGAGCCGCGGAACACGAAGATGCCCAGAAAGCGCCGAGCACGCTGTACTGTGGGCCGCGGCACAAGGATGCTGAGCCGCGGCCCAGGAGGAAAAATAGCGCGCCCAGGTATGCGCTGAAGGTCAGGGGCCGCGGCACAAACTAAGTGAGCCGTGGCCCACGGGGCGGTTTTGATAGAATTGGCCGCAGTTCTGGACCGTTTTCGGAGCCTGTTCCCAACCTAATTCCCGGACGCATTTTGGAGGCTAATGAGAGTTATAAATAAGGGTTTAAGGTCTAAAAAAGGATTATCGAGGATCGATTGAGGGGATCATCGAGGAATTTAGAAGAAGCAGAAAACACCAAGGAGCAGAGAGCGGAACCCAGAAGAACGGAGGAATCCAAGTTCTCCATCTGCGTTTGATATCGATGCTTTATTTAATTATTTCTGTATTTTTATTCGTTAGCATGTCAGGCTAAAACCCTGTTCTAGGATTTTGATGAAACTGAGGTTTTGACGAATTTGCTTTTGATTATCTATATAATTCCCTTTTCTGTTGAGTTTTCCCAATTGTTTTTAATGCTTTCAATTGTGTGGCCTATAATTGAATTGTTTTAATTACGCAACTCGAATCGGGAGAGGAGAGTTGGTGAGGAAATATTGGTGAGAACCGTTTTATCTTGTGAGATAGGAATATACTCATAGGAACTACATGGCCTTTCTGAAGATTCTGTGCTTTTTGCCTATTGTCGAATTGATTCTCCTAGGGATAGAGTGTATTATTCGCCTTAGAAAAGTCTACTGACCTCGGGAGAGGCGGTAGAGTACTTTAGCGACCTTCGCCTCCAATAAATTGGGAAATCATTAATTTCAGATAATCGAGAGTAAATTCGGATAAACCAAGGTGGATTCACAATCCTAGATTTATTCCTTATTTAATTTTCTTTCTTCGAGCGATCGTTTTTACTGTTTATTCTTTTATTAGTTTCTTTAATTATTACTTGCATCCCAAATTTCGATAGTTCAAATAAAATTAGAATACGCATAAATCGGTAGTTGGTAAGTCAGTCCTCGTGGGAACGATATCTTACTCATCATTTTATTAATTGTCTACGATAACGTGCACTTGCATTCACCGAATTTCGCAACAGACACCCTAAATTCAATTTGAATAGTTCAACTATCTCAAGATATCAAAATTCTATTCCAAGAACTCTATTTACCTCGATTCATTCTTATGATCGATTTACAAGATATTCTCAAATACTCGCATGGTTCTTATGAATAAGAATTTATCAAGAACATGTTAAACAATCATTTATGTTCGTTAATATCATCTTATATCAATTAAACTTTCCAAGAAAATCGCTAATGTTTGAAAGTGATAATCTAAACAACCTTGTTTCATCATTACATCAAATTTAGATTGAATATAGTAAGATACAATAAGGTTATACTAAATTCATTTAGTTACAAGACCATATCATAATCATGAAGATTATCTCATATTAACACCATCCTTACAACCCCTTACTAACTTGGAGAATCAACTATCGTCATCTATGAATTCACCTATCTTGTTAGGAATACTTGTTAGATTTTGATGATGTCATTAATTTAAAATCAAATGTTTATTAATTGGCGAAATGTAAGGAAGAACCAAATGAGTATCTTCCATAGGCCAAAATGTGTTAAGTATAAAATTGGCAATATGTAAAGAAGAACCAAATGAGTGTCTTCTGTAGGCCAAAGTTAGTTAAATGAAAATCGGCTAAGTACTAAAGTACAGTCTAGTCTATCGAGAAGTACAAATTGACTCCAATCGAGTAGCCACAGTCAACTAAAATTTATCAGAGAAGTTTGACCAGATCAGCCCAAGGTACCTCGGGAAGTCACTGATCGGACAAGTCTCAAACAAGATATCTGTAGAGACGACCTACTGCAGAGAAGTAAGTGCACATCGATCTACTCAACTACAAACCTAGTACTCCAAGTCCACGTCAAGATGCTTTGAAAAGTCAAATATTACGGAAAGCTCACATGCAACGTGAAGAGACAAATTGGAGTGATTCCCGCAAGAGATATGATTTATTTAAATCATCCCGACCCACCGTGAAGACTTTAATCCTTTTATATTCAAAAGATTCGCGCTCACATGCGTAAGTCATCACAACGGTCGGAAGATAAAATTAAATAATGGGAATCCACCTTGCAACGTTCAGAAAGATTAAACAATGAAGTCTCCCTCCAACGGACGGATTTGTTCAAAGATTTGCAACGGCTACAAGGAAGAAGCTCGTAGATCGTGATCTATATATACCAAGATTTGAAATCGAGCAAACTACCGGTGCGAACATATACTCTAAGCGATCAAAGAAAACAAAGCAATCCTAAGCAATCAAATAGCATCGAGAAAAGAGCGGATCCAAAAGTTCATATTCAAGGAAGCTCTTTAGTTGGAGAAGACAAACACTCTTGTCTTTAAATCTTGAGTAAGGGGTACTTCACCTGGTTGAAGTAGCAGATCAAAGGCATCCGAGGATCGAGGATCAAGAGGTGCAAGGCGATCAGTGTGTACAACGGCACGGAATTCCACCGGTTGGAAGTCATGTAGTGTGTAGTGAATCACCGTAATCTTTATCACCGGTTGACAATTATAGTGAATTCATCTCCAATCGTTTGGAGAAAAGTGGATTAGTAGAGGATTACCCCACCTCCGAGACCACTATAACCGCTTTGTGTTATTCTTGTTTATCGCATCATACTCTAACTACGCATCCATTGTTAAAGTGTTTCATTAAGTTAATTTATATTCGTCATCAGCTGACTTCCGCACATATCCAAGAACAAACGACTCCTAGTCATTTGTTTGATCATCAGCTGAAGAAACTCACTCTTTTAGAAAAAGAGGTCAAGAGTTTCAACAAGTCTATTCACCCCCCCCCCCTCTAGACTTGTTTCTGGACGACTTGTGACCTACAAGTGGTATCGGAGAGGTTGGTTCATTTTTTTTCACGAACCAGATCCATATTAAGATATATATCTTATCTCTCACGTTATAATGGAACACATGCACTCTAGACTACCTGTCTTTTCAGTTGACGAGTATGATCTCTGGAAGATAAGAATGCAGGCACATTTATCTTCAATCCATGACGACATGTGGTGCATCATTGAAGATGGTCCATTCATTTTCGAGAAGGACAACACGCCCGAGGAAATCGCAGCTGGGAGGCCCGAAAAGATTCCTAAGAAGAGAACTGAGCTGACCCCCGAAGAGAGAAAGCTGGCCAATCTTGACAACAGGGCCAGAGATGTGCTGTACCAAACTCTTGACAAATCCACAATGGTCAAGATCAAAAATTGTAAGAATGCCAAAGAGATATGGGACACATTAGCTCTAATGTGTGAAGGAACGGAGCTGATCAAGGAGAACAAGTTGTCAATAGCTATCCAAAAGTTTGACAACTTTAAAATGAAGAATGGAGAATCAATAGACCAAGTGGACACAAGGTTCACTGAAATTATCAATGAAATCAACTCCCTGGGCAAAACCTATGGCAACAGGGAAATGGCACTCAAGGTCCTCAGATCACTAAATCCAGAATGGAGCATGAAGGCTGTAGCTATGAGAGAGTCCAAAGACCTGAATAAGATAAAGATTCAGGAGCTGTTCTCTGATCTAAAGGCTTATGAGTTCGAACTTCCGAGTTCATCCTCGACTGAGCCTGCAGAGAAGGGAATCGCATTTGCAGCCGAGTCCCCTGCTAAGAGCCTGTCTGATGTGAAACCTCCAAATCCGCTAGACTTTGAGGAGGAAATGGCTTTCATTATGCAAAGATTCAGTAACTTCAGGAAGAACTACTCCAAGTATAAGAAAAACTACAAGGAGAATCCCAGAAGAAATCGTAAAGGTGGAAGTGGAAAGTTGAATGTTACAATCACATAAGATAGGACACATCCAAATGGATTGTCCCGAGCTCAAGAAGGATGAAACCAAAAGGAGGTGGCGTAAAGGAAGACGGAAGAAAAGCTCTCATCGGAGAAGACCAGAGCATGTCGAATCAAGCGGCGGTTTCTTTTACGATGACGACGAGGAATATGATTGCACGATGGCAAACTTGGGTGATGAAGAGGTAACCTCTAAACCTACCGGTTCTAACAATAGCTCACCATGTCGCAAGATATGGATTTACATGAATCGGTAAATCGGTTGTTCAAAGATTTTGAAACACTTAAATCGCACACCAAGTCAGATCACAGAGAAGACTAAGTGCAAGATGAGAATAGGCGGTGAAAAATGATTTTGAAAAACTCGGCTAGATTTAAATAAGATCGAGACAAATACGGTGATTTTGAAAACCGTGCAAGTGCCAATACAATTTGAGATAGACCGGCTAAATATTTTACTTAAAGAAAAGTCACCGCACTTGCTCATGCCAAAGCCGAGTTTACTAAGTCGGCACGTATAAATAAAACTCAGGCGCAGGAAATAACCTCCCTGAAAGCGTCGTTAACTCTGGACGAATTGTGTACTAACAAGAGGCCACTATATTCCAGATCAGGCCTTGGATATGATCCCCACACTCCCTCTAGTTCTAAAACCACTTTCATCAAGGGAGAAACAATGGTCTCGACTGCTGAGCCTGTGTATAAACCGATTTTCAAAAACAGGCAACAACCAAGTCAAACGTCTAGGCTACAGTCAGGTTACACCAGACAGCCACCTAGACAGGCGACTAGGCAGTGGCCCAGGCAAAAGCAGCAGCCTAGACAACATGCCCACTATTACCAACAACTCCCTAAAAATAGATTTCATAATGGGAGGGGCAGATGGAAACCTCAAGGTTATCCAAATTACCAAAACGAACAAGTGTGGAGACCACAAAGGTTTAACAAATGGTCTCAGCCTAGATTTAGAAATGGCCCACACTATTTTGAGGAATATCCGTATACAATCCAACCAGAGATTTAGACCTCGTGCACCGTATAAGGGTTATAATAATAATAACAATTCCTATAATCCAAGGAGAAATCAATTCTCCAGAAACCCACTAACCCCAAAGGACCCACACAAATTTGGGTACCTAAATCTCTGCTTGTTTAATTGCGAGAACAGGTGGAAGGACTACAACCACATCTCCTCAAGCTCAAATTTTGGAGGTGAAGAGTGGTTTGTAGACTCTGGATGCTCAAGGCACATGACCGAGAACAAGAAGATGCTGACCAAATATATCAAGGAAAGAGGTCCCGATGTAACCTTTGGAGATAGCTCTAGAGGACAGACAAAAGGCTTTGGAGAGCTGCACCGAGGAAACATTGTAATATCCAAAGTTCATTATGTCAAAGGTCTCAAATACAACCTCCTGAGCATAAGCCAGTTCTGCGACGAGAAGAATCTAGTAGTCTTCACCATCTTGAAGTGTATGGTGATAGACATCTTATCTGGAGAAATAAAGCTACAAGGTTTCCGAAGAAGAGATGTATACATGATTGATTGGAACACAGGAACACCTAACTCCTGTTTTCTATCCAAGACTGTAGCTGAGAATGGATGGCTGTGGCACAAAAGACTATGTCACCTGAACTTCAAAGCCATCAACAAGATTAGCTCTCAGAAGCTGGTCAGAGGACTTCCAAATGAAGCATTCAAGAAGGAAGCACTCTGTGATGCATGTCAGAAGGGAAAGCAGACCAAGGCGTCGTTCAAGCCAGTGCAGCCTACAACGCTCACAACAAGGATCTTCGATCTACTTCACATGGATCTATTTGGTCCTATCAAGCCAAGGACTTTGAGCGGCAGAAAGCATGCGCTTGTGATTGTAGATGATTATTCAAGGTACACTTGGATCATTTTTCTATACAAGAAAAGTGAAACCTTGACCAAGTTACCTGAGCTGCTGAGAAGGATCCAGAATGAGAAATCCCTCTCCATAATCAAGATCAGATCAGACAGAGGAGGAGAGTTTCTCAACAAGGCGATAACTGATTTCAGATCGAATGGGATCCAAGATGAGCTCTCTGCGGCCGGACGCCCAGCAGAATGGTGTTCTTGAAAGAAGGAACAACCACTGAAGGAAGCGGAAGGTCCATGATTGCGGCGGACCTACCCAAGGTTCTCGGGGTGAAGTCCAACACACTGCCACACCTGCACAGAGTATGATAGTAGGGAGACATGGCAAAACTCCCTATGAGGTTTGGAATAATAGAACTCCTCGTTGCTTACTTTCATGTTTTTGGTTGCAAGTGTTTCATCCACAACAACGGTAAAACACGGCTAAATGTCTTTGATGCTAAAGCGATGATGGTCTATTTATGGGATATTCCCAAAGAAGCAAGGCATATAGAGTTTTCAACAAAAGAACCTTAGTTGTGGAGGAAACACCCCATGTTGTTTTTGATGAACCTCTTTGTTGAGTACAGAAACAACTTCACAAATTGAGAACAAGCTCAAATCAGCAACCCTTGAAGAAGTCATTGTACATGACACTGGAATGGTGGACTCACTGCAGATCGGCTGATGACCCAACTGCACTGATGAAGACCCAATCTGCAGATCGACAGATCACCAAACCTATCCGATCCGATTCTTTGCCAAGAAGACCCAGTGAGTCGATAAAGACTCATCTGCGATTGAAACCAAGCTGCAGATGACAAGGCGGTAGCCGATCCGATTCTGCACTGAATCCAGCAGTCTGAGACAACCACGAGCAATCCAACAGGGGAACAAACCCGAGAAGAGGACGAGATCCCAAATGGCTCAAGGATCATCCAATTCAGCAAATTATCGGAAAGTTGGTGATGGAGTCAAGACAAGACAATCAACTCTACCGGCGAGGAATGGCGATGTTCTCATGTTTCATGTCGCAAATTGAACCCAAGGCAGAGAACAAGCCTTGGAAGATTATTCATGGATTAATGCCATGCAAGAGGAATTGGAGCAGATGGAGAGAAACAAAGTTTGGGAACTAACGCATGCACCTAATCACAAGAAAGTTATTGGCACCAAATGGGTGTATAAAAACAAAAGTGATGAAGACGGAGTCATTGTTAGGAATAAAGCAGGACTCGTAGCAAAGGATATGCACAAGTGTGAGGGAATAGATTTTGATGAAACTTATGCACCTGTTGCAAGATTAGAAGCCATCAGACTATTCCTCGCATATGCTGCATTCAAGGATTTTGAAGTCTACCAAATGGATGTAAAAAGTGCGTTTCTGAATGGAATCCTAGAAGAAGAAGTCTATGTAGAGCAACCCCCAGGTTTTGTCAAAGGAGACAAAGTCTATAAGCTGTTGAAGGCTCTGTATGGACTCAAGCAAGCACCGAGAGCATGGTATGAAACACTGTCTGTGTTTCTTGAGAAAAATGGATTTTGCAAAGGAAAAGTGGACAAGACCCTATTTAGAGTGGAGCACGAAGGCCACATACTAATAGTTCAGATTTATGTGGATGACATCATATTCGGGTCAACCAATCCAGAACTATGCGAGAAATTCTCCAACCTCATGCAAGGAGAATTCGAGATGAGTATGATGGGAAAGCTTAATTTCTTTCTCGGATTACAAGTTAAGCAGATGGAAAAAGGAATTTTCATCAACCAGGCAAAGTATACCCGAGATCTTATCAAGAGATATGGAATGGAATCAGCCAAACCCGCAAGAATTCCAATGAGCACAAGTACTCACCTGGATGCAGACGAGGCAGGCATATCAGTGGACTCAACCCACTACAGAGGACTCATCGGATCTCTTCTGTACCTAACGGCAAGCAGGCCAGACATCTCATATGCAGTTGGAGTTTGTGCAAGATTCCAGTCCAAGCCAAAGCAATCACACCTAGATGCAGCCAAGAGAATAATTAAGTACCTAAAGTCTACCATTAATGTTGGACTGTGGTACCCCAAAGATGACAACTTCGAGCTATCAGGATACTCAGATGCGGATTTCGCCGGATGCAAAATCAATAGGAAGAGCACTAGTGGAACGTGTCAATTCCTAGGAACCGGTGATATCTGGTTTAGCAAGAAGCGGTGTTTCTAACTCTATCTCCACTACAGAGTCGAATACCTAGTCAGTAGTCATTGTGCACAAATTCTATGGATCAGACAACAGTTAAGGGACTACAATATTATTGCCAACGAAGTTCCTATATGGTGTGACAACAATAGTGCTATTGCTATAACCAACAATCCGGTTTTGCACTCAAGGACAAAGCACATTGACGTTAAGCACCATTTCATTCGAGACCATGTGCTTAACAAAAGGGTTAGAGTTGAAAGAGTCAGCACAGACTACCAAATAGCTGACATCTTCACCAAACCCCTGCCAGAAGAGAGATTCCTAGAGCTGAGCAGAGATCTTGGATTACTAGATTGGGAATCTAGTTCTGAAGCAAGTTGAAGGAAGGACAAACCCACCTTAATCGGCTAAGGCGATGCGGGCGAAGACGAAGGCCGAGACGAAGCAACTTAGGTACTGAGAATACCAAAGTAGAGGTCAAACTCACCTTAGCGAGTGGTCAACGAATCAGACCAGCTAAGTTCTCTAAACTGATCTCTAATTCTAATTTTTATCTGCCATATTTATAATATTATTTTGGCTTAAGAAATAGCATTTAAAAATACATTTTATAAGTCAAGTGGCAATTTTAAATACACGCGTCACACGCCCATTTAATTAACCTCTACGGTGGCCAATCAGAATCAACCGTCAAATTTTAAATGGGGCCACCGATTCAAATTTGAAATTCAAAAGAATATGAAAAGGCGTACCACCGTTTAAACTTATAATAAACTAATCCAAACGTCCTTTCATCTTATTTATAAGGAAGAAAACCCTTTCACTTTCCTCTTTACGCTTTCAGAAACCCTAAAAATTTACAGAGCAAAATACACACTAAATCCTAAAATCTTTTGCGAAATGGCATCTTTTGTGGAGCAAACTTGAAGGCGATGAAGGACCAGTCATATTCTCCATGGTCGTCGATTTCAAGGATTACTGAAGCGAATCTAGAGGACTTTGATATGCTCGACTTAATCCGGCGATGAAGTGACGGAATCTACCGTTTCTCGAAATCAACCCTCAACACTTGTTCAAGGAAGATGTGGTTGAATTTTACCGCAACGCTTACGATTCAAGACGGGATTGAGCACGGTCGGTGGAGTACCAGTCACCATAGATACAGAGAAGATTCGCTCTGTATTCGGGATGAAAAATCGCGGTTTGGCGGTCGAAGCACTCAAACAATCACCCGCCGAAACGTGGAAGACGATTAAGCTCGAAAATGTCCCTGAGAAGTTGAAGTTTACAGCGAAGAGAAATGAGTTGAAAAGGGTCTATCGAGTTGCTTTGGACATCACAAATAAGATAGTCATGGGAATGGCAGGAAGCTATGACCAACTATCATCTTCAAAATTCATGGTGTTAGGTGCGTTAATTCAGCGAGAGGAAGTTGATTGGGCCGATTATATTTTTAGGCAACTTGTTCGCGAGGTGAACAAGGTCGAATGACTCGAGGAAGAGAAGAAGTTCAAGACTAAGTTGGCGTTCGGAACGCATCTTAGTTGGTTCTTGGAGCAGACCGGCGTGGCCAAGGGAAACATTGACCCTTTCCACCCAAACAAGAGGTTAGGTCATATGGACCATGATAAGAAAAAGGTTGGAGTCACTGGGAGGGCAGCCCAGATATTGAAGGATTTACCAGACTCAAGCTATTGCCCAAGGTACGATCTATCAGACTCGGACCAACTGCGGTGAGATCGGAACTGATGAGTCCGAGAATGAGTCGATGATACTCCAATCGCCATCCGTTTCAAGAGAAGGGGACCAGCCCGGAAGGACCTTCCAACTGCGGTCATCACACGAACCCTCTCCAAAGAGGCCAAGGAAGGCTGCAGATTCGGTGAAGAAGAAGCGGCTGAACAACATGCCGATCCATCGATTCAGTCTCCAGCTCACCCAGACTTACTGCACTGCACACAGAAACAAGAATTGTACATCATTACTCCTCCAGATACATGACCGAAGAAGAGGAAGCAGTCTTGTTATATCTATCCTCAAGCGATTACACATTCAATCTTTTGGAAAATAACACTTTTAATCTTTCCATAGAACAACTTCAGCTTGTCAAGCCACAAGCAAAAAAACATTCCTTTGTCAATATTTTTAAGGAGTGGAAAACTCTTAAAACCATGTCCTTTACAAATTTTCAAATTTTTGTTGAAACTAGTGGTTGGGAATACCCCCAAGCCACGGAGGATGTTCCACCGATTTTTGCAAAGAGTCAGATTTGGCTTTACTCCTCCAGGATAACTGGTTCATGTCACATTTTGAGACAAACATGGACCATTTTATCCATTCTATAATGTTGAGTATTTTTGATGGTAGTTTTGGAAAGGAAGAGGAAGAGGAGGAAGTAGAAAAGGAGATTAGGATAGAAGAAGTTGATGAAGAAAATGAAATTATCAATTTGGTTGAAGAGGATGAAGAAGAACAAGAAGAAAACATACCAGTTGAAAAGGAGACAGAGGAAATTGAAAAAACAGAAGAAGTGGAAGATGAAGAAGATGGAGAAGAAGGAGAAGAAGTGGAGCAAGAAAAAGAAGAAGAAAATAAGGATGATGATGATGATGAAGGAGAGAAGGAAAAAGATGATGCTAAGAATGATGATGATGATGATGATGAGAAGGAAAAAGATGATGAGAAAAATGATGATGATGATGATGATAATAATGATGATGGAGGTGAAGGAGGAGCTGGTGTGGCGGCTGGAGAAGAAAAAGAAGAAGATGAGGAGAAAGAAAAAAGAAAATCTGGAGAAAAAGAAAAAGAGAAATCTGAAGAAGAAGAAGGGAAAGAAGAAGAAAGAGAAAAGGAGCCAGAGAAGGAGCCAGAGCCTACCAACGAAGCTGCAGATAGGATTGTTGTGCCTCCCCGGTACACCAGCCTAGATGCAGAGCTGGCAGAGGACTCCAGGTCAGGGACCCCAGAGAAGACTCAATCTGACCTACCGGCTGCAGCCAGGAGCCTGCAGTCTAGTGGCTCCATTGCTGAAGGATCAGGAGAACACTCCCCATCAGCTCAGTTATCTCCTACCATGACTGAGCTGATCAAGCAGATTGTCAGAGACACCATTGGGGAGCTACTATCAACACAGGTCACTCCTGACCTTCAGACCATTAATGCCAAGATTGACACCTTACTGCAGAGACAGATCCCTCAGTCCCCTCCTCCTACAAACAACAGAATGCCTTTTGGCATGTCTGATTGGATGAGCCGCATTGAGCAACAATTGACAACCCTCATTGATGCTCGCAAAAAGGGGGAAGAAAGGATTCAGGGGGAAGGAAGAGAAATCAGAAGTAAGAAAAAGCAGGATGTCCCCCAGATTGAAGGACCATCTAGCCTGAAGAGGAAGGAACCTGTAGATTCAGAAGACAAGGCAGACCAGCCTGAAGGGAAGCGCAGAAGGACCAGAGGCGGCTTCGAACCTACTGCAGGTGGGAAGGTGCAGGCCGTGGTATGTTGAAGATTTCGCCCACTTGAAGCTATTGAAATATGGGGAGAGTGCTAGGAAGAAGTTCATCGAGACTTTTATGTCCAGGAACTACTTCAAGATGACAAACTCTCCCCACAGAGATTTTCATAAAGCTGGATGGAAGAGGTTCATCCTAAGCTTTGGGGTCATTCTAAAGAAGCATGCAAAAGATCAAAAGCTTTTCCCATGATCCCTAAATTCGTAGTCAAGAAGCACCAATCCGCATGGATGGTGAACTTGATGAACTACAACTACGGGAGGAAATCAAGCGAGTCCGCTTGAAAACAAATTCGGATCGCGGCAGAGCAGGATTTCGCAGCTCTAGTGGTGAAAAGGAAGTATGGCCTTGCTCCAGTCAAGGTAAGACCCATTGGAGCCAAACCATTCAGACCTGCCAAGCACTGCTCAAGAGGCAGAGGAAGAGGCAGATGATTTTAGCTACTTTCCTACTTGTAATTTATTTTCTGTACTTAAACATTCTTGTATAATTTCTATGATAAGTCAGAAAACTTTATGAACAGTCTGTTGAATGACAATTTTCCAGTTGTCTCAATATTAGATCGATTTCGCTTTGTCTTGCACTTAAGTGCAGACTTGGCCATTTGATTTCTTACTTAGTTTTGCCATCATCAAAATAGGGGGAATTTGTTAGGAATACTTGTTAGATTTTGATGATGTCATTAATTTAAAATCAAATGTTTATTAATTGGCGAAATGTAAGGAAGAACCAAATGAGTATCTTCCATAGGCCAAAATGTGTTAAGTATAAAATTGGCAATATGTAAAGAAGAACCAAATGAGTGTCTTCTGTAGGCCAAAGTTAGTTAAATGAAAATCGGCTAAGTACTAAAGTACAGTCTAGTCTATCGAGAAGAAATTGACTCAATCGAGTAGCCACAGTCAACTAAAATTTATCGAGAGAAGTTTGACCAGATCAGGCCAAGGTACCTCGGGAAGTCACACGATCGGACAAGTCTCAAACAAGATATACCGAGACGACCTACTGCAGAGAAGTAAGTGCACATCATCTACTCAACTACACCTAGTACTCCAAGTCCACGTCAGCATGCTTTGAAAAGTCAAATATTACGGAAAGCTCACATGCAACGTGAAGAGACAAATTGGAGTGATTCCCGCAAGAGATATGATTTATTTAAATCATCCTGACCCACCGTGAAGACTTTAATCCTTTTATATTCAAAAGATTCGGCGCTCACATGCAGAAGTCATCACAACGGTCGGAAGATAAAATTAAATAATGGGAATCCAGCCTTGCAACGTTCAGAAAAGATTAAACAATGAAGTCTCCCTCCAACGGACGGATTTGTTCAAAGATTTGCAACGGCTACAAGGAAGAAGCTCAGAGATCGTGATCTATATATACCCGAAGATTTGAAACTGAGCAAACTACCGGTGCGAACATATACTCTAAGCGATCAAAGAAAACAAAGCAATCCTAAGCAATCAAATAGCATCGAGAAAAAGAGCAGATCCAAAAGTTCATATTCAAGGAAGCTCTTTAGTTGGAGAAGACAACACTCTTGTCTTTAAATCTTGAGTAAGGGGTACTTCACTGGTTGAAGTAGCAGACTGTAAAGGCATCCGAGGATCGAGGATCAAGAGGTGCAAGGCAATCAAGTGTGTACAACGGCACGGAATTCCACTGGTTGGAAGCTGTTGTAGTGTGTAGTGAATCACTGTAATCTTTATCACTGGTTGACAATTATAGTGAATTCATCTCCAACTGGTTTGGAGAAAAGTGGATTAGTAGAGGATTACCCCACCTCTGAGACCACTATAACCGCCTGTGTTATTTACTGTTTTACTGCATCATACTCTAACTGCTGCATCCATTGTTAAAGTGTTTCATTAAGTTAATTTATATTCGTCATCAGCTGACTTCCGCACATATCCAAGAACAAACGACTCCTAGTCATTTGTTTGATCATCAGCTGAAGAAACTCACTCTTTTAGAAAAAGAGGTCAAGAGTTTCAACAAGTCTATTCACCCCCCCCCCCCCTCTAGACTTGTTTCTGGACGACTTGTGACCTACATATCTTAGGTTCAAGAACATCACTCTAATCTTCTAACATTCATCAAGGTGTTCCAATACATTTTATGACAACAATTTCATCAATTAAACTTAACTACGAAGAAGCAAATGATTATTATTGTCCTAATGATGTTAATAGACCAGCAAGAAGAGTATGATTCTTATAAATATGATCATTACCATTAAAACATCAAGAATATCTTCATTCCAAACCCTTAATTACCATATTCATCAATAAGTGATAAAAAGCTCAACTACAAACATGTTTTACTTGATTAATTCAACACTATATGTAGTATACCATATCACTAGCATCATAAGTACAAAAATATAGAGTAGAATCGCACAACATACCTTAAGAAACAAAGAACAAATCACAAAAACCACAAGAACACACACCGAGCTTCAAGAACAACTATAAACTTCCAAGCAACAAGCTCCAATACAAGATGCAAGGCTTAAACAGAAGTTGGAAGGGAGTAAAGTCGGTCTAGTGAGGCAGAGGAATGATTGTTGGAGAGAAATATCGGAGTTTGGACGTGCAAATGAAAGACACAATCTGTCTTTTTATAAACTGAGTAGCTCGTTACGTACGTTATCGCATGAAGATAACGCACGTTAGCCCCTTTATGTACGGTACACCAAAAATGTTACGTACGTAATCTGCCTCCAGAGGCTACTGCCTCAAAATACCAACATCATTACATATATTATGGGCCACAGTATCACGTACGTAATGTATGTCAACCTGGCTGCCTCGAAAAGGCCATTTATCCGGATCATGTCCGGCCCCCCACGCTGACAGTGAGATCAGATAAGATTCCAAGCATTACGTACGTAACCAGCATTCCATTGCATATGTAAAGCCAACTAAATAGTGTACGTTAGGTTAAATCCTTAGCGTACGTTAAACACAGAAATTCTATCCAAAAATGTAACAATCTACACAACGTCAAGAAATCAACCACAATGCGAGTGATAGTCATAATCAAGTCTATTCTGATATATCCCGACATCAATAAACATTAACTGAATGTAACATAATTACAACGCTACTCAAATTATACGAATAATATAATAGTAGATAAGAAATTACTGTCAGTTATTACATACTCCTCCCCTTAAAAGGAGTTTCATCCTCGAAACTAAGGGGTAAACAACTCGGGATACCTCTCTGACATGCTGCTCTCCATCTCCCACGTAGCCTCCTCGGCTCCGTGTTGTGACCACTGAACCTTCAGTAGGGGAATCGTCTTGTTCCGCAACTGTTTGATCCTCCTTTCAAGTATCTGTATGGGACGCTCCTCGTACGAATGATCCTCTGCTATCTCGATCTCATCCAACTGAAGTATATGACTCGTATCAGCAACATATTTACTCAACTGGGAGACATGAAACACGTTATGAATCTGACTCAGAGCTGGTGGCAATGCCAGATGATAGGCGAGATCGCCTACTCGTTCCAAAACCTCAAACAGCCTGATATACCTCAGACTCAGCTTTCCTCTCTTCCCAAAATGAAAAACACCTCGAGTAGGGGACACCTTTATTAGCACATGGTTGCCAACCTCAAACTCAAGTGGTCGTCGACGGTTGTCTGCATAATACTTCTGTCGGCTTTGAGCCATTAACAAATGATTCCTAATCAGGGCGATCTTCTCACGGGCTGCTGACAACATATCAGGTTCCGTACCCAGAGATTCAGACAGGTCGTCCCAACACAAAGGAGACCTACAACGACGGCCATAAAATGCTTCATGAGGTTCCATCTGAATCGAAGCGTTCCAACTATTATTGTAAGTGAATTGCACTAAAGGCAGTTGCGCTTCCCAATCATCATTCCAATCAAGAGCTCACGCCCTCAACATATCTTCTAGGGTTTGGATAGTCCTTTCAGGCTGACCATCAGTCTGTGGATGAAATGTCGTACTGAAGTTCAACTGCATACCCATCGCACGATGAACTGCTTTCCATAAGTGTGACACGAATCGCCCTTCACAATCCGATACAATACTCTTGGGGGTACCAAATAACCTTACAACCTATTTAATAAACAGCTGGGCTAATCTCTCGGGTCCCCATGTGTCTTTAATCTCCAAAAAGTGGGCTGATTTGATTAGACGGTCCACAATCACCCAAATTATATTCATCCCTCGACGACTCGTCGGCAAGGTAGTGATAAAATCCATCAATATGTCCTCCCATTTACACTTGGGAATCGGGAGTGGTTTCAGCATTCCTACGGGTAGTTGATGCTCAATCTTAACCTGTTGACAGGTTAAATATCTCGAAACGAACTATGCAACTTCACGTTTCATATTCCCACGCCAATAACATTACTTCAAATCCTTATACATCTTGTTAGACCCCGGGTGAATGGAGTACGGGGTAGCATGATCCTCTCAGGATAGAATTCCTCAACTCTTTATATGCGGGTACACAAACTCTATTCCTGAAGCGTATCAATCCATCCCCGTGGATCACAAATCCAGGGGCTTTCCCTTGAGTTACTTCATCCCTAACTCTAGATAAGAATGAGTCTGTAACTGCTTCATTCTGATTATATCATCAAGGGATGATGAAATCTCAAGTGTGCAGAGTTGTCCCTGAATACGCTATAACCGGACTTCAATTTCTGGCCTCACGAACTCTAACTACAATTCTATTTGAACTGTCAAGCGAGCAAGCATCTGCTCCTGTACTGTCTTACGATTCAAGGCGTCGGCAACCACATTTGCTTTGCCCGGATGATAAAGGATCTCAATATCATAGTCTTTGATTAATTCTACCTTCTCTGCCTCATGTTCAACTCCTTCTGGGTAAAAATGTACTTCAGGCTCTTGTGATCAGTAAAGATCTGACAGGTAACCCATACAAATAGTGATGACAGATTTTCAAAGCAAACACCATGGCTGCTAGCTCCAAATCATATACCATTTTGAGTCGGTGGTCATCGGTTGTTAAGTGAAGTCGTGCTTTGTTTTGTACTCGCGTGAGTACCATCATGTCATATGTATGTTATGTTGTCCAGTTATTTTGGTGATGTTGTTGTATCAGTTGTGGTTCCCTGGAACAGTGTATCATTTGGTGTTGTGATGCATATGGTTTAAAGTCGAGTATTGTTAATGTGTATGAATGTCTTGGTTTTAAATTATAAAAATGTGGTTTTATGTCAGTCTGGTCTAAGCATGGTAGGTTCTCCAAAAAGAATCTACGGCGCTGTAATATCTCTGTATATCACAGGGGTGTTACAATAATTGTGTTATTATTGTTCCTCATGGAAATTATAGGTTTTGGGGTTTTCCGATCAACAGTGTTCTTCGGAGTATCCGCGAGGGATTACCGAGGCACGTATCTTGTCATACGAATTATATTCCTCTCAAATCCTTACGTGAACAAGTGTGTATCATTTTTATTATGAATGAATGTTTGTGTGGATTGGTGTGATTCTAGTAGGGGATTTTCCGAGCACATTCGACTTTATGACTCGTCGTGATATTGCTTTGTGTGAACTGGGGTATGAAACCCTCATGGTCACAATATTGATTGTTCGGAAGATTCTGTGGACGAGAACTGTTATGTAACTTGTCTCAAACGTATGTGGATGATACTGTATGAAATGTTGGTTAAATCTCATGTAGTTTGACCATGTGAATAATTGCCTGTGTGGTTTGCTAATGTGAATATTTGCTTGCGTGTGACGTCGTATCCAAATCCGTGGAGGGGGGATGTGTACTCCGATCTGTGTATGCTGCAATGGGTGGCTTCCGTGTGATGGTGTAGCGGTGTTGCATAATGCGTATTTCAAGGGGCGGCTCTGGCAGGAGTGACACCGGCGCGCGACATGAGCAAGGGGCGGCCACCACAGTGTAGTGAACGCATGTACACAGTTGTTTCAGGGGAGGCTCCTGGTAGGCTTCAGAGTAGAGGATACTTGTGTGATAGCTAGGACCCTGATACCGAATGGAATTGTGCCTTTTAAATCACTTTCAAGCATCTTCTAAAATATTGGTATCAGTAGAAAGTCAAAGGTTAAATGACCAAGGAGTTCTGACGAGATCTCCGAGGGTTAGTTAACCATTGATGGTCTTAAGTAGGAATTCGCTGAGAAAGCACGTTTTGGATCGAGGACCCCGAGAGATTTTTGAAATGGAAGTGTTTCCATATTTTGGGTCGAGGACCCAGATAGATTTTTGAAACGAAAGTGTTTTTGTGTATTGGGTCGAGGACCCCGAGATGATTTTTTTTAAATTTCCTTCTTGAGTGCCTCCACTCAGTTTTCAAATCTTTTTAACCTATTTACTTCGAGTCGGGTCAAAAAGGGTGTTTCTAAACTATTTTACTAAAGTATTGTTTTAAAACATTTTTATAAGTTTAAACTATCTCTCTTGACTCGTTGGGGCATTTCTATAAATTCCTGTGTTCTTACTCCTTGGTTGAGAATATGATTTCTATAAATGATTGCTATTCTTGCGTATGTGAATATAATTCGGTGATATGTGGGATCTTATGATTTGCATCGCATTTGTGACTCTTTTGGATTCGTGTGAATATTTCCCGTATGGCTTGTATATTATGTACTTGCACTAGCAAAATAGTGGAATTTTGCTAACCCCTGAGTATTCGGGGGGTGGGTGTCTGTTATGAGCTCAGGTTTTGCAGGTCGGAAGCACTCATGGAATCAGCTTGACAGAGGATGAAGGGCAACGATGCTAATCACATATGAGTCGAAGTCTTTTCTTCTATTTGGGTGTAATCAAGTGCTATACTTGTTATGTATACACCCATGTTTGGGTGTGAGTACGGTTTTGGAAGTTGTATTATTATTTTCATACGCATTAAAAATTTATCCTTGATATAGGATTCTTGACCATGATGGTCTGTTGTACTGTGGAGTGACCTTCACGGTCTGTTGTCGTATCTTTGGCCTCGGTGGTGAAATGTGAATGTTGAAATTTAATGTGTCTGGCCTGGTAGATTCTTATGAGAAGCGTCTACGGTGCTGTAATTTTTCCGCTTTAAATCGGGAGTGTTACAGAATATGGTATCATAGCTTAGGTTTGCAAAAAACCTAAGCCTTTGGGTCAAGTCCATGTCCTGTGTAAGTCGCGCGCATCATAGTTTTGATTAGTATCGTGGCTCCGAAATTATCTTTAGGCGATCTGTGATAGTAAGTCTCCCGATTGTAAGTCTCCCCACCTTATGATTGTGCATCGTGTTAAATGAACTTACG
The DNA here is from genome assembly GCA_033398695.1 of Orobanche coerulescens. Classification (NCBI taxonomy): domain Eukaryota; kingdom Viridiplantae; phylum Streptophyta; class Magnoliopsida; order Lamiales; family Orobanchaceae; genus Orobanche; species Orobanche coerulescens. The sequence continues at coordinate 89,930,135 of CM065811.1, read as the reverse complement.
TGATTCTGTGTTATGAGGTAGAGTTTAAATGTGAATTGTGAATATGTGACCTATGCTTGTTTGATTCTCGTGTTGTGCCGGTGTATATATCCTTGTAGAAACTGTTTTTACAGAACTAACGACTTTAGAATTCTAAGGCTTTGGGAGTCACAAAATTTTATTTTAAAACGTCCTCCACCGGAGGAAAAAGGTGATTTTAGTATGATGACCTCAAGGTCGAGAATTTTTGAGAATTCAAACTATCGATATTTCATTTTCATCTTGTATTATAATTTTTCAAAACACGATTTTTAAGCTCAAATGAGGTCTACAAAATGTACTCAAGACGTGACTCTCGCATTCAACTTTTCGGTTTCATGATTGTCAGTCTGAAGTTATATGATGATGATATTATCGTTGTTTAGGCAATAATTCCCAGTTTTATGATTAAAATGGTGGTGTGAACGCTGAATCGTTCGGTATGTACTCGTTGAGATAGCCCCCTTTACTAAGAGGTGAAATTTCGGTTTTGAATGACAATTGTCTTTTGATGGTTGCTCGTTAGATGTTGTCATTATGTGAATCGATGGCATTCAGATTCATATGTTATTTCTTATTTGTAACCTTCGGTACTAGTATTGTCTTGTGTATGTTTGAAATCATGTTGCTGAATTAGAGCAGTTAGCGCACGCTAAGTATGAGGCTAGTGTGCGCTAATGTGGCATGGGTAGCGCACGCTAATCTTTGTTGTAGTGTGCGCTAATCAGTCTGGATAGAGGCTATATAACTGCATTTTTGTAACCGTTAGGTCTAACTTTTGCGGTTGTTAAATCGATCATCTGCGACCATATTCTGTGTATGTTGTCTAGTGATGACAACTGTTGTGTGTGAATATGTGTTATGACTTTTCATCGCGCTGGGTGATAATTGATTGTGTTTGATGAATTGATAAATTATGTCTGTTGTGTGTGTGTTCGAAAACGCTTTCCTGAAAATTTCATAAACGTGAACAAATTGTGGAAAATCAAATTTTCGAAAATGTTTTGACGGTGCGATTAATCGGCGGCTTCATGTGGATTTTGAAAATTGTTTAAAAATTGGTGATCCAGCCTTGAATTTTCAAATGGAACCCCGACGGTATTTGAAAGAGTTATTTTAACGTACATAGGACAGTTTGTAAAATGTTACCGTCATTGATTTTTCTGGTGATTGAGAGGATTTTCGAAAATGATTTTAAACCAAACAGTTATGATAATGGTTCAGGGTTTTGATTAAACGGCCGAGGTATTAAAAATATTTTTTTTCAAAAACTCATTTCAGCAAAATTATCCAAATTCAAGAATTTTAAAATATTATCATTTGAACAAATACCTCGGAAAATTTTATTTTAAAGAATGTTACCAAGGTCTGACCACAATGATATGTGTGTGGTTTTAACCGTGTTTGTTTTGGTAGTGGTCGTGCATTTTTGTTGGTGTGGCCATGTGAATTACTTATGAATTTATGTTCTGTTGTGGCAGTGATGGGTCGTGTATTCGTGTAATGACTCTGAGTGAATATTTTATTGTGCTGCTGGTTATTGTCCTATGTTGATTATGTGACATTTGTTTTGTTGTTCTGAATGGTTGTTCGTTCAGCATGCCGAGAGGTCGAGGCCGAGGATGTGGTCTTGGTAGTGGTTGTAATCAGGAGCATGAGAGGGCGACGCGCTCGTTGTCGAGTGCCACATATGGTCGAAATGACTAGTCGCGTGATCAGGGGCAATTAGCCAGAGGTAATGTTGACGATGGCGCCACCACCATCATCCGCCAGGTGGTTCGAAACAATTGTTCCTACTAGTGCAATTAGCATTTTTTCTAGACGGGTTATGAGCTTGGATGTGTTACTTGAACTCGAAGCGTGGTTTCAGGATGTCTGATCAATTTTGAAAATTTTCCTAACTTTTGGAGCGTTTATATACAAACTCATACGTCTTCACTTCAATTCCTCATGATCATATGTATGTGTATTGTATTAACCCGTATCCCAGATACTTGCTTAGTTTGTACCCTTCATTTCGAGGATTGTCACGTTCATTCATTACTCGTGACGTTTTGGAAGCTGAGCAAAGTGGTTGTTTTTCTTTGTTTATACTACCGCTCCCTATTTTTAGGGGGGGTAAAATGATAATCCTATTTTTTCTGTTTCTAATACCTTTTCAGATTCTAGCGACTTGCTTGTGCTCGTCATGATTTTTAGGACATGTTTTTTTTCTTATATTTTTTGAAACGAACGAGTTTCGTGATCATTTTGAATTATTCCATGATCTTACTATTTTGTACATTCTCGGTATAATTATCCTCCGAGCCTATTTTACGGTATTCGAATGGTTGTTCATCGGAGTTGCACGGTAGAAGCCATATTTCTTTCTACCCTTTTTGTTTTGAGTGAATTTGAAAGTTGTTCGGAGTAATCCGAAGATGATATGATTTTTTTATTTTTGTGTGAATATCAATTTACATTGATCTAGTTCATAATGGTTAGTTGTTCCCATAAGTTCATTTGTATATATTCGATCGTCTTTATGAACTTGCGCACTTAAGTTTGGTGGCAAAACTTATTTTTCAAACGTTTGGGTCATCTCGGGATTTTTCAAAACTTCGTAGCATTCATTTTCGAACCCATCTTCCTCAATTTTGATTCACCATGCTCGTAGGTATAATTTTTGCTTAGACTCATATATTGGATTCGAGTCATATTGTAGGATCCGTTGAGATTATTGTAGCCGAGAAGGTTACGTGTGAAGAGAAGATGCGTTCGAGTTACACCGAACTTTTTACTTCTTGAGTTTCTGGACGAATCTTCCTTTTTTTGGGGTAGAATGTAATATAAATATTTTTATCTTTTTTTTAAGATATACATTTCGGTGCTTTTCCAATTTTTGACGACTAGCTTGCAACGGCTTCGATATTCAAAACTATCTCGTTCTATAATTTTACCATATAACCGAATCTCGGAACCCGATAGTACTTGTTTTTCCTTGGTTGTCTATCGTTCCATGTTTTACGTTTCGGGATGAAATTTATTTTTAGGGGTAAAATGTAATACCGAGATCTTCGTTCGATTTCGTTGAATTTTTCTACGGTTTAGCGGATGGTTTTTGTCCATGTCTTTGGGATCTGTACCATATATGGGTGTACCTTTGTTTTGACACGTGTTTGGTTGCAATTCAGATCGTTGCACGAGTTTTGGTTCATTGTAGTGTAGCGCACGCAACTAAGTGGTGTAGCAGCGCTCATGCCGCGGTTAGCGCATGCTACTGAGGATGGTAGCGCACTCTAGCTGGCGATCCGGAGCGATCCGAGTCACAGGCTCGGGGCCCGGGGTTCCGTTAGCGCACGCTATCGCTTGTGGTTAGCGCACGGTATCATCTGTCCTAGCGCAGGCTATTGTCCTTATTAATGCATGCTACCTGGAAGGTGCGGAAGCATCCCAAAAGGTCTTGGGTAGGTCGGTGTCTCGTTAGTCTAATACCCACACTTTATATGAATTGTTGGCTCTCACGTTCCTTCATTATTATCGCTCTGTAAGCACTTTTTGAGATGTTGTTGTTGTTGATTTTAGAATTTCGTGCCTTTCGGATCATATTCGTATTGTTTGGACCTTTCGGTGATGTTTTGAGATAGGCAGATAGCGTATGCTAGGCCTAAGCTAACGCACGCTATTTATGTTGAGTAGCGCACGCTAGCTTTGAGTCTTAGCGCATTCTAACGGTCCGGGATCGGCAGAGGCAGTAGCTAATTCAGCCTTCTGGACTAGCAGTTAGCGCACGCTAGGCATTGGCTAATGCACGCTGTTCGTGTTGAGTAGCGTGCCCTATTATTGCCCGTAGCACACACTAATGGGCTGAGTGGGCTGGGGCAGTGGGGTGATTCTATTTTCTGGACTAGTAGGTAACGCATGCTAGGTCTGCGCCAGCGCACGCTATAGGTGTTGCGTAGCACGCGCTAGTGCCCAGATATAGCGCATGCTAGCGGGTTTGGGCAGTGAATTGGAACTTTGGCATGATACGAGTTAGCACACGCTAAGGTGTGGTAGCACGCGCTAACATCACAGGTCAGAAGCTGCTGGACTACCGGGTGACCCCGTTAGCGCACGCTAGCCCTGAATTTTAGCGCGCGCTAACCGGGCGCAGTATATAAGTGAGGGTCAACCTTCTTCTTCGTCATTTTTTATCTTATTCACTCATTTCCGATGGGAGAATGGGAGAAGGCGATTTGGGGGCGATTTGGGGCGATCTTTCATCAACTATCATCATATTTGGTTGAATAACAAAGATTACACAACATCTAATCCGTTTCTACCTTCCAAATCAATGTAAATTCCTTAGAACCTTAGTTTTGGAAATTTTTGGGGATTTTCTTAGATTCGTCCGATTTATCCTTTTTGATGCTTGAGATCTTTGAGATTATGATGTATCTACCCCGTACCCATGTTTCCCCTACGATTATATGGATGGTTATGTATCTTATTCGGACTTGAGAGGGTTTGGATGATTTCCAAACCTCTATGTGATTATCCTTGTAGTTTCGTGAATCGTAAACGGGTTTCGGGAGTTTCTTCGTGTGATTTGAGTATGGATTATTGATTATTGTATTCCTTACGAATCTTCTAGGTGCCAGAAGTGTGTTCTTGGACCTATCGAATTTGTGTTCTTTTCCTTCTTATTCTCGATGTCTCAAAAGCAAGTATATGTTTATGATTGTACGTTCTTGACTTTGAAAGTAAGGTATATGAATGGTATGATTGTATATATTCACTCTAGGACGGGTCCTCTGAGGGTTTCGTAGCCTTTGGTGTGGTTCCGCGAATATTTTAGGTTAACCACTTTGGGAATGTTCGATGTGGCCTCTGAGGGTTCTGTTGCCATTGGTGCGGTTCCAGGTTAATCACGTATGTATTGAAATGTAATCCTGTGAGATTTAGTTATTCCGGAATACTAGTCTTGAGTTGATGAAATGATGATTAAATTTACTTTATGGTCTAGAAGTATTGTGTTTCATATTCGATATACTTGTACTAGCTATTCGACGGCTAACCCCTTTATGGGGGAAATACATTTCATGTATTTCAAGATCTAGGAGAGCGGATAGGCACCTACCGGGTCGGCATTACGATGATGGGCAAGTGTGATGCTGTGTCTTGTCACTGGATATGTTTTGTATTTTCCCCATTCAATGATGTTGTTCCTGAATGGTTATGAGTACTCGAGTACTGTTTTTGGTTTCCTTGATGTTTTGGCCTGTGTTGCCATGGGATTGATTATGGATGTGTCGTATTCGGTTTTATTGGGAATTATCTTAAGTGCCAACTTCATTGTTCTCCATTTGATTAGCCTTGGACCTTATCGGTCAAAATTCATGGTTCCGCGTGTGAATAGCCTTGTGGGTCCCACGGCAGGGCTCACTGCGCTGTAATATACCCTGAATAACTTGGGGGTGTTACAGAATATGGTATCAGAGCTTAGGTTTATAGATACCTAGGATGTTGGTCTTTTGGGTCGATTGAGTTATCGTTTGTCTACAGTATCACTACTTTGCCATCATCACAGTGCGATCGGTACTTGTAAGACCTCTTACTCTTCCGGTGTTTCCTTAATCGATTTGCTTTTGATTTAGAATTTTTGGGAATCGGTCACTCCGATGACGTGCAATTTGAATTGTACTTACGTACTTTGTGTGTCCTTCAGAATGTCTGCTGACAGGGGATAGAGGCGAGGCCGTGGTCGTGGACGCGGATGAGGACGTGGCATGGCCACTTCCCTCAATTCCATTGCGGGGTCGACTACCCCTAGTTTATCTAACTCAGTGCATCCCGATACCGAGGGTCAGCACGACCAGTCGACCGGTCAAGGGAATAATTTCCTTCAACAATTGGCTAATCAGATGATATCCTGGCCCAAGATGTTCAGCTGAATAATCCTAACCCGACATCGGATGCTTTGCTTCAGAATGTGGTCCGTATGCATCCTTCGCAGTTCAGCGGTGCTACCGACCCAATGGGTTGGGAGAATTGGCTAGCTGAATTGGAGAAAGTGTTTGAAGCGGTTGATTGTCCGGAAGTGAGAAAGGTACCGATTGCTCAATACTTCCTTACCAAGGAAGCCGCGACTTGGTGGAAAGTTATTAAGCCACATGATCATGCTGCTACATGGGGAGAATTAAAAGAGCTGTTGGAGGCTGAGTTTTGTCATTGGCCAGTGCAGTGCAAGAAGGCATAATTCGAGCCTTTTCGAGGCTAAGCCGCAGAGCATTAGTGGAATACAACCAACAGCTGTTCCATGTGAAGAATCAAGTGCGGAATGAGCGTGACAAGATCCGCTACTTTGACATGCGGATGAATATGGATTTATGGTGTTACATGGCCATATTTGCTTGCATTTCTTTGAAGAAATACCAAGACAGAGCTTGGGCATATGACATGTTAAGTTCCGACAATGATACCACAGAAGAGTCGAAGAAAACAAAAAACCGTTGGTAAGTTTTATGGCTCTAAGGGTGGCAACTTCCAGAGATCTCAGGCGGCTAACCGTTCTGCCGTGCAGTGGTCACGTTATGTTAGAGGGAAGAAGAGTTTTCGTTCTGCTCTGGGCACCTCAACTCGCCCAGTAACTTGTTTTAATTGTGATCGACCAGGCCACATCAATCTGGAGTGCAACTTCCCACCACTAAAGTGTCATACTTGTGGACAGATGGGACACAGGGTAGTTTATTGCCCCGAACAGGATCAGACTTTGGACATTTGGGCTTCGCCAGCGCCTATAGATCGAGTATGAATCAGCGGCAACAAGTTAGTTAGTCACGGCGGAGTTACGAGAGGCCGGGGACGTAGTCAAAATGCTAGAGGGGAGATTCTAGCGTCGGTTCGGCACACTCACGAGTCTATGATATTTGTCGAGCAGATGAACCCGATGCGGTGGTGGCCTCAGGTACCATTCATATTTTATCCCATCCAGTTCATGTACTTTTTGATTCAGGTGCTACACATTCTTTCATCTCTTTGGAGTGTGTACGCCGTTTGAATATAAATTGTATGACTGTTTGTGATCCTTTCATTGTAAAACTGCCTAGAAGGGATAGACTCATGGGGAATTGGGAGATTAGAAATTTTTCGGTGAACATAGCGGTATTGATTGGTTTTCGAACTTGATTGTGGTTGATATCGAGGCCAAGGATGTGATCCTCGATGAAGCTGGCTTGCGATCATCAAGCGATTATGAAATCTTGCACTAAGATTATCACTATAATGACCAGAGATGGTTAAGTACTCATTCATGGGGCAAAAATCGGGCCAACCTAAGTTGCTTATCAGCACCATGAAGGCTGTAAAACTTTTGAATAAATGTTGCACGAGCTATTGGTGTTATGGCTTGAAGTTGAGAGGAGACAGAGTTGAATTCTCTTTGATTCCGATTGCTAATGAGTATCCAGACGTTTTTCCAGACGACCTCCCGGGATTTCGCCGGATCGAGAGATAGAATTTTACGTAGATCTAGAGCGATGCGGCTCACGATTTCTAAGGCGCCTTATCGGATGGCACCTTCGAGATGCAATAATTGAAGAATCGATTGGGAAGGCTCGATTTCTAAGGCGCCTTATAGGAAGGCTCGATTTCTAAGGCGCATTAGACCGAGCGCTTCGCCTTGGGCGCGCCTATTCTTTTTGTAAGGAAGAATGATGGTTCACTACGTTTATGCATTGATTACCGTGAACTAAACAAAGTAACCATCAAAAACAAGTATCCATTGCAGTATAGATGATTTATTTGATCGGTTGCGGGAGCGCGGTATTCTTGAAAATTGAATTGAGATCGGGATACTACTAGCTCCGGGTGAAAGAGTCCGACGTTAGATGGCGCATTTCGGACGAGATACGGACATTACGAATTTGTAGTCATGCCTTTTGGATTGACTAATGCACGGCGATATTCATCCAACTAATGAACAATATATTCATCGAGTACAGACGGATGTGTGGTCATCTTCATTGACGACATCTTGATTTATTCTCGGGATAAGGAGGATCATGCCCGGCACTTGCGTTTGATACTAGATGTGTTGAGAGCACATCTATGCGAAATTCTCGAAATGTGAGTTACGGTTGAAATAAGTTATGTTTCTCTGCCATGTAGTTTGGCCGAAGGGGTTCATGTAGACCCATGAAGATTGAGCGATTCTAGATTGGGCACCGCCTAATAATGATAAGGAAGTTCGTAGCTTTTTGGGTCTTCTGGGTATTACCGTTGGTTTTCGAGGGTTCTCGAAACTCGCTTGGCCGCTAACGCAATTACTTGAGAAGACAAAAAGTTTGTTTTTGGTTGAGAGAGGCAATGAGCTTGATGAGCTGAAGAGACGTTTGACCTCAGCGCCGATTTTAGCTTTACCACAGGGCAGTGAAGGATTTGTAGTTTATAGCGATGCTTCAGGACAAGGGCTTGGATGTGTACTTATGCAGCACGATAGAATGATAGCTTTTGCGTCACGGTAGTTGAAGCCGTATGAGATGAACTATCCTACTCACGTTTTGGAATTGGTCGCAATCGTCTTCGCACTTAAGATTTGGCGGCATTTTTTGTATGGCTCTCCGTGTCGGATTTATACGGTCACGAGTTTGAAGTATATTTTCGATCAAAAGAGCTGAATATGAGGCGAGGCGTTGGTTGGAATTTATCAAGGATTAGAAATTCTTTACCATCCGGAATGGCCGATGTCGTCGCGGATGCTTTGAGCCGCAAATCAGCATCACTTGGATGCTCGAGGTTCTTACATCTCGAGACGAAGATTCGTCGAGATTTAATCGAGCAAGGAATAGAAGTTTGGCTTCAAAGAGTGCAAGCACAATTATCCACTCTCGAAATTACTTCGTCCTTGGTTGTGACATCAAAGGAAGCAGTGGAGTGACCGATGATCTCTCAAGCGAAGGAAGATGTAATTAAAGGAAAAGCCCACTGGTTTTATGGTACATGAGGATAGTATTGTTATATTTCGGGCGGGCTTTGTGTTACGAATGATCTAGAGTTGAGGCATAGAATTCTCAGAATCTCATGTTACGCCTTACTCAATCCACCCGGAATGAGTAAGATGTACAAGGACTTGAAGCAAAAATTTTGGTGGAATAATATAAAGAAAGATGTCACGAGTTTATATTACGATGCTTGACATGTCAACAAGTCAAGATTGAACATCAATGACCGCGGGGTTGTTGCGGCCGCTTCCCATTCCCAGTGGAAGTGGGAAGATATCTCTATGGATTTTATCAACGGGATGCCTAGAACTAGAGTCGGAATGAATATGATTTGGGTAATCGTCGATCGATTAACCAAGTCGGCACACTTCCTAGGTATTAAGGATACTTGGGGACCGAGAGAGATTGGCTCGAACTTTTATAGCGAGATTGTGAGGCGCATGGTTCCCTAAAACCATTATTTCCGATCAAGATAGTCGATTCATATTGCATTTTTGGCAAGCCGTCCATCATGCTTTGGGCACCGAGTTGAGATTGAGCATGTCTTTTCATCTTGATCAGACGGTCGGGCGGCGGACGGTCGGACATTGGAGGATATTTTGCGGGCTTGTGCCTAGATCGAGTAATCATTGGAAACTTCATTTGCCTTTGATCGAGTTTGCCTACAATAATAGTTGGCATGCGTCGATCAAAATGGCACATATCAAAGCACTTTATGGTAGGCGATGCAGATAGCCATTATGTTGGGACAAGGCTTCAGAGCTAGTCAGAACGGAACCGAATATGTTGATGGATATGAAGGAGACGATTTCTATTATCCGAGATCGATTGCTGGCTGCCCAGAGCGTCAGAAATCTTATGCTGATACTCGCCATCGACCTTTGAATTAGAAGTGGGAGACCATGTTCTACTCAAGGTGTCACCGACTAGAGGAGTTTTTCGCTTCGGGAAAAAGGGTAAACTTAGTACGCGATTTATCGGGCGATTGAAATTTTGGATAAGGTTGGAGATTTAGCTTATCGCTTGGCATTGCCTCGGATTTGAGTCATGTCCATAGCGTTTTCATGTTTCTCGATTGAGAAAGTACGTTCGGATCGAAGTCATATTATCGACTATAGTGAGATTGATATAGCGAGGATGTTACCTTCCCGAGAGAGGTGAAGATCACGGAATGTCGTAAGAAAGCGACTTCGGCACAAAACCAATCCGTTGATTAAAGTGCAATGGTCGAGGCATGGAGTCGAGGAGGTGACTTGGGAGATGGAAGAGAAGATGCGATCGAAATACCCCGAACTTTTTATTTCTTAAGTTTCGTGACGAAAATTCTTTTTAGAGGGAGAGAATGTAATACCCATACTTTATATGAATTGTTGGCTCTGACGTTCCTTTACTATTGTCGCTCTGTAAGCACTTTTTGAGATGATGTTGTTGTTGATTTTAGAGTTTCTTGCCTTTCAGATCATATTCATATTGTTTGGACCTTTCGGCGATGTTTTGAGACAGGCAGATAGCGTACGCTAGGCCTAGGATAACACACGCTATTTCTGTTGAGTAGCACATGCTAGCTTTGAGTCTTAGCGCACGCCAACGGTCCAGGCTCGGAATAATTCAGCCCTTTGGACAAGTAGTTAGTGCACGCTAGGCATTGGCTATTCATGTTGAGTAGCGCGTGCTATCATCGTCCGTAGCGCACGTTAATGGGATGTGTCGGCATGGGCAGTGGGGTGTTTCTATTTTACGAACTAGCGGGTAATGCACTCTAGGTCTGCGTCATCGCATGCTATAGGTGTTGCATAGCGCGCGCTAGTGCCCATATATAGCGTAGGCTAGCGGGTTTGGGCCGAGTTGGAACTTTGGCATGATACCGGTTAGCACATGCTAAGGTGTGTAACGCGCGCAAATGTCGCAGTCGAAGCTAATGGACTACGGGTGACCCGTTAGCGCACGCTAGCCACGAATTTTAGCGCGCTAACCGGGCGATGTATATAAGTGAGGCTCAACCTTGTTCTTCGGCATTTTTCATCTTTTTCGCTCATTTCTGACGGGAGAATGGGAGAAGACAATTTGGGGGAGATTTGGGGCTATATTTCATCAACTATCATCATCTTTGGTTGAATAACAAAGATTACACAACATCTAATCCGTTTCTACCTTCTAAAGCAAGGTAAATTCCTTAGAACCCTATTTTTGGGAATTTTTGGGGATTTCTTAGATTCGTCAGATTTATCCATTTGGAGCTTGAGATCTCTGAGATTATGATGTATCTACCCCGTACCCACGTTTCCCCTACGATTATATGGAGGGTTATGTATATTATTCGGACTTGAGAGGGTTTGGATCATTTCCAAACCTCTAGGTGATTATCGTTGTAGTTTCGTGTATCGTAGGCGGGTTTCGAGAGTTTTCTCATGTGATTTGAGTATGGATTATTGATTATCGTATTCCGTACGAATCTTTTAGGTGCCAGAAGTGCGTTCTTGGACCTACCGAACTTGTGTTCTTTTCCTTCCAATTCTCGATGTCTCAAAGGCAAATATATGTTTATGATTGTACGTTCTCGCTTTGAAAGTAAGGTATATGAATGGCATGATTGTATATATTCACTCTGGAACGGACCGACGGGTCCTCTGAGGATTCCATAGTCTTTGGTGCAGTTCCGCAAATATTTTCGGTTAACCACTCTGGGAGGGTCCGACGGGGCCTCTGAGGGTTCCGTTGCCTTTGGTGCGGTTCCACGGTTAATTACGTATGCATTGAAATGTAATGCTATGAGATTTAGTTATTCTGGAATACTAGTCTTGAGTTGATGAAATGATGATTACATTTACTTTATTGTCCAGAAGTATTGTGTTTCATATTCGATATACTTGTACTAGCTATTCGACGGCTAACCCCTTTATGGGGGAAATACCTTTCATGTATTTGAGGATCTAGGATAGCGGATAGGCACGTGCCGGGTCGGCATGAAGATGATGGGCAAGTGTGATGCTGTGTATTGTCACTAGTTATGTTTTGTATTTCCCCCATTCAATGATGTTGTACTTGAATGGATCGAGTACTCAAATCTTGTTTTTGGTTTCCTTGATGTATTGGCATTTGTTGCCATGGGATTGATTCTGGATGTGTCGTATTCGGTTTTATTGGGTATTATCTTGAGTGCCAACTTTATTGTTCTCCATTTGATTATGCTTAGACCTTATCGGACAAATTTCATGGTTTCGTGTGTGAATAGCCTTGTGGGTCCCACGACGCTGTAATATACCACTGAATAACTTTGGGGTGTTACGGTTAGCGCATGCTAACGGCGTAGTGTAACACCCCAAAAGGCGGCTATTACAATGTTGTGGACCCGACACTGGGACCCACCGGGCGATACCAAAATACGATTAGATGTGTGATACCGAACCACAATAAATAGTCATTACTCCGATTAGGAGTTTGTAAAATGTTACCGTCATTGATTTTTGTGGTGATTGAGAGGATTTTCGAAAATGATTTTAAACCAAACAGATTATGATAATGGTTCGGGGTTTTGATTAAACGGCCGAGGTATTAAAAATATTTTTTCAAAAACTCATTTCAGCAAAATTATCCAAATTCAAGAATTTTAAAATATTATCATTTGAACAAATACCTCGGAAAATTTTATTTTAAAGAATGTTACCAAGGTCGACCACAATGATATGTGTGTGGTTTTAACCGTGTTTGTTTTGGTAGTGGTCGTGCATTTTTGTTGGTGTGGCCATGTGAATTACTTATGAATTTAAGTTCTGTTGTGGCAGTGATAGGTCGTGTATTCGTGTAATGACTCTGAGTGAATATTTTATTGTCTTCTTGGTTATTGTCCTATGTTGATTATGTGACATTTGTTTTGTTGTTACGAATGGTTGTTCGTTCAGCATGCCGAGAGGTCGAGGCCGAGGATGTGGTCTTGGTAGTGGTTGTAATCAGGAGCATGAGAGGGCGACGCGCTCGTTGTCGAGTGCCACATATGGTCGAAATGACTAGTCGCGTGATCAGGGGCAATTAGCCAGAGGTAATGTTGACGATGGCGCCACCACCATCATCCGCCAGGTGGTTCGAAACAATTGTTCCTACTAGTGCAATTAGCATTTTTTGTAGACGGGTTATGAGCTTGGATGTGTTACTTGAACTCGAAGCGTGGTTTCAGGATGTCTGATCAATTTTGAAAATTTTCCTAACTTTTGGAGCGTTTATCTACAAACTCATACGTCTTCACTTCAATTCCTCATGATCATATGTAAGTGTATTGTATTAACACGTATCCCAGATACTTGCTTAGTTTGTACCCTTCATTTCGAGGATTGTCACGTTCATTCATTACTCGTGACGTTTTGGAAGCTGAGCAAAGTGGTTGTTTTTCTTTGTTTATACTACCGCTCCCTATTTTTAGGGGGGGTAAAATGATAATCCTATTTTTTCTGTTTCTAATACCTTTTCAGATTCTAGCGACTTGCTTGTGCTCGTCATGATTTTTAGGACATGTTTTTTTTCTTATATTTTTTGAAATGAACGAGTTTCGTGATCATTTTGAATTATTCCATGATCTTACTATTTTGTACATTCTCGGTATAATTATCCTCCGAGCCTATTTTACGGTATTCCGAATGGTTGTTCATCGGAGTTGCATAGAAGCCATATTTCTTTCTACCCTTTTTGTTTTCGAGTGAATTTGAAAGTTGTTAGGAGTAATCCGAAGATGATATGATTTTTTTTATTTTTCGTGTGAATATCAATTTCTGTTGATCTAGTTCATAATGGTTAGTTGTTCCCATAAGTTCATTTGTATATATTCAGTCGTGCTATGAACTTGCGCACTTAAGTTTGGTGGCAAAACTTATTTTTCAAACGTTTGGGTCATCTCGGGATTTTTCAAAACTTTGTAGCATTCATTTTCGAACCCATCTTCCTCAATTTTGATTCACCATGCTCGTAGGTATAATTTTTGCTTAGACTCATATATTGGATTCGAGTCATATTGTAGGATCCGTTGAGATTATTGTAGCCGAGAAGGTTACGTGTGAAGAGAAGATGCGTTCGAGTTACACCGAACTTTTTACTTCTTGAGTTTCTGGACGAAACTTCCTTTTTGAGGGGAAGAATGTAATATCCATATTTTTCTCTTTTTTTAAGATATACATTTCGGTGCTTTTCCAATTTTTGACGACTAGCTTGCAACGGCTTCGATATTCAAAACTATCTCGTTCTATAATTTTACCATATAACCGAATCTCGGAACCCGATAGTACTTGTTTTTCCTTGGTTGTCTATCGTTCCATGTTTTACGTTTCGGGATGAAATTTATTTTTAGGGGGTAAAATGTAATACCCGAGATCTTCGTTCCAGTTTCGTTGAATTTTTCTACGGTTTAGCAGATGGTTGTTGTCCATGTCTTTGGGATCCTGTACCATATATGGGTGTACACTGTTTTGACACGTGTTTGGTTGCAATTCAGATCGTTGCCTGAGTTTTGGTTCATTGTAGTGTAGCGCACGCAACTAAGTGGTGTAACGCGCGCTACTGTGCCGCGGTTAGCGCATGCTACGGGGATGGTAGTGCACTCTAATCGGCGATCGGAGCGATCCAGAGTCACTGGGGCTGAGGGTTCCGTTAGCGCCACGCTTATCGCTTGTGGTTAGCGCACGGTATCATCATCTAGCGCAGCTATTGTCCTTATTAATGCATGCTACGGAAGGTGCGGAAGCATCCAAAAGGTCTTGGGTAGGTCGGAGTCTCGTTAGTCTAATACCCACACTTTATATGAATTGTTGGCTCTCACGTTCCTTCATTATTATCGCTCTGTAAGCACTTTTTGAGATGTTGTTGTTGTTGATTTTAGAATTTCGTGCCTTTCGGATCATATTCGTATTGTTTGGACCTTTCGGTGATGTTTTGAGATAGGCAGATAGCGTATGCTAGGCCTAAGCTAACCCACGCTATTTATGTTGAGTAGCGCACGCTAGCTTTGAGTCTTAGCGCATTCTAACGGTCCGGGATCGGCAGAGGCAGTAGCTAATTCAGCCTTCTGGACTAGCAGTTAGCGCACGCTAGGCATTGGCTAATGCACGCTATTCGTGTTGAGTAGCGTGCCCTATTATTGCCCGTAGCACACACTAATGGGCTGAGTGGGCTGGGGCAGTGGGGTGATTCTATTTTCTGGACTAGTAGGTAACGCATGCTAGGTCTGCGCCAGCGCACGCTATAGGTGTTGCGTAGCACGCGCTAGTGCCCAGATATAGCGCACGCTAGCGGGTTTGGGCAGTGAGTTGGAACTTTGGCATGATACGAGTTAGCACACGCTAAGGTGTGGTAGCGCGCGCTAACATCACAGGTCAGAAGCTGCTGGACTACCGGGTGACCCCGTTAGCGCACGCTAGCCCTGAATTTTAGCGCGCGCTAACCGGGCGCAGTATATAAGTGAGGGTCAACCTTCTTCTTCGTCATTTTTTATCTTATTCACTCATTTCCGATGGCAGAATGGGAGAAGGCGATTTGGGGGCGATTTGGGGCGATCTTTCATCAACTATCATCATATTTGGTTGAATAACAAAGATTACACAACATCTAATCCGTTTCTACCTTCCAAATCAATGTAAATTCCTTAGAACCTTAGTTTTGGAAATTTTTGGGGATTTTCTTATATTCGTCCGATTTATCCTTTTTGATGCTTGAGATCTTTGAGATTATGATGTATCTACCCCGTACCCATGTTTCCCCTACGATTATATGGATGGTTATGTATCTTATTCGGACTTGAGAGGGTTTGGATGATTTCCAAACCTCTATGTGATTATCCTTGTAGTTTCGTGAATCGTAAACGGGTTTCGGGAGTTTCTTCGTGTGATTTGAGTATGGATTATTGATTATTGTATTCCTTACGAATCTTCTAGGTGCCAGAAGTGTGTTCTTGGACCTACCGAATTTGTGTTCTTTTCCTTCTTATTCTCGATGTCTCAAAAGCAAGTATATGTTTATGATTGTACGTTCTTGACTTTGAAAGTAAGGTATATGAATGGTATGATTGCATATATTCACTCTAGGACGGGTCCTCTGAGGGTTTCGTAGCCTTTGGTGTGGTTCCGCGAATATTTTTTAGGTTAACCACTTTGGGAATGTTCGATGTGGCCTCTGAGGGTTCTGTTGCCATTGGTGCGGTTCCAGGTTAATCACGTATGTATTGAAATGTAATCCTGTGAGATTTAGTTATTCCGGAATACTAGTCTTGAGTTGATGAAATGATGATTAAATTTACTTTATGGTCGAGAAGTATTGTGTTTCATATTCGATATACTTGTACTAGCTATTCGACGGCTAACCCCTTTATGGGGGAAATACATTTCATGTATTTCAAGATCCAGGAGAGCGGATAGGCACCTACCGGGTCGGCATTACAATGATGGGCAAGTGTGATGCTGTGTCTTGTCACTGGATATGTTTTGTATTTCCCCCATTCAATGATGTTGTTCTTGAATGGTTATGAGTACTCGAGTACTGTTTTTGGTTTCCTTGATGTTTTGGCCTGTGTTGCCATGGGATTGATTCTGGATGTGTCGTATTCGGTTTTATTGGGAATTATCTTAAGTGCCAACTTTATTGTTCTCCATTTGATTAGCCTTGGACCTTATCGGTCAAAATTCATGGTTCCGCGTGTGAATAGCCTTGTGGGTCCCACGGCAGGGCTCACTGCGCTGTAATATACCCTGAATAACTTGGGGGTGTTACAGAATATGGTATCAGAGCTTAGGTTTATAGATACCTAGGTTGTTGGTCTTTTGGGTCGATTGAGTTATCGTTTGTCTACAGTATCACTACTTTGCCATCATCACAGTGCGATCGGTACTTGTAAGACCTCTTACTCTTCCGGTGTTTCCTTAATCGATTTGCTTTTGATTTAGAATTTTTGGGAATCGGTCACTCCGATGACGTGCAATTTGAATTGTACTTACGTACTTTGTGTGTCTTTCAGAATGTCTGCTGACAGGGGATAGAGGCGAGGCCGTGGTCGTGGACGCGGATGAGGACGTGGCGTGGCCACTTCCCTCAATTCCATTGCGGGGTCGACTACCCCTAGTTTATCTAACTCAGTGCATCCCGATACCGAGGGTCAGCACGACCAGTCGACCGGTCAAGGGAATAATTTCCTTCAACAATTGGCTAATCAGATGATATCCTGGCCCAAGATGTTCAGCTGAATAATCCTAACCCGAAATCGGATGCTTTGCTTCAGAATGTGGTCCGTATGCATCCTTCGCAGTTCAGCGGTGCTACCGACCCAATGGGTTGGGAGAATTGGCTAGCTGAATTGGAGAAAGTGTTTGAAGCGGTTGATTGTCCGGAAGTGAGAAAGGTACCGATTGCTCAATACTTCCTTACCAAGGAAGCCGCGACTTGGTGGAAAGTTATTAAGCCACATGATCATGCTGCTACATGGGGAGAATTAAAAGAGCTGTTGGAGGCTGAGTTTTGTCATTGGCCAGTGCAGTGCAAGAAGGCATAATTCGAGCCTTTTCGAGGCTAAGCCGCAGAGCATTCCAGTCTCACAGGAGATAGTGGAATACAACCAACAGCTGATCCATGTGAAGAATCAAGTGCGGGATGAGCGTGACAAGATCCGCTACTTTGACATGCGGATGAATATGGATTTATGGTGTTACATGGCCATATTTGCTTGCATTTCTTTGAAGGAATACCAAGACAGAGCTTTGGCATATGACATGTTAAGTTCCGACAATGATACCACAGAAGAGTCGAAGAAAACAAAAAACCGTTGGTAAGTTTTATGGCTCTAAGGGTGGCAACTTCCAGAGATCTCAGGCGGCTAACCGTTCTGCCGTGCAGTGGTCACGTTATGTTAGAGGGAAGAAGAGTTTTCGTTCTGCTCTGGGCACCTCAACTCGCCCAGTAACTTGTTTTAATTGTGATCGACCAGGCCACATCAATCTGGAGTGCAACTTCCCACCACTAAAGTGTCATACTTGTGGACAGATGGGACACAGGGTAGTTTATTGCCCCGAACAGGATCAGACTTTGGACATTTGGGCTTCTGCCCCAGCGCCTATAGATCAGAGTATGAATCAGCGGCAACAAGTTAGTTAGTCACAGCAGAGTTACGACAGAGGCCGGGGACGTAGTCAAAATGCTAGAGGGGGAGATTCTAGCGTCGGTTCGGCACACTCACGAGTCTATGAGATTTGTCGAGCAGATGAACCCGATGCGGTGGTGGCCTCAGGTACCATTCATATTTTATCCCATCCAGTTCATGTACTTTTTGATTTAGGTGCTACACATTCTTTCATCTCTTTGGAGTGTGTACGCCGTTTGAATATAAATTGTATGACTGTTTGTGATCCTTTCATTGTAAAACTGCCTAGCAGGGATAGAATCATGGGGAATTGGGAGATTAGAAATTTTTCGGTGAACATAGCCGGTATTGATTGGTTTTCGAACTTGATTGTGGTTGATATCGAGGCCAAGGATGTGATCCTCGATGAAGCCTGGCTTGACAGTCATCAAGCGATTATGAAATACTGCACTAAGATTATCACTATAATGACCAGAGATGGTTCCGAGTACTCATTCATGGGGCAAAAATCGGGCCAACCTAAGTTGCTTATCAGCACCATGAAGGCTGTAAAACTTTTGAATAAATGTTGCACGAGCTATTGGTGTTATGGCTTGAAGTTGAGAGGAGACAAAGTTGAATTCTCTTTGATTCCAGTTGCTAATGAGTATCCAGACGTTTTTCCAGACGACCTCCCAGGATTTCCGCCGGATCGAGAGATAGAATTTTCTGTAGATCTAGAGCCTGATGCGGCTCTGATTTCTAAGGCGCCTTATCGGATGGCACCTTCTGAGATGCAATAATTGAAGCATCAGTTGGGAAGGCTCTGATTTCTAAGGCGCCTTATAGGAAGGCTCTGATTTCTAAGGCGCATTAGACCGAGCGCTTCGCCTTGGGGCGCGCCTATTCTTTTTGTAAGGAAGAATGATGGTTCACTACGTTTATGCATTGATTACCGTGAACTAAACAAAGTAACCATCAAAAACAAGTATCCATTGCCTGGTATAGATGATTTATTTGATCAGTTGCAGGGAGCGGCAGTATTCTTGAAAATTGAATTGAGATCAGGATACTACTAGCTCCGGGTGAAAGAGTCCGACGTTCCGATGACTGCATTTCGGACGAGATACGGACATTACGAATTTGTAGTCATGCCTTTTGGATTGACTAATGCACCGGCAGTATTCATCCAACTAATGAACAATATATTCATCGAGTACCTGGACAGATGTGTGGTCATCTTCATTGACGACATCTTGATTTATTCTCGGGATAAGGAGGATCATGCCCGGCACTTGCGTTTGATACTAGATGTGTTGAGAGCACATCTATGCGAAATTCTCGAAATGTGAGTTCTGGTTGAAATAAGTTATGTTTCTCTGCCATGTAGTTTCGGCCGAAGGGGTTCATGTAGACCCGCAGAAGATTGAGGCAGTTCTAGATTGGGCACCGCCTAATAATGATAAGGAAGTTCGTAGCTTTTTGGGTCTTGCTGGGTATTACCGTTGGTTTTTCGAGGGGTTCTCGAAACTCGCTTGGCCGCTAACGCAATTACTTCAGAAGACAAAAAAGTTTGTTTTGACTGTTGAGAGACAGCAGAGCTTCGATGAGCTGAAGAGACGTTTGACCTCAGCGCCGATTTTAGCTTTACCACAGGGCAGTGAAGGATTTGTAGTTTATAGCGATGCTTCAGGACAAGGGCTTGGATGTGTACTTATGCAGCACGATAGAATGATAGCTTTTGCGTCACGGTAGTTGAAGCAGTATGAGATGAACTATCCTACTCACGTTTTGGAATTGGTCGCAATCGTCTTCGCACTTAAGATTTGGCGGCATTTTTTGTATGGCTCTCCGTGTCGGATTTATACCGGTCACGAGTTTGAAGTATATTTTCAGTCAAAAAGAGCTGAATATGAGGCAGAGACGTTGGTTGGAATTTATCAAGGATTAGAAATTCTTTACCATCCGGGAATGGCCGATGTCGTCGCGGATGCTTTGAGCCGCAAATCAGCATCACTTCAGATGCTCGAGGTTCTTACATCTCAGACGAAGATTCGTCAGGATTTAATCGAGCAAGGAATAGAAGTTTGGCTTCAAAGAGTGCAAGCACAATTATGCACTCTCGAAATTACTTCGTCCTTGGTTGACGACATCAAAGGGAAACAGTGGAGTGACCCGATGATCTCTCAACTGAAGGAAGATGTAATTAAAGGAAAAGCCCCTGGTTTTATGGTACATGAGGATAGTATTGTTATATTTCAGGGCAGGCTTTGTGTTCTGAATGATCTAGAGTTGAGGCATAGAATTCTCCGAGAATCTCATGTTACGCCTTACTCAATCCACCCCGGAATGAGTAAGATGTACAAGGACTTGAAGCAAAAATTTTGGTGGAATAATATAAAGAAAGATGTCACAGAGTTTATATTACGATGCTTGACATGTCAACAAGTCAAGATTGAACATCAATGACCGGCGGGGTTGTTGCAGCCGCTTCCCATTCCCGAGTGGAAGTGGGAAGATATCTCTATGGATTTTATCACTGGGATGCCTAGAACTAGAGTCGGAATGAATATGATTTGGGTAATCGTCGATCAGTTAACCAAGTCAGCACACTTCCTAGGTATTAAGGATACTTGGGGACCAGAGAGATTGGCTCGAACTTTTATAGCAGAGATTGTGAGACTGCATGGTTCCCCTAAAACCATTATTTCCGATCAAGATAGTCGATTCATATTGCATTTTTGGCAAGCCGTCCATCATGCTTTGGGCACCGAGTTGAGATTGAGCATGTCTTTTCATCTTCAGTCAGACGGTCAGACTGAGCGGACGATTCAGACATTGGAGGATATTTTGCGGGCTTGTGCCCTAGACTGGAGTAATCATTGGAAACTTCATTTGCCTTTGATCGAGTTTGCCTACAATAATAGTTGGCATGCGTCGATCAAAATGGCACATATCAAAGCACTTTATGGTAGGCGATGCAGATAGCCATTATGTTGGGACAAGGCTTCAGAGCTAGTCAGAACGGAACCGAATATGTTGATGGATATGAAGGAGACGATTTCTATTATCCGAGATCGATTGCTGGCTGCCCAGAGCGTCAGAAATCTTATGCTGATAC
The DNA here is from genome assembly GCA_033398695.1 of Orobanche coerulescens. Lineage (NCBI taxonomy): Eukaryota > Viridiplantae > Streptophyta > Magnoliopsida > Lamiales > Orobanchaceae > Orobanche > Orobanche coerulescens. The sequence goes on along the minus strand of CM065811.1, from coordinate 89,908,951 downwards.
TCGCCATCGACCTTTGAATTAGAAGTGGGAGACCATGTTCTACTCAAGGTGTCACCGACTAGAGGAGTTTTTCGCTTCGGGAAAAAGGGTAAACTTAGTACGCAGTTTATCGGGCCGATTGAAATTTTGGATAAGGTTGGAGATTTAGCTTATCGCTTGGCATTGCCTCCGGATTTGAGTCATGTCCATAGCGTTTTTCATGTTTCTCAGTTGAGAAAGTACGTTCCAGATCGAAGTCATATTATCGACTATAGTGAGATTGATATAGCCGAGGATGTTACCTTCCCAGAGAGACCGGTGAAGATCCTGGAATGTCGTAAGAAACAGCTTCGGCACAAAACCAATCCGTTGATTAAAGTGCAATGGTCGAGGCATGGAGTCGAGGAGGTGACTTGGGAGATGGAAGAGAAGATGCGATCGAAATACCCCGAACTTTTTATTTCTTAAGTTTCGTGACGAAAATTCTTTTTAGAGGGAGAGAATGTAATACCCATACTTTATATGAATTGTTGGCTCTGACGTTCCTTTACTATTGTCGCTCTGTAAGCACTTTTTGAGATGATGTTGTTGTTGATTTTAGAGTTTCTTGCCTTTCAGATCATATTCATATTGTTTGGACCTTTCGGCGATGTTTTGAGACAGGCAGATAGCGTACGCTAGGCCTAGGATAACACACGCTATTTCTGTTGAGTAGCACATGCTAGCTTTGAGTCTTAGCGCACGCCAACGGTCCAGGCTCGGAATAATTCAGCCCTTTGGACAAGTAGTTAGTGCACGCTAGGCATTGGCTATTCATGTTGAGTAGCGCGTGCTATCATCGTCCGTAGCGCACGTTAATGGGATGTGTCAGCATGGGCAGTGGGGTGTTTCTATTTTCTGAACTAGCAGGTAATGCACTCTAGGTCTGCGTCATCGCATGCTATAGGTGTTGCATAGCGCGCGCTAGTGCCCATATATAGCGTAGGCTAGCGGGTTTGGGCACTGAGTTGGAACTTTGGCATGATACCAGTTAGCACATGCTAAGGTGTGGTAACGCGCGCAAATGTCGCAGGTCAGAAGCTAATGGACTACCGGGTGACCCCGTTAGCGCACGCTAGCCCTGAATTTTAGCGCGCGCTAACCGGGCGATGTATATAAGTGAGGCTCAACCTTGTTCTTCGGCATTTTTCATCTTTTTCGCTCATTTCTGACGGGAGAATGGGAGAAGACAATTTGGGGGAGATTTGGGGCTATATTTCATCAACTATCATCATCTTTGGTTGAATAACAAAGATTACACAACATCTAATCCGTTTCTACCTTCTAAAGCAAGGTAAATTCCTTAGAACCCTATTTTTGGGAATTTTTGGGGATTTCTTAGATTCGTCAGATTTATCCATTTGGAGCTTGAGATCTCTGAGATTATGATGTATCTACCCCGTACCCACGTTTCCCCTACGATTATATGGAGGGTTATGTATATTATTCGGACTTGAGAGGGTTTGGATCATTTCCAAACCTCTAGGTGATTATCGTTGTAGTTTCGTGTATCGTAGGCGGGTTTCGAGAGTTTTCTCATGTGATTTGAGTATGGATTATTGATTATCGTATTCCGTACGAATCGTTTAGGTGCCAGAAGTGCGTTCTTGGACCTACCGAACTTGTGTTCTTTTCCTTCCAATTCTCGATGTCTCAAAGGCAAATATATGTTTATGATTGTACGTTCTCGCTTTGAAAGTAAGGTATATGAATGGCATGATTGTATATATTCACTCTGGAACGGACCGACGGGTCCTCTGAGGATTCCATAGTCTTTGGTGCAGTTCCGCAAATATTTTCGGTTAACCACTCTGGGAGGGTCCGACGGGGCCTCTGAGGGTTCCGTTGCCTTTGGTGCGGTTCCACAGTTAATTACGTATGCATTGAAATGTAATGCTATGAGATTTAGTTATTCTGGAATACTAGTCTTGAGTTGATGAAATGATGATTACATTTACTTTATTGTCGAGAAGTATTGTGTTTCATATTCGATATACTTGTACTAGCTATTCGACGGCTAACCCCTTTATGGGGGAAATACCTTTCATGTATTTGAGGATCTAGGATAGCGGATAGGCACGTGCCGGGTCGGCATGAAGATGATGGGCAAGTGTGATGCTGTGTATTGTCACTAGTTATGTTTTGTATTTCCCCCATTCAATGATGTTGTACTTGAATGGATCTGAGTACTCAAGTACTGTTTTTGGTTTCCTTGATGTTTTGGCCTTTGTTGCCATGGGATTGATTCTGGATGTGTCGTATTCGGTTTTATTGGGTATTATCTTGAGTGCCAACTTTATTGTTCTCCATTTGATTATGCTTAGACCTTATCGGACAAATTTCATGGTTTCGTGTGTGAATAGCCTTGTGGGTCCCACGACGCTGTAATATACCCTGAATAACTTTGGGGTGTTACAGTTAGCGCATGCTAACGACTGTAGTGTAACACCCCAAAAGGCGGCTATTACAATGTTGTGGACCCGACACTGGGACCCACCAGGCGATACCAAAATACAGATTAGATGTGTGATACCGAACCACAATAAATAGTCATTACTCCGATTAGGAGTTTGTAAAATGTTACCGTCATTGATTTTTGTGGTGATTGAGAGGATTTTCGAAAATGATTTTAAACCAAACAGTTATGATAATGGTTCAGGGTTTTGATTAAACGGCCGAGGTATTAAAAATATTTTTTTTCAAAAACTCATTTCAGCAAAATTATCCAAATTCAAGAATTTTAAAATATTATCATTTGAACAAATACCTCGGAAAATTTTATTTTAAAGAATGTTACCAAGGTCTGACCACAATGATATGTGTGTGGTTTTAACCGTGTTTGTTTTGGTAGTGGTCGTGCATTTTTGTTGGTGTGGCCATGTGAATTACTTATGAATTTAAGTTCTGTTGTGGCAGTGATAGGTCGTGTATTCGTGTAATGACTCTGAGTGAATATTTTATTGTCTTCTGGTTATTGTCCTATGTTGATTATGTGACATTTGTTTTGTTGTTCGAATGGTTGTTCGCTCAAAGATCTTTGAGAGGTCGAGGCCGAGGATGTGGTCTTGGTAGTGGTTGTAATCAGGAGCATGAGAGGGCGACGCGCTCGTTGTCGAGTGCCACATATGGTCGAAATGACTAGTCGCGTGATCAGGGGCAATTAGCCAGAGGTAATGTTGACGATGGCGCCACCACCATCATCCGCCAGGTGGTTCGAAACAATTGTTCCTACTAGTGCAATTAGCATTTTTTGTAGACGGGTTATGAGCTTGGATGTGTTACTTGAACTCGAAGCGTGGTTTCAGGATGTCTGATCAATTTTGAAAATTTTCCTAACTTTTGGAGCGTTTATCTACAAACTCATACGTCTTAACTTCAATTCCTCATGATCATATGTATGTGTATTGTATTAACCCGTATCCCAGATACTTGCTTAGTTTGTACCCTTCATTTCGAGGATTGTCACGTTCATTCATTACTCGTGACGTTTTGGAAGCTGAGCAAAGTGGTTGTTTTTCTTTGTTTATACTACCGCTCCCTATTTTTAGGGGGGGTAAAATGATAATCCTATTTTTTCTGTTTCTAATACCTTTTCAGATTCTAGCGACTTGCTTGTGCTCGTCATGATTTTTAGGACATGTTTTTTTTCTTATATTTTTTGAAATGAACGAGTTTCGTGATCATTTTGAATTATTCCATGATCTTACTATTTTGTACATTCTCGGTATAATTATCCTCCGAGCCTATTTTCTGGTATTCCGAATGGTTGTTCATCGGAGTTGCACAGTAGAAGCCATATTTCTTTCTACCCTTTTTGTTTTCGAGTGAATTTGAAAGTTGTTCCGGAGTAATCCGAAGATGATATGATTTTTTTTATTTTTCGTGTGAATATCAATTTCTGTTGATCTAGTTCATAATGGTTAGTTGTTCCCATAAGTTCATTTGTATATATTCAGTCGTGCTATGAACTTGCGCACTTAAGTTTGGTGGCAAAACTTATTTTTCAAACGTTTGGGTCATCTCGGGATTTTTCAAAACTTCGTAGCATTCATTTTCGAACCCATCTTCCTCAATTTTGATTCACCATGCTCGTAGGTATAATTTTTGCTTAGACTCATATATTGGATTCGAGTCATATTGTAGGATCCGTTGAGATTATTGTAGCCGAGAAGGTTACGTGTGAAGAGAAGATGCGTTCGAGTTACACCGAACTTTTTACTTCTTGAGTTTCTGGACGAAACTTCCTTTTTGAGGGGAAGAATGTAATATCCATATTTTTCTCTTTTTTTTAAGATATACATTTCAGTGCTTTTCCAATTTTTGACGACTAGCTTGCAACGGCTTCGATATTCAAAACTATCTCGTTCTATAATTTTACCATATAACCGAATCTCGGAACCCGATAGTACTTGTTTTTCCTTGGTTGTCTATCGTTCCATGTTTTACGTTTCGGGATGAAATTTATTTTTAGGGGGTAAAATGTAATACCCGAGATCTTCGTTCCAGTTTCGTTGAATTTTTCTACGGTTTAGCAGATGGTTGTTGTCCATGTCTTTGGGATCCTGTACCATATATGGGTGTACACTGTTTTGACACGTGTTTGGTTGCAATTCAGATCGTTGCCTGAGTTTTGGTTCATTGTAGTGTAGCGCACGCAACTAAGTGGTGTAACGCGCGCTACTGTGCCGCGGTTAGCGCATGCTACGGGGATGGTAGCGCACTCTAACTGGCAGTCCGGAGGCAGTCCAGGAGTCACTGGGCTGGGACTGGGGTTCCGTTAGCGCACGCTATCGCTTGTGGTTAGCGCACGGTATCATCTGTCCTAGCGCAGGCTATTGTCCTTATTAATGCATGCTACCTGGAAGGTGCAGAACTGTCCAAAAGGTACTGGACTGGGTCGGCAGGTCTCGTTAGTCTAATACCCACACTTTATATGAATTGTTGGCTCTCACGTTCCTTCATTATTATCGCTCTGTAAGCACTTTTTGAGATGTTGTTGTTGTTGATTTTAGAATTTCGTGCCTTTCGGATCATATTCGTATTGTTTGGACCTTTCGGTGATGTTTTGAGATAGGCAGATAGCGTATGCTAGGCCTAAGCTAACGCACGCTATTTATGTTGAGTAGCGCACGCTAGCTTTGAGTCTTAGCGCATTCTAACGGTCCGGGATCGGCAGAGGCAGTAGCTAATTCAGCCTTCTGGACTAGCAGTTAGCGCACGCTAGGCATTGGCTAATGCACGCTATTCGTGTTGAGTAGCGTGCCCTATTATTGCCCGTAGCACACACTAATGGGCTGAGTGGGCTGGGGCAGTGGGGTGATTCTATTTTCTGGACTAGTAGGTAACGCATGCTAGGTCTGCGCCAGCGCACGCTATAGGTGTTGCGTAGCACGCGCTAGTGCCCAGATATAGCGCACGCTAGCGGGTTTGGGCAGTGAGTTGGAACTTTGGCATGATACGAGTTAGCACACGCTAAGGTGTGGTAGCGCGCGCTAACATCACAGGTCAGAAGCTGCTGGACTACCGGGTGACCCCGTTAGCGCACGCTAGCCCTGAATTTTAGCGCGCGCTAACCGGGCGCAGTATATAAGTGAGGGTCAACCTTCTTCTTCGTCATTTTTTATCTTATTCACTCATTTCCGATGGGAGAATGGGAGAAGGCGATTTGGGGGCGATTTGGGGCGATCTTTCATCAACTATCATCATATTTGGTTGAATAACAAAGATTACACAACATCTAATCCGTTTCTACCTTCCAAATCAATGTAAATTCCTTAGAACCTTAGTTTTGGAAATTTTTGGGGATTTTCTTAGATTCGTCCGATTTATCCTTTTGATGCTTGAGATCTTTGAGATTATGATGTATCTACCCCTGTACCCATGTTTCCCTACGATTATATGGATGGTTATGTATCTTATTCGGACTTGAGAGGGTTTGGATGATTTCCAAACCTCTATGTGATTATCCTTGTAGTTTCGTGAATCGTAAACGGGTTTCGGAGTTTCTTCGTGTGATTTGAGTATGGATTATTGATTATTGTATTCCTTACGAATCTTCTAGGTGCCAGAAGTGTGTTCTTGGACCTACCGAATTTGTGTTCTTTTCCTTCTTATTCTCGATGTCTCAAAAGCAAGTATATGTTTATGATTGTACGTTCTTGACTTTGAAAGTAAGGTATATGAATGGTATGATTGTATATATTCACTCTAGGACGGGTCCTCTGAGGGTTTCGTAGCCTTTGGTGTGGTTCCGCGAATATTTTTTAGGTTAACCACTTTGGGAATGTTCGATGTGGCCTCTGAGGGTTCTGTTGCCATTGGTGCGGTTCCAGGTTAATCACGTATGTATTGAAATGTAATCCTGTGAGATTTAGTTATTCCGGAATACTAGTCTTGAGTTGATGAAATGATGATTAAATTTACTTTATGGTCGAGAAGTATTGTGTTTCATATTCGATATACTTGTACTAGCTATTCGACGGCTAACCCCTTTATGGGGGAAATACATTTCATGTATTTCAAGATCCAGGAGAGCGGATAGGCACCTACCGGGTCGGCATTACAATGATGGGCAAGTGTGATGCTGTGTCTTGTCACTGGATATGTTTTGTATTTCCCCCATTCAATGATGTTGTTCTTGAATGGTTATGATTACTCGAGTACTGTTTTTGGTTTCCTTGATGTTTTGGCCTGTGTTGCCATGGGATTGATTCTGGATGTGTCGTATTCGGTTTTATTGGGAATTATCTTAAGTGCCAACTTTATTGTTCTCCATTTGATTATCCTTGGACCTTATCGGTCAAAATTCATGGTTCCGCGTGTGAATAGCCTTGTGGGTCCCACGGCAGGGCTCACTGCGCTGTAATATACCCTGAATAACTTGGGGGTGTTACAGAATATGGTATCAGAGCTTAGGTTTATAGATACCTAGGTTGTTGGTCTTTTGGGTCGATTGAGTTATCGTTTGTCTACAGTATCACTACTTTGCCATCATCACAGTGCGATCGGTACTTGTAAGACCTCTTACTCTTCCGGTGTTTCCTTAATCGATTTGCTTTTGATTTAGAATTTTTGGGAATCGGTCACTCCGATGACGTGCAATTTGAATTGTACTTACGTACTTTGTGTTTCAGAATGTCTGCTGACAGGGGATAGAGGCGAGGCCGTGGTCGTGGACGCGGATGAGGACGTGGCGTGGCCACTTCCCTCAATTCCATTGCGGGGTCGACTACCCCTAGTTTATCTAACTCAGTGCATCCCGATACCGAGGGTCAGCACGACCAGTCGACCGGTCAAGGGAATAATTTCCTTCAACAATTGGCTAATCAGATGATATCCTGGCCCAAGATGTTCAGCTGAATAATCCTAACCCGACATCGGATGCTTTGCTTCAGAATGTGGTCCGTATGCATCCTTCGCAGTTCAGCGGTGCTACCGACCCAATGGGTTGGGAGAATTGGCTAGCTGAATTGGAGAAAGTGTTTGAAGCGGTTGATTGTCCGGAAGTGAGAAAGGTACCGATTGCTCAATACTTCCTTACCAAGGAAGCCGCGACTTGGTGGAAAGTTATTAAGCCACATGATCATGCTGCTACATGGGGAGAATTAAAAGAGTTGTTGGAGGCTGAGTTTTGTCATTGGCCAGTGCAGTGCAAGAAGGCATAATTCGAGCCTTTTCGAGGCTAAGCCGCAGAGCATTCCAGTCTCACAGGAGATAGTGGAATACAACCAACAGCTGATCCATGTGAAGAATCAAGTGCGGGATGAGCGTGACAAGATCCGCTACTTTGACATGCGGATGAATATGGATTTATGGTGTTACATGGCCATATTTGCTTGCATTTCTTTGAAGGAATACCAAGACAGAGCTTTGGCATATGACATGTTAAGTTCCGACAATGATACCACAGAAGAGTCGAAGAAAAAAAAAAACCGTTGGTAAGTTTTATGGCTCTAAGGGTGGCAACTTCCAGAGATCTCAGGCGGCTAACCGTTCTACCGTGCAGTGGTCACGTTCTGTTAGAGGGAAGAAGAGTTTTCGTTCTGCTCTGGGCACCTCAACTCGCCCAGTAACTTGTTTTAATTGTGATCGACCAGGCCACATCAATCTGGAGTGCAACTTCCCACCACTAAAGTGTCATACTCGTGGACAGATGGGACACAGGGTAGTTTATTGCCCCGAACAGGATCAGACTTTGGACATTTGGGCTTCTGCCCCAGTGCCTATAGATCAGAGTATGAATCAGCGGCAACAAGTTAGTTAGTCACAGCAGAGTTACGACAGAGGCCGGGGACGTAGTCAAAATGCTAGAGGGGGAGATTCTAGCGTCGGTTCGGCACACTCACGAGTCTATGATATTTGTCGAGCAGATGAACCCGATGCGGTGGTGGCCTCAGGTACCATTCATATTTTATCCCATCCAGTTCATGTACTTTTTGATTCAGGTGCTACACATTCTTTCATCTCTTTGGAGTGTGTACGCCGTTTGAATATAAATTGTATGACTGTTTGTGATCCTTTCATTGTAAAACTGCCTAGCAGGGATAGAATCATGGGGAATTGGGAGATTAGAAATTTTTTGGTGAACATAGCCGGTATTGATTGGTTTTCGAACTTGATTGTGGTTGATATCGAGGCCAAGGATGTGATCCTCGATGAAGCCTGGCTTGACAGTCATCAAGCGATTATGAAATACCACACTAAGATTATCACTATAATGACCAGACATGGTTCCGAGTACTCATTCATGGGGCAAAAATCGGGCCAACCTAAGTTGCTTATCAACACCATGAAGGCTGTAAAACTTTTGAATAAATGTTGCACGAGCTATTGGTGTTATGGCTTGAAGTTGAGAGGAGACAGAGTTGAATTCTCTTTGATTCCAGTTGCTAATGAGTATCCAGACGTTTTTCCAGACGACCTCCCAGGATTTCCGCCGGATCGAGAGATAGAATTTTCTGTAGATCTAGAGCCTGATGCGGCTCTGATTTCTAAGGCGCCTTATCGGATGGCACCTTCTGAGATGCAATAATTGAAGAATCAGTTGGGAAGGCTCTGATTTCTAAGGCGCCTTATAGGAAGGCTCTGATTTCTAAGGCGCATTAGACCGAGCGCTTCGCCTTGGGGCGCGCCTATTCTTTTTGTAAGGAAGAATGATGGTTCACTACGTTTATGCATTGATTACCGTGAACTAAACAAAGTAACCATCAAAAACAAGTATCCATTGCCTGGTATAGATGATTTATTTGATCAGTTGCAGGGAGCGGCAGTATTCTTGAAAATTGAATTGAGATCAGGATACTACTAGCTCCGGTGAAAGAGTCCGACGTTCCGATGACCGCATTTCGGACGAGATACGGACATTACGAATTTGTAGTCATGCCTTTGATTGACTAATGCACCGCAGATTCATCCAACTAATGAACAATATATTCATCGAGTACCGACAGATGTGTGGTCATCTTCATTGACGACATCTTGATTTATTCTCGGATAAGGAGGATCATGCCCGACTTGCGTTTGATACTAGATGTGTTGAGAGCACATCTATGCGAAATTCTCGAAATGTGAGTTCCGTTGAAATAAGTTATGTTTCTCTGCCATGTAGTTTCGGCCGAAGGGGTTCATGTAGACCCGCAGAAGATTGAGGCAGTTCTAGATTGGGCACCGCCTAATAATGATAAGGAAGTTCGTAGCTTTTTGGGTCTTGCTGGGTATTACCGTTGGTTTTTCGAGGGGTTCTCGAAACTCGCTTAGCCGCTAACGCAATTACTTCAGAAGACAAAAAAGTTTGTTTTGACTGTTGAGAGACAGCAGAGCTTCGATGAGCTGAAGAGACGTTTGACCTCAGCGACGATTTTAGCTTTACCACAGGGCAGTGAAGGATTTGTAGTTTATAGCGATGCTTCAGGACAAGGGCTTGGATGTGTACTTATGCAGCACGATAGAATGATCGCTTTTGCATCACGGTAGTTGAAGCCGTATGAGATGAACTATCCTACTCACGTTTTGGAATTGGTCGCAATCGTCTTTGCACTTAAGATTTGGCGGCATTTTTTGTATGGCTCTCCGTGTCGGATTTATACCGGTCACGAGTTTGAAGTATATTTTCAGTCAAAAAGAGCTGAATATGAGGCAGAGACGTTGGTTGGAATTTATCAAGGATTAGAAATTCTTTACCATCCAGGAATGGCCGATGTCGTCGCGGATGCTTTGAGCCGCAAATCAGCATCACTTCAGATGCTCGAGGTTCTTACATCTCGCATTTAAGATTCGTCAGATTTAATCGAGCAAGGAATAGAAGTTTGGCTTCAAAGAGTGCAAGCACAATTATGCACTCTCGAAATTACTTCGCCCTTGGTTGACGACATCAAAGGGAAACAAAGGGAGTGACCCGATGATCTCTCAATCAAGGAAGATGTAATTAAAGGAAAAGCCCTGGTTTTATGGTACATGAGGATAGTATTGTTATATTTCGTATGTGCTTTGTGTTCTGAATGATCTAGAGTTGAGGCATAGAATTCTCCGAGAATCTCATGTTACGCCTTACTCAATCCACCCCGGAATGAGTAAGATGTACAAGGACTTGAAGCAAAAATTTTGGTGGAATAATATAAAGAAAGATGTCACAGAGTTTATATTACGATGCTTGACATGTCAACAAGTCAAGATTGAACATCAATGACCGGCGGGGTTGTTGAAGCCGCTTCCCATTCCCGGGTGGAAGTGGGAAGATATCTCTATGGATTTTATCACTCGGATGCCTAGAACTAGAGTCGGAATGAATATGATTTGGGTAATCGTCGATCAGTTAACCAAGTAAGCACACTTCCTAGGTATTAAGGATACTTGGGGACCAGAGAGATTGGCTCGAACTTTTATAGCAGAGATTGTGAGACTGCATGGTTCCCCTAAAACCATTATTTCCGATCAAGATAGTCGATTCATATTGCATTTTTGGCAAGCCGTCCATCATGCTTTGGGCACCGAGTTGAGATTGAGCATGTCTTTTCATCTTCAGTCAGACGGTCAGACTGAGCGGACGATTCAGACATTGGAGGATATTTTGCGGGCTTGTGCCCTAGACTGGAGTAATCATTGGAAACTTCATTTGCCTTTGATCGAGTTTGCCTACAATAATAGTTGGCATGCGTCGATCAAAATGGCACATATCAAAGCACTTTATGGTAGGCGATGCATATAGCCATTATGTTGGGACAAGGCTTCAGAGCTAGTCAGAACGGAACCGAATATGTTGATGGATATGAAGGAGACGATTTCTATTATCCGAGATCGATTGCTGGCTGCCCAGAGCGTCAGAAATCTTATGCTGATACTCGCCATCGACCTTTGAATTAGAAGTGGGAGACCATGTTCTACTCAAGGTGTCACCGACCAGAGGAGTTTTTCGCTTCGGGAAAAAGGGTAAAATTAGTACGCAGTTTATCGGGCCGATTGAAATTTTGGATAAGGTTGGAGATTTAGCTTATCGCTTGGCATTGCCTCCGGATTTGAGTCATGTCCATAGCGTTTTTCATGTTTCTCAGTTGAGAAAGTACGTTCCAGATCGAAGTCATATTATCGACTATAGTGAGATTGATATAGCCGAGGATGTTACCTTCCCAGAGAGACCGGTGAAGATCCTGGAATGTCGTAAGAAACAGCTTCGGCACAAAACCAATCCGTTGATTAAAGTGCAATGGTCGAGGCATGGAGTCGAGGAGGTGACTTGGGAGATGGAAGAGAAGATGCGATCGAAATACCCCGAACTTTTTATTTCTTAAGTTTCGTGACGAAAATTCTTTTTAGAGGGAGAGAATGTAATACCCATACTTTATATGAATTGTTGGCTCTGACGTTCCTTTACTATTGTCGCTCTGTAAGCACTTTTTGAGATGATGTTGTTGTTGATTTTAGAGTTTCTTGCCTTTCAGATCATATTCATATTGTTTGGACCTTTCGGCGATGTTTTGAGACAGGCAGATAGCGTACGCTAGGCCTAGGATAACACACGCTATTTCTGTTGAGTAGCACATGCTAGCTTTGAGTCTTAGCGCACGCCAACGGTCCAGGCTCGGAATAATTCAGCCCTTTGGACAAGTAGTTAGTGCACGCTAGGCATTGGCTATTCATGTTGAGTAGCGCGTGCTATCATCGTCCGTAGCGCACGTTAATGGGATGTGTCGGCATGGGCAGTGGGGTGTTTCTATTTTCTGAACTAGCAGGTAATGCACTCTAGGTCTGCGTCAGCGCATGCTATAGGTGTTGCATAGCGCGCGCTAGTGCCCATATATAGCGTAGGCTAGCGGGTTTGGGCACTGAGTTGGAACTTTGGCATGATACCAGTTAGCACACGCTAAGGTGTGGTAACGCGCGCAAATGTCGCAGGTCAGAAGCTAATGGACTACCGGGTGACCCCGTTAGCGCACGCTAGCCCTGAATTTTAGCGCGCGCTAACCGGGCGATGTATATAAGTGAGGCTCAACCTTGTTCTTCGGCATTTTTCATCTTTTTCGCTCATTTCTGACGGGAGAATGGGAGAAGACAATTTGGGGGAGATTTGGGGCTATATTTCATCAACTATCATCATCTTTGGTTGAATAACAAAGATTACACATCTAATCCGTTTCTACCTTCTAAAGCAAGGTAAATTCCTTAGAACCCTATTTTTGGGAATTTTTGGGGATTTCTTAGATTCGTCAGATTTATCCGTTTGGAGCTTGAGATCTCTGAGATTATGATGTATCTACCCCGTACCCACGTTTCCCCTACGATTATATGGAGGGTTATGTATATTATTCGGACTTGAGAGGGTTTGGATCATTTCCAAACCTCTAGGTGATTATCGTTGTAGTTTCGTGTATCGTAGGCGGGTTTCGGGAGTTTTCTCATGTGATTTGAGTATGGATTATTGATTATCGTATTCCGTACGAATCGTTTAGGTGCCAGAAGTGCGTTCTTGGACCTACCGAACTTGTGTTCTTTTCCTTCCAATTCTCGATGTCTCAAAGGCAAATATATGTTTATGATTGTACGTTCTCGCTTTGAAAGTAAGGTATATGAATGGCATGATTGTATATATTCACTCTGGAACGGACCGACGGGTCCTCTGAGGATTCCATAGTCTTTGGTGCAGTTCCGCAAATATTTTCGGTTAACCACTCTGGGAGGGTCCGACGGGGCCTCTGAGGGTTCCGTTGCCTTTGGTGCGGTTCCACGGTTAATTACGTATGCATTGAAATGTAATGCTATGAGATTTAGTTATTCTGGAATACTAGTCTTGAGTTGATGAAATGATGATTACATTTACTTTATTGTCCAGAAGTATTGTGTTTCATATTCGATATACTTGTACTAGCTATTCGACGGCTAACCCCTTTATGGGGGAAATACCTTTCATGTATTTGAGGATCTAGGATAGCGGATAGGCACGTGCCGGGTCGGCATGAAGATGATGGGCAAGTGTGATGCATGTATTGTCACTAGTTATCTTTAGTATTTCCCCCATTCAATGATGTTGTACTTGAATGGATCTGAGTACTCAAGTACTGTTTTTGGTTTCCTTGATGTTTTGGCCTGTGTTGCCATGGGATTGATTCTGGATGTGTCGTATTCGGTTTTATTGGGTATTATCTTGAGTGCCAACTTTATTGTTCTCCATTTGATTATGCTTAGACCTTATCGGACAAATTTCATGGTTTCGTGTGTGAATAGCCTTGTGGGTCCCACGACGCTGTAATATACCCTGAATAACTTTGGGGTGTTACAGTTAGCGCATGCTAACGACTGTAGTGTAACACCCCAAAAGGCGGCTATTACAATGTTGTGGACCCGACACTGGGACCCACCAGGCGATACCAAAATACAGATTAGATGTGTGATACCGAACCACAATAAATAGTCATTACTCCGATTAGGAGTTTGTAAAATGTTACCGTCATTGATTTTTGTGGTGATTGAGAGGATTTTCGAAAATGATTTTAAACCAAACAGTTATGATAATGGTTCAGGGTTTTGATTAAACGGCCGAGGTATTAAAAATATTTTTTTTCAAAAACTCATTTCAGCAAAATTATCCAAATTCAAGAATTTTAAAATATTATCATTTGAACAAATACCTCGGAAAATTTTATTTTAAAGAATGTTACCAAGGTCTGACCACAATGATATGTGTGTGGTTTTAACCGTGTTTGTTTTGGTAGTGGTCGTGCATTTTTGTTGGTGTGGCCATGTGAATTACTTATGAATTTAAGTTCTGTTGTGGCAGTGATAGGTCGTGTATTCGTGTAATGACTCTGAGTGAATATTTTATTGTGCTGCTGGTTATTGTCCTATGTTGATTATGTGACATTTGTTTTGTTGTTCTGAATGGTTGTTCGTTCAGCATGCCGAGAGGTCGAGGCCGAGGATGTGGTCTTGGTAGTGGTTGTAATCAGGAGCATGAGAGGGCGACGCGCTCGTTGTCGAGTGCCACATATGGTCGAAATGACTAGTCGCGTGATCAGGGGCAATTAGCCAGAGGTAATGTTGACGATGGCGCCACCACCATCATCCGCCAGGTGGTTCGAAACAATTGTTCCTACTAGTGCAATTAGCATTTTTTGTAGACGGGTTATGAGCTTGGATGTGTTACTTGAACTCGAAGCGTGGTTTCAGGATGTCTGATCAATTTTGAAAATTTTCCTAACTTTTGGAGCGTTTATCTACAAACTCATACGTCTTCACTTCAATTCCTCATGATCATATGTATGTGTATTGTATTAACCCGTATCCCAGATACTTGCTTAGTTTGTACCCTTCATTTCGAGGATTGTCACGTTCATTCATTACTCGTGACGTTTTGGAAGCTGAGCAAAGTGGTTGTTTTTCTTTGTTTATACTACCGCTCCCTATTTTTAGGGGGGGTAAAATGATAATCCTATTTTTTCTGTTTCTAATACCTTTTCAGATTCTAGCGACTTGCTTGTGCTCGTCATGATTTTTAGGACATGTTTTTTTTCTTATATTTTTTGAAACGAACGAGTTTCGTGATCATTTTGAATTATTCCATGATCTTACTATTTTGTACATTCTCGGTATAATTATCCTCCGAGCCTATTTTCTGGTATTCCGAATGGTTGTTCATCGGAGTTGCACAGTAGAAGCCATATTTCTTTCTACCCTTTTTGTTTTCGAGTGAATTTGAAAGTTGTTCCGGAGTAATCCGAAGATGATATGATTTTTTTTATTTTTCGTGTGAATATCAATTTCTGTTGATCTAGTTCATAATGCTTAGTTGTTCCCATAAGTTCATTTGTATATATTCAGTCGTGCTATGAACTTGCGCACTTAAGTTTGGTGGCAAAACTTATTTTTCAAACGTTTGGGTCATCTCGGGATTTTTCAAAACTTCGTAGCACTCATTTTCGAACCCATCTTCCTCAATTTTGATTCACCATGCTCGTAGGTATAATTTTTGCTTAGACTCATATATTGGATTCGAGTCATATTGTAGGATCCGTTGAGATTATTGTAGCCGAGAAGGTTACGTGTGAAGAGAAGATGCGTTCGAGTTACACCGAACTTTTTACTTCTTGAGTTTCTGGACGAAACTTCCTTTTTGAGGGGAAGAATGCAATATCCATATTTTTCTCTTTTTTTTAAGATATACATTTCGGTGCTTTTCCAATTTTTGACGACTAGCTTGCAACGGCTTCGATATTCAAAACTATCTCGTTCTATAATTTTACCATATAACCGAATCTCGGAACCCGATAGTACTTGTTTTTCCTTGGTTGTCTATCGTTCCATGTTTTACGTTTCGGGATGAAATTTATTTTTAGGGGGTAAAATGTAATACCCGAGATCTTCGTTCCAGTTTCGTTGAATTTTTCTACGGTTTAGCAGATGGTTGTTGTCCATGTCTTTGGGATCCTGTACCATATATGGGTGTACACTGTTTTGACACGTGTTTGGTTGCAATTCAGATCATTGCCTGAGTTTTGGTTCATTGTAGTGTAGCGCACGCAACTAAGTGGTGTAACGCGCGCTACTGTGCCGCGGTTAGCGCATGCTACGGGGATGGTAGCGCACTCTAATCGGGCACCGGAGGCGATCCAGAGTCACTGGCCGGGACCGGGTTCCGAAGCGCACGCTATCGCTTGTGGTTAGCGCACGGTATCATCTCCCTAGCGCAGCTATTGTCCTTATTAATGCATGCTACCGGAAGGTGCGTAATCGGCCCAAAAGGTACTGGACTGGGTCGGCAGGTCTCGTTAGTCTAATACCCACACTTTATATGAATTGTTGGCTCTCACGTTCCTTCATTATTATCGCTCTGTAAGCACTTTTTGAGATGTTGTTGTTTTGATTTTAGAATTTCGTGCCTTTCGGATCATATTCGTATTGTTTGGACCTTTCGGTGATGTTTTGAGATAGGCAGATAGCGTATGCTAGGCCTAAGCTAACGCACGCTATTTATGTTGAGTAGCGCACGCTAGCTTTGAGTCTTAGCGCATTCTAACGGTCCGGGATCGGCAGAGGCAGTAGCTAATTCAGCCTTCTGGACTAGCAGTTAGCGCACGCTAGGCATTGGCTAATGCACGCTATTCGTGTTGAGTAGCGTGCCCTATTATTGCCCGTAGCACACACTAATGGGCTGAGTGGGCTGGGGCAGTGGGGTGATTCTATTTTCTGGACTAGTAGGTAACGCATGCTAGGTCTGCGCCAGCGCACGCTATAGGTGTTGCGTAGCACGCGCTAGTGCCCAGATATAGCGCATGCTAGCGGGTTTGGGCAGTGAATTGGAACTTTGGCATGATACGAGTTAGCACACGCTAAGGTGTGGTAGCACGCGCTAACATCACAGGTCAGAAGCTGCTGGACTACCGGGTGACCCCGTTAGCGCACGCTAGCCCTGAATTTTAGCGCGCGCTAACCGGGCGCAGTATATAAGTGAGGGTCAACCTTCTTCTTCGTCATTTTTTATCTTATTCACTCATTTCCGATGGGAGAATGGGAGAAGGCGATTTGGGGGCGATTTGGGGCGATCTTTCATCAACTATCATCATATTTGGTTGAATAACAAAGATTACACAACATCTAATCCGTTTCTACCTTCCAAATCAATGTAAATTCCTTAGAACCTTAGTTTTGGAAATTTTTGGGGATTTTCTTAGATTCGTCCGATTTATCCTTTTTGATGCTTGAGATCTTTGAGATTATGATGTATCTACCCCGTACCCATGTTTCCCCTACGATTATATGGATGGTTATGTATCTTATTCGGACTTGAGAGGGTTTGGATGATTTCCAAACCTCTATGTGATTATCCTTGTAGTTTCGTGAATCGTAAACGGGTTTCGGGAGTTTCTTCGTGTGATTTGAGTATGGATTATTGATTATTGTATTCCTTACGAATCTTCTAGGTGCCAGAAGTGTGTTCTTGGACCTACCGAATTTGTGTTCTTTTCCTTCTTATTCTCGATGTCTCAAAAGCAAGTATATGTTTATGATTGTACGTTCTTGACTTTGAAAGTAAGGTATATGAATGGTATGATTGTATATATTCACTCTAGGACGGGTCCTCTGAGGGTTTCGTAGCCTTTGGTGTGGTTCCGCGAATATTTTAGGTTAACCACTTTGGGAATGTTCGATGTGGCCTCTGAGGGTTCTGTTGCCATTGGTGCGGTTCCAGGTTAATCACGTATGTATTGAAATGTAATCCTGTGAGATTTAGTTATTCCGGAATACTAGTCTTGAGTTGATGAAATGATGATTAAATTTACTTTATGGTCGAGAAGTATTGTGTTTCATATTCGATATACTTGTACTAGCTATTCGACGGCTAACCCCTTTATGGGGGAAATACATTTCATGTATTTCAAGATCCAGGAGAGCGGATAGGCACCTACCGGGTCGGCATTACGATGATGGGCAAGTGTGATGCTGTGTCTTGTCACTGGATATGTTTTGTATTTCCCCCATTCAATGATGTTGTTCTTGAATGGTTATGAGTACTCGAGTACTGTTTTTGGTTTTCTTGATGTTTTGGCCTGTGTTGCCATGGGATTGATTCTGGATGTGTCGTATTCGGTTTTATTGGGAATTATCTTAAGTGCCAACTTTATTGTTCTCCATTTGATTAGCCTTGGACCTTATCGGTCAAAATTCATGGTTCCGCGTGTGAATAGCCTTGTGGGTCCCACGGCAGGGCTCACTGCGCTGTAATATACCCTGAATAACTTGGGGGTGTTACAGAATATGGTATCAGAGCTTAGGTTTATAGATACCTAGGCTGTTGGTCTTTTGGGTCGATTGAGTTATCGTTTGTCTACAGTATCACTACTTTGCCATCATCACAGTGCGATCGGTACTTGTAAGACCTCTTACTCTTCCGGTGTTTCCTTAATCGATTTGCTTTTGATTTAGAATTTTTGGGAATCGGTCACTCCGATGACGTGCAATTTGAATTGTACTTACGTACTTTGTGTGTCCTTCAGAATGTCTGCTGACAGGGGATAGAGGCGAGGCCGTGGTCGTGGACGCGGATGAGGACGTGGCGTGGCCACTTCCCTCAATTCCATTGCGGGGTCGACTACCCCTAGTTTATCTAACTCAGTGCATCCCGATACCGAGGGTCAGCACGACCAGTCGACCGGTCAAGGGAATAATGTCCTTCAACAATTGGCTAATTAGATGATATCCTGGCCCAAGATGTTCAGCTGAATAATCCTAACCCGACATCGGATGCTTTGCTTCAGAATGTGGTCCGTATGCATCCTTCGCAGTTCAGCGGTGCTACCGACCCAATGGGTTGGGAGAATTGGCTAGCTGAATTGGAGAAAGTGTTTGAAGCGGTTGATTGTCCGGAAGTGAGAAAGGTACCGATTGCTCAATACTTCCTTACCAAGGAAGCCGCGACTTGGTGGAAAGTTATTAAGCCACATGATCATGCTGCTACATGGGGAGAATTAAAAGAGCTGTTGGAGGCTGAGTTTTGTCATTGGCCAGTGCAGTGCAAGAAGGCATAATTCGAGCCTTTTCGAGGCTAAGCCGCAGAGCATTCCAGTCTCACAGGAGATAGTGGAATATGACCAACAGCTGATCCATGTGAAGAATCAAGTGTGGGATGAGCGTGACAAGATCCGCTACTTTGACATGCGGATGAATATGGATTTATGGTGTTACATGGCCATATTTGCTTGCATTTCTTTGAAGGAATACCAAGACAGAGCTTTGGCATATGACATGTTAAGTTCCGACAATGATACCACAGAAGAGTCGAAGAAAACAAAAAACCGTTGGTAAGTTTTATGGCTCTAAGGGTGGCAACTTCCAGAGATCTCAGGCGGCTAACCGTTCTGCCGTGCAGTGGTCACGTTCTGTTAGAGGGAAGAAGAGTTTTCGTTCTGCTCTGGGCACCTCAACTCGCCCAGTAACTTGTTTTAATTGTGATCGACTGTGCCACATCAACTGAGTGCAACTTCCCACCACTAAAGTGTCATACTTGTGGACGGATGGGACACAGGTAGTTTATTGCCCCGAACAGATCAGACTTTGGACATTTGGGCTTCGCGATGCCTATAGATCAGAGTATGAATCAGCGGCAACAAGTTAGTTAGTCACAGCAGAGTTACGACAGAGGCCGGGGACGTAGTCAAAATGCTAGAGGGGGAGATTCTAGCGTCGGTTCGGCACACTCACGAGTCTATGATATTTGTCGAGCAGATGAACCCGATGCGGTGGTGGCCTCAGGTACCATTCATATTTTATCCCATCCAGTTCATGTACTTTTTGATTCAGGTGCTACACATTCTTTCATCTCTTTGGAGTGTGTACGCCGTTTGAATATAAATTGTATGACTGTTTGTGATCCTTTCATTGTAAAACTGCCTAGCAGGGATAGAATCATGGGGAATTGGGAGATTAGAAATTTTTCGGTGAACATAGCCGGTATTGATTGGTTTTCGAACTTGATTGTGGTTGATATCGAGGCCAAGGATGTGATCCTCGATGAAGCCTGGCTTGACAGTCATCAAGCGATTATGAAATACTGCACTAAGATTATCACTATAATGACCAGAGATGGTTCCGAGTACTCATTCATGGGGCAAAAATCGGGCCAACCTAAGTTGCTTATCAGCACCATGAAGGCTGTAAAACTTTTGAATAAATGTTGCACGAGCTATTGGTGTTATGGCTTGAAGTTGAGAGGAGACAGAGTTGAATTCTCTTTGATTCCAGTTGCTAATGAGTATCCAGACATTTTTCCAGACGACCTCCCAGGATTTCCGCCGGATCGAGAGATAGAATTTTCTGTAGATCTAGAGCCTGATGCGGCTCTGATTTCTAAGGCGCCTTATCGGATGGCACCTTCTGAGATGCAATAATTGAAGAATCAGTTGGGAAGGCTCTGATTTCTAAGGCGCCTTATAGGAAGGCTCTGATTTCTAAGGCGCATTAGACCGAGCGCTTCGCCTTGGGGCGCGCCTATTCTTTTTGTAAGGAAGAATGATGGTTCACTACGTTTATGCATTGATTACCGTGAACTAAACAAAGTAACCATCAAAAACAAGTATCCATTGCCTGGTATAGATGATTTATTTGATCAGTTGCAGGGAGCGGCAGTATTCTTGAAAATTGAATTGAGATCAGGATACTACTAGCTCCGGGTGAAAGAGTCCGACGTTCCGATGACTGCATTTCGGACGAGATACGGACATTACGAATTTGTAGTCATGCCTTTTGGATTGACTAATGCACCGGCAGTATTCATCCAACTAATGAACAATATATTCATCGAGTACCTGGACAGATGTGTGGTCATC
Organism: Orobanche coerulescens; assembly: GCA_033398695.1. NCBI lineage: Eukaryota > Viridiplantae > Streptophyta > Magnoliopsida > Lamiales > Orobanchaceae > Orobanche > Orobanche coerulescens. The sequence continues at coordinate 89,888,126 of CM065811.1, read as the reverse complement.
TTCATTGACGACATCTTGATTTATTCTCGGGATAAGGAGGATCATGCCCGGCACTTGCGTTTGATACTAGATGTGTTGAGAGCACATCTATGCGAAATTCTCGAAATGTGAGTTCTGGTTGAAATAAGTTATGTTTCTCTGCCATGTAGTTTCGGCCGAAGGGGTTCATGTAGACCCGCAGAAGATTGAGGCAGTTCTAGATTGGGCACCGCCTAATAATGATAAGGAAGTTCGTAGCTTTTTGGGTCTTGCTGGGTATTACCGTTGGTTTTTCGAGGGGTTCTCGAAACTCGCTTGGCCGCTAACGCAATTACTTCAGAAGACAAAAAAGTTTGTTTTGACTGTTGAGAGACAGCAGAGCTTCGATGAGCTGAAGAGACGTTTGACCTCAGCGCCGATTTTAGCTTTACCACAGGGCAGTGAAGGATTTGTAGTTTATAGCGATGCTTCAGGACAAGGGCTTGGATGTGTACTTATGCAGCACGATAGAATGATAGCTTTTGCGTCACGGTAGTTGAAGCCGTATGAGATGAACTATCCTACTCACGTTTTGGAATTGGTCGCAATCGTCTTCGCACTTAAGATTTGGCGGCATTTTTTGTATGGCTCTCCGTGTCGGATTTATACCGGTCACGAGTTTGAAGGAATTTATCAAGGATTAGAAATTCTTTACCATCCGGGAATGGCCGATGTCGTCGCGGATGCTTTGAGCCGCAAATCAGCATCACTTCAGATGCTCGAGGTTCTTACATCTCAGACGAAGATTTGTCAGGATTTAATCGAGCAAGGAATAGAAGTTTGGCTTCAAAGAGTGCAAGCACAATTATGCACTCTCGAAATTACTTCGTCCTTGGTTGACGACATCAAAGGGAAACAGTGGAGTGACCCGATGATCTCTCAACTGAAGGAAGATGTAATTAAAGGAAAAGCCCCTGGTTTTATGGTACATGAGGATAGTATTGTTATATTTCAGGGCAGGCTTTGTGTTCTGAATGATCTAGAGTTGAGGCATAGAATTCTCCGAGAATCTCATGTTACGCCTTACTCAATCCACCCCGGAATGAGTAAGATGTACAAGGACTTGAAGCAAAAATTTTGGTGGAATAATATAAAGAAAGATGTCACAGAGTTTGTATTATGATGCTTGACATGTTAACAAGTCAAGATTGAACATCAATGACCGGTGGGGTTGTTGAAGCCGTTTCCCATTCCCGAGTGGAAGTGGGAAGATATCTCTATGGATTTTATCACTGGGATGCCTAGAACTAGAGTCGGAATGAATATGATTTGGGTAATCGTCGATCAGTTAACCAAGTCTGCACACTTCCTAGGTATTAAGGATACTTGGGGACCAGAGAGATTGGCTCGAACTTTTATAGCAGAGATTGTGAGACTGCATGGTTCCCCTAAAACCATTGTTTCCGATCAAGATAGTCGATTCATATTGCATTTTTGGCAAGCCGTCCATCATGCTTTGGGCACCGAGTTGAGATTGAGCATGTCTTTTCATCTTCAGTCAGACGGTCAGACTGAGCGGACGATTCAGACATTGGAGGATATTTTGCGGGCTTGTGCCCTAGACTGGAGTAATCATTGGAAACTTCATTTGCCTTTGATCGAGTTTGCCTACAATAATAGTTGGCATGCGTCGATCAAAATGGCACATATCAAAGCACTTTATGGTAGGCGATGTAGATAGCCATTATGTTGGGACAAGGCTTCAGAGCTAGTCAGAACGGAACCGAATATGTTGATGGATATGAAGGAGACGATTTCTATTATCTGAGATCGATTGCTGGCTGCCCAGAGCGTCAGAAATCTTATGCTGATACTCACCATCGACCTTTGAATTAGAAGTGGGAGACCATGTTCTACTCAAGGTGTCACCGACCAGAGGAGTTTTTCGCTTCGGGAAAAAGGGTAAACTTAGTACGCAGTTTATCGGGCCGATTGAAATTTTGGATAAGGTCGGAGATTTAGCTTATCGCTTGGCATTGCCTCCGGATTTGAGTCATGTCCATAGCGTTTTTCATGTTTCTCAGTTGAGAAAGTACGTTCCAGATCGAAGTCGTATTATCGACTATAGTGAGATTGATATAGCCGAGGATGTTACCTTCCCAGAGAGACCGGTGAAGATCCTGGAATGTCGTAAGAAACAGCGTCGGCACAAAACCAATCCGTTGATTAAAGTGCAATGGTCGAGGCATGGAGTCGAGGAGGTGACTTGGGAGATGGAAGAGAAGATGCGATCGAAATACCCCGAACTTTTTATTTCTTAAGTTTCGTGACGAAAATTCTTTTTAGAGGGGGAGAATGTAATACCCATACTTTATATGAATTGTTGGCTCTGACGTTCCTTTACTATTGTCGCTCTGTAAGCACTTTTTGAGATGATGTTGTTGTTGATTTTAGAGTTTCTTGCCTTTCGGATCATATTCATATTGTTTGGACCTTTCGGCGATGTTTTGAGACAGGCAGATAGCGTACGCTAGGCCTAGGATAACACACGCTATTTCTGTTGAGTAGCACATGCTAGCTTTAAGTCTTAGCGCACGCCAACGGTCCAGGCTCGGAATAATTCAGCCCTTTGGACTAGTAGTTAGTGCACGCTAGGCATTGGCTATTCATGTTGAGTAGCGCGTGCTATCATCGTCCGTAGCGCACGTTAATGGGATGTGTCGGCATGGGCAGTGGGGTGTTTCTATTTTCTGAACTAGCAGGTAATGCACTCTAGGTCTGCGTCAGCGCATGCTATAGGTGTTGCATAGCGCGCGCTAGTGCCCATATATAGCGTAGGCTAGCGGGTTTGGGCACTGAGTTGGAACTTTGGCATGATACAAGTTAGCACACGCTAAGGTGTGGTAACGCGCGCAAATGTCGCAGGTCAGAAGCTAATGGACTACCGGGTGACCCCGTTAGCGCACGCTAGCCCTGAATTTTAGCGCGCGTTAACCGGGCGATGTATATAAGTGAGGCTCAACCTTGTTCTTCGGCATTTTTCATCTTTTTCGCTCATTTCTGACGGTAGAATGGGAGAAGACAATTTGGGGGAGATTTGGGGCTATATTTCATCAACTATCATCATCTTTGGTTGAATAACAAAGATTACACAACATCTAATCCGTTTCTACCTTCTAAAGCAAGGTAAATTCCTTAGAACCCTATTTTTGGGAATTTTTGGGGATTTCTTAGATTCGTCAGATTTATCCATTTGGAGCTTGTGATCTCTGAGATTATGATGTATCTACCCCGTACCCACGTTTCCCCTACGATTATATGGAGGGTTATGTATATTATTCGGACTTGAGAGGGTTTGGATCATTTCCAAACCTCTAGGTGATTATCGTTGTAGTTTCGTGAATCGTAGGCGGGTTTCGGGAGTTTTCTCATGTGATTTGAGTATGGATTATTGATTATCGTATTCCGTATGAATCGTTTAGGTGCCAGAAGTGCGTCCTTGGACCTACCGAACTTGTGTTCTTTTCCTTCCAATTCTCGATGTCTCAAAGGCAAATATATGTTTATGATTGTACGTTCTCGCTTTGAAAGTAAGGTATATGAATGGCATGATTGTATATATTCACTCTGGAACGGACCGACGGGTCCTCTGAGGATTCTATAGTCTTTGGTGCAGTTCCGCAAATATTTTCGGTTAACCACTCTGGGAGGGTCCGACGGGGCCTCTGAGGGTTCTGTTGCCTTTGGTGCAGTTCCACGGTTAATTACGTATGCATTGAAATGTAATGCTATGAGATTTAGTTATTCTGGAATACTAGTCTTGAGTTGATGAAATGATGATTACATTTACTTTATTGTCCAGAAGTATTGTGTTTCATATTCGATATACTTGTACTAGCTATTCGACGGCTAACCCCTTTATGGGGGAAATACCTTTCATGTATTTGAGGATCTAGGATAGCGGATAGGCACGTGCCGGGTCGGCATGAAGATGATGGGCAAGTGTGATGCTGTGTATTGTCACTAGTTATGTTTTGTATTTCCCCCATTCAATGATGTTGTACTTGAATGGATCTGAGTACTCAAGTACTGTTTTTGGTTTCCTTGATGTTTTGGCCTGTGTTGCCATGGGATTGATTCTGGATGTGTCGTATTCGGTTTTATTGGGTATTATCTTGAGTGCCAACTTTATTGTTCTCCATTTGATTATGCTTAGACCTTATCGGACAAATTTCATGGTTTCGTGTGTGAATAGCCTTGTGGGTCCCACGACGCTGTAATATACCCTGAATAACTTTGGGGTGTTACAGTTAGCGCATGCTAACGACTGTAGTGTAACACCCCAAAAGGCGGCTATTACAATGTTGTGGACCCGATACTGGGACCCACCAGGCGATACCAAAATACAGATTAGATGTGTGATACCGAACCACAATAAATAGTCATTACTCCGATTAGGAGTTTATAAATAGTATGGCTAACGGCCTTAACATACACAGGATCCAAATACAAGTTTAAACCATATGGAGATGGAATATACTTTAAATAACAATACAATCGGACAATAGTTTAAATGAAGCGGAAAATAACATTACACGATTTGAACATAACCGGACAACAAAAGACTTAGGGCCCCTGAACTAGTATCCTTCGAACTCTTTGCCATCACCATGCTCTTCTCGTGCCTTGCCTTTGCCTCGACCTAAAATACAACACAAGTATTTTGCCCAAAACACAGGGTAAGATATACATGATAAATGATTCTCCAGACATTATATAATTCACATATTAGATCTCAAAGAAAACACCCCAACTATTGAACATATCCCTCGGGCATTTAAACAATCAGTCATAAACCATCGAACAAATCCAATCATACATAGACTATGAACGATCATACAATATGTCTCAAGATGGACATCACAGTACGCCCGATCCGGAAATGTGTCCGCGTACATGTCCACCCTGTATACGGAATTCAAAATATACGTGTGGCAATATACCTAATTAGCCTCACGAACTACGTCTCGTGTGCATAGTCCAATACGGAAACATCCATGTATGACTATATATGTGCCTGGCTAAAAATATTACACAATAACCAATCGGCATGCAGATATGATTCCAGATATGTCATGATACAACATGACAACGAATTCAATAAATCACATATCCGATTAAGGATCAAGAAACTCACCGAAGTGACAATAAGCATCAACGAGATCAATGGTTTAAAAGTGATGAACTTGGGAATGCAATCCCATGGTGAAATACGGAACATCATCAAGAACAATATCAAACTACGAATCACAGATTAATAAGTTTTTCATATACGCGAAACATATAACCATCACAAGAATTCAATCATCATTATAACCAAGCAAGATAACTTGCCTCAATACGGAGACGAGAATAATCCTCCCTTGTCGAACGAACGGACGATCCTCGACTAATATCGGTTACTCGAAGAATCGACCTTGAATGAAATACATTTCACTCAATAACACATCCATATAATCATCGATATCGAATTCAGTGAGACGACACCCTAAATTTAATTTGAATAGTTCAACTATCTCAAGATATCAAAATTCTATTCCAAGAACTCTATTTACCTTGATTGATTCTTATGATCGGTTTACAAGATATTCTCAAATACTCGCATGGTTCTTATGAATAAGAATTTATCAAGAACATGTTAAACAATCATTTATGTTCGTTAATATCATCTTATATCGTTTAAAGTTTCCAAGAACATCACAAATGTTTAAAAGTGATAATCTAAACAACCTTGTTTCATCATTTTATCAAATTTAGATAGAATATAGTAAGCTACAATAAGTTTATACTAAATTCATTTAGTTACAAGACCATGTCATAATCATGAAGATTATCTCATATTAACACCATCCTTACAACCCCTTACTAACTTGGAGAAGCAACTATCATCATCTATGAATTCTCCTAGATTAGGTTCAAGAACATCACTCTATTCTTCTAACATTCATCAAGGTGTTCTAATACATTTTATGACAACAATTCCATTAATTAAACTTAACTACGACGAAGCAAATGATTATTATTGTCCTAATGATGTTAATAGTCCAGCAAGAAGAGTGTGATTCTTATAAACATGATCATTACCATTAAAACATCAAGAATATCTTCATTCCAAACCCTTAATTACCATATTCATCAATAAGTGTTAAAAAGCTTAACTACAAACATGTATTACTTGATTAATTCAACACTAGGTGTAGTATACCATATCACCAACATCATAAGTACGAAAATATAGAGTAGAATCGCACAACATACCTTCAGAAACAAAGAACAAATCACCAAAACCACAAGAATACACTCGAAGCTTCAAGAACAACTCTAAACTTTCAATCAACAAGCTCCAATCAAAGATGCAAGGCTCAAACACAAGTTGGAAGGGAGTAAAGTCGGTCTAGTGAGGCAGAGAGATCATTTTTGGAGAGAAAGATCGGAGTTTGGACGTTCAAATGAAAGACACAAGCTGTCTTTTTATAAACTGCACAGCTCATTACGTACATTATCGAATGAAGATAACGTACGTTAACCCCTTTACATACGCTACACCGAAAATGTTGCGTACGTAATCTGCCTCCAAAGGCTACTGCCTCAAAACACCAACATCATTACATACATTATGGGCCACAGTATTACGTACGTAATGTATGTCAGCCTGGCTGCCTCGAAAAGGCCATTTATCCGGATCATGTGCGGCCCCCCACGCTGAAAGTGAGATCAGATAAGATTCCAAGCATTACATACGTAACCAACATTCCATTACATACGTAAAGCCAATGAAATAGCGTACGTTAGGTTAAAGCCTTGGCGTACATTAAACACAGAAATTCTAGCCCAAAAATGTAACAATCTACACAACGCAAGAAATCAACCACAATGCGAGTGATACTCATAATCAAGTCTATTATGATATATCCTCACATCAATAAACATTAACTGAATGTAACATGATTACAACGATACTCAAATTATCCGAATAATACAACAGTAGATAAGAAATTACTTTCGGATATGGGCAAGTGTGATGTTGTGTCTTGTCACTGGATATGTTTTGTATTTCCCCCATTCAATGATGTTGTAGTTGAATGGTTATGAGTACTCGAGTACTGTTTTTGGTTTCCTTGATGTTTTGGCCTGTGTTGCCATGGGATTGATTCTGGATGTGTCGCATTTGTTTTTATTGGGTATTGTCTTGAGTGCCAACTTTATTGTTCCCCATTTGATTATGCTTGGACCTTATCAGTCAATGTTCATGGTTCCGTGTGTGAATAGCCTTGTAGGTCCCACGGCGGGTCTCACAGCATTGTAATATACCCTGAATAACTTGGGGGTGTTACAGTTAGGGCAGGCTAATGACTGTAGTTAGCGCACGCTAACTATATGTGCTTCATTAGCCCGCACTACTCCTCAGTGTTAGCGCACGCTAATCTCTCCGGTATAAAAAACGGACAACAGTCGTATTTCTTCATATCTTCCTCATTTTCTCTTCTCTCCGCGGGTGTTAGTCGTGGGCGACTAGAGTTCGTGGTCTTGGCCAATTTTGTCCCATTCCAAGTTGTTTTGGAGTATCCTAGGTTATTATAACATCATATAATCTATTGTTCTTCATCGGATCGAGGTATTTTCTTGAATCCCTAGAGTTGACTTTTTTGGGGTCTTGTTCTTGATCTGGGTTTTCCATCCATTTTGATGAATCGATTGTTGTTAAATATGTTCTATGGATTGTATATCCATATCTCCGATTCGTTCAACTCAGTTGATGATTTTTACGTTCTTGAGGGACCGTGAACATTAAATGTACGATTAAATGTTTCAATGGGTTTCTCTCGATTGATTCGGCCTACGATTATGTTGATGTTGGTAGTAGTTCTCGTGGTAATTGTGTTATTGTTGTTCCTCATGGAAATTATAGGTTTTTGGGTTTTCCAATCAACAGTGTTCTTCGGAGTATCCGCGAGCGATTACAGAGGCAAGTACCTTGTCATATGAATTATATTCCTCTCAAATCCTTACGTGAACAAGTGTGTATCATTTTTATTATGAATGAATGTTTGTGTGGATTAGTGTGATTCTAGTGGTGGTTGTTCCGAGTACATTTGACTTTGTGACTCGTCGTGATATTGCTATATGTGAACTGGGGCATGAAACCCTCATGGTTGCAAAATTGATTGTTCGGAAGATTCTGTGGACATGAATTGTTATGTGACTTGTGTCGAACGTATGTGCATGATACTGTATAAAATGTGGGGTGAATATTGTGTAGTTTGCCATTTTGAATAATTACCTGCATGGTCTGCTCATGTGAATATTTGCTTGTGTGTGACGTCGTATCCAAAGCCGCGGAGGGAGGGGATGTGTACTCCGGCCTGTGTATACTGCAATGTGCGGCTCCTGTGTGATGGTGTAGCAACAGTGTTGCATAATGCGTGTTTCAAGAAGCGGCTCTTGCAGGAGTGACGCCAGCACGCGTCATGAGCAAGGGGCGGCCAACACAGTGTAGTGAATGCCGGTACACAGTGTAACACCCCCGTGATATATGAAGATATTACAGCGCCATAGATTCTTTTTGGAGAACCTACCAGGCTTAGACTATCATAGAACTCATTAAAAATTAACAAAACCACATCATTCACTTTCTTAAAAACAAACTGATTCCAATACGACATACGTTACGAAACCAAAGAACACATTGTCTCGTAGAATCACAACTGATACAACAACTCATTATCAATCAACAACGACACGATATACATCACATGACAGTACCCGCACGAGTACAAAACCAAAACACGACTATGACCATGACATTACGACTACCAATTCAAACTAGTGCATGATATCAATGCTACCCACCAAGATCATGTCCACCCCGTGCTGGCTCTCCCACTGTACCTGTACCTGAAGACACAACAAGTATATTCATCCCCGAAGGGGTCAGCAAGAAGCCGGTGCAAGTACAATGATTCTAGAATATGTACAATGAGTGAATTAACCACAAAAATCACAGTGCCATCACAGATATTCCGGAATACCATACCAAAATCATCATCACAAAATAACAACGGAGGCTGTACTGGCACTGTACCTCACGAGATACATACCAATCCACAGGTAGGCCTCGTCAGGCTTCCCTGGTTGTACAAACCCTACCAAGTGAATCCCAGAAGTCTCGGTCGATGGAACCCAGGGGACCCTCACTGGTTTTACTTGGCACACGACCACAAGTCGCACTTTTAGAAAACATCACTTTTCACAAATGGAACAAATCACATTTTCTGAAATTACCACTTTTCCCAAAATCACGTTTTTCACATATTCACGTGAAGTACATTAAACACAATCAAAGTACTTGCCTCGATTCGAACGATATAATAAACAACGAATGGGAGAACGTATGGTCCTAACTCTTTCAACGATTCGATCCTAGTACAAGAAAATACCGAATCAATCACAACACCCCGTAAATGGAAGGATTTCTTTCAAATTCTACTCTTAGGGACAAACTATCAAACACTACGAAGGCGGAGTTGTTCATACTCCATTTAATAGATGGAAACTCGAAACAAAATCCGTAGACTTCAAGGAAAATAAGGTATTATGACTTCATAATCATAATCTAACACAAATTAAGGCTTAAAATGGGCTAGAAGGACGCGATCTTAACAAAACCCCAAAATTCCCAAAAATTATGGATTGAACAATCTTACCTTGATCCGGGCGGTAAAAGATGATTAAATGATGTTAACTCCGCACTAGGAACTCAAAACATTGTTGGATGATGAAATCCAAATAAAATCTACACTCCCTTATGCTCAAGACCGCTCAACTGCCGGAGAAGAAGAAGGAGAGAATAAAAATGACGATTCTAGAACATGCTGCCCATATATATACTGGGCATTCTTAGCGTGCGCTACAGTCTAAGAATAGCACGCGCTATCATCTATGTCGGCAATCCAAAAGCCTCTGTTTGACATCGCTTGTGTGCGCTACACATAAGTTAGCGTGTGTTAACTACCATCACTAGCGCGCGCTAGCTCCAGAAATAGCGTGCGCTACGGCATCATAATGAAGAATAAGGGGAAAAAATGATAGGCGGTCAGCACGATAATTAGCCGTAATTCAGCCTAAGAAGATAGGTTAAATCAATGACAAAACAGGATAAGACCGTTAAACACTGGGATTCGAATAGTATTACGGTCACGGGTCGCTTGGTATGACAGCAGCACACAGATGTTAGGCTCAGCAAATGACTCTTATAACTAGACTGACAGACCCAATATGCCAACAGCCTAGGTATTCACCAACCTAGGCTCTGATACCATAAATGTAACACCCCAACCTCATCGGAAACATTACATGCCGTAGAACCTTTCATCAGGTCTACCAGACTAACCATAACATAATTAAAATGACACAATACCATTACAAAGATACATAAGAAATCCATACGGGCCGTGGCATTGTCCAAAACATTTTAAGTACTATGTATATGTCACATTTCTTTAAGTTCAAACATTCCCACACATGGGACTTAAACCATAAAACGACACAACACACTCAAATCATAAAGCCGAAATGCAATTCGGTAAGACAAGATACCTGAAATGCATGAAAGGCATTTCCCCCATTTAAGGGGTTAGTACTGGAATTACTAGTGCAAGTACGCAATCATACGAAACATAATAAGTTGTTTACCAAAGACCATTTCATAAAGCATCTCAATATTCCGGAATATTACTCAAGTCATCAAATAATCCAACGGGCTTCATCAACCCAAACAACAAATCCGAATCACTCATATATTATCCGTGTTCCGCCCCTCAAGGCACGAAACCCTATACGCCCCGTTGGACATCCCTAGGTGGACAATCTCTCATTCATGATCCGCCCCTCAAGGTACGAATCCCCATACGCTCCGTCGGGAATCCCTGGGTGAACAACATAGTCCTTCCCACTCATATTCACAATCGTTCGTTATAGACATCCAAATTAAATCACATATAATTAAATACTTGCCTTGATACAAGAACGGACAGCAACGATGCACGGAAGGGTTTCGACTCAAGTCCTTCGCAAGGAATTAGACCCTAATATCATAACAATATCTAATCAACAAATTGTACGGTGAAGAATGATAATAGAACACTAAACCCCCCCCCCCCCCTCTAAGACATTTCAATGGACAGCTTCAAAATGGTACTTGGTCGAGTTCGACAAACCAACGAAACATTACCACTAAACCACAGAACAACAAGGAGATCGGTAGAATAAAACCATATCATCGACAATCCTTCATCAATCTAAACTATTTCGGATTAAAAGGATGAAGTCAACCAAAAACCCCAAACACCCAAAACTCAAGATTAATGGAGTATTACCTTGATGACGGTAGGAGAAGATTAGGAGATGATAAATCGATCATAGGAACTCTAAAACCTTGTTGGATGATGAAGTCTCCGACCACAAGTGTACTCCAAGCCCTCGCCGTGGAAGAAGGGAAATAAAAGGGGATAAATGAGGAAAAACCCTTCTGTCTCACTTATATAGACCCCAGAGGCACAGGACCAAATCTGCATGCCCAACTGTCCGTGCGTTCGGTCGTGCGTGAAGCATCTTCCAGCCACTGCCATAGCGCATGAGCGCCGCGCACGAGCGGTTACTCGTGTGGCCTGCTCGTGCGGCCCTGACTCACACGCTGGGTCTCTGCCCAGTTCTGACGCAACACACGAGCACCACGCATGAGCAGTTGCTCGTGTGGCCTGCTCGTGCGGCCCTGACTCAAACGCTGGGTCTCTTCCCAGTTCTGCCGCAACACATGAGCACCACGCATGAGCAGTTGCTCGTGTGGCCTGCTCGTGCGGCCCTGACTCAAACATTGGGTCACTGCCCAGTTCTGCCGCAACACATGAGAACGACGCACGAGCAGTTGCTCGTGTGGCCCGCTCGTGCATTCCTGCCCGACATGCAGTTCATCTGATAACTAATGTAATGCCTTGTCTACTTGTCTGCTATGTAACGCCAACAATTACTGGGTGACAAAATACTCATGTAGAGTCCTAATCATTGATCAAAACACCAACTAGTATCCAACAATGCACTGGAGGAAAGGAACATGACGAGAACAATACATATAAATGATATACCGAGTACAATAAATCACTGAATTCTAGAAGTACGGGAATAATTAACGCCAGTATTATATACGGTACCGAGCATTTTTATGTGGGACGTAAGCGGGGTAGTCAGAGATTTTTGATCAGTGCTATGAAAGCGGTGAGACTTCTTCGAGGAGGTTGCATTGGTTACTGGTGTTATGCCTTGAGATCGGAAGAAGGGGGAGTCGAGATCTCATCTATTCCGGTAGTGAGTGAGTATCCTGACGTCTCTCCAGACGAGTTGCCGGGTTTGCCACCAGACCGTGAGGTTGAGTTTACTGTTGATTTAGAGCCGGGTGCGACTCCGATTTCGAAGACACCATACCGCATTGCACCTGCTGAGATGCTTGAGTTGAAGAAACAGTTGAGAGAGTTGCTAGACATGGGCTATATTCGACCAAGCGCTTCACCATGGGGCGCACCGGTCTTGTTTTTGAAGAAGAAGGATGGGTCACTTCGTCTATGTATCGACTATCGAGAGTTGAACAAAGTGACTATCAAGAACAAGTATCCACTCCCGATGATTGATGACTTGTTTGACTAATTGCAAGGGGCAACCGTGTTTTCGAAGATTGATTTGAGATCGGGGTATTACCAGCGCCGAGTGAAGGATTCCGATATACTGAAGACGGCCTTCCGGACGAGATACGACCACTGCGAGTTCCTGGGTATGCCTTTTGGGCTACCCAACGCCCCAGCCATGTTCATGCAGTTAATGAACATGGTCTTTATCGAATATCTCGATAAGTATGTAGTTGTCTTTATTGATGATATTCTTATTTACTCGAGGAGTGAGGAGGAGCATGCACGTCATTTGCATATCGTGTTGGGAATCTTTAGAACTCAGCACCTTTATGTGAAGTTCTCAATGTGTGAGTTTTGGTTGCGGGAGGTTATGTTTCTCGGCCACATGATCTCGGACGAGGGTGTTCGTATGGACCCACACAAGATAGAGGCAGTGTTGGATAGGGTGCTGCCCAAGAACGTGAAGGAGGTCTGTAGTTTTCTGGGTTTGTCCAGGTATTATCGTAGGTTTTTTGAGGGGTTCTCTATGCTCGCTCGACCTCTTACTCAGTTGTTACAAAAGTCAGAGAAGTTTGTGTGGACCGATGAGAGGCAGAAGAGTTTCGAGGAGTTGAAGAAGTGGTTGACGACCACTCGCATCTTGGCTTTACCGAGTGGTAATGAGGGTTTCTCAGTTTATAGCGACGCTTCAGGCCAAGGGCTTGGATGTGTACACATGCAGCATGGGAAAACGATTGCCTATGCTTCCCGTTAGTTGAAACCGTACGAGTTGAATTACCCTACCCACGGTCTTGAGTTGGCCGCAGTTGTGGTTGCGTTGAAGATTTGGTATCATTACTTGTATGGCTCCTCGTGTCAGATTTTCACCGATCACAAGAGCCTGAAGTATATTTTCACACAGAAAGAACTGAATATGAAATAGAGAAAGTGGTTGGAGTTAATTAAGGATTACGACCTTAATATCCTTTATCATCCGGGCAAGACAAATGTGGTGGCAGATGCCTTGAGTTAGAAATCAATATCGCTTTGGGCACTTGAGTTACTTACGACCCAACCAGGGCTCCAGCGAGAGTTAATGGGGTTGAGCATTGAGGTTGTGCTACGAGAGAGTGCCGGACAGTTGCGCACTCTTGAGATCTCTTCATCTCTGGTCGACGACATTAAATCGAGACAGTTGGAAGATCCGATGTTTATTCAGCTCCGCGAGAATGTGGTGAAGGGGAAAGCCTTGGGATTCGTAATTCATGAGTATGGTGTGTTGAGATTCCAAGGTCGGCTGTGTGTTCCGAATGACTTGGAATTGAGATAGGGTATTATGCGAGAGGCTCATGTGTCACCTTACTCAGTCCATCCGGGTTCAAGTAAAATGTATAGTGTACTGACATGAAGAATGAGGTAGTACAGTTTATGGCTAAGTGTTTGACTTGTCAGCAGGTCAAAATAGAGCATCAGTGACCAGCCGGGTTATTGAAACCACTTCCCGTCCCGGAATGGAAGTGGAAAGATATCTCTATGGATTTTGTCACGAATTTGCTGAGGACGGAGACCGAAATGAATATGGTGTGGGTGATCGTGGACTGACTGACTAAGTCGGCACATTTTCTGGGCATCAAGGACACTTGTGGTCCGGAAAAATTGGCTCGCATCTTTATTGCGCAGATTGTGAGACTTCATGGTACGCCGAAGACTATTATTTCGGATAGAGACGGTCGGTTTGTGTCGCATTTTTGGCAGGCGGTACATAAGGCATTGGGGACACGTCTGCGTTTGAGTACATCTTTCCATACTCAAACCGATGGACAGTCCGAACATACCATTCAGATGTTCGAGGATATGTTGCGCGCGTGTGCATTACACTGGAGTAGTGACTGGGAGGAGCATCTGGCCCTGATCGAGTTTACTTATAATAATAGCTGGCATGAGTCGATTAAGATGGCACCATATGAGGCGCTTTATGGCCGACGATGTCGATCACTGATATGTTGGGCCGAGCCGTCCGATTTAGTTGGCACCGAGCCGGATCTTGTGTTAGAGACGAGGAAGAAAGTTGAGTTGATTCGAGAGAGGATGTTGGCAGCCCAGAGTCGACAAAAGTCTTACGCGGATGTTAGGCGTCGACCCTTGGAGTTTGAGGTAGGGGACCATGTTTTGTTGAGAGTGTCTCCGTCGAAGGGAGTTTTCCGTTTTGGGAAAAAGGAAAGCTTAGTCCAAGGTATATTGGACCTTTCGAGATATTAGAGAGAGTTGGCGTGTTAGCTTACCAATTGGCATTACCCCCATCGTTGAGTCATGTACATAGTGTATTTCACGTTTCCCAATTGAGGAAGTATGTTCCGGACCCGACTCATGTTATTGACTTCGGGGACGTGGAGATCGAGAAAAACGTTACGTTTGAGGATAGGCCGGTGAGTATTTTGGAACGTCGGGACAAACAGTTAAGGCACAAGACCATTCCCTTGGTTAAACTGCAATGGTCGAGGCATGTAGTGGAAGAAGCAATATGGGAATTGGAGGAGGATATGCGTGCGATACACCACGAGCTTTTTGATTCTTACGTTTCGGGACGAAACTTCTTTTTAGAGGGGGAGATTGTAATATCCGTACCTTTCCACTTTTAGCCATTTTATTTTTGTCGCATGTCTATTTTTATCGACTCGCTTGTAACCGTTTCGACGTTTTGAATCTATTTTGTTCTTGGAGTTTTTCCATTTGGATGAGTTTCGGAGATGTTTTTATGTAATTTCGTACTATGTTGTGTGTTGTCGTATGTATGTTCGATTCTCGTAAAAATCGTTTGATTGCGTTGTTTCTTTGTTTACATGAGTTTGTATGGTTGAGTTGTTCGTGTTGTGAGTTTCGATTTGTTAATCGGACGTCGTATCATGATTTTCGAACGTCTGGGCTGTTTTGTAATTTCCTATAACTTAAGGGAAATTTACTTCCGTCGTCGAATTCCAAACCTTAGGGAAGTTGGAATTGTGTTTCCTTTTAGCGCTTAGATTCGTCATCGGGTAAACTTCGTAACCGTATATTCGGATTGATAGCAGGTTCGGGTTTCAGGATCGTTCGTGATGGTTTGGACAGCAACTTCACAGACTGTTGTCCAGAAGGGTGTTACGGCCGTAACACCCAGAAGTTACGACTATAAGTTGGCCATGTTACGTCCATAAGTAACCCCCTGTTACGGCCGTAATAGCCTGCTATTCTAAAACAGCGGGCAGAGGTCAGAACCTCATTTCTTTTCCTCTCTTGGTTTTTTTTTCGTCGGGCGACACCAGGAAACCTCCAGGGCGATTTCCACCACTTTCAATCCATGTATTCTTTATCCTTCATCACCGTGAGATCGTAGGATCATATCATCACCAACGTAATCATCTTCTCCGTCCGAATTCACCTATAAACTTTCTCGCAAGAGTGAGAATGTAGTTTAACACCAGACCAAAAGACTTTCTGTCCATCTCCGGCTTCAGAGATTCTTCCCAGATACGTTGAAACACAATCTGAAACCAATTCACCTTGTGGCAACTCATTATTTACATCCTCATTCTGAAGCACAAACTGCTATATATCTCGAATGCTCATATGAGATTTTCAATAACCTTGCAGCAAAATTCATGTAAGTAGAAATAAGGTAGTGTAAAATTATTCTTATTGCAGGAGAGATTGGGGTTCACAGCATTAGTGTTGCCAATGAACAGTTTTCAGTAGGAGTAGATCAAATCATCTACATAGTTTTCCAGTTCCTCAAGAGTGAGGCCATCGGACGGAAGTTTATACAACTTCTTCAGTAACTCATGTGGGATTGAGATCTACTTATCCTGCATAGTGCTCACACAACAGTCAACGACCACTACTACAAAAAAACATTTAACATCGCTCGTTTAAAATTGGTTTTCGAAAAAACCGACGTTAAAAAAGACGCGCTGGCATAATTGAAAATATTAAAGCAAATTAACATCGGTTATGCTAAAAGACAATGTTAAATTGTTGTTAGGAATATTATTTTAGATTTTGATGATGTCATCCCTGTAGTCATGATTAATTCAAATGTATGCAATAAGTACTTGGCATTATAAAGAAGAACCAAATGAGTATCTTCTATAGGCCTTAAAAATTAGGCCAAGTGTTAATCAAGTTTTGATCACTCAGAAAAACGGCTAAGTATAGAACTTTCTATAGTTCAGATAAGTTAATTATCAGCCGAGTCTTCACTACTACAAAATACCTATTTAACAGCGGACAATTAACAACGGTTATGCCAAAACCGCTGTTAAATTTGTGCGGTGGCACGGATCGTAAATATTATGAAAAATTAACACTGGTTGATATAGAAATCGCTGTTAAATTCAGACACTTAACGTCGGTTGCGCAAAAACCGCTGTTAAATTTGGAAAATTAACGGCGGTTGCGTAAAAACCGCCGTTGTTTTTCCTCCGTTAACAGTGGTTGTCTGGATAACCACTGTTAAACATTTTTTGTAACAGCGGTTTTCTATAACCGCTGTTAATGTTCTATTTAATTAGAACCCGGTCTTCTTTCTTTCTTCCTTTCTTCTTTTTTTCCTATCTTTCTTCCTACGCTTCTGACTCCCTGACTTTTCACAGTTGACCCGCGACCTCCGGCGACCTCCCGACCTCACGACCCCCGCAACCTCTCCGACGTTTCGCAATCGACTGCGGATTATTTGGTAATTATTCCGAACTCTCTTCTTTATTTCTATTTGGTAATTTTATCTAGTCTTTTAAGAATTGTTGTGTGCTGTTTAATATGTGTGTGTTGTGTGTGTATGTGCATGTATAGGTGTGGCAGTTTGTGTGTGTAGTGTGTGTGCATGCAGTGTGTGTAGTGTGTGTGCGTGCATTTTGTGTATAGGATGTTGAGGTCCGAAATTCAAAGTGGAATTTTTTATTTTCCTGTTCCTAGTCGTCATGGGAAAGAAAGGCAGAAAGAAGAAAGAAATAGATTATTCCTTGTCAGAAATGCGCAGATCATGGATTCCTAAACCAAACAAGCCAGGGAAGATGCGACCTATAACGCGGTGTAGCTGAAAGAAGGAACAGAACCCTGAAGGAAGCATCCAGATCAATGATTGCTGAAACTGACCTGCCAAAGAGGTTATGGGCTGAAGCTGTCAACACAACATGCCATACTCAGAGTAGGAGTATGATACGGATACACAACAAAACTCCCTATGAGGTTTGGAATGGCAGAACACCAACCATTGCATATTTTCATGTATTTGGTTCTGAGTGTTTCATTCACAACAATAGTAAAACCCAACTGAATGCCTTTGATGCTAAAACTGATGATGGTCTCTTTATGGGATACTCACAAACAAGCAAGGCATACAGAGTTTTTAACAAAAGAACCTTAGTTGTGGAAGAAACATCTCATGTTGTTTTTTATGAATCTACCGCTAAGTATAGAAAACAGGTGGAATTAATTGAGAAAAAGCTCAAATCCGCCACCCTGGAAGAAGTCATTATAAATGACATGGGAATGATGGACACAACCGATGAAAACCCAGCTGCAAATCAGATAGGATCTCAAGTAACAGCTGATCCAACTGCAGCTGATTAAGACCCAACTGCAGATCAGACAGAATCCCCATCTGCAGTTGACAAAATCATAGCTGATCCAGTTGAAGTCCAAGAAGGTCAAAACCAAGCTGATGCAGACGAAGCTTCTTCGTATAACTTAACAGGGGGAACAAACTTTTAAGATGGAGTTCCTAAATGGATCAAGGGTCATCCCATCCTAGTTCTCTTACAGTAACTGTGTTGAAGAATCAGACAGTGAAAGTAGGGCATCAACTCCGATTTCCGGAATTGTCGAGTAGACGAGATCTAAGAATGGGTGATTTGGAAAGAAGGCGGATTCATGAACTATCACTCCTTTTTTTCCATAGCTTAATATTCCATACGAGTTATCTTTTGAAAGAGAACATTTATCGAGAACATACTGATCCTTTTTAAAGTTCATTAAACATTCGAAATGTGCATAAAATCATTCACCAACAATCACGTCTACGAAACATGAAACGTATGGGCAAGATACTTGCCTTGATACCACGAGCAACAGAACAACGAACGGATACAGTCGGTTAGCCCTCGAATTTCCATGAACAACCAATAACTCGTCAACTCCATGAAAACTACGTAAATAATATCACCACCAATCAATAACGCTAAACGGCATACGAATCAACCCGAAAAATAACAAGAATCTGAGGGTTCTTAAAGGAAATAGAAAATCAAGTTCCGGGTGGTAAAAATCGATAAACGAGTTACAAAACTCGAAGATCATGACCAATACAACGAGAATACCATGAACAATTTATCAATCTCGGACAAAATCAATGAATCACGAAGAAACCCCCCAAAAAATACACAACTAGGGTTCTACGCAAGAAATACCTCGATCCGGCGAAGAACAAGGATTGGATGTTGATCTAATCGACAAAGGCCTTCCAAAAGCCTTGGAAATGAGTCGAATCGGCCAAGAACGTCACTCCCCGTCGCACCCGTCCGAGAACCGCCACCAGAAGAAGAAAAACGCAAGAAATGAGGTCTGGCCAATCATCATGCCTATATATGGCCGACGGCGTTACGGCCATAACCGGCAGCTCATTACGGCAGTAACCTGGTCAACGCATATAGCATACGCAATGTCCGAAGTCTTGCGTATGCAACGATTACACCTTACGGCTATAATCGGCAGAGTCTTACGGCCATAACCGAGCTCCCAGGGCCACTGACCGAAATCTTCCGAATCACTACAGCCGTAACCGGCCAGTGCTTAGCAGTCGTAACGAAACCTTACGGTCGTAACCTGATGAACCTTATGGCCGTAATCAAGTGTCCCCAGGCCAAGGTGTGCGGGAGTCTTACGGCAGTAAACGGCCTGGCCGTACGCCCGTAACTCGACCCAGCCAACACCCGACCATCCGGCTCGATACTCGACGACGTATCGATCACGCGAACGCACTGACTACGATCCAAAATATAATGAACAGGATACGAAACTTAACATACCACAATATAAGCATGCAATTCTAAAGACGCAACTACAACAGTCCGTTCGACCGAAGAAAAATTCAATGAAACAGGAATAAAGATCTTGTGTATTACATTCTACCCCTCTTAAAAGAAGTTTCGTCCTCGAAACTTAAAACATAGAATGAACAACGTAAAACAAACTCAGATAACACACGCTATCCATTGCCGACAACCTGCAACGACTCACATGTAGCACGCAGCTGCTACTATTCATCTCGCTACACCAGAATGATAACAAAATACAACGACCAAAAATCTATATGGTTGACCAACCCAAACAGTACATCTCGCAAAACCTGAGCTAATCGCTGAACAAATACGAAATCCCACAACCCAAGGGTTGGAAGATCGAGAACGAAACTAATTTCCCGAACTTAAGGGAAATTACGAAGTGACTCGAATGCCAAGAAAAAAAATTATGGTACGAGGTCAACAAGAAAACGGACAACAAACGATCGAACCACAACGATTGAGACAATAGTCGAATAATCATATTCGAATCATAACGAACAAAAAAAATTAAATGATAATATGAAGTCTGGTAAAAACGATAAGATAATCCTCTAAATAAGATTCACAGGAACGGAACCGGATTCGGAAAAGTGACAACGACAAACAGATCATTCCGAAACAATACCAAAACTCATTCGAACAACAAAAAGTGAATAATAGAACAAGTTCATAAAATATCCACGAACACAAATGAGTCGATAGAGATGAAAATACAGAAATTCAAAATCCGATCCACTTCGAATGAAAGAAGTTTATCTCCGAAATTCGAAACAACAAAGAAAGGAACTAACATAACATACAACTAGTTCTCAGGGACTCCTCAGAGTTAATCCTAATATCAGTGCTCAAGTCCATGCCTCGGAAGGCTCGGTGACCAACTCGCAAAACTGAACCCGGTGTCCCTCGAGTCCGCACTTATAACACGTTACTAGCGGAGAGGGACAGTGCACATGAACATGCCCCAACACATTGCAGTTAAAACATCTCCTGGCTTTACCAGGAGTCAAAGCAAATGACTTGGAACTCTCAGTCCCACACATTGAGTGGTGGAGCTTCACAGCGGAAAGGCTACGACGTTGCAAACTAGAAACACCACCTCCTGTACTGCCCACAAGGTCATCGGACTTCCTCTGCTTCTTCAACTCAGGAACATGCTCCGACAATAACGATGCTAGTTCATTGGCTAAGGCTCGATCTTGATAGTCCCTCAACGAAGTGCAAGTGAATCCCAACATATACAAGCAAATCACCGGCTTCATACGTCTGTTAAAGTGTAGGATCCTCTCTTCCTCAGTTCTCACCCGATCTCGCACAAAACTGAGTTGTTTGCTATAGTCGATGATAACCTGTGACACCGATATATCGTGCGGTTCTGCCAAATAAAATTCACAAATCCGCTGCTCTCTAATCGGTTTGGGACAGAACTAAGCTTCCATAAATGCATGGAACTCCGCCCACGTGACATCATGATCATGAGGTTTAACAGCTTCCCACCAATTAGTGGCATCTTTGTCAAGAACGTACTGAGCGTTAGGTACCTTCCGCTCTTCAGGACAATTGACAGCCTCAAATATCTTTCCCAACTGGAAAAGTCAACCATCCCAGCCCAACGCATCCGCAACACCGGCAAATCGAGGGGGATTCATATGAATTACTTCCCGAAGCCATTGATTTACACCAACGTTCTGAGTCGCGTTAGTGTTGCATTGAACCGCCTGGGTCAAATGAGTCATCTGTGTTGCTACTTGTTGCAGTATAGTAGCAACACCAATACCAATATCATTCCTGGCAACATTCTCTCGATTCCGCATCTGATCCCCGTGGTCATCGGCACCACAGTTACGACCACGACCTCTGCCCCTCGGCATACTAACAAGCAACAACTTATCGCAATGAAAAATCATAACACATACCAAAGATATCCACACCTCCATATTCAATCAAACACAATTAAAGCATATACATTATGATTTAATTCAAACTAGAGCACAATATACAAACCATTATCCCGACAATTTACATTTAAAATATCATTGCTATATGAATTATAAATGCAATGAAATCAAAATCATTCATTCTATCAAAACCATCTTCTGTACGGGTCCTGCGCCGGAACCCACCAGGTTGAAAACCATTTACAAAAATGTTCATAAATGCCAAAAAGGCCGATGACGGTAATACTTTCTAAATACTCACAAAAGTCATTTTATAAATACCAAATAACGTCATAAAATACCATTTGGAATTACAAGGCGAAGATGCCAAAACTCAATAGTTTCAAAATTTACATTAAGCCACCCCTTAAACGTACCGACAAAAGAGTTAGGAAAAAGGGTTGACAAAATAACCCAATTTTAGGAGATACCGAAAAGGTCATTTTGAAATATACACACGCAGTGGATAAGAACACAATTCAAAATACACCTAATCACACACAACAATTATTATCACTGGACAACACACATAGAATAAGGTCACAAACGGTCACCCTAACAATCGCAAAAGTAAGACCTATAGCCAAAATTGTTGGAATATTTATTCCACACATTATTTAATTTGTGTTTTGATGATTAAAGTTGCTAAACAACAAAACAACATTGAGGCGAAGCAAAACGACGAAGCAGATGAAGACGCGAAAAGCTGAGCAAAATGCATGTCTAGCGCACACTAAGACATATATGTTAGCGCACGCTAACGGGGAGTTCTCTGCATATCAGCCAAGTTCGAAGTTACCTGAAGTGAGGATAGTTGATTAGGTAGCGCATGCTACACCTTATATCTAGTGCATCCTATCGAGCCTTGTTACCATTGCGAAGATATTCAAACACAGAATGTCGTATGCAATGAAGTCAGTATTAGCGTACGCAAGGAATGATATTTAGCACACGCTAAATATCAGTTTGAATTATAGTCAATCAGAACATTGGGAAAAGCAGGTCAAAGTCAGCATATCGAACGGATACTTTAACAAATGAAGGCAACGGATATATTGCTTAGCGCACGCTACATCATATTATTAACGCACGTTAAAGCAAGATGGTAACGTACATAAGGAAGAAGTCATAACGTACGCTAAAGAAGAAACGAATCTACTGGACTGAAACTGGGCACAGTCTAACGCACGCTATAGGCATGCTAATGATACTAGCGCACGCTAAAGAAGGCTAGCGCACGCTAGCAAGTCAAAACAGCCAGCAACGGCTAGTTTGAGTAAAATGCCTATAAATACCATTCCTATGGTATTGTTTGAGAACAACAACTCCAAGAATTCAATACATTGATCTTATATTCATATACTTACATTGTTGTTGTAATATTGAGCTTATATTGTTAGTTTGAGTGTTTATACATTCAACATTATACAGAGAGGTAAATGATCCGGTGGCAATCCCGGTAACTCCTCAGGAAATACATCAGGAAACTCACTAATGACTGGAATCGACGAAAGCTCTCCGATCACTACCTCGAGAATGGGACGGTACGGTTACGGAAATAATGGAATCTAAAGATTTAAACAATCTTGATTTTAGTGCTCTTGTTGGTTCTCTTATCAACTACGAGATCGTTCTAAAATCTCAGAATGCCAAACCGAAACCGAAGGAAAGATCGATAGCCTTCAAGGCTAAGGTGCCAAGAAAGAAAGAAGAAATTTCGGTGGACAAAAGTGATAAAGAATCGGCATATTATGCCAAGAATATTAATAAGTTCTAACACTTATTAAACCAGAGAAAGAAGGACATCCAAGCGGGCGAAACTACGAAATTCGACAACACTTGTCGATTATGTGGTAAACCAGGCCACTTTGCTAAGAACTGTCGAGTAAAACAAAAGAAAGTCTTAGTTGCAACATGGAGTGACGAAGATCCTGATGATGATTTCATGAATCAAAATAATCTCGCACTCATGGCCCGGAGTTCATTTGATGACAGCGACGTCGAAAGCCAAGTAAGTAACTCTTACGACGAACTTTTTGAAGCATTCGAGTTATTACATACCGATTATCAAAATGCTTTAAAAGAAATTAAATCCCTTAAATATAAAAATCTGGAAATTGAAAATTCCAAAATCATTGAAAAGGGAAAATTCGTTGAGATCGATCATTCAAAATGCGTTGAAAATGAAAATATTTTAAAGAATGATTTTGTTAGAGTTCAAACCGAGCTCAAGAATTTGACGAAGAAATTTTCTCTCGGAAACGAGAAATTTGAAAATATGCTCTCGGTTCAAAAATATACTTTAAATAAAGAGGGGTTAGGATTCAAACCACATTTCAAAAACGAGTCCGTAAATTTCAAAATACCCCGTTGTGAAAAATGTTTAAAAATCGGGCATCATATATCAAACTGTAGTAGCCCAAGACGAACGATAAAAATTAAAAAGATTTGGGTTCCTAAAGGAACAAACGTTTCAAATATCGTTCACATCTCGAAATAAAAACCAACTATCGGTTGGATCCCCAAAACTTAATTTTTTTTAAGGGGAGATAATAATTTCAGGAGGAGTTTTACCCATATCATGCATATTATTTATATATGATGTTTGGTATTCTCTACATTTTTTTTTCACTTTTTGATGAAGACAAAAAGGGGGAGAAGGAGATGAATTGAGATAAAAATGAGAAGGAGATGAATTGAGATAAAAAATGAGAAAAATTGAAGAAGTCGAAAAGAAAAAGAAAGCATACAAAAAGGGGGAGATAAAACGAAGGAGTTGAAAAATAAAGGAGATGTCGAAAAGAAAAGAGAATTGGAGAAACTAACGAAACGATCAAAGCCGAAAACTTTGATTCGTATATATATATACATATATTTTATTTTTACAGATTTTATCCAATTAAAGAGTTGTTTTGTAATCATCAAAAAGGGGGAGATTGTTGGAATATCTATTCCACACATTATTTAATTTGTGTTTTGATGATTAAAGTTGCTAAACAACAAAACAACATTGAGGCGAAGCAAAACGACGAAGCAGATGAAGACGCGAAAAGCTGAGCAAAATGCATGTCTAGCGCACGATAAGACATATATATTAGCGCACGCTAACGGGGAGTTCTCTGCATATCAGCCAAGTTCGAAGTTACCTGAAGTGCGGATAGCTGATTAGGTAGCGCACGCTACACCTTATATCTAGCGCACGCTATCGAGCCTTGTTACCGTTGGGAAGATATTCAAACACAGAATGTCGTATGCAATGAAGTCAGTATTAGCGCACGCAAGGAATTGATATTTAGCGCACGCTAAATATCAGTTTGAATTCTAGTCAATTAGAACGTTGGGAAAAGCAGGTCAAAGTCAGCATATCGAATGGACACTTTATTAAATGAAGGCAACGGATATATTGCTTAGCACACGCTACATCATATTATTAACGCACGCTAAAGCAAGATGGTAACGTACGTAAGGAAGAAGTCATAACGTACGCTAAAGAAGAAATGAAGCTACTGGACTGAAACTGGGCACAGTCTAACGCACGCTATAGGCACTCTAATGATAATAGTGCACGCTAAAGAAGGCTAGCGCACGCTAGCAAGTCAAAATATCCAGCACCGGCTAGTTTGAGGAAAATGCCTATAAATACCATTCATATTTGAGAACAACAACTCCAAAAATTCAAGACATTGATCTTATATTCATATACTTACATTGTTGTTGTAATATTGAGCTTTTATTGTTAGTTTGAGTGTTTATACATTCAATATTATACACGAGAGATAAAAGAAAAGATACGATTGGATTCGGTGTTATTAGGATCAAGTATCCGACATTGTTAGAATCACAATCGATATCTAAGTGAGGTTTATCTAGTACCCATAGAAAGCTAGAGTGGTTGATTACTTATCCAATAGAAAAGGAAAAACGGTTTTACTCGGACCGATAGAAGACGAGCTTGTAAACGGTAATCCCTCGACCGATAGAAGAGAAGCGTAGAGATTTTGATCTGATTCCTAAAGAAAAAGATACATCGAGAGAGGACGTAGGTTTCATTAATAGTCGAACCTCTATAAATCCTTGTGTGATTTATTTTCTGCAATTTATTTACGCTTCCGCACAAACGGCGCAAATATTCGATTTCCTACCAACAAAAATGCCATTCCCGAGCTTCTGCCCAGACTGATTAGGGTGTGCTCCAATAGAGACTTAGCGTGCGCTAGCCATGCCACGTTAGCGCGCGCTAGTCCCACACTTGGCGTGCGCTAACTGTTCTAATCCAGCAACACGTTCATGAACATATACCAAATAATACCAAAAGCTGAAGGTTACAAATAAACAAAAACATACGAATTCAAACGCCGACAGTTCACATCATTATGACATTGCACAAATAACCATCAAAGGTTAAATAACATTCCAAACCGAGTTTCCACTTCTCAGTGAAGAGAACTATCCCGACGAGAGCATACCGAACGACTCAGCATTCACACCACTACTTAATCACAACTCTGAGCATTATAGCCAAAATAATAACATCCTTACTACATACCTTTTAACCGAAATTCATGAAACCAAAAAGTTGAAAGCGAAAGTCACGTCTCAAGTAAAATTTTGATAGACCTCGTTTGAGTATTTTAAAATCAAATTTTAAAAATTTGCAATGCAAGATGAAAATAAAATATATGTAGTTTGAATTCTCAAAATTTTCAGTCTCGAGGTCATCATACGAAAATCAAACCTTTTTCCTTCTTGAAGGATGTTTTAGAATGAAAATTTACGTGACTCTCCAAAATATTTAAAGTTTTAAAATATCACGTTGATAACCTTTCCTTGCGCATTCATGCTAAAACATTATTCTTGTAAGAACAATTTATACAAGGATATATATACACATATATACATATACATCGGTACATTTACAAAAATCAAACAAACATGGAGTATGTATTCGCGATTCACATTTAAACTCCACATCATAACACAAAAGTCATACAAGCTCGTGTAACACGAGACACAACAAAGTAGGGAGACTTACATCCACAGATTGCACGATGATGATGGCTGCACCTCGATACTAATCACAACCGACATCTCAAACGACGCGTCGCGACACGACTCAATCAGACAAAATCCGACAAGACAAGACGAGACAAGACAAGACAAGACCCGACAACACACAACTCGACCCGACAGCCTAGGTTTCCTCAACCTAAGCTCCAATACCATATTCTGTAACACCCCCAAACCACTCGGGAATACTACAGCGCCGCAGACCCTCTCCGTGAGGATCTATGAGGCTAAATACAAAAACAATACATCACATTCCATGCCGATGGCTACATAATAAACCATTAGACCGATTTGGTTTTTTATCACAACACACCCATCATTACATACAAGACTCTTTCCCGAAACTCATACCCACGCAGGGGTTAGAATACATCAATATTTCCATGAAACGGAAATTACCACAACGGTAGAACAAGACAATAAGACTTCACCAAATACTCGACACTGGTCTTCATGTGATTACTATCGTCGTCTTCCATCACCCTTCGTACCGATCCTGTGATTCGCTCCCCAGCAACCTGCAAGTACCTGGACGCAATACAGACATCCACCCCCGAATACTCGGGGGTTAGCAAAACTCCAATGTCTTGCTAGTGCAAGTATAAAATACGAATACAATCCATACACAACATACTCCAAGAACATAATAATCGTGAACATACTTCCCGAGATAAACCATTTGATCAAAACTGTTCAAATCATGAAAGGTGGGAATAAACCCAATATACATCTTACAAAAAATTTAAAGATCTCGGGAGTTTTGAAAACATTTGGGATTTAAGAATTCTCAAGTCTTTTGAAAACACTTGGGGACACGACCCAAAAATCATTTTTCTCAAAATACAATTCCGATAAAAAAAGATGAGTCCAAGACCCAAATCACGAAACACGGGGTCCAAGACCCAAATCACCCATAACAACATATTCCCAAGGATTATTCGCGTCCCGTGCTACCAAGCCACAAACCTCAGATGCTCCCGCAGAACATACCCGAGTGAATAACCCAATGGGAATCCATACCAAATCACATGTCATCGTGATAACAATCACGTAACCATAACCATACATACGTTCATGGTTATCCCGGCATCGCACTAACAAGCTACGAACCTTGGAGCCTCCATGAGACATACCCGATTGGACAACCCATGACACGTACATCACACAACTAAACCACAACCATAAGTTATCCCGGCATCGCGCTAACAAGCCACGAACCTCGGAGTCCCCGCAAGACATACCCGGATTGGATAACCCCACAAGTTATCCCGGCATCGGGTTAGCAAGCCACGAACCTCGGAGTCCCCGCAAGACATACCCGATTGTACAACCCTACGGTCACGCCCGACCCATACTAGCAAGTATGGATCCCGGAGATTCAACAATCTTACCCGGAGGCACATCACTTTCAACGATCACATAACAATAAGCAAACATCAAGCCAAACAACACTAAACATCACAGCCTCCTTTCAAATGAGTAACAACCAATATCACCCGTCACATATTCGCTGAACAAGCACACATATCAATACCCAATCCTCGGCATATGATTACGACCTACTATATTCACTAAGTGAAATTATAACATCTTCCAACATATGTAATTAACACACATATTCCGAAAAAACATTTATTCACGAAGCATACGAGTTATCTTATGAAAGACAACATTTGTCGAGAACATACCGATGCATTTTAAAGTTCATTAAACATTCGAAATGCACATAAAATCATTCACCAACAATCGCGTCTACGAAACATGAAACGTATGGGCAAGATACTTGCCTCGATACCACGAGCAATGGAACAACGAACGGATACGGTCGGTTAGCCCTCGAATTTCCAAGAACAACCAATAACTCGTCAACTCCACGAAAACTACGAAAATAATATCACCACGAATCAATAATGCTAAACGGCATCCGAATCAACCCAAAAAATAACAAGAATCCGAGGATTCTTCAAGGAAATCGGAAATCAAGTCCTGGGTGGTAAAAATCGATAAACGAGTTACAAAATTCGAAGATCATGACCAATACAACAAGAATACCATGAAAAATTTATAAATATCAGACAAAATCAATAAATCACGAAGAAACCCCCCAAAAAATAAACAACTAGGGTTCTACGGAAGAAATATCTCGATTCGGCGAAGAACAAGGATTAAATGTTGATCTAATCGACGAAGGCCTTCCAAAAGCCTTGGAAATGAGTAGAATCGTCCAAGAACATCACTCCCCATCGCACCCGTCCAAGAACCGCCACCAGAAGAAGAAAAATGCAAGAAATGAGGTCTGGCCCGTCACCAGGCCTATATATGGCCGACAGCGTTA
Organism: Orobanche coerulescens; assembly: GCA_033398695.1. Lineage (NCBI taxonomy): Eukaryota > Viridiplantae > Streptophyta > Magnoliopsida > Lamiales > Orobanchaceae > Orobanche > Orobanche coerulescens. The sequence goes on along the minus strand of CM065811.1, from coordinate 89,859,025 downwards.
CGGCCGTAACCGGCAGCTCATTACGGTCGTAACCTGGTCAACCTTACGGCCGTAACCTGGTGAACCTTACGGCCGTAATCGAGTGTCCCCAGGCAAGGTGTGCGGGAGTCTTACGGCCGTAATCGGCCAGGCCTTACGACCGTAACTCGACCCAGCCAACACCCGACCATCCGGCTCGATACTCGATGATGTCTCGATCACGCGAACGCACCGACTACGATCCAAAACAATAACGAACAGGCTACGAAACTCAACATACGATAATACAAGCATGCGATTCCAAAGACGCAACAACAACAGTCCGTTCGACCGAAGAAAAATTCAACGAAACCGGAATAAAGATCTCGGGTATTACAAAATTAACCATCTAATAGAATTAATCCATTTAATTCACGAGCATAGTAATTTGAATTCCTTCATATGATGCAGACGATTTTAAATATTCTGCAATAATTAATTTCCTCAAAATAAAACACCAAGTATTTTTATTTAGTCAAATTAAATACAATTTAAATTGCCGAAAATTATTATAACGAAACATAAAAATAAAACAGAGTCGAAACAAAAAAATCCTGGAGCCTGTCCCACGGCCCGGCAGCCACTACCGGGACATGGCCGAGAGGAGCAGCCCGCTCTGCTGCTACGCGCCTTGTGCAAAGATTACTGAGGCGCATGACTTTTCCTGACCCTTCTACGCCGGGTCCGGCGATTTTTCGACCCGTTTTTCGTCCCAATTTCAAAAATTATATTTTTCTAGTTTTAATAGTACCCATATAAATCAGTTTTAATAAATAAAACTAGATTTATATATAGTAACATAAAACATGAAAAAATTAATTTTCGACGAACAATTACAACAACGAATTAAACGGTCATGATTCCAAATCACTGAACATTTATTCAAGCATTCACAATGCTAAACATCGTATATACGATCGCAAGACCTATGCTATGATACCACTGCTGGGATCCGGTGCCTAAAACGAAGGCGCAGCGGAAGCAAAAAATGAATCTAATTCGATCTGAATCCACAAAGAGGATCGATCAAGCTATGTATATATGAATATAAAACGAAACAAAGGAAGATTCGAAATCATACCCTTGAAGTCCATTGATTAAATGGTCGTGTCCTCCACGAATCCGATTCGCAAAGCCTTTTGAAATCCCGAGCACCGAAGTGTCGTGCCTCTACTTGCCATGCACCGGAAGTCAATCGGAATAACTCCTACCTAGTTATCTTCTGAAGATATGGCCAGAACAAGGCATTCGGAACTTTACAAAATTTATTTATATCACTCCAAGTGAAAAATAGATTTTCTCTCTTTATTTTCTATATTTTTCTCTAAGAAAATAATGATGATAAATGAAGAAGAAGAATATGAATATTGAAGACAACTCAAAGTTTTCCTCTCTCTTGAACAATGAAAATGCCGTGAGTTCAATTCACATGCAAGAGTGATGTAATATCCTGGAATTTCAGTATAAAATTTTCGCATTATTTTACCTGAGTTATATTGCACAGTGCAGGATATTATAGTATGGATAATATAATTTAAGGACTGAGACAATTGTGTAGGAATAATTGTCGTACTTGGTTGATAATTGCATTTGAGGATATTGTGTATCAGGTGTATCGTATGAGAATGTTATTAGAATGACTATATGTATTCAGTATGTCACGTGTACGTATTCGGTATATTGAGACGACAGGCAGGAGCAGTTGTAAATGGCTAAGTATAAAAGCCATTATGTACGTTAAGTTGAGGAGCTTATGTATGTTAAGTTGGTAAGGGTAACGTACGTCATGTATCATGCATTACGTACATTAAAACACCAGGTGAGATATAGTCATCTGATCAGAGGACTTTGGCAATACAGGCGTAGCGCACGTTAAGCATAGGAGCTTACGTACATTAAGATATGGCCGTAACTTACGTTATGTTGAGTATATAACATACGTTATGAAGAGAATCGGATAGGATCCGAAGTGTCGGCAACTTTCGGTGCAGATGTGGAAAGGTAAGTCAACATTGAGCTTTACGTACATTAAGTATATTCCATTACGTACGTTAAATGGGTATATTCTTGTAGCAAGTCAACTCTGTATTATGTACGCTACGGCACAGGTGTTACATACGTAATACAAGGTACGAAATGAGGCAGTAGGTTTTGGAGTAGCATTACGTACGCTATCGAAGTCGGATAACGTATGTAATGCTCGTTACGTACGTTAGGTTGATCAGGTAACGTGCGTAACGACTGAAGTGTATATAAATATGAGATGTCCGTCACTTTGATATTTTGAGAGTTTCACTTCATTTCTTCGTCCTTCAACCCTCCGAGATGGATTTTTGGTTCTTCTATGTCGATTATGAGTTTAAGGACAAGGAATTAGAGCTTGAGATATGGAATTATGGTTGATTCTTGAGGCGTTTGCTTGTGTTGTTCATCTTCTTGAGGTCTGCTAAATAACTCTTCTCTTTAACATTGAATTTTGAGGTTGTTGTTAATGCTTGCTTCGTACGATGATAGATTATGGGAGTATTGTTTTTATTATTGGTGTTTCATGAAGTTCGTGTTGAGAAATGACGACATGTTTGATATTTGTTGGATTATGAGTTAAGATGGTGGTTTAGATGTTAGAACACATATTGGATTATGTTGTTTTGATGATTATGTGCGAAGTGATGTTAGTCGAATATGGTTATGGATTAATTCATGTTCTTGAATAACTCTTGGACTATATGACATGATTATGATGATTATACGTCGAAGTGTTCGAGGAAATAAGATTTGGACACTTTTTTTGGGAAAGTGTTGTGTAAAAGGCTCGACTTTGGAAAATTACCACCGATTCTTGAAAACTTCAAAAACTCTGAAACATAACAGTATGATAGAGCGTCGAGTTAGATTTCTAAGGGTTCAAACGGTGAGTTAATCGGAGTCCGAATAAGTGAGTTATGACCAGAATGGTAAAAACTATATTGCCTATATTCAGAGCATATATTACATACGTTATGACTGTGTTACGTATGTTAACATACCTGGGAGTATAAATATGTTCAAGAAATCGGGAATTTCACTTTCCAACCCTTCCTACACGATTCCCTTTCACCATAAGACATCCAAACTCGATTTTTAACCCCTGAATATCAGATTTTGAAGTGGTTTATCAAGTGTTAACATCTAGGAAATATGGGAAGAAAGAGTATAACATCATTCTTGATTATTTTTCCGGATTGAAGGTAATTGGATTGAACTCTCATGTTTTGAGATTTTGAGACATCTTGGTATATTTGAGTTATTTAGTTCGTATCGATTGCTAGAACCATATTATGTTAAAGGATATATATATATATATATTTGTGATATCATGCCTTCAAGGTGTTTGATTCAAGACTTGAAAGAGATATTGATCGGAATATTTTGGTTAGGTTTGTATATTCGCCTTATCGAATTGATACATGTAATTTGCAGAATTATGGGAAAGTTGGAATTAAGTATATGTTGAATAACTCGTGGGATTGTTCTTGTTAAGTGGTCATAGTAATTCGAATATTGTTGTTTGAATTCGATATGTATATATTCAAGGATACTAATTTCATGTTTATGGTTATTTGGATAGATTGATGTTGTTTAGGTCGTGATTGAAGAACTATCAAGTTCGGAGTATTCGTGTATCTGAATCGGCTTGTTGGTGTATCGGTATTTGAGGCAAGTTTTATATTTGCTCTGTTCATAATACTTAATGAATGGTTTCGGTTTCATTTCATTTATAATTTGTATAGCAATGACTATATATAAGAATTTGTGGAGATGAAGTTTATGTTGTGTTTTGGTTTTGGTGCGTAATCATAAGGTATATGATTTACATATGTCAAGATGCATAATTGAGCGTTGGGATTACAGTTTGGTAACGACCAAGATATAAGTTCTACAGTCTAAGGTACGCGGTTTCATCAAGTATCGAGGTATGATATGATAAATGAAGGTTCTGGTTATTCTGAATGATTACGCGATAGTATGAGATTAGATGGTTATGTAGGTATAGTTAAGAGTTGGTTATTGTCAGTGATAATCGAGAAGGCCAATTCTAGCAAATACCTTAGTTTGTGTTTTATCTTGTTGTTTTGAATATGATTGGAGTTAGGAGACTATTGTGATTGGGTCGATGTGTTGAGAGATAAGACCTAAATGGCACCCACATTCCGGAGTATTCCTGTATAGATGCTTCTGTGACCCTTGGTTGTGACCTTGGGATATTTTGTAATTGTATGTAATGTGTTGAGGGATAAGACCTAAATGGCACCCATGTTCGGGAGTATTCCTGTGTAGATGCTTCTGTGACCCTTGGTTGCGACCTTTGGGGTTATTGCAATTGAAAGATAATAATTGATTATTTGTGATTTTATGTTTTCATATATTGTCGGTACTTGACTAGACTGGTACTCGATTATTAGAGTTGAGATTTGATTGTGTTAACCAATGAATATGATTGGATTGGCCAAATACTGTGTACCGTGTATTCATGAGTCATGATGGTATTTAGAGGATTTTGGTATCGTTTGCGAACTAGTACAAGAACTTGGATTCGAGTCTTCATATTGACATCACGAGATATGGATTACGGTAAGTATTGGGTGATATGGATTATCACGAGCCGGTAAGGTTACGACGGTAAGATTACATTGGTAGTACTCTTACTTTGTGATTACATTGATATGTAATTATTTATGATAATGTGATCGTCATCATTGTTGAGTATTATGACTGACCCCGTCGTGGGCTTTATCTTTTAGGTACTCGGAGATCGAGCTAATAGCGGTCGTGAAGGGATGAGCTTCCCGGGTGATACTGGCTATGGCATGTATTTGAGAACTGAGTATTTTCCTGACTGTTATATTCCGCTGCAAATGTATATTTTGAACAGTGTTTATATTCGCGGTGTGAGTATTTTTAAAATAGCTTTTTGGTATTGTCATCAACTCGTGTATAACCTAAAAATGGCCTTTTGGGTATTTCCTAAACTTGGGTTATTTCGTTAAACCCTTTTTTCCTAAACTATTTTGTCGGTACGTTCAAGTGGTGGCTTAGCGTACATTTTGAAACTGTCGAGATTTGGCATTTCGCCTTGTACTCCCAACTGGTATTTTATGACGGTATTTGAGAACTATGTTTTGGAAAACATTTGGGTATTTAAAATATTACCGTCTTTGCCTCTTTGGCGTGTTTGAAATGTTTGCGAAAATAATTTTTAGCCTTGTGGGTTCCGGCGTGGGGCCCACGGCGCTGTAATATTCTCGGTTGGTTTTGGGGGTGTTACAAGTGAGTCTTTAGTTATCTTTCTACTTCACACTTTATTATTCTTTCGAAAAGAATAATAATCCCAACCACCCCCATCAAATTCCTTAATCTTCCACCAATTAAGGTGGAAAACTAAGAGCAAGGAAAAACCAAAGCATGGGATCGGCCCATCTAGAAGGACCGGAAGAATTCGGTCCGTTTTCGACTCTCTCGAGTCCAAACAGATAAATTTTATTCTATTCTGATGTATGTTTATATCAATTAATTAATCCAATTAATAAATTGTATTAAATATAAAATAATATAATTAATTTTTCCAAGAAATAATTATATTCATGAATTATATTAATCACCCAGTAACCAATTTAATTCATTAGGCCAAAAATTAATTTATCCAATAAATTAATTTAGGCATCCAATGTCCCAAAATTAACTAGACATACAATGTCCAATAAATTAGATATCCAATATCTAATATTAATAAAGAGAGAATAAGATCGATCCATTCCATTGTCCGTCCTATTGCGCGACTCGGTAGGTCCGTCTCAGTTAGCAATGGGAGGAACCAAAGAGTAGTAGCACAACCTAGTCACACTGTCGGCCTACATTGTACCCCAACTGAGAACGAATGATTGGGATCATTCAAAAACCATTTTGTCGTGAATACCAATATACATATAAACCCTTCTTTCAAATGTCCCGATCAAATTATAGGGTCACGGTCAGTCAAACACCATATGTACTTGACGCTATGCATGAATTAATGCAAATCGAGATCATCGAGCTCTCGTGTATCCAATACAACTAGCTCCAATGATTTGGCCAAAGACTTATGATTTCATCTGCCAATAACCGCATAGGACATTTAACCCGTTCACTAACAGAAGAAAGAATCCTATCTTGGTATTTAGTAGAACCTGCTACTTGCCCGTCAAGATGCACGTCGAGGTTGACCCCCACCTTCCGGTTTTATGGGTCGAACTACTCTAATGAAAATCTTAACATCGCAAGCACATCCCTACTAAATCCTCAAGTTGAAGGTTCACGAATACCTATCACAACCTTTAGATTCCGTCATTGACTGTCCCGGAGTGAATCCGTGTGATGAATCGAGGGTGAGTCGGTTCGAGTATACTAATTATTAGGATTCGGTGCCTAAAACGAATGCCCAGTGGAAGTGGTAAAATGAAAATTAATTCGATCCGAATCCCTACGAGGATCGATCAAGCTACGTATATACGAATATAAAATAAACAAAGGAAGATTCGGAATCATACCCTTGTAGTCTTTTGATTAAATGGTGTTCTTCTCTTGAGCGATTCCCCAAGCTTTAGGTGAACTTCCCCACAAATCCGATTCGTCAAGCTTTTGAAATCCAGAGCACCGAAACACCATGCCTCTGTTGAGCCAAAGTATTTTGATGATGATCGTATTCAAAACATTTAACAAAATCTATCTCATCGAGATGCTACATTGAAGGAAAATTATGTTCATAGTGCACGCTACAGTCTCGAAGGTAGCGCACGCTATCGAGGGTTCAAGTCACCTGCAGTCAGGCAAGTTATCTGCAGCCTAGTGGAGTCACCTGATGGATAGTGCACGCAAAGGTCACAATATCAGCGCACGCTAAGGTGTTAGTCTTAGCGCACGCTATCATCTTTATGTAACGCACGCTATCGCACTTAAGGCAGATAGACAGTAAGGTCTGGACAGAAAAAGGAAAAGGATTTGCACACGCTACGGACGTTCATTTACGTACGCTACTATGAGGTCATAGCGCACGTTACATTTCAAGTCTTGCGCACGCTACCGAAAATCATGTTTAGTAGTCCAGTAGCCACTGGACTCAAAATAAGGAAGCACCTACGTACGCTATACAAGCTAACGTACGTTAGTGAGGAAAGTATATAGCGCACGCTATTCAACACTTCTTAGTGCACGCTAAATTATTCAAATTCCTACCGTTAGACAATTTACCTGTTGGAACGCAGGAGTTAAAAGGAGATCCGAGAAATATGGAAAGTTAATATTAAACAATACTAGCGCACGCTATGTACAATTGGTAGCGCACGCTAAGTATAAATATATCCGTTGGGAAAGAGTCGTTGGGGAGACAAACCGACATAATCTAAAGTCAAGATTGAAGACCTGTTGACCAACCGTTAGCGCACGCTATGAAGGTATGACTGGCGCACGCTAGACATATAATTTTACCGTTGGAACAGTTTTGTGACCGTTCAGATCGGCCAAGTCAGAGATAGATTGCGCACGCTATGGAGGTATTATTAGCACACGCTAATAATACAAATATCATAATTCGAAGAAGGACTGACACCTATAAATACCCATATCATTTCGGTAACTCATACACAACTTCAAGCATTCAAGCATACAAGAAATCAACGCATTCTTGAGCTCAAACCTCTATCTATTACTACATTCTAAGTTGTGAAGAGAAAGATACAAAGAGTGAAACACCTTGTAATATTTATTATACTTTGTATTCTTTCATTTGGTTGTGAGTGTTGCATCACTCATACGAGAGCTTTAGATAAACGAATTTAGAGTCACTAATCCGGTGTTATTAGGATCTTTGATCCGGCATTATTAGGATTACACTCCAATATTCATAAAGTGGGGATTGTCTAGTTCTGATAGAACACTAGATAAACAAAGTTTATTCTGAGAGTGGTTGTGCTTGGATCAATAGAAGACAAGCGGTTGTAACGGTTGTTGTCCTCGGACCGATCGAAGTCGAGTCAAGTGTGTGGTTGTTCTTGAGCCAATAGAAAAAGAAATCGGACAGAGGACGTAGGCAAGTTTCCGAACATCTATAAATCTTTGAGTCTTTTACTTTCTGCACTATTTTCTTTTATTCGCAAGAAAGTTTGATATTCCGCATTACCACTATTCAACCCCCCTTCTAGTGGCGAATTTATCTCTTCAGTTGGTATCAGAGAGGGTCTCTTTTTAAAGGTTTAACCAACTAAGGGAAAAAGATCCGCAAATGGCACTTCTTGGCCAAATCGAAGGAAATGCTCTCAACCGTCCTCCCTTCTTCGATGGTTCCAATTTCATGACATGGAAAAAGAATATGGATATATTCGTTCAAGCTTATGATATTGAAATTTGTAAAGTCATTGCACTTGGTCCGAAACTCGCCAAGAAAGAAGATGGATAGTTGAAAAAGTTCGACGAGTTCAACGACGAGGACTGGAGGAACACGCACATCAATTCACGTGCTACTCAACTTCTCTATTGCGCCCTTAATCCCGAAGAACTCAATAGGATATCTTACTACAAAAGCGCAAAGGAACTTTGGGAAATCCTCGAAGTAACTCATGAAGGAACCACCCCAGTTAAGGAGACTAAAATCAACATGCTTCTTCATGACTACGAACTCTTCTCCGTGAAGGACGAGGAAACGATCACCAATATGTTGGATTGGTTCTCGGCTATAACCAATGGACTTGCATCATTTGGAAAGCCTATATCTAGTAGCGACAAAGCTAAGAAAATTCTTCGCTCGTTGCCATGCGAATGGGATGCCACGGTTACCGTGATCATGGAGTCCAAAGATCTCAACAAGCTCGAGTTTAGTGCTCTCATCAGGTCACTCATCAATTATGAGATCGTTCTCAAGTCTAGATGTACCAAACAAAGCCTCGTGAAAAGGTAGTCGCATTCAATGTTGATAGCGATGTTGAGGAAGATATTCCTGAAGATGAAGACGACGAGGAACTTGCTCTCTACGCCAAGAACTTTAGAAGGTATAAAAATCTAATTCAAAGAAGGCGAAAATTTCCTTGGTCGGGATGGTAAGGCGGAACAAAAGAAGAATAGCTATGTTCCTATAAAGAAGTTCGACAATAATTGTCGGAAATGCCATCAAGCCAGTCACTATGCCAAGGATTGTCGAGGATCCTCTTCAAAGCCTCAAGTCGAAAGATTCAAAAAGAAGGAGGTCCTAATCGCGTCTTGGATTGACGACGAGGAGGATATTGAAAGATCTCTCGATGCTAATCTTGCATTTATGGCACTCGACTCCGAAAGCAATATCGAGGTAAGTTCTAAACTCGATGATGATGAATATGATAATTTTGATTTTTGCGATTCACAAGAAGACCATCATGACGATGAGCTAATAAGTGCGTTTGAATCTTTAAACATAGAATACGACGAGATGGTTAAATTAAATATGTCCTTAAAGAGGAAAATAAAATCTTTAGAACTCGAAAAATCCTCTGTTCAAAACAAGGGCAAAACTATTGAGCTCGACCATACCTTATGCCTTGAAAAGGAAAACGTTTTGAAAATCGAGTTGACGAAAACTCAAAAGGAGCTAAAATATATTTTGAACAAATTTACTCTCGGAAACGAGAAATTCGAAAAGCTCTTATCCATTCAAAAATCTCCATTGTTAAAACACGGCCTTGGTTTCGACCCGTTTGAAAGGGAACAATCCCTTATCAACCTTGACAAAATAAAGGAAACTGAAGCCGAGAATTCAAAAACTCCTTTCAAACAACGAGTTCATGATAACGTTCGTTCAATGTTAAGAACCATCAAAGTTAAACAAATATGGGTTCCAAAAGGGACAACTGTTCCTAATGCTATAAGTATTGTTAACTTTGGAGGACCCAAAAGGGCTTGGGTACCGAAACAACCAAGAAACACTATTTTTATAGGTACCGGCACCAAGGAAAAGCAAGTGGTACATTGATAGTGGATGCTCAAGGCACATATGCGGCTCCGAGGACTTATTTGAAGACCTCGAATATCAAGAACAAGGACATGTGACCTTTGGGGACAATCAAAAGGGAAAAATTAAAGGCATCGGAAAAGTCGGTAAGGAACCTTCTCCCTCTATCAACAAAGTATTAATTGTTGAAGGTTTGCATCACAACTTACTTAGCGTTTCTCAACTTTATGATGAAGGTTTTAAAATTCTCTTTGAGCAAACTCATTGCATGGCATTTAGAAATGATAAAATTGCATTCATCGGTTTGAGATGTGGAAACATTTATATTGTCTATCTTAATGATAAAAGTTCATTCAATGAAAAGTGTCTTATTACTTTGGATGATAATGCATATTTATGGCATCGTAAATTGGGGCATACATCTCTTCCCATCATTTCTATTTTATCAAGACACGATCTTGTCCGTGGTTTACCCAAACTCAAATTTGATCAAAAGCATTTGTGTGAATCATGCATAAAAGGGAAACACACTCAAGAATTCAAGGTTTCCACTAGCCGTATTCTTGAACTTGTGCATATGGATTTAATTGGACCATCTAGATATGTTAGTCTAAATGGTAAGCTTTATACTTTGGTCATTGTTGATGATTATTCCCGTTTTACTTGGGTTAGGTTTATCGCTCATAAAGATGACACATTTTCCAAATTTTCCAAATGGTGTCGTTTGGTGCAAAATGAGAAAAATCTTTCTATAATTTCAATCCGCACCGATCACGGAGGTGAATTTGATTGCACTACGTTTGAGATTTTATGTGACAAATATGGTATTAATCACAATTTTTCGGCTCCTAGAACACCTCAACAAAATGGGGTTGTTGAAAAGAAAAATCGATCTTTGGAGAAAATGTCAAGGACTATGCTTAATGAATACTCTCTTCCACAATACTTTTGGGCCGAAGCAATTTTTACGGCATGTTCTGTGATTAATCGTGTCCATGTTCGTAGAACTAATCTTAAAACTCCGTATGAATTATAGAAGGGCAAAAAGCCAAATATATCGTATATTCATCCTTTTGGTTGCAATGTGTTTATCCTAAATGGTAAGGATAACTTGGGGAAATTTGATGCTAAATCCGATTCCGGTATATTTCTTGGTTATGCTACAAATAGCAAAGCATATCGTGTTTATAACATTAGAACAAATAAAGTTGAAGAATCCATTCATGTTAAATTCAACGATATGATCTCACCCCCGAGAAAGGTCTAATATTTTGATGATGTAGGTATTTTTCCGGACACTCATCCCTCAAGCAAAATGGAGAAAATTTCGGAAATTCAAAAGAAGACAATCGAGACCCTACTGAAAGATCGGAGGCACATCAAAGACCATCCAAAAAATCTTGTGATTGGAAACATTAAAGATGGTGTTCAAACCCGAAGGAGAACCATCGACTATATGGGTCATTGTGCTTTCGTATCCGAAATAGTTCCCAAGAATATATCTGAGGCCCTTGATAATGAATGTTGGGTGATGGCAATGCAAGAGGAGCTTGTACAATTCATGCACAATAATGTATGGAATTTAGTTCCCGCTCCTAAAGATAAAACAATTATCGGAACTAAATGGGTGCACAAAACCAAGAGTGACGAAGACGGTTACCCAATTCGAAATAAATCTCGTTTGGTCGCTCAAGGGTATAATCAAGAGGAAGGCCTTGATTACAAAGAAAGTTTTGCTCCCGTGGCGTGACTCGAAGCCATCCGTTTGTTATGTTCTTTTGCCGCTCACAAAAAGATCAAACTATTTCAAATGGATGTGAAAAGTGCATTCTTGAATGGCTACATTCAAGAAGAAGTCTATGTCAAGCAACCTCCCGATTTTGAAGATCATCAATTTCTGGATCACGTCTACAAGCTCAACAAGGCACTCTACGGGTTGAAACAAGCACCCCGAGCATGGTATGATCGTCAATTTTTAATTGCAAATGATTATAAAAGAGGTAGAGTCGATAATACCTTGTTTGTGAAAATATTGAATAATGATATACTTGTTTGCCAAATCTATGTTGATGACATTGTATTTGGAGCTACTAACGAATCATTGTGCTAAGATTTCTCTAATCTTATGAAAGGAGAGTTCGAGATGAGTATGATGGGAGAATTAACATTCTTCCTCGGGCTTCAAATCAAGCAATGAGAAGATGGAATCTTTATTCATCAAACTAAGTACTCAAACGATCTCCTAATGTAATTTAAAATGGAGAGTAGCAAAGTGATTTCAAAGCCAATGTCCTCTTCATTAAAGCTTAAAAAAGTTGAAAATGGCAAATCCGTAGATCAAAAATTATATCGAGGTATGATCGGATCTTTGTTATATTTGACTGCTTCTAGGCCAGACATAATATTTTCTACATGCTTATGTGCTCGATTCCAAGCTAATCCCAAGGAATCACATTTAATTGCTTGTAAACGTATTTTTCGTTACTTGAAAGGGACCATCGAACTAGGTCTATGGTATCCCTCTTGCTTGGACTTTAATTTGATTGCATATAGTGACGCCGATTTCGGCGGATGCAAAATTGATCAAAAGAGTACTAGTGGTACATGTCATTTCATCGGTTCATGCTTAATATCTTTGGGAAGTAAAAAGCAAACCAGTGTAGCATTATCTACAGCTGAGGCCGAATACGTTGCTGCAGGGAGTGCCTGTGCTCAGGTACTATGGATCAAAAATCAACTTCGCGACTACGAAATTTATTTTGAAAATACCCCTATATTATGTGATAATACTAGTGCTATTAATCTGAGTAAAAATCATGTACTGCATAGTAGAACTAAGCATATAGATATTAGACATCACTTTTTACGCGATCATGTGCAAAAGAAAGATATATGCTTAATTTTTGTCGGGACGAAGGACCAACTTGCTGATATTTTTATGAAACCTCTTCCCGAGGAATCATTTAATTCATTTCGTTTGCAACTTCGTATGGGACATCTTGACAATTTTTTAAACTAGTTGTCTGCTCGAGAAATCAATCGACTCATTCGCTTGCGCGCGCTAGCTTCACCTTTTTAACGCGCACTAATCTTCCATACCTGTACGTTTTCCCTTCGATAGTGCTCGCTAACCTCTTATCTTCTGCGTACGCTAATTAAAATTTCTCATATTCCAAACTTGCTACTGGACAGTCCAGTGAGCTATTCATATTCCCTTAACGTACGCTAGACATATACCTATTGCGTACGCTAACTAAACCTTTTCAGTTTCCTATATAAACCCTGGACAACCCAGAAAAACACATACCCTTTCATAACGCACGCAAACGAAGATCTCCTTTTCTCAGCAAGAACCCTAGCTAATCCGATTCCGATTTCTTCTATCCAAATCCTTCAATTCATGTCTCAATCATGTCAAGCAAGGGAAGAAAACTTACGGAGAAGGCTTACAAAAGCACCAAATGTACAAGAGAACCAGAGTATGATGCATCTCGTTTTGTGTCCTATATCGCCTTCAAAGTATTTTCGGAAATCCTCCCTCTGGAGGACTTAACCGACTGCTATTTCTTCAATTTCGGCAGTCTTGAACGAGCTAAGGTATATATTCGTGAATTTTTTGAAGCCTTGAGTATTGTTCGATTCGTAGAATGCAAAGAAATTATCTTTCCTTCTTTTGTTCGAGAGTTCTATGCTGACTTGCATCTGGGAGATGGTAAGGGTTCCTCTGGTGGCTTAGTGCTCAGTAGCCTGGTTAACGGAACTGTAGTGAAGGTTTCTTCGGAAATTCTTCACGAGCTTTTTGGTTTGTCGTTTGAAGGTTTTACATGAAGTAGAAAGTCCATTGTTGATGAATCGGACTTGACGGATAAAGATGTTGCCGATTTTCTGTGTTCGAAAGCAGTCATCGAGGTTACCGATGAAGTTTTCGAAAACAACAATTTTGGTATACAAATCCGTTTATTGTTGGTCGCACTTATGAAATGCCTGATGCCTAAAGTTAACACGCAACATAAACTAGTTGGCGTCGATAAGCATGTGGTATACCGTGTGTTGAACGAGGATAAGGTGGACTTCACGGCGATTATTTTAAATTGGATGAAGGCGAAAGGAGAATATTTTCGCTGCAAACACTATTTGTCGAGAACGCGGAAATCTGGGCTTCCATTTGGATCTGTTTTGACTGTGAATTTCCGTCGTTTCAATGTTGACTTGTCGGGCGAGGCATCGATTCCGGTGTCTCGGGGACACGAGATTAGCGACCTTACCCTCAGAGCAATGCATTATGTTGAAACCATAAATAGAGGTTGGGTGTTATTCCCGTATCTCCGAGAAGACGATCAAGTTCCAAAAGGAACGTGAACACCGACTCCGGCCGAATGTGTTCTTCATCGTGGACCACATACGCTTCGGGAACTACAAACCAGAACGTTTGTTCATCATCCGAAAACCAAAGGCAAGCGACCGATGAAAGATTCTGTCACCGAAGAAGAAGAGAGTGACCTCATTGCTTGGATGCGGAGCATCGAGACCTCACAGATGGAAATTCGTGAGGATGTTCGGTCTCTACGTTCAGAAGTCCGAGAAGTTCACGGGCTGATTTCAGATTTCATTCGATTCACTCACCCGTCATTCCCATTCCCATCCTCTTCATCTGACCAAGCTTCTTAGATTCTAGGAGTTTGATACTCATTGTAGCAACTTCTATTTCAAATGTTTTTGATGTCTCGTGCTTTGAATATCTATGTGTAATGCTTGAACTATTTTTCAATGAAATATGCATTTCTCTTCGTTTGGTTTTCATGTAGTTTGGCATTTGTTGATTATGTGTTTTCGTTTGGGTTTATGGTATTCGGTTGGTATTATGTTTTATATGCAACGACACAGGGGGAGTCCTTTTTGTTTATGTCAAAAAGGGGGAGAAATACTCCAAAAACCGGAACGTACTAACATATCGAACAAGTTACCTTGATTCGAAAAAAAATTTAAAACGTTTTTGCAGGTATAAATTAAATGTTTTGACATCATCAAAAAGGGGGAGATTGTTGACTCAAAGTATTTTGATGATGATCGTATTCAAAACATTTAACAAAATCTGTCTCATCGAGATGCTACATTGAAGGAAAATTATGTTCATAGCGCACGCTACAGTCTCGAAGGTAGCGCACGTTATCGAGGGTTGAAGTCACCTGCAGTCAGGCAAGTTATCTGCAGCCTAGTGGAGTCACCTGATGGATAGAGCATGCAGAGGTCACCATATCAGCGCACGCTAAGCTGTTAGTCTTAGCGCACGCTATCATCTTTATGTAATGCACGCTATCGCACTTAAGGCAGATAGACAGTAAGGTCTGGACAGAAAAAGGAAAAGGATTTGTGCACGCTACGGACGTTCATTTACGTACGCTACTATGAGGTCTTAACGCACGTTACATTTGAAATCTTGCGCAGCTACCGGAAATCATGTTTAGTAGTCCAGTAACCACTGGACTCAAAATAAGGAAGCACTTACGTACGCTATACAAGCTAACGTACGTTAGTGAGGAAAGTATATAGCGCACGCTATTCAACACTTCTTAGCGCACGCTAAATCATTCAAATTCCTACAGTTGGACAATTTACCCGTTGGAACGCAGGAGTCAAAAGGAGATCCGAGAAATCTGGAAAGTTAATATTAAACAATACTAGCCCACACTATGTACAATTGGTAGCGCACGCTAAGTATAAATATATCCGTTGGGAAAGAGTCGTTGGGGAGACAAACCGAAATAATCTAAAGTCAAGATTGAAGACCTGTTGACCAACCATTAGCGCATGCTACGAATGTATTCCTAGCGCACGCTAGACATATAATTTTACCGTTGGAACAGTTTTGTGACCGTTCAGATCGGCCAAGTCAGAGATCAATTGTGCACGCTATGGAGGTATTATTAGCGCATGCTAATAATACAATTATCAGAATTCGAAGAAGGACTGACACCTATAAATACCCATATCATTTGGGTATCTCATACACAACTTCAAGCAATCAAAGCATTCTTGAGCTCAAACCTCTATCTATTACTACATTCTAAGTTGTGAAGAGAAAGATACAAAGAGTGAAACACCTTGTAATATTTATTATACTTTGTATTCTTTCATTTGGTTGTGAGTGTTGCATCACTCATACGAGAGCTTTAGAGAAACGAATTTAGAGTTACTAATCCGGTGTTATTAGGATCTTTGATCCGGCATTATTAGGATTACACTACAATATTCGTAAAGTGAGGATTATCTAGTTCCGATAGAACACTAGATAAATAAAGTTTATTTTGAGAGTGGTTGTGCTTGTACCAATAGAAGACAAGCGGTTGTAACGGTTGTTGTACTCGGACCGATCGAAGATGAGTCAAGTGTGTGGTTGTTCTTGAGCCAATAGAAAAAGAAGTCAGAGAGAGGACGTAGGCAAGTTGCCGAACCTCTATAAATCTTTGAGTCTTTTACTTTCTGCAATATTTTCTTTTATTCGCAAGAAAGTTCGATATTCCGCATTACCACCATTCAATCCCCCTTCTAGTGGTGAATTTATCTCTTCAGCCTCTACTTGCCGCGCACCGGAAAACAGCCGAAATGAGAACCACCCTATTAACCTCCAAGGTTACGGCTAGAATAGGATGATGACGCTTTTATATTTGATGAATACACTCCAAGTATATTTATCAAAAACTCTCTCTGTGTATTTCCTTACAAAGTGAAGTGAAGAAGTGAAGAAGACAAGAAAACTATTTTCTATCTCCCTCTCTACCATGCAATACGTGGGATGTCCATTGGGTGAGAAAATTGAGTAAGTATTCATTATATTCTCCATCCCACATGACAAGATGCACCAACCAAATAATGACCTTGATGCTTGTCCCCACATGTCATGAGATTACACTCATAATGGTGGAGACAAAAGATAAGGCTCACATGGAGGTAAATGGGGCAGCCATCTTGAAGGAATCGGATGAGTTCACTTCGTTTCGGACTCCCGTGAGTCCAAACAGATAAACTCCAATTCCATTCCGATGTATTTATATCAATTAATTAATCCAATTCATTAATCACATCAAATACAAAATAATATAATTAATTTCTCCAAGAAATAATTATATCTATGAATTAAATTAATCACCCAGTAATTTATTTAATTCATTAGGACGTAAATTAATTTATCCAATAAATCAATTTAGACATCCAATAAATTAGATATCTAATATCTAATATTCATAATGATAGAATAAGCTCGATTCATTCCGTCGTCAATCCTATTGCGCGACTCGGTAGGTCCGTCTCAGTTAGCAGTGGGAGGAAGAAAAGAGTAATAGCACCACCTAGACAGCCTGGCAACCTACACTGTACCACAACTGAGAACGAATGATAGGGATCATTCAAAAACCATTATGTCGTGAATAGCAGTATACGTATAAACCCTTCTTTCAAATGTCCCGATCAAGTTATAGGGTCACGGTCAGTCAAACCCTATCTGTACTTGACGCTATGCATGAGTTAATGCAAATCAAGATCATCGAGCTCTTGTGATCTCATATGCCAATAACCGCATAGGATATATAACCTGTTCACTAACACGAGAAAGAATCATACCTTGGTATCCAGTAGAACCTGCTACTTTCCCGTCAAGATGCACCTCGAGGTTGACCCCCACCTTCCGGTTTTCTGGGTCGAACTACTCTAATGAAAATCTTAACGTCACAAGCACATTCCTACTAAATCCTCAAGTCGAAGGTTCACGAATACCTATCATAACCTTTCGATTCCGTCATTGACTGTCCCTGAGTGAAATTCGTGTGATGAATCGAGGGTGAGTCGGTTCGAGTATACTAATCCAATTAGCATACCTATAACGTGTACTCCCACTAACCATTAGTGTTCGACAGGCACTCTCCACGTCCTAGGACACGTCATACAAGTCTTCACATAAACTTAACGCCCAGTTAAGTTTCATCGACTTGCAAACGATTAAGTATTTGAGCTATAAATCTTTCCAGTGCCGATTCCCTTATCCAATAAGGAGTGGAACGTTTTGCTCTCAAATGCATGGACTAGTTTCTATAAATATATATATATATAATATATATATATATATATACAAGTCATGAATGCCAGTAACTGCCAGTAAATAAAGAAACAAACAATGTCCATCTTAAATCCCCTTAAGATCTTATCTATATAGAGGGCATGGGAAAGACTTATTGTTCTCTTCGCTCTATCCCGGTAGAGCCGAATACCAAGAATATAGGTTGCGTCTCCCAAGTCTTTCATGGAGAAATTACTCGAAATCCAAGATTTCACAGAACTGAGAATTCCCACATCATTTCCTATTAGTAGAATGTCATCTACATAGTACTAAGAATGCGATCTTGCTCCCACTAACCCTCTTGTATACACAAGGTTCCTCTTCATTTTGCACGAATTCAAACTCTTTGACTACCTCGTCAAAAGGAAGGTTCAAACTACGCGAAGCTTGCTTCAGTACATAAATGGAACGTTGAAGTTTGTACACTTTCTGAATATCGACCTCAGACACAGAGCCTTTAGGCTGCTCCATATAGATTTCCTCCTCGAGAAATCCCTTAAGGAAAGCTGTCTTTACATCCATTTGCCATATCTCATAATCGTGGTAGGCAGCTATAGCAAGCATCATGCGAATAGACTTGATCATAGCTACAGGCAAGAAGGTATCATGGTAATCTATCCCTTCCTTCTGGGTATAACCCTTTGCCACAAGCATGGCCTTTTAGGCGTCAACCTTGCCATCCCCATCAGTCTTTCTCTTGTAGATCCATTTGTTCCCAATAGGCACTATGCCCTCGGGGCAGTCTACTAGAGTCCAGACCTAATTTACATACATCGAGTCTATCTCATCTTCCATAGCTACACGCCATTTCGCGGATTCTACATCCACCATCTCTTGGTCATAGGTCGTTGGGTCGGTCTCTTGGCTATCACTTGGAACACCATGGAGACCCAGCTCACCCAAGTGCACAAGGCTATACCTCTCAGGTAAATGAGACACCCTACTTGACCTACGAGGTGGTTGTCTTGTGTTTCAGAAGGTTCAGTTCCAATTTCTTGCACAGGTGTCTCATGAGGAGTTTCATTGTATTCTTCCAAGAAATACTTATACCTTCTCTGCCTTTCTGAATGAACTCATCTTCCAGGAAGTGTGCTTGTAAAGCAACAACGATATTTCGATATTCGGGCATGTAGAATAGATAACCGATCGTCCCAGATGGGAATCCAATGAAACGTCCCTTCACGGACCTCGCTTTCAACTTTTCCACCTTAGTCTTCTTGACATAGGCGGGACATCCCCAAATCCTAATGTGATTAAGACTTGGTTTCCTGCCCTCCCACATCTCATGTTTAGTAGTCCAGTAACCACTGGACTCAAAATAAGGAAGCACTTACGTACGCTATACAAGCTAATGTGCGTTAGTGAGGAAAGTATATAGCGCACGCTATTCAACACTTCTTAGCGCACGCTAAATTATTCAAATTCCTATAGTTGGACAATTTACCCGTTGGAACGCAGGAGTCAAAAGGAGATCCGAGAAATCTGGAAAGTTAATATTAAACAATACTAGCGCACACTATGTACAATTGGTAGCGCACGCTATGTATAAATATATCCATTGGGAAAGAGTCGTTTGGGAGACAAACCGACATAATCTAAAGTCAATATTGAAGACCTGTAGACCAACCATTAGTGCACGCTAAGAATGTATGACTAGCGCACGCTAGACATATAATTTTACCGTTGGAACAGTTTTATGACCGTTCAGATCGACCAAGTCAGAGATCGATTGCGCACGCTATGGAGGTATTATTAGCGCACGCTAATAATACAATTATCAGAAATCGAAGAAGGACTGACACCTTTAAATACCCATATCATTTGGGTATCTCATACACAACTTCAAGCAATCAAAGCATAGCTCAAACCTCTATCTATTACTACATTCTAAGTTGTGAAGAGAAAGATACAAAGAGTGAAACATCTTGTAATATTTATTATACTTTGTATTCTTTCATTTGGTTGAGTGTTGCATCACTCATACGAGTGCTTTAGAGAAACGAATTTAGAGTCACTAATCCGGTGTTATTTGGATCTTTGATCCGGCATTATTAGGATTACACTCCAATATTCGTAAAGTGAGGATTATCTAGTTCCGATAGAACACTAGATAAATAAAGTTTATTTTGAGAGTGGTTGTGCTTGGACCAATAGAAGACAAGCGGTTGTAACGGTTGTTGTACTCGGACCGTTCGAAGATGAGTCAAGTGTGTGGTTGTTCTTGAGCCAATAGAAAAAGAAGTCAGAGAGAGGACGTAGGCAAGTTATCGAACCTCTATAAATCTTTGAGTCTTTTACTTTCTGCACTATTTTCTTTTATTCGCAAGAAAGTTCGATATTCCGCATTACCACTATTCAGCCCCCCTTCTAGTGGTGAATTTATCTCTTCAGCCTCTACTTGCCGCGCACCGTAAAATAGCCGAAATGACAACCACCCTATTAGCCTCCAAGGTTACGGCTAGAATAGGATGATGACGCTATTATATTTGATGAATACACTCCAAGTATATTTATCAAAAACTCTCTTTGTGTATTTCCTTAGAAAGTGAAGTGAAGAAGTGAAGAAGACAAGAAAACTATTTTCTATCTCCCTCTCTACCATGCAATACGTGGGATGTCCATTGGGTGAGAAAATTGAGTAAGTATTCATTATATTCTCCATCCCACATGACAAGATCCACCAACCAACTAATGACCTTGATGCTTGTCCCCACATGTCATGAGATTACACTCATAATGGTGGAGACAAAAGATAAGGCTCACATGGAGGTAAGTGGGGCAGCCATCTTGAAGGAATCGGATGAGTTCGCTTCGTTTTGGACTCCCGTGAGTCCAAACAGATAAACTCCAGTTTCATTCCGATGTATTTATATCAATTAATTAATCCAATTAATTAATCACATCAAATACAAAATAATATAATTAATTTCTCCAAGAAATAATTATATCTATGAATTAAATTAATCACCCAGTAATTTATTTAATTCATTAGGCCGTAAATTAATTTATCCAATAAATCAATTTAGACATCCAATAAATTAGATATCTAATATCTAATATTCATAATGAGAGAATAAGCTCGATTCATTCCGTCGTCAATCCTATTGTGCGACTCGGTAGATCCATCTCATTAGCAATAGGAGGAACCAAAGAGTAATAGCACCACCTAGCCAGCCTGGCGACCTACACTGTACCACAACTGAGAACGAATGATAGGGATCATTCAAAAACCATTATGTCGTGAATGTAACACCCCTAATCCACTCAGGGATATTACACGCCGTAGACCCTCTCCTCGAGGATCTACCAGGCTGACAGCTAAAATCAAACATCTAAACATCGCCTTTAAGGCTAAAACGACTCAGTAGACCGACTTGGTCTTTCAATAATAACATACAACTCAATTACAATACATGCCCACGCAGGGGTCGAATACAACACACTCCCGTACAACGGGAAAAGAATACTGCAGCGGAAATAAGATACAACTAAACCGAAGACATCATACGGATCCTCGTGTGATTAGTATCGTTCATCTTTCATCATCCTTCGTACTGACCCTGTGTTATGCTCCAAAACCTGAATGCAAAAATAGACATCCATCCCCTGAATACTCGGGGGTTAGCAAAACTCCACTGTTTTGCTAGTGCAAGTACAAGTGCAAAAATACGAGCCATACAATTCACATTCCACGAATAACAATAACCAGGAATCCTCAAAAATTCAAACGTAACGAAAAGTACTTCCCGAGGCAAGAATTTGGGTAAACATTCCAAAACCGAAAGACCACAAGTTAAAGAGAAACAATTTATAAAACAGTTTAAAATGCCATCGGGAGTTTTAATAGAAAACAATTTAGGATTACCGAATCCTTATCTTTCCAAAAATCAACAGGGTCATAGCCCAAAGGTTTTGTTTTCACAAATAGAAAACCGACAACAATTCACAGGGTTAAAACCTACGTCACGTGTCCTCGACGGACATAGAAATCAATATCAACTCGTGAAGTTTTACTCGTGAATCCAGGGCTCTACCATTGGACTCCCGCCGTGGCCCCGTCGAACCAACCCACGGTGAGTAAAATACATTCACTAAACATACACCAACCTGTGAAGCTTTTACTCGTGAATCCAGGGCTCTACCATTGGACTCCCGCCGTGGCCCCGTCGAACCAACCCACGGTGAGTAAAATACATTCACTAAATATACACCAACCTGTGAAGTTTTTACTCGTGAAACCCGGGCTCTAACAATGGCCTCCCGCCGTGGCCGAGTCTAACCAACCCACGGTGAGTAAAATACATTCACCACTCGTGAATCCAGGGCTCTACCATTGGATTCCCGCCGTGGCCCCGTCGAACCAACCCGCGGTGAGCGAAACAATCATGCACAAATAACATATCCCACCAAGGATATCCAAACAATTCAACCAGAGGCATCAAACACTTAGCAAAACACCACATCAAACCAAAACGCACCGAAAAGAGATAACATACGTACACACATATTATCAAGCGCAACATCAACACCAAAACATATCCAAATATCCACGTAGTCACTTACAACCCACACAATTACAAATCACACGCGTTTTGAAAGAGAGCTTTTAACAAGGTTAATCGAATCTTTTGAAAACTCGTTTCAAACAATCAAACAAACATATAAAAACGATCACCAATTATCATATTCACAAAACAAGAATTGTATGGACAAGGTACTTGCCTCAAAATCGGCACGCAAGTATTCCGACGAACACGGCTCAACCGGAAAGCTTCGAAACACCCGATGCTATCGAAAAGGAAGACGACAACGAACGGAAGGGTTCAACTCGGTTTCTTCGTAAGAAACTCGACCCTAACATCATATAATTAATAAATCAATGATCATACGATGAGGAATAATCGTAGAACGCCCGAAAACCCCTCTAAGACATTTTACCGGACACCTTCAAGGCGTCGGTCAAGAACCCGACCCAAATAACGAATCGATATGATCCAACCACGGAATAACAAGAGAAATGATATAATACATCTAAATAATCATCAATCCATCAAAATCCTAAGTTAAAACGGATTAATCGGACAAAAACAACCAAAACACCCAAATTCCCCAAAACTAGATTTCTAGGAAATCTGACCTGATTCGGTAGATCGGAGGATGTTATAGGATGGATGATTGATGATATGAACTCCAAGACTTCATGGATTTATTGTCCAACAACATCTCTACATGATATACACACCCACAGCCGCGTACGGGAAGAAAAAGAAGGAGAAATGGCTGAAGAAAAACGCCGGGCCTTAAATAAAGCCGATCACGGCCGTTACGACGTAATCGCCATGGCTTACGACGAATCGCCATGGCCGAACTCCCTGCCTGGAAATGCCGGAAGCGTTACGTACGTTACCGGCCAGGGCCTTACGTACGTAACCGGCCTTACGTACGTAACTGCCGATCACTACCGCACGTTACTCGGCCAGGGCTGGCCTGGCCCCAGCATGCTCGGCCATGACTCGGCCGGGACCCACTCTGACGGCCCGAACGACCCCGAAACCCGAACCGGAGTACGAATCGAAGATACGGTTACGAAGTACTCGCAATGACGAATCCGAGCACTAAGAGAACACACGATTCCGACCACCCGAAGGCTCGAAATTCGACAACGGAAAGTAATTACCCCAAACTTTGGGAAATTACGAAAATGGCCCAAAACGCCCGAAAATCACGATACGTGATCGAAACACCAAGCCAAAGCTCGCAACATGAATAATAACATTAAATGAACTTACGAGAAAGTCGAAACAACAGTTTCGGACGAGATTCGCAAGAATCGAACTCAAGTGCAGAAAAACCGCTAAAAAGCACGGAACTCAACAAAACGACACCGAAACGAGCTCGGATGACAAAAAGTGCAGAATTAATCATTCTCGAAATGACGAAACGGTCATGAGCGAGTCGTCAAAACGCACTTCGGTCGAAAAAAGAAATTTACCAAAATCGAAAATTGCGGATATTACATTCTACCCTCCTTAAAAGAAGTTTCGTCCCGAAACTTAAAACAAGTAGGGAGAAGCAATATCCTGCCAGGAAAACTTAACGAGATACGCAAGAAATGCGTAACTAACGCCCAACGGCGAAACGTTACGAACAACGCAATGGAAAATACGGTGTGAAAACACGCTCCACGACGACCAACACAACATCGCCGTTAGGGATATAATAGAACCAACAAGTGACAAGCGTCATCAAATGGATAATACAGTCAAGTTTGTTGTGTCAAGAATTAACACCTTCCGACCGCGATCGCCTAAGAGGTCGGGCGACCGAGTCACTTCCAAGCGGCCAAGACAGATCTGCCGATCAGCGACCAGGCGACCGAGCCTTAACCCAGCAGACATGCTAGACTGGCCAACCGAAGGTCCCAGGACGAATCCCGGTGCCGAGCGATCGACATCAAGACGATCGCCTCTCGGTACTCGGCGACCGACCCTTGGCGATCGACAAGCGGACGCCCATCACTCGGTACTCGACGACCGACTCCTAGCGACCGGCAACTGGAGACGATCATCTCTCGGCACTTGCTGACCTACCCTTGGAGACCGACCGTCTCTCGGCACCTGCCGACCGACCCTTGGTGACCGACCATTGCCGACCCTCATCCACTGGCCGATGGCGACCTCGGATGATCAGCTAGAGACGATTGCCTCATGTCGATCAGCACCGATGGCCATCCAGTCGGCGAGGGCCGAACCTCAAGACTAGCACCACGTGCAAAGTCCGAGACAAGATCCGCGAATCACGGGCCATTGACCACAGCCTGGCAGAATCTCTCCACCAGCCGACAAGCCGCCGAAAGCTGTCAGTAGGGCCGCATGTTGACTGGCTCCGGACACGTTCTGGCTCCTTATTGGACCGCCCAGCTGGCGCCAGCCACTGCATTGGACTTTATTCGGACTGCCAGCCACTACCTTGGACTATAGCCCGACAGCCCAGGAGATCGGCACATTATTATATTGGTCGGCAGACGATCGGCACATTATAATATTGGCCGGAAGGCGATCGCCCGCCTAAGGACAAGACCCGGCTGTCCCTATATAAGCAAGGCACCCTGCACTTGGACACTTCTTCGACTTCCTCCGGATTTCACACAATACAGAAGCAAACATAAAGCACTTGGCTAATCTCCAATTCTTGGCAACAGTTATTATTCGGTCTTACTTCTCCCGGCCTATCTCATCCAGCAGATTATCGGCGGGGACGAAGAACACCGAGCTTCGCTCAAGAGCCGGATTAACAAAGTCTTTTTACACTCATTGTATTTAGATTTCTCTCATTAATACTTGTATCCACGAATATTCGTATTAATAACATCTCGCGAGATCATTCAAGCCCGGGCCTAACAAACCCGGCAAATCTTGTATTATTTATCTTCTCTCGGAAGTGCTCCCGCAATTGTTGTTTGTTGTCCGTCATCCAGCAGTATTAATCTTCGGATAAATATTTTGGGCAACAACAATTGGCGCTAGAGGAAGGGGATCCAACCCTCGAATTTTTATACCTACCGTCCCGAAGAACACTCACTGTTCTCGGGGCAGATACTTGAAGTGACACTCACTGCACTTCAAAGAAATCCTTCAGAAATCATGTCTTCCGCATCCGCGTCGAAGAAAGCCGCTGACCAGCCGGCCAGACCCCCTGTTCCATCCCAGTCCGAGCCGCAGCCGATGGTGGAAGGTAGTCGCCGCGGACAGAGACGCTCGATACCGTCCCTGGACGGTCGCCCAAGCCTCTCGCTCGATCAGTTCCGAACCAATGAACAGATCGAAGAGGCCATAGCCGCCCTTCAGGAACGACGGAGTGCTCTCGACGCACCTCCTGCTATCACCCCATCGGTCTCCCGCCGGAAGTCCAAACGGAAGCTCAAGGCATTACTGGCCGAGCGATCGCCAGGAGGCTTTCGCCCGCTAGAAGAGGCGCTCGGCAGCCGGGGCACGTCTGTCTTCGATCGCCTGGGCAGTGACCCGACCTGGCGACCGGGGCAGTCCGGCCCCAACTACGAGACGACGGAGTTTGAATCCGTCACAGGAGCTCGGCCTACCCGGATCCCACAAGGCGATCCAGCCGCCTGGCTCCCGCTCGCCAAATTCCCGAGGTCGGCAGCAGTGGAGTTCGGAGGTCGGTACACGATCGCCTCGGCCCCCGCTCCCAAAGCCGATCCGCAAGCAGCCGAGCTGCGGCGATTGCCGCATTGCAACGACAGCTCGACGACGTGAAGGCACTCCTGCAATCCGGGGCACGCGCCATGAAGACGATCGCCGAGCCGAGCGAGCCGCTCGCGATCGACATCGAGCTCGCCCCGGTGCAGCACAAGATCGCTCCACCTCAGACACCCGTGTACCAGGGGCGATCGGACCCCCAAACACACCTACACAAGTTCAACATCTACATGACCGAGTGTGGGGCATCAGACGCGACCAGGTGCCGAATGTTCCCTCTGACAGTGGACGACCTCGCCCACCGGTGGTACACCTCATTGCCACCTCGGTCCATTGGCTCCTTTAACGAGCTGGCGCACGTCTTCACAGAATACTTCGCCACCAGGGCCGCTCGGCCAGAAGGTCCCCATCGCATGTGGCGGATCAGGCAAGGGGAAGAGGAGTCCGACTCGGACTACATCGACCGGGTTGACATGATCATCCTCAACGGCGAGCCCGTAAGCGATGAGACCGCCCTCTACGCGGTCCTAGGAGGTTTTCAGGGCTTCTCGCCTATGTTCAGGCATCTCACGAAGACCCTACCGACGACCTACGCAGCCTTCCGGGCTAGAGCCGCAGATTTCCTGTCCAGGCAAAGGCTTCTTCTTAGCCTAGGAGTAGATCGATCGGCGCCCGTACGACGACCTCCAGTCTCCCAGCCCGATCGCTACTACCCAGCAGAGCCGGAGGACTCGATCCCCGCCTACAGTCCATTTTAAATGAGGGACTAACTTCCGCCCGATCGCCAATATCGGCCTACGAATAAAGCGATCGGCTGCCGAGCGGCGATCGCTAGTCTTCCGGCCCGATCGCCGATCATCATGCTACATCATCAGCAACCCAGTGGACACGATCGCCATCTACAGTCCAGCATATAACATGACGGACTAAGGCATAAGATCGCCTCCACCGCACATCATAAAGCCATGGTCCTGGCAGTCGATGGAACCGGCTGCTTCGGCCATGCAAGGTCCCTTTCGGCCGAGATCGCCCGCCCTTCGTTTAAATACGAGGCCGGCGTAGTTTGAGGGCTCTCCAACATTAATCAGTGGACACATGCCACAACCCCGTCTCAACGTACACCGTCGAGGTCGGCCATCTCCATGGCTGGCCGAGGTGGAAGCAGAGCTAACAAGCCGCGGGCGTGGAGTTGATTCATCCGATGCTGCCCCGCGCAAGGACTCCTCTAGACCGAGACCGCACGCTCTTCGTTTAAATACGAGGCGAGGCGCAGCCTAACAGAGGACCCTCATAATAAAGTGAGTCACGAGACACTCAATGTCTTCGCGCACCAAGACACGGTCATGGAGTCGGTCCATCGATCTCCGCGACTATGCACGATTCCTCAAACAAAGCGAAACCACCAAGTTTCCATGGGGGATCGGCCAATGTTGTTTTTGCAGGTACAAGACCGAAAGATAGCTAAGCCAATCGACAATGATAGCCCAAGTCCGAGTCCTAAATCAGCTCAGATCGCCCGTCCTCATCCGTACACGATCGCCAGCAAAAACCACCTCGCCCCATGTCTTCAACATAGGAGCAAGCTGGGGGGCAATTGTTGTGTCAAGAATTAACACCTTCCGACCGGCGATCGCCTAAGAGGTCGGGCGACCGAGTCACTTCCAAGCGGACAAGACAGATCTGCCGATCAGCGACCAGGCGACCGAGCCTTAACCCAGCAGACATGCTAGACTGGCCAACCGAAGGTCCCAGGACGAATCCCGGTGCCGAGCGATCGACATCAAGACGATCGCCTCTCGGTACTCGGCGACCGACCCTTGGCGATCGACAAGCGGACGCCCATCACTCGGTACTCGGCGACCGACTCCTAGCGACCGGCAACTGGAGACAATCATCTCTCGGCACTTGCCGACCTACCCTTGGAGACCGACCGTATCTCGGCACCTGCCGACCGACCCTTGGTGACCGACCATTGCCGACCCTCATCCACTGGCCGATGGCGACCTCGGATGATCAGCTAGAGACGATCGCCTCATGTCGATCAGCACCGATGGCCATCCAGTCGGCGAGGGCCGAACCTCAAGACTGGCACCACGTGCAAAGTCCGAGACAAGATCCGCGAATCACGGGCCATTGACCACAGCCTGGTAGAATCTCTCCACCAGCCGACAAGCCGCCGAAAGCTGTCAGTAGGGCCGCATGTTGACTGGCTCCGGACACGTTCTGGCTCCTTATTGGACCGCCCAGCTGGCGCCAGCCACTGCATTGGACTTTATTCGGACTGACAGCCACTACCTTGGACTATTGCCCGACAGCCCAGGAGAACGGCACATTATTATATTGGCCGGCAGGCGATCGGCACATTATAATATTGGCCGGAAGGCGATCGCCCGCCTAAGGACAAGACCCGGCTGTCCCTATATAAGCAAGGCACCCTGCACTTGGACACTTCTTCGACTTCCTCCGGATTTCACACAATACAGAAGCAAACATCAAGCACTTGGCTAATCTCCAATTCTTGGCAACAGTTATCATTCGGTCTTACTTCTCCCGGCCTATCTCATCCAGCAGATTATCGGCGGGACGAAGAACACCGAGCTTCGCTCAAGAGCCGGATTAACAGAGTCTTTTTACACTCATTGTATTTAGATTTCTCTCATTAATACTTGTATCCACGAATATTCGTATTAATAACATCTCGCGAGAGCATTCAAGCCCGGGCCTAACAAACCTGGCAAATCTTGTATTATTTATCTTCTCTCGGAAGTGCTCCCGCAATTGTTGTTTGTTGTCCGTCATCCAGCAGTATTAATCTTCGGATAAATATTTTGGGCAACAACAAAGTCAATTATCCGAACAATCACAAAACACAACGAGCGAAAATCAATACGATTGACCAACCCAACGGTACATCAATCAAAACGCGAGCCAATCGCTCAAGAGTTGGAAGATCGAAAACGAGACAAATTTCCCAAACTTAAGGGAATTAGGAAGGAGCCTGAACGCTCAACAATCACGAAACGAGAACAAAAACCGAACAAACAAACGATCGAGACAACAAAAATCGAACAATCATGTCCGAAATATGAAGGATAATAAAATTCAAACAACAACTCCAAGGTTCACATCTCGACTCGAGACAATATATAATCCGGTGAAAACAACAGGATGTGCATTCATATAAGATCCACAGGAAAGGGAATGGCAATAGAAAAGTCACAACGACAAACGAGTTATTTCGAAACACCACACTCGTTCGATCAATAAAAGCAAGGGATAGGGCAAGCTCAGAAAATGTTAACGAACATAAACGAGTCGACAGAGTCGAAAATATAGAAGTTCCAAATCCGATCCACTTCGAATAAGATAACTAGTAAAACCAGATGATGTCACTTCCGAACAAGGTTCACAAGAATCGAACCGAACTCGAAAAAGTCACAGCGATAACCGATTGACCCAAAACAAGATCACGGCTCGAACGATTTAAATCAAATACGAACAAGTTGTAAAGTATCAACGAACATGAGCGAATCGATAGACTTGAGAAAGAGGAAATGCGAGCCAAAAATAATACGGGTATTATATTCGACCTCTTCTAAAAGAAGTGTCGTCCCCGAAACTCACAACAACGAAATCAAGGCGACAACACAACAAGCAACCGACAGAAACATCCTTCAAAGGCCTCTCAAAGCCGATTCTGATAACTGCGCTGAAGCGCGAACTCCGAAAGTCTTGGTAGTCAATTCGCAAAACTGAATCCGGTGTCCCTCGAGTCCACACTTGAAATGTGTTACCGACGAGAAGGACAATATACACGTGCATGCCCCGGCACATCACGGTTGAAACTTCTCGGCTCGGCATACCGAAAATACAAATGCTCGATACAATGGTACAAAACACCGCAAAACAACATACCGGAGATGCCAACTCAGCATAGCATATCAACGCATACAAAAATCACAACAACAACGGCATCGTTCGACGATTACAACATCCCAAACGATAGCCAGCACACAATCACAAACATCATGAAATAATCACCCATGTGTATAACGCACAAAAATCCCAGCTTTAACAACTCACACTAGTGCGACAACACGCAAATCACCACGAGGCGATAAACAGTAACCACCAGTTCACACCTCTCATAGAGGGATAACAAAACATATGCGTGGCGAACGACTCAACGCTCACGCCACCAATTCAATCACAATTCGGGGTTAACACCGTAACGAAAGTTCGAAAACCATACACGCATTTCCGGTCCGCAAACAGGAATGATAGGTTTTAAAAAAAAAACCACATTTTGAAAACAGTTTGGAAACAACAGTTGATCTTGAGTATCATTTTACAAAAAGTAGTACAAACACCATTATCGAGACTTGAAAATCATCTTGCGTTTGAACAAAAATGAGGACACCTTTCTTTTAGTAAAAAACTTTCAAAAATATTCGACCCTCGGGTCTAAGTAAAAGTGTTTATAAAACTTTGAAAATATCTCAAAACATTTTGGGTCCTCGAGGTAGAAGAATTTTGAAACATATTGTGGCACCTTGGATGTACCACGAGAAAATTCATTTTGAAAGTACGTCTCGAAATTTATTTTCTAAGATACTCAAGTTTTTCAAGGATAATTCAATGGGCTAGAATGCCCAAAAATTTCAGGTAATTGCACGGAACATTATAGCGTTGTGGGTCGCGTGCCGGAACCCACCAGGATAAAAACCTTTTACAAAAACGTCAAAAAGCTGATGACGGTAATATTTCAAAAACTTACAAAAGCCATTTACAGAATACTAAATACCGTCATAAGAATTTCGCCAAAATGATTAAGGCCATAATGCCAAAAACTCGGTTAAGGAAATCGGTTTTCGAAATAAAACTCGGTCGGTAAAATACCGAAAGCCATTACATAAGAACTCACGCAGCGGATAAAAGAAATACAGTTCGACATGCACAGTCCAGCAACAATACTCCTCATACGAACGAAATATGAGAGTCAAATAGCCACGTATCAAGAAATCAAAATCCATAAGAGGATTCCGTCACTTAACAAATAATCATAAAAATAGCTCGTGTCACACGAGGCACAA
Source organism: Orobanche coerulescens (assembly GCA_033398695.1). Lineage (NCBI taxonomy): Eukaryota > Viridiplantae > Streptophyta > Magnoliopsida > Lamiales > Orobanchaceae > Orobanche > Orobanche coerulescens. The sequence goes on along the minus strand of CM065811.1, from coordinate 89,827,600 downwards.
CACAAAGAAGGGAGACTTACATCCACAGGTCGCACGAAGATGATGATCGCCCACGATACTAATCACGACCAACAAACTTAGACGACGCATCGCGACACAACTCAGTCAGATAAAATCCGACAAAACAAGACTCAAACAACACGACTTGACCCGACAGCCTAGGTTTCCACAACCTAAGCTCTGATACCATTTATGTAACACCCCCAATCCACTCAGGGATATTACACGCCGTAGACCCTCTCCTCGAGGATCTACCAGGCTGACAGCTAAAATCAAACATCTAAACATCGCCTTTAAGGCTAAAACGACTCAGTAGACCGACTTGGTCTTTCAATAATAACATACAACTCAATTACAATACATGCCCACGCAGGGGTCGAATACAACACACTCCCGTACAATGGGAAAAGAATACTGCAGCGGAAATAAGATACAACTAAACCGAAGACATCATACGGATCCTCGTGTGATTAGTATCGTTCATCTTTCATCATCCTTCGTACTGACCCGGTGTTATGCTCCAAAACCTGAATGCAAAAATAGACATCCACCCCCCGAATACTCGGGGGTTAGCAAAACTCCACTGTTTTGCTAGTGCAAGTACAAGTGCAAAAATACGAGCCATACAATTCACATTCCACGAATAACAATAACCAGGAATCCTCAAAAATCCAAACGTAACGAAAAGTACTTCCCGAGGCAAGAATTTGGGTAAACATTCCAAAACCGAAAGACCACAAGTTAAAGAGAAACAATTTATAAAACAGTTTAAAATGCCATCGGGAGTTTTAATAGAAAACAATTTAGGATTACCGAATCCTTATCTTTCCAAAAATCAACAGGGTCACAGCCCTAAGTTTTTGTTTTCGTATATAGTAAACCGACAACAATTCACAGGTTTATAACCCACGTCACGTGTCCTCGACTGACATAGAAATCAATATCAACTCGTGAAGTTTTACTCGTGAATCCAGGGCTCTACCATTGGACTCCCGCCGTGGCCCCGTCGAACCAACCCACGGTGAGTAAAATACATTCACTAAATATACACCAACCTGTGAAGCTTTTACTCGTGAATCCAGGGCTCTACCATTGGACTCCCGCCGTGGCCCCATCGAACCAACCCACGGTGAGTAAAATACATTCACTAAATATACACCAACCTGTGAAGTTTTTACTCGTGAATCCAAGGCTCTACCATTGGACTCCCGCCGTGGCCCCGTCGAACCAACCCACGGTGAGTAAAATACATTCACCACTCGTGAATCCAGGGCTCTACCATTGGATTCCCGCCGTGGCCCCGTCGAACCAACCCGCGGTGAGCGAAACAATCATGCACAAATAACATATCCCACCAAGGATATCCAAACAATTCAACCAGAGGCATCAAACACTTAGCAAAACACCACATCAAACCAAAACGCACCGAAAAGAGATAACATACGTACACACGTATTATCAAGCGCAACATCAACACCAAAACATATCCAAATATCCACATAGTCACTTACAACCCACACAATTACAAATCACACGCGTTTTGAAAGAGAGCTTTTAACAAGGCTAATCGAATCTTTTGAAAACTCGTTTCAAACAATCAAACTAACATATAAAGACGATCACCAATTATCATATTCACAAAACAAGAATTGTATGGACAAGGTACTTGCCTCAAAATCGGCACGCAAGTATTCCGACGAACACGGCTCAACCGGAAAGCTTCGAAACACCCGATGCTATCGAAAAGGAAGACGACAACGAACGGAAGGGTTCAACTCGGTTTCTTCGTAAGAAACTCGACCCTAACATCATATAATTAATAAATCAATGATCATACGATGAGGAATAATCGTAGAACGCCCGAAAACCCCTCTAAGACATTTTACCGGACACCTTCAAGGCGTCGGTCAAAAACCCGACCCAAATAACGAATCGATATGATCCAACCATGGAATAACAAGAGAAATGATATAATACATCTAAATAATCATCAATCCATCAAAATCCAAAGTTAAAACGGATTAATCGGACGAAAACAACCAAAACACCCAAATTCCCCAAAACTAGATTTCTAGGAAATCTGACCTGATTCGGTAGATCGGAGGATGTTATAGGATGGATGATTGATGATATGAACTCCAAGACTTCATGGATTTATTGTCCAACAACATCTCTCCATGATATACACACCCACAGCCGCGTACGGGAAGAAAAAGAAGGAGAAATGGTCAAGAAAACGCTGTCAGGGCCTTAAATAGGCCGATCACGGCCGTTACATACGTAATCGCCATGGCTTACGACGTAACCGGCCATGGCCGAACTCCTGCTGGAAATGCCGGAGCGTTACGTACATTACCGGCCGGGGCCTTACGTGACGTAATCGCCTTACGCACGAATCGCCGATCACTACCGCACGTTACTCGGCCGGGCTGGCCCGGCCCAAAGATGCTGGCCATGACTCGGCGGGACCCACTCGACGGCCCGAACGACCCGAAACCCGAACTCGAGTACGAATCAAGATACGGTTACGAAGTACTCGCAAAGACGAATCCGAGCACTAAGAGAACACACGATTCCGACCACCCGAAGGCTCGAAATTCGACAACGGAAAGTAATTACCCCAAACTTTGGGAAATTACGAAAATGGCCCAAAACGCCCGAAAATCACCATACGTGATCGAAACACCAATCCAAAGCTCGCAACATGAATAATAACATTAAATGAACTTACAAGAAAGTCGAAACAACAGTTTCGGACGAGATTCGCAAGAATCGAACTCAAGTGCGGAAAAACTGCTAAAAAGCACGGAACTCAACAAAACGACACCGAAACGAGCTCGGATGACAAAAAGTGCAGAATAAATCATTCTCGAAATGACGAAATGGTCATGAGCGAGTCGTCAAAACGGACTTCGGTCGAAAAAAGAAATTTACTGAAAATCGAAAATTGCGGATATTACAGTGAATAGCAGTATACGTATAAACCCTTCTTTCAAATGTCCCGATCAAGTTATAGGGTTACGGTCAGTCAAACCCTATCTGTACTTGACACTATGCATGAGTTAATGCAAATCGAGATCATCGAGCTCTTGTGATCTCATCTGCCAATAAACGCATAGGACATATAACCCGTTCACTAACACGAGAAAGAATCATATCTTGGTATCCAGTAGAACCTGCTACTTTCCCGTCAAGATTCACCTCGAGGTTGACCCCCACCTTCCGGTTTTCTGGGTCGAACTACTCTAATGAAAATCTTAACGTCACAAGCACATTCCTACTAAATCCTCAAGTCGAAGGTTCACGAATACCTATCACAACCTTTCGATTCCGTCATTGATTGTCCCTGAGTGAAATTCGTGTGATGAATCGAGGGTGAGTCGGTTCGAGTATACTAATCCAATTAGCATACCTATAACGTGTGCTCCCACTAACCATTAGTGTTCGACAGGCACTCTCCACGTCCTAGAACACGTCATACAAGTCTTCACATAAACTTAACGCCCAGTTAAGTTTCATCGACTTGCGAACGATTAAGTATTTGAGCTATAAATCTTTCCAGTGCCGATTCCCTTATCCAATAAGGAGTGGAACGTTTTGCTCTCAAATGCATGGACTAGTTTATATATATATATATATATATATATATATATATATATATATATATATATATATATATATATATATATATATACGAGTCATGAATGCCAGTAACTGCCAGTAAATAAAGAAACAAACAATGTCCATCTTAAATCCCTTTAAGATCTTATCTATATAGAGGGCTTGGGAAAGACTTATTGTTCTCTTCGCTCTATCCCGGTAGAGCCGAATACCAAGAATATAGGTTGCTTCTCCCAAGTCTTTCATGGAGAAATTACTTGAAAGCCAAGCTTTCACGGAACTGAGAATTCCCACATCATTTCCTATTAGTAGAATGTCATCTACATAGTACTAAGAATGTGATCTTGCTCCCACTAACCCTCTTGTATACACAAGGTTCCTCTTCATTTTGCACGAATTCAAACTCTTTAACTGCCTCGTCAAAAGGAAGGTTCAAACTACGCGAAGCTTGCTTCAGTCCATAAATGGAACATTGAAGTTTGCACACTTTCTGAATATCGACCTCAGACATAAAGCCTTTAGGCTGCTCCATATAGATTTCCTCCTCGAGAAATCCCTTAAGGAAAGCTGTCTTTACATCCATTTGCCATATCTCATAATCGTGGTAGGCAGCTATAGCAAGCATCATGCGAATAGACTTGATCATAGCTACAGGCGAGAAGGTATCATGGTAATCTATCCCTTCCTTCTGGGCATAACCCTTTGCCACAAGCCTGGCCTTTTAGGCGTCAGCCTTGCCATCCCCATCAGTCTTTCTCTTATAGATCCACTTGCTCCCAATAGGCATTATGCCCTCGGGGAAGTCTACTAGAGTCCAGACCTAATTGATATACATCGTGTCTATCTCAGCTTCCATAGCTTCACGCCATTTCGCGGATTCTACATCCACCATCTCTTGGTCATAGGTCGTTGGGTCGATCTCTTGGCTATCACTTGGAACACCATGGAGACCCAGCTCACCCAAGTGCACAAGGCCATACCTCTCAGGTAAATGAGACACCCTACTTGACCTACGAGGTGGTTGTACTTGTGTTTCAGGAGGTTCGGTTACAATTTCTTGCACAGGTGTCTCATGAGGAGTATCATTGTATTCTTCCAAGAAATACTTATACCTGCTCCGCCTTCCTGAATGAACTCATCTTCCAGGAAGTGTGCTTGTAAAGCAACAACGATATTTCGATATTCGGGCATATAGAATAGATAACCCATCGTCCCAGATGGGAATCCAATGAAACATCCCTTCACGGACCTCGCTTTCAACTTTTCCACCTTAGTCTTCTTGACATAGGCGGGACATCCCCAAATCCTAATGTGATTAAGACATGGTTTCCTGCCGTCCCACATCTCAATATATACGCAGTAGTCAGGAGTGCATACCTCCATAGGTAAATTGGTAAGTCAGTATAGCCTAGCATAGAACGGACCATGTTCAACAAGGTCTGGTTCCTTCTTTCTGACACACCATTTAACTAAGGAGTACCTGGAGGTGTTAGTTGTGATACTATTCCATGTTCCTTAAGGAACTCGTCAAAGTCCATACTCATATACTCGCCACCTCGGTCCAACCGAAGTGCTTTGATATGATTTCTAGTTTGTTTCTCGACTAGGGCCTTAAATTCCTGGAATTTCTCAAAGGCCTCGGATTTATACATAACCATACCTAGTATAATCATCTGTAAATGTAATGAAATACTGATATCCATCACGTGCTGCTTCCAAAGCACCACATACGATGGTATGGATTAATCATAGTTTATCAGCGGCTCTTTCAAATGTCCCTGTGAAGGGGGACTTAGTCATTTTGCCTTTAAGGCAAGATTCACAAGTAGGAAAGGGATACGATCTCAATGGACCCATAAGTCCATCTTTTTCCATTTTGTAAACCTTGGTCTGTCCAACATGACCAAGTCTAAGATGCCATTTCAAAACTTGATTAGTTTCATCCCTACCACCCTTCCTAGTCATAGTATTCACAACGACATTGTTACTGAGGTTTCGATGATACAGTCCATTAACAATGCAACAGTGCCCACTAGTTTATTTCTAAAATAAATTTTGCAGGAACCATCACCAATGAAAAATGAAAAGCCTTTCCGATCAATGACCGGAATGGATACAATGTTTTTATGCCCCTTGGGCAAAATTAGTACATCTTCTAAAGTCAAAACAAAACCGGATTCTAAACCCAAAAGAAGTTATCCTATGTCAGTTGCCTTGGCACTATGCCCGCTTCCGACAGTAATCATCAATTCCCCAGCTCCAAGCTTCCTACTTTGTTCCAGATCCTGATTCACGGTACAAATATGAGAACTAGCACCAGAATCCAGTATCCATGAAGTAGAAAATACAGTATCAGAACAATTTTTTTCCAAAACTAAAAGTTCGGTGCCTAAAGCCCCATGAAGAATCGGACAGTCTCTAGTCTAGTGGCCCAGCTCACCGCATTTGAGACAAGCGTCCTTCTTCTTTCTATTTGGAACCATCAGGGTCTTGCCCTTACCCTTAAACTCCTTGACTTGTGGTCCGATCCGCTTCATGGTCTTTTTCTTCTTATTCTTGGACCTCCGAGATCCAGAAGAAATAACAAGGGCAGACTCCTTCATCCGCGGAGTCTTCATCTGAGACTGAGCGGTCACCAGTTTGCTCATAAACCCTGCTAAGTTGCACGCAATCTCATTGCAGTTGAAATTCATAACAAACTGTGAGAAGGAATCAGGGAGAGACTGTAGGATAAGATCGGTTTGAAGAGAAGTATCCATCTTGAAATCAAGATCCTCCAATCTCTCGATCATAGATATCATTTTGATGATGTGGTCCCCAACCTTCTCACCTTCCTTCATCCTTGCATCGAATAGTTGATTGGATATCTCATATCTAGCAGTTCGACTGTGCTCACCATAAAGCTCGGTTAAGTGAGTTAGAATCTGCATAGCAGAAGTCATCTTCTCATGAGCTCTCTGAAGCTCATTAGACATAGAAGCCATCATGTAAGCACAGAATTTTACGTCATCTTTAACCCACTTTTCATGGTTTTCAATCTCATCCTGATTGGCTCTTGTCCGCACCGGAAGCGCCAGAATGTTCGTCTCTAAGACGTATCCCAGTGCCTCTATACTGAGGACTATCATCAGATTAAGGAGCCAATCCACAAAGTTAGGTCCGATTATGGTGTTCTTTTCGAGTATAATTGCGAGTGGATTCATTGTCATATTGAGAGTTATGTCTACATTATGTACGACAGATTAGTTAGTGACTCATTCAATTATGATCTGAGTATAGAATTAAGGTCTTTTCTTATTCTTTAACCCATCTCCCACTATTTTTATCGAATAACACACTCCAATGTGAAATCCGAAAGTATCGTTCGCTCTACTTCATAGTGGTGGTCGAGTTCTTTATAAATCTTAATAGAGGGCAACCGAACAGATGACTAGTCTATTAATTTTCATAAAGTGGTGTCCAACACCAACCCATCTAATGGATGATTCGATCTTATTTTTCCCCTTGTTCACTCCCCTTAACCTATACGGTTTCCATGGTTTGTGAACAAGTTAAGTTTATACCATCGACGCAAACCAGTTTCACAATTGAATCTTATCCGGCAACCGAACAGGTTTCTAGGGATAAAATTGACTCTAATCGAAGGTATCCAATGCGCTCTTGGTAATTTATTCATCCTCCTAGAACGACTACCCTGATAAATCGGAATCATAGCACATCCGGTTTGGGTTTCAATTTTCTGAAATCTCGGTGGAGGGAAGGAAAACCTTGAAACCTTTTAAACTTAATAATTTTTCGTGGGAGAATTTTCGCGATTAATGTTACACTTTGCACATTAATTCATTTAAGCACGTTTGAGCATTCATACCATATGAATAAACATTCAAAACCTAGTTGCTACTAACATGTAGTTCATGGACCGTTCCTAGAACCATAAACTACGTAATCTAATTACCAGTCTTCGGTCTTGTTCGTCTTCTCGAATGGATCTTCCTCCGGTCTTCGTCATTACATATAAATTTTACATTGAAAAATGACATCCTAGATACAAGTAATTCTAGTAAAATAAATAGGCTCAAACGGCTTTTACAACCTAACCGAATAAAACTGAACGATTCAAAACTAGGTCCATGAACCACATCCCCATTCAGAAGCATTCATCCAATAAATACTAAATAAATGGATTGCATGTATATTACATTGATCTAATCAATATATATAATCAACAATAAATAGAATTGATCTAATCAATTCAATAATAATCGACAATTTAATTTTCGTCCGTAGTAAACCGTTAAAATATTTTATTTGAATTTTCCCTCATCAAAAATTCCAAATTAATAATTTTAATACTCGGAAAATCAACAATTGAAAAAATACTAAAAAATGAGACCCATTGCCCAACAGCCTGGAAACTGCCAAGCAGCCCCAGGCACCCTGCTCGGCAGCCAACAGGACATGCTCGGCCGCCAACAGGAAACCTCTCGGCATCCTACAGGAAACTCTCGTCCGCCTACAGGAAGCGCTCGGCTCCCTACAGGAAGCGCTCGGCTCCCTACAGGACGCGCTCGGCCACCTACAGGATGCGCTCGGCCGCCTACAGGAAATGCTCTCGACCGCCTACAGAAAGCGCTTGGCTCCCTACAGGACACGCTCAGCTCCTTACAGGAAGTGCTCGGCTCCCTATAGGACGCGCTCGGCCGCGACTCGGCCGCGACTCGGCAGCTATAAGATATATCGTCCAATGATTGCATAAAGCTCATTTTCGGGCAGATTTCTAAAATTATGTTATTCCTGATCTATATATTATTAATATAAATCATATTTCCAAGAAAAACCTGATTTATACCATAACATAAAATCACGGAAAAACGATACTATGACGAACAATAAAATATCTACGATTATCAAAGTGATTCTAAATCACAAAAGAAGCATTCCAAATGCTTATATCGTATATACGATCGCAATACCTCGCTCCGATACCACTGATGGGATTCGGTGCCTAAAACAAAGGCCCAGCGGAAGCGGTAAAATAAAAACTAATTCGATCTGAATCCCTACTAGGATCGATCAAGCTACGTATATACGAATATAAAATAAACAAAGGAAGATTCGAAATCATACCCTTGTAGTCCATTGATTAAATGGTGTTCTTCTCTTGAGCGATTCCCCAAGCTTTAGGTGAACTTCCCCACGAATCCGATTCATCAAGCTTTTGAAATCCCGAGCACCGAAACACCGTGCCTCTACTTGCCACGCACCGGAAAACGACCGAAATGACAACCACCCTATTAACCTGCAAGGTTACGTCTAGAATAGGATGATGAAGGTATTATATTTGATGAATACACTCCAAGTATATTTATCAAAAACTCTCTCTGTGTATTTCCTTATTAAGTGAAGTGAAGAAATGAAGAAGACAAGAAAACTATTTTCTATCTCTCTACCTTGCAATCCGTGGGATGTCCAGTGGGTGAGAGAAGTGAGTAAGTCTTCATTATATTCTCCATCCCACATGACAAGATCCACAAACCAAATAATGAGCTTGATGCTTGTCCCCACATATTTAGAGACAAAAGATAAGGCTCACATGGAGGTAAGTGGGGCAGCCATCTTGAAGGAATCAGATGAGTTCGGTTCATTTCGGACTCCCGTGAGTCCAAACAAATAAACTCCAATTTCGTTCCGATGTATTTATATCAATTAATTAATCTAATTAATAATCATATCAAATACAAAATAGGATAATTAATTTCTCCAAGAAATAATTATATATATGAATTAAATTAATCACCCATTAATTTATTTAATTCATTAGCCCGTAAATTAATTTATCCAATAAATCAATTTAGACATCCAATATCCCAATAAATTAGATATCCAATATCTAATATTCATAATGAGAGAATAAGCTCGATTCATTCCGTCGTCAAATCCTATTGCGCGACTTGGTAGGTCCGTCTCAATTAGCAATGGGAGGAACCAAAGAGTAGTAGCACCACCTAGCCAGTCTGGCGGCCTACATTGTACCCCAAATGAGAACGAATGATAGGGATTATTCAAAAACCATTCTGTCGTGAATACCTCTATACGTATAAACCCTTCTTTCAAATGTCCTGATCAAGTTATAGGGTCACGGTCCGTCAAACCCTATCTGTACTTGACGCTATGCATGAGTTAATGCAAATCGAGATCATCGAGCTCTTGTGTGTCCAATACAACTAGCTCCAATGATTTGGCCGAAGACTTATGATCTCATCTGCCAATAACCGTATAGGACATATAACCCGTTCACTAACAGGAGAAAGAATCATATCTTGGTATTCAATAGAACCTGCTACTTGCCCGTCAAGATTCACGTCGAGGTTGACCCCCACCTTCCTGTTTTCTGGGTCGAACTACTCTAATGAAAATCTTAACGTCACAAGCACATTCCTACTAAATCCTCAAGTCAAAGGTTCACGAATACCTATCACAACCTTTCGATTCCGTCATTGACTGTCCTGGAGTGAAATTCGTGGGACGAATCGAGGGTGAGTCGGTTCGAGTATACTAATCCAATTAGCATACCTATAATATGTGCTCCCACTAACCATTAGTGTTAGACAAGCGCTCTCAACGTCAAAGAACACGTCATACAAGTCTTTACATAAACTTAACGCCCATTTAAGTTTCATCGACTTGCGAACGATTAAGTATTTGAGCTATAAACCTTTCCAGTACCGATCCCCTTATCCAATAAGGAGTGGAATGTTTTGTTCAAGTACAATGCCCTCACTGAACATCTTCTGAGTGGAATTCGAGGGCATACTCCTAACACTAATCTCATTAGCATACCTATAACGTGTGCTCCCACTAATCATCAGTGTTCGACAGGCACTCTCCAAGTCAAATAATATGTCATACAAGTCTCACATAAACTTACCCCCCAGTCAAGTTTCATCGACTTCCGAATGATTAAGTATTTGAGCCATAAACCTTTCCAGTGCCGATCCCCTTATCCAATAAGGAGTGGAATGTTTTGCTCTCAATATATATATATATATATGTGTGTGTGTGTGTGTGTGTGTGTGTGTATTAGAATGCCAGTAACTACTAGTAAATCAAGAAATATACAATTGCCTTTTTGATAATGATTTTACATAATAACAAGTACAATGCCCTCACTCTAACATCCCCTAAGTGGCATTCGATGGCATACTCCTAACATTGTCCAACTCTTTGATTCCAAACAAATGACCTATGTTTTGGGGACAAAACCTGCACTTTGCACACAACACTTGATCGAGAAGAATAGTGCATTTTTTACTTTAAAACAATACGATCCAAGTCAACAACTATCCATAATGCAACCTTAAACATATTCACATTACGACCAAAAACGGGTGAAACAACCCTTCCGCACACATAACCTTGCTTGTCCTCAAGCAAATCTCATTTCAAATCAAGATGAGAAAGTATAAAATTGAACCAAACATTTCATATTTTAACATGTTCTCAATCACAAGATAATTTTATTAATTATCGATAAATACAGTGCATCACATAGCAATTGAGTTGCCCTCCACACAAGAATTCAATCAACTTAACATCTAATGCAAAATCTGTAATACCTGCCACTTTCATAATGTAATATTACTATTTATAATAATATTATAATGCATTTCATTTCATTTAATTTCATTTAAAGGATCATGAACATTTAGTTCGACGTATCACAAGTCGACGCATCTCATTCATTCATCTCTAGGAATCTTTGTACTATGATTGGTTGTAGAAGTAGTAAGGCCCCTAGATCTCTGTTAGTTAGCATGCCTGTAGGGGGAGTAGTGCATGTAGATTCGATAACTAACAATGTGAAGATAGAGATTAACGAACATAGCTTCTTACCCGACTTGCACATAGTTGAACTCAGTGATTTTGATGTTAATTTGGGTATGGATTAGTTAGACAAACATAGAGCTGTAGTTGAATGCTCCAAAAGGAGGGTAACCTTATGTCCGTCTGTTGATGTCAAGACCGTATTCGAGAGAGTAAGACAAAATAGTACCCCGAAAGTGATTTCAGCCATGAAAGTTGTGAAGATGTTGAAGAAGTGTAGTTGCCAAGGATTCCTGGTGAATGTGATGGGGAAAACAACTTCAGATAAGATGGTAGCTGATGTACTTATCGTCAAGGAGTATCGAGACGTCTTTCCCGAAGACTTGCCCGGAGTTCCGCCAAGTCGTCAAGTTGAGTTCTCGATTGATTTAGTGCTAGGAGCGGCACCAATATCGAAAGCTCCCTATAGAATGGCGCCTAAGGAATTACAAAAGCTAAAAGTGCAACTTCAGGAACTGCTCGACTTTGGATTTATCCGACCGAGTGTTTCACCATGGGGTGCGCCGGTACTCTTCGTGAAGAAAAAGGATGGAAGTTTAAGGATGTGTATAGACTATCGTGAACTTAATTGACTCACGATAAAGAATAAATACCCACTTCCGAGAATAGAGGACCTATTCAATCAACTTAGAGGATCAGGAGTATTCTCTAAAATAGATTTGAGATCCGGTATCACCAACTGAGGATTAAGGATGACAATATCCCGAAGACCGCATTTTGAACTCGATATGGACACTATGAGTTTATTGTGATGCCATTTGGGTTGACTAATGCGCCAGCGGTATTCATGGACCTCATGAACCGTGTATTTCAACCTTATTTGGATAAGCTTGTCATTGTGTTCATAGATGACATACTTGTGTATTCAAAGAGCAAGGTTGAACATGAGCATCATCTTAGAACAGTATTGGGAATACTGCGCAAGGAGAAGTTGTATGTGAAGTTCAACAAGTGTGAATTCTAGCTTAACTGAGTTGCATTTTTGGGACATGTGGTCACTTCTAGAAGAATTGAGGTTGACCCGGTTAAGGTAGATGCAGTCAATGACTGGAAAGTACCGAGTAATGCAAATGAAGTTCGCAGCTTCTTGGGATTAGCCGGTTATTATCGGAGATGTATCGAGGCATTTTTGAATATTGCTGCACCAATGACAAGATTGACTAGAAAGGGAGAAGTTTTCTTATGGAATGACAAATGCGAAAAGAGTTTCCAAGAACTTCAACGAAGATTGACTGCAGCACCAGTTTGGACGATTCCTGATCCGACGAGAGAATTCGTCATCTACAACAATGTATCCAAGCAAGGCATGGGATGTGTATTGATGCAGGAGGGCAAGGTAGTTGCCTATGCTTCGAGATAGTTGAAACTGCATGAGCTGAACTACCCTACTCACGATTTGGAATTAACAGCGGTAGTTCATGCCTTGAAGATTTAGAGACATTACCCATATGGAGGTAAGTGTGAAATTTTTACAGACCACAAAAGTCTGAAATATATTTTCACACAAAAAGAATTGAATATGAGGCAACGCAGATGGCTAGAGTTGGTCAAAGACTACGATTGTATAATTCATTACCACCCCGGTAAAGCAAACGTAGTTGCTGATGCACTGAGCCGTAAGGCGAGAGGAGACCTAACCTGTTTGTTGACCAAAGAGGAAAGCTTCGTCAAGGAATTTGCAAGGATGAACCTTGAGATGGCTACACTATCGAAGCCAGTTGAGTCGTTATTGGCTAGTTTGGTGGTACAACCAACCTTGAGAAAACAGATCAAAGAAGGCCAAGGACAAGATGACTTCTTGGTCAAAATGAAAGGACGTACTCTTTCAGGTGAGGATAAGGGATTCAGTGTGTCCGATGATGGCATAATATACTACGAAGGGAGGATTTGTGTGCCCAATGTTGTCAAGTTGAGAGAAGCAATATTGAATGAGGCACATAATACTCCATATACAGCACACCCTGGGAGTACAAAAATGTACCAAGATCTTAAGGGGACCTTTTGGTGGGAAGGTTTGAAGAGACATGTGCCAGACTTTGTCAGAAGGTGTATAGTTTGTCAGCATGTGAAGGTAGAACACCAATGCCCATTTGGACTACTTAAATCAGTTCGTATTCGGGAATCGAAATGGGAACATATTATGATGGACTTTATGGTAGGTTTGCCTCGAACGGAAAGAGAAAACCACGCTATTTTGGTTGTTGTGGACCGATTCACAAAGTCAGCTCATTTCATCCCAGTCAAGATGAACTTTCGAATGGATCAGTATGCTTAACTTTATATCAGGGATATTATTAAGTTTCATGGAGTGTCAGTCTCTAAGTATCCGACAGGGATACTCGTTTCACCTCGAGTTTTTGGGAGAGTTTGCAAGATGCATTGGGAACGCAGTTGAGTTTTAGCACGGCCTATCATCCTCAGACTGATGGTCAGTCCGAGAGGACTATTCAGATCCTTGAGGATATATTGCGAGCATGTGTGTTAGACATGGTCAATAATTGGGAATGACTTTTGCCTTTGGCAGAATTTTCTTAAAACAACAGTTATCAGTCGACAATCGGTATGGCACCGTATGAAGCCTTATACGGTAGGAAGTGTCGATCACCACTGTATTGGGATGAAGTAGGTGAAAAGAGAATTTTGGGTCCCTATATGATGGAGCAGACAGTAGGTGTGGTGGATAAGATTCGTGAGAGGATCAAGATAGCACAGGATCGTCTGAAGTCTTACGCCGACAAGCATAGGAAGGAACTCGAATCTGTGTTGGCGACAAGGTATTCCTGAAAGTATCTCCTACCAAGGGAATTGTTCGTTTTGGTCCAAGGAGCAAGTTGAGACCGAGATACATTGGACCGTTCGAAATTCTTGAACTAATTGGTGAGTTAGCTTACCACTTGGCTTTACCCCCAGAACTATCGGCTGTGCACAACGTTTTCCATGTATCGTTGTTGAGGAAGTATGTGCACGATCCCAGCCACGTCATCAACTATATCGCCGTGGACATGAACAAAGATCTTACTTATGAAGAACAACCAAAACTGATTCTCGATCGATCAGTCCGGCAGTTGAGGAACAAAGAGGAGGTGTTTGTCAAAAATCCAATAGCGTAACCACAGTAAAGATGAAGCCACTTGGGAGCACGAGGAAGAACTTCAAGCTCGTTATTTGAATTTCTTCAACCGAGGTATGTCATTTAGTTTCAAGGACGAAAATTTTTCTAAAAGGGGTAGGATGTAATACCTGCCATTTTCATAATGTAATATTATTATTAATAATAATATTATAATGCATTTCATTTAATTTCATTTAGAGGATCATGAATATTTATTTCGACGTATCACAAGTCCTAGCCCGAGTCATTTTTTCAGAAATTCAAGTAGTCACTATTTACTTTTATAATAGTGTTATTAATTACTCAAGTATAATACTAACACTACTATTATTGATATTATCATTATCATTATTAATAATATTATTAATACCATTTTATTAAGTATTAATATTATTATTATCATTATCATTTTCTAGATTATTATCAATATTACCAATTAATTATTATTTTACATTTACTATTATTAGTGTTATTATTATTATATCATTTAAAATTAACCACGTATTATAACTTAACCAACTATGATTAAACTAAACTAATAACCAACTATGATTAAACTAAACTAATCATAATTAAGAACTCCTCTTCCCATCGTTTTTTTTGCAGTTCTCTCACCTTCTCAAACTCCTCAATGTATATCCTAATACACAATCCTAATCCAACCTAAACACTTAAAAAATTTCAACTATAAATATACAAATTCTATTATAGAAAATTCTTTACATCGTTCAACATCCAGAAAAACAAAAGAATAAGAATACACAAAACATAAATCTCACAGCGGAAATCCAAAACAAGTAGACGTCTGCAAACAACAACCAAAATACTATCCTCTTCTGGCGATTATTCAAGCGGACGTTCTCAGTCCAGTCGTTCAACCCTCTTCGGCACCTCATACTTTTCTCCGACGAGGTAAAACTCAATACTCAATCTCTGATATTATTTTCTGCGTGTATTTAATTCAAAATCTGTAAAACCAAAATTTAGTTTAACAAATTCAATCCCAATGAAAAGCTAGCCACGGCCGAACCCATCACAACCAACTAATCGGACCTCAAAAATCGATAGAAAACAACAAACTAAATTTCAACCAAACCCAAATCGACTTTGTCCACTGTTTATGCAAAACATCAATGCCAAACCTAAATCCAGCAGCCAGTTTTGGCAAGCCCGAACTCAGGCCCGACTTACCTTTCCATACGAGTTGGTCCGACTCAGAGCCCACGACCCGTTTGTATCAACACATAATCCCAAACCCAAATCCGTTCGTGCATCATCACCTTCCTCCCTGCTCCACAATCAAAACCCCACCTTCAACAATTTCCAGCAGCGCGACCTTCATCTCGCGACCCGAAATAGAAGGGAACTTTGAACCCGATATGAAAACCGTAATATAAAGCCAGAGCCCTCACCTTCAATTGACTGGAGGTCGCAGCGCCTTGTCGCCGGTACCGGCGGAAATCAGGTGTTGAGATGTTAACCTTGAGTCAGTGAGAGTATGTTTCTAATCGGCCGACTCCTGTGTGTGTGTGTGACGAGTTCTTGTGTGTGATTTTCGGCCATGAGAGTATTTGTTAGAGAGGGAGGGGATAGAGGTGAGGGATCGGGTTAGAGGAGGCCGAGAGCAGAAGAAAGAATGGATTGTCGGCTGAGACAATTCCAGAAAAGGGTTTTATACCAAACCCTTTTTAGGGTTATGCAATTTTAACCCCAGATTTCTACACACTTCAATTTTAACCCCAGCTTTTTCTAGTCCTTCAATTTCAGTTCCCCTCCAGTTTACCTTGCATTCAATTTAGCCCCAGGTTTCTCAAATCTTGCAATTTGACCCCGGTAAACTTTAAAACCTTCAATTCAGTCCTAATTTGACCAAGATCTTAAAATGTTGACTTTTCGATTAAAATTATAATTAGTCCGATTTTATGCATATATATTTTAATTTTACTCATTATATCATAATATTTTATAATGATTAAATTGTTATTATATGTAGACTTTATCGAGGATTATGGGCTTAGGACTGTGAGTCGAGCATCTTTATATTCAAGCTCAAGCAGCATCATTTATTCAGGTGAGAATTTTCAGTATCACTTTAATTGCTTTAGTTGGATTGTACATGTAATATTCTATTCATGTTTAAAATTGACGATACATGTTGTAAATCAGGCTCACTTGTGTACGTGTAAGAGGATATCTTAAGATATATATTGTGTGGGGACATCTGCACAACCTCGATATTCACATGCGTGCTCGATTCATGTTATATGTGGTATTGTGTGTATGTTTCATGTTGTTGCGGGAACACCTGCGCAACCTCAATATTCATGTTATGCGTGCTAGATTCATGCTATACGTAATATTATGTGTATGTATTCACGTTGAGGAAAAGATATGATAAATTATTCATGTTATACTATCCATGAGATTGTATATTATTATGATATGTGTGATTTCCACGAGCTGAAGGAAGCTCACCCCCACCTATATTGATCCCGCGGGTTAAATCGAGTCGGATGGACGAAGGAGCTAGCCGAGAGGGCATATGAATGAAATTTTATTAAATGATGTTTTTCGTTATGTCTAATGTTTCAAAGTTTATTTGGGGAAACTTTTGTTAGAAATTAATAATTTATAATTTATTCTTCCGCCGCAATTTTTATCACGTATCCATGACATATTGCTGCCATAATTAAAAGGAATTTATTTTATGTCAGTATATCGACTCGACTTTGTAGGCTAGAATTTTAATATTCTCAAAACAAATTATTTTTCGTCGAAATTACCTTTTTACTTATTTTTCCCTATAATTATCCCTAGAAAGTCGGGGTGTTACAAGATCAGGGTGAGAAGATATTAACAAATTTGAGTATCCCAGAGTTCATGCCTTTTCATATATTATAATGAATATTAAGTGAATTCTGGGCAATGTTCACTAGGTTAACTTACGTAAAGATTCCATCATCCTAGCTTGGTTTCCCATACCCATTTCTCGTATAGTATATTCTTTTCTTTTGAACATATGAGAAAGAGGGCTAGAGCCCTTCAAATCACAACAATTTCATACGACATGGCTTTACAAGTTCTCAAGTCAGGTCGGGTTATATGGCCATAATTCATGAGGGGTGAACATTTAGAGGTCATCTAAAGTATCCTCATGTGGTTTCTCATGCTCATGGTTTCCATAGGAGCATAGTGTCACGGGCAAACTTCAGTCCGTCGAGTTATGCCGTGCGCCCCTTAGCAACTCAGTCCTTCGGCCACTAAGGCAGGCTTTCCCAACCCTTGCCGGTTAAGTGCGGAAGATTGAAGTATTTTAGAGAGAGAAAGTTAGAGAGAGAAACTGCTCTTTAGAAAGGAACTTTTATCTACTCTTTAGAAAGGAACTTTTATTGCTCAACTTCGGATGATGTACAAATGAGGGGCTTGGAGCTCCTTTTATAGGTCTCCATCTACATCTTCTAGAATGTACAAGAATCTACAAGTATCTAGAACATACAAGAGATTACAAGTCAATCTACATCCTTCTAATCCTTTCTATGATCATTCCGGAGGGCTTCCGGAAGGTTACAACATCTATCAAGTAAATACTAGAATTCTGGAGAAGAATCTCGACCCTTCTAGAAGCTTCCATAGCCAAAGTGTGACAATTCTCCCCCACCTGAGTCTTGACGTCCCCGTCAAGGTTTTGCCTTGTATGCTTCAATTTCGGTTCTGAATTGCCACAAGTCTTGCTCCTTTTCCCACGAAGCTTCGCTGTCTGGTAAACCTCTCCAGCGTACTAAGTACTCCGTCCAGCGGGGTGTTCCCCGTTTTCCGACCTGTCGATCCGCCAGGATTTCTTCGATCTCCTTCTCAAAGGACACCGTGTGGGCAGGCGGGGCTCGATCTGACTTATTTCGGGTTGGGTCTTCCTCATCCTTGTAATATGGTTTCAAAAGACTCACATGGAAGACCGGGTGGATTTTGAAGTCGTTAGGAAGATTGAGCCGATAGGACCGCGTTCCGACCTTCTTTACTATCTCAAAGGGTCCTTCATACCGCCGTGTCAAGCCTTTGTGCACTTGACGGATCGCCTTGATTTTTCTTCCGATCATTCGGACCAACACTTGGTCCCCTACTTGAAAGTCCCTCGGACGGCGCTTGTCGTCCGCCCATTTCTTTATTCGTTTGGCAGCTTTAGTCAGATACGCCCTTGCTATGTCATGTTCCTCGTTCCAACCTTTAGCAAGTTTGTACGCTGCCGGACTCGCACCTTCGTATTTCCGAACTAGTTCCTGGGGTGTCGTTGGTTGTTGCCCCATCACCAGCTCAAACGGACTTCGTTGTGTGGACTCGTTCCGCTGCAAGTTGTAAGAGAATTGCGCAACATCAAGTAAACGAGCCCAGTCGGACTGGTTGGCACTTACAAAGTGTCGGAGATAAATCTCCAGCAAATGATTTACACGTTCAGTTTGGCCATCCGTTTGGGGGTGAAAGCTTGTTGAGAAGTGGAGGTTTGACCCCATCAACTTGAATAGCTCCCTCCAAAACTTTCCTGTGAATCGCGGGTCTCGGTCGCTTATGATACTCCGAGCAACTCCCCAGTACTTTACCACATGTTTTAAGAATAGTCGGGCAGCTTCCTCGGCCTTACAGTCCTTTGTTGCCGGTATGAATATCCCATACTTGGAGAACCGATCGACTATCACCATTATCGACCTGCATCCTTCCGACCTCGGTAGTGCCGATATGAAGTCCATTGTAAGACTGTCCCACGGACGTTCGACAATAGGCAATGGCTCTAACAGTCCTGTCGGTTTACTTTGTTCGACTTTGTCTTGTTGGCAGACCAAGCAGGTCTTTTCGTAGGCGTTCACGTCATCCTGCAAGTTAGGCCAGTAAAATGACTGCTCAACAAGCGCTTTAGTACGAAGAGTACCTGGGTGTCCCGCCCATTTCGAGTCATGGCACTCCTTCAGCACTTCCCTTCTAAGGTTGTCCCACCGGGGTACATACAACCTATCTCCAACAGTAAAGAGTAAGCCATTCTCTTGCCAGAACTTCCTTGTCTTGCCCTCCTTTGCCGCCCACTGCATTCTTGGCCAAGGGGTCTTGGGCAATACCGTCTCTTATCCGGTCGGCAAGGTCGCACTGCACTTGGGTGATAGATGCCAGTGAGGCCTTCCGACTTAAAGCATCCGCAACAACGTTCATTTTTCCTGGCTTATATTCCATAGAATAATCAAATTCAGCCAAGAAGTCTTGCCACCGGGATTGCTTTAGGGTGATCTTCTTTTGAATTTGGAAATAGCTAGTCGCCACATTGTCCGTCTTGATCACGAAGTGATTCCCGAGCAAGTAATGTCTCCACGTACGAAGACAATGGATTATCGCCGTCATTTCTTTGTCATGAACCGGGTACCGCCGTTCCGTCTCGTTTAGTTTCCGGGACTCGTATGCAACAGGATGCCCATCCTGCATTAAGACTCCTCCAATGGCATAGTCGGAGGCATCCGAATGTAACTCAAAAGGCTTTGTGTAGTCCGGAAGTTTCAGCACTGGGTCATTCATGACTGCCATCTTCAGATCTTCGAAGGATGCTTGGCACTCATCTGTCCAATCCCACGCAACCTTCTTCTTGAGTAAGTTAGTTAATGGCGTTGCCCTCGCCGAATATCCGTCAATGAATCGCCGATAGTAGTTTACCAAGCCTAAGAACGACCGAAGTTCGGAGACGTTCTGAGGAGGCTCCCACTCGGAAATAGCCTGCACTTTCTTTGTGTCCATTAAGATCATTCCTTGTTTCACCTTGTGCCCTAAGAACATTACCTCTGTTTGGGCAAACGAGCATTTTTCCAGTTTTACGTATAATTCGTTTTCCCTCAGGACTCGGAACACTTTCCGTAGATGTTCAGCGTGTTCATTCAAGGACTCGCTGTGTATTACTATGTCATCCAGGTACACAACAACGAACTTGTCCAAGAATGGGTGAAATATCTTATTCATGAGAGTGCAGAAAGTTGCAGGAGCATTCGCCAAGCCAAAGGGCATAACCAAAAACTCAAATGAACCATACCTCGTCACGCAAGTGGTTTTTGGCTCATCTCCTTCTGCGATGCGGACTTGCCAATACCCCGACCGTAAGTCTAGTTTTGAGAACCACTTTGCCTTCCCCAAGCGATCGAATAGGTCGGCCACCAAAGGTATTGGGTATTTGTTCTTAATAGTAACCTTGTTAAGCGCCCGGTAGTCAATGCACATCCGCAAGCTACCATCTTGTTTCTTCTGGAATAGCACCGGGGCGCCATAAGGAGCTTTGGAAGGACGAATATAGCCAGCATCAAGTAAATCCTTCAACTGCCTTCGAAGTTCTTCCAACTCTGGCGGAGCCATCTGGTACGGCCCCATTGCAGGAGGTTTCGCCTCCTGTTCCAGCTCAATCTCGTGATCCACCTCCCGCCTCGGTGGTAACTTTTTGGGTAACTCGGGAGGCATCACGTCCTTAAATTCGGCCAGCACTTCACCGATTTCTGCCAGGACTTCCTTCCCGACGATTGGGTCCTCCGTCTTTAGGGCAGCAAGATATGTCTCTTGCCCCTTCTTATACCCTTTCGAGACCTGCATAGCCGACAACATACGGGACTCGATCTTTCCACATAATAATGGAATATCAAATGTTACCTTGTTCGGAGTTATGCTCAGAATTTGGGCATCTTGGATGGTTACCGTCTTCATCCTTTCCAGGAATTCCATGCCTAGCACCATCCGATAATCATCCATTCGGACCACTGTCAAGTCAATTTTGCCTTGCCAATCCGCCAGTCGGACCGGGACTTGCTTAGCCACGCCAATTATGGGTCTTGAGGGTGTGTTCACTGTTTTCATCCATCCTATTTCCTTAGTAACCCTTACACCCAGTCGGACCGCTTCGTCCTCGGCTAAGAAGTTGTGAGTGGCTCCCGTGTCTACTAAGGCCTTTATGACTCCCTTATTTATTTTTGCCTCAACATACATGAGACCATTCCTGACCTTTTCCGCCTTGGGTACCATCACGGTTTCTTCTTTCGCCTTCATTGCATTGAGGAGTTGCATCGACCCCATCTGCATTTCTTCGGTCCGTTCCTCCTGTTGGCTTATTATGGCATTTAGTGCTTTCTTCTTCGGGCACTCCTGGACGAAGTGTGGACCCCCGCATAAGAAGCACTCTCTCTTCTTGACTTCATGGGTCTTTTCTTTCGCTTTGAAGGTTGGCTTGTATCCCGTCTTGTGAGGCCTGTCTCCCCCACCTTTTTCCTTGCCTCCCTTCTTGTCCTTTCGCTACGCGAAGTCCTTTCGGAACTCCACAATTTCTTCGGCCGCAGCAATTGCTTCCGACAGATCTTGGACCTTCTGCCTTCTCAACTCAAGGGCTGCCCAGGACTGCAACCCGTCCAAGAAATAGAACAATCGATCCTTGTCTGACATTTCGGGAAGTTCCAACATGAGTGATGAGAACTCATTGACATAATCCTTCACACTCCCCGATTGTTTCAGGCCACGCAGCTTCTTCATGGCCAGGCTCTCGGCATTCTCCGGATAGAACTGCTTTTTCAAGTCCGCCTTGAATTCTTCCCAAGTATCTATCCGGCATGTCCCTCGTGCAATGTCTTGATGGCGCCGTCTCCACCATAAGGCAGCGTCATCACTTAGGTACAAGATCGCCGACTTGATCTTGTCCTCGTCATCCCTTATGCGTACTGCATCCATATAGGTTTCGAGAGACCAAAAGAAATTATCAAGTTCTTTGGCATTTCGCTTACCTGAGTACTTTGGAGGTTCTGGTGCCCGAATGCGCGGCACTTCCCTTGCCATGGTGCCACCTGCCAAGGCTGCCTTGCACAATGCACAATCCTCCTCGGTCTTATCCATCCGTGCGGTCAGTTCTTCCCGCAATTTGGCTACCTCGCCAAGAAGTGTGGACTTCAACTCGTTAAGAGCAAGCAACACTTTGTCCTCAATATTGCTGGCATTTTCTTCAAGGACATCCATCCGTTCGATGGTTTCTCCAACAGCCACCTCGATCTTGGTCATCCTTACTTCCATCGAGGATGCAAAATCTCGGGACTTGTCCCGACCACCTTTCTTGGTCTTGCGAGCATCATCGCCAGCATTGTTCCCTTCGACCATGCTGCTGTTTCCGCTCATTCTCTCACTTTACCAACAAACCGGGCTCCGATACCACGTGTCACGGGCAAACTTCAGTCCGTCGAGTTATGCCGTGCGGCCCTTAGCAACTCAGTCCTTCGGCCACTAAGGCAGGCTTTCCCAACCCTTGCCGGTTAAGTGCGGAAGATTGAAGTATTTTAGAGAGAGAAAGTTAGAGAGAGAAACTGCTCTTTAGAAAGGAACTTTTATGTGCTCTTTAGAAAGGAACTTTTATTGCTCAACTTCGGATGATGTACAAATGAGGGGCTTGGAGCTCCTTTTATAGGTCTCCATCTACATCTTCTAGAATGTACAAGAATCTACAAGTATCTAGAACATACAAGAGATTACAAGTCAATCTACATCATTCTAATCCTTTCTATGATCATTCCGGAGGGCTTCCGGAATGTTACAACATCTATCAAGTAAATACTAGAATTCTGGAGAAGAATCTCGACCCTTCTAGAAGCTTCCATAGCCAAAGTGTGACAATAGGCCTCCTAACTTGACTTAACAGATTTTAGCAATCGGGTTATATGACGATAATTCATGAGGTGTGAACATTTAGAGGTCATCTATAGTATCCTCATGTGGTTTCCCATGCTCATGGTTTCCATAGGAGCAGAGGCCTCCCAATTGACTACCAAATTATGGAAATTAAAGGCTCAAATATATGGAATAGAATTATTTTAGTTTCAATTTTCTCACCCATCACCCACATTCAAACATCAAGCCTCAATCATTCAAGTACAAAATACCCCATAATTACTATGCAAGACCATACCAATCAACTCATAATAAAACCATCTCAATGAATCCAATCTATCAAAGCATGAACTATAAAATTCAATCTTAACTTCATTTCTTAATTCAAAACAAGATCTAGACGAAGACATCCAATATTAATATTCCAATACAGACACATCATTAACATTTTAAAACAGACACCCCCCCAAATAAGAAAAGACGACAATGTCCCCAGTGTCATAAAAATAAGCTGGAGAAAGGAAAATCGGGTGATACACGGGGCCAAACCTGATTATAGTTGACGACAAAGAATTCACAAACTCTAACATCCGACACATAGGCACTCGCTATGCTCGGATTCTGTACGGGACAAATGTGCCACACACGATGCTCGCTTTGTCCGAGTGCTCGCCATCTCGTGTCGAAGGGAATCGAGTGAGCCACTTGAAGCGCCCGCCTCAAGTCAACTTCCGCTTTCCCGAGTTTCTGTCCAATTTCTCTCAATAGTTCGATGGTTTCTATGATCAGACGACCATTGTCGTAACCTGCTATCCCAGCAACCTTCCACACGAAAATGCATTAGTACGCTCGAAAATTCTCCTCGGCAAAACAAACACGAAAACACCAAACGAAACATAAAACAAATAATGAAAAGAAATGTCGAAAATTTATCTAAACTAAATTACCAACTCGTAGGTTACCTCCCATGCAGCGCTTGTTTAACATCATTAGCTTGACTAGAGACGAGTCTTCAGAATTCCGGATTAGGTAATGGAGATGGAGCATCCATGATCTCCTCCTCCGGCGGTGGAACAGAAGTAGCAGTGTGAGCAGTAATCTTCCCCTTCTTATTGTGAACCATGTCGGAATAGCCAAAGCGAACTAAGACATGTAGCAGAGGGGCGCGAAAAAATTTAGGACCAGTGAAATGATGGACTTGAACGGGGGCATCAGGCAACGAACCAAGAGCAAGATGGAAGTGTTGAGGCAAGGCACTAGCACTCTAGCAAAACATAGAGCGCCGGCAAAGCAGTCGGATACGGGTCCCATCAATCTTTATCCGGCAGCAAACACGGGATATTTGAGTTGCACGGGTACACGCCCTCTGTCCCATCTCAGACGAGTCGGGTGGAATGACAGAAAGATTTTTTGAATCCATATGGACCTCTTCTTTTCCCTGGACATGCTCAGTTACCAATGGTTTATCCTCAACTGACTGGTCAGATGGCACCTGATCTTGTATCTCGAGTTCCATTTTTTTCCCTTCCTCCCCGTTAGCTAAATCTACACAGACTTCCATAGCCTGATTCTCCGAATAGAAATTTTTATTCTCATGCACATTTAAGGACACTGTCTCATCCAACACATACATCTTGATGATCCCTTTTTTGACATAAACCAAAGTGTTAGTGGTGTCCATGAACGGTTTTCCAAGTAAAAGTGTATGCTCTCTTCCATCCTCTTATACATCCCCAGTGTCTAAAACTACAAAATGTTAGAAGTATGCCCTCGAATTACACTCAGAGGATGTTGAGTGAGGTCATTGTACTTGTAATTATGTAAATCATTATCATAAGGCAAATAAATGTTTCTTTCTTTACAGGTAGTTACTGGCATTCCTAACTCGTAAATATACATATAGAAACTAGTCCTTGTATTTGAGAGCAAAACATTCCACCCCTTATTGGATAAGGAGGTCGGCACTGGAAAGGTTTATATCTCAAATACTTAATCGTTAGCAAGTCCATGAAACTTAACTGGGTGTTAAGTTTATGTGAAGACTAGTATGATGTGTTCTTTGGCAAGGAGAGTGCCTGTCGAACACTAATGGTTAGTGGGAGCAAACGTTATAGGTATGCTAATTGGATGACCGCCCCAATCACCTACTCCCTCTATGGTATTGGTCTTCACTTGGTGGGGGTACTAGCATTGTGACCAATCAAAGGGACAAAGATCACTTCTGGTGATATTGTCAAAAGGTAGGAGATATGGGGAGATATGCATGAGAATAAATGTGAAGACTACATCTCTTTTTTGGGTAATTCAATCTCACGGTTTTTGGCAAGGAGAAGATAGAGGAAAATAGTTTTCCAAGGCTTCATAATATTCATCATCATCTTCACATAAATATTCATAAGTTTCTTTTGAGAAAAGTTAATTGCATTAAATAAATAAGATTGGCCAACAAGGCAGGCCAGTACCCAGCAACTATTATAGAAGGTGCACCAACATCACGAAATAGAAAAATAATAAAAGATTTACAATGGAACCTACTACCAAGCAACCCTCCAAATACGCCTAACAGCGACCGCAGATAAGGAATGAGGCGGCAAACACTGAGATATAATGTCACGAACAAGACCAATCCCCTGAAAAGTAACTGAGTGGGGGTCTCGATGCCTCTGACTGAATCTCCTCTCATTTCGCTCCTGCCAGATTAAGTAGACCAACGCAGCTAGAAAGATACGGTATGCTACATTAACCACATGCTTAGCTCTCCACCTCCTAGCCTCCCACAGAATACCCGTACTCCACTCAGAGTGAGGCCAACAAAATTTTACCTCCCTCCTAGCAATAGAGATATATCTACTAGAGAAGGGGCACAAAAAGAATAAGTGAGAATGGGACTCGATCGCCATCCCACAGAGGACACAAATACCATCTACGTGCTGCAGCCAAGGCTTATCCATAGTCGACAGACGCTCCGGAATAGCCAAGCATAAGATGAAGGAGTGCCTAGGTGTAACACCCCGATATATTCGGAATAATTACAGCGCCGTAAATACTTTATATAAGAATTTACAAGGCTAATTTGAGAAATACAAAAAAAAAAAGAATAATACTAAAGTGCCATTGAGGTCAAAATTTAAAACCAGTTTAGCAACAATTCAAATGAATCCATTATTACAAAACATCCCCAAAACATCAACAACATGTGCATACTCGAGTACTGAAAATATAACCAGAAAACAAGACAACATAATTCACATCACTGAGCCACTTCATCGTCATGTCCGTACTGTGGTTGCTTCCCCGCTACTCGGCTACCTGAACATCAAAACAAATGTCCACCCACGAAGGGGTTAGCAAAATGATGCTAGTACAAGTATCATAATACACAAATCGAATATGCAACAACAATGCATAACAAAATACACAATATGGACTTCCGCTACCGGAATCCGACCATGCGAATCCAAAAGATTCCATTAACACAACATGGGTATTCCAATGATCCAGCGCCCTCGGCATAGATCCCAAGATGATCCCGTCGGACCAACACGAGGTGGAAAAACCCGTCCAATGATCCAGCGCCCTCAGCATAGATCCCAAGATGATCCTGTCGGACCAACACGAGGTGGACATCCGATCCGCGCCCTCAGCATAGATCGCACAACATACTCAAACACAACTTATGCATAGATGTACTCAAAAATCACTATGTTCATCAACATGAACATTCAAGCAATTGATAACGAATATCATGACAATTTAACGAAAATAATCTCATGTCCAACAATATGAACAAACAGTATACATGATCAAAAAAATCTCAAAATACCATACTTGCCTCAGAAATGGCGATAAGAATTGCTACTACGAATAAGCTTCAATCCGCTCGGAGAATTCTCACTCGACCGACTCACCAAAACCTAAACCTTCATCGAACAATAATACCGATATAATTAACGGTTCCGGATAATCGTTTTAACCATCAAATGGATCATTTACAAGACATGTTATGCCCTATCATGGCGAGTGAACTAAATCTGCCCCAATTCGTTCGGTTGAATCAATACTACGCTACTCGTCCGAACGACAACTTCGTCGAACACTATTCAAGTTAAAACGCATCTTTCAGTCGGATACATGAAATTCATCTTAGAAGGATTTTAATCAAATTCTTCCATAATAAGATATCGAAACACTTCTATGCATCATCATAAGAACTTAATCACTAGGTTCCTCTTAGATTATCATATCCCTAATATTAACCCATTAACTTCTCCAACAAAAAGCTTGATCAATGATTTCTAAGGCTTAAGATAATCTCTGAAAACTAGTTATAATAGGGTTCATAAATCTTAGAATGCTATATTCAGGAGTCTAATCACTAATAGGTTCGATCAACATGTTTAACAATGGAGGAGAACCGAATCACAACTGGACTCACTCTTCTAAAATCATGATGTTCAACTACTCATGAATATAACTGACTAGATAAACTCTAAAACATGTTCAAAACATCTCTCATAATACGTCATCAAGTTGGTGAAGAATCACTTACCTCAAAATAGTGAAGAACAAGGGGAAACTTGAAGAAACTCAACCCCGAGAGCTTGAACAACAATCCTCAATGGTCCATGATCTCCAAAATCAAGCTAGGATGATGATAAGTGAGTTAAATGATGAAGGATAGTCTTCAGAACCCAAAAATTGGCCAAGGTAAGGATGAGAAATGAAATGAGGTCGAGGTCTATAAATAGAATTATAAGCCATTACGTACGTTACCCAAAGTCAATTACGTACGTAATCGCATTAGCGTACGCTATACTCGAACATTAGCATACGTTAACGTCTGGCCAGAGCTCACTGGACTGTTTCTGGTATTGGCTTACGTACGTTATAATACAGGCCTTACGTACGTAATGTATAGGACCTTAGCATACGCTAAAAACCACCCTTAGCATACGTTAAGTCCGTTGACTTGCATAGCTGGAAAGCCGTCCAGGTTCATGCGAGTGATCTCCTTGCATCTTCGTCAGGCCCCACACGCCGACCCTTGTCTGATTCCGAGTTTGACTATGCTTATGTATGTTAATTTACACCTTTAATGTACGTTATACTGTAGTCGTAGCGTACGTTATGATCATCCTTTAGCGTACATTAAGGCGTGCAGAATTATGCATGCATGCATGGGAAAAGAATACAAAAAATGTAGGGATACGAATACGGGGAACTGATCATCGATTAATATGTCACAAAGTTGAATCTTACAAGATCGAATACAGGATAAATACACATTAATTATCTGGGCATTACACTAGGAATCTTCCTGGGGCCACGAAGGAGAGGGCACCAATGAACATAAGGAGAATACGCACTAAGGAACCGACGAGCGGAAGAGGAAGAATAGGAACCTGAGCTATGTGGTCTCCAGGAGATGCGATCTTGGCCTCCATTAATAGGAGGGAGGGCAGAAACAACCTTCTGAAAAGGATTTTCATTTTTCATTCCGGTCATGGACCGAAAAGGATTTTCATTTTTCATTGGTGATGGTTCCTGCAAAATTTATTTCAGAAATAAACTAGTGGGTACTGCTACATTGTTAAATGGACTGTATCATCTAAACCTCAGTAACAAAGTTGTTGTGAATACTATGACTAGGAAGCATGGTAGGGATGAAACCAATCAAGTTTTGAAATGGCATCTTAGACTTGGTCATGTTAGTCAGACCAAGGTTTACAAAATGGAAAAAGATGGAGTTATGGGTCCATTGGGATCCGATCTTTTTCCTACTTGTGAATCTTGCCTTAAAGGCAAAATGACTAAGTCCCCCTTCACAGGGACTTTTGAAAGAGCCGCTGATAAACTGGGATTAATCCATACCGACGTTTGTGGTGCTTTGGAAGCAGCACGTGACAGATATCAATATTTAATTATGCTCAGAGGTGATCATACTAGGTATGGTTATGTATACTTAATGAAACATAAATAAGAGGCCTTTGAGAAATTCCAGGAATTCAAGACCCTAGTCGAGAAGCAAACTGGAAATCATATCAAAGCACTTTGGTCGGACCGAGGTGGCGAGTATATGAGTATGGAGTTTGGCGAGTTCCTAAAGGAACATGGAATAGTATCAAAACTAACACCTACAGGTACTCCTCAGTTAAATGGTGTGTCAGAAAGAAGGAATCGGACCTTGTTGAACATGGTCTGTTCCATACTGGGCTATACTGACTTACCGATTTTCCCGTGGGGGTATGCACTCCTGACTGCCGCTTACATATTGAACATATGTCCTTCCAAATCCATTCCTAAAACTCCACATGAGATGTGGGAGGGCATGAAACCAAGCCTTAATCACATTAGGATTTAGGGATGTCCCGCCTATGTCAATAAGACTAATGTGGAAAAGTTGGAAGCGAGGTCCGTGAAGGGACGTTTCATTGGATTCCCATCTGGGACGATGGGTTATCTATTCTACATGTCCGAAGATCGTAAGATCGTTGTTGCTTTGCAAGCACACTTCCTGGAAGATGAGTTCATTCAGGAAGGCGGAGCAGGTAGAAGTATTTCTATGGAAGAATACAATGAAACTCCTAAGGAGACACCTGTGTAAGAAATTGGAACCGAACCTTCTGAAATACAAGTACAACCACCTCGTAGGTCTAGTAGGGTGTCTCATTTACCTGAGAGGTATGGTCTAGTACACTTGGAGGAGCTGGGTCTCCATGAGGTTCCGAGTGATAGCCAAGAGACCAACCCAACGACCTATGACCAAGCGATGGTGGATTTAGACTCCGCGAAATGGGATGAAGCTATGGAAGCTGAGATAGACTCGATGCATGTCAATCAAGTCTGGACTCTAGTAGACCGCCCCGAGGGCATAGTGCCTATTGGGAACAAGTAGATCTACAAGAGGAAGACTGATGGAGATGGCAAGGTTGACGCCTATAAGGCCAGGCTTGTGGCAAAGGGTTATACCCAGAAGGAAGGGATCGATTACGACAATACCTTCTCGCTCATAGCTATGATCAAGTCTATTCGCATGATGCTTGCTATAGCTGCCTACCACAATTATGAGATATGGCAAATGGACGTAAAGACGTCTTTCCTTAATGATTTCTCGAGGAGGAAATCTTTATGGAACAGCCTAAAGGCTTTGTGTCCGAGGTCGATATTCATAAAGTGTGCAAACTTCAGCGTTCAATGTATGGACTGAAGCAAGCGTCGCGTAGTTGGAACCTTCATTTTGATGAGGCGGTCAAAGAGTTTGACTTCGTGTAAAATGAAGAGGAAACTTGTGTATACAAGAGGGTTAGTGGGCATGATCGCATTCTTAGTACTATATGTAGATGACATTTTACTAATAGGAAATGATGTGGGAATGCTCAGTTCTGTGAAAGCTTGGCTTTCGAGAAATTTCTCCATGAAAGACTTAGGAGAAGCAACCTATATTCTTGGTATTCGGCTCTACCAGGATAGAGCGAAGAGAACGATAGGTCTTTCCCAAGCCCTCTATATAGATAAAATCTTAAAGCGATTTAATAAGGATGATTCTAAAAGAGGGTTCCTTCCAATGCGATATGGAATAAAACTCTCCTCGAAGATGTGTCCTCAAAGTGAGGAACAACGAAGGGAAATGAGTAATATACCATATGCTTCGGTCGTGGGTATCCTTATGTATGCTATGTTGTGTACGAGACCTGACATTGTGCATGTTGTAAGCGTGGTGAGTAGGTTTCAGGCAAACCCAGGTAGGGAATATTGGACTGCCGTAAAGAACGTTATCAAGTACTTAAGAGGGACTAGAGATATGGTTCTGATGTATGGCGGTGGAGAATTGGATGTGGTGGGGTTCACTGATTCGGACTTCCAAGGACAAAAGGAAGATTCGATGTCTACTTTTGGCTACATATTTACTCTTAATGGAGGAGCAGTATCTTGGCGTAGCGCCAAGCAAAGCGCGACTGCTGATTCCACCTGTCAGGCTGAGTATCAAGCAGCCTCAGAGGTTTCCAAGGAAGGGTTCTGGATTAAGAAGTTTCTGGGAGAACTTCAAGTGATACCATGTGCTGAGCTGCCTATTCCGCTGTCCTGCGATAATGATGGAGCTGTAGCGCAGGCCAAGGAGCCGAGGTTTCACAACAGCACCAAACACATTGAGCGGAAGTATCATCTCGTAAGAGAATTTGTTCACAAGGGATACATTGGGCTGCACAAAGTTGACTCAGCCGACGTCGCTGATCCACTGACCAAGCCACTTTCTCAGACTAGCTTCGAGCGTCATCTGGAGAACATGGGTATTAGATACCATAGTGTGTGGCATTGAGTGCAAGTGGGAGATTGTTAGGAGTATGCCATCGAATGCCACTCAGAGGATGTTGAGTGAGGACATTGTACTTGTAATTATGTAAATTATTATCATAAGGCAAATGAATGTTTATTTGTTTACTGGTATTTTCTGGTATTCCTAACTCGTAAATATACATATAGAAACTAGTATGTGTATTTGAGAACAAAATGTTCCACCCCTTATTGGATAAGGGGGTCGGCACTGGAAAGGTTTATAGCTCAAATACTTAATCGTTCGCAAGTCGATGAAACTTAACTGGGCGTTAAGTTTATGTGAAGACTTTTATGATGAGATCTTTGACAAGGAGAGTGCTTGTCGAACACTAATGGTTAGTGGGAGCACACGTTATAGGTATGATAAATGGATTAGTATACTCAAACCGACTCACCATCTATTCGTCACACGGATTTCACTCTGGGACATTCAATGACGGAATCGAAAGGTTGTGATAGGTATTCGTGAACCTTCGACTTGAGTATTTAGTAGGGATGTGCCTGTGACGTCAATATTTTCATTAGAGAAGTTCGACCCTGTAAACCGGAAGGCAGGGGTCAACCTCGACGTGCATCTTGATGGGCAAGTAGCAGGTCCTACTGAATACCAAGATAGAATCCTTTCTCCTGTTAGTGAACGGGTTATATGTCCTATGCGGTTATGGGCAGATGAGATCATAAGTCTTTGTCCAAAGCATTGGAGCTAGTTGTATTGGATACACGAGAGATCGATGATCTCGGTTTGCATTAACTCATGCATAGCGTTAAGTACAGATAGGGTTTGACTGACTGTGACCCTATAACTTGATCGGGACATTTGAAAGAAGGGTTTATACGTATATTGGTATTCACGACAGAATGGTTCTTGAATGATCCTAATCATTCATTCTCAGTTGGGTACAGTGTAGGCCGCCAGGCTGGCAAGGTGGTGATACTACTCTTTGGTTCCTCCCATTGCTGACTGAGACGGACCTACCGAGTTGCGCAATAGGATTGACGACAGAATGAATCAAGCTTATTATCTCATTGTGAATATTAGATATTGGATATCTAATTTGGGACATTAGATGTCTAAATCGATTTATTGGATAAATTGATTTACGACCTAATGTATTAAATAAATTATTGGGTGATTAATTTAATTCATGGATATAATTATTTCTTGGAGAAATTAATTATGCTATTATATATTTGATGTGATTTATTAATTGGATTAATTAATCGACACAAATACATCAGAACGGAATAGGAGTTTATCTGTTTGGACTCATAGGAGTCTGAAATGGACCGAACTTGTCCGGCTCCTTCCAGATGGCCGCCCCAATCACCTACTCCCTCCATGGTCTTAGTCTTCACTTGGTGGGGTACTAGCCTTGTGACCAATCAAGGACAAAGATCACTTTTGGTGATATTGTCAAAAGGTGGGAGATATGGGGAGATATGCATGAGAATAAATGTGAAGACTACATCTCTATTTTGGCTAATTCAATCTCACGGTTTTTGGCAAGGAGAAGAGAGAGAAAAATAGTTTTCCAAGGCTTCATAATATTCTTCATCATCTTCACATAAACATTCATAAGTTTTCTTGGAGAAAATAAGAGTGAGATAGAGAAATTATAGATTAAACACTTAGAGTATTGTAATCTTGATTAGCAAAGCTTCTACAACCTTGTTCTAGCCGTATCCTTAGAGGATAATGAGGTTTAGTCGTTCTGGTCATTTCTATGGTGCGTGGCAAGTAGAGACGCGGTCCTTTCGGTGTTGGATCATCCAAGAGTTTGGAGCAAATTGGATCGTAGGGAATTCAACTAAAGCTTGGGGAATATCTCAAGAGAAGGATACCATTTAATCAACGGACTACAAGGGTAAGTTTCTTATATCTCTTGTGTTTCATTTTATATTAGTATATACGTAGCTTGATCGATCCTCGTAGGGATTCAGATCGAATTAATTTTTGTTTTACCGCTTCCGCTGGGCCTTCGTTTTAGGCACCGAATCCCAACATAAAATATACAGGGGCGATGAATCCGCCGACTCAAACTAAAATATCTTCAACTATACCCTTAGGATGTCGAACAGAACGATCATCAAGCTATAGGCATGTCGGATTCAATCCCCCCAACTCCAATTTCTGAAAAATACAGTATGGCATTAAATTGATCCCTGCACCCAGACCCAGCATACCAGACGCCTCCTTTCCATTTCCCATGTCTATCTTGATCACAAAGCTCCCTAGATCTCGCTGTTTGATAGGTAGAGATAGCTGCATGATCGAGTTTGCACTCTCAGATATCAAAATCGGCTTATTCTCCACAAACCTTTTCTTATTTGAAGCCAGTTCCTTGAAGAACTTCACATAAGCGGGCACATTCTTGATAACCTCTAGCAGTGGCAGATTTACATCCACCTTGGAGAACAAGTTACAGAAATATGAGAACTGCTTATCTTGCTTCTCGTTTCTTAACCAGTTAGGGAAAGGAAGTGGTGGTTTGTAAGGATTCGCAGCCTTATGCAATTGAACCTCTAAATGATCCTTCTCTACCTCAACTCTTGGTCACTCTGCACCACTGACTGTTCTTCTACATTATTATCAACAACTCTTCCACTTCGTAGAACATTAATAGCTTGAACATGATGTGGCTGTTGACCTTGGCTTGGTATCTTCCCAGATTGCGGTTGTTGCTGCATCTGATTGACATTTCCTGATATTTGTCCCACTACTGTTTCAAGACGCCTGATAGTAGAATCTTGAGCTTTTCTCGCTTTCTTGCTCTCTTGCATGAATATATTGAAACTATCATCCAAAGGATACCTTTGAGCAGGCGGTGGCGAGCGCTGTTGGAATTATTGTTGCGGTCCTTGCTGGAATTGATTTTGCTGTGTTGGGTAGTGTCATTGAGAATCAAAGTTCTGTTGCTGCTGTGGGTACCACTACTGCTGGGGCGGATACTGATTAAACTGTTGTGGAGGGCATCGGTTTTGAAAAATTCCCATAAACCCTTGCCCTTGTCCCTGATTCTTCCATCCAGAGTTGGACTGATTTTGCCATCCCGAGTTCCACTGCCGTTGGTTCTGATTGAATCCTTCCCCTTACTCAAATTGTTGTCGTGGAGGATATCCTTGCACAGCATAAACTTCGGCTCCTCCTTCATATGTCAGCTCCCCCATTCTTTGACACTCGTTATGATGGTGTCTTATTTCTCCACAAATGCCGCATGACTCAGCAAACATCTCTTGTCTAACATGTTCCCATCGAGGTGGAGGAGCAATAGATTTGCTAGTCTTCAATTCCTGCAGCTCTCTCATCATGTTGGCTAGCTGCTTGTTCATATTCGGGCTCTCGGAAACTGCATACACTTCAACACATCACGTGCAGGTAGATTTCTGCCGTGAACTAGCTGATAGGGTATCAAAAATCTCTTTTAGTTGGTCAGCAGTCTTTACTTCTATGTTCCCTCCAGCTGTGCTATCCACCAAAATTGAGAGGTCTGCTGCAGCCCGTCATAGAAGAATTGCTAAAGCATTTCTGGCGCCATCTGATGGTGGGGACACTGTTGAAGCAGCTCTCTAAACCTTTCCCATGCCTCGTGGAATAGTTCATCTCCAGCTTGAGTGAAGTTCATGATTTTTGTCCTCACTTCCTGTGTCTTATGGTTTCCAAAATACTCCAGCTTGAACTTCTCACACACGTCCTTCCAAGTAGTTAGAGAAATTGGTGGCAATGATAGGTACCACGATTTGGCTTTGTCATTCAGAGTGTGACGAAAACATTTCAGCTTCAGTTGATCCTCAGTAATTTCCCTAAGAGGAAAGGAATGGACCACCGTATAGAATTGTCGGATGAATTGAAGAGCATCCTGATTTGCCATCACAAAGTATGACGACAGCAAGTTCAAATGGTTGTGCTTCAGCTCATAGTTCCTTGCTGCAGTGGGTAGGGTAATAGCTGAAGCAGTGGTCTCAAAAGTCGGTCGAGCAACATCTCACTTCAAACGTTGGTCGAGCAAAAGTCGGTCTATGCCATCTCAATAAGTACAACTTCTTCTTTCGAAGAATCACTCACAAATTCGTCTGATTGATTACTAAAAATTCTCCCAAACACATCTTCTTTGTTCAGGCTCAGTTCGGTTAACTCCTTAGATTTTCCTAGAATTATACTCTTTCGGTTGATGTTATTAATGCATGGCGTAAATCCCTTTTTCTGACTTCTGCGACCTTGCATACACAACACTAGCAAATGGATTACATGTACCGGAGGGATAAAAATAACCAAACAAAAAGAAAAAATAAAAAGAAAAATATTACATACAAATCATCGCCTAAAGCTTTCCCCGGCAACGGCGCCAAATTTATTCAACCCAATAATCCTAGACTGCATGCAATTAAATGTGTTCGTAGTAGAATTAATAAGTTACCCAAGTCGTATTCTCAAGGTAAGCTTAACAGGGCAATTGTTCGTATTGCGAAAAAAGAAAAGAAAATGAAAGCACTAAAAGTAGGGTTTGAGATTCGTTTAAGTAAGAGAACTAAAAGAAGGATTAATCAAGGTGTGAAAGTAAACTCTAATCTAAGAACACAAATAAATAACAATCATAAACATGATAGAAAATATCTGTTTAACTAAGAGAACTAAAGGACGGATTATTCTAGGTGGAAAAGTAAACCCTAATCTAAGAACACAAATAAATCACGATCATAAACATGAGAGAAAGGAAAAAACAATTGCT
The DNA here is from genome assembly GCA_033398695.1 of Orobanche coerulescens. Lineage (NCBI taxonomy): Eukaryota > Viridiplantae > Streptophyta > Magnoliopsida > Lamiales > Orobanchaceae > Orobanche > Orobanche coerulescens. Next base: position 89,791,273 of record CM065811.1, on the reverse strand, counting down.
CATGAATCGAATGAAACAGAACTGAAACTGAGTTGAATCCGTGGTGGAGATCGTCACAAATCCGTACGAATAATTCGTAATTGAAAGCTATTTAATAGTCTATGAGAATCTAAGAATAAAATCTAGAAAACAATAAAAAGTTTCTTTACTTTTCGCGATGTCTTTCATGATGTGGATCTGGATGTGGATGCCCTAAAATAAGTCTGACTCGCCGCATATTTATAGCAGTTTTGCACCGCCTTCAGCTCGGCGATCACCTAGACACAGCACTATCTCTTGACTCTATTTCCCGTATTACCTCACCTTCGTCGGCGGTCGCCTTAGCTAAGCGACCGCTCTCTTGCCTTGCTGCCCTTCACTTGGTCTGCATCATAAGCGACCGCTTCTGTAGAGCGATCATTATCTTTAGTTTCTGCCCTGCAGTAAGCGACCTCTTCAGGAGAGCACTCACTCTGTTTGGTTTCAGCCATGCAGTAAGCGACCTCTTCAGGAGAGCCCTCACTCTCTTTGGTTTCGACCCTGCAGTAAGCGACCTCTTCAAGAGAGCCCTCACTCTCTTTGGTTTCAGCCCTGCAACATAAGCGACCTCTTCAGGAGAGAGATCACTCTCTTTGGTTTCTGTCACACACACAAAGTGGTCTCTCCATCTAAGCGATCACCTAGATGAGTTTCTACCTTGCTCTCAACATTCACCGCACCTACACAGGCGAGTTCCTTGTCCAATCCCCCAGCTCTGGCCGAGCTGCTTCCGGCTCCAAGTCTTGTCCAACTCTTCGATTCCAAATAAATGACCTATGTTTTTGGGACAAAACCTGCACTTTTCACACAACACTTGATTGAGAAGATTAGTGCATTTTTTACTTTAAAACAATATGATCCAAGTCGAAAACTATCCAAAATGCACCCTTAAACATATCCGCATTACGACCAAAACCAGGTAAAATAGGCTGATTGTCCCGGTGTCGAGAGACATCAATTAATTGTTGTACCTGAAGCTGTCTGGCATAGGTTTCTTCTCATTGTCTAACATTAAGCGATTGAGATGGTCTGCCACAAGGTTTTCAACCCTTTTGTTGGGAATAACATAATACCTTGTGTTTTGATAAATGCATCCTACATCCTTTCCCTATTGTTGATTCTTTAGTCTAATACTTGGAAGCACATGATTCGTTCGATGTAGAAATGCGGTGCAAGGTTGATTCCACAGGGAGGACTATGATGATGAAGTAAAAATATTTCTATCGAATTAAACCAAATTATATTAAATTCTAACTAGTCCAAAATAATTTGATTTCTGAATGTTTATAATAATTGCAATAAATAACAGTAATTTTTAAGTAGATTTTAGATAAATTGATTTCAAAAAATTTACTAGGGTTTAGAATCCACCAATGTCTATTTATTATTTATTTTATATTTTAATTCCAAGAAATTCAGGGAATATATTCTGAAATCAATCTCACTATTTCCTTATAGATTTAACAATAAGTACAAAATTATAATTCATTCTTCACTTAAAAAATATAGTTTCTAAGCATTATATGTATCCAATTTAATGGAAAACAAATAATCAATGAAATTAACTAATATCAATAATCACAAAGCAATGGAGAATTTACAACTATAAAAAAATACGAGATATAATTGATGAATTAATATTCCCCTAATGAAGCGAAAATCATAAGCGTTAAAAATATTTACTTGGAATTATTATATAAATATTAATAACAATATAGACATGGTTTCATCCTAACCCTAGTAAAAGAAAATTACTCACTCATAATAACAACACAAAAAAATAAATCTTTCATAATATTATTACTCAAATATAATTTCATTACACAATATTTTTATTTCTCTCTCTTACAATAACATCTCTCTCTTTTTTCTTCTGCCAACACACTACACCTTCCTCCCCTATTTATAATACTTCAAAATTAATAAAATAATAATTTTTAAAATTTTTAAATACCACTACTCAATCATTCACTGCTGCCAAGGGGATACTGATATCATAGATGACGTCAGCAGATAGTTGAAATTCCGGTCCAATCGGGTGTTGACACGTTGCTCAATATGATCCGTCTATTTAATTGTCCTTCGAACGGTCATAACTTCTTCATACGAACTCAGATTCTGATGTTTTTTTTTAAAACGATCATTTCGACGAGACGAATAAACTGAGACCAGTCGTGACTATATTTTAATTTTGGAAAAAATATCGTCCTTGAACCAATTGATTTGTCTTGTACCGGTTGATTAACCTGCAGATATAATTTAATTCTAATTAATTATTCAAAAATGACACAAAATTATAGAAAATTCTAACTAAATGAAATAATATAAATATATGGTAAAACGAATAAATTATCACATAAAACACACAATTATATACATAATACTAATAAAAATATACCAAACAAATTCCCCCACACTTATCTTTTGCACGTCCTCGGGCAAATCTTATACCCGAGTTAGAATACTCATATGCTGAAAAAAAATCATGAGAAAACCAATATCAAATGTAAACAAGTGATCATGACCCAAGTGAGATTAGAGAAAAATAGGATGTCGCACCAAATTCTAACAACTTCATTGAGAATCGAATGCAAAAAGATCCAACACCCTCACGGTGGATGTCACTCTTCACTCAAGTGTATATACGGGATATTCGAGAATAGTTGACTCATATCAAAGCATAATTTATCATTACCATACGTTTGGTCAAAAATCAAATCTCCACTACTAAAAAAGATAAACTCATGCATAAATCAAAAGGTCTTTCTAATGGTTGTAACGTGGCTTTGGGTATAGGTAGGATAAAGGACAAATTATGAGGTTTGCTAGCCAAGATCAATTGTGAATTTAGATGCCTAACAAATCCTACAAATAACAACCAACATCCCCTCTTTTATAATAAAAACTCTCAAACCATCATCCCCAAGCTATTCTGTACTTCACAGGGTAATTGAATATTCATCAGAAAAGGTCAGACCCTTGTGTAAGAAAAAGTATGCAATGGATCTTCTGGAAGGAATTATGTATCACTCAAGGGATAGTTCAAGTGCTATTTTATGTATACATAGTGATTATTTTCGCACTTGACCTCCCGCATTTTTCTTTCTGGCCGTTCTCTCGTTTTTTTCTCCTTTTCTATTTTTTTGGCCTTTATTTATATTTTTTTATTTGGTTCAATACTCCAATGTACTTCACACCCTTTCAGTTTCAACAAAATCTCTTGATCTCCACAATACTCTTATGAACATCGGTTCCTATTTGTCACACATCTAGTTCACAATTAAATATTTGACTAGAGGGTGCAAATGGATGAGTCATCAACAAGAATGGATAATGGCTAAAGTAATGTGCTTGATCAAAGAAATAGGCTAAGGCTCAATGGGGCTTCTAAGAATAAAATATAATGGGTGGGAAAATATAAGCCAACAAGGGGTTAATCCTAATTGCCTTTATCATCTTAATGCAAGAGTTTATGAATGTAGTCTCGAAATGTATATATGAGCAAGTTCTAGAATGAACACAATATGTTTAACCACATAACAAAAAATATAGAGCGTATATCTAAGGATTGCACTAAGGCTCAAAACTCACGAAAAGGGTGTTGTGTACTGAATCCCATAAATCTTCATCCAAATCCATTATCAAAACTAGTGAAACATCCCAAAAATGATTTTTTCACTAATATTTTCTCAAGAAAATGGTGCTATGATTTTAAACCTCTTTTATATATATATATATATATATATAGAGAGAGAGAGTTCGGATATAGGTGACACTTTCTTTTTTGTGAGGTGCACACGTGTCATTTTTCGATTGGAGCAGATGTTTTAATTAAAACACTCACCCTACTGCCCACAACACTTGGTGGGTGAGTGTTTTAATTAAAACATCCGCTCCAATCAGAAAATGACACGTGGCGGGCACCTCACAAAAAAAAGAAAGTGTCACCCTATATCCCGAATTCTCTCTCTATATATATATATATATATATATATATATATATATATACACCTTCCCCCACACTTAATGATAAACAATATTCTTATTATGTAAAAAGAACAATGGAGTAAGGGTTTAAAGAAGGCTTCCCTATTTATGAAAGATGACGCTTCGCTCAAGCCTTTATTGAACCTACAAGAAATAAGTGTGGCAAAACAACAAAAGAAAATATATACCTGGAAGTATAACAAAAGCAACCTAGATGCGCTTTGACAGAGTCTGAAGAGTCGCCTTACGCTGCCATCAATGCTTTTATTAAAAACAAACGAGAAAAAGTATAGTAATGGAAATAAAAATACATAAATCGTGAATAGATGCGCGTCAAGATATCGAAAAGAAACTACATAAGCTGCCATCATTTTCACGATTTTTACACCTGCTAAAAAGTAAAAACAACAAGAGGAATGAAATGGGATATCGAAGGGAAAGGAATGCATCAATTTTGCATTTTCGCACAGTGAAATCTTGCATCCAAACAATATTAGCTAGAGGTGGCTCTGGTTCAGGAACAAATACCATAAGTTTTTTGATCAGCTCTTCTGGTATTTTTGCAACGACTATGATTCGTTTAGCACGCTCAGAAATAAAACTTTTTTCAGAAGAGTAGTCGATGAAAGATAGTAAACCATCAAAGAAACCATTGACATTTAGCAGACCTATTGGTTTCTTATGAACATTTAGCTGGGCTCTGGTAACTACATGAAAAAGTTCCTCAAGAGTGCCAAAACCACCGAGAAGGGTGATAAAGGCATCAGCATTATTTGTCATGTGAGTTATGCGGTCTTGCATATTCAAAGCTCTGAACTCATATGCAATGGTTGCTCCGGTGATTTTACTTTCAACCAGAGGTTTTGGAATGATTCCCAACACTTTTACTCATTCCATATAGGCAGAAGCAGCAGCACGTCCCATTAATCCTAGACTTCCTCCTCCGTAAACTACATGGATGCATTTTTCTCCTAAGGTACGACCCAAGTTGTGGGCTATTTCAGTAAAACAAGCCTCTTTCCCATGACTAGCTCCACCAAAAATACAGATGGAGTTAAATCTTTTTGCGGAAGATGATGATTCCCATTTTTGAAAAAGAAAATTATTTTAGAGAGAAAAGGAAAAGAATACAAGTTTCAGGGATGCAGAAAAGAAATAAATACAATGTTTATTTATAGATGCAAGATAAAGTAATAAGATTTATCAAATTTGTGACCGCGTTAATTACGCTTCAAATACTCAATAGAATAATAAATGCATTTATTGCGTATCACATTTTTTATTCAGAAAATCTAAAAAAACGACAAAAAATAAAGATACTCACGTGTATGTGTTGGTCCCCAAGAATGATGAAGACTATCCTCACTGTACCAACACGAGTATTTTCTAGCGTGCTTTGTCCTCACAAACGCGTACCTGAGAAACTTCCCATGGGGTCACCCATCCCATAACTACTCCAGGCTAAGCAAGCTTAACTTTGGAGTTTCTATGATATGGCTACCAGAAAAGAAGATGCATCTTATTGGTATGAGTAGTCCAAATCAATTCATTTAACCACTTTCTAGTGCAGATCTCACAGGTCGAATCGCAAGCCGCGCCTCGCCTATTTTTTAAGCCCATGCAGGCAGGATGCTGGACCGAATCCCAACAATCCCCCTCCTAATACCTGCCAGCATCTCAGCCCCATAGTATGGAAACCTCTGCATGTAATACCCGTAATTTCGATTTCCGAGAATGATTAATTCTGCACTTTTTGTCATCCGAGTTCGTTTCGGTGTCGTTTTGTTGAGTTCTGTGCTTTTTAGCGGCTTTTCCGCACTTGAGTTCGATTCTTGTGAATCTCGTCCGAAACTATTGTTTCGAGTTTCTCGTAAGTTCATTGAATGTTATTATTCATGTTGCGAGCTTTGGCTTGGTGTTTCAATCTTGTATCGTATATTTCGGACGTTTTGGGCCGTTTTCGTAATATCGTATATTACGAGCACGTGGTCGTGCGTGGAGCTCGTGCGCTATCCAGCGCTCGGCAGTGAGCTCCAGGGACGCACGAGCAGGACACATGAGCAATTACTCGTGCGCGTTTCTCGTGCGTGGTGTCGTGGCTAGGCAGTGGCCTAGCGCACGACCAAACACACGAGCACTTGGTCGTGCGTTATGGTCGTGCGTCGCTGGTGTATATAAGGGGACAGACGGGTTTCACACCCCATTTCCTCCCCTTCTTCTATTCTCTTCGCGGCTGTCGGACGGGTGAGGCTAGGGTTCGAGTTCTTGGATGATTCTAATAAATTCCAAGACATTTTGGAAGATTCTTGTTGATTATTTCATCATCCAATCCATGTTCTTCGTCGAATCAAGGTATATTTCTTGATTTTCCTTCAAGTTGACTTTTTAGAGAATTTGTTCTTGATTTCGATTCTAGTCCGATTTTGATACATCGGTTGGTGTAGTATGATGTTATTAATCGTGTTCTATGGGTTGTATATCCATATTTCAAGTTTGTTCAACTCGATTAGTGATTCGAGTGTTCTTGGGAGTTATCGAACATTAAGTGTTCGATTAAATGTCCCAATGAGTTTCCCTCCGATAGTTTGGTGGGATTTCCGTTGTTTTTTGACCTTAATTCTCATTGTGATCGTATTTTTGTATTCTTGGCCATTTTGGGGGAAACCCTTAAATTTGTGTCGTTCGTCCCTTCAATTCAACGACTTTCATGCTATGGAATTCGTTTTCATTGTTGCTATTGTTGTTCGTAGTTTATTGTCGCGGGTTAGCGTTTGGTGGAATCAGAGGGTTCGTAGTCGGTTCGTGCCAACCTACTTCGGTCGATTCTCCGCATTGTTCTTATTCGAGGCAAGTACATTGTCCATACATTTCTTGTTTTGTGTATATGATTTTTGGTGATCATCTTGGTATGTTTGTTTATTTGAAATGAGTTTTCAAAAGATTCGGCTAGCCTCGTTAAAGGCTCACTTTCAAAACGCGTGTGTGTTGTAAATTGTGTGGGTTGTAAGTGACTATGTGAATCCTTTGAATATGTTTGGCGTTGATGTTGCACTTGGTAATGCGTGTGTATGTATATGGTTTCATTTCGGCGCATTGTGGTTTGACGTGGTGTTTTGCTAAGTGTTTGGTGCCTCTGGGTGAATTGTTTGGATACCCTTGGTGTGATATGTTATTTGTGCATGATTGTTTCGCTAGCCAGCTCGGGAGGGTCCTTCAAGGCCTCGGGTGGGATTCATGGTGGCGTCCTGGTCCTAGGAGATGCCTGTGCGTGTATGTTTTGTGAATGTGTTTGCTCACCTCGGGAGGGTTCGACGGGGCCACGGAGGGAGTCCAATGGTTTCGCCCTGGATTAACGAGTGAAACTTCACCGCTGCATGTGTATGTTTACTGAATGTATTTTACTCACCTCGGGAGGATCCGACGGGGCCTCGGGGGAATCTATGACTTCACTCTGGGTTCACGAGTAAAAACTTCACGAGTGCGTGTGTATGTTTTTGTAAATGTGTTTGCTCACCTCGGGAGGGTTCGACGGGGCCACGGAGGGAGTCCAATGGTTTCGCCCTGGATTCACGAGTGAAACTTCACGGGTGCGTGTGTATTTTATGTCCGTCGAGGATGCGTGACGGGAGTTTTTACCTTGTATATTGTTGTTGATTTCATTTGTGAAAACAAAACCTTTGGGTTGTGACCCTGTTGATTTTTGGAAAGATAAGGATTCGGTAATCCTAAATTGTTTTCTACTAAAACTCTCGATGGCATTTTAAACCGTTTTATAAACTGTTTTCCCTTGATTTGTGACCTTTCAGTTTTAGAAATGTTTTACCCAAACTCTTGCCTCGAGAAGTACTTTTCGTTATGTTTGGATCTTTGAGGATTCCTGGTTATTGTTATTCGTGGAATGTGAATTGTATGGCTCGTATTTGCACTTTGTTCTTGCACTAGCGAAACAGTGGAGTTTTGCTAACCCCCGAGTATTCGGGGGGTGGATGTCTGTTTTTGCATTCAGGTTTGGGAGCATAACACAGGGTCGGCACGAAGGATGATGAAAGATAAACGATACTAATCACACGAGGATCCGTATGATGTTATTGGTTCAGTTATAGTTTACTTTCCGCTGCAGTATTCTTTCCCGTTGTACGGGAGTGTGTTGTATCCGACCTCTGCGTGGACATGTAATGAGCTTGAGTTGTATGTATTTATTGAAAGACCAAATCGGTCTAGTGAGTCAAATTAGCCTTAAAGGCATTGTTGAGATGTTCTATGTTGTTACCAGCCTGATAGATCCTTGAGGAAAGGTTCTACGACGTGTAATATCCCGGAGCGGATTGGGGGTGTTACATAAATGGTATCAGAGAGCTTTAGGTTGTGGAAACCTAGGCTATCGGGTCAAGTAGGGTCTGTTGAGTTTTGTCTTGTCGGATTTTGTCTGAGTGAGTCGTGTGGCGACGCGTCGTCTGAGTTTGTTGGTCGTGATTAGTATCGTGGGGCGATCATCATCTTCGTGCGACCTGTGGATGTAAATCTCCCTTCTTTGTGTTGTGCCTCGTGTGACACGAGCTATTTTTATGATTATTTGTTAAGTGACGGAATCCTCTTATGGATTTTGATTTCTTGATATGTGGTTATTTGACCCTCATATTTCGTTCATATGAGGAGTAGTGTTGTTGGATTGTGCATGTTTGACTTTATTTTTTTTATCCGCTGCGTGAGTTCTTTTGTAATGGCTTTCGGTATTTTGCCGACTGAATTTTATTTCGAAAACCGATTCCCTTAACCGAGTTTGTGGCATTATGGCCTTGATCGTTTTGGCGAAATGCTTATGATGGTATTTAGTACTTTGTAAATGGCTTTTGTAAGTTTTTGAAATATTACCATCATCGGCCTTTTTGGCGTTTCTGTAAATGGTTTTTAGCCTGGTGGGTTCTGGCGTGGGGCCCATGGCGTTAAAATGTTCCGTGTGATTACCTGAAATTTTTGGGCATTCTAGCCCATTGAATTATCTTTGAAAACCTTGCGTATCTTAGAAAATAAAATTCGAGACGTACTTTTAAATGGATTGTATTTTCAAGGCGCCTACTAGCGCAACTATCTGTTTCAAAATTCTTCTACCTTGAAGACCAAAATATATTTTTTTTTCTTTCCAGTAATTTTGGAAATGCATTGCTTAGACCTGAGGGTCGAATATTTTTGAAAGTTTTTCACTAAAAGAAAAGTGTCCTCATTTTTGTTCAAACGCAAGATGATTTTCAAAGTCTCGACAATGATGTTTGTTCAACTTTTTGTAAAATGATACTCAAGATCAACTGATGTTTCCAAACTGTTTTCAAAAGGTGGTTTTCGTTTTTAATGCTTGTGGTCGGAGAAGGTGTGTATGATGTTGGTATTGTTGTTAGGGTGTTAGCCCTCGGAATTGTGATTGAATTGGTGGTGTGAACGTTGAGTCGTTCGTCACGCATATGTTTTGTTAGCCCTTTGCGGGAGGTGTGATGACGATCTTTAATGTTGTCATTTCGTGGTGGCTTGCGTGTTATCACACCTGTGTGAGCTGTTAAAGCTTGGTTTTATACGTTTGTGTACATATGTTTGTAATTATGTGCTGGTTATTATTCGGGCCGTTAAGGTCGCCGAACGATACCGTCGTTGCTGTATTACTTTACGATGGTAATCGTTGTATATGATATGTGTTATGATTCTTTGTTGTGCTGAGTTGGCATCTCCGCTATGTTGTTTTGCGACGTTATGCCCCATTGTATCTAGCATTTGTATTTTCGGTATGCCGAGCCGAGGCGTTTCAACTGTGATATGCCGGGGCATGCACGTGTAAATTGTCCTTCTCGTCGGTAACCCATTTCAAGTGTGGACTTGAGGGACACCGAATTCAGTTTTGCGAATTGGCTACCGAGACTTTCGGAGCTCGCGCTTCAGCACAGTTATCAGAATCGGCTTTGAGAGGCCTTCGAAGGATGTTTCTGTCGGTTGCTTGTTGTGTCGTCACCTTGATTTCGTAGTTGTGAGTTTCGGGGATGACACTTATTTTAGAAGAGGTCGAATATAATACCCGTATTATTTTTGGCTTCTGCATTTTCTCTTTCTCTATTCTATCGACTCGCTCGTGTTCGTTGATACTTTCTGAACTTGTTCTGTATTTCGGTTTCATCGTTCGGACGAGCTGTGATCTTGTTTTGAGTCGATCTGGTTATCGCTGTGACTTTTCCGAGTTTGGTTCGATTCTTGTGAACCTTGGAGTTGTTGTTTGAATTTTATTGTTCTTCGTGATTCGAACATGATTGTTCGATTTTTGTTGTCTCGATCGTTGTGGTTCGATCGTTTGATTGTTTGGTTTTTCTTGATCTCGTCTCGTAATTGTGATTTTTCGGATATTCGACTCGATGGTATTGTCTGTTTGATGACGCTTGTCACTTGTTGATTTTATTATGTCTCTACCAGTGGCGTTGTGTTAGTCGCCGTGGAGCGTGTTTTCACACCGTATATTCCTTTGCATTGTCTGTAACGTTTCGCCGTTAGGCGTTAGTTACGCATTCTTGTGTATCTCATTGAAATATTCCTGGTGGTATATTTCTTCTCCCTACTTGTTTTAAGTTTCGGGACGAAACTTCTTTTAAGGAGGGTAGTGTATAATACCCGTAATTTCGTTTTCTGGTAATCTCTTTTTTTTTTCGGCGAAAGACCATTTTGACGACTCACTCATGACCGTTTTGTCAATCCGAGAATCATTAATTCTGCACTTTTTGTCATCCGAGTTCGTTTCGGTGTCGTTTTATTGAGTTCCGTGCTTTTTAGCGGCTTTTCCGCACTTGAGTTTGATTCTTGCGAATCTCATCCGAAACTGTTGTTTCGAGTTTCTCGTAAGTTCATTTAATGTTATTATTCATGTTGCGAGCTTTGGCTTGGTGTTTCAATCGTGTATCATATATTTCGGACGTTTTGGGTCGTTTTCGTAATTTCCCAAAGTTTGGGGTAATTACTTTCTGTTGTCGAATTTCGAGCCTTCGGGTGGTCGGAATCGTGTGTTCTCTTAGCGCTGGGTTTTGTCTTTGCGAGTACTTTGTAACCGTATCTTCGATTTATATTCAGGTTCGTGTTTTGGGGCCGTGTCGGGCTCGATATTGGCCTCCTATTGTAACACACGAGCAGGCCACACGAGCATGTGGTCGTGCGTGGAGCTCGTGCGCTATCCAGCGCTCGGCAGTGAGCTCCAGGGATGCACGAGCAGGACACATGAGCAACTACTCGTGCGCGTTGCTCGTGCGTGGTGTCGTGGCTGGGCAGTGGCCTAGCGCACGACCAAACACACGAGCACTTGGTCGTGCGTTATGGTCATGCGTCGCTGGTGTATATAAGGGGATAGACGGGTTTCTCACCCCATTTCCTCCCCTTCTTCACTTCTCTTCGCGGCTGTCGGACGGGTGAGGCTAGGGTTCGAGTTCTTGGACGATTCTAATCAATTCCAAGACGTTTTGGAAGATTCTTGTTGATTATATCATCGTCCAATCCGTGTTCTTCGTCGAATCAAGGTATATTTCTTGATTTTCCTTCAAGTTGACTTTTTGGAGAATTTGTTCTTGATTTCGATTCTAGTCCGATTTTGATACATCGGTTGGTGTAGTATGATGTTATTAATCGTGTTCTATGGGTTGTATATCCATATTTCGAGTTTGTTCAACTCGATTAGTGATTCGAGTGTTCTTGGTGTTATCGAACATTGAGTGTTCGATTAAATGTCCCAATGAGTTTCCCTCCGATAGTTTGGTGGGATTTCCGTTGTTTTTTTATCTTGATTCTCATTGTGATCGTATTTTTGTATTCTTGGCCATTTTGGGGGAAACCCTTAAATTTGTGTCGTTCGTCCCTTCAATTCAACGACTTTAGGTCGTGCTATGGAATTCGTTTTCATTGTTGCTATTGTTGTTCGTAGTTTATTGTCGCGGGTTAGCGTTCGGTGGAGTCGGTGGGTTCGTAGTCGGTTTGTGCCAACCTACTTCGGTCGATTCTCCGCGTTGTTCTTATTCGAGGCAAGTACCTTGTCCATACATTTCTTGTTTTGTGTATATGATGATTGGTGATCGTCTTGGTATGTTTGTTTGTTTGTTTGAAATGAGTTTTCAAAAGATTCGGCTAGCCTCGTTAAAGGCTCACTTTCAAAACGCGTGTGTGTTGTAAATTGTGTGGGTTGTAAGTGACTACGTAAATCATTTAGATATGTTTGGCGTTGATGTTGTGCTTGGTAATGCGTGTGTACGTATGTGGTTTCATTTCGGTGCATTGTGGTTTGACGTGGTGTTTTGCTAAGTGTTTGATGCCTGTGGGTGAATTGTTTGGATACCCTTGGTGTGATATGTTATTTGTGCATGATTTTTTCGCTAGCCAGCTCGGGAGGGTCCTTCGAGGCCTCGGGTGGGATTCATGGTGGCGTCCTGGTCCTAGGCGATGCTTTTGCTTGATCGTTTCACTAGCCAGCTCGGGAGGGTCCTTCGAGGCCTCGGGTGGGATTCATGGTGCCGTCCTGGTCCTAGGCGATGCCTGTGCGTGTATGTTTTGTGAATGTGTTTGCTCACCTCGGGAGGGTTCGACGGGGCCACGGAGGGAGTCCAATGGTTTCGCCCTGGATTCACGAGTGAAACCTCACCGCTGCGTGTGTATGTTTAGTGAATGTATTTTACTCACCTCGGGGGGTCCGACGGGGCCTCGGGGGAATCTATGACTTCACTCTGGGTTCACGAGTAAAAACTTCACGAGTGCGTGTGTATGTTTTTGTGAATGTGTTTGCTCACCTCGGGAGGGTTCGACGGGGCCACGGAGGAAGTCCAATGGTTTCGCCCTGGATTCACGAGTTATGTCCGTCGAGGATGCGTGACGGGAGTTTTAACCTTGTGTATTGTTGTTGATTTCATTTGTGAAAACAAAACCTTTGGGTTGTGACCCTGTTGATTTTTAGAAAGATAAGGATTCGATAATCCTAAATTGTTTTCTATTAAAACTCTCGATGGCATTTTAAACCGTTTTAGAAACTGTTTTCCCTTGATTTGTGACCTTTCGGTTTTAGAAATATTTTACCCAAACTCTTGCCTCGGGAAGTACTTTTCGTTACGTTTGGATCTTTGAGGATTCCTAGTTATTGTTATTCGTGGAATGTGAATTGTATGGCTCGTATTTGCACTTTGTTCTTGCACTAGCGAAACAGTGGAGTTTTGCTAACCCCCGAGTATTCGGGGGGTGGATGTCTGTTTTTGCATTCAGGTTTGGGAGCATAACACAGGATCGGCATGAAGGATGATGAAAGATGAACGATACTAATCACACGAGAATCCGTATGATGTCATTGGTTCAGTTATAGTTTACTTTCTGCTGCAGTATTCTTTCCCGTTGTACGGGAGTGTGTTGTATCCGACCCCTGTGTGGGCATGTAATGAGCTTGAGTTGTATGTATCTATTGAAAGACCAAATCGGTCTACTGAGTCAATTTAGCTTTAAAGGCATTGTTGAGATGTTCTATGTTATTACCAGCCTGGTAGATTCTTGAGGAAAGGTTCTACGGCGTGTAATATACCTGAGCGGATTGGGGGTGTTACACCGCAAACTAGATTTGATCACACAACCCTCTAGCGGCTATATTCATTCACACAGTCCTCTAACACTTGACATCAGCATCTATTCCAGATCCGTTTATTTCAATTGCGCCAGTATCTCAGTTCCAACATACTAGATTTGATCACATAGCCCTCCTGCACCTGACAACCTCCACAGCGCCAACATCATAGTTCCGGCCAACTAGCAACATTTCTTGCTGCCCGCCTCTTAGTTCCAACACTCTGGCAGCCTCTGTAGGATACTTCGAGGGAATCCGCACCCGTGACCTGCTCCGATACCAATTGTTGGTCCCCAAGAATGATGAAGACTATCCTCATTGTACTAACACGAGTCTTTTCTAGCGCTCTTTTTTCTCACTCACGCACATATGTGTAATACCACCAGGATTACATGCTTTTTTGCTTTGGACGCTCACGTCCATTTCTCCTGTTTGATAAATAAATGTACTCCATTACAATAAAACATATTTTGCATAATATGGTTGTACGGTATCACGTCTATTATTCGTGTATTGTGATGGTATGATGATTGACGAACTTTCAGTGACATACCTCGATGTCGTTAGGTAATTATCGGTGCGAATATGACGGTGGCCAACGTCTTGTTCCCCGAGAGATTTCCAGACGACATGGAGAGGGAGTCGTGTCATAAGAAATTAATGTGATAATAATTTGGCAAACAAATCTGTCCTTTACGTACGTTATACTCCGACTCATTACGCACGCTATATCTGAGCCATTACGTACGTTAAATATCGGCCCTTACTACGTAACATCGGTCTTCGGTCTTCGGACAGGAATCTTCGTCTGGTAGTACGCGTGCCGACCAACTTTCAGCGTGATTGCGACAGGCAAGTCAACGAGGTGTTACGTACGTTAACCCGCTTTCGTTACGTACGTAACGATGTGAGTGAATCGTTCCAGCGAGTTCCTTACGTACGTTAAGTATTTTGCCATAACGTACGTAAAGCCTCTTACGTACGTAAACCGTAAGGCATAACGTACGTAAGGGCAATCTGAGTTTATAAAAGAACATTTTGCCTTTCATTTCTTCCGTCCCAAAAATCATTCTTCTTCCTTGTACACTACTCTCCACCATCATTGAACCAATTCTAACCTCCCAATTCAAGTGTTATCCTATTAGAGTACGATAATCAAGCTTCGGGGAAGGTCTTGAAGGTGTTATCCTCTCGTTCTACTTCGTCCACCGTCGTTCTTCATCATCTTTTGTCAGTAAAGGTAAGTTTACCCAACTTTGAACTCATTTCAGTATTGTTTAGTAAGTTTTAGTAAACCTCGGATGCCTTGGGTAGCTTAGAACCCTCAGTAATAATCGAACCGGTATATAACTATCGCAATTGTTAATCGATATCCGTCAAAGCTAGAAATTGGAATGAATAATGGTAGAACTCATAATCATATTACTAATCACCAACTTCTCGGAATCATCTTGAAGGATTTCATGTATAACCGTATTATCATGTTGAATAAAACCGTTAATGAATCCTTGATGAAGTTACCAACAATTTCTAGCCAAATAGATACCGAAACATGTTAAGATGATGGATTAATCGTTCTAGACTTGCATATTAAGACAACGATGAAATCTTGGTGATTGTTGGTTATCATTAACTAGGAATGTTGTGTTAGAACAATATTGTTTAACGGAAAGATAACATATAAAGAATGTTGCCGAACCTAAGAAATTAATGGCACGCATTATGGATAAAAATGGAGAAATTCGATTCCGACATCATAAGCAACTAGGATAGGGTTCTAACAGGCGGGAGGGGGAGGAACGTCGTTGATCATCATTATTATCATAAGATGTTAATCGACAAACATGTAATAGGTCGGATTTCCAAGTGCGATCGTTCAAGCCGTTGCCTTGTCAAGAAATAACTCGCGTCGGATTTGAGGCAAGTGAATCTTGCTCAGACTTTACGTCTTATAATTTTAGACATAGTAAATGTTACTATTGTGGAATGGTGCTCTTATGATTATCTTGTCCGGAGTATTCCCGAGTAGATACTACCGTGACCCTTGGCCGCGGCCTTGGGAGTTTTCTTGTTGGATCGTGTTGCGGGATAAAACCTGAATGGTACCCACGTCCGGAGTAGTCCTGTGTAGATACTTCCGTGACCCTTGGTTGCGACCTTGGGAGTTTATGTGCTGATAAGAGGAATAACATGGAACATTCGGTGACAACTTTATTCCTTGAGATTATTAGATTTTACCTTTGAGTTTGGTTTGGATTGTTTCTGACCTAGGTTACTGGCACGACATGTCGTGCCAAGTAAATTTGTTGAATTTGTGCAGGACACCCCCGAAGGTTACGGCCAGGCGTGATGGAAGAAGGTCTGTTAGATTGAACGAACATCACCAATGGCACGTCGAGGAGCTAGAAGAAACGTAAATGACGCACAAGGTTCCGCTATGAACCAGCAGGAAGACAGAAACACCGGAGAAACTAATCTGACCGGAAATCAACCACCACCTGTTAATCAGAACGAACAGGAAGCGGAAAACCAGAACAACGGGGGATTTGATCCAGCCTTCGTTCAGACTCTCGCCCAGGCCATTGCTATGGGAATCGCTCAGTCAACCGGCGTAACAAGTACTACCATTAACATAGAGGAGAACACCGTAAAGGACCGTTGGTGGGAGAAATGTCAAGGCCAGACCGCCATTATTCGACGGGTCGTGGATAAGCACGTGGACGATTGGATCTCGGAAATGGAGATCGCCTTCGAGGTGATAGCCGCCAGAAACCGAAAAGTGCCACTGGGATCAACCACCGTGACACCGCACTCGATGGTGGAGGACCTATAAGCCGAGAGGACGTAATAGTCGGATGGCCCGAGTTTTCCAAACTATTGAGAGACGAGTACTGTCCCCGATCGGTTCAAACCGCACGAGCGGAGTTTCTTCAGCAGGCCTCGGGAATTTGCCAAGATAAGAAATCATTCGGGCATACAGACCGAGCTAAGCTATGTCGCATGATGGTTCCGTCCAAGACCGAATTTGTCACCATGCTCAACGGTTGCCGGAGGATGTTCAACGCTACGCGGCGGGGTTTCATTGCACCACGTTGAGGGCATATGAGGACGTAGTCACGGATACGCGATGCGGTTGTCAGTTCGGATGCCGGGCACAACCAAAAGAAGCAGAAGACCGCAAATCAGTCCGGGAGCACCAGCAGAGTGAATTTGGGAATTGGGTTCCCCTCCAAATCAGCAGCTTCGTCCCAACAGAAAGGAAAATCTAACGGGCCTTCTCGCCGTAGCTGTTTCAATTGTGGCATAGCAGGGCATACCATGAGTCAGTGTCGTAAAGCATCGACAAAGTGCTTTTCATGCGGAAGGGGTGGGCACATGCCACTCACACAATTAGAGGCCGAGAGCACTTCAGCACAAAAGGGTCCCTCACTCTACTTTCAGCAGTAGCATCTCATGATGATCGATGAGCGTATTACTGGTGCTATATTCTTCAGGAGGGCACGTCACAATTGTCGGTTGCTAATATTCCTGTAGTGAATGAATTTCCGGACTTATTCCCCGACGAACTACCTGGATTGCCACCACCGAGGGAGGTCGATCTCTCAATCGAACTTGAGCCAGGAACGGCGCCTATCTCCAAGGCACCATATAGGATGGCACCAGCCGAAATGAAGGAACTAAAGTCACAACTCGAAGAATTGCTAAGGAAGGGGCTCATTCGTCCAAGTACTTCGCCGTGGGGTGCGCCAGTTCTTTTTGTGAAGAAAAAGGACCGCTCTCTGCGCCTGTGTATCGATTACAGGGAACTTAATAAGGTCACTATTGAGAACCGTTACCCACTTCCAAGGATTGATGATTTACTGGACCAACTGCAAGGGGCGACTGTGTTTTCAAAGATCGACTTACGTTCGGGATATCACCAATTGAGAATTCGAGAGGAGGATATTCCTAAGACCGCATTTCGATCGAGATATGGGCACTACGAGTACATGGTGGTGTCGTTTGGCCTGACTAATGCTCCAGCTGTTTTTATGGAATTGATGAACAGGGTTCTGACAGAGTTTCTCGATAAGTGTGTGGTGGTTTTCATTGACGATATTTTAATTTATTCCCGAAGCCGATGGGAGCATGAGGAACACTTGAGACAGGTTTTGAGCGTTTTAAGGCAACATCAACTGTATGCTAAACTTTCTAAATGCGAGTTCTGGATGCCAGAGGTAACCTTTTTGGGGCATGTGATTTCAGCAGGAGGCGTTAAAGTAGACCCCCAGAAGATCGAGACAGTTACGAATTGGGAACCACCTAGAAATGTCAAAGAGGTGAGAAGTTTCCTAGGATTGGCGGGATATTATCGACGGTTCGTCGAGGCCTTCTCCTGTGTCGCTCAGCCATTAACAAATCTGCTTAGGAAGAACGCCAAGTTTGTCTGGACAACAGATTGTCAGGAGAGTTTCGACAGGCTAAAAAGGAAGCATACTACTGCCCCAATGTTGGTACTACCGCAGGGTACGGAGGGATTCGTAATATGCACCGATGCGTCTAAGCACGGGCTGGGATGTGTGTTCATGCAAAATGACAGGGTTATCGCTTACGCCTCTCGTCAACTTAAACCTTATGAGGTGAACTACCCGACACATTACTTGGAACTAGCTGCAGTGGTCCACGCTCTCAAGATTTGGAGACATTACCTATATGGGGTTACCTGTAAGATCTTTACGGACCACAAGAGTTTAAAGTATATTTTCACGCAGAAAGAGTTAAATATGAGACAGAGGCGTTGGCTAGAGTTAATCAAGGATTACGATGTAGAGATTCTATATCACCCTAGGAAGGCCAACGTCAGAGCAGCACGACCGAGTCGAAACCGCACAGAGGTGACACTATCTCGGTTTGACAAGACAGTGGAGTTGCGGCAAGATCTCGGGAGAAATGACATTGAAGTGTGGGTACAACACCGCTGTGACACAGTTGTGCTCGATTGATATTCGCTCGTCTCGCTAGACGAGATACGCCTAGCAGATGGAGGATCCAGACCGTGCGATCGGCGCAAAGGCCGAATGGGGAGTTATTTCGGACTACGGGATCCAAGGGGGCTTAGTTAGATTCAAGAACAGATTTGCATTCCACCTAAAGACGAGCTTAAGCAAACTATACTCAAGGAAGCTCATTCTACTCCCTATTTGGTACATCCCAGGGCGAGCAAAATGTACAAAGACCTGCGAAAGAGTTTCGTGGAAGAATATGAAGCAAGAGGTAGCAAGGTTTGTCGCTCGATGTATGATATGTCAACAGTGAAGATTGAACACCGTAGACCGGCCGGAATCATGCATCCCTTACCCATTCCGAATGGAAATGGGAGAGCATATCAATGGACTTTGTCACCAAGTTACCGGTGACACGGGGGGAAAGGACACGATATGGGTTATTGTAGACCGATCGACAAAGTCGGCACACTTCATTCCAATTCAGAGGCCATCGGAACAAAACAACTGGCTACCATTTTTGTTCGGGAAATCGTAAGGTTACATGGCGTCCCCTCGGGGATTATTTCGGATAGAGACACTAGATATGTGTCCCGCTTCGAAGGTCATCCACTGTGCCATGGGTACTGACCGCATTTCAAGATCGCCTATCATCCTCAAACGGATGGACAAATGTAACGCACCATACTGCACTCGGAAGATATGTTGAGAGCATGTGTACTCGATTGGGGCAAGGACTGGGCTAAACACCTCTGCTTAGCGGAATTTTCGTACAACAACAGCTGGCATGCAAGCATAGACATGGCCCCCTTTGAGGCCTTGTATTGTAGAAGGTGCAAGTCTCCCCTATGTTGGGACGATGCATCCGATGTCATCGCCACCGAGTTGGATCTAATCTAGGAATCTATTAAGAAGATATCCATTGTTCGAAAACACATGTTGGCAGCGCAGAGTCGCCAAAAGTCTTATGCTACGGACCGGAAGCGACCGTTGGAATTCATGGTTGGGGATCATGTTTGGGTTAAAGTATCGCCAATGCGGGGCATTCGACGCTTCGGCCAGAAGGGCAAGCTAAGCCCGAGATTTATTGGCCCATTCGAAATATTGGACCGAGTCGGTAGACTCGCTTATCGGCTAGCATTACCACCATCGTTAGACGGAGTGCATAATCTCTTCCACGTCTCCCAGCTGAGAAAGTACGTGTACGATCCTAGCCACAAGATCAACTTCGAGGAAGTAGAGATTTCCAATGACGCTACCTTTAGGGAAGTTCCAACATCGATTTTGGATCGACGCGTAAAGACACTAAGGAACAAGAACATACCCCTTGTTAAAGTTCAGTGGTCGCACCACGGTACGGAAGAAGCGACTTGGGAGACCGAGGCGAGCATGAGAGAGAATCATCCCGAGTTATTTTCTTAGTTTCGGGACGAAAATACTTTTAAGGGGGGTGGTATGTAATACCACCAGTATTACATGCTTTTTCGCTTTGGACGCTCACGTCCATTTCTCCTGTTTGATAAATAAATGTACTCCATTGCAATAAAACATATTTTGTATAATATGGTTGTACGGTATCGCGTCTATTATTCGTGTATTGTGATGGTATGATGATTGACGAACTTTCAGTGACATACCTCGATGTCGTTAGGTAATTATCGGTGCGAATATGACGGTGGCCAACGTCTTGTTCCCCGAGAGATTTCCAGACGACATGGAGAGGGAGTCGTGTCATAAGAAATTAATGTGATAATAATTTGGCAAACAAAACTGTGCTTTACATACGTTATACTCCGACTCATTACGCACGCTATATCTGAGCCATTACGTACGTTAAATATAGGCCCTTACGTACGTAACATTGGTCTTCGGTCTTCGGACAGGAATCTTCGTCTGGTAGTATGCGTGCCGACCAACTTTCGGCGTGATTGCGACAGGCAAGTCAACGAGGTGTTACGTACGTTAACCCGCTTTCGTTACGTACGTAACGATGTGAGTGAATCGTTCCAGCGAGTTCCTTACGTACGTTAAGTATTTTGCCATAACGTACGTAAAGCCTCTTACGTACGTAAACCGTAAGGCATAACGTACGTAAGGGCAATCTGAGTTTATAAAAGAACATTTTGCCTTTCATTTCTTCCGTCCCAAAAATCATTCTTCTTCCTTGTACACTACTCTCCACCATCATTGAACCAATTCTAACCTCCCAATTCAAGTGTTATCCTATTAGAGTACGATAATCAAGCTTCGGGGAAGGTCTTGAAGGTGTTATCCTCTCGCTCTACTTCGGCCCACCGTCGTTCTTCATCATCTTTTGTCGAGAAGGTAAGTTTACCCAACTTTGAACTCATTTCAGTATTGTTTAGTAAGTTTTAGTAAACCTCGGATGCCTTGGGTAGCTTAGAACCCTCAGTAATAATCGAACCGGTATATAACTATCGCAATTGTTAATCGATATCCGTCAAAGCTAGAAATTGGAATGAATAATGGTAGAACTCATAATCATATTACTAATCACCAACTTCTCGGAATCATCTTGAAGGATTTCATGTATAACCGTATTATCATGTTGAATAAAACCGTTAATGAATCCTTGATGAAGTTACCAACAATTTCTAGCCAAATAGATACCGAAACATGTTAAGATGATGGATTAATCGTTCTAGACTTGCATATTAAGACAACGATGAAATCTTGGTGATTGTTGGTTATCATTAACTAGGAATGTTGTGTTAGAACAATATTGTTTAACGGAAAGATAACATATAAAGAATGTTGCCGAACCTAAGAAATTAATGGCACGCATTATGGATAAAAATGGAGAAATTCGATTCCGACATCATAAGCAACTAGGATAGGGTTCTAACAAAGTGAGGGGGAGGAACGTCGTTGATCATCATTATTATCATAAGATGTTAATCGACAAACATGTAATAGGTTGGATTTCCAAGTGCGATCGTTCAAGCCGTTGCCTTGTCAAGAAATAACTCGCGTCGGATTTGAGGCAAGTGAATCTTGCTCAGACTTTACGTCTTATAATTTTAGACATAGTAAATGTTACTATTGTGGAATGGTGCTCTTATGATTATCTTGTCCGGAGTATTCCCGAGTAGATACTACCGTGACCCTTGGCCGCGGCCTTGGGAGTTTTCTTGTTGGATCGTGTTGCGGGATAAAACCTGAATGGTACCCACGTCCGGAGTAGTCCTGTGTAGATACTTCCGTGACCCTTGGTTGCGACCTTGGGAGTTTATGTGCTGATAAGAGGAATAACATGGAACATTCGGTGACAACTTTATTCCTTGAGATTATTAGATTTTACCTTTGAGTTTGGTTTGGATTGTTTCTGACCTAGGTTACTGGCACGACATGTCGTGCCAAGTAAATTTGTTGAATTTGTGCAGGACACCCCCGAAGGTTACGGCCAGGCATGATCTGTGATGGAAGAAGGTCTGTTAATTTCTTAAATAAATTTGAACATTCCACGTTGTGTAATAACCGTATGTACGGACACTATTTGCTTTTGGTACTTTGGGTTGTACGAAGACTTTCTTAATTACTCCCGTATATTACCACTTTTAAATAAAATATTTTAGAAAATATTTTCAAAAACTTGCCTTGTGGGTCCCTCATGGGATCTACGGCACTGTGGCGTCCCGGTTCATTTTGGGGGCGTTACAGAAAATGGTATCAGAGCCTAAACACTCACGTGGAAAGTTTTACCAAAAATATTTTGAAAACGTTTGCCTTCAAAATCCAACACTTCTGACGACCGTAACTCCTCGAGGGATGTCAAGGTAAAATACATGTAAATTCTTAAGGATCAAGTATGATGTTTGGATTCAGTAAGAACTCAGAGAATGTTTGCATTAAACTAACCTGTTAGATTGAACGAACATCACCAATGGCACGTCGAGGAGCTAGAAGAAACGTAAATGACGCACAAGGTTCCGCTATGAACCAAAGAAGAAGACAAACACCGGAGAAACTAATGCCGGAATCAACCACCACCGTTAATCGTAACGAGCAGAAGCGGAAAACCGTAACAACGGGGATTTGATCCAGCCTTCGTTCGACTCTCGCCTGTGCCATTGCTATGGGAATCGCTCATGTCAACCGGCAACAAGTACGATCATTAACATAGAGGAGAACACTGTAAAGGACCGTTGGCCGAGAAATGTTGAAGGCCGACCGCCATTATTCGACGGGTCGTGGATAATCACGAGGACGATTGGATCTCGGAATTGGAGATCGCCGAGGTGATAGCCGCCAGGAAACCGAAAAGTGCCACTCGGGATCAACCAGCTCCGTGACACCGCAGCCCGATGGTGGAGGACCTATAAGCCAGAGGACAGAATAGTCGGATGGCCCGAGTTTTCCAAACTATTGAGAGACGAGTACTGTCCCCGATCAGTTCAAACTGCACGAGCGCGGAGTTTCTTCAGCGCAGGGCCTCAGAATTTGCCAGTACAAGAAATCATTCGGGCATACAGGACCGAGCTAAGCTATGTCGCACAGATGGTTCCGTCCGAAGACCAGCGAATTTGTCACCTTGCTCAACGGTTGCCGGAGGATGTTCAACGCTACGCGGCGGGGTTTCATTGCACCACGTTGAGGGCATATGAGGACGTAGTCACAGCATACGCCGGTACGGTTGTCAGTTCGGATGCCGGGCACAACCAAAAGAAGCAGAAGACCGCAAATCAGTCCGGGAGCACCAGCAGAGTGAATTTGGGAATTGGGTTCCCCTCCAAATCAGCAGCTTCGTCCCAACAGAAAGGAAAATCTGACGGGCCTTCTCGCCGTAGCTGTTTCAATTGTGGCATAGCAGGGCATACCATGAGTCAGTGTCGTAAAGCATCGACAAAGTGCTTTTCATGCGGAAGGGGTGGGCACATGCCACTCACACAATTAGAGGCCGAGAGCACTTCAGCACAAAAGGGTCCCTCAGTCTCCTTTCAGCAGTAGCATCTCATGATGATCGATGAGCGTATTACTGGTGCTATATTCTTCAGGAGGGCACGTCACAATTGTCGGTTGCTAATATTCCTGTAGTGAATGAATTTCCGGACTTATTCCCCGACGAACTACCTGGATTGCCACCACAGAGGGAGGTCGATCTCTCAATCGAACTTGAGCCAGGAACGACGCCTATCTCCAAGGCACCATATAGGATGGCACCAGCCGAAATGAAGGAACTAAAGTCACAACTCGAAGAATTGCTAAGGAAGGGGCTCATTCGTCCAAGTACTTCGCCGTGGGTGCGCCGATTCTTTTGTGAAGAAAAGGACCGCTCTGCGCTGTGTATCGACACGTGGAACTTAATAAGGTCACTATTAAGAACCGTTACCCACTTCCAAGGATTGATGATTTACTGGACCAACTGCAAGGGGCGACTGTGTTTTCAAAGATCGACTTACGTTCGGGATATCACCAATTGAGAATTCGAGAGGACACCAATTGAGAATTCGAGAGGAGGATATTCCTAAGACCGCATTTCGATCGAGATATGGGCACTACGAGTACATGGTGGTGTCGTTTGGCCTGACTAATGCTCCAGCTATTTTTATGGAATTGATGAACAGGGTTCTGACAGAGTTTCTCGATAAGTGTGTGGTGGTTTTCATTGACGATATTTTAATTTATTCCCGAAGCCGATGGGAGCATGAGGAACACTTGAGGCAGGTTTTGAGCGTTTTAAGGCAACATCAACTGTATGCTAAACTTTCTAAATGCGAGTTCTGGATGCCAGAGGTAACCTTTTTGGGGCATGTGATTTCAGCAGGAGGCGTTAAAGTAGACCCCCAGAAGATCGAGACAGTTACGAATTGGGAACCACCTAGAAATGTCAAAGAGGTGAGAAGTTTCCTAGGATTGGCGGGATATTATCGACGGTTCGTCGAGGCCTTCTCCTGTGTCGCTCAGCCATTAACAAATCTGCTTAGGAAGAACGCCAAGTTTGTCTGGACAACATATTTTCAGGAGAGTTTCGACAGGCTAAAAAGGAAGCTTACTACTGCCCCAGTGTTGGTACTACCGCAGGGTACGGAGGGATTCGTAATATGCACCGATGCGTCTAAGCACGGGCTGGGATGTGTGTTCATGCAAAATGACAGGGTTATCGCTTACGCCTCTCGTCAACTTAAACCTTATGAGGTGAACTACCCGACACATGACTTGGAACTAGCTGCAGTGGTCCACGCTCTTAAGATTTGGAGACATTACCTATATGGGGTTACCTGTAAGATCTTTACGGACCACAAGAGTTTAAAGTATATTTTCACGCAGAAAGAGTTAAATATGAGACAGAGGCGTTGGCTGGAGTTAATCAAGGATTACGATGTAGAGATTCTATATCACCCTGGGAAGGCCAACGTCGTAGCAGACGCACTGAGTCGGAAAACTGCACAGGAGGTGACACTATCTGGTTTGACAGTACAGCTGGAGTTGCAGCAAGATCTCAGGAGAAATGACATTGAAGTGTGGGTACAACACCGCCAGGGACAGTTGTGCTCGATTGATATTCGCTCGTCCCTGCTAGACGAGATACGCCTAGCACAGATGGAGGATCCAGAACTTCGTGCGATCGGCGCAAAGGCCGAATGGGGAGTTATTTCAGACTACAGGATCCAAGGGGGCTTAGTTAGATTCAAGAACAGGATTTGCATTCCACCTAAAGACGAGCTTAAGCAAACTATACTCAAGGAAGCTCATTCTACTCCCTATTTGGTACATCCCGGGGCGAGCAAAATGTACAAAGACCTGCGAAAGAGTTTCTGGTGGAAGAATATGAAGCAAGAGGTAGCAAGGTTTGTCGCTCGATGTATGATATGTCAACAGGTGAAGATTGAACACCGTAGACCGGCCGGAATCATGCATCCCTTACCCATTCCGGAATGGAAATGGGAGAGCATATCAATGGACTTTGTCACCAAGTTACCGGTGACAGCGGGGGGAAAGGACACGATATGGGTTATTGTAGACCGACTGACAAAGTCGGCACACTTCATTCCAATTCAGGAGGCCATCGGAACAAAACAACTGGCTACCATTTTTGTTCGGGAAATCGTAAGGTTACATGGCGTCCCCTCGGGGATTATTTCGGATAGAGACACTAGATATGTGTCCCGCTTCTGGAAGGTCATCCACTGTGCCATGGGTACTGACCGCATTTCAAGATCGCCTATCATCCTCAAACGGATGGACAAACAGAACGCACCATACAGACCCTGGAAGATATGTTGAGAGCATTTGTACTCGATTGGGGCAAGGACTGGGCTAAACACCTCTGCTTAGCGAAATTTTCGTACAACAACAGCTGGCATGCAAGCATAGGCATGGCCCCCTTTGAGGCCTTGTATGGTAGAAGGTGCAAGTCTCCCCTATGTTGGGACGATGCATCCGATGTCATCGCCACCGAGTTGGATCTAATCCAGGAATCTATTAAGAAGATATCCATTGTTCGAAAACACATGTTGGCAGCGCAGAGTCGCCAAAAGTCTTATGCTACGGACCGGCAGCGACCGTTGGAATTCATGGTTGGGGATCATGTTTGGGTTAAAGTATCGCCAATGCGGGGCATTCGACGCTTCGGCCAGAAGGGCAAGCTAAGCCCGAGATTTATTGGCCCATTCGAAATATTGGACCGAGTCGGTAGACTCGCTTATCGGCTAGCATTACCACCATCGTTAGACGGAGTGCATAATCTCTTCCACGTCTCCCAGCTGAGAAAGTACGTGTACGATCCTAGCCACAAGATCAACTTCGAGGAAGTAGAGATTTCCAATGATGCTACCTTTAGGGAAGTTCCAACATCGATTTTGGATCGACGCGTAAAGACACTAAGGAACAAGAACATACCCCTTGTTAAAGTTCAGTGGTCGCACCACGGTACGGAAGAAGCGACTTGGAAGACCGAGGCGAGCATGAGAGAGAATCATCCCGAGTTATTTTCTTAGTTTCGGGACGAAACTATTTTTAAGGGGGGTGGTATGTAATACCACCAGTATTACATGCTTTTTCGCTTTGGACGCTCACGTCCATTTCTCCTGTTTGATAAATAAATGTACTCCATTGCAATAAAACATATTTTGTATAATATGGTTGTACGGTATCGCGTCTATTATTCGTGTATTGTGATGGTATGATGATTGACGAACTTTCAGTGACATACCTCGATGTCGTTAGGTAATTATCGGTGCGAATATGACGGTGGCCAACGTCTTGTTCCCCGAGAGATTTCCAGACGACATGGAGAGGGAGTCGTGTCATAAGAAATTAATGTGATAATAATTTGGCAAACAAAACTGTCCTTTACGTACGTTATACTCCGACTCATTACGCACGCTATATCTGAGCCATTACGTACGTTAAATATCGGCCCTTACGTACGTAACATCGGTCTTCGGTCTTCGGACAGGAATCTTCGTCTGGTAGTATGCGTGCCGACCAACTTTCGGCGTGATTGCGACAGGCAAGTCAACGAGGTGTTACGTACGTTAACCCGCTTTCGTTACGTACGTAACGATGTGAGTGAATCGTTCCAGCGAGTTCCTTACGTACGTTAAGTATTTTGCCATAACGTACGTAAAGCCTCTTACGTACGTAAACCGTAAGGCATAACGTACGTAAGGGCAATCTGAGTTTATAAAAGAACACTTTGCCTTTCATTTCTTCCGTCCCAAAAATCATTCTTCTTCCTTGTACACTACTCTCCACCATCATTGAACCAATTCTAACCTCCCAATTCAAGTGTTATCCTATTAGAGTACGATAATCAAGCTTCGGGGAAGGTCTTGAAGGTGTTATCCTCTCGTTCTACTTCGTCCACCGTCGTTCTTCATCATCTTTTGTCAGTAAAGGTAAGTTTACCCAACTTTGAACTCATTTCAGTATTGTTTAGTAAGTTTTAGTAAACCTCGGATGCCTTGGGTAGCTTAGAACCCTCAGTAATAATCGAATCGGTATATAACTATCGCAATTGTTAATCGATATCCATCAAAGCTAGAAATTGGAATGAATAATGGTAGAACTCATAATCATATTACTAATCACCAACTTCTCGGAATCATCTTGAAGGATTTCATGTATAACCGTATTATCATGTTGAATAAAGCATTAATGAATCCTTGATGAAGTTACCAACAATTTCTAGCCGAATAGAATCTTGAAACATGTTAAGATGATGGATTAATCGTTCTAGACTTGCATATTAAGACAACGATGAAATCTTGGTGATTGTTGGTTATCATTAACTAGGAATGTTGTGTTAGAACAATATTGTTTAACGGAAAGATAACATATAAAGAATGTTGCCGAACCTAAGAAATTAATGGCACGCATTATGGATAAAAATGGAGAAATTCGATTCAGACATCATAAGCATCTAGGATAGGTTTCTAAGAGGCGTGAGGGTTAGGAACGTCGTTGATCATCATTATTATCATAAGATGTTAATCGACAAACATGTAATAGGTCGGATTTTCAAGTGCGATCGTTCAAGCCGTTGCCTTGTCAAGAAATAACTCGCGTCGGATTTGAGGCAAGTGAATCTTGCTCAGACTTTACGTCTTATAATTTTAGACATAGTAAATGTTACTATTGTGGAATGGTGCTCTTATGATTATCTTGTCCGGAGTATTCCCGAGTAGATACTACCGTGACCCTTGGCCGCGGCCTTGGGAGTTTTCTTGTTGGACCGTGTTGCGGGATAAAACCTGAATGGTACCCACGTCCGGAGTAGTCCTGTGTAGATACTTCCGTGACCCTTAGTTGCGACCTTGGGAGTTTATGTGCGGATAAGAGGAATAACATGGAACATTCGGTGACAACTTTATTCCTTGAAATTATTAGATTTTACCTTTGAGTTTGGTTTGGATTGTTTCTGACCTAGGTTACTGGCACGACATGTCGTGCCAGGTAAATTTGTTGAATTTGTGCAGGACACCCCCGAAGGTTACGGCCAGGCATGAGCTGTGTTGGAAGAAGGCCTGTTAATTTCTTAAATAAATTTGAACATTCCACGTTGTGTAATAACCGTATGTACGGACACTATTTGCTTTTGGTACTTTGGGTTGTACGGAGACTTTTTTAATTACTCCCGTATATTACCACTTTTAAATAAAATATTTTAGAAAATATTTTCAAAAACTTACCTTGTGGGTCCCTCATGGGATCTACGGCACTGTGGCGTCCCGGTTCATTTTGGGGGCGTTACAACATGAGAAACTTCCCAGGGGGTCACCCATCCAATAACTACTCGAGGCCAAGCACGCTTAACTTTGGAGTTTCTATGAGATGGCTACCAGAAAAGAAGATGCATCTTATTGGTATGAGTAGTCCAAATCTATTCATTTAACCACTTTCTAGTGTAGATCTCACAGGTCGAATCGCAAGCCGCGCCTCGCGCATTTTTTAAGCCCATGCAGGCAGGATGCTGGACCGAATCCCAACAGTATGTACGGTAGTTGTGATTGTGGCTCACATCTTCCTCTGATTTTACGTTCAAAAATGGCTTAAATGCCTTCTATGAGTCGGGGAGAATCTTCCCATCCAATTTTCTTACAAATTGGCAAACATGGCTTTTAACGTCAGATTCCCAAGATGTTGTTCATATTCTGGTTTTGAATTTATTCCACAAACATCGAATCCCATAATGTATGAGTTTACTAGGATGCATGTCAAGAGAAATTTTGATATCATCTAAATTCTACTTATTCATACCATCCTTGATGAACTGAATTTTATCTTCTCTGTTTGTGGAAGGAATTCCTAAAGATCGACATCTTGAATCACAGTTCCACCTAGCACATTTGTAGCAAACGACTATTTTCTTTGCTCGTCGTTTCTTGGCATATGAATTTTCTCCAAGCCCTGGTAAAAATCTAGTTGGTGTTTCCATGAATTCACCTGCTATTCTCACTTTAGCTTCAATAATGAATCGAATATCAAAAGGTATGCCGTTATACATAAGCAACCTCATCCTTTCAATTCTGGTTTGGTAAACTTTGAAAATGACTTTTTTGCTAAGAAAGGGAAATCTTTTTTTCAATTATTTTCAAAGTTTGTTCCATAATTAAAAATAATAAAAAAATAAAAAATATCTACAAAATCAGTTGTTGTGGGAAACTGAAAAATCCGACTTTAATAGCCACGGAGTACCATTATCCGCCACTTGACCGGACAAACACAATGGAGTATTAATCCACAATATCGGGGTCCTTAAGAAGAACCTCTTCTACCTCAAAAGATTTTAATTCCAAATATGGTTTTAACCGTTAATCATTTACTTTAAAAATATTACTATTTTTTAGATTTTCAATTTATACAGCTCCGTGAGGATATACCGTACCAATAATAAATGGAACAGACCATCGTGAACGCAACTTGCCTGGAAATAATAACAAACAAGAGTTAAAAAAGGGTTTTTTTACTAGGAGAAAAAGTTTTTCTCAAAATGTGTTTATCATGAAAAAATTTTATTTTGTCCTTATATTTCCTTGCACAATCGTAAGCATCATTTCTGATTTCTTCCAATTCATTTAGTTGAAGTTTTTTATGAATTTCAGCTAAGTCTAATGAAAAATTTAATCGTTTTATGGCACAGTATGCTTTATGTTCTAATTCAACAGGCAAATGACATGGTTTTCCAAAGACAAGCCTAAATGGAGACATTCCGATGGGAGTTTTAAAAGCAGTACGGTAAGCCCACAATACATCATTCAATCGCAAAGACCAATCTTTCCTTGTCGGATTAATAGTTTTTTTCCAGAATATGTTTAATTTCTCTATTTGAAATTTCAACTTGTCCACTTGTTTGAGGGTGATAAGGAGTAGCAACTTTATGTGTAACACCATATTTTTTAAATAGATGATTCAAAAATTGATTACAAAAATGTTTTCCTCCATCACTTATAATTGCTCGTGGTGTTCTAAATCTGGAAAAAATATTTTATATCAAAAAATTTACCACGACTTTGTGGTCATTTATTTTGCAAGCAATTGCTTCTACCCGTTTTGAAACATCGATGTAAAGATTGCCAAAAGATATTGGAAAAGGTCCCATAAAATCGATTCCCCAAACATCAAATATTTCAATAATTAAAATTGGGTTTAAAGGCATCATAGTTTTAAAAATTTGACCTAATCTTTGACATCTATCACATGTATTGCAATATGAATGTGTATATTTGAAAAGTGTTGGCCAATAAAAACTACATTGCAGAATTTTAGCAGTTGTTTTCTTTGAACTAAAATGTCCTCCACATGCATGATCATGAAAAAGGCAGTGATATTTTGTTGTTCATGTTCAGGCACACATCTTCTAATGAATTGATCAGGATAATATTTGAACAAATATGGATCATGTAATATCTGCAAATTTTCGATTTTCGGTAAATTTCTTTTTTCGGCCGAAGTCCATTTTGACGACTCGCTTTTGACCGTTTCGTCATTCGGAGAATATTTAATTCTGCACTTTTTGTCATCCGAGTTCGTTTCGGTGCTGCTTTGTTGAGTTCCGTGCTTGTTAGCGACTTTTCCGCGCTTGAGTTCGGTTTTTGCGAATCTCGTTCGAAACTGTCGTTTGGGGTTTTTCGTAAGTTCATTTAACGTTGTTATACGTGTTGTGAGCTTCGGTTTGATTATTCGTTGTCGTATGGTGATTTTCGGGCATTTGGGCCATTTTCGTAATTTCCCAAAGTTTGGGGTAATTACCTTCCGTTGTCGAATTTCGAGCCTTCGGGTGGTCGGAATCGTGTGTTCTACTAGCTCTTAGATTCGTCTTTGTGAGTTGGAATCATGGATTAACATCATCTTCCACCCGGATCGAAGGTAAGAACACCTAAACTTTTGGTTTTTGGATGTTCTTGGGGTTTCTTGGTGTTTTGGCCGATTTTCTTTGTTTTGATTCAGATTGCTGATGAAACTTGATTGTAAACTCGTAATCATTCAATACCCTTGAAGTTTTGTGGAACGGATTTGAGTATTTCTTTGAATAATCGATTGAATTGGACTACGCCTTCAAAGTGTCCGATAAAATGCTTCAATGGGTAGAACTTGGGAAGTTCCATATGTTTTCGTAGAATTGTGATTGAATTGATATCGTTGTGACTTAGGAACGAATTCTTGTGAAGAACTCGAGTCGGAACCCTTTCGTTCGTTGTCTTCTTCGGGGTCCGAGCTTCCCGGTCGAACCGTGTTCTTCGAAGCGTTTGGTAGCGGTTATTAAGGCAAGTATCTCATTATACGACTTGTATCTTGTGACTAGTAATTACGTATGATATGTATAACGATTTTGCTTGCCTCCTTAAATATGTTCCGTTTGAGTTGGTTGTGTTTTCCGAAATTTGAAGGCTTTGTGATAATAGTGATATATTGGTATACGTGTTAGGCGTTGTGCCATTTGTGCAGGATTGCGATGTACATATGAGATGGTTGTACACGTGTTTCTTCAATGTATTGTGTACCGAATGTGTGTTGTGTTGGTTAAGAGTCGTTGTGATGATCATGATGTTTGTATTGTTTTGGTTTACTTGCTTGATGGTACATTCGGCGTAATGTGGAATGACTTGACATTTAATGATTATGAATTGTGTCGAGTCGATGTGCGTGTGATCCAGGTAGGGTCTGACGAGGCCTCTGGAGTCCGGTACATGACGTGTACGGACAAGGTGTGTGATCCAGGTAGGGTCTGACGAGACCTCTGGAGTTCGGTACATGATGTGTACGAACGATGCTGTAGCCGGGTAGGGTCCGTTGAGACCTCCGGAGTTCGGTACATGATGTGTACGAACAGTGTGTGTTGTAGCCGGGTAAGGTCCGTCGAGGCCTCCGGAGTTCGGTACATGATGTGTACGAACAGTGTGTGTTGTAGTCGGGTAAGGTCCATCGAGGCCTCCGGAGTTCGGTACATGATGTGTACGAACAATGTGTGTAGTCCGGGTAAGGTCCGTCGAGGCCTCCGGAGTTCGGTACATGATGTGTACGAACAGTGATCGTGTAGCAGTGATTGTTCGGGTAACATTTTAAATATGGATCTCGGACGCATAATGATATATTATTTAGTATGCTTTGAAACGAGAATCGGGCTAAGGCCCTATTGTTTACGAAAAGGTTTTGTAAATTGAGACTCGAGGTCCAAAAGATTTTCTGTTTTAAAAATCCCCGAGATGATGTGTTCCTTTTCAAATATCTCTTACTTGAGTTCGAAATCCTAAAACTTCTCGGGAACATTTTGATAATGGATTTCCGTATTAAATTCGTAGTTGCTATTTGCTTGTTACATTTCGTATGGTTTGATACTTGCACTAGTAAAACAGTGGTATTTTACTAACCCCCGAGTAATCGGGGGGTGGATGTCTGTTTTGCGTCCAGGTACATGCAGATTCGGAGGCGATCAGGATTGGCACAAGAGGATGACGAGCTGCGATACTAATCATGAGTCGAGAGTTATTTTGATTTTTGTTGTGTTGTCAGAGTTGATTTCAGTCTTCCGCTGTATTGTATTTCGACCCCTGTGTGGGTAATGTTATTTAAGTCAGTTTTATCGATTGGGTTGTGTGACCTCATCGGTCTGTGTATTCACGTGTAAGTGACCATATCGGTCTGTATCATTTTATTGTTTGACCCTGGTCGGGCAAGCACTTGGTTGTTTATGGATGCTTAGCCTGGTAGATCCTTGTGGAAAGGGTCTACGGCGTGTAATATTCCCATACGGTTTTGGGGGTGTTACAATTATGGTATCGGAGCTTAGGTTGCGGAAACCTAGGCTGTCGGGTCGAGTCAAGTCGTGATTTGTCGAGTAATGTGTTGTCTTGTCGTTTGAGTCATCAGGTGACAAGTTGAGTTGTGCGTAGTCACAACGTGTCGGTTATGTTGTCGGACGAGATTAGTATCGTGGGCGACCGTCACCTCCGTGCGACCTGTGGATGTAAGTCTCCTCTTTTATGCGAAGTACCTGTGTATCTCGATTTTATCTTAGTGAGTTAATTGCGGTGCATGATTTTCTTTACACAGTATTGTGTAATATAATTGTGTTGAGTACTTGTGGCATATAGTATGTGTATAGAACTGGGCACATTATTGTTTTATCTTTGAACCACCGGGTGGTGTGGTATGGTGTGGAAGTTGTAAACCTTGATGGATTTCGAAAAGGTATCGGCGACTGAGTTTTATTTTGAAAATCGATTCCCTTAACCGAGCTTTGACATTATGGCCTTGATCGTTTTGGCGAAATTCTTATGACGGTATTTAGTATTTTGTAAATGGCTTTTGTGAGTTTTTGAAATATTACCGTCATCGGCCTTTTTGGCGTTTTTGTAAATAGTTTTTATCCTGGTGGGTTCCGGCGCGGGACCCACAACGCTATAATGTTCCGTGTAATTACCTGAGATTTTTGGGCATTCTAGCCCATTGAATTATCTTTGAAAACCTTGAGTATCTTAGAAAATTCAATTTCGAGACGTACGTTTAAAATGAATTGTTTTCTCATGGTACTTCCAAGGTGCCACGATATGTTTCCGAATTCTTCTACCTCGAGGACCAAAATGTTTTGAGATATTTTTCAATGTTTTATAAACACTTTTACTTAGACCCGAGGGTCGAATATTCTGAAAGGTTTCCACTAAGAGAAAGTGTCCTCATTTTTCTCAAATGCGAAATGGTTTTCCAAAGTCTCGATAACGATGTTTCACGTTTGTATTTTTTTGAAAGGTGATACTCAAGATCAACCGGTGTTTTTCTAAATTATTTTCAAAAGGAGGTTTTCGTTTTTAAAAACCTATCCATTCCCGTTTGAGGGCTGGGTATGTATGTATGATGTTCACGTTGTCGTTATGATGTTTTCTCCCGAGTATGATCGAATTGGTGCCATGAACGTCGAGGCGTTGCCACGCATTTGCTGTACTAGCCCTCTGTGAGAGGTGTGAACCGGTGTTTACTGTTTATCGCCTCGTGGCGATTTGCGTGTTGTCGCATGAGTGTGAGATGTTGAAGCTTGGGTTTGTACGTTTGTGTACATGTGTGATTGTTTCATAATGTTTGTAATTATGTGCTGATTATCATTCGGGCCGTTGATGTCGCCGAACGATACTGTCGTTGTTGTAGTGTTTGTGTGTGTATTACTTTACGATGGTAATCGTTGTATATGATATGTGTTATGATTCTTTATTATGCTGAGTTGGCATCTCCGGTATGTTGTTTTGCGGTGTTATGTTCCATTGTATCTAGCATCTGTATTTTCGATATGCCGAGCCGAGGCATTTCGAACGTATTGTGCCGGGGGCATGTACGTGCCAATTGTCCTTCTCGTCGATGCGCTTTTCAAGTGTGGACCCGAGAGACACAGGATCCGGCTTTGCGAGTTGGGTTCCGAGTCTTTCGGGGCGCGAACTTCAGTAAAGATATGAGGATCGGATCTGAGTGGCCCATGGGAGATATTTCTGTTGTTTGCTTTTTGTGTTGTCACCTTACTCCAGTTGTTGTGAGTTGCGGGAACGACATTTCTTTTATAAGAGGTCGAATGTAATGCCTGTATCGTTTTGACTTCTGCATTTCCTATTTCTCAGGTCTATCGACTCGTCGTGTTCGTTGATACTTTATGAACTTGTTCTGTATTTCGGTTTCATCGTTCGAACGAACTGTGATCTTGTTGTGGGTCGATCTGGTTATCGATGTGACTTTTTGGGTTCAGTTCGATTCTTGTGAACCTTGTTCGGGAGTGACCTCATCTGGTTCTATTAGTTCTTTTATTCGAAGTGGATCGGATTTGGAACTCTTGTGTTTTCGACTCTGTCGACTCATTATGTTCGTTGACATTTCTGAGCTTGTCCTGCCCCTTGCTTTTGTTGATCGAACGAGGGTGGTATTGTTTTGGAATAACTCATTTGTCGTTGTGACTTTTCAATCGCTATTCCCTTTCCTGTGGATCTTATGGGAATGCACGTCTTGTTGTTCTCACCAGATCATCCTGGGAGTTG
Organism: Orobanche coerulescens; assembly: GCA_033398695.1. Lineage (NCBI taxonomy): Eukaryota > Viridiplantae > Streptophyta > Magnoliopsida > Lamiales > Orobanchaceae > Orobanche > Orobanche coerulescens. The sequence goes on along the minus strand of CM065811.1, from coordinate 89,755,703 downwards.
TTGTTTGAATTTTCTTATCCTTCGTGTTTCGAACATGATTGTTCGATTTTTGTTGTCTCGATCGTTGTGGTTCGATCGTTTGTTTGTTCGGTTTTGTTCTCGTTTCGTGATTGTTGAGCATTCAGGCTCCTTCCTAATTTCCTTAAGTTCGGGAAATTAGTCTCGTTTTCGATCTTCCAACCCTTGGGCGGTGGGATTCCGTATTTGTTCAGCGGTTGGCTCGTGTTTTGATTGATGTACCGTTGGGTTGGTCAATCATATTGATTTTCGTTCGTTGTGTTTTGTGATTGACGGATAATTGACTTGGCTATATTATCCGTTTGATGACACTTGTCATTTGTTGGTTTTATTATATCCCTAACGGCGACGTTGTGTTGGTCGCCGTGGAGCGTGTTTTCACGCCGTATATTCCTTTGCGTTGTTTGTAACATTTCGCCGTTGGGCGTTAGTTACGCATTCTTGTGTATCTTGTTGAGTTTTTCCTGGCGGAATATTTCTTCCCCCTACTTGTTTTAAGTTTTGGGACGAAACTTCTTTTAAGGAGGGTAGAATGTAATATCTGCAAATTTTCGATTTTCGGTAAATTTCTTTTTTCGGCCGAAGTCCGTTTTGACGACTCGCTTTTGACCGTTTCGTCATTCGGAGAATATTTAATTCTGCACTTTTTGTCATCCGAGTTCGTTTCGGTGCTGCTTTGTTGAATTCCGTGCTTGTTAGCGACTTTTCCGCGCTTGAGTTCGGTTCTTGCGAATCTCGTTCGAAACTGTCGTTTGGGGTTTTTCGTAAGTTCATTTAACTTTGTTATACGTGTTGTGAGCTTCGGTTTGATTATTCGTTGTCGTATGGTGATTTTCGGGCATTTGGGCCATTTTCGTAATTTCCCAAAGTTTGGGGTAATTACCTTCCGTTGTCGAATTTCGAGCCTTCGGGTGGTCGGAATCGTGTGTTCTACTAGCTCTTAGATTCGTCTTTGTGAGTACTTCGTAACCGTATCTTCGGTTCGTATTCAGGTTCGGGTTTCGGTGTCGTTTTGTTGAATTCAGGATTACTAAACGACTTTTCTAAGTATGAGTTCGACTTTGTTAGATCACCATTAATTTTTGGTAACTCCAAAAATTCTGAATCTTTTCAATATTATAGAGCATCGAGTTAGCTTTCCAATGGTTCAAACGGTGAGTCAATCGGAGTCCGGACGAGAGAGTTATGGTCGTTTTAGCTCACCCGCTCGTTATTGGCCGATCACTGCCGGCCGAACTCGGCCGTGTCGTCACACGGCCCGTGCCGTTTGTCCGGATAAGCCGAAGTCTCGCCTCGGGACCCGACCGTGTCGTGCAGCACGGCCGAGCCGAACTCTTCGGATAAGCCGGAACCGATCGCTTGCAGGCCCGACCGTGTTCCTGGACACGGCCGAGTCAATGCCGAGCGCCGCGACAGTCACTATCGGAAGGCGCGACCGTGTCTAGCAGACACGGCCGAGTCCTCGCCGGCAGTCGGCTATTTAAGGCCTGACCGAGTCATATCCGCATTTTCCACTTTTCTTCGTTCCTTCCGCGATTTTTCACCATATATCGATGGTTTTGAGTAGAATCAACTTATATAAACATGTTTTGGAAGTTGGAATCATGGATTAACATCATCTTCCACCGGATCAAGGTAAGAACACCTAAACTTTTGGTTTTTGGATGTTCTTGGGGTTTCTTGGTGTTTTGGCCGATTTTCTTTGTTTTGATTCAGATTGCTGATGAAACTTGATTGTAAACTCGTAATCATTCAATACCCTTGAAGTTTTGTGGAACGGATTTGAGTATTTCTTTGAATAATCGATTGAATTGGACTACGCCTTCAAAGTGTCCGATAAAATGCTTCAATGGGTAGAACTTGGGAAGTTCCATATGTTTTCGTAGAATTGTGATTGAATTGATATCGTTGTGACTTAGGAACGAATTCTTGTGAAGAACTCGAGTCGGAACCCTTTCGTTCGTTGTCTTCTTCGGGGTCCGAGCTTCCCGGTCGAACCGTGTTCTTCGGAGCGTTTGATAGCGGTTATTAAGGCAAGTATCTCATTATACGACTTGTATCTTGTGACTAGTAATTACGTATGATATGTATAACGATTTTGCTTGCCTCCGTAAATATGTTCCGTTTGAGTTGGTTGTGTTTTCCGAAATTTGAAGGCTTTGTGATAATAGTGATATATTGGTATACGTGTTAGGCGTTGTGCCATTTGTGCATGATTGTGATGTACATATGAGATGGTTGTACACGTGTTTCTTCAATGTATTGTGTACCGAATGTGTGTTGTGTTGGTTAAGAGTCGTTGTGATGATCATGATGTTTGTGTTGTTTTGGTTTACTTGCTTGATGGTACATTCGGCGTAATGTGGAATGACTTGACATTTAATGATTATGAATTGTGTCGAGTCGATGTGCGTGTGATCCAGGTAGGGTCTGACGAGGCCTCTGGAGTTCGGTACATGATGTGTACGAACAAAGTGTGTGAACCAGGTAGGGTCTGACGAGGCCTCTGGAGTCCGGTACATGACGTGTACGGACAAGGTGTGTGATCCAGGGAGGGTCTGACGAGACCTCTGGAGTTCGGTACATGATGTGTACGAACGATGCTGTAGCCGGGTAGGGTCCGTTGAGACCTCCGGAGTTCGGTACATGATGTGTACGAACAGTGTGTGTTGTAGCCGGGTAAGGTCCGTCGAGGCCTCCGGGGTTCGGTACATGATGTGTACGAACAGTGTGTGTTGTAGCCGGGTAAGGTCCGTCGAGGCCTCCGGAGTTCGGTACATGATGTGTACGAACAATGTGTGTAGTCCAGGTAAGGTCCGTCGAGGCCTCCGGAGTTCGGTACATGATGTGTACGAATAGTGATCGTGTAGCCGTGATTGTTCGGGTAACATTTTAAATATGGATCTCGGACGCATAATGATATATTATTTAGTATGCTTTGAAACGAGAATCGGGCTAAGGCCCTATTGTTTACGAAAAGGTTTTGTAAATTGAGACTCGAGGTCCAAAAGATTTTCTGTTTTAAAAATCCCCGAGATGATGTGTTCCTTTTCAAATATCTCTTACTTGAGTTCGAAATTCTAAAACTTCTCGGGAACATTTTGATAATGGATTTCCGTATTAAATTCGTAGTTGCTATTTGCTTGTTACATTTCGTATGGTTTGATACTTGCACTAGTAAAACAGTGGAGTTTTACTAACCCCCGAGTAATCGGGGGGTGGATGTCTATTTTGCGTCCAGGTACATGCAGATTCAGGAGCGATCACGAGATTGGCACAAGAGGATGACGAGTTGCGATACTAATCATGAGTCGAGAGTTATTTTGATTTTTGTTGTGTTGTCGAGTTGATTTTGAGTCTTCCGTATTGTATTTCGACCCCTGTGTGGGTAATGTTATTTAAGTCAGTTTTATCGATTGGGTTGTGTGACCTCATCGGTCTGTGTATTCACGTGTAAGTGACCATATCGGTCTGTATCATTTTATTGTTTGACCCTGGTCGGGCAAGCACTTGGTTGTTTATGGATGCTTAGCCTGGTAGATCCTTGTGGAAAGGGTCTACGGCGTGTAATATTCCCATACGGTTTTGGGGGTGTTACAGATCATCCCAAAATAATTTTTTTTGCTTCGTTTAAAAATATTGTTTTGTCTTGATTATTCCAATGAGATGGCATGTTACTAGTGACAAGGTAATTGACAATGTCTGTATACCAAGGTATGTGAGAAACAGACATGAGTTGTTCATCAGGAAAAGTTTCATTAATGGGAGGTTCTTTATCAGTAAAATTCAGGATTAGCCTAGACAAATGATCAGCAACAACATTTTCAGAACCTTTTTTATCTCGAATTTCTAAGTCAGACTCTTGTACAATAGAATCCAACGGATCAAGCGATGTTTTGCATCTTTCTTAGAAAGAAGATATTCTAATGCAGCATGATCGGAGTAAATTATGACTTTCGAACCAATCAAGTAAGATCGAAATTTGTCTAGGGCAAAAACAACTGCAAACAATTCTTTTTCAGTTGTAGAGTAATTTAATTGGGCATCATTTAGAGTTCTGCTTGCATAATATATTACAGTTGGCAATTTATTTTCTCTTTGACCCAATACTACACCGATGGCATAGTCAGATGCATCGCACATTATTTCAAAATGAAGATTCCAGTTTGGAGATTTGATGATAGGTACAGAGCTCAACATAGATTTAAGTGTCTTAAAAGCTTTTAGACAATGATCATCAAATACGAAAGGTGTATCTTTTGGAAGTAAATTACATAATGGCCTTGAGATTGAATCGACGGTAAAAACCAGCATGGCCTAAGAATGAGAGGATTTCTTTAATCGTTCGTGGGGGTGGAAGACTGGATATTAAGTCAACTTTAGATTTGTCCACCTCAATTCCTTTTTCAGAATTCACATGTCCTAAGACAATTCCTTTTTTAACCATAAAATTACATTTTTCCCAGTTTAGGACAAGATTATTCTCCTTACACCTAACCAACACTTGGGTTAAGGGGTGTAAACATTCATCAAAACTAGATCCGAATACCGAAAAATCATCCATAAAACTTTCTAAAAACTGCTTAACCATGTCAGAGAAAATGCTCATCATACACCGCTGTAAAGTAGCAGGTGCATTACATAAACCAAATGGCATTCGTCGGTAAGAAAAAGTGCCGAAAGGACAGGTAAAAGTAGTTTTTTCTTGATCTTCAGGAGCAATGGGAATTTGATTATAGCCGGAATATCCACCAAGAAAACAATAATAACATAATCGGCTAACCTTTCTAGCATTTGATCAATAAAAGGAAGTGGAAAGTGATCTTTTCTTGTAACAGAGTTTAATTTTCTGTAATCAATATAGACTCTCCATCCAGTTTTAATTCTGGTTGGAACAAGTTCATTTTCTTCATTTGTGATTACAGTTATGCCAGATTTCTTTGGAACTATATGAACAGGACTGACCCAAGAGCTATCAGAAATAGGGTAGATGACCCCTACATCTAAGAGTTTGATTATTTCAGCTCTTACAACTTCTTTCAAATTAGGATTTAGTGTTCTTTGAAATTCTCGGGATGTTTTTGCATTTTCTTCAAGATGAATTCTATGCATGCATATAGAAGGATTAATACCTTTAATATCAGAGATGGTCCAGCCTATTGCTTCTTTATGTTCTTTAAGGACATTGATTAACTTATCTTCTCGTTCTTTATCTAAATCAGATGCTATGATGACATGCAGGGTTTCTGATGGTCTTAAAAATGCATATTTTAGAGACTCAGGTAATGGATTGAACTCTGTCATTAAATCTTCAATAGGTCTTGTTTATTCATTTGACTCTCAAGTGGTTCACTTTTAGCTTTCCATTTATCATTATCCAATAATGGTGTAGACTCTAGTAAAGAATTTACTTCATTAATTGAACTGTCAATATCAAAATCTGAGCAAAAATGAGCAAGACAGCTTTCAAAAAGATCATCATCGTCTATTTTTGGAAAGAAATAAGGATTTATACTCTTTATCATATTTACCTCACAGACATCATCATGATCATCATGTTGTTGAGAAATGTTAAACATATTTAGTTCAACAGTCATATTTCCAAAAGAAAATTTTATGATGCCTTTTCTACCGTTAATTAATGCATTTGAAGTAGCTAAAAATGGCCTTCCTAAAATGACAGTGATTTGATCTTTGGTATTCTCATTGGGTTCAGTGTCTAGGACTATAAAATCAACAGGAAAATAGAATTTATCTACTTGAATAAGAACATCCTCAACGCTTCCTCAAGGTATTTTTATAGATCTATCAGCTAGTTGGAGTATCACAGATGTTGATTTTAGCTCTCCTAATCCAGGTTGTCTATAAACAGAATATGGTAATAAATTTACACTGGCTCCTAAATCAAGCAAGGCTCGTTTAATGATGTGATCTCCAATGACACAAGATATTGTAGGACAACCAGGATCTTTATACTTAACAGTAGTTTTATTTTGGATTATTGAGCTAACATGTTCAGCTAAAAATGCCTTTCTTCGAACATTTGTTCTTCTTTTTACAGTGCAAAGATCTTTCAAGAACTTAGAATAAGCAGGCACTTGTTTAATAGCATCAAGGAATGGACTATTTATTCGAACTTGTTTCAATATTTCCAATATATCTTTGTATTGCGCACTTTTATCTTTTGGGATAAGTCTTTCAGGAAATAGAGCTTTTGGAACATAAGGCTTTTATTTTTCCTTAGCATATTTTGATTTTGAAACTTGTGGTTCATTTGATTTTTCTTCCGGATCATAGTCAGGCTTTTGTATTTCTTTTCTGCTTCTAAGGATAGTTATGGACTGAACTTCTATGTTAGAAGAGTTTACCTCATATTGTCCTTTAGGATCAGGGATGGATTGACTCGAAAATTTTCCTTTTTCTCTTTCAGTTAAAGTTGTTGCAAGTTGACCAATTTGTGTTTCAAGATTATAAATAGCCTTTGAGTTTGATTGTACAGCTTGCTGGGTTGACTGGAACATTTGTTGAGTAGATTGCATGAATTGTTGCAATGTATCTTCCAAAGATGGTTTCTATGGCACTGTAGAAGGATATTGATAAGTATTTGGATGATATTGATTATGATGAACATTTTATTGATTTGACATGTTCATTTGATGTCCTCCTTAATTTATTGGAGGCATGATATGCTTTTAGGAAAAATTTGGATGATTCCTACAATTTGGATTATAAGTTGGAGCAAATGGACTATCCGAAGATTTTCCATATGAGTGTAACACATTGACTTATTTATTAAAAATTTCCTGATTTTGTGGACCAGAGTGACAAGATTGAGATGAATGAAACGAGTCCGCATATGAAATGCAAAATTCATTTTCTGAGTTTGACGAGGTGATAGATTGCTTCAAGACTAATGCATCCACTTTTCGTACTAAATCATCTATAGTAGATTTTATTTCAACATCTTGTTTAATCTCATAAATTCCACCTTTTTTTGGGGTCGTATGCATCGATGTGGCTCTAGAGTCGAGTGAATTCTAATGTTGTGAATTTATTAACATATTTTCTAGTGCATTCCAAGATTCGTGTCTAATAAGGTGAAGAAATTTCCGCCATGCATTGATTGGATTAATTGGCGATTGTTTGGAGTTAAACCGTCATAAAAATATTTTACAAAATGCCATATTTCAAAACCATGATGGGGACACTTAAGGATTAAATTATTAAATATTTCCCAACACTCATAAAATTCTTCATTTTCTTTTTAGAAAAATTCTGATATTTTAGACTATCAGTTTTGAACATTGGAAATTTTTTTGTGAGAAATGTATTCACTAGTTGGTCCCAACTAGTAATTGTTCTTCGTTGAAGAGAATTTAGCCAGAATTTTGCTTTATGTTTGAGAGAAAATGGAAATAGTCTAAGTTTCACAGATTCATCAGAGAAATTTTGGAATCGGAAAGTAGAATAAATGTCGAGAAATTCCTTAACATGCATATAAGGATCTTCTCTTTCCAAACTGTGAAAAGATGGAAGAAGTTGAATTATTGATGGTTTAAGTTCGAAATGAGTTGCATTAGTCGTAGGTAATACTATGCAAGAAGGAGAATTAGCAGTTACTGGAGAAAAATATTCTATTAAAGTTTTTTCTTTTGCAACTTGATTATTCCAATTTTCGATTTCGTCCATTTTTGGTATCGTTTTTATTTGTTGAACTTCAATTTTAGTTAAGGACAATCTTCTTATCGTTAATCGACCTTTATTATTTCGTTGTTAAACTTGCATTCACCAATATTTCAATTTTTTTAACTTTGCATACAAACCAAATTATGATAGTCGATCGAACTTCCAGATCGCTGGAGGCATCACAACGGTCGCACTTAAAATCCAACTTTCTTCGGCATGTACAACAGAGGCCTTTTTGCCAAAATTCCGTCGGTTTTCAAAATCAGTTTGTACAATATTGATACTTAGCTTTTCTCAATTCAAATCGAACAAAGTAGTGAGTGAAAAATATACATCCCATGTTGAATCTTTTAAAGGATTTTATTGTTTTAATTATTTTTTTGAGTTTTTTATATTTCTTATTGTTTTAATAATTATAATAATAATTATTATCATAATTACTAATATTGTAGGATGTAACAGATTGCAAAGGAATAAACTTACTAATTGATCTACGGAAACAGTATCTATTTGATAAATTAAATTGTACGATGAGAAATATTCCAATTAAACTAAATGTCTAAGAATACTGTAAATAGAAAATAACAACTAAAAACACAATCTAAATTTACCACTACAAGATTTTATTTAAACTAAAGACAAGATATAAATTATTTTAAAATTTAAAAAAAAAAATCTGATTTGTTTTCATTTTTTATATTTTATATTTTTTTAAGTTTTTATATTTTTTTATATTTATTATAGTTTAATTATATTTTAGACTAATAATATTGAGCTAAATATATATATATATATAAATATATATATATATATATATATTTATTTTCACGGGAAAAAAAATTCAGATTTTTTTTAAAAAGAATAAAATTACAAACTTTTATTTTATTTACGCAAACAATAACAGTATTTTTTTATTACCAATTTTTGTTTCTGTTTTTTTTATAAATTTTCACGTTTTTAATTTTTTTACTATTTTCCCTTTTTATTCAAATATTGTAATTTTATTTTAAAAAAATAAGTTTCTGTTTTTATTAAGCTAGAAGGATTGTACTGTTGATCAAAATCAACTAAGGGAAGAAGACACTGAACCGGGACTTTTTCGACTAGAAAAATTCGGCCGAATTGTTGAAAGGGGGAGGGGTCGATTGTTATCTTTTTTTTTTCTTATGACAACTCCTTGTCCAAGACCCTTTATTTATACTACGTGAACCCTGTAATACCCGGAATTTCTACTACTGTTGTTTAATGTTATTTTATCCGAGTTATGCTATACAGCGTGGAATCTATACAGTATGGATAAAATAAATGAAGGACTGAGACATCTATATTGGTATAATTGTCGTACTTGGTCGACAATTGTATTTGAGGATATAGTGTGTTGTGTATACGTATTGGGTATATTGAATCGATGAGCAAGATCAGTGTAAATGGCTAAGTATAGAAGCCATAACGTACGTTAAGCATATGAGCTTACGTACGTTAATTCCTAAAGGTTACATACGTTAACATTAGGTCGTTACGTACGTTAAAGCATCAGGTGAGATATAGTTGGCTGATCAGAGAGGACCTTGTCAAGCGTAGCGTATGTTAAGTATAGGAGCTTACGTACGCTAAGTGTTATGTATGTTGTGTATAATGCATTACGTATAACGAGGGGAATCAGACAGGATCAGGCATGGCCGACAGGTGGGTCCCGTGGTCAGCAGCTTTCGGCGCAGAACGTGCCTGGGCGAGTCAACTAGGTATTACGTACGTTATGAAGAGCATATTACGTACGTAATATAAGTATTAACTGTAGCAAGTCAACGTACGTATTACGTACACTATGGGACAAGTGTTACGTACGTTATGAAAGATACGAAGCAAGTCAGTGAGTTCTGGAATGATGTTACGTACGCTATGAAGGACTGATAGCGTATGTAAGGAAGCATTACGTACGTTAATGTTGATTGATAACGTACGTAATGGATCTGCAGGTTATAAAATAAGGATCGGTTCCTCATTTCTTCACGAGAGAAAAACCATTTCTTCCTCCAAACTTCGTCCCCCTGTACATGAAAGTGAGATTTAACCTCTTCTGACTTCGTTATAAGCTTGGAAGCATGGATTTGAGGTTTGGATATGAAGATATTGATGATTCTTGAAGAGTTTGATTGTGTTATTCATGTTCTTGAGGTATGTTGATGAACTCTACACCTTGAATTCGGATTTTTATGCTATTATTGATGAATGATTCATATGAAGATGAGTATGGTGTTGTTGTTACGATTCTTAAGGTTATATGAATTATATGTTGAAGGAAACTGTAGCGACCACTTTTCAAAATGTCTTTTTAAAATAATTTCAAGGGAGATTAAATATCCCAAAAAAAATAATTGAATAATTACAGCGGAAACTGAAATGAGGTCATCCATTCCGCAAGTAAATAAAAATAAATTCTCAACATTTCAAACATCCATAATATTCGACATGACATTGAAGCCAAAGTTAAAACTTTAAATGAACGAAATAAACAAAAGCTGATAATTATTATCACGCCACGCCTTTGCCCGCCACGCCAGACTCCTCAACCTGAAAGGTTTCAATAATGGGGTGAGCTTTCAACTCGCTCAGTGAGGAGGGAACGCTTTGTTCAATTTAAATACATACATGTTGCCAAGTAGATATGACATGCCTGAACCTGGTGATTGCTCGAGGGCCATTAATATGCAAACTTTGTGCATACTGCCTACTACTCATTGGAGGCTACGACGTAATTAACATGCAAACTTTGAGCACATTATGCCTACTACTCATTGGAGGCTACAACGTAAATAATATGCAAACTTGAGCATATAAATATTTGGCAAGAAACACGCATATATACAAGTAACATCATGCATTAAATAAAACAAGCGTAAAATCCCTACCTCGAAATAAGATGATTATCCTTGAAAATTGAGACGCGAATGCAGTTCAAATCCTAGGCTCCAAGTCCTCGTCTCCTAGAATAACAATTAAATTTTAATATTAATATAGCATCCAAAATAAATTAATATAAATTATTGAATTTATAATTTAATTCTGCAGTACAAGAGGTCTGATTTAAAATAATAGAAACTGAATGGGGATCGTATTAAAAGGATTGGAAAATTTGAGGGGCTGAAATTGAATAAACTGGAAAGTTGATTTGGGGTCAAATCGAAAAGTCTGGAATATGAGGGACTCAACTGAAGTACTAAAAAAAGAAACTGGGTATATAAAACCCTTAACCCTTCTAATCGGCTGACCCTCTCATATCTCTCCTCTATTTCTCCCGATCTCACCCTCTCCCTCTTTTCTTCTTCTTTTTTTTTTCTATTATTTACTGTATATTTTTACACACACACACACACACACACACACACATATATATATATATATATATATATATATATATATATATACACTGAAACGGGCCGAATGAAGAAGGAAATACAAAATTGTCGGCCGAGCGGTGACTAGAACGGACGGCGACGACGTGGGTGCAAGAAATCGGCGGGCGCGCGTAATCGATGGTAAGCCGCTTTTTTTTCGGAAGGTGGGTTCGGATTGAACGAATCTGAGTTCTGGGTTGAAATTTATTAGGTTCAGATCGGATTTGCTGGTTGAATATGGTGGTTTTCGATTATGTGTTTACTGAAGGCTGCAGACATGTGGTATTTCAAAGTCTGGCAGGAGGTGAAGATTAGTCTGATGAGTGCCAGGCGATTCAAGGGCTTGAGCGAGTGTAGGAGATGCAAAATTAAATTTTTTTTTTGATCGAGATAACAGCGTAGGATTTACAGAAGTATGGGAGCCGTATTTTAATCTGTGTATCACGCAGAGATAAAGATAAATTTATTTCTTTTTTTTATTTACCTGCTAGTGCTGAAAGATGAGATCATCCAAAGCTGCTTGCGACTAACGGCGGGATAATAAAAGGCAACGAGTATTTTGTAGGGAGAAATCTGTTGGGGATTGAGGCAGGAAAAGTTGATCGGTGTATTGTGTTTTGGGAAGAATGAAGAATCTTATAACTTTGTATGATTTTAATATTTATAACTCCCCATTAATATCATTATAATTCCTGTGTTTAAGTTGGTATTAAAGAGAGAAAACTGACAGAGAAATGAAGGGGGAAAGAACGTGACTTTTAGTTTCTTGGGCTGATTAATGATTCTTAAAAATATTGGACTTTAATATTTTAAATATTCTGAGTATTGTTTATTTAAATATATAAATAATTTAATAAAATTTATAATAATTTTAATAATAATATTATTAATAATGATACTAATTATAATAATATTAATAATCCGGGGATAATAATTGTAATAAATTTGTCTTGTGAGAGGTACAAAATATAGTATTTATATCGTATTCAAAAAAATTTAGGTTTAGGGTAGAATTTTAATTGGACTAGGAAAAAGGACTCGGGCCAACTTATTAAATAGGAGTTAAAATAAAATATATTTATTAATTTGGTCATTAAGAGATTTTTGGACAATTAAAAAAAAGATATTATTCGACTATGATAATATGAGAGCTTGGACTTGAGTCTGGAGTATAAGTTAAAATAATGATATGCAGGTAAGGAAATTTTGACCTTATTTAAATAAATGGAATGAAATTCGTAAATAATCTGTTGGACATTTAAAATTATTGATGCGCTTTCTAAAAATTATAAAATAAATGCATGTGTGAAAACCGGGGTTTTACAACCTACCCCTCTTAAATAAATTTTCGTCCTCGAAAATTAAATCATGTACCTTCAATGGCAAATGTCGGATACTTAGAACGAATCTCCTCTTCACGTTCCCAAGTCACTTCGTTCGGTCCATGACGGCTCCATTGAACTTTCACCAGTTTAACCTCTCTGTTTCGTAACCGATGTACCTTACGCTCCAAAACAACTATAGGTACCTCCTCATAAGTGTAACACCCCCAATCCGCTCAGGGATATTACACGCCGTAGAACCTTTCCTCAAGGATCTACCAGGCTGGTAACGACATTTAACATCTCGACAATGCCTTCGAGGCTACAATGACTCAGTAGACCGATTTGGTCTTTCCACAAATACATACAACTCAAATACAACTCATGCCCACGCAGGGGACAAAATTCAACTACACCGCATAACGGAACAATACAAAGAATGGAAAATAAAGTACAATCCGAACCAACACACGATGTACGGTTCCTCATGTGATTAGTATCGATCATCTTTCATCATCCTTCGTGCCGACCTCGTGTTATGCTCCAAAACCCGAATGCAAAACAGACATCCACCCCGAATACTCGGGGTTAGCAAACTCCACCGTTTTGCTAGTGCAAATACAAAGTGCAAATACGAGCCATACAATTCACATTCCACGAATAACAATAACCGAGGATCCTCAAAGATCCAAACGAGACGAAAAGTACTTCCCGAGGCGAGGGTTTGAGAAAACATTTCAAAAACGAAATATCATAAATCAATGGGAATAATTTATAAAACGGTTTAGAATGCCATCGAGAGTTTTAATAGAAAACAATTTAGGATTATCAAATCCTACTTTTCAAAATCCAAAAGACAAAGGGGTCACCGCCCCAAAAGTTTACTTTCTGAAAAATGACATTAACCAAATCGTTAGGATTTTAGCCCCAAATCCGTAAAACGACTTTTACAAAACCCTTGGGATTTTAGCCCCAAATCTCATCAACTCACAGTACACAAGAACGACCACAAGGTTCGTCTCCCAACATCAAAATCCACAAATAAAGGATTTAAAACATAAACCACAAAATACTCTAGAGCCATCCTAGCCAAGTAGGCCAAACGAACAACTTACCTCTTACACACTTAGTCAATGCATGCAAATGAAAAACCGTTCAAAAGCACTCATTTCCGGAAATGCCAATAATCCAAATCACATTGTAAAATGCACCACAATTAACCGCGGACCCACAGCTTCGTGGATCCCTGCCGAGACCCCGTCGGATCTAACCCACAGTGGTTAAAAGCAAGCTCGCGGTTCCACAGCTTCGTGGAGCCCTACCGAGACCCCGTCAGATCTAACCCGTAGTGAGCATACACACACACACACACGTTACTCATGCAATACTAACATGCTAAGAATGTAAGTTCATTAAGAATACTCACTAGAGATGGCCATTAACTCGACACCATTATCAAACTCTTCAAAAATACAATAACAAGATTAAATACGGAATACACGATTCCATAACTTAAACAATAGGAGTTTCATCATAAAATCCTTCAACGTTCAAAATAACCAAATCATAATCAATTCTCAAAACACCGTTCACAAATCACACTCGTTTTGAAAGAAAGCCTTTAACGAGGCCAAACTGAAATCCTTTGAAACTTCATTTCAAATAACCAAACAAACACATCAAGACGACCATCGATCATCATATCCATAAAACGAGAAAAGTATGGGCAAGGTACTTGCCTCGAATAAGAACAACGCGGAGAATCGACCGAAGTAGGTTGGCCCGAACCGACTACGTACCCGCCGACTCCACCGAACGCCAACTCACGTTCATAAACTACGAAGGACAAATAATAACAATGAAATGAATTCCATAACACGACTCAAAGCCGTTGAATTCAAAGAACGAATGACGAAAGTTCACGGATTTCCCCCAAAATGGCCAAGAACACGATTCGTCCAAAACCCAAAACGGAATTCCAAGTTGAAATATGGATATACAATCCATAGAATATGTTTAACAACATCATTTAACCATAATCGATCCATCGAAAACGGATGAAAACGAGATCGGGACAAATCCCCAAAAAGTCAATTCAAGGAAATCAAGAAATATACTTGATTCGACGAAGAACAACGGATTAAATGATGTTAAACACAAGAATACTATCAAGATTAATCATACCCATCATGAATTAATCAACAACACGGAACGAATCGCACGAAAATGCAAAAATCCCCACAATCACGAAATTAGGGTTCTAAGGAAGATTACCTTGATTCATGAATCAAAGGTTGATAACAGACGATCGATTGATGTTATGAACTCAAGGACTTCATGGATTTGTTGTTAAACAACATGGCTTCGCCGCCCATGAATCGCCCCTCGCGGATGGAGAAGGAAGGAAATGAAAAACGAAGTGAAATGTGACTTTCACCATATTTATATCGGCGCCTAGCGTGCGCTAGCCTTCCCGGACTAGCGTGCGCTTATCGGCCAGATCGGCCGAGTACCCTCGGCCAGTGGCCCACACGACCCGGCATCACCGACCAACCCCGCCGACCAACTGCCGACCCAACTCCCGCTAGCGTGCGCTACGGCCGGATGCTGCGCGCGCTGGGCCGACTGGCCCAGAGCCACCGGATCGAATCGCCGGCAGTAACGACGCTAGCCGGCCGACGGCGTGCGCTACGCTGCCGACTAGCGCGCTACACTCGGCGTAGCGTGCGCTACTGCCGATCTCGACCGAGTCCGTAACCTCGAAACCCCATCGCCTGTGCCCGATACAGACGCTTAGCCACGGCGGCGTCGCTACACTGCCGGTTAGCGCGCAGCCTTTCCGGCCAGAAGGCGTGCGCTTACGCCGGTTCTGCGCACCGTCCGGCCGGTGCCCGCAATCGTCCGGCCCGCCACTGCCCGATCCCGCCACCGCTGTGGCTCGGCGACCCGATTTCCGAAACGTCACGGAACGAACACGACGAAAAGTTCGCGGACAACATAAACGACTCGAAATGAAAGCGTAATACCATAATTAGTCATACGCGACCAAGAAACGGGTCGAGACAACAATTACAGATACGGATACCCGTAACTTTCAAGAAATTACAAAATGGCCCAAAACGCCCGGAAATCTCGATACGTGATCGAATAACCAAACCGAAGTTCACAACACGTCCAACATAGTTAAACGGACTTGGGAAACTCAAACAACAGCTTGACGAGATTCGCAGGAATCGAACTCAAGTGCGGAAAAGTCGCGAAAAAGCACGGAACTCAACAAAACGACACCGAAACGAACTCGGATGTCAAAAAGTGTAGAATTAATCATTCTCAGAATGACGAAACGGACATGAGCGAGTCGTCAAAACAGACTTCCGCCGAAAAAAGAAATTACCGGAAATCGAAAATTGCGGATATTACATTCTACCCTCCTTAAAAGAAGTTTCGTCCCGAAACTTAAAACAAGTAGGGGGAAGAAATATTCTGCCAGGAAAACTCAACGAGATACACAAGAATGCGTAACTAACGCCCAACGGCGAGATGTTACAAACAACGCAAAGGAATATACGGCGTGAAAACACGCTCCACGGCGACCAACACAACGTCGCCGTTAGGGATATAATAAAACCAACAAGTGACAAGCGTCATCAAATGGATAATACAATCAAGTCAATTATCCAAACAATCGCAAAACACAACGAACGAAAATCAATACGATTGACCAACCCTACGGTACATAGATCAAAACGCGAGCCAAACGCTGAACAAATACGGAATTCCACCGCCTAAGGGCTGGAAGATCGAAAACGAAACTAATTTCCCGAACTAAAGGGAATTACGAAGGAGTCTGAATGCTCAATAATCAAGAAACGAGAACAAAAACCGAACAAACAAATGATCGAGACAACAAAAATCGAAGAATCATGTTCGAATCACGAAGAACAATAAAGTTCAAACAATAACTCCCAGGATGATCTGGTGAGAACTACAAGACATGCATTCCCATAAGATCCACAGGAAAGGGAATAGCGATTGAAAAGTCACAACGACAAACGAGTTATTCCGAAATGATATCACACTCGTTCGATAAACAAAAACAAGGGCAGGACAAGCTCAGAAATGCCAACGAACATAAATGAGTCGACAGAGTCCAAAACATAAGAGTTCCAAATCCGATCCACTTCGAATAAAAGAACTAATAGAACCAGATGATGTCACTCCCGAACAAGGTTCACAAGAATCGAACCGAACCCGAAAAAGTCACAGCGATAACCAGATCGACCCACAACAAGGTCGTAGCTCGTTCGGACGATGAAACCGAATTACAGATCAAGTTCATAAAGTATCAACGAACATGAGCGAATCGATAGACTGGAGAAAGAGAAAATACAGAAGTCAAAATAGTACGGGCATTACCTCCGACCTCGTCCACGAAATTCACAAAAAACGGGAGCAAGGTAACAAGACAATAAACAATCGACGCATAACGGAACCATCACCGATGCACACGGTCATACCAAACCAAGCTCTAACAGCTCGCACATGCGCGACAACGCAGAGATTGCAATGAGGCGACAACATTCAATACCAACACTCCGCCTCTCACAGGGGCTAGCACAACCAATGTGTGGAAAGCGTCTCAACGCTCACACCGCCAATTCGATCATACTCGGGAGAAAGTATCAAAATGACAACGCGAACATCACACATACATACCCAGTCCTCAAACGGGAATGGATAGGTTTTAAAAACGAAAACCTCATTTTGAAAATAATTTAGAAGAACACCGATTGATCTTGAGTATCACCTTTCAAAAAGTACAAACGTGAAACATCATTATCGAGACTTTGGAGAACCATATCACATTTGATAAAAATGAGGACATTTTCTCTTAGTGAAAACTTTCAAAATATTCGACCCTCGGGTCTAAATAAAAGTGTTGAAAATATCTCAAAATATTTTGGTCCTCGAGGTAGAAAATTTTTGAAATACATTGTGGCACCTAGGATGTACCACAAGAAAATAAGTCATTTGAAAAGTATGTCTCGAAGTTTATTTTTCTAAGATACTCAAGGTTTTCAAAATCAATAGGCGTAATGCCCAAAACTCACACATACCGACGTTCACTAAAACAACTCCTAGCACACGCATCAAAACGTTTAAAATCAAGACAATACATGTCTTTAAACGAAAATAAACGATAAAATACCACATTCAGAACAAAACCACTGATAAAATACCCTCCCGCACTGGCTATTGAACAAGTCGAACGCGTATAAGCACAAAGCTTCAACAAGAGACTTGTAAAACGTGCAAATCGATTCGAAAATCATCAACAACGGAGAAAAACAACAATAAAAAGACATCACAAACGACGACACTCCTCGTATAAATCAAATACGAGAGTCGACTAAATACATATCGTGAAATCAAAATTCACATAAAATTCCACCACTTAACAAATAATCATAAAAATAGCTCGTGTCACACGAGGCACAACACAAAGAAGGGAGACTTACTTCCACAGGTCGCACGAAGATGATGATCGCCCCACGATACTAATCACGACCAACAAACTCAAACGACGCGTCGCGACACGACTCAGTCAGATAAAATCCGACGAAACAAGACTCAAACAACACGACTTGACCCGACAGCCTAGGTTTCCTCAACCTAAGCTCCGATACCATTTATGTAACACCCCCAATCCGCTCAGGGATATTACACGCCGTAGAACCTTTCCTCAAGGATCTACCAGGCTGGTAACGACATTTAACATCTCGACAATGCCTTCGAGGCTACAATGACTCGATGAGCCGATTTGGTCTTTCCACAAATACATACAACTCAAATACAACTCATGCCCACGCAGGGACAAAATACAACTACACCCGCATAACGGAACAATACAAGAAGTGGAAAATAAAGTACAATCGAACCAACACACGATGTACAGTTCCTCATGTGATTAGTATCGATCATCTTTCATCATCCTTCGTGCCGACCCTGTGTTATGCTCCAAAACCTGAATGCAAAAACAGACATCCACCCCCCGAATACTCGGGGGTTAGCAAAACTCCACTGTTTTGCTAGTGCAAATACAAAGTGCAAATACGAGCCATACAATTCACATTCCACGAATAACAATAACCGAGGATCCTCAAAGATCCAAACGAGACGAAAAGTACTTCCCGAGGCGAGGGTTTGAGAAAACATTTCAAAAACGAAATATCATAAATCAATGGGAATAATTTATAAAACGGTTTAGAATGCCATCGAGAGTTTTAATAGAAAACAATTTAGGATTATCAAATCCTACTTTTCAAAATCCAAAAGACAAAGGGGTCACCGCCCCAAAAGTTTACTTTCTGAAAAATGACATTAACCAAATCGTTGGGATTTTAGCCCCAAATCCGTAAAACGACTTTTACAAAACCCTTGGGATTTTAGCCCCAAATCTCATCAACTCACAGTACACAAGAACGACCACAAGGTTCGTCTCCCAACATCAAAATCCACAAATAAAGGATTTAAAACATAAACCACAAAATACTCTAGAGCCATCCTAGCCAAGTAGGCCAAACGAACAACTTACCTCTTACACACTTAGTCAATGCATGCAAATGAAAAACCGTTCAAAAGCACTCATTTCCGGAAATGCCAATAATCCAAATCACATTGTAAAATGCACCACAATTAACCGCGGACCCACAGCTTCGTGGATCCCTGCCGAGACCCCGTCGGATCTAACCCACAGTGGTTAAAAGCAAGCTCGCGGTTCCACAGCTTCGTGGAGCCCTACCGAGACCCCGTCGGATCTAACCCGTAGTGAGCATACACACACACACGTTACTCATGCAATACTAACATGCTAAGAATGTAAGTTCATTAAGAATACTCACTAGAGATGGCCATTAACTCGACACCATTATCAAACTCTTCAAAAATACAATAACAAGATTAAATACGGAATACACGATTCCATAACTTAAACAATAGGAGTTTCATCATAAAATCCTTCAACGTTCAAAATAACCAAATCATAATCAATTCTCAAAACACCGTTCACAAATCACACTCGTTTTGAAAGAAAGCCTTTAACGAGGCCAAACTGAAATCCTTTGAAACTTCATTTCAAATAACCAAACAAACACATCAAGACGACCACCGATCATCATATCCATAAAACGATAAAAGTATGGGCAAGGTACTTGCCTCGAATAAGAACAACGCGGAGAATCGACCGAAGTAGGTTGGCCCGAACCGACTACGTACCCGCCGACTCCACCGAACGCCAACTCACGTTCATAAACTACGAAGGACAAATAATAACAATGAAATGAATTCCATAACACGACTCAAAGCCGTTGAATTCAAAGAACGAATGACGAAAGTTCACGGATTTCCCCCAAAATGGCCAAGAACACGATTCGTTCCGTCAAAACCCAGCGGAATTCCAAGTTGAAATATGGATATACAATCCATAGAATATGTTTAACAACATCATTTAACCATAATCGATCCATCGAAAACGGATGAAAAAGCGAGATCGGGACAAATCCCCAAAAAGTCAATTCAAGGAAATCAAGAAATATACTTGATTCGACGAAGAACAATGGATTAAATGATGTTAAACACAAGAATACTATCAAGATTAATCATACCCATCATGAATTAATCAACAACACGGAACGAATCGGACGAAAATGCAAAAATCCCCAAATTCACGAAATTAGGGTTCTAAGGAAGATTACCTTGATTATTTGAATCAAAGGTTGATAACGGACGATCGATTGATGTTATGAACTCAAGGACTTCATGGATTTGTTGTTAAACAACATGGCTTCGTCGCCCATGAATCGCCACTCGCGGATGGAGAAGGAAGGAAATGAAAAAGCGAAGTGAAATGTACTCGGCCATATTTATCTTGGGCCGGCCTAGCGTGCGCTAGCCTTCCCGGACTAGCGTGCGCTATCGGCGTATCGGCCGAGTACCCTCGGCGAGCCCACACGACCGGCATCACCGACCAACCTGCCCGGCCGACACATCGACCCAACTCCCGCTAGCGTGCGCTACGGCCGGATACTGCGCGCGCTAGCCGACTGTCCGTAGCCACCGGATCAACCGCCCGGCAGTAACGTCGCTAGCCGGCCGGCGGCGTGCGCTACGCTGCCCGACTAGCGCGCGCTACGCTCGGCATAGCGTGCGCTACTCGCCGATCTGGCCGAGTCAGAACCTCGAAACCCCACGCCCGGGCGATAAGCGTCGCTGAGCCACGGCGGCGTGCGCTACACTGCCGGTTAGCGCGCGGCCTTCCGGGCGTGGCGTGCGCTCGCCGGTTCTGCCGCACCGTCGGCGGTGCCGCAATCGTCGGCCATCCGCCACCGTCCGGCCGATCCGCCACCGCTAGGGCTCGGCGACTTCGATTTCCAAAGCGTGCGGGCGAACACGACAAAAAGTTCGCGGACAACATAAACGACTCGAAATGAAAGCGTAATACCATAATTAGTCATACGCGACCAAGAAACGGGTCGAGACAACAATTACAGATACGGATACCCGTAACTTTCAAGAAATTACAAAATGGCCCAAAACGCCCGGAAATCACGATACGTGATCGAATAACCAAACCGAAGTTCACAACACGTCCAACAAAGTTAAACGGACTTGCGGGAAACTCGAAACAACAGTTTCGGACGAGATTCGCAAGAATCGAACTAAAGTGCAGAAAAGTCGCGAAAAAGCACGGAACTCAACAAAAAGACACCGAAACGAACTCGGATGTCAAAAAGTGTAGAATTAATCATTCTCAGAATGACGAAACGGACATGAGCGAGTCGTCAAAACAGACTTCCGCCGAAAAAAAGAAATTACCGAAAATCGAAAATTGCGGATATTACAATAAGTCAAATTCTTGGCTACATGTAACTCTTTGAAATTGCATACATGACCAGGATCATGTACGTATTTTCTCAACATGGAGACGTGAAAGACATTGTGCACTCCTGATAATTCCAACGGCAATGCCAAACTATAAGCCAGATCACCAACACGATCCAAAATCTAAAATGGTCCGATATAACGTGGCTGTAACTTTCCCTTTTTACCGAATCGGATCACTCCTTTCATCGGCGCTACCTTTAAGAACACCTTTTCTCCAATCTCAAATTGTATATCTTTCCTTCGTTTATCAGCATAAGACTTCTATCGATCCTGGGCAGTCTTAATCCTACTTCTAATCTCGACTATCTTCTCTACAGTCTGCTCGATCAATTCTGGTCCCAAAATCTTTCCTTCTCCAACCTCACTCCAATAAAGAGGCGATCAATATTTTCTTCCGCACAGAGCCTCATACGGGGCCATTTGTATAGTCGCTTGGTAACTATTGTTATAAGCAAACTCTACTAACGGCAAAATATTTTCCCAATTCTCACCAGTATCAAGAACACACGCCCTCAACAAATCTTCGAGTGTTTTGATAGTCCGCTCAGATTGACCATCGGTCTGCGGATGATATGCAGTACTGAAATTCAACTTAGTGCCCAATGCACTCTGAAGACTCTTCCAAAATTTCGATGTAAATCGCGGATCTCTGTCCGAGACGATCGACACTGGAACACCATGTAACCTCAAAATCTCACGAATGTAAATCTTCACATATTGTTCCATACTGTAAGTCATCCTCACAGGTAGAAAATGAGATGACTTCGTCAAACGATCTACTATCACCCAGATGGCGTCGTTCTTCCTCACGGTTCGTGGCAGACCAACCACGAAATCTATTGTGATATGCTCCCATTTCCATTCTGGGATTTCCAACGGTTGAAGTAAACCTCCCGGCCATTGGTGTTCTGCCTTCACTTGCTGACATATCATACACCTCTCCACAAATACACCAATGTCCCGTTTCATTCCTCTCCAGCAAAAGAATTTCTTCAGGTCGTGGTACATCTTTGTACCTCCCGGGTGAGCGGAGTATGGTGCGTTATGAGCTGCTTCAAGGATATGCCTCCTAAGGGATGGGTCCTTAGGAACACACAACCTCCCATCGTAAATCAAAACGTCGTCTGCGGCAATGACAAATTTCTCAATACTCCCATCTTGTGCTCGATCATTCATCTTACACAAGAACTTATCACGTGGTTGAGCCTCCTTAACCTTATCCCTCAAGTTTGGTTGCAAGACCAAAGATTATAAGATTGCTTTCGAACATTTTGAAGACTCAACTACCTCAATCCTCAACTGGGAGAATTCCTTAATCAAACTCTCCTGATCGGTCAAGCAAGCTAACTCGCCTCTAGTCTTCCGACTCAAAGCATCAGCTACCACATTAGCCTTACCCGGATGGTAATGAATAGTACAATCATAGTCCTTCACCAAATCTAACCATCTCCTTTGCCTCATATTAAGATACTTCTGTGTGAAAAGATACTTCAGACTTTTATGGTCTGTGTATATCTCGCACTTCCCTCCGTACAGATAGTGGCGCCAAATCTTCAGTGCATGTACTACAGCAGCCAACTCCAGATCATGCGTTGGGTAGTTCAACTCATGTGGTTTAAGCTGTCTCGATGCATAGGCTACTACTTTACCATGTTGCATCAAAACACAACCCAAACCCTGCTTTGAGGAATCACTATAAATAACAAAGTCATCCGTCGGATCAGGAATCGTTAATACTGGTGCCGAGGTTAGTCTCTTTTTCAAAGCTTGAAAACTTTCCTCGCACCTCTCACTCCATTCAAACCTCACGCCCTTCCTTGTTAATTGGGTCATAGGAGTGGCATCTTCAATTCTCAAACAAGCCTCAAAGGAAGAAACACAAACACCAAAATAACCAGAATCCAGGATTCACACAATCACAATTCAGAAATATCCAGTCAAAAAAATACTCAAATCACCTCCGTGGCCTCGATGGGACCCATCCCGGATTAGTTACTGAAAAACAAGTTCAAACCCACTCATAAGTTATTTTGACATCGTACTCGCAAGTAACAATTCCCGGAGCCCTCTCCAGACCTACCCGATTAGATAACCTTATGGTCAAATCATATCAACTGGCCGTACTCGCAAGTAGCGCGCCTCTGGAGGCCTCATGTGTCCCTACCCGGTTAACATCATTCAAACACGCTAAGCCCAGAAAATCCTTCGATAAATGTTCTATAATAGTCGGCTAAGCCCAGAAAGCTACGAACTTCGCTCGCATTCGTGGGTACTCCGCAACTACTCACTGCTACAACTTTATCGGGATCTACCTCAATCCCTTTTGAAGTCACCACATGTCCAAGAAATCCAACTCTGTTCAACCAAAACTCACATTTCTTGAACTTGGCATACAACTTCTCCTTGCGAAGTGTCTCCAATGTAATTTTCAAATGCTCTTGGTGTTGTTCCTTGTTGTCATCTATGAAAACGATCACGAACTTATCCAAGTAAGGTTGGAACACCCTGTTCATCAAATCCATAAAGACTGATGGTGCATTACTCAGACCAAATGGCATCACTACAAATTCAAAATGTCCATAACGGGTCCTGAAGGCTGTCTTGGGAATGTCACACTCCCTAATCTTCAGTTGGCGGTATCCCGACCGCAAATCGATCTTCGAAAAGGTTCGAGCTCCTCTCAACTGATCGAATAGATCCTAGATTCTCGGTAGTGGGTATTTATTCTTCACCGTGAGTCGATTCAACTCTCGGTAATCTATACACATCCGAAGTGACCCATCCTTCTTTCTTACAAAGAGCACTGGTGCACCCCATGGTGACACTTGGACGAACAAATCCGAGCTCCAGCAACTCTTGAATTTGGACCTTCAATTCTTGAAGTTCCCTCGGAGCCATTCTATATGGCGCTTTGGACGTTGGGGCCGCCCCAGGGACTAAATCAATACTAAACTCCACTTGCCGGTCGGGTGGAACTCCCGGCAAATCTTCTGGAAACACATCCAAAAACTCCCGTACTATAGGTACGTCTATAGGGGACACCTCATTAGTACGAGTGTCGACCAAACTCACCAAGTAACCCTGACATTGCTCCTTCCTTAGGCTTCTTAGTGCTTTCATGGCTGTGATTACTTTGGGTACCGTCCTACTCTTAGTACCATAAAAAGTGATCGACTCGCCTTCAGAACACCTCAATGTCACCTTCTTCTCACGACATCTTATATCGGCATCATGTCTATCGAGCCAGTCCATACCAAGGATCACGTCAAATTCCATCGAGCTAATCAAATACAGGCTAGCATCAAATTCTCTACCTCCTATCTCAATATTCTCGTCAATCATTGTATTAGTGAGGATCGTATTTCCTGACGGTAAGCTAACCTCGAGAGACTCAACAGTTCTAACACTTTTATGACCAATGGCATGATAAAACATTGCAGACATAAAAGAGTGTGTGGCACCAGTGTCAAACAAAGTGAAAGTAGGCACATTAGAGATCATAAGCATACCTGATACTGTGCCGGGACTATTATCAGCTTGACTCATCGAGTAGACTCGAGCTTGACCTCCCAATGCTTGTCATTTGCCCTTAGATTGTGAACAATGCCGGCTTGAGTGTCCTGGCTTCCCGCAATTATAGCAGACAACCTTTCCATACAAACACTCTCCACCATGATTCTTACCACACTTTGGGCATGCAGGCCTAGTGATCGGCGCACCAGGTCCAGATTTCTCATCTACCTTCTTCTGTTTATTTGAAGCCGCCAACTTAGATTGATCACCATTCCAACCTCTCTTTCCCGAAGATGACTTAACCGTTGGATGAGGACTCAAGTTCTGACTGGCTTAAACCTCTTGAGCTCTGAATACGGTATCTCTATAGGGCAACACTCCATGACCAGCCACAATATGACAAATACTCGGACGCAACCCACTACAAAACTTGAGGGCTCGCTTGCGGTCAGTATCCACCATGTGCTCCACAAAGAAACTGATTTGGTTGAATTTTCTCTCATATTCTTCAACCGATAAGTTCCCTTGCTCAAGGTTCCAGAAATATCTCTCCATCTTCTCTCGGTAGTGCTGTGGATAGTACTGTTCCATCACTAGTTCTTTGTGTAATATCCGCAATTTTCGATTTCCGGTAAATTTCTTTTTTCGGCCGGAGTCCGTTTTGACGATTCGCTCATGGCCGTTTCGTCATTATGAGAATGATTAATTCTACACTTTTTGACATCCGTGTTCGTTTCGGTGTCGTTTTGTTGAGTTCCGAGCTTTTTAGCGACTTTTCCGCACTTAAGTTCGATTCTTGCGAATCTCGTCCGAAACTGTTGTTTCGAGTTTCTCGTAAGTTCATTTAATGTTATTATTCATGTTGCGAGCTTTTTTTTCGGCTTTGTAAAAATCACCATAAATTCTTGGAAGCTCCAAATATTCTGAATCTTTGCAATATTATAGATCATCAAGTTAGCTTTCCAATGGCTCAAACGGTGAGTCAATCGGAGTCCGGACGAAGGAGTTATGGTCGAATTAGCTAAAACTGCACGATGTGCCTTTTTGGTGTTGGAGTAGGCTGTACCGTGTGTCGCGGCACACTTTGGCTGGGCCGCGGCACTAATATAGTACTGGGAAGTTTTTTTGGCTGTGGGCCGCCGCACACTTGTCCTGTGCCGCGGCACACTTGTCCTGTGCCGCGGCACACAGTGCAGATCAGCCTATTTAAGGCCTGGCAGCGTGTTTTTCACCCATTTTCTCATCCTCTTCCTTCTCTTCCGCGGCTGGAGGTGTGGAGTTCATGGAAATATGTTGTTGGACAATCAATCCATGAAGTCTTGGAGTTCATATCATCAATCATCCATCCTATAACATCCTCCGATCTACCGAATCAACGTTAGATTTCTTGAAAATCTAGTTTTGGGGAATTGGGGTGTTTTGGTTGTTTTCGTCTGATTAATCCGATTTAACTTAGGATTATGATGGATTGATGATTATTTAGATGTATTATATGATTTCCCTTGTTATTCCATGGTTGGATCGTATCGATTCGTTGTTTTGGTCGAGTTCTTGATCGATGCCTTGAAGGTGTCCGGTAGAATGTCATAGAGGGGTTTTCGGGCGTTCTACGATTATT
Source organism: Orobanche coerulescens (assembly GCA_033398695.1). NCBI lineage: Eukaryota > Viridiplantae > Streptophyta > Magnoliopsida > Lamiales > Orobanchaceae > Orobanche > Orobanche coerulescens. Next base: position 89,729,208 of record CM065811.1, on the reverse strand, counting down.
CTTCATCGTATGATCGTTGATTTATTAATTGTATGATGTTAGGGTCGTGTTTCTTGCGAAGAAACCGTGTTGAACCCTTCCGTTCGTTGTTGTCTTCCTTTTCGATAGCATCGGGCGTTTCGAAGCTTTCCGGTTGAGCCGTGTTCGTCGGAATACTTGCGTGCCAATTTCGAGGCAAGTACCTTGCCCATACTTTTCTTAGTTTATGGATATGATGATTGGTGATTGTCTTGGTGTGTTTGTTGTAATATCCGGAATTTCTACTACTGTTGTTTGATATTATTTTATCCGAGTTATATTGTACAACATGGAATCTGTACAGTAGGGATAAAATAAATGAAGGACTGAGATGTCAGTATTGGTATAATTGTCGTATTTGGTCGACAATTGTATTTGAGGATATAATGTGTTGAGTAATGTATATTTGATATGTCGTATGTTCGTATTTGATATGTCGAGATGTTGGACAAGGATAGCTGAAAAAGGCTAAGTATAGCGTTATTAGCGCACGCTGATATTCATGCATAGCGCACGCTATCGTGCAGGATTAGCGCACGCTACGTTCATAGGTTAGCGTACACTAGTGCAGATCAGCTCAGAAGGAATCTACGCGTGAACCAGGCCACTTTCGGCGCACGTTCTGATAAGTCAACGGATGTTGTAATGTAGTGTTAGCGCACGCTAATGCATGTTGATTAGCGCACGCTAACTATATATCGGTCAACAGGGAATCTTGGCTTTATTGGTTGATTTCGGCTTGTGGGGTCATGAGCATCTTCGTGGTAGGTGTAGACTGTAGCAAGTCAACTGGTATTAGCGCACGCTAAGGTAAATGACTTGCGTCGCTAAGCGAGATGATTTACGTGCGTTAATGCATGGGCATTACGTCGTAAGTTAGTTCTGAAGCAAGACGGTAGCCTGCAGGCTTGATAGCACACGCTAAGAATGTCTCTTAGCGCACGCTAAGGCGGTAGCGCACGCTAAACATGAGATGTTAGCGCACGCTAATAATGAATATTATAAAAAGGGCGAAGGGTGTTATTAAGCATTTCGTCATTCTTTCTTCTTTCAGCTGAGAGAGAGAGAGAGAGTTGGGATATATTTGAGGTTCCAAACACTGGATTAAGATGGAGTTAATCATCCATAACAACATTTGAAGCTTGAAATCATTGGTGATTCTTGTAAATGGATTCAACCTTGGAAATCAATCCATTCCTTCAAAAAGGTAATTACTCGTCACTTTGAGATTTCGTTTTGGATTGTATATGATGCTCTTGAGCTGATGATTATCATATAAACAAGTTCATAAGTATGATTATGAGTTGGATTGCCGGATTATGATAATGTTATTGTTGATATGAAGATATTGATATGAATTAGATGGTTTCGAATGAGTTGTTATCTTCAAAGAGATATGTTGGATAATGTCTTCCTTCAATTCGGATCTGTGATGTCGTTGTTGTTGGTTCCTTCATATGATGATGAACATGGCATGATTATGAGTTCTTGGTGTTTAGGTTGTTGATATTAAGAAAGATGAAATATGAATATATGACTTGAATTAAAAGTCGGATGATTACCTATATGTTAAAGGATATTGGATTTCGTTGTTTGATAGCTATGAACATGATTCAGAATCACTTAGAGTCTTTGACAATCGCGGATGTTGATCGGTATCCGAAATGCATGTAATCGCACGTTATTAGCGCACGCTAAGCCTACCGCTAGCGCACGCTATCGGGAACAACTTAGCGCCGCCTACTGAAAGATTAACGTGCGTTAAGTCAACAGGCGGGTAATATATTACATTTGATTTATGAATTCGTGATCGTTTTAGTTGGTTTGATCAGACTTGTGGTTAACTAAGATATTGTTGAGCCGTTGGGTTTGTGAAGTGGTTTTAGCGGTTGTTGATTATTATCGGATTGTTGTTTAATCGATTATTGTACTAGGTCAAGTTTATTGATCGGTGTCTATAACCGTATGCTGCGATCGTGTTCGAGGATGTTCGTGAATTGCTTTGGTCGGGACCGAGGAACTTGTAGATGATGACAATGGAATTGGTAACGACCTCATCATCGTCATATCGGTATCGAGGCAAGTTATTACTTGCTCAGTTATAATGTTTAATGAATGGTTTCAGTTTCATTTCGTTTATAATGCATATAGCGATGATTATTATTGTGAACTCTGGGTATTCGGATCGTATATCGTTCTTTCGATTCTAGGGGGGGGGGGGTAAATCATAATGTATATGATTTATCTCAGTTATTGGTATGTTCGAGTATCGAGGTTACATTGTGATAAAGACGAGGATTCAAATATTTATGGTTCATGACACGTTTGGATCGTCGAGCGTTGCGGATAATCGTCGGTGATGATTGGACATCGAGGTTGCTCCCGAAGGACTCGGGGCAGGTATTCCATATTGATTATGGTTTAGTGTTATTTATTTTGGTCTCGTACATTTTCTTTCATGTTGTTGAACATGGAGTCGTCCTAGTAAATTGTCATGTTGTCGTGCATGTTATGTTGTTCATGTTGATGAACGTGTTGAATTGCATATGTGTATGCGTATTGTGTTGTTCATGTTGTGTAATTAATCCGATGGGATTATGAGGATCTATCCGAGGGCGCTGGATCGGATGTCCACCATGCGTTGGTTCGACGGGATCATCATGGGGATCTATCTTTGAGGGCGCCGGATCGTTGGACGGAGTTTTCCACCATGCGTTGGTTCGACGGGATCATCATGGGGATCTATCTTTGAGGGCCTGGATCGTTGGATTACGTATTGTGTTGATGGAATCTTGTGAATTCGCATCATTGATTTTATCATGTGTTGTTGTTCACATGTGTATTGTTAGTTATCCACCTTATGTTGATCGATAGGATCAACAAAGGGATCTATCTTTGAGGGCGCTGGATCGTTGGATTTCCATTGAGTATACATGATTGTTATTGTTGTGATCATATTGACGAGGTCATATGAGTATGCATTTGTAGGTCTTGTGTTAGGACCCTGTCCGTATTGCATTGATCTGATCTCGGATCAGACTGGTATGATTGTCGTGGCACTTCATATCTCGAGGTATGTTCCGTATTTCCTTTGGTATTCGTCTTGATGGACGATCGGTTATCGTCTTGGGATTTGATGATGTTATTCGATGGATCGTATTGGTCAGAAATGGTATATTTCCGTATCGTGAGTTGGTTATGATAGTTTGAGAACCTTGAGTAATGTTTGAGGTACAGTACTTATATTATGTTCGAGTTTATTGGTAAATCGAGTATAGGATGTGTAATGTGATAATGGTTACTCTGATGAGAATTACTTGAGTAAGCAAAGTTATGGCGGTAAGATTACGTTGGTCGTATTCTTATTCTGTATTCTCATTGGTATGTATTATTGATGTGATGTGATTGATATCATTGTTGGACGTTATGGCTGACCCCGTCGTGGGATTTCTTTTTAGGTTCTTGGAGTATCGAGCTTGTAGCGGTCGTGAAGAGATGAGCTTCCTGAGGATACCGCTAGGACATGTTGTGTGCTTTGAGTTTCTTGTTTGGTTCTCGTAGTCATTTGCTAGAGTATCTTTATGGTTGGTCTTTTTCCGCTGCGTGAGTATTTTGAAATGCTCTTTTGATATCTGGTAACTGAGGTTACTTTGGAAATCGTTTTCTAAACTTTTGAATATCGGCAGTTTGGCCTTGCGATTTCAAATGAGTTTTTACGACGGTTTGATACATGAGTTTTATAAATCTTTGATTATTTTCAATAGATAATACTGTCGTTAGCCTCTTGGGCATTTGTAAATGTTTGCGAAAATTTCTTTTAGCCTTGTGGGTTCCATCTCGGGGCCCACGGCGCTGTAATATTTCCGGTTAAATCTGGGGGTGTTACAGAATATGGTATCGGAGCTTAGGTTGAGAAAACCTAGGCATTTGGGTCGAGTGGGGTCGTGTTTTTGTTGCGTCATTCGAGTTGTCGGTTGACAAATATTAGAGCCGTGAGTCTTTGCTGTTCACTCAGGCTTGTGCGTTATCGGATTTGCCAGTATCGTACTGGGCTTGTTATAACTTTCCAAATGGTGTTAATGAGATTATCTGGAATGAGATGTATTGTGTTCTTGAGTCGAATCGATTTGGCAAACGTGTGTTTTGAAAATATCTGTGTCGAGTATTTTCTTGAGTCGAGACATGTGCCAGTATCACGGGGAATCGTCGGCTTCACGATGTGTAAGTATTTGGATTTTTGAATTACATTGAGATTTATTGTCGTTCTGTAGTTGATATGCTTTGAGATTCAGCAGAATATTATATGTTATAGTATAAGGTGACAGAGTTGGGACAGGATTGATGACCTTGAGGAGTTATAATTTTGAGAATCAGTATGTTGGTTAGATTTTGGAACAGAATTGTGCATTTGGGAGAAATATTGTGCATGGTTGAGAAGAACATATAACATGTTAATTCATTTTGAGATATATGAATTGCTTTTGATCATTTGAAAATGATACTTTTCAAAATGAATGTCTTACGGATGTTTTACGGAAAATGATTTTTGGGTCGAGACCCAATTGATTTTGAAATGGTTTTATAACTCAGGACTTGGGTTCGAAAAAGGGTTTTCTACTTTTTAAACTTCTTGTAATGCGGAACGAGTTACGGGCTGAGACCCTAATGTTTCAAACGGCTTTTCTGTTTTCTTAAAACTCCCGAGACTTGTAAAACACTTTACCAATCGTTTACCTATGTTATTTCCGCCTTTCGAGGCTTTGGTTTACTTGTTCAAATGGAATTTCTCGGCAAGTCTTTCGTCGTGTTTGATTTGTTGATTTGTTTCAACGTTTTGTCATATCATGTTTGAGGTGATCCAGGAAGGGTAAATGGTTGACGATACGAGTCATGTGTGGAAAAGGAGTTTAGTCGGAATTTATATATTGAGATTTTGGAACTCGATCGTGTGGTTTTCCGATGGAATATCAGTGGATATTGGTGACGAACCGAATTGGTATACAGGAGTTTGGATATAGTCGAGCATTTGCATACTTTTCATTTTTAAAACTTCGAAATCGTGTGGATTCGAAGGAAACTGTTATCGAATACTTGGCACCATCGAACCAAGTTAATTTTTTCGAAAATTGATTTTGTGGTCTTACCAAAATTTATGTTTTTAGTTTTGAAATTTTTGAAAGAACTTTCGAAAATTTGTATTCTTGACGAGACTTTGTGATTTCAAACTGGTCTTGAAAATGTGATTGATATACATACGCATTTAGTGCATAGTGCATATCATATTGATGGTACGATGGAAAAGGAATTCGAACTTCGGTATGTTAGTTTGATTATCCGGCGATGATCGGTTGAGTTATCGGATAAGAGAAATATGTTGCGTGTTGTAGATTCATGCACATAATATTATTTTGGAAACTTGGGATTTTGTGAAACCGGAACATATGTGTTATGTGATTCCATTGGTATGGTAGTAGCGCGATTTTACCTTAGTGATTCTGGAATGATTTCCTTGTAAGCGTAGATTTGGGGATGGTGACCCAATACTGGTTGTTTTGGATATTGAGTGGTCGTTTCCACTCCGTGTATGATTGGGTATGTTCGTCAGTTTGTGATTGGTTGTTCATATGCCGAGGGGTATGTTCGCCAGTCGGATATGTTTATTGAGATCCACTGTATGTGATCGGTGTGTCGTTTTGAGAATTTTGCTTTTTCGTATATCTGTTTCTGTGGTTCTGTATTGATCGTGTTGGAGTTTACCGTGTGAAGGTATTCTCGATTTTCATTGATCATTCATTGGTAATATTGGAGTTTATCACGTTGATGATATTCTCGATTGTGTTTTGACCTCTGGTCGGTCATATTGGAATTTACCATGTCGATGATAAATTCGGTTGATTGTTGATCATTGTTGGTGATCATCTGAGCGTTCGGATTTTGTGTTGATGTTTCGGAATTCGTGTCATTGTTTTGGGCAGTTGTTTTGCAGATGTATTGTGTATTATTAGTCTTATCGAGTGGGACTTGATTATGTAATCAGGCAGACGGGATTTGATTCGGGCGATTGTTTCATCCGAAGATGATATATTTTGTTGAGAATCGGGAACCGTGATCGTAAGCGTATTGAGACTGCACGGTGAGATCGCGGCTAGTATCTCCGGAGATCGTCGACTGCGTATTTGTAAGTATGCGGTTTTGGCTATTCGAATAATGATGACTGATCGGTGTCGTGATGGTTTTGGGATATTTTTGGGTTGAGCAGTATGTTTGTTTGTTTTCTATGACGGATTGCAAGTTTCGAGGACGAAACTTATTTTAAGGGGTGTAGAATGTAATATCCGAATTTCTACTCTGTTGTTTGATATTATTTTATCCGAGTTATATTGTACGGCATGGAATGCATGCGGTAGGGATAAAATAAATGAAGGACCGAGATGTCGAGATTGGTATAATTGTCGTATTTGGTCGACAATTGTATTTGAGGATATAATGTGTTGAGTAATATATATTTGATATGTCGTATGTTCGTATTTGATATGTCGAGATGTTGGACAAGGATAGTGAAAATGGCTAAGTATAGCGTTATTAGCGCACGCCGATATTCATGCATAGCGCACGCTATCGCGAGATTAGCGCCGCCACGTTCATAGGTTAGCGACGCTAGTGCGGATCAGCTCGAAGGAATCTACGCGTGGACCGTGCCACTTTCGGCGCACGTTCTGATAAGTCAACGGATGTTGTAATGTAGTGTTAGCGCACGCTAATGCATGTTGATTAGCGCACGCTAACTATATATCGGTCAACAGGGAATCTTGGCTTTATTGGTTGATTTCGGCTTATGGGGTCATGAGCATCTTCGTGGTAGGTGTAGATCAGAGCAAGTCAATGGTATTAGCGCACGCTAAGGTAAATGACTTGCGACGCTAAGCAGATGATTTACGACGTTAATGCATGGGCATTACGTACGTAAGTTAGTTTACGAAGCAAGACAGTAGCCTCTGGGCTTCGATAGCGCACGCTAACAAAGTCAGTTAGCGCACGCTAAGGCGGTAGCGCACGCTAAACATGAGATGTTAGCGCACGCTAATAATGAATATTATAAAAAGGGGCAGAAGGGCGTTATTAAGCATTTCGTCATTCTTTCTTCTTTCAGCCGAGAGAGAGAGAGAGAGAGAGAGAGAGAGAGAGAGAGAGAGAGTTGGGATATATTTGAGGTTCCAAACACTGGATTAAGATGGAGTTAATCATCCATAACAACATTTGAAGCTTGAAATCATTGGTGATTCTTGTAAATGGATTCAACCTTGGAAATCAATCCATTCCTTCAAAAAGGTAATTACTCTTCACTTTGAGATTTCGTTTTGGATTGTATATGATGTTCTTGAGCTGATGATTATCATATAAACAAGTTCATAAGTATGATTATGAGTTGGATTGCCGGATTATGATAATGTTATTGTTGATATGAAGATATTGATATGAATTAGATGGTTTCGAATGAGTTGTTATCCTCAAAGAGATATGTTGGATAATGTCTTCCTTCAATTCGGATCTGTGATGTCGTTGTTGTTGGTTCCTTCATATGATGATGAACATGGCATGATTATGTGTTCTTGGTGTTTAGGTTGTTGATATTAAGAAAGATGAAATATGAATATATGACTTGAATTAAAAGTCGGATGATTACCTATATGTTAAAGGATATTGGATTTCGTTGTTTGATAGCTATGAACATGATTCAGAATCACTTAGAGTCTTTGATAATCGCCAGATGTTGATCGGTATCCGAAATGCATGTAACTGCACGTTATTAGCGCACGCTAAGCCTACTGGCTAGCGCACGCTATCGGGAACAACTTAGCGCACGCTACAGTAAAAGATTAACGTGCGCTAAGTCATCAGGCAGGGTAATATATTCTGTTTCGGTTATGAATTCGTGATAGTTTTAGTTGGTTTGATCAGACTTGTGGTTAACTAAGATATTGTTGAGCCGTTGGGTTTGTGAAGTGGTTTTAGCGGTTGTTGATTATTATCGGATTGTTGTTTAATCGATTATTGTACTAGGTCAAGTTTATTGATCGGTGTCTATAACCGTATCTTTGCGATCGTGTTCGTGGATGTTGGTGGATTGCTTTGGTAGGGACAGAGGAACTTGTATATGATGACAATTTATTTGGTAACGAACTCATCATAGTCGTATAGGTATCGAGGCAAGTTATTACTTGCTCGATTATAATGTTTAATGAATGGTTTCGATTTCATTTCGTTTATAATGCATATAGCGATGATTATTATTGTGAACTCTGGGTATTCGGATCGTATATCGTTCTTTCGATTACGGGGGCGTAAATCATAATGTATATGATTTATCTCGATTATTGGTATGTTCGAGTATCGAGGTTACATTGTGATAAAGACGAGGATTCGAATATTTATGGTTCATGACACGTTTGGATCGTCGAGCGTTGCGGATAATCGTCGGTGATGATTGGACATCGAGGTTGCTCCCGAAGGACTCGGGGCAGGTATTCCATATTGATTATGGTTTAGTGTTATTTATTTTGGTCTCGTACATTTTCTTTCATGTTGTTGAACATGGAGTCGTCCTAGTAAATTGTCATGTTGTCGTGCATGTTATGTTGTTCATGTTGATGAACGTGTTGAATTGCATATGTGTATGCGTATTGTGTTGTTCATGTTGTGTAATTAATCCGATGGGATTATGAGGATATATGCTGAGGGCGCTGGATCGGATGTCCACCATGCGTTGGTTCGACGGGATCATCATGGGGATCTATGCTGAGGGCGCTGGATCGTTAGACAGGTTTTCCACCATGCGTTGGTTCGACGGGATCATCATGGGGATCTATGCTGAGGGCGCTGGATCGTTGGATTACCAGTATTGTGTTGATGGAATCTTGTGAATTCGCATCATTGATTTTATCATGTGTTGTTGTTCACATGTGTATTGTTAGTTATCCACCTTATGTTGATCTGATAGGATCAACAAAGGGATCTATGCTGAGGGCGCTGGATCGTTGGATTTCCATTGAGTATACATGATTGTTATTGTTGTGATCATATTGACGAGGTCATATGAGTATGCATTTGTAGGTCTTGTGTTAGGACCCTGTCCGTATTGCATTGATCGATCTCGGATCGAGCTGGTATGATTGTCGTGGCACTTCATATCTCGAGGTATGTTCCGTATTTCCTTTGGTATTCGTCTTGATGGACGATCGGTTATCGTCTTGGGATTTGATGATGTTATTCGATGGATCGTATTGGTCAGAAATGGTATATTTCCGTATTGTGAGTTGGTTATGATAGTTTGAGAACCTTGAGTAATGTTTGAGGTACAGTACTTATATTATGTTCGAGTTTATTGGTAAATCGAGTATAGGATGTGTAATGTGATAATGGTTACTCTTATGAGAATTACTTGAGTAAGCAAAGTTATGGCGGTAAGATTACGTTGGTCGTATTCTTATTCTGTATTCTCATTGGTATGTATTATTGATGTGATGTGATTGATATCATTGTTGGACGTTATGGCTGACCCCGTCGTGGGATTTCTTTTTAGGTTCTTCGAGTATCGAGCTTGTAGCGGTCGTGAAGAGATGAGCTTCCCGGAGGATACTGGCTAGGACATGTTGTGTGCTTTGAGTTTCTTGTTCGGTTCTCATAGTCCGCTGCTAGAGTATCTTTATGGTTGGTCTTTTTCCGCTGCGTGAGTATTTTGAAATGCTCTTTTGATATCTGGTAGCGAGGTTACTTTGGAAATCGTTTTCTAAACTTTTGAATATCGGCGGTTTGGCCTTGCGATTTCAAATGAGTTTTCTGACGGTTTGATACATGAGTTTTATAAATCTTTGATTATTTTCAATAGAGAATACTGTCGTTAGCCTCTTGGGCATTTGTAAATGTTTGCGAAAATTTCTTTTAGCCTTGTGGGTTCCATCTCGGGGCCCACGGCGCTGTAATATTTCCGGTTAAATCTGGGGGTGTTACATTTGTTTGGTCGTTTGACATGAAATTTCAAAAGATTTCGTTTTGGCATCGTTAAAGGCTCTCTTTCAAAACGCGTGTGTGTTTTGTGAACGGTGTGTTTGGGAATTGATTATGATTTGATCATTTTGAACGTTGAAGGATTTGATGATATCCCTGTTGTTTAAAGTTATGGAATCGTGTATTCCGTATTTAATCTTGTTATTGTGTTTTTGAAGAGTTTGATAATGGTGTCGAGTTAAAGGCCATCTCTAGTGAGTATTCTTAATGAACTTACATTCTTATCATATTAGTATTGCATGAGTAACGTGTGTGTGTGTGTATGCTCACTATGGGTTAGATCCGACGGGGTCTCGGTAGGGGTCCACAGAGACATGGATCCGCGAGCTTGCTTTTAACCACTATGGGTTAGATCTGACGGGGTCTCAGTAGGGGTCCACAGAGACGTGGATCCGCGGTTAATTGTGGTGCATTTTGCAAATGTGTTTTGATATTGGCATTTCCGGAAATGAGTGCTTTTGAACGGTTTTCATGATTGCATGCATCGACTAAGTGTGTAAGACGTAAGTTGTTCGTTTGGCTTACTTGGCTAGGATGGCACTAGAGTATTTTGTTGTTTGTGTTAAATCCTTTATTAGTGGATTTTGATGTTGGGAGACGAACCTTGTGTTCGTTCTTGTGTACTGTGAGTTGATGAGATTTGGGGCTAAAATCCCAATGGTTTTGTAAAAGTCATTTTACGGATTTGGGGCTAAAATCCCAACGGTTTGGTAAAGGTCATTTTTCGGAAAGTAAACCTTTGGGGTGGTGACCCCTTTTGTCTTTTGGGTTTTGAAAAGTGGGATTTGATAATCCTAAATTGTTTTCTATTAAAACTCCCGATGGTATTCCAAATCATTTTAAAAATTGTTTCCCTTGATATTTTGATCTTGAAATTTTGGGAAGTCTATACTCAAACTCTTGCCTCGGGAAGTGTTCATCTTGTTGTATTTGAATCTTTGAGGATTCCGGATTATTATCGTTCGTGGAATGTGAATTGTATGGCTCGTAGTTGCACTTTGTTCTTGCACTAGCAAAACAGTGGAGTTTTGCTAACCCCCGAGAATTCGGGGGGTGGATGTCTATTTTTGCATTCAGGTTTTGGAGCATAACACAGGGTCGGCACGAAAGATGATAAAAGATGATCGATACTAATCACATGAGGAACCGTATATGTTTTTATTGGTTCAGTTGTACTTTATTTTCCGCTGCTATTTTTTTCCTGTTGTACGGGTGTGGTTGTGTTTTGACCCCTGCGTGGGCATGAGTTGTATTTGAGTTGTATGTATTTATTGAAAGACTAAATCGGTCTAATGGGTCATTTTAGCCTTAAAGGCATGATTAAGTTGTTATATGTGTTACCAGCCTGGTAGATCCTTGAGGAAAGGTTCTACGGCGTGTAATATCCCTGAGCGGATTGGGGGTGTTACATAAATGGTATCGGAGCTTAGGTTGAGGAAACCTAGGCTGTCAGTCGAGTCGTGTTGTTTGAGTCTTGTTTCGTCGGATTTTATCTGACTGAGTCGTGTTGCGACGCGTCGTCTGAGTTTGTTGGTCGTGATTAGTATCGTGGGGCGATCGTCATCTTCGTGCGACCTGTGGATGTAAGTCTCCCTCCTTTGTGTTGTGCCTCGTGTGACACGAGCTATTTTTATGATTATTTGTTAAGTGATGAAATCCTTCTGTGGATTTTGATTTTACGATATGTATTTAGTCGACTCTCGTATTTGGTTTATACGAGGAGTGTTGTCGCTGCTGATATCTTTTTACTATTGTTTTTGCCCGTTACTGATGATTTTCGAATCGATTTGCTCGTTTTACAAGTTCTCTTGTGGAAGCTTTGTGCTTATACGCGTACGACTTGTTCACTAGTCAGTACGGGAGGGTCCTTAGAGACCTCGAATGGGGTCAGTGGTTTTGTTCTGAATCCTAGGCGGTCTTCGACTGTGGTATTTTATCGTTTATTTCCGTTTAAAGACATGTATTGTCTTGATTTTAAACGTTTTGATGCGTGTACTAGGAGTTGTTTTTGTGAACGTTGATATGCGTGAGTTTTGGGCATTCTGACCTATTGGATTTTTGAAAACCTTGAGTATCTTAGAAAAATAAATTTCGAGACATATTTTTCAAATGAGTTATTTTCTTGTAGTACATCCAAGGTGCCACAATATATTTCAAAATTTTTCTGCCTCGAGGACCAAAATGTTTTGAGATATTTTCAATGTATTAGAAACACTTTTATTTAGACCCGAGGGTCGAATATTCTGAAAGTTTTCACTAAGAGAAAGTGTCCTCATTTTTATCAAATGCGAAATGGTTCTCCAAAGTCTCGATAACGATGTTTCACGTTAGTACTTTTTGAAAGATGATACTCAAGATCAACCGGTGTTCTTCTAAATTATTTTCAAAATGAGGTTTTCGTTTTTAAAACCTATCCATTCCCGTTTGAGGGCTGGGTATGTATGTATGATGTCGCGTTGTCATTATGATGTTTGCTCCCGAGTATGATCGAATTGGCGGTGTGAGCGTTGAGTCGCTTTCCACACACTTGTTGTGTTAGCCTCTGTGAGAGGTGGGATGTTGGTGTTGAATGTTGCCGCCTCGTAGTGATTTCTGCGTTGTCGCGCATGTGCGAGCTGTTAGAGCTTGGTTTGGTATGACCGTGTGCATTGGTGATTGTTCCGTTATGTGTCGGTTGTTTAATGACTTGTTACCTTGCTCCCGTTTTTGTGAATTTCGTAGACGAGGTCGAAGGTAATACCTGTATGTATTTTCTCTTTCTCCAGTCTATCGATTCGCTCATGTTCGTTGAAACTTTATGAAATTGTTCTGTATTTCCGTTTCATCGTCCGAACGAACTGTGATCTTGTTGTGGGTCGATCTGGTTATCATTGTGACTTTTTCGAGTTCGGTTCGATTCTTGTGAACCTTGTTCGGAAGTGACATCGTCTAGTTCTATTAGTTCTTTTATTCGAAGTGGATCGGATTTGGAACTCTTGTGTTTTCGACTTTGTCGACTCATCATGTTCGTTGACATTTCTGAGCTTGTCCTGCCCCTTGCTTTTATTGATCGAACGAGTGTGGTATTGTTTCGGTATAACTCATTTGTCGTTGTGACTTTTCAATCGCTATTCCCTTTCCTATGGATCTTATGGGAATGCATGTCTTGTCGTTCTCACCAGATCATCCTGGGAGTTGTTGTTTGAACTTTATTGTTCTTCGTGATTCGAACATGATTGTTCGATTTTTTTGTTGTTGTCTCGATCGTTGTAGTTCGATCGTTTGATTGTTCGGTTTTTGTTGATCTCGTTCCGTGATTGGTGAACATTCAGGCTCCTTCGTAATTCCCTTCAGTTCGGGAAATTAGTCTCGTTTTCGATCTTCCAACCCTTGGGCGGTGGGATTCCGTATTTGTTCAGTGGTTGGCTCGCGTTTTGATTGATGTACCGTTGGGTTGGTCAATCATATTGATTTTCGTTTGTTGTGTTTTGTGATTGTCGGATAATTGACTTGATTGTATTATCCATTTGATGACGCTTGTCACTTGTTGGTTTTATTATATCCCTAACGGCGACGTTGTGTTGGCCGTCGTGGAGCGTGTTTTCACACCGTATATTCCGTTGCGTTGTTTGTAACGTTTCACCGTTGGGCGTTAGTTACGCGTTTCTTGCGTATCTCGTTGAGTTTTCCTGGCGGGATATTGCTTCTCCCTACTTGTTTTAAGTTTCTGGACGAAACTTCTTTTAAGAAGGGTAGAATGTAATATCTGCAATTTTCGATTTCTGGTAAATTTATTTTTTCGGCCGGAGTCCATTTTGACGATTCTCTCATGACCGTTTCGTCATTATGAGAATGATTAATTCTACACTTTTTGACATCCGAGTTCGTTTCGGTGTCGTTTTGTTGAGTTCCGAGCTTTTTAGCGACTTTTCCGCACTTAAGTTCGATTCTTGCGAATCTCGTCCGAAACTATTGTTTCGAGTTTCTCGTAAGTTCATTTAATGTTATTATTCATGTTGCGAGCTTTTGTTTGGTGTTTCGATCGTGTATCGTGTATTTCGGACGTTTTGGGCCGTTTTCGTAATTTCCCAAAGTTTGGGGTAATTACTTCCGTTGTCGAATTTCGAGCCTTCGGGTGGTCGGAATCGTGTGTTCTATTAGCTCTTAGATTCGTCTTTGCGAGTACTTCGTAACCGTACCTTCGGTTCGTATTCAGGTTCGGGTTTCGGTGTCGTTTTGTTGAGTTCAGTGTTACTATACGAGTTTTTCCAAGTATGAGTTCGGCTTTGTAAAAATCACCATAAATTCTTGGAAGCTCGAAAAATTCTGAATCTTGGCAATATTATAGATCATCAAGTTATCTTTCCAATGGCTCAAACGGTGAGTCAATCGGAGTCGGACGAAGGAGTTATGGTCGAATTAGCTAAGACTGCACGATGTGCCTTTTTGGTGTTGGAGTAGGCTGTACCGTGTGCCGCGGCACACTTCGGCTGGGCCGCGGCACTAAGCTAGTACTGGGAACTTTTTTTGGCCGTGGGCCGCGGCACACTTGTCCTGTGCCGCGGCACACAGTGCAGATCAGCCTATTTAAGGCCTGACAGCGTGTTTTTCACCCATTTTCTCATCCTCTTCCTTCTCTTCCGCGGCTGGAGGTGTGGAGATCATGGAAAGATGTTGTTGGACAATCAATACATGAAGTCTTGGAGTTTATATCATCAATCATCCATCCTGTAACATCCTCCGATCTACCGAATCACCGTTAGATTTCTTGAAAATCTAGTTTTGGGGAATTTGGGTGTTTTGGTTGTTTTCGTCTGATTAATCCGATTTAACTTAGGATTATGATGGATTGATGATTATTTAGATGTATTATATGATTTCCCTTGTTATTCCATGGTTGGATCGTATCGATTCATTGTTTTGGTCGAGTTCTTGATCGACGCCTTGAAGGTGTCCGGTAGAATGTCATAGAGGGGTTTTCGGACGTTCTACGATTATTCTTCATCGTATGATCGTTGATTTATTAATTGTATGATGTTTGGGTCGTGTTTATTGCGAAGAAACCATGTTGAACCCTTCCGTTCGTCGTCGTCTTCCTTTTCGATAGCATCGGGCGTTTCGAAGCTTTCCGGTTGAGCCGTGTTCGTCGGAATACTTGCGTGCCAATTTCGAGGCAAGTACCTTGCCCATACTTTTCTTATTTTATGGATATGATGATCGATGATCGTCTTGGTGTGTTTGTTTGGTCGTTTTACATGAAATTTCAAAAGATTTCGGTTTGGCCTCATTAAAGGCTCTCTTTCAAAACGCGTGTGTGTTTTGTGAACGGTGTGTTTGGGAATTGATTATGATTTGATCATTTTGAACGTTGAAGGCTTTGATGATATCCATGTTGTTTAAAGTTATGGAATCGTGTATTCCGTATTTAATCTTGTTATTGTGTTTTTGAAGAGTTTGATAATGGTGTCGAGTTAGAGGCCATCTCTAGTGAGTATTCTTAATGAACTTACATTCTTAGCATATTAGTATTGCATGAGTAACGTGTGTGTGTGTATGCTCACTATGGGTTAGATCCGACGGGGTCTCGGTAGGGGTCCACAGAGACGTGGATCTGCGAGCTTGCTTTTAACCACTATGGGTTAGATCCGACGGGGTCTCGGTAGGGGTCCACAGAGACGTGGATCCGCGGTTAATTGTGGTGCATTTTGCAAATGTGTTTTGATATGGAATTTCCGGAAATGAGTGCTTTTGAACGGTTTTCATGATTGCATGCATCGACTAAGTGTGTAAGACGTAAGTTGTTCGTATGACTTACTTGGCTAGGATGGCACTAGAGTATTTTGTTGTTTGGGTTAAATCCTTTATTTGTGGATTTTGATGTTGGGAGACGAACCTTGTGGTCGTTCTTGTGTACTGTGAGTTGATGAGATTTGGGGCTAAAATCCCAATGGTTTTGTAAAAGTCATTTTACGGATTTGGGGCTAAAATCCCAACGGTTTGGTAAAGGTCATTTTTCGGAAAGTAAACCTTTGGGGTGGTGACCCCTTTTGTCTTTTGGGTTTTGAAAAGTGGGATTTGATAATCCTAAATTGTTTTCTATTAAAACTCCCGATGGTATTCCAAATCATTTTATAAATTGTTTTCCTTGATATTTTGATCTTGAAATTTTGGGAAGTCTTTACTCAAACTCTTGCCTCGGGAAGTGTTCATCTTGTTGTATTTGAATCTTTGAGGATTCCGGATTATTATCATTCGTGGAATGTGAATTGTATGGATCGTATTTGTACTTTGTTCTTGCACTAGCAAAATAGTGGAGTTTTGCTAACCCCCAAGTATTCGGGGGGTGGATGTCTATTTTTGCATTCAGGTTTTGGAGCATAACACAGGGTCGGCACGAAGGATGATGAAAGATGATCGATACAAATCACATGAGGAACCGTATATTTGTTTATTGGTTCAGTTGTATTTTATTTTCCGCTGCTATATTTTTCCGGTTGTACGGGTGTGGTTGTGTTTTGACCCCTGCATGGGCATGAGTTGTATTTGAGTTGTATGTATTTATTGAAAGACCAAATCGGTCTACCGAGTCATTTTAGCCTTAAAGGCATGATTGAGTTGTTATATGTGTTGCCAGCCTGGTAGATCCTTGAGGAAACGTTCTACGGCGTGTAATATCCCTGAGCGGATTGGGGGTGTTACACTTTGAACCGATCCAAAGTTAATGCGGCAAGCTCGGCTGCCGGTCTCAAACGCCAATAGCTCATCCACCAGCGTCCAGGATCCTCCACCATTTTATACTGGGCGCAAAGAATCTTTTGCGCATCGGTGCAACCAATAAGCTCAAGGGTACGCTCGAGCGACATCAACCATTCGTCGACAAATGCTGGCCCTTCTCGACCGTTGAATGATGGTGGTGTGAAACGTCGGAACTATTGCACAACTTGTGCCTGGGTAGGAGCTGGCACGTTCTCATTGCGATTATCTTGATTATCAGCATTTCGGTTAGCTAAGCGTCCACGTACATGAGTTGCCATGGTCCTAAGGTACATTATAGCCATTGACTTCTTAGTAATCTCCTCATAAGGGATAGAAATAAAGCTATACGTCGCGTCTAAGGGTTAACTGCTCCCAATAAGCGTTCTAGCAGTGTTATACTAACGCATCTACATGTGTTTATAAATTTATAAGAAAGCACATGCATGTCCGACATTTATTATGAATCTCAATAGCATATCATCTCTAAAATATAAACATGGTATTGTACCATGATTCAAAAATGAGTTGAATCTCATAACCGTAAAATTTTGTTACGATTACAACATAAACATAACTTGAAATATGTACCTTGGAGTTGACGTGGAGCGGCGACGGTGACTGATAATAATCATAGATTCCATTAAAGTTTTAACTACTTGCGAAAAAAGGAAATTTAGTTTAAAAAAATTATTTTAACGAGTCTACAGAACCGTAGACCCGCTCCGATACCACTTATGTAGCAACTACTTTTCAAAATGTCTTTTTAAAATGATTTCAAGGGAGATTAAATATCCCAAAAAAATATAATTGAATAATTGCAGCGGAAACTGAAATGAGGTCATCCATTCCGCAAGTAAATAAAAATAAATTCTCAACATTTCAAACATCCATAATATTCGACATGACATTGAAGCCAAAGTTAAAACTTTAAATGAACGAAATAAACAAAAGCTGATAATTATTATTATCACGCCACACCTTTGCCCGCCACGCCAGACTCCTCAACCTGAAAGGTTTAAATAATGGGGTGAGCTTTCAACTTGCTCACTGAGGAGGGAACGCTTTGTTCACTTTAAATACATACATGTTGCCAAGTAGATATGACATGCCTGAACCTGGTGATTGCTCGAGGGCCATTAATATGCAAACTTTGTGCATACTGCCTACTACTCATTGGAGGCTACAACGTAATTAACATGCAAACTTTGAGCACATTATGCCTACTACTCATTGGAGGCTACAACGTAAATAATATGCAAACTTGAGCATATAAATATTTGGCAAGAAACATGCATATATACAAGTAACATCATGCATTAAATAAAACAAGCGTAAAATCGCCACCTCGAAATAAGATGATGATCCTTGAAAATTGAGACGCGAATGCAGTTCAAATCATAGGCTCCAAGTCCTCGTCTCCTAGAATAACAATTAAATTTTAATATTAATATAGCATCCAAAATAAATTAATATAAATTATTGAATTTATAATTTAATTCTGCAGTACAAGAGGTCTAATTTAAAATAATAGAAACTGAATGGGGATCGTATTAAAAGGATTGGAAAAATTGAGGGGCTGAAATTGAATAAACTGGAAAGTTGATTTGGGGTCAAATCGAAAAGTCTGGAATATGAGGGACTCAACTGAAGTACTAAAAAAAGAAACTGGGTATATAAAACCCTTAACCCTTCTAATCGGCCGACCCTCTCATATCTCTCCTCTATTTCTCCCGATCTCACCCTCTCCCTCTCTTCTTCTTCTTCTTTTTTTTTCTTTCTCTATTATTCACTGTATATTTTTACACACACACACACACACTCATATACACGATTCACACACATACACACACACACACACACACACACACATATATATATATATATATACACACACACACTGAAACGTGCCGAATGAAGAAGGAAATTGAAAATGGTCGGCCGAGCGGTGACTAGAACGGACGGCGACGACGTGGGGTGCAGCAAATCAGCGCGCGCGTAATCGATGGTAAGCCGCTTTTTTCTAAGGTGAGTTCGGATTGAACGGATCGAGTTCGGGTTGAAATTTATTAGGTTCGGATCGGATTCTTTGGTTGAATATGGTGGTTTTCGATTATGTGTTTACTGAAGGCTGCAGACATGTGGTATTTCAAAGTCTGGCAGGAGGTGAAGATTGGTCTGATGAGTGCCAGGCGATTCAAGGGCTTGAGCGAGTGTAGGAGATGCAAAATTAATTTTTTTTTTATCGAGATAACAGCATAGGATTTACAGAAGTATGGGAGCCGTATTTTAATCTGTGTATCACGCAGAGATAAAGATAAATTTATTTCTTTTTTTTATTTACCTGCTATTTCTAAAAGATGAGATCATCTAAAGCTGATTGGGACTATCGGCGGGATATAAAAGGCAACGAGTATTTTGTAGGGAGAAATCTTTTGGGGATTGAGGCAGGAAAAGTTGATCGGTGTATTGTGTTTTGGGAAGAATGAAGAATCTTATAACTTTGTATGATTTTAATATTTGTAACTCCCTATTAATATCATTATAATTCCTGTGTTTAAGTTGGTATTAAAGAGAAAAGCGCGAGAGAAATGAAGGGGAAAGAACGTGACTTTTAGTTTCTTGGGCTGATTAATGATTCTTAAAAATATTGGACTTTAATATTTTAAATATTCTGAGTATTGTTTATTTAAATATATAAATAATTTAATAAAATTTATAATAATTTTAATAATAATATTAATAATAATGATACTAATTATAATAATATTAATATTCCGCGGATAATAATCGTAATAAATTTGTCTTGTGAGAGGTACAAAATATAGTATTTATACCATATTCAAAAAAAATTTAGGTTTAGGGTAGAATTTTAATTGGACTAGGAAAAAGGACTCGGGCCAACTTGTTAAATAGGAGTTAAAATAAAATATATTTATTAATTGGGTCATTAAGAGATTTTTGGACAATTAAAAAAAAAGATATTATTCGACTATAATAATATGAGAGTTTGGACTTGAGTCTGGAGTATAAGTTAAAATAATGATATGCAAGTAAGGAAATTTTGACCTTATTTAAATAAATGGAATGAAATTCGTAAATAATTTGTTGGACATTTAAAATTATTGATGCGCTTTCTATAAATTATAAAATAAATGCATGTGTGAAAACTGGGGTTTTACAGAAACGATGGTTTATGTCTTCAATTATGTTATTTGTTATAAACATGATTGTGGAATCATGGTGTTCTTGATGTTCTTGGTATATTTATCACATTAAAGAAGAAAATGTGATAGGATACATAATGGTTTTAAGTTATAATCATGGATTTGAGGATTGAAACCAATGCTATGTTGATTGTAGTGGTACAATTCGTATGTTCTTGATGAAATACGAATCATGTTAATTGATTACTTCAATAGGTTGTGATCATTGATCGTTGGTTATAATCGTCGACTAGAAAGTGTGTTGCGGTCATGTTCGAGAATGTTTGTGAATCGCTTTGGTCGGGAGCCGAGGAGCTTGTAGATGTAATATCCGACTGTAATTTTTCGTTTTTACGTGTCATTGTATTATTCGGATAATCTGATTATCATGAATAGTTGCATTTAGTATTATGTTGAGGTATTATAGATTTGAATTTCATATCGTTGTTATTTCATTTCATATGTGATGATTCGATGTTAATTAGAGAGTTGCATTTTTGAACTTTTTCTGTTGATGTAGTGTACGCTACATAGCATGATTAACGTACGTTAATCTCGTGCCTTAACGTACGTAATGCCTTTTCTGTTGCGTACGCTAATAGGGAATCTGACATCAGTTGACTTCAACATGTGAACTTGTTATCCGTTGTCATGCATGTGAGTAACGTCCGAGCTGTCGTGTCGGCCAGAGTCAACTTTTATTAGCGTGCGTAGCCTCTTTTCATTAGCGTGCGCTAATGGCCTGCAGATTCAAGACAGTAGCCACCATAAGCCGCTTACGTACGTAATATTAACCAGTTAGCGTACGTAAGTGTGTTAGCGTACGCTAAAGCTTACCGATAGCGTGCGCTAAGTCTGCACAGTCTATTTATAGGACCAGCCTGTTTTTCATTTCTTCACAACTCTAAACCGATTCTCTCTCCATATATCGTCCCTCTGCACTCCCAAACCGATATCAACCTCCTCCAACTTGCTTTTAAGCCTTAAATCTTGGAGTGGAGCTCATTTCCTTGAAGATTAGGAGGTGTTCTTGAGCTTGAAGTGTACTTTCTCGTAGCATTGAGGTTGTTCTTTGTTTCTGGAGGTAGGTGTACTTTTTTTCTGTATTGTTTTCATATGTTGATGTTAGTAACGAATTATACTTCACCTAGAGTTAGATTAATCAAGTAAAACATGGTTTTAATTAAACTTTTTCACATTTCTTGATGAATATGATAAATGAGGGTTTGAGGTGGATGTATTCTTGATGGTATAGTGATTTTAACCATGTTGTAACTATCATACTCATCTTGCTGGACGAATTTAGCTCAGTAGAACACCTTTGAATCAGTTAACTTCACCATAGTTGGATTTAACCAATAGAATTGCTATCATAAAGTGATTAAATACCATTTTAAGTTTTCACTTACCTTGGGAAGAACTTGGCCTTGTTAGAAGTGGAAGGATGTCCTCTTGCTCAGATTTTTTAAAGATTATAATCTCCTTATGTTGTATCTCAGCAAGACTTTGAAACGGATAAGGATATTTGTGAAAACAACAATAACTTTTCATTAATCTAATGTGTTGGGGACTTAGAATGTTTCGATCATCATACTAGAGAGATGGTGAATTCATCATGATGTTAATGGATCTTTCCAGCCTTGTAAAGAAAGATTTTGATAATCTTCATGAATATGGTGAAATCTCATGGCTAATAACCTTGTTGTAAGCTTAATATCCAACTTAGATGAGAGGAGGATGATCATAAATGTGCAGATTTTGTTCTTTCAACATTTTAATGTATTGGAAAGTTTAATCATCATAAGGTGATCTTAACATCATAAATGGTTATTTAACATGTTCTTGATAGAATTCATATTTTTGAAGAATCATGTGAACATTCGGTAAAAGTATTGTGAACCGATTTTATGGTTGTAATGATGTAAAAAGAACTCTTGGCATAAGGCTTCGATATTTTGATAGCAAACTATTCTAAAGGATTGTAGGATGTCGTCTTACTAATCCTATATAGATAATTATACGAATATGTTATTGAGTAAAATGTATTTCGTTTAAGGTTGATTGTTCGAGTAAACGATATTAGTCCAGGACCGTTCGTTCGTTTCGACAAGAAGAGCACTATTCTCGTCTCCGTATTGAGGCAAGTTATCTTTCTTGGTTATAATGATGATTAGATTCTTGTGATGGTTATACATTTCATGTGTATGAACTGTTCATGTAATGTTTGTCGTGATTTGACATTGTCCTTGACATTTTTCCATTTTCATCATGGGGTTGCATTCCCAAGTTCGTCGCTTGAATCGTTTATCTCGTTGGTCTTTATTTTAACTTCGGTGAGTTTTCTTGATCCTTAATCGGATACGTGATTTATTGAATTCGTTGTCATGTTGTATCGTGACATATCCAGAATCATATCTGCGTTCCGATTGGTTATTGTGTAGGATTTTTATCCAGGCACATATATAGTCATGCGTGGATATTATTCCACATTGGACTGTGCACACGAGACGTAGTTCGTGAGGCTAATTAGGTACATCGTCACACGTATATTCTGGATTCCGTATACGGGGTGGACATGTACACGGACACATTTCCATATCGGGCGTACTGTGATGTCCATCTTGAGCCATATTGTTAATCGTTCATAGTCTATGTATGATTGGATGTGTTCGATGGTTTGTGACTGATTGTTTCATACGCCCGAGGGGTATGATTAATAGTCGGGTTGTTTTTCCTTGAAATCTATATATGTGAATAGTATAATGTCGGAAGAATTAATTATCATGTATATCTGACCGTGTGTTATGGGTGAAATACTTGTATTGTATTTTAGGTCGAGGAAAAGGCAAGACACGGTAAGAGCATGTTGACGGCGAAGGGTTCTAAGGATACTAGTTCGGGGGGCCCAAGTCATTTGTTGTCCGGTTATGTTAAACCGTGTTATGTTATTTTATTTTCCGCTTCATTTAAATTACTATCTGGTTGTATTGGCATTGAAGTATTTTCCATCTCCATATGGTTTATACTTGTTTTTCGGATCCTGTGTATTATAAGGCCGTTGGCCATATTTTTAATAAACTCCTAATCGGAGTAATGACTATTTATTGTGGTTCGGTATTACAAATAATACTTATTTAATCTATTTTTGGATATCGCCTGGTGGGTCCCAGTATGGGCCCACGGCACTGTAATAGCCGCCTTTTTGGGGTGTTACGGAAGATGGTATCGGAGAGTTGTTTCCTTTTTATGAGTCATTGTGAAATGAACTAGTATCAAGAGACCTTCGTGTCACGTGTGACCTGTGCAAGCGCCTGACCCTACGAGCCAAATACGGTATGTACTTTATGAGCCATGATTTAATTACTGGAATGATATTAATATTGAAATGGATCTCTTTGATGATCTTGTTATTTCGAGGATTTGTGACAGGATTTATCTGATTAATAATCTGAGATAAATGCTGAATTGATTATATGATTGAAATTGTTCGACTTGACGTCGATATAATATTCGGTGCGACATTCGTGGTGTCGATAACTAATTGTGAACCGTTTCCTTGAATATGTGATTCCTTGTTGCTATTAACTTAGCGTGAATTTTAGTATCTTGAACTGTACTTATGGTTATCATTATGATTGATTCTTTCAGTATGGAAGGAAACCTGAGAGGTCGTGGCAGAGGGGGACGAGGCCGCGGAAGGGGCCAAATCCCGATACCTCGAGCCAACAGACGCGCGAATGTGGATCATAGTTCCACAGACAGTGGTTCACCTTCTAGGGATCAATCGCACCACAGTAGGTGTGGGGATGCGCGTGTCGATCCTTACGTTGTGATGCAGGGCATGATGACGCAGATGACCCAGATGGGTCAACTAATGGAAGCTATGCAGAGGGCCACTACTCGCCAGCAACAGGGGCCTCATCCTCCTCCTGTGCTTGGCAGACCCGTGAGTTGGATCATCAGCGACATCTCTCGCCAGCGACCTCCGACCTTTGAAGGCTCCTCTGAGCCTGCTGATATTGTGCATTGGATCGAGCATTTTTAGAAACTTTTCCAGATGGTGGACTGCCCGGAAGAGAACCGCGTCTCGGTAGCCGTGTACTATCTTAGCAAAGGCGCTCATACCTGGTGGCTTTCAGTGAGGCCAGCCGATGGTGTTTATACTTGGGAGGAATTTAAAAACTTCATGCTAGACCGTTACTATCCAGGGCCACTCCGTGAGGCCAAACTGTCAGAACTGCTGAACCCAGACCCGTCTGAAGACGATGATGTGTTATCTGTTGCCGAGAAATTTCAGGCACTCCTTCCTTTCGCCACGACAATTATCCGAACAGAGGCTGATAAGATCAAATACTTTCTCAAGAGGCTAAAACCCAGAATGAGAATGCAGCTGTTGAACCACCACTGTACTACCTTACCAAAGTTCATCGACAAGGCTCTGGAGTATGAACTCACCGCGAAGGAGATTTCTAAGAAGCAACCACAGTCCAACAACAAAAGGTCCAGGAACCAGAACCAGACTGAGAGTAACTGGGGGACATTCAGGAAGCCCCAATCATTCCCAAACCCTTCTGATCGACCACCCATAGCGTCGAATCCAGCCGGATCGCACTCTCGAGCGGTCCCCTAATCTGTTGTGTGCTATAACTACGGAGACCAGGGGCACTTCAGCTCCAAATGCCCGAAGCCTGCCGTCACATGCCATACTTGTGGCAAGAATGGTCACAGTGCTCGTTTTTGCAGGAGTGGGCCCGGACCTGAACCAGTAGCATCTCATGCTCTAGTTCAGTCCTCTGTCCAGAATCGGGTGCCTCCGTCCGCTTCCTATCAGACCACCCGGGCGAATAGGGGAATGGGCCGTGGGAATCAAAGTGGTACACCTGGTGCCAGAACTGCGAAACCCAGGATTTACGAGATGAAGAAAGCTGACGATCCCGAGGCCAGCATGATTTGAGGTATACTCGAGACCCGCTCCCAGCCTGTGTGTGTTCTTTTTTATACCGGTGCTTCACACTTCTTTATATCTTCTTCTTGTTTAAGTAGTTTGCCTCTAGACCATGTTATCAATTGTGAGCCCTACGTGATTGGTCTACCTGATGGTAGAAGAATTATTGGAAATCGTGAAGTCCAGGACTGTGCGATTCGTTTGAACGACCGTGAGTGGTTGTCAAATCTGATTGTAGTCGATTTACCTAAGGATATATTCTTGGGTATCGATTGGATGGATCGTCATGATGCAATACTTAGTGTCCGCAAGCGGATGGTAACTGTCACTTCTGATGATGGTTTCGAGTGTATTTTTCGAGGTGATAATCCCAGTCGTTCTGGGAGAGTCATCAGCGCTATGAAGATAGTGAAACTGCTTAATCAAGGGTGTATTAGTTATTGGTGCTACATGACCAAAACAGCAGATCGACCAGTTGAATTGGCCGACATTCCGGTAGTCCGAGACTACCGAGATGTATTTCCAGAGGAGTTGCCAGGCTTACCACCTCATCGTGACATGGAGTTTATTATTGAGTTAGAGCCAGGTACATCCCCGCTTTCAAAAGCACCGTATCGTATGGCTCCGACTTGTTGTTGCCCAAAATATTTATCCGAAGATTAATACTGCTGGAAGACGGACAACAAACAACAATTGCGGGAGCACTTCCGAGAGAAAATAAATAATACAAGATTTGCCGGGTTTGTTAGGCCCGGGCTTGAATGCTCTCGCGAGATGTTATTAATACAAATATTCGTGGATACAAGTATTAATGAGAGAAATCTAAATACAATGAGTGTAAAAAGACTCTGTTAATCCGGCTCTTGAGCGAAGCTCGGTGTTCTTCGTCCCCGCCGATAATCTGCTGGATGAGATAGGCCGGGAGAAGTAACACCGAATGATAGCTGTTGCCAAGAGTTGGAGATTAGCCAAGTGCTGTATATTTTGCTGTATTGTATGCTCAAATCGCGATAATGCAGAAGAAGTGGCCAAGTGCAGGGAGCCTTGCTTATATAGGGACAGCCGGGTCTTGTCCTTAGGCGGGCGATCGCCTGCCGGCCAATATTATAATGTGCCGATCGCCTGCCGGCCAATATAATAATGTGCCGATCTCCTGGGCTGTCGGGCTAAAGTCCAAGGAAGATGCTGGCTGTCGGGCTAAAGTCCAAAGCTCCAGTAGGCAGCCAGCTGGCCGGACCAATAAGGGGCCAGAACGTGTCCGGAGCCAGTCAATATGCGGCCCTACTGATAGCTTTCGGCGGCATGTCGGCTGGTGGAGAGATTCTGCCAGGCTGTGGTCAATGGCCCGAGATTCGCGGATCTTGTCTCGGCCTTTGCACGTGGTGCCAGTCCTGAGGCTCGGCCCTTGCCGACTGGATGGCCATCGGCGCTGATCGACATGAGGCGATCGTCTCTAGCTGATCATCCGAGGTCGCCATCGGCCAGTGGATGAGGGTCGGCAATGGTCGGTCTCCAAGGGTAGGTCGGCAAGTGCCGAGAGATGATCGTCTCCAGTCGGTCGGTCGGCAGGTGCCGAGGGAAGATCGTCCGCTAGACGGTCGCCGAGTACCGAGTGATGGGCGTCTGCTTGTCGATCGCCAAGGGTCGATCGCCGAGTACCGTGAGGCGATCGTCTTGATGTCGATCGCTCGGCACCGGGATTCGTCCTGGGACCTTCGGTTGGCCAGTCTAACATGTCCGCTGGGTTAAGGCTCGGTCGCCTGGTCGCTGGTCGGCAGTTCATCCTTGGCCGCTCGGCAGCAAGTCGGTCGCCCGTCCTCCTAGGCGATCGCCGGTCGGAAGGTGTTAATTCTTGACACAACAATTGCCCCCCAGCTTGCTCCTATGTTGAAGACATGGGGCGAGGTGGTTCTTGCTGGTGATCGTGTATGGATGAGGACGGGCGATCTGAGCTGACTTAGGATTCGGACTTGGGCTATCATGGTCAATTGGCTTAGCTATCTTTCGGTCTTGTACCTGCAAAAACAACATTGGCCGATCCCCCATGGAAACTTGGTGGTTTCGCTTGTTTGAGGAATCGTGCACAGTCGCGGAGATCGATGGACCGACTCCATGACCGTGTCTTGGTGCGCGAAGACAATGAGTGTCTCGTGACTCACTTTATTATGAGGGTCCTCTGTTAGGCTGCGCCTCGCCTCGTATTTAAATGAAGGGCGTGCGGTCTCGGTCTAGAGGGGTCCTTGCGCGGGGCAGCGTCGGATGAATCAACTCCACGCCGCGGCTTGTTAGCTCTGCTTCCACCTCGGCCAGCCATGGAGATGGCGGACCTCGACGGTGTACGTTGAGACGGGGGTTGTGGCATGTGTCCACTGATTAATGTTGGAGAGCCCTTAGACTACGCCGGCCTCGTATTTAAACGAAGGGCGGGCGATCTCGGCCGAAAGGGACCTTGCATGGCCGAAGCAGCCGGTTCCATTGACTGCCAGGGCCATGGCTTTATGATGTGCGGTGGAGGCGATCTTATGCCTTAGTCCGTCATGTTATATGCTGGACTGTAGATGGCGATCGTGTCCACCGGGTTGCTGATGATGTTGCGATCTGGCCGGAAGACTGGCGATCGTCGCTCGGCGGCCGATCGCTTTATTCGTAGGTCGATATTGGCGATCGGGCGGCAGCTAGTCCCTCATTTAAAATGGACTGTAGGCGGGGATCGAGTCCTCCGGCTCTGCTGGGTAGTAGCGATCGGGCTGAGAGACTGGAGGTCGTCGTACGGGCGCCGATCGATCTACTCCTATGCTGAGAAGAAGCCTTTGCCTGGACAGGAAATCTGCGGCTCTAGCCCGGAAGGCTGCGTAGGTCGTCGGTAGGGTCTTCGTGAGATGCCTAAACATAGGCAAGAAGCCCTGAAAACCTCCTAGGACCGTGTAGAGGGCGGTCTCATCGCTTACGGGCTCGCCGTTGAGGATGATCATGTCAACCCGGTCGATGTAGTCTGAGTCGGACTCTTCTTCTCCCTGCCTGATTTGCATCATGCGATGGCGACCTTCTGGCCGGGCGACCCTGGTGGCGAAGTGTTCCGTGAAGACGTGCGCCAGCTCGTTAAAGGAGCCAATGGACCGAGGTGGCAATGAGGTGTACCACCGGTGGGCGAGGTCGTCTAGCGTCAGAGGGAACATTCGGCACCGGGTCGCGTCCGATGCCCCACACCCGGTCATGTAGATGTTGAACTTGTGCAGGTGTGTTTGGGGGTCCGATCGCCCCTGGTACACGGGTGTCTGAGGAGGAACGATCTTGTGCTGCACCGGGGCGAGCTCGATGTCGATCGCGAGCGGCTCGCTTGGCGCGGCGATCGTCTTCACGGCGCCTGCCCCGGATTGCAGGAGCGCCTTCACGTCGTCGATCTGACGTTGCAATGCGGAAATCGCCGCGGCTCGGCTGCTTGCGGATCGGCTTTGGGAGCGGGGGCCGAGGCGATCGTGTACCGACCTCCGGACTCCGATGCTGCCGACCTCAGGAATTTGGCGAGCGGGAGCCAAGCGGCTGGATCACCTTGTGGGAGCTGGGTAGGCCGAGCTCCTGGTGACGGACACCAACTCCGTCGTCTCGTAGCTGGGGCCGGACTGCCCCGGTCGCCAGGTCGGGTCACTGCCCAGGCGATCGAAGACAGATGTGCCCCGGCTGCCGAGCGCCTCTTCTTGCGGGCGAGAGCCTCCTTGCGATCGCTCGGCCAGTAGTGCCTTGAGCTTCCGCTTGGACTTCCGGCGGGAGACCGAGGGGGTGATAGCAGGAGGCGCGTCGAGAGCACTCCGTCGCTCCTGAAGGACGGCTATGGCCTCTTCGATCTGTTCATTGGTTTGGAACTGATCGAGCGAGAGGCTTGGGCGACCGTCCAGGGACGGTATCGAGCGTCTCTGACCGCGGCGGCTACCTTCCACCATCGGCTGCGGCTCGGGCCCGGGAGACGAGCAGGGGTCCGGCCGGTGGTCGGCTTTCTTCGGCGGAGGAGGAAGACATGATTTCGAAGGATTTCTTTGAAGTGCGGTGAGTGTCACTTCAAGTATACGCCCAGAACAGTGAGTGTTCTTCGGGACGGTAGGTATAAAAAATTCGAGGGTTGGATCCCCTTCCTCTAGCGCCAATTGTTGTTGCCCAAAATATTTATCCGAAGATTAATACTGCTGGAAGACGGACAACAAACAACAATTGCGGGAGCACTTCCGAGAGAAAATAAATAATACAAGATTTGTCGGGTTTGTTAGGCCCGGGCTTGAATGCTCTCGTGAGATGTTATTAATACAAATATTCGTGGATACAAGTATTAATGAGAGAAATCTAAATACAATGAGTGTAAAAAGACTCTGTTAATCCGGCTCTTGAGCGAAGCTCGGTGTTCTTCGTCCCGCCGATGTCTAACTGGATGAGATAGGTAGGAGAAGTAAGACCGAATGATAGCATTGCCAAGAGTTGGAGATTAGCCAAGTCTTGTATATTTTGTCAGATTGTATGCTCAAATCGCGATAATGCGTAAGAAGTGGCCAAGTGCAGGAGCCTTGCTTATATAGGGACAATGGGTCTTGTCCTTAGGCGGGCGATCGCCTGCCGGCCAATATTATAATGTGCCGATCGCCTGCCGGCCAATATAATAATGTGCCGATCTCCTGGGCTGTCGGGCTAAAGTCCAAGGAAGATGCTGGCTGTCGGGCTAAAGTCCAAAGCTCCAGTAGGCAGCCAGCTGGGCGGACCAATAAGGGGCCAGAACGTGTCC
This sequence comes from Orobanche coerulescens, assembly GCA_033398695.1. Lineage (NCBI taxonomy): Eukaryota > Viridiplantae > Streptophyta > Magnoliopsida > Lamiales > Orobanchaceae > Orobanche > Orobanche coerulescens. The sequence goes on along the minus strand of CM065811.1, from coordinate 89,699,477 downwards.
GGAGCCAGTCAATATGCGGCCCTACTGATAGCTTTCGGCGGCTTGTCGGCTGGTGGAGAGATTCTGCCAGGCTGTGGTCAATGGCCCGAGATTCGCGGATCTTGTCTCGGCCTTTGCACGTGGTGCCAGTCCTGAGGCTCGGCCCTTGCCGACTGGATGGCCATCGGCGCTGATCGACATGAGGCGATCGTCTCTAGCTGATCATCCGAGGTCGCCATCGGCCAGTGGATGAGGGTCGGCAATGGTCGGTCTCCAAGGGTAGGTCGGCAAGTGCCGAGAGATGATCGTCTCCAGTCGGTCGGTCGGCAGGTGCCGAGGGAAGATCGTCCGCTAGACAGTCGCCGAGTACCGAGTGATGGGCGTCTGCTTGTCGATCGCCAAGGGTCGATCGCCGAGTACCGTGAGGCGATCGTCTTGATATCGATTGCTCGGCACCGGGATTCGTCCTGGGACCTTCGGTTGGCCAGTCTAACATGTCCGCTGGGTTAAGGCTCGGTCGCCTGGTCGCTGGTCGGCAGTTCATCCTTGGCCGCTCGGCAGCAAGTCGGTCGCCCGTCCTCCTAGGCGATCGCCGGTCGGAAGGTGTTAATTCTTGACACAACACGACAGAGATGCGGGAATTGAAGAACCAGCTTGAGGAGTTGACTGAAAAAAGCTATATTCGACCTAGTGCGTCCCCTTAGGGAGCACCAGTGTTATTTGTACGAAAGAAAGACGGATCTCTGCGTTTATGTATTGATTACCGTGAGCTGAATAGAGTAACCATCAAGAACAAATATCCTTTGCCTCGTATTGATGATTTATTGGATCAACTTCAGGGAGCTGCTGTGTTTTCTATGATCGACTTGAGGTCTGGTTATCATCAGTTGAGAATTCAAGAGTCTGACATTTCAAAGACATCCTTTCGTACTCGCTATGGGCATTATGAGTTCGTGGTGATGCCATTTGGATTGACTAATACACCGGCGGTATTCATGGAGTTGATGAATCGAGTTTTTATTAACTATATGGATCGTGTTGTAGTCGTTTTTATTGATGATATTCTGATTTATTCTCGTGACCACGAGGAGCACGAGCGTCATCTACAACAAGTTCTCGATACGTTGAAGCGGGAACAGCTTTATGGGAAATTTTCTAAATGTGAATTCTGGATGCCTGAGGTTATCTTTCTCGGGCATGTGATATCAGCTGAAGGGGTGAGAGTGGACCGACAAAAGACAGAAGCCATTCGAGATTGGCTACCACCGAAGAACGTGAAGGAAGTTCGTGGTTTCCTCGGCCTAGCAAGTTACTACCGACGGTTCGTAGAAGGATTTTCTAAAATTGCGCAACCGATGACTAACTTACTGCGGAAGGATAAGAAGTATTTGTGGTCAGAAGCATGTCAGCAAAGTTTTGATGAGCTCAAGAGTCGATTGATTTCGGCACCTGTTTTGGTCTTACCAAAAGGAACGGAAGGATTTGTGGTGTATAGTGACGCGTCGAGACAGGACCTTGGATGTGTACTAATGCAGGAAGGGAAAGTGATTGCCTATGCATCGAGACAATTTCGACCCTATGAAGTTAACTATCCGACCCATGACTTGGAGTTAGCAGCCGTGGTGTTTTCTTTGAAAATCTGGCGTCACTATCTATATGGAGTTACCTGCCAGATCTTTACAGACCACAAGAGCCTAAAGTACATTTTTACTCAGAAGGAGTTGAACATGAGGCAGAGAAGGTGGCTAGAATTAATCAAGGACTATGATATCAAGATCCTTTATCATCCGAGTAAAGCAAATGTGGTTGCCGATGCTTTGATCCGTAAGACAGTGCAGGAGAAAATGCTGAGCCGTTTGACATCACAGAGAGAGTTGCAGTTAGACCTTATGAGGCCAGAAATTGAAGTTTGGTTACAGCGTGTTCAGGGACAACTTTGCACCCTTGATATTTCTTCGTCTCTTGATGATATTATCAAATCGAAGCAAATTACGGACCCATTCTTATCTCGAGTTCGGGATGCGGTAACCCAAGGGAAAGCCCCTGGATTCGTGATCCACGAGGATGGATTGATACGCTTTAGAAATCGAGTTTGTGTACCCGCAGACGAATAGTTGAGAAACTCTATCATGAGAGAAGCCCATGCTACCCCGTACTCTATTCACCCGGGATCTAGCAAGATGTATAAGGATTTGAAGCAGAATTATTGGTGGGGGAATATGAAACGTGAGGTTGCCGAATTCATTTTGAGATGTTTAACCTGTCAGCAGGTTAAGATTGAGCACCAGCGACCCGTAGGAATGCTGAAACCGCTCCCGATTCCCGAGTGGAAATGGGAGGATATATCTATGGAGTTTATCATTAGCATGCTGACGAGTCGTTGAGGAATGAATACGATTTGGGTGATTGTAGACCGTCTGACCAAATCAGCCCACGTCTTCGAGATTAAGGACACATGGGGTCCCGAGAGATTGGCCCAGCTATTTATTAAGGAAATTGTGAGATTACATGGTACCCCCAAGAGTATTGTATTGGACCGCGACGGGCGATTCGTGTCACACTTATGGAAGGAAGTTCATCGTGCGATGGGCACGCAGTTGAATTTCAGTACGGCTTTTCATCCGCAGACCGATGGCCAATCCGAAAGAACCATCCAAACTCTAGAAGACATGTTGAGGGCATGTGCTCTTGATTGGAAAGATGATTGGGAAGCCCAGCTACCATTGGTGGAATTCACTTATAATAATAGTTGGCATGCCTCGATTTGGATGGCTCCATATGAGGCATTGTATGGCCGTCGCTGTAGGTCCCCTTTGTGTTGGGACGAACTGTCAGAATCTCTGGGTACGGAACCCGATATGTTATTAGCAGCCCGTGAGAAGATCACTTTGATTAGGAGTCGGTTGTAAACGGCTCAAAGTCGATAGAAGTCCTATGCTGACCACTGTCGACGACCGCTTGAGTTCGAGGTTGGTGACCATGTGTTAATGAAGGTGTCTCCTACCCGAGGTGTTTTTCGTTTCGGGAAGAGGGGCAAGCTGAGCCCGAGGTACATTGGGCCGTTTGAGGTTTTGGAGCATGTAGGTGATCTAGCCTATCGACTGGCTTTGCCACCAGCTTTGAGTCGGATTCACAACGTGTTTCATGTCTCCCAGTTGAGGAAATATGTTGCTGATCCGAGCCATGTACTTCAGTTCGAAGTGATTGAATTAGCGGAGGATCATTCGTACGAGGAGCGTCCTGTGCGGATACTCGAGAGGAGGATCAAGCAGTTGCGGAACAAGACGATTCCCCTACTGAAGGTTCAGTGGTCACCACACGGAGTCGAGGAGGCTACGTGGGAAACCGAGGATCGTATGCGAGCGAGATACCCCGAGTTATTTACCCCTTAGTTTCAGGGACGAAACCCCTTTTAAGGGGGGGAGTATGTAATATCCGACTGTAATTTTTCGTTTTTACCTATCATTGTATTATTCGGATAATGTGATTATCATGAATCGTTGCATTTAGTATTATGTTAAGGTATTATAGATTTGAACTTCATATCGTTGTTATTTCATTTCATATGTGATGATTCGATGTTAATTAGAGAGTTGCATTTTTGAACTTTTTCTGTTGATGTAGCGTATGCTACATAGCATGATTAACGTATGTTAATCTTGTGCCTTAACGTACGTAATGCCTTGTCTGTTGCGTACGCTAATAGGGAATCTGACATCAGTTGACTTCAACACGTGAACTTGTTATCCGTTGGCATGCATGTGAGTAACGTCCGAGCTGTCGTGTCGGCCAGAGTCAACTTTTATTAGCGTGCGTAGCCCCTTTTCATTAGCGTGTGCTAATGGCCTGCAGATTCAAGACAGTAGCCACTGTAAGCTGCTTACGTACGTAATATTAACCAGTTAGCGTAAAGTGTGTTAGCGTACGCTAAAGCTTACCGATAGCGTACGCCAAGTCTGCACAGTCTATTTATAGGACCAGCCTGTTTTTCATTTCTTCACAACTCTAAACCGATTCTCTCTCCATATATCGTCCCTCTGCGCTCCCAAACCGATATCAACCTCCTCCAACTTGCTTTTAAGCCCTAAATCTTGGAGTGGAGCTCATTTCCTTGAAGATTAGGAGGTGTTCTTGAGCTCGGAGTGTACTTTCTCGTAGCACTGAGGTTGTTCTTCGTTTCTGGAGGTAGGTGTACTTTTTTTCTGTATTGTTTTCATATGTTGATGTTAGTAACGAATTATACTTCACCTAGAGTTAGATTAATCAAGTAAAACATGGTTTTAATTAAACTTTTTCACATTTCTTGATGAATATGATAAATGAGGGTTTGAGGTGGATGTATTATTGATGGTATAGTGATTTTAACCATGTTGTAACTATCATACTCATCTTGCTGGATGAATTTAGCCCAGTAGAACACCTTTGAATCAGTTAACTTCACCATAGTTGGATTTAACCAATAGAATTGCTATCATAAAGTGATTAAACACCATTTTAAGTTTCACTTACCTTGGGAAGAACTTGGCCATGTTAGAAGTGGAAGGATGTCCTCTTGCTTAGATTTCTTAAAGATTATAATCTCCTTATGTTGTATCTCAGCAAGACTTTGAAATGGATAAGGATATTTGTGAAAACAACAATAACTTTTCATTAATCTAATGTGTTGAGGACTTGGAATGTTTTGATCATCATACTAGAGAGATGGTGAATTCATCATGATGTTAATGGATCTTTCCAGCCTTGTAAAGAAATATTTTGATAATCTTCATGAATATGGTGAAATCTCATGGTAGATAACCTTGTTGTAAGCTTAATATCCAACTTAGATGAGAGGAGGATGATCATAAATGTGCAGATTTTGTTCTTTCAACATTTTAATGTTTTGGAAAGTTTAATCATCATAAGGTGATCTTAACATCATAAATGGTTATTTAACATGTTCTTGATAGAATTCTTATTTATGAAGAATCATGTGAACATTCGGTAAAGTATTGTGAACCGATTTTATGGTTGTAATGATGTAAAAAGAACTCTTGGCATAAGGCTTCGATATTTTGATAGCAAACTATTCTAAATGATTGTAGGATGTCGCCTTACTAATCCTATATTTATAATTATACGAATATGTTATTGAGTAAAATGTATTTCATTTAAGGTTGATTGTTCGAGTAAACGATATTAGTCGAGGACCGTTCGTTCGTTTCGACAAGAAGAGGACTATTCTTGTCTCCGTATTGAGGCAAATTATCTTGCTTGGTTATAATGATGATTAGATTCTTGTGATGGTTATACATTTCATGTGTATGAACTGTTCTTGTAATGTTTGTCGTGATTTGACATTGTCCTTGACGTTATTCCGTTTTCATCATGGGGTTGCATTCCCAAGTACGTCGCTTGAATCGTGGATCTCGTTGGTCTTTATTTTCACTTCGGTGAGTTTTCTTGATCCTTAATCGGATACGTGATTTATTGAATTCGTTGCCATGTTGTATCGTGACATATCCGGAATCATATCTGCATTCCGATTGGTTATTGTGTAGGATTTTTATCCAGGCACATATATAGTCATGCGTGGATATTATTCCACATTGGACTGTGCACACGAGACGTAGTTCGTGAGGCTAATTAGGTACATCGTCACACGTATATTCTGGATTCCGTATACGGGGTGGACATGTACACGGACACATTTCCGGATCGTGCGTACTGTGATGTCCATCTTGAGCCATATTGTTAATCGTTCATAGTCCATGTATGATTGGATGTGTTCGATGGTTTGTGACTGATTGTTTCATACGCCCGAGGGGTATGATTAATAGTCGGGATGTTTTTCCTTGAAATCTATATATGTGAATTGTATAATGTCGGAAGAATTAATTATCATGTATATCTGACCCTGTGTTATGGGCGAAATACTTGTATTGTATTTTAGGTCGAGGCAAAGGCAAGGCACGGGAAGAGCATGTTGACGGCGAAGGGTTCGAAGGATACTAGTTCGGGGGGCCCAAATCATTTGTTGTCCGGTTATGTTAAACCGTGTTATGTTATTTTATTTTCCGCTTCATTTAAATTACTATCTGGTTGTATTGGCATTTGAAGTATTTTCCATCTCCATATGGTTTATACTTGTTTTTCGGATCCTGTGTATTATAAGGCCATTGGCCATATTTTTAATAAACTCCTAATCGGAGTAATGACTGTTTATTGTGGTTCGGTATCACAAATAATACTTATTTAATCTATTTTTGGATATCGCCTGGTGGGTCCCAGTATGGGCCCACGGCACTGTAATAGCCGCCTTTTTGGGGTGTTACAGTAGACGACGACAAGGAATTGGTAACAGCTTCATCATCGTTGTGTCGGTATCAAGGCAAGTATTACTTGCCCAGTCTATAATATTTAATGAATGGTTTCTGTTTCATTCGTTTATAATTCATATAGCAATGATTATAATCGTGAACACAGGAGATTTGGGATTATAAGTTGTTTTCAGATTTTGGGAATTTAAATCATAATGTATATGATTTACTTTTGTTATTGGTATACTTGGGTATCGAAGATACATTGTGTTATAGCCGAAGACATGAATTATCTACCATCCGTGACATTTTGGACTGTCGAATATTGAGGATAATTGTTGGTGATGGTTTTAACATAGAGATTGCTCTAGAAGGACTCGGGGCAAGTAATATATCATTTTTGTCATTTTATATCGATCATGTTGTGATGCATTTGTGTATTGTTGTTGTCATGCATTATGTATTGTTGTTTTGTGCAGTTGTGCATTGTTGTTGTATGTCCACCATGCGTTGGTCCGACGGGATCATCATGGGAATCTACAGCTATGTGCGCTGGATCGTTGGACAGGTAATTCCACCATGCGTTGGTCCGATGGGATCATCATGGGAATCTATAGCTGTGTGTGCTGGATCATTGGATTATCATGTGTTGTTGTTGTGCATACGTATATTATGGGTTATCCATAAGTATACATTTTTTTTAACAAAAAAACGAGATTTATTCAACACATCAGAAATGTGGGGGGACGAGGCCCACTACACGCCCTAAGAGATTGAGGGAGGACGAGCCCCTCTAAACGCCCAATCTTAATTAAGACAAAATAAAACACGGCCAACAAGCGGCCTACTTGAGTCTAACATAAGGAAAACCGTTTTTGTCCAGTCTAATCATACCACGAATCTGCCCGGATATATCCAATGGGCTGTAAAGACGAAAATTTCTGGACTTGTACCCTCATTGGCTAACCGGTCCGCAATGGCATTCCCTTCCCGATAGATATGGGAAAACGAGATATCCATAGAACGATGAAATGACAAGATTTTGTGCCGAATGCTTTGGAGTTGCCAATTTCCGATGTTAGGCGAGGTAATAAAAGAAAGTGTAAAAGCCGAATCCACCTCAACCCAAACCTTCTGAATGTTCCTCTCATAGCAAAGGTACAATGCTCTCCAAATGGCAAAAAGATCCGCAAAGTTATTGGTGTTGTTGCCGATAAATTCGTGAAACACAAAAATCAGATCACCCGAACAGTCTATGGCTATGCCTCCCACGGCCGACTCCTCGGGATTACCTTTCGATGCCCCATATGTGTTGATTTTGGTAATCCCGAGGTCTGGTTTATCCCATCTAACTATGGTAAAAAAAATTTTTTTTTGTTATTACAGTTACAATGGCAGCTGCTAATGAAATTACATGGGCAGAAATTCAATCCCAAAATATCCATGAGAACCGGGGAACCAAACCAGGCCCGCGGCTTAAGGACCCGGTGCCCTTTGATCAAAGCCAACTAGCCCCAAATGCGATCGCACACTCTTTGGGCCGTGAAAGGGATCTTCTTGACCCGCATGTCATTCCTAGAACACCAAATAAACCATAGGATAAGAATAGGGATAATACGCAAAATGTCGATATCTCCCGAGGATTTATTAAACCAATTGGTAATAACCAAGTTAAAATTATTAGTTTGAAAAATAGGAATCCCAACTAAAGCGCAGAAGTTAGCCCAAACCGCCGACGCTACCGGCCCATTAAGAAAAAGATGAGGAAAATCCTCAACGCCATCACAACAAAAACAAGCATTGTCGGCAATGATGCCCCTAGTTCTAAGACCATCCGGGGTGGGGACCCATTTTTTTAAAAGCCTAACCATGAAAAAGGACATAGTGGGAGTAATGATTTAATTCCAGCAAAATTTTAAAATATTGTTATTGTCTTGGCGTTGCCGAACCTCCTCCGAAGCACTTTTAAAAGAAAAACCACCGTGAGAGGTTAGTTTCCAGAATACTTTCCGACCAACTATATCCCCATCCCTATGTGTGGGAAAGGCCATAATGTAGTCTCTAAGATCCGAAGGAATAACGGCTAGTAGTTTTGCCCGATCCCAGCCATTATGAGACCAAAATTGATTGATACTAGAATTCGAACGGGTATTAGAGACCCATTGGGATAACGGACTAAAATCGCACCAATTGTCGTGCCAAAAAGAAATATCACCATCACCGATATCCCAAAAAATCCATTTGTCCGCTATACACCAGATGCTACAAAGATTTTTCCACGTAGGAGAATCATAAGGGTTTATTTTAACAATCATGGGGTTGAGGCGTTTACAGTACTTAGCACGCATAAAATTGGACCAAATGTTCGAAGAAGTCCGAAAACGCCACCAAAGTTTGATTACAGCCGCTTTAATGATGTCCCTCATACTCCTACACCCGAGACCACCCTCCTACTTAGGGTAGCATAACTTGAGCCATGCCCCCCAATGGAGTCGCTTTCTATTATCGTTAGATCCCCAAAGAAATTTGTTGAAAAGACGTTCGAAAAAAGTAATGACATTCTTTGGGGTTTTAAGAACTTGGAGACAATAGAACGGAATCGAGCTCAAGGTCGTTTTAATGAGATCAAGCCTACCTCCCGTGGTTAACAAAAGATGATTCCAGGACTGAAATTTAGAACAAGTTTTGGAAATCAAATCTCCATACATGTCAAAAGTTTGGTTACCTTTCCAAAGTGGGGAACCCAAATAATTGAACGGGAGATTAGTTTGGGAGAATCCAATCATTTGTTTGACAATGCGGACTAACGGGTTATTCGGCTTGGCAAAAATAAAATGACTTTTAGAATTGTTCACTTTTTGGCCCGAGCTCGCCGTGTAGTGGTCCAGGGAATTCTTGAGTATGAGGAGATTATTATAGGAAGCCTTAGTAAAGATCAGCACATCATCGGCGTAAGCCAGATGGGTGACCTGAACATTCTTCCTAATTTTAAAAAACATGTCGGAGTGGGAGTTAAAAGTTTTGTCCAGGAGCCTCGATAGATAATCAGAAGCAATCACAAAGAGGAGAGGGGATAAAGGATCACCCTGTCTAATGCCCCTCTCAGATTTAAAAAACCCCGTAGCATTACCGTTAATGAGAACAGAAAACCAGTAATTTGATATACAACGATTTATCATGTCGGTCCACTCATCAGAAAAACCAAATGCTTTAAGGATATTCAAAAGAAAAGCCCAATTAAGTCTATCATAGGCCTTTTCCATGTCCAAGTTGATCATCAGATTCGAATCGTCCCTGGATATGTCATGACAGACTTCTTGGGCTGTTAAAATATTATCAGTGATAAGGCGACCCTTGACGAAACCCGATTGGGCAGGGCTAAGAATTTTGGGAAGAAAGCGGCCCAAACGGGTACTAAGAATATTCGCAATGATTTTATAAGTTGTGTTGCAAAGACTAATCGGCCTGAAGTCTTTCCAAGCTAAGGGAGGGGATATTTTCGGAATAAGAGAAATCGTAGTGCAAGTGAATGACCTGGGCATGGGGTTTCCAGAGAAAAAATCCCACACGGCCTCACATACATCCTTAGCGATAATATCCCAACACTTATGAAAAAACAAAGCATTATTGATGTAAGCATATTGACGTTGTCATATGAGTATGCATTTGTAGGTCTTGTGTCAGGACCATGTCCGTATGTTGTATTGATCTGATCTCGGATTAGACTGATATGATTGTTGTGGTATTATGCATCTCGAGGTATGTTCCGTACTTCATTTGGTAATTGTTTTTTGATGGACAATCGATTATCTTGTTGATATCTGATGAGGTTACCCGATGAATTGGGTTGGACAGAGTTAGTAGATTTCGTAATAGTGAGTTATGATAATGTTTTGAGAACCTTGGGTATTGTTGAGATAAAATACAGATATTTTGGTATGAGCTTATTGTGTTTTTGAAAGGATACGAGATGTGAAATTTGGTAATTTTTATCACGAGTTGGTAAAGCTATGGCGGTAAGATTACATTGGTCGTATTCTTACTTAGTATTTTCATTGTTATGTAATTATTGATGTGATGTGATTGTTATCATCGTTGGATATTATGGCTGACCCCATCGTGGGCTTTCTTTTTAGGTTCTTTAAATATCGAGCTTGTAGCGGTCGTGAAGAGATGAGCTTCTCGTAGGATACTGGCTATGGCTTGTGTTTGTGAATCGAGTCTTCTGATTATATGTTGTATTCCGCTACTAGAGTACTTTTAATTATTGTCCTTTCCGCTACGTGAGTATTCTTAAATGACTCTTTGATTTTGTCAACTTAAGTTGCTTTGGAAATTGTTTTCTAAACTATTTTGTCAGTATGTATAAGCGATAGCTGAACATATGTTTTTAAACTGTTGAGTTTTGGCATTTCGGGCCTTGTGGTTTCAAATGAGATTTTTACGACGGTTGTGGATAAACGGATTTTATTAAATCCTCAAATGTTTTGAAAGGATGTACCGTTGTTAGCCTCTTGGGCGTTTGTAAATGTTTTTGGAAATGTCTTTTTGCCTTGTGGGTTCTATGTCGGGGGCCACGGCGCTGTAATATTCCTGGATGGCTCTGGGGTTGTTACAAAATATGGTTCGGAGCTTAGGTTGAGAAAACCTAGGCAGTCGGGTCTATTTGGGTCGTGTTTTGTCGCGTCATTCGAGTTGTCGATTGAATAATATTAGAGCCCTGGATTTTTGTTGTTCACTCGGGCTTGTGCGTTATGTGATTTTCAGTGTAGTACTGGGGTTGTTGTAAACTTTTCCAAATGGTGTTAACGTGTTTCTTCAGATAGAGTTGTGTTGTGTTCGTGAGTTGAACTGAGTTTGCAAAATGTGTGTTTTGTAAATATTTGTGTCGAGTATTTTCTTGAGTCGAGACATGTTCCAGTATCACGGGGAATCGTCGGCTTCACGATCTGTAAGTATTTGGATTCTTGAATTGCATTGAGATTTATTGTCATTCTAAGTTGATATGCTTTGAGATTCAGCAAAATATTAATCATTACAGTATAAGGTGACAGAGTTGGGACAGTATTGATGATCTTGAGAAGTTATGATTTTGGAAATCAATATTCAGTTAAATTTTGTAACGGAGTTGTGCATTTGGGAGAAATGCCGTGGACGGTTGAGAAGAACATGTAGTCATGATTAATTTATTTTCAGATATATGAACTGTATTTGAGCATTTGAAAATGATACTTTCCAAAATGAATGTTTTACGGATGTTTTACGGAAAATGATTTTTGGGCCGAGACCCAATCGATTTTCAAATAGTTTTATAACTCAGGACTTGGGGTCCAAAAGGGTTTTCTACTTTTTAAATGTCTTGTAATGCGGAACGAGATACGGGCTGAGACTCTAATGTTTCAGAAAGGCTTTTCTATTTTCTAAAACTACCGAGACTTGTAAAACACTTTACCAATCATTTATCTATTTTATTACTACCTTTCGGGGTTTTGGTTTACTTGTTCAAATGAAACTTCTCGGGTAGTATTTCGTTGTGTTTGATTTATTGATTATTCAATGTTTTGTCATAGCATAGTTGAGGTGATCCAGGATGGGTTAATGGTTGACATTGCGAGTCATATGTAGAAAAGGAGTTTTTATCGGAGTCTATACATTAAGATTTTGGAAATCTATCGTGTGGTTTTCCGATGGAATATCAGTGTAATTGGTGACAAGCCGAACTGGTATACAGGGGTATTGATGTGGGCAATCATTTGCATAATTTCCTTTTTCGTGTGTATTCGAAAAGAATTGTCATCGAGAACTTGACGTAAGCAAGCTGATTTAATTTTTCGAAAATTGATTTCGTGATCTTACGAAAATTTATGTTTTGAGTTTTGAATTCTTGAAAGAACTTTCAAAAATTTGTCTTCTTGACAAGATTATATGATTTCAAACTGGTTTTGAAAATGGGATTGATATACATACGCATTTAGTGCATAGTGCATATCACGGTGAAGTTATGAGTATGACTCACGAACCGGATAATACATCAGCATGGTACGATGAATATAGATTCAAACTTTAGTATGGTAGTTTGGTTATCCACGGATGATCGGTTGGTTGATCAGAAAAGAGAAATATGATGCGTGTTGTAGATTCATGTACAGGATGTGATTTTGGAACTTTGGATTTTGTGAAACCGGGACATATGTACTATGTGATTCCATTGGCATGGTAGTAGTACGATTTTACCTTAATGATTTTTGAATGATTCCTTTGTAAGTGTGGATTTGGGGATGGTGACCCCAGGATGGTTGTTTTGGGTATTGATTGGTCGATCCCACTACGTATAGGATGGAGTATGTTCGTCAGTTTGCGGCTTGTTGTTCGTTCACCAAGGAGTATATTCACCAGTCGGGTGTGTTTCTTTGAGATCCACTGCATGTGATTTGGTGTAACGGTTTGAGAATTTTATTCGTCCGTGTATCTGTCTCGGTGATTCTGTATTGATCGTGTTGGGACTTATCGTGTGAGGGTATTCTCGATTATCGTTTATTGTTCGTTGATGATATTGTAATTTATCATATTGATGATATACCCGGTTGTGTTTTGACCTTTGGATGGTCATATTAGAGTTTTATCATGTTGATGATATACTCGATTGTGTTTTGACCTTTGTATTGGTCGTATTGGAGTTTATCATGTCAATGGTATTCTCGGTTAATTTGTCGGTTAATCATTGTTAATGATCGTATGAGCGTTCGAATTTTGTGTCATTGTTTTGGCAGTTGTTTCATAGATGTATCGTGTATTATTCGTTTTATCGGAATTGGGACTTGACTGTATAATCAGGCAAACAGGAATTGACACAGATAGACTATTTGATCTGAAGATGATATATTTTGTTGAGACTCATGGAATTGTGATTGTAAGCGTATTGAGGCTTTACAGTGAAGTCACTTGCTAGTATCTCAGGAGATCGTCGACTTGGCGCATATGTAAGTATACTGTTTTGGTTATTCAGTAATGATAATGATTGATTGTTGTCATGATGGTTTCAGAATATTTTGGTTGAACGGTTTGTTTGTTTTCTTCATGGCGGATTGCAAGTTTCGAGGACAAAACTTATTTTAAGTGGTGTAGTATGTAAAACCCGGAATTTCTACTACTGTTATCTAATGTTATTTTATCCAAGTTATGCTATACAGCGTGGAATCTATACAGTATGGATAAAATAAATGAAGGACTGACACATTTGTATTGGTATAATTATCGTACTTGGTCGACAATTGTATTTGAGGATATAGTGTGTTGTGTATACGTATTCGTTATATTGAATCGACGAGCAAGATCAATGTAAATTGCTAATTATAGAAGCCATAACGTATGTTAAGCATATGATCTTACGTACATTAATTCCTAAAGGTTACGTACGTTAACATTAGGTCGTTACGTACGTTAAAGCATCAGGTGAGATATAGTTGGCTGATCAGAGAGGACCTTGTCAAGCATAGCGTACGTTAAGCATAGGAGCTTACGTACGCTAAGATGCTAAGTGTTACATATGCTATGTATAAAGCATTACGTATAACGAGGGGAATCAGATAGGATCAGGCTATGGCCGACAGGTGGGTCACGTGGTCGACATCTTTCGCGCAGAACTGTAATATCCTAGAATTTCACTATGAATTTTTCGCATTATTTTATCTGGGATGTACTGTACAGAGTGGGACCGACACGATATGAGTGGATAATTTTGGAAACCGTGACAGTCGTGCCAGTATGTCCAACGAGGTTATTTTGATTCTAGGATATTACATGCTTGGTGTGTTTTCGATGTCGGATATACCGTATGAGTATTTGTATGATTTCCGTACCTAGTCGACAGTTGTAATGGAGGATATCGTGCATCAGACGTACCGTATGAGAATAATTTGGGATTTCGTATATGTGTTCAGCAAGTTGTATGTTCATATTTGTTATGTCGAGACGTTGGACAGGAATTGCTAGAAATGGCTAAGTATGGAACTGTTAACGTACGTTAAGACCTTGAGATAACGTACGCTAAGTGGTACATGTTACGTACGTTATGAGTAATGTATTACGTACGTAACAAGAGGAATCGGACAGTTGGGCCCGGTGTCGGTAGCTTTCGGCGCGGATGTGGACAGGTGAGTCACCGGATGGAGTTACGTACGTTATACAGGGTGTATTACGTACGTAATACGAGTATAGTACTGTAGCAAGTCAATGTATGTATTACGTACGCAACGGAATAAGTGTTACGTACGTTACGGGGCGGCTGGCCAAGTCGTGGCCGAGAGGACCTGTAGTGGCCGAGCATGGTCGGCAGTGACTCGCAGGGATGGCCGATCACGGTGGGCAGTGACTCGCTGGGTGCTAGGACTGTCCGATTACGTACGGAGGCAGTGGCCGGTTACGGCCGTAATGGCCCATTACGTATGTAAGGGAGCTGCCAGTTACGTACGTAAGGGTGCCGAACGAACTGGATAGTAAGGTAGGCCACGGCCGGTTACGTACGTAAGCCCCGGCTGGTTACGTACGTAAGGTGCCGGCAGGTCCCGCCTATATAAGGCCTGGACCGAGCCATCTGCTCATTTTCATGTTTTCTCTTCGTTCCTTCCGCGATTTCTTCAGCAAAGATGATGGTTTTGAGTAGAATCAACTTATAACAACATGTTTTGGAAGTTGTAATCATGGATTAACTCCATCCTCCACCCGGATCGAAGGTAAGAACACATGAACTTTTGGTTTTTGGATGTTCTTGAGGTTTCTTGGTGTTTTGGCCGATTTGCTTCGTTTTGATTCAGATTATTGATAGAACTTGATTGTATACTCGTAATCATTCAATACTCTTGAAGTTTTATGGAACAAATTCGAGTATTTCTTCGAATAAACAATTAAATTGGACTATGCCTTCAAAGTGTTCGATGAAATGTCTCAATGAGTAGAACTTAGAAAATTCTACATGTTTTCGTATGAATTATGGTTGAATTGATATTGTTGTGACGATTCTTGGTATTTACGAGAATTTTGTTAAGGGAAGATAATGAATTGGTGATCAAATGATTCGATTATGTTGTTATGATTATGGAATCGTAGTATTCTCGATGTTCTTGGTAGTTTGTTGCGATTCATGATGTTATGAGAAGTATATATGTTGAAGACATCGTTAGGACCATTGAACACCGAATTTCGTCTTGTGTTCGTATTGTTAAGAGTTGATACGTTTTGGTTTCATATGATCGATATGTCGTTGAACCATCGAGTTTGATTAGTTAGTCATTTCGGTTGTTGATTGTTATTGAACGTATCGTTAATTAATTATTGCATTAGGTTGCGTTTAGTGATCGTTGAAGTTAACTGTTGTGTTGCGGACGAGTCGGGGCTGAGGATCTTGTAGATGAAGACGGCGGGATTGATAGCGGCTTCGTCGAATTGGTATCAAGGCAAGTTATGCTTGCTCAATTCATAAAGTTAATAAATGATTTCATTTTCATTTCATTTATGATTCATATAGCAATGGTACTATGGAATATATGAATTGTCGGAATGGTGGTATGTATGGTATTTGTGGACTAAGATAAATCATAATGTATATGATTTTAAAGATGTCTAGTGGAAATGGGAACGTGAATTATAATTTGGTCTATTGCATGAGAAGTTGGATATCAAGGTTAGTTATCGTGTCGATGTTGAACTCGGGATGGTGGTTTGGTATTAGTTATTGACTGTACTTCATTTTGGATTGTCGGATAAACCGCGTATTCGTTCAGGGCGGTTGGTCGTGGAAAGGTTAGCGTCTCCAGCTTGAGGTAAATTAATATTGTTAGGTTATTATAATCATAGTGTGGCATTATTGCATGTGTGTGTTGATATTTCATGTGGAGGGTGTGCACCATCGTTTGTTGCGTTCTGTGATGTGCTCATTCTTTGATCTGTAATCTGTTGGGCCGATGTGTTAGGGGGTAAGACCTAAATGGCACCTATGTCCAGAGTATTCCTGAGTAGATGCTTCTGTGACCCTCGGCTGCTGCCTTGGGAGTTTATATGATATTATCCGGAGTATTCCTGAGTAGATGCTTCTGTGACCCTTGGCTGCTGCCTTGGGAGTTTATGTGCCATTATTATATGCATTGTTGAGCATGCTGTGGACTGTTGTCTGATGGAATACGACATTGTGGTCGTGTCGGTCTTCCATGATCGAGTTGTTGTTGCCCTCTTAGAAAATCTTCTGATCCTTGTTGGATATGCGTTTCTTCGAGATTTGTTGTCATGTTGTACTGTGGCATATCTGGAGTCAGATACATTCTGATAGTTCATGTGTATGATTTTCAGGACGGGCACGTGTAGCATGTGTTGGTTTCGACCTCATATTGAACCGTGCACACGAGACGTACTTCGTGAGGCTGATTAGGTACGAGACCAGACGTGTATTGATCAATACCCGTGGTTGGCTTGTACACAGACACATGTTCGGATCGAGCGTATCGTGATGTCCATCTTGAGTCTTATTGATTGGTCATTCATAGTCCATGTATAATTGGATCTGTTCGATATTCGGATTGTCTTTGAAATCCCGTATATATGATTTGTATATGGTTGACGATTTTATTCTCTCGTGTATCTGTCGCCATTGAACCTTTACTAATCTCGTTCGGAGTTACCATATCGATGGTCAACTCATTGATATCGATCCTTTATAAATCTCGTTTGGAGTTCACCCTGTCATTGGTAATCTCGTTCATTATTGATCCTTATTTATTCCGTTTGAGAGTTGTCTCATCGTTGGTATTCTTGGTTATTAGTCCTTGATTGATGTTATTGGAGTTTACCGCGTCGTCGGTATTCTCAGTTGTTGATCCCTTATTATCCCTATTGAAGTTTACCGTGTCGTCAGTATTCTCGGTTGTTGATTCCTTATTTCTCTTGTTGGAGTTTACCATATCTTCAGTATTCTCGGCTATTGGTTCTTCATCGATCCTTACCGTGTCGTCGATATTCTCGGTTATCGGTTCTTCGTTGATCCTTACCGTGTCATCGGTATTCTCGGTTGTCAACCTTTTCTTGATCTTGTTGAAATTTGCCGTATTGCCGGTATTCTCGGTTATTGATTCTTCATTGATCTTGTTAGAGATACCACATCATGGTGTTCTCGTTCGTGGTTGATCCTTTGTCGATTTTGTGTGGAAATATCATGTCATTGATATTTCTGTTGTGATGCATCGATTGTTTATCATTATTGATTGTGTGAGCATTCACCTTTGTATTGACATCCGAGACTTGCTATTGTTTGGGACGGTTGATTTGCGATTTATCGTGTGATATCGATTTCTATCGGTATTGGGATCGATTGTGCGACCAAACGATAGAGTTAGTCTTGGCGATCATTCTATATTGAGATGTGATAAGTTTGGGAATTTTGGTATCGTTTCGGATACGGTGGTTACTTTTGAATTCGTTCATTACTTAAGGACACGAGGCGTGGGTTATGGTAAGAATTGATTTGTTATGGATTGTGACGAGTTGGTAAGGCTACTACGGTGAAGTTACATTGGAATATTTATTCTTACCTTGTAATTACATTGATATGTATTGTTTTTGTGATGTGATCGTTATCATTATTGAGTATTATGGTTGACCCCGTCGTGGGCTTTATCTTTTAGGTACTCGGAGTTCGAGCTAGTAGCGGTCGTGAAGGGATGAGCTTTCGGTGATACGGCTATGGCGTGATTGTTCGGATTGTGTATTCTTTTCTGGTTTTTCTAATTCCGCTGCAAATATATTTAATTATGTTTTATCCGCTGCGTGTGTTTATTTTAAAATCGCTTTCGGTATTCTTTGAACAGTGTTTTTATCCGCTGCGTGTGTGTACTTTCAAAGGACATTTTGGCATTTTTAAACGTTTGCGAAAATGATTTTAGCCTTGTGGGTTCCAATATGGGGCCCACGACGCTGTAATATTCCCGTATGGTTTTGGGGGTGTTACAGAAGATGGTATCAGAGCTTGGGTTTCGTAAAACCCGAGCGTGTGTGTTATGTGGCTCTACTGGTGCGGTAGTAGCGTGACTTTTGAAAATGATTTTCTGACTTTTGAGTCGAACCGGTTTTGGAGATTTCAAAATTTTGAAATATTTTCAAATTATTGTATTTGCGATGCCAGTGTGTTGTTAGTGTGTTGAGACTTTGTATGGGAGTCGTATCTTTGGTATCACGGAAGATCATCGACTTCACGGACCTATAAGTATGTTCTTTCAGTTATTTCAATTTTGATGATGATTATTTGAGTATGGTGTCGTGATTTTGAGATATTTCGGGATTGAGATACTGATTATGACAGGTGTTGAGTTTCGAGGATGAAACTTATTTAAGTGGGTATATATGTAATATCCTAGAATTTCACTATGAATTTTTCGCATTATTTTATCTGGGATGTACAGTACAGAGTGGGACCGACACGATATGAGTGGATAATTTTGGAAACCGTGACAGTCGTGCCAGTATGTCCAACGAGGTTATTTTGATTCTAGGATATTACATGCTTGGTGTGTTTTCGATGTCGGATATACCGTATGAGTATTTGTATGATTTCCGTACCTGGTCGACAGTTGTAATGGAGGATATCGTGCATCAAATGTACCGTAGGAGAATAATTTGGGATTTCGTATATCTGTTCAGCATGTCGTATGTTCATATTTGTTATGTCGAGATGTTTGACAGGAATTGCTAGAAATGGGTAAGTATGGAACTGTTAACGTACGTTAAGACCTTGAGATAACATACGCTAAGTGGTACGTGTTACGTACATTATGAGTAAGGTATTACGTACCTAACAAGAGGGATCGGATAGTTGGGCCCGGTGTCGGCAGCTTTCGGCGCGGATGTGGACATGTGAGTCAACGGATGGAGTTACGTACGTTATACAGGGTGTATTACGTACGTAATACGAGTATAGTACTGTAGCAAGTCAACATACCTATTACGTACGCAACGGAATAAGTGTTACGTACGTTACGGGGCGGCTGGCTGAGTCGTGGCCGAGAGGACCTGTAGTTGCCGAGCATGGTCGGCAGTGACTCGCAGGGATGGCTGATCACGGTCGGCAGTGACTCGCTGGGGGCTAGGACTGGCCGATTACGTAGGTAGGCAGTGACCGGTTACGGCCGTAATGGCCCATTACATACGTAAGGGAGCTGCCGGTTACGTACGTAAGCCCCGGCCGGTTACGTACGTAAGGTGCCGGCAGGTCCCGCCTATATAAGGCCTGGACCGAGCCATCTGCTCATTTTCATGTTTTCTCTTCGTTCCTTCCGCGATTTCTTCAGCAAAGATGATGGTTTTGAGTAGAATCAACTTATAACAACATGTTTTGGAAGTTGGAATCATGGATTAACTCTATCCTCCACCCGGATCGAAGGTAAGAACAAATGAACTTTTGGTTTTTGGATGTTCTTGAGGTTGCTTGGTGTTTTGGCTGATTTGCTTCGTTTTGATTCAGATTATTGATAGAACTTGATTGTATACTCGTAATCATTCAATACTCTTGAAGTTTTATGGAACAAATTCGAGTATTTCTTTGAATAAATGATTAAATTGGACTATGCCTTCAAAGTGTTCGATGAAATGTCTCAATGTGTAGAACTTGGAAAATTCTACACGTTTTCGTATGAATGATGGTTGAATTGATATTGTTGTGACGATTCTTGGTATTTACGAGAATTTTGTTAAGGGAAGATAATGAATTGGTGATCAAATGATTCGATTATGTTGTTATGATTATGGAATCGTAGTATTCTCGATGTTCTTGGTAGTTTATTGTGATTCATGATGTTATGAGAAGTATATATGTTGAAGACATTGTTAGGACCATTGAACACCGAATTTCGTCTTGTGTTCGTATTGTTAAGAGTTGATACGGTTTGGTTTCATATGATCGATATGTCGTTGAACCATCGAGTTTGATTAGTTAGTCATTTCGGTTGTTGATTGTTATTGAACGTATCGTTAATTAATTATTGCATTAGGTTGCGTTTAGTGATCGTTGAAGTTAACTGTTGTGTTGCGGACGAGTCGGGGCTGAGGATCTTGTAGATGAAGACGGCGGGATTGATAGCGGCTTCGTCGAATTGGTATCAAGGCAAGTTATGCTTGCTCAATTCATAAAGTTAATAAATGATTTCATTTTCATTTCATTTATGATTCATATAGCAATGGTACTATGGAATATATGAATTGTCGGAATGGTGGTATGTATGGTATTTGTGGACTAAGATAAATCATAATGTATATGATTTTAAAGATGTCTAGTGGAAATGGGAACGTGAATTATAATTTGGTCTATTGCATGAGAAGTTGGATATCAAGGTTAGTTATCGTGTCGATGTTGAACTCGGGATGGTGGTTTGGTATTAGTTATTGACTGTACTTCATTTTGGATTGTCGGATAAACCGTGTATTCGTTCAGGGCGGTTGGTCGTGGAAAGGTTAGCGTCTCCAGCTTGAGGTAAATTAATATTGTTAGGTTATTATAATCATAGTGTGGCATTATTGCATATGTGTGTTGATATTTCATATGGAGGGTGTGCACCATCGTTTGTTGCGTTCTGTGATGTGCTCATTCTTTGATCTGTAATCTGTTGGGCCGATGTGTTAGGGGGTAAGACCTAAATGGCACCTATGTCCAGAGTATTCCTGAGTAGATGCTTCTGTGACCCTCGGCTGCTGCCTTGGGAGTTTATATGATATTATCCGGAGTATTCCTGAGTAGATGCTTCTGTGACCCTTGGCTGCTGCCTTGGGAGTTTATGTGCCATTATTATATGCATTGTTGAGCATGCTGTGGACTGTTGTCTGATGGAATACGACATTGTGGTCGTGTCGGTCTTCCATGATCGAGTTGTTGTTGCCCTCTTAGAAAATCTTCTGATCCTTGTTGGATATGCGTTTCTTCATGTTGTACCGTGGCATATCTGGAGTCAGATACATTCTGATAGTTCATGTGTATGATTTTCAGGACGGGCACGTGTAGCATGTGTTGGTTTCGACCTCATATTGAACCGTGCACACGAGACGTACTTCGTGAGGCTGATTAGGTACGAGACCAGACGTGTATTGATCAATACCCGTGGTTGGCTTGTACACGAACACATGTTCGGATCGAGCGTATCGTGACGTCCATCTTGAGTCTTATTGATTGGTCGTTCATAGTCCATGTATAATTGGATCTGTTCGATATTCGGATTGTCTTTGAAATCCCGTATATATGATTTGTATATGGTTGACGATTTTATTCTCTCGTGTATCTGTCGCCATTGAACCTTTACTAATCTCGTTCGGAGTTACCATATCGATGGTCAACTCATTGATATCGATCCTTTATAAATCTCGTTTGGAGTTCACCCTGTCATTGGTAATCTCGTTCATTATTGATCCTTATTGATTCCGTTTGAGAGTTGTCTCATCGTTGGTATTCTTGGTTATTAGTCCTTGATTGATGTTATTGGAGTTTACCGCGTCGTCGGTATTCTCAGTTGTTGATCCCTTATTATCCCTATTGAAGTTTACCGTGTCGTCAGTATTCTCGGTTGTTGATTCCTTATTTCTCTTGTTGGAGTTTACCATATCTTCGGTATTCTCGGCTATTGGTTTTTCATCGATCCTTACCGTGTCGTCGGTATTCTCGGTTATCGGTTCTTCGTTGATCCTTACCGTGTCATCGGTATTCTCGGTTGTCAACCTTTTCTTGATCTTGTTGAAATTTGCCGTATTGCCGGTATTCTCGGTTATTGATTCTTCATTGATCTTGTTAGAGATACCACATCATGGTGTTCTCGTTCGTGGTTGATCCTTTGTCGATTTTGTGTGGAAATATCATGTCATTGATATTTCTGTTGTGATGCATCGATTGTTTATCATTATTGATTGTGTGAGCATTCCTGCTTTGTATTGACATCCGAGACTTGCTATTGTTTCGGGACAGTTGATTTGCAGATTTATCGTGTGATATCAGTTTCTATCAGTATTGGGATCTGATTGTGCGACCCAGCCGATAGAGTTAGTCTTGGCCAGATCATTCTATATTGAGATGTGATAAGTTTGGGAATTTTGGTATCGTTTCGGATACAGGTGGTTACTTTTGAATTCGTTCATTACTTAAGGACACGAGGCGTGGGTTATGGTAAGAATTGATTTGTTATGGATTGTGACAGGTTGGTAAGGCTACTACGGTGAAGTTACATTGGAATATTTATTCTTACCTTGTAATTACATTGATATGTATTGTTTTTGTGATGTGATCGTTATCATTATTGAGTATTATGGTTGACCCCGTCGTGGGCTTTATCTTTTAGGTACTCGGAGTTCGAGCTAGTAGCGGTCGTGAAGGGATGAGCTTTCCGGTGATACTGGCTATGGCGTGATTGTTCGGATTGTGTATTCTTTTCTGGTTTTTCTAATTCCGCTGCAAATATATTTAATTATGTTTTATCCGCTGCGTGTGTTTATTTTAAAATCGCTTTCGGTATTCTTTGAACAGTGTTTTTATCCGCTGCGTGTGTGTACTTTCAAAGGACATTTTGGCATTTTTAAACGTTTGCGAAAATGATTTTAGCCTTGTGGGTTCCAATATGGGGCCCACGACGCTGTAATATTCCCGTATGGTTTTGGGGGTGTTACAGAAGATGGTATCAGAGCTTGGGTTTCGTAAAACCCGAGCGTGTGTGTTATGTGGCTCTACCGGTGCGGTAGTAGCGTGACTTTTGAAAATGATTTTCTGACTTTTGAGTCGAACCGGTTTTGGAGATTTCAAAATTTTGAAATATTTTCAAATTATTGTATTTGCGATGCCAGTGTGTTGTTAGTGTGTTGAGACTTTGTATGGGAGTCGTATGCTGGTATCACGGAAGATCATCGACTTCACGGACCTATAAGTATGTTCTTTCAGTTATTTCAATTTTGATGATGATTATTTGAGTATGGTGTCGTGATTTTGAGATATTTCGGGATTGAGATACTGATTATGACAGGTGTTGAGTTTCGAGGATGAAACTTATTTAAGTGGGTATATATGTAATATCCTAGAATTTCACTATGAATTTTTCGCATTATTTTATCTGGGATGTACAGTACAGAGTGGGACCGACACGATATGAGTGGATAATTTTGGAAACCGTGACAGTCGTGCCAGTATGTCCAACGAGGTTATTTTGATTCTAGGATATTACATTCTTGGTGTGTTTTCGATGTCGGATATACCGTATGAGTATTTGTATGATTTCCGTACCTGGTCGACAGTTGTAATGGAGGATATCGTGCATCAAATGTACCGTAGGAGAATAATTTGGGATTTCGTATATCTGTTCAGCATGTCGTATGTTCATATTTGTTATGTCGAGATGTTTGACAGGAATTGCTAGAAATGGGTAAGTATGGAACTGTTAACGTACGTTAAGACCTTGAGATAACATACGCTAAGTGGTAAGTGTTACGTACATTATGAGTAAGGTATTACGTACCTAACAAGAGGAATCGGATAGTTGGGCCCGGTGTCGGCAGCTTTCGGCGCGGATGTGGACAGGTGAGTCAACGGATGGAGTTACGACGTTATACAGGGTGTATTACGTACGTAATACGAGTATAGTACTGTAGCAAGTCAACATACGTATTACGTACGCAACGGAATAAGTGTTACGTACGTTACGGGGCGGCTGGCCGAGTCGTGGCCGAGAGGACCTGTAGTGGCCGAGCATGGTCGGCAGTGACTCGTAGGGATGGCCGATCACGGTCGGCAGTGACTCGCTGGGGGCTAGGACTAGCCGATTACGTATGTAGGCAGTGGCCGGTTACGGCCATAATGGCCCATTACGTACGTAAGGGAGCTGCCGGTTACGTACGTAAGGGTGCCGAACGAACTGGATTGTAAGGTAGGCCACGGCCTGTTACGTACGTAAGGTGCCGGCAGGTCCCGCCTATATAAGGCCTAGACCGAGCCATCTGCTCATTTTCATGTTTTCTCTTCATTCCTTCCGCGATTTCTTCAGCAAAGATGATGGTTTTTAGTAGAATCAACTTATAACATGTTTTGGAAGTTGGAATCATGGATTAACATCATCCTCCACCCGGATCGAAGGTAAGAACACATGAACTTTTGGTTTTTGGTTGTTCTTGAGGTTTCTTGGTGTTTTGGCCGATTTGCTTTGTTTTGATTCAGATTATTGATAGAATTTGATTGTATACTCGTAATCATTCAATACTCTTGAAGTTTTATGGAACAAATTCGAGTATTTCTTCGAATAAACGATTAAATTGGACTGTGCCTTCAAAGTGTTCGATGAAATGTCTCAATGAGTAGAACTTGGAAAATTCTACACGTTTTCGTATTAATGATGGTTGAATTGATATTGTTGTGATGATTCTTGGTATTTACGAGAATTTTGTTAAGGGAAGATAATGAATTGGTGATCAAATGATTCGATTATGTTGTTATGATTATGGAATCGTAGTATTCTCGATGTTCTTGGTAGTTTGTTGCGATTCATGATGTTATGAGAAGTATATATGTTGAAGACATCGTTAGGACCATTGAACACCGAATTTCGGCTTGTGTTCGTATTGTTAAGATTTGATACGGTTTGGTTTCGTATGATCGAGATGTCGTTGAACCATCGAGTTTGATTAGTTGGTCATTTCGGTTGTTGATTGTTATTGAATATTAATTATTGCATTAGGTTGCGTTTAGTGATCGTTGAAGTTAACCATTGTGTTGCGGACGAGTCGAGGCTGAGGAGCTTGTAGATGAAGACGGCGGGATTGATAGCGGCTTCGTCGAATTGGTATCAAAGCAAGTTATGCTTGCTCAGTTCATAATGTTAAAAAATGATTTCGTTTTCATTTCATTTATGATTCATATTGCAATGGTATTATGGAATATATGAATTGTCGGAATGGTGGTATGTATGGTATTTGTGGACTAAGATAAATCATAATGTATATGATTTTAAGGATGTCTAGTGGAAATGGGAACGTGAATTATAATTTGGTCTATTGCATGAGAAGTTGGATATCAAGGTTAGTTATCGTGTCGATGTTGAACTCGGGATGGTGGTTTGGTATTAGTTATTGACTGTACTTCATTTTGGATTGTCGGATAAACCGTGTATTTGTTCAGGGCGGTTGGTCGTGGAAAGGTTAGCGTCTCCAGCTTGAGGTAAATTAATATTGTTAGGCTATGATAATCATCATGTTGCATTATTGCATGTGTGTGTTGATATTTCATGTGGTGGGTGTGCACCATCGTTTGTTGCGTTCTGTGATGTGCTCGTTCTTTGAGCTGTAATCTGTTGGGCTGATGTGTTAGGGGTAAGACCTAAATGGCACCTATGTCCGGAGTATTCCTGAGTAGATGCTTCCGTGACCCTCGGCTGCTGCCTTGGGAGTTTATATGATATTGTCCAGAGTATTCCTGAGTAGATAGTCATGTTGTACCGTGGCATATCTGGAGTCAGATACATTCTGATCGTTCATGTGTAGGATTTTCGGGACGGGCACGTGAAGCTGTAATATTCCCGTATGGTTTTGGTGGTGTTACAAGAACGTGCATGGGCAAGTCAACTAGGTATTACGTACGTTATGAAGAGCATATTACGTACATAATATAAGTATTCACTATAGCAAGTCAACGTACGTATTACATACGCTATGGGACAAGTGTTACGTACGTTATGCAAGATACGAAGCAAGTCAGTGAGTTCTGGAATGATGTTACGTACGCTATGAAGGACCGGTGGCGTACGTAAGGAAGCATTATGTACGTTAATGTTGATTGATAACGTACGTAATGGATGTGCAGGTTATAAAATAAAGATCGGTTCCTCATTTATTCACGAGAGAAAAACCATTTCTTCCTCCAAACTTCGTCCCTCTGTACATGAAAGTGAGATGTAACCTCTTCTAACTTGGTTATAAGCTTGGAAGCATGGATTTGAGGTTCGGACATGAAGATATTGATGATTCTTGAATAGTTTGATTGTGTTATTCATGTTCTTGAGGTATGTTGATGAACTCTACACCTTGAATGATTCATATGAAGATGATTATGGTGTTGGTGTTACGATTCTGAGGTGATATGAATTATATGTTGAAGGATACAATGGTTTATGTCTTCAATTATGTTATTTGTTATAATCATGATTATGGAATCATGGTGTTCTTGATGTTCTTGGTGTATTTATCACATCAAAGAGGAAAATGTGATAGGATACATAATGGTTTTAAGTATAATCATGGATTTGAGGATTGAAACCAATGCTGTGTTGATTGTAGTGGTAGAATTCGTATGTTCTTGATGAAATATGAATCATGATAATTGTTTTGAATCCAGGAAGATTATAGTTAATCTTATAACAAGATTCTCAATGGTATTGAACTATTTGGGTAGTTCAGATTGCCGATTATGCCGATAGTATTGTCTTACTATGAAATTTATAATTATGAACATGGAGGAATCGTGTTAATTTGTATGAATTCGGAATAGAGTATGTTATGTAATCCTTGTTATCAAGATGAGTTGATCATTGATATGATTATCGGAGTATGGAAACATATTGTGGTTATGAGTTCATGATTGATTGATTCGAGTTGTTCGGATTTATGTTTAATCGGGATATTGTGGAACCCTTGGGTTTATTGATCAGTTGTATTGATTGTTAAGTAAGATCATTGAGTTGCGGTTTGTATTGTAGATATGAGTTTACATTTGTTGAGTTGGATTATTTGGTTTTGTATATGATCGAGGAATTGTTGAGCCGTTGAGTTTGATTGATTGGTTATATCGGGAATTGATTATTATCGAATACGTGTTAATTGATTACTTCAATAGGTTGTGATCATTGGTCGTTAGTTATAATCGTCGATTAGAAAGTGTGTTGCGGTCATGTTCGTGAATCGCTATGGCCGGGAGCCGAGGAGCTTGTAGACGACGACAAGGAATTGGTAACGGCTTCATCATCGTCGCGTCAGTATCGAGGCAAGTATTACTTGCACAGTATATAATATTTAATGAATAGTTTCTGTTTCATTCGTTTATAATTCGTATAGAAATGATTATAATCGTGAACACAGGAGATTTGGGATTATAAGATGTTTTCGGATTTTGGGAATTTAAATCATAATGTATATGATTTACTTTTGTTATTGGTATACTTGGATATCGAAGATACATTGTTTTATAGCCAAAGACATGAATTATCTACCATCCGTGACATTCTGGACCGTCGAATATTGAGGATAATTGTTGGTGATGGTTTTGATATAGAGATTGATGTTGAAGGACTCGGGGCAAGTAATATATCATTTTTGTCATTTTATGTCGATCATGTTGTGATGCATTTGTGTATTGTTGTTGTCGTTCATTGTGTATTGTTGTTTTGTGCAGTTGTGCATTTGTTGTCATATGTCCACCATGCGTTGGTCCGCGGGATCATCATGGGAATCTACAATTGTGTGCGCTGGATCGTTGGGTAGGTAATTCCACCATGCGTTGGTCCGATGGGATCATCATGGGAATCTATAGCTGTATGTGCTGGATCGTTGGATTACCATGTGTTGTTGTTGTGCATACGTATATTATGGGTTATCCATAAGTATACATTGTTGTTATTGATGTGAGCATATTGACGTTGTCATATGAGTATGCATTTGTAGGTCTTGCGTTAGGACCATGCCCGTATATTGTATTGATCTGATCTCAGATTAGACTGACATGATTGTCGTGGTATTGTGCATCTCGAGGTATGTTCCGTACTTCCTTTGGTAATTGTCTTTTGATGGACAATCGATTATCGTGTTGAGATGTGATGAGGTTACCCGATGGATTGGGTTGGACAGAGTTAGTAGATTTCGTAACAGTGAGTTATGATAATATTTTGAGAACCTTGCGTATTGTTGAAATACAATACAGATATTTCGATATGAGCTTATTGTGTTGTTGAAAGGATACGAGATATGAAATTTGGTAATTATTATCACGAGTTGGTAAAGCTATGGCGGTAAGATTACATTGGTCGCATTCATACTTAGTATTTTTATTGGTATGTAATTATTGATGTGATGTGATTGTTATCATTGTTGGATATTATGGCTGACCCCGTCGTGAGCTTTCTTTTTAGGTTCTTTGGATATCGAGCTTGTAGCGGTCGTGAGGAGATGAGCTTCCCGGAGGTTACTGGCTATGGCTTGTGTTTGTGAATCGAGTCTTCTGATTATATGTTGTATTCCGCTGCTAGAGTACTTGTAATTGTTGTCATTTCCGCTGCGTGAGTATTCTTAAATGACTCTTTGATTTTGTCAACTTGAGTTGCTTTGGAAATTGTTTTCTAACTATTTTGTCGGTATGTGTAAGCAATAGCTTAACGTATATTTTTAAACTGTTGAGTTTTGGCATTTCGGGCCTTGTGGTTTCAAATGAGATTTTTACGACGGTTGTGGATAAACAGATTTTATTAAATCCTCAAATATTTTTAAAGAATGTACCGTTGTTAGCCTCTTGGGCGTTTGTAAATGTTTGTGACAATGTCTTTTTGCCTTGTGGGTTTTATCTCGGGGCCCACGGCGCTGTAATATTCCTGTATGGCTCTGGGGGTGTTACAGAATATGGTATCGGAGCTTAGGTTGAGAAAACCTAGGCAGTTGGGTCGAGTTGGGTCGTGTTTTGTCGCGTCGTTCGATCTGTCGATTAACTATTATTAGAGCCCTGGGTTTTTGTTGTTCACTCGGGCTTGTGCGTTATGTGATTTTCCAGTGTAGTACTGGGGTTGTTGTAAACTTTTACAAATGGTGTTAACGTGTTTCTTCAGATTGAGCTGTGTTGTGTTCGCGAGTTGAACTGAGTTTGCAAATGTGTGTTTTGTAAATATCTGTGTCAAATATTTTCTTGAGTCGAGACATGTGCCAGTATCACGGGAAATTATCGGCTTCACGATCTGTAAGTATTTGGATTCTTGAATTGCATTGAGATTTATTGCCATTCTAAGTTGATATGCTTTGAGATTCAGCAGAATATTAATCATTACAGTATAAGGTGACAGAGTTGGGACAGGATTGATGATCTTGAGAAATTATGATTTTGGAAATCAATATTCGGTTAAATTTTGTAACGGAGTTGTGCATTTGGGAGAAATATTATGGACGGTTGAGAAGAACATGTAGTCATGATTAATTCATTTTGAGATATATGAACTGTTTTTGAGCATTTGAAAATGATACTTTCCAAAATGAATGTTTTACGGATGTTTTACGGAAAATGATTTTTGGGCCGAGACCCAATTGATTTTGAAATAGTTTTATAACTCAGGACTTGGGGTCCAAAAGGGTTTTCTACTTTTTAAACTTCTTGTAATGCGGAACGAGATACGGGTTGAGGCTCTAATGTTTCAGAAAGGCTTTCTATTTTCTAAAACTCCCGAGATTTGTAAAACACTTTACCAATTGTTTATCTATTTTATTACTACTTTTCGGGGTTTTGGTTTACTTGTTCAAATGAAACTTCTCGGGTAGTATTTCGTTGTGTTTGATTTATTGATTATTCAATGTTTTGTCATAGCATAGTTGAGGTGATCCAGGATGGGTTAATGGTTAGCATTGCGAGTCATATGTGGAAAAGGAGTTTTTATCAGAGTCTATACATTAAGATTTTGGAACTCTATCGTGTGGTTTTCCGATGGAATGTCACTGTAATTGGTGACAAGTCGAACTGGTATACAGGGGTATGGATGTGGGCAATCATTTGCATAATTTCATTTTTCGTGTGTATTCAAAAAGAATTGTCATTGAGAACTTGGCGTAAGCAACCCGATTTAATTTTTCTAAAATTGATTTCGTGGTCTTACGAAAATTTATGTTTTGAGTTTTGAAATTCTTGAAAGAACTTTCGAAAATTTGTCTTCTTGACAATATTATATGATTTCAAACTAGTTTTGAAAATGTGATTGATATACATACGCATTTAGTGCATATCACGGTGAAGTTATGAGTATGACTCACGAACTGGATAATACATCAGCATGGTACGATGAATAGAGATTCGAACTTTAGTATGGTAGTTTGGTTATCCACGGATGATCGGTTGGTTGATCAGAAAAGAGAAATATGCTGCGTGTTGTAGATTCATGTACAGGACTTAAAATAAGTTTCATCCTCGAAACTTGCAATACGCCATGAAAAAAAAACGTTTAACCAAAATATTCCGAAACCATCACGACAACAATCAATCATTATGGAATCAGACAGGATCAGGCTATGGCCGACAGGTGGGTCACGTGGTCGACAGCTTTCGGCATAGAACGTGCATGGGCGAGTCAACTAGGTATTACGTACGTTATGAAGAGCATATTACGTACATAATATAAGTATTCACTGTAGCAAGTGAACGTACGTATTACGTACGCTATGGGACAAGTGTTATGTACGTTATGCAAGATACGAAGCAAGTTAGTGAGTTCTGGAATGATGTTACATACGCTATGAAGGACCGGTAGCGTACGTAAGGAAGCATTATGTACGTTAATGTTGATTGATAATGTACGTAATGGATGTGCAGGTGTTAGGCGTATTTTTATGCGCTTATTTATCATTAGTTTATATCCATTTTGAGCCTAAAAATGCATAAATGAGCTTTTAATGCACTATTCTTATATGTTTTGCAGGAAATTGGAGTCTGGAAGCCTAAACGATGAAAAACGGGCAAAAACAGCAATTTTTGGTCATGAGCCGCGGCACACGCACGGCCCCAGCGAAGCCCCAAGTGGACTGTACCCTGAGCCGCGGCACAAGGATGCTGAGCCGCGGCCCAGGAAGAAAACATGCGCGCAGCCATCCGGCGCTGAAGGATAGGGGCCGCGGCACAGCTTAAGTGAGCCGCGGCCCACAGGGCGGTTTTGCTGAGCCTTCCGCGTTTCTTTGCCGTTTTTGGAGCAGTTTTCGACCCAAATCCCCGGACGCATTTTGGAGGCTGAGGAAAGCTATAAATAAGCATTTAAGGTCAGAAAAAGGGATATAGGAGGATCAATCGATCGATAGATAGAGCGGAGACACCAGAGGAGTGGAAACGAAGAGATTTGTGGGGCGACGACAAGACCACGAATCCCTTGCGGTTTTTCTTAATTTTCCGCATCTTATTGTCTAGATCTATTCGAGTAGGATTGTGATTGTAGCCGATTACTTGACGGTTTGATTTATTTATTTTTATTTCAAGTCATGCATTATTCGTATTGAGTTGGATTTTTCTCATTGTGTTTAATGCTTTCAATTATCTGGCCAATAGTTGAATTGATTTGAATGTCTTTATGGAATCGGGGGATGAAATTTAGGCATAGTTCTTGTGAGAAAAATCATGATTTTCGTGAGATAGGAATATACTCATGGGAATTGTGAAGCCTATTGTGGGGATTCATGAACTGTTTTAGCTAATAATTATCTAATTCGAATAGGGATATATCGAGTTAATAATTCTTAGTATTTTCTATCGACCTTGGGAAAGGCTTTAGAATAATTTAGGAATTCCTGGCTTACAATCAATTGAATAAAAGTGAATTGAATTACATAAAAATCATTCCTGATTGTTTGAGGTGAAAATCATAATCCTACGCCCTTATTATCATTATTATTATTATTATTACTATTATTATTTTCTATTTATTTTTCTGCAATTAGTTTAGAAATAAATTCTATATAATTGTTCTTCAAATAAAATTACGAGTTGACTATATTTTGGTACTTAGTGAAATCAGTCCTCGAGGGAACGATATCTTACTTATCACTTTATTACTTGTTGACACCGTGCACTTGCGGCATAGTGTGAGGGATTTTCTCACAACAAGTTTTTGGCGCCATTGCCGGGGACTGATTTTTCGCTAATATCATTACCAAGCGAATCTAATTTTAATTTGAAGTTTTTTTCTTTAGTCTCTATATTTTTATTATGTTTTCCTTTGATTATCATGACCTTTGGCATTTCATAAATTTCGATGATCTTAATAATTTGCCTAATAGGGTCAGTCAGCCCCCTCCCCCAAAACAAAACACCATGCTTGAACATTGTGTAGACGCTCTCAAAAATCCTGATAGTACCCCTTTTGAGCGAGAATGTGCAAGTCGTGGTCTTGAGATTCACTATGGTTATTTTCCAGCTCTTCGATTTAGTGGTGAAGTTGAGGGGGAGGTTGAGAAGAAAGACATGCTGAGTTTTAGGGTCGATCCCTCAGCACCTGATAATTACATAAAGTGTGATGAGCTTGTAGAAGAAGTTACCATTGATGATGTTTCCAAAGAAATTTCATTAAATTTTCATCAAACTTCGAATAATAAGGTGAACACTTTTGTGCCTAAAATTTTATTAACGGTGCCACGCATAATTTTTCCTAAATCCATATTGGGAGGGATTGGCCCCATTACTTTTGATTTTGTTGAGGCTGATTCTTTGAGTTCTAATGAGGTTTTTCATGATATGTCTTTATTATCTACCCATTCGAACTCTGCTTATTTTTTCATACCTTATAATTATTATATTCTTCCATTATTTTTTGGTTGTCCGCATAATTATTCTTACTCATTATTTTTGGCAACCAGGCATGAACCAAAGCCTCCCTTGTGGAATAAGAGGCTTATAGATTGCAAGAAGGGGGTATTTGGCAATCTCCCTAGAAAGAAGCCACGTTAAATTTTTGTTGCCACGTCGTGCTCAAGACGTAAAATAGAGCGCTTGATGGGAGGCAACCCATCATTTTTACTTGCTTTCTAGTTAGTTGTTTTTATTTGATTTTTCGTTAATAATTTTTTCTTTGTTTTGTTATTTCGTTTGGATTCGTGTATTCTTGTTTGCCCTTATTTCTCTAATATTTTTATATAACCCCAATGAGTTATTATCCTTCATATTCTAGTCTTTCTTGACTCAATGTCTATTGTTATTTCATGACTAGAGACTAAGTTTGGGGGTTCCTGGTGATGTTGAGCATTATTTGAAGTATGGATTGACAGACATTCCACTCAGACATGTGCTGGCGTTCAAGAAGACATTTGGAATAAGATTCACTTTTCCTTATCTCTTTTATTTTCACATGAGTTTTATTGTTGATGATTTTTTTGTGTAGTGGAATAAATTGAAGCATGCGATATTTTCTTAATTTTTCTTGGTTATAAATTGCGATTTCATCATTGCTTTATTTTTCTTGCATGCTGTTGTTGGTTTTTGCCAAAATCGTGAATTTTTCATGAATTTTTCGTGCTTCCGTGTGTAAAACTGATGTTACGATACTGATTTCTCTTTGAAGAAACGGTTGACTTTTGGTCGAGTTGCAGTCAGCGATATCTGTTTTCGTTGAGTATTCATTTAGGTCCGAATTTTTTTCGTTTTTGTAGAAATCTTAGCAGATAAGAAACATACGTGTTTTTAAATCGCCGTCTATACGTTTGGTTACACTTTTCGCGTAGCTAGTCATCCAGTAACATGAGTCTTGTTTTAAATTGAGTTTAGAGTCGGACAGTTTTTCCCAAAAAGTCGAGATATTATACATGTTCTATGATGGGAAGTCTAGTAACCGGGGGTATTCACATGACCCGTTGTTTACTGTCACGTAAAACGACAGCCCTGAATAGACTAATGGCTTAGAAATATCGCATTACCGATGATGGGGAGCCTAGTAACCGGGGGTATTCGCGCGACCCGTTGTTCACTCTCGCGTAAAACAGCGACCTTGAATCGGATGTGCGGGAATTACTATTCGAGTTTTTTCTCCGCTGTAGAGGGGGACTTAGTAACTAGAAGCATCCATGTGCCCCATGGGTGTCTTTTACATCAAACGGTTCCCCAATATATGAGAATGGAAATCCACACTAGGATTATCCCGATGAAACATCCCGAGATCCAAACCTAGTGGTTAACTCGAATCTTTATTATGATCATACATTAGGGAATGCTGTCCTAGGAGTAATTTTGATGATGAAACTGTTGAATTTTGTCACTAGACTGTGGGACTGGGCGAATTGGCTTGTTTAATCTAACCCTTCATATTGACGGTCGGTTAAATTCACGCTTGTTAATCTTTGAGCTTGATTTTCTTCATGAACGGTTGGTTAGGACTAAAAATGATTACTTCTTGGAATCGGTGTCTATGGATGTGACTCACTATTACGACACTCGTATTATTCTTTGGGATTTTCAGGTTAGTATTGATTAAGTTGAGCACTATGGATTTGCACGATCATTCATGATACTTTTTATTTGGAAATTAATTTTTGCTTGAGGACAAGCAAAGGCTCAAGTTTGGGGGTATTTGTTAGGCGTATTTTTATGCGCTTATATATCATTAGTTTATATCCATTTTGAGCCTAAAAATGCATAAATGAGCTTTTAATGCACTATTCTTATATGTTTTGCAGGAAATTGGAGTCCGGAAGCCTAAACGACGAAAAACGGGCGAAAATAGTAATTTTTGGTCATGAGCCGCGGCACAAGGATGCTGAGCCGCGGCACACGCATGGCCCCAGCGAAGCCCCAAGCGGACTGTACCCTGAGCCGCGGCACAAGGATGCTGAGCCGCGGCCCAGGTGTAACACCCCAAACTAGGCGGATATTACAGTGTCGTGGACCCCCGACTGGACCCACTAGGCGAATGAAATTGAATGAATTACACAGTGTAAATGTAGTACCGAACTACATTACAACAATAATTACTCCGATGAGGAGTTTCATACAACACATCCAGGATAATACAGAATACATGTATATTTTATATAGAGATAAAATATACAACACTGAGTGAAATGAGTATTCAAACGGAATGTCTGCAGCGGAATAAATGAGGGAAACATAAATGACTGAAAAGACTAGGGCCCCCTTCTAGTATCATTGGGACTCCTCGCCGTCAACGTGCTCTCCCCGTGCTTTCGCCTTGCCGTGACCTGAAAAACAATATCCCCCAACGGGGTCAGTTACACAGAACAACAATCCTCAAGAGTTGAATACACATAATCCTGTCGAAACATATGCAATCAAACATGCTATATGAATCAACTGACAGTACGGCTCGAAGGAATGGCGCCACACTACGTCCAGGATGGAAATGTGTCCGTGCACAAGGCACCAACGAGTATCGATCGAATACACGTGTGGTCTTGTACCTAATCAGTCTCATGAAGCAATCGACTCGTGTGCACAGTCCAATGTGAGGCCAACAACCAACGCACGACTTAAATGTGCCCGACATGAAAATCCTACACATACCAACCGGCACGCCAGTATGACCCGGAATGCCACGATATAACAAAAGTGACATCGAAAATGGATAATGACTCACCAAAATGAAATGATGGTGAAATGAATGACAGCTCAATGAAATTATTGGAACTGTCGTTCCTCGTGAATGAAGTAATTAGGTGACAATTACAAGTTTTAAAACGGTTAGTACCTTATGAATGAATTACAATTATGAATGAACAACAACAAAAGGAATGAATATCCTTTTAACTGAGTAAGAATTAACTTACACAACACCGGTGACAATTATCCTTCCACGAACAACGTCCTAATTGAGATATCGATCGCTCGAACAAACTTGAATAATACAATTACCAACAATCCGTTCAATATACGGATCAAACACGAATATAACGAACTCAAAACGTCGATACGATTAAACCAAGTTCATTGGGGCATTATATCGAACACTTTGTGGCCAAACTTCGATTGTTTATAACCAAACCTCAATAATACCAACATCAAATCCCCAAGAAGTGTTTCAAACCAACAAAACATCTTCAATACGGTCAATAATCCATTTTGAATATCCAAAATCGTGATTTCAACAACAATTAATCTAAAACCCCCAAATCCAACACAATATTCAAAGTGTTCTTGAATAATCCTTCAATAATCCAATGAATAATCAAACATGTCCATAATCATGCGTATATCACTTCATAGAACATGATCTTA
Organism: Orobanche coerulescens; assembly: GCA_033398695.1. Lineage (NCBI taxonomy): Eukaryota > Viridiplantae > Streptophyta > Magnoliopsida > Lamiales > Orobanchaceae > Orobanche > Orobanche coerulescens. The sequence continues at coordinate 89,663,213 of CM065811.1, read as the reverse complement.
ACATCCAAAACATCATATCTCAATACAAAATCGAAATCCAAGAGGTTTGATGAATATTACCTTTGAAGATCCAAGTACTTTAATCCGATGAAATCGCGTTAGATCCACAATCCGAGCTTCACAACCGAATGAAAATGATGAAAAATGAATACTCAAGTGATTGATGATGAAGATCTTCCCCCTCAAGCCCTCTCTCTCGGATAGGTTGAAGAAAATGGGAAAAATGAGTTGATCTCGCTCAAAAAACGCAATTATAGTGCTGACTGCACTGTGTGCCGCGGCACAGGGCCAAAACTGCCCCCAGTGATCGGCAGCGTGCCGCGGCCCGGACGAATGTGCCGCGGCAGTGACTCGGCAGTGTGCCGCGGCCCTGTCGGCATGAGCCGCGGCCCCCGGTACAGACGGGTTGGCCAAAAATGCAACATGAGTGTGCCGCGGCCCGGACGAGTGTGCCGCGACAGTGACTCGGCAGTGTGCCGCAGCCCTGCCGGCATGAGCCGCGGCCCACGGTACAGGCTGCTCGGCCAAAACTGGAAAATGTGTGTGCCGCGGCGCACACTCCTTGTGCCGCGGCCCACACCCCCCTAGGGTCCTAAAATGATGAAAAATGATCCGGGAAGAGAACAAAAGCGATAGGAATCAATATTTGGGAAACAATAACACGAAATGGAAGTGCGGAAACCCCAAAACGGTGGTTCCAAACAATGATTACAAGGCTTCGCCCAACAAAGCACAATTTGAACAATGAGGAGATTTGAAATGACATGACTCCAACGACAACATCAACTAATGAATCAATTACAACAATCAAGATAATACTCTTGTTTCGTTTCCCAAATAAGGTTGAAACAATGAATAATAACGATACACAACTCGAAGTTATTCCGAATGGTGAACACGGATGAATGATTATTAACAAGTGAAAAATTACATAGAGATAATTACCGAATGAAATTACTGAATGATAGTGACTGAATTACAACCGGGTATTACATACACCCCCCCTTAAAAGAGTTTCGTCCCCAAAACTAAGGGTCAAACAACTCGGGATAACTCTCCCGCATACTATCCTCGGTTTCCCATGTAGCCTCTTCGACTCCGTGTCTAGACCACTGAATTTTAACCAAAGGAATCGTCTTATTCCACAACTGTTTGATTCGCCGTTCTAATACTCGTATGGGACGCTCCTCATACTAATGATCGTCTGCGATCTCGATTTCGTCGAACTAAAGTATGTGACTCGGGTCGGCAACATATTTCCGCAACTGAGAGACGTGAAACACATTATGAATTCGGCTCAACACCGGAGGTAAGGCCAAACGATAAGCTAGCTCGCCTACTCGTTCCAAAATCTCAAACGGTCCAATAAATCTTGGACTCAACTTTCCCCGCTTCCCGAAATGGAAGATACCTCGACTCGGGGATACCTTGACCAACACGTGGTCACCTGTCTCGAACTCTAGTGGTCGACGATGATTATCTGCATAAGATTTCTGTCGACTCTGAGTGGTCAACAAACGACTCCTGATCAAAGCTACCTTCTCACGGGCGGCTATAAGCATATAGGGCTCGGTGCCGATTGATTCGGATAGGTCATCCCAACACAAAGGAGATCGACAACGACGACCGTACAAGGCCTCGTAAGGTGCCATCTTAATCGAAGCATGCCAACTATTATTATACGTGAACTCGATTAATTGTAGTTGGGCTTCCCAATCGACTTTCCAATCGAGGACGCATGCCCTCAAAATGTCCTCTAATGTCTGAATAGTTCTCTCTGATTGTCCGTCGGACTGAGGGTGAAAATATGTGCTGAAATTAAGTTGAGTTCCCGTGGCACGATGAACTAATTTCCAAAAATGAGACCCGAATCGCCCGTCACGATCAGAAACGATACTCTTAGGAGTACCGTGCAGTCTCACTATCTCTTTGATGAACAGCTGGGCAAGTCTCTCGGGACCCCACGTATCCTTAATCTCAAAGAAATGAGCTGATTTAGTTAAGCGGTCCACAATCACCCAGATCGTATTCATGCCACGACGACTCGTCGGCAAACTCGTGATGAAATCCATAGAAATGTCTTCCCACTTCCACTCTGGAACAGGGAAAGGTTTCAGCATACCTGTCGGTCGCTGATTTTCAATCTTAACTTGACAGGTTAAGCATCTCGAAACAAATTCTGCGACTTCTCGCTTCATATTACTCCACCAGTAATTTTGTTTCAAGTCCTTGTACATCTTGCTAGACCCCGGATGAACAGAATAAGGGGTAGCATGAGCTTCTCTCAAAATCGAGTTTTTCAACTCGTCATTCGCCGGTACGCATAACCGATTCTTAAAACGCAAAAGTCCATCCTCGTGGATCACAAAGCCAGGGGCTTTCCCCTGAGCCATATCCTCATGGATGCGCAACAGTGATGGGTCTGAACCCTGATTCTCTCTGATTGCCTCCTCAAGTGACGATGAAATCTCTAACATACAAAGTTGCCCTTGTACTCGCTGAAGCCAGACCTCGATCTCGGGTCTAAGGAATTCCTGCTGAAGCTCCTTCTGGACTGTTAAACGAGCAAGCATCTGCCCTTGAACGGACTTACGACTGAAGGTGTCGGCGACAACGTTCGCCTTGCCCGGGTGGTAAAGGATCTCGATATCGTAATCTTTGATTAGTTCCAACCAGTGTCTCTGTCGCATATTTAACTCCTTCTCAGTAAATATATACTTTAAACTCTTATGATCGGTGAATATCTGACAAGTAATGCCATAAAGGTAATGACGCCAGATTTTCAAAGCGAACACCACGGCTGCTAGCTCCAGGTCGTGGGTTAGATAATTCACCTCGTAAGGTCTCAATTGCCGTAAATCATAGGTAATAACCTTCCCATTCTGCATAAGCACACATCCGAGACCCTGCCCGGACGCATCACTATAAACCACAAATCCTTCCGTCCCTTGCGGCAAGGAAATTACAGGTGCTGACATTAACCGGATCTTGAGTTCCTCAAAACTCCGTTGACATGTGTCGGACCACGTGTATTTCTTATCCTTTCGCAAAATGTTCATCAAGGGTTGAGCGATTTTAGAAAATCCTTCCACAAACCGCCGATAATAACCGGCTAATCCGAGAAAGCTTTGGATTTCCTTAACATTCTTCGGAGGTAACCAATCTTAGATAGCCTCCGTCTTCTGAGGATCAACACGCACTCCATCCGATAAAATTACATGCCCGAGAAAAGTCACTTCGGACATCCAGAACTCACATTTGGAAAACGTTCCATAAAATTGCTCTTGTCTTAACACGTCGAGAACCTGATGAAGATGAACCTCGTGTTCCTCTCGGTTACGAGAATAAATCAAAATGTCATCGATGAAGACAACAACAAACTGATCCAAAAAGTCGATGAAAACTCGATTCATTAACTCCATGAATACCGCAGGTGCATTAGTCAATCCAAACGGCATAACCACAAACTCATAATGACCATAGCGTGTTCGAAACGCTGTCCTCGCGATATCCGACTCTCGAATCTGCAATTGATGATATCTAGATCTTAGGTCGATCTTGGAAAATACTAAAGCTCCCTGAAGTTGATCAAAAAGATCATCGATATGGGGTAAAGGATACTTATTCTTTACAAGCGGAACAAATCATCCTTCTTCTTGACAAACAACACTGGTGCTCCCCATGGGGACGCACTCGGACGGATATAACCTTTCTCGAACAACTCCTCAAGTTGGTTCTTTAATTCCTGCATTTCGGTCGGGGCCATCCGGTATGGTGCCTTTGATATCGGGGACGTACCGGGCTCCAACTCAATCGTGAATTCCACATCTCTCTGTGGAGGCAAACCAGGTAACTCGTCTGGAAAAACATCGGCATATTCCCTCACTACCGGAATATCCGTCAACATTACTGATGATTTCTCGGTTTTGGTCATATAGAACCAATTACCAACACACCCCTGACTGAGTAATTTCACTGCTTTCATCAAGTTAATGACCTTACCAGAACAGCCGGTGTTGGCCACTTAAGTATACTGGATACAGTTTGGAAAAGTAGTTTAAACAACAAACTGTATGGAATCTAAATCTGAGTGCGTAGCGGAAGTCTTGGATACAGTTAGTTGCCGTGGATACAGCAACAGAGTATTTAGTGTATACTTAATATATCACAGTAATTTCAAACAGTAAAAGCTGAAGGTAAATGACACAGTAATTTAAGTGGTTCGAGGTAAACCCCTCTACGTCCACTGGTCCTCCACACAGGAGTAAAAAGTTTATTATATAATTACTGCGTACACAACTACGTAATTATAAACAAACCTATCCTTGTATCGTTCACACAGATTGATACAAAGAATATCACTTTCAACCGTTCACACAGATTGGTTAAAGCTTCCTTCTTGACTAGCTTCTTCACACACAGTTCCAAAGCTTCGTCCTTATTCGTCCCACACAGGTCGGATTAACTTGTTGAGTTCACACAGAGCTCGGTTTTTACACAGAGGTAAAAGGTTAGGTAACCAGGTAAGAACAGCAGCTTTGAGTATCAAGATCTGATGATAGATGTTCTTGATGTTTGAGCACTGTATATCTCTTTCGTTTTAACTTGCGATATGCTTTGGAGATATGTTTGCTCAGATGATAACTTGATAGCTTTGAGAGTTACTTTGATTCATAATTGGTGTGTGTAACTGATCTTCAATGTCTTCAAGGATATATATAGCCTCTGAAGAAAGTATCCGTTGAGATGTCCGTTTGAATAAGATTTCCTTCAACGGGAATATGACATGATCCGGATTTCGCGGGATTCTGAAGATCTGAAGACTGACAGTATTTAAATACTTTATCCTTGAGTATTTAAAAATACTTCTTTGTTCAACGGAACTTGACTTGTGTTCTTTCTTGTCCTTTTGTGAACTGTATGGAAGGTGACTGTATTTAGGGCATCGAGACAGTTTTCCATACTTGATCTATTACAAGTCTTCTTGAAGAACTGACGAGCTTCACTAATGCAGATTCCAGGCTGGTCTTCGATACATGATAAATCTTAAAGCCTCGATACAGTTTCCTTTACTGTATTTGGCATATATGTCAAAACCTTCTCAATAACAAATAACAATCGATACAGGGATCGGGTATCCCGGCTGATTCGATACAGGGTGATTTGTTTTTCCTAACAATTTCCCCCTTTTTGACAATTTGCCAAGACTTAACTTACTTCAACTCTTCGAGTCTTCTTGATGATGCCAAAACCTTCTTCATGAAGCATTCTTCTTCGATGACTTCTGGCAGATTTCTTGGTCTTTTGTCAATAGGTCTGACTTAGTGACTTAGTCTACAATAATGAATTTCTCGCAGGCATGTTCGATACAGTTTGAGATTTATTACAACTTAAGCTTATGATTGGCGCGCAGGCACAATCTTACAATGTATTCTAAGTTTACAACTCAAACTATGAACTGTTCGTAGACTAGTTCGTACAGCTTAATTTTTCAATCAAGTTTATCTAACTTGAGATTCCTATCAAACAATTTAAGGTAATCATGCATTAACACAGTAGATTACGAGTTGTAATCTTTCAAGACAAACAAACTATTTTATTGATATTCAAAAAGATTGAGTACAAAGTTTGTGTCGAATAGAAATTACAAAAACAAAAATAATATACATAAATTTCAGCTCTTTATCTTTGATCCGCATGCCTCCATGGTCTCTTTCCTTGCTCATACTCGGTGCCGCGCCACCAGTTTTGAAGTGAATCATTGCCTCGTTCCTGGTAAATCGCTCTTCCTTCATATGAACGATCAAAGGCAAGTATCCAATCCTCTGGATGGGTGACCCGATCTCCTCTTCTATGTTTTGATTTCATTTCAACTTGGAGAGGGAGTTTACCTTCTTCGAGCATCTTTGAAAACCTATCTGCCGCTTCCGCCAACGTTTTATAATTTTTGAAGATGGCGGATTCCCTGATGAGTCTGACAAAATATCTCATCAGTTCATTCTTCCTCCAGTGCTTCACTTCTTCGGCAGTTGGGTTGCGGTTGGTTGGCAGACGTATTTCCGAAGGTCTTTGAACAAGATTTTGCCAAGGGACATTTGGGTCATGGAATTCTGGTCTGGAGCCTGAAATTCTAAAGCTTTGGGGTTGAGGTGCTAGCTTGTTCAATTCGGCAGCGATACTGCTCTGAGCAGCCTCAAATTCCCTTTCCTGTTGCAGTCTTATTCTCCTTGCAGCTTCTCGTGCTTCTTCCCCCTTTTTGGCTTCATCAAGACTTTGCAGGATTTCAAGAGCGGCGTCCTGTTTGGTCTCGATGCTGTTTATTCTTTCAACGAGGGAGGAAAGAGTCTGCGACATCTCTTGAATGGATTTGTCATGCGCACGCAGCTGAGAGCTGTTCTCTATCATTGCACAGGCTGTCTTGGCTTCAGCAATTCTTGTTTTTGAAGCTTCCTCCTTCAGCAGTTGCGCTTGTTTATCTTCCATAATCTTCAAGGCTTGCTTGAACACTTCTGGCAGAAGAATGAATGCATCAACAACTCGAGATACTTCGTGTTGAAGAGTTGTCATTTCTTCAACTGCAGAGGTGTGCATCCATTGATGCCTTTTCTACGGAAGAGAGAGCGTTAATCGCATCTTGGATAAATACAGCCAAGGCCAAGAGCTCGCAGCGCTCTTTGCGTGTAGCAGAGATAGGAGAGTCGCCGGGCGAAGTCTTCAAAGACCGCTTAACCTCCATACGTTCACGGATGGACGTGAAGTAGGTTGGATATCCTCAGGTTCGTTACCGTCCTCGGATTCCAAGGTTGCAGGGGCGGGAGTAGCTTCTTGTGGAATGGCGACAGTTGGTTCAGAAGCGTCCTGTGGCGAAGGTTCTTCGGCAGACATGGATGTAGGAGGGATTGAATCCTCCTGTTTCCTTGCAGGAATGGCTTCTTCGGTCGCAACAGGCTCGGGTGCCTGTTCCAAAATTTCTTGATTTTCCTCGACTGGAGGGACTGATTCCTCCTGGTCGGGAATGTTCTCCGGCTGTGGCGAAGGTGGATTAGCTTGGGTAGATGGCCCTTCATCTTTTCTGGGTGGAGAGGAGGCTTGGGCTTCAGCCTCTTCACGGCTCATTCTCAGACCTGCTTGAAGATCATCGTCGTCGTCGTCTGAGTCGTGGTCGTCATCGTATTTTGGATTGATGGGAGAGTCCTCTGACTTCTTCTTTCCTTTTCTTCTGGCGTCGGATTTGTGCAGCAGGTGGCTTTCAATGAGATCTTTGCAAGAAGCGTTGTCCCATCGAAGCAGGGCCTCAATTTCAGTTGAGTCTGTTACTTCGGAGACAAATCGCTCTTCGTGGCTCCATTCGCTCCAGTTGTACAGTGTGTCGTACGGAGCTAGCCTAAAGCTTTTCCATTGCAGAAATCTTTCGTACGCCTGTTCAATTTGTACTGAAAGAAGTGTTTGATTTATAATTGAGTCTGGGGAGGGACTTCGAATCACGTGCAGACGCTGTTTGAGGATTCCTGCAGTATGGGATCCTGTACGGAAGATGGACTCCTTGCAGGGGATGGTGCCCCGAAGGAAATTGGATCCTGCACGGGTGTGGGATCCCGCAAAGGAGAGGTAGCTTTTGGCTCCGAATGGGCAGCCGACGTGCTAACGTCTTGAATGTTGGCAGATGTCTCTACATCCGTCGTAGCCGCCAAAGGCTCGGGATCTACTGTCGAAGCAGTAGGAGACACCTCTTCCGCAGGGGTTGGGCCCTGGGGTGCTATATCAGTGGGTTGCGCCACGGGCGAGACATCCTCGGAGTGTTTGGCTTTGATTTTTGAGAGCCTCCGGAGTATCTTCTTCGACTTCTCATCAGCAGAGTGCTTCTTGCTGTGAGAACGCTTGCGCTTCTTCTTTGAAGATTCCAATTCAGGGACCTTCACGGTTTCGTCTCTGGGGTTGTCAGAAATAGGCATGTGCCTGGTTCTCGGGTGATTGGCATGCAATGTGCTCTGGTTATAGGCAGAGGGTTTGACGCCTCCTAAATATATCCGTGAGCTGTTTTTCTTGGCATCGGCGGATTGCTGGACTCCGCACCTCGTCAGAATGTAGTTTAGCATTAAACCAAATGATTTCTTTTGGGTGGCCGGTTTGCACACCTCTTCCTGAAGTCGTTTCAAAATGATTTGGCACCAATTGACCTTTTCACAGGTCAAGATAGCGACCATCATTCTGAACCTTAGATTCGTGCACATCTCGAACGCACCGGTTCGATTTTCAATGATCCTGGAACAGAAATCGTGGAGATAAACGAAATAAAGAAGAAAATTTTTCTTGTGGCACGTGGTTGTCACCATATCAACCACTTTGGACCCGGTAAATAGTCCATAAAACTTGGTAATCAGCTCTTGAGACCCAAACGTCTCAAGCTGGTCCATGGTCAGGCCGTCGGCGGGCAGCCTGTAGATTTTCTGAAGTAAGTCACGATTGATGCAGACTTGCACTCATTGGACTGTTGTGGTGATGTCAGCAACATGTCCTCCCTGGGCTAGTGAGAGAAAACGAACGGCAGCGTTGAGGTAGAATTCCTCAACTAGATGAGCGTCGTATTTGTCGGCGATTTTGCTTCCAAAGCGATAAAGTCCTTGTTGTTCAAGACGAGTAATGATATACTCCATTGGTTCGGTGTCGTTGATTTCCGAGATTATACGCTCGATGATGACTGGTTTCGAGAAGATCCGGCCATCAATGATGCTGGAAGTTTTCTTCAGAACGGGGGATGAAGATTGAGTAGCCATGGATATTTTCTTAAAACGAAGGTGGAAGAAAACAGTAGAAATTTTCAGTGAATACGCAGAAAATATGTAGGCTGTTTGCTTGAGATCTCTTGTAATTTGCAGAAAGCGTAAAGAGTCTCTAATGGCAGATACAGTCCTTTTATACTTGGGCGGCGAAATAGGGTTTTGCAGAGTACGAATGGTCAGATTTTAAGGGATGGGAACCGGTTTTGAAATCGACGGTCAGGATGGATTTAGTGTAACTGGTACGCTAATCCACTAAAGGTTTTAAAATACAGCGGGTCCCACTTCTGACATAAGTTGATTACCCTAAATGCCTAAAACGGTGGTTTAAAAATAATAAACAATCTAAAAACATCGCGGCTTTTGAGATTCAGTTGCCCAGATGTCGTGTAAGGCATTTAATGAACATGACGTTTGACATAAAACAGGGCACGTGGACAAAAATTATTTTAAAAAGGAAATAATATTATATTATATACTGAATCGAAATCCCATAGTATGTGCTGTTCTCCGCGTCGATACAGCGTTCCCCCTTAAAAAGGTACTAATAGGTTTTAAATTCCATACAGCAATATTTGGATTAATGCTGTATTCATGGGTCCTACAGTATTCCCCCTTAATTATTGCACACATCAGCTGTAGGATTTATATGCCTTCGTTCGCTACAGTACTGTATTGATGATTCTGAGTGTACAGATAATTAATGTTGGATACTGTATTCACGGGTCTTACAGCATTCCCCCTCAATTGTTGAGTAAAAGCAGTAAATTTACTTACAGGGAGTCTGGCTGCAGTATTCCCAATTCTGTTCTTAGCATGTTGAATCTTGCTGTGTCGAGAGGCTTGGTGAAAATGTCAGCCAGCTGGATGTCTGTATGGACTTTTTCCAGGCGAACATCCTTGTTCTCGACATGATTCCTGATGAAATTATGCTTCATGTTGATAAGTTTTGTGCGCGAGTGCAAAACAGGATTGTGCGTGATTGCAATTGCACTCGTGCTATCACACATGATTGGAGTCTCTCTAGCATCGATTCCATAGTCGGCGGTTGTTCCGCATCCAAAGGATCGCATACAAGACTACCAAAGACATAGTACTGATTCACCGTGGAAAGGGAGTTAGCCAATTGCTTCTTACTGAACCAAGAAACGAGTCTAGGTCCGAGAAAGTGACAAGTTCCACTTGTACTCTTCCTATCTAGCTTGCGACCTCCGAGATCCGAGTCAGTATCCAACTAAATCGAATCAGCCTTCATTAGAATACCACAGCCTGCATCGATTGTTCCTTTAACGTATTTCGTGATTCGTTTAGTGTATTGAAGTGTGATTCCTTAGGTGCAACTTGGTATCTCGCACACACTCCAACAAAGAAATCGATATCGGGCCTGCTAGCCGTTAGGTACAGGAGCGAACCAATGAGCTTCCTGTAGAGTGATTGGTCAAACGGCTTTCCGGCTTCATCAGCACTAATTTGCACGGAAGTGCTCATGGGGGTTGGCGAGGATTTGGAAGTGTTTATTCCAAATTTGTTGAGAAGCTCCTTGCTGTATTTCTCCTGGTTGATGAATATACCTGTAGGCATCTGCTTTATCTGCAAACCTAGGAAATAACTGAGTTCCCCCATCATACTCATTTCAAATTTGCTTTGCATGAGATGTGAGAACCTTTGACATAGAGCAAGGTTAGTTGAACCAAAAATAATATCATCAACATAGATTTGTACCATTAAAAGGTCATCACCTTCCTGTATTTTGAACAAGGTTTTGTCGACAGCACCTTTCTCAAATCCGTTGTTGGTTAGATACTAGGACAGGGTTTCGTACCAGGCTCTAGGGGCTTGTTTAAGTCCGTACAGCGCTTTCCTTAGCCTGTAAACTAGATCGATACCGTCCGTGTTGGCAAACCCTGGTGGTTGTTCAACATAAACTTCTTCTGTAAGCTCTCCATTCAGAAAGCACTCTTGACGTCCATTTGGTATACGATAAAACTCTTATGGGCGGCAAAGGCTAAAAATATCCCGATGGCTTCTAGTCTCGCTACAGGCGAAGGTTTCATCATAGTCGATTCCTTCTTCCTGACAATAGCCTTGTGCTACTAGTCTGGATTTGTTTCTTATGATAAGTCCATTTCCATCCTTTTTGTTTCGAAATACCCATTTGGTTCCTATAACCGATTGGTGTGTTGGTCTGGGTACAAGATACCATACATTGTTTCTTTCGAAACCGTTAAGCTCTTCTTCCATAGATGTTATCCAATGAGAGTTGTTAAGAGCGTCTATGGTCGAAACAGGTTCGGATTGGGCTAAGAATACAGCGATAGTGCACATATTGAGTCTCCTAAGTTCGGATTGAGATTTCCATTCAGAAGCGTGAGACTTCAGCATTAGATTCTTCTTGTGCACAAAGTACATTTCCTTGTGTACTCTGTATTCTCCTACGAGTAGAAACACCTGCATTAATGTTTCCAATGATCAGCTCTTGCGGGTGATCTCTCAACCATCTTCGGTCGGGTTCTAGTTCAGGGTCCCGTACTGTATCGAAAGTTTCTGTGGGTACAGCTTGACATGCAATGTCGCCTTCATCCACATCGATTCTTACAGCTGCGGGGTTGATTTCTAAATCAACTACAGGTTCTATCGGTGTAGGTGGATCCAAGATAGATAGATGGTGAATGTCCTGAGTGATATAATCTACTCCTGTAGGGTCATGGTGTGGTTCGTCGAACACTACATGAACTGATTCCTCGATCGTCAGCCTCCTTTTATTAAAGATTCTGAAAGCTTTGCTGACGGAGGAGTATCCTACGAATATTCCTTCATCTGATTTTTCATCAAATGTTCTATGTTGGTCCTTCCCATTGTTTAATACGTAACACCTGCATCCAAAAATGTGAAAATACGAAACTAATGGAGTTTTGTTGTTCCATACCTCGTAAGCTGTTTTGTTGTGGTGCTTGTTGGACGATCTGACGGTTTTGAGTGTAGCACGCGTATTGGTTGCTTCACCCCGAAGCTGCGGCAATTTGCTTTCGGCAATCATTGTCCTTGTTGCATCTTTCAACGTCCTATTCTTTCGCTCGGCAACACCATTTTGTTGAGGTGTTCGGGCGGTGAGTATTAAATCTTTGTATTCCATTCTCCGACAGTATTGCTCTATAAAGCGGTTAGTAAATTCGGTACCTCTGTCGGAGCGAATGCACACGATACTCGATGCTTTTTCATTACGCAACTTTCTCAGAGCTCGGGCACCTTGATGTTGTTTCCTTCTTCTTGCTAAGAAAGATCGTCAAGCATACCGGAATAATCATCAACAACAACCATGCAATATTTCTTACCTCCCAAACTTACCGGGTCTACAGACCGTAGAGATCCATGTGTAGCATTTCCAACACTCTTTGGGTTGAAAGGTAGGATTTGCTCTTGAGTTGACTTGATTTGCTTGCCTTTCGGCATGGTCCGCATGACGTCCTTCTTGAATGACACATCGGCAAACCTCTAACCATACACTGTCTTGAAAGCTTGTTGATCGTCTTGAAGTTGACGTGAGACATCCTCTTGTGCCATAGCGGCTAAGATCTGCAGTGCCTTTGGCAACAAAACATGGAATTGAGGAGCTCATAGGCTTCGATCGGCAATGTACATATTACACGATCTGCTTCCTGTAAGCACAACTTCCTTGGTTTGGGTGTTCTTGACTCTCTGATGATCTATATAGAACTTCACCGAGAAGCTGTTTATCACGTAATCGGCTAATACTAAGTAGATTATACTGTAAGCCTTCAACATATGCAACATCGGTGACCTTGAATTTTCCGACAAGTAGGTTTCCTTTCCCTCTTGTTCTTCCTTTAGATTTATCACCGAAGCGAACTTTCGGACCACGACCTTCTACAAAATCAGATAGCTTGCTCCTATCTCCGGTCATGTGACGAGAGCATCCACTATCGAAGTACCAGGTATCCTCCCCTAGAATATCCTGTAACAAAGAAATTAAGTAGATTTAGGTCCCCTTTGATCTTTGGGTCCATATATGTTAGTTCCTTTAGGTACCCAGATTTTCCTGACAGCAATTGGTTTACTGTAGGATGTACTCGGTACAGTATTGCGGTATCTACGGGGGGCATATCCGTAGTTGTTATAATCATGATAATTATTATGCATGTAAAATTCAGGATTATTATTATTCCAGTACGAGTGCCGTCTAGGAGGTGGAGCCATTTTTCTAGGCCTAACAGCTTGTCTTCTGGGTCTCCAGTTGGATTCCCAATGCTGTTGTTGATACTGAACTGGCATCTGCTGTCTTGAGGGATAACGGGGCTCCTGTATCCAATACCTAGGTGCACTGTACTGAGTGTACTGCTGTGCGGGCCTTTGGTGGTTGGATACCGTCTTCTTTCTGAATGACTTTCGGCTTTGATGATATGCTTGTGGAGCATGCTTTAGATTACGCCTTCTGAGTGGTTGTTGGTTCCACTGTCTCGAATAGTAGAGTTGAGGGGGCGGAATTGCAGCTTTCGGTTTTCTCGGTACAGCAGGTTCCTTTATGGGACTAGGAACATCTTCCGATTCTGGAATGTGTTCCACACTCTTGACGAACACAGTACTAGTTTTACCTTTATTCGAACATGAGCTGTATCCTAAGCCACTTTTATCATGAGCATGTTGCCCGGTGCTCGAATTTCTTCCATTCTTTTGGACGATTTTTCAAAAGACTTTAGAATGGTCTCAAGTTCGTTTCTCGCTTCTCGAGAGTTGTAATTTTGGTTTGTAGTAGAACCAAATCATTTGTCTTGCTCTCATTATGGGTTTTAACTGCATTTAGTTCATGAGCAAGTTGATGATTGCTCACCATGAGATTTTCAAAATCGAACTAGCAGGTTTCACAATCAAGAGACATATTTTCATAGTTTATTTTCAGAAGTCATTTTCATCTTTCAGCTCTAGATTTGTTAATTGAAGCTGTATATTCTCAGTTTTTAGAGTCTCATGGGCTTTTTGAATGTTTTTGAATTCATTCATCATATTTTCGAAAGTATGAGATGCATTAGGTGGAATAACTGAGGTTGAACTTACCTCATCGTCAGTCTTCACCTTACGGAACATCTTTGGCCATAAAGCACATGTATGCTTTATCATCGAACTCATCGTCGGATGAATCACTCTCGATGACCACCAAGACATTCTGCTGATTTGGATGGTGTGGGGAGGCTTCGATTCTCCAATCGGGGCCTTGAGCTTGTCTTTCCAAGCACGTCTTCTTTCATCTCGCTCTTGTTGCTCGGCCTCGTGCAATCTTTGGACTTTGGGATGAGGACATTTGTTTGCATAATGGCCTGGTTTCCTGCAGATTATAGCACGAGTTAGCATCACCGGATGAGCTTTCGGTACTTACCTTGTTGTGAGTTTGGGCACTGTAGGAGTCTTTCAGCATCGTTTGATGAACTTTTTGAACTTATGCATTAGAAGCGCCATTTCATCTTGTGACAGGATGTCGTCACTTGTCGGCGCTCTTGTGACCGGGCTTCGACGAGCTAGGCATCTTTGTGTCGATGGTTCGATACGGCGGCGAGGCTGTGACCTTTGAAGGAGATTCTTGACTTTCTCTCTTACACAATGTCATACTCAAAAGCTTTAAGGTCGGAGAAGAGATCAAAAGTGGATATTTCATTAAGATTACATGATACACGCATAGTGTGGTCTTAATGTCCCATCGGGCCGAGAGATCTAAAAATTTTTAAGTTCTTCTCCTTTTGGGTGTAAATCTTGCCCAACGCTTCAAGTTCACCAACAATACCGATGAAATCGAGGTCAAGTTCCTCAAGTGTTTCCGTTGGGTTCATTTCAAAAGATTCAAATTCTTTGAGTAAGTTTTGAAATCTTGTTTTCTTTTGAGAGCTCGGTTCCCTCACAAATTAACTTGAGTTTATCCTGCATTTCTTTGGTCGCTTTGCGGCTCTTTACCTTTGAGAACGTGCCTTTGTCAAGAGTGACAAATAACGCGTTCTTAGCCACGTTGTCGAGATTGGCTCGCTTCCTTTCATCGGTTGTCCATTGCTCGCGTTCCTTCTCGAGCATTTCAAAGCATGGGCTTGGCCCTCAATCCTTGCGGCCGGATTGACCTTCATGATCTTGATCGGACCATCTGTATAACAAAAATCATCTCTTCGTGCATTGCCGCAAGATGAGCTTCCATTCTAATTCTCCATCGTCAAATTCATTAATAGAGAACATAGGGACTTTGTTAATCATAGAAGTGTCCATACCGATAATATAGGAATGAAAGAGACTTTTGAAAATAAGTGATTTGAATCGATTAGGTGAAAAGAAATACGACGATTCTTTTTAGAATCAACCGCTCGATACCACTTGTTGGCCACTTAAGTATCTGGATACGATTTGGAAAAGTAGTTTAAACAACAAAGCGTATGGAATCTAAATCGAGTGCGTAGCGGAAGTCTTGGATACGATTAGTTGCCGTGGATACAGACAATGAGTATTTAGTGTATACTTAATATATCACGGTAATTTCAAACAAGAAAGTGAAGGTAAATGACACATTAATTTAAGTGGTTCGAGGTAAACCCCTCTATGTCCATTTGGTCCTCCACACAGAGTAAAAGTTTATTATATAATTCTGCGTACACAACTACGTAATTATAAACAAACCTATCCTTGTATCGTTCACACAGTTGATACAAAGAATATCACTTTCAACCGCTCACATAGATTGGTTAAAGCTTCCTTCTTGACTAGCTTCTTCACACACGGTTCCAAAGCTTCGTCCTTATTCGTCCCACAGTCGGAATAACTTGTTGAGTTCACACAGAGCTCGGTTTTTACAGAGGTAAAAGGTTAGGTAACCGGTAAGAACAATGACTTTGAGTATCAAGATCTGATGATAGCTGTTCTTGATGTTTGAGCACTGTATATCTCTTTCGTTTTAACTTGCGATATGCTTTGGAGATATGTTTGCTCAGATGATAACTTGATAGCTTTGAGAGTTACTTTGATTCGTAATTGGTGTGTGTAACTGATCTTCAATGTCTTCAAGGATATATATAGCCTCTGAAGAAAGTATCCGTTGAGATGTCCGTTTGAATAAGATTTCCTTCAACGGGAATATGGCATGATCCGGATTTCGCGAGATTCTGAAGATCTGAAGACTGACTGTATTTAAATACTTTATCCTTGAGTATTTAAATACTTCTTTGTTCAACGGAACTTGACTTGTGTTCTTTCTTGTCCTTTTGTGAACTGTATGGAAGGTGACTGTATTTAGGGCATCGAGACAGTTTTCCATACTTGATCTATTACAAGTCTTCTTCTTTGTCTTGTGAGCTTCACTTATGCTGATTCGAGGCTGGTCTTCGATACATGATAAATCTTTAAGCCTCGATACAGTTTCCTTTACTGTATTTGGCATATATGTCAAAACCTTCTCAACAACAAATAACAATCGATACAAGGATCGGGTATCCCGGCTGATTCGATACAGGGTGATTTGTTTTTCCTAACAGCCGGGATTACCTCCCTGAAAAACACATTCAACCCCATCGTCTGAAATGATAGTGACCATACACTTACGGACACTGATGATGGCATCGTGACGATCCATCCAATCAATACCCAAAATGACGTCGTCTCTCGGTAAATCTACCACGAGTAGGTCTGCTAGCCATACATGGCCCTGAAGCTGAATCGGACAATTCTGAATCTCATGATTTCTGATAATTCGTCTACCATCAGGTAGACCAATGACATAAGGTTCACAACTAGTAGCACTACCCAGACGTAGTCTACTCAAACATGACTCGAAAATGAATGAATGCGATGCACCAGTATCAAAAAGGGTACGCATAGGTTGAGATAGAATATCGAGTGTACCTGAGATCATTCGGGCCTCTGGATCGTCGGTCTTCTTCATCTCGTAAATTCGGGGCTTGCCGGCCCCCGAACCAGATGCTCCCGTCTGATAGCTCTTGGCTCCGCCTTTGTTAGCTCCTGTCGTCTTGAACGACGCTGACTAAGTGGCCTGATTCTGCACCGCTGAATGTCCTGGGGCCTGAGATGACGCCGGAGTGGGTTTAGAGTCCCTTCGGCAAAAACGGGCCCTATTCCCAGCAATTCCACAGTTATGGCACGTGACAGTCTGGTTCGAACATTTGGTGCTGAAATGACCCTGTTCTTCACAGTTGAAACAGGTGACGGCCGAACTGGCCGCTCGTGACTGAGATTCCGTGGGTTTAGGCGCCATAGGAGGTCGCTCAGAAAGGTATAGCCCGCACATGGTTTCTTGAAAGTGGCCTGGCTGCCGTCAGACTGATTACGGTTCTTAGACTTCTTGCCAGCAGATGAAGGTTGTTGCTTAGCAATCTCCTTAGCAGTAAGCTCGTAAGTAAGAGCTTTCTCGATGAATTCGGCCAGAGTGGTGCAATTATGATTAAGCAACTGTAGTCGCATACGAGATTTCATCCTCTTGCTGAAATACTTGATCTTGTCCGCCTCAGAGTGAATGATAGATGAGGCGAACGGAAAAAGTTCCTGAAATTTTTCGGCGATGGCAAGAACATCGTCATCCGCTGAGAGGTCGGGAGTGAGTAATTCCAACAATTTAGCCTCCCTGAGTGGGGCTGGATAATACCTCTCCATCATGAGAGTTTTGAACTTATCCCAAGTACATGATCCTTCGGTGGGCTTCAACGACAACCACTAAGAATGTGTGCTTTTACCCAGATAGTAAGCCGCAACTGAGACTTTGTGTCCTTTGGGACACTCTACCATAGCAAATAACTTCTCGAAATGTTCAAGAAGCCCCAATCTGTGCCAACTTTTTCTGAGCGACAACCTATGGTGTTAAAACCAGCAGGTTCACATTCTCGAATGGCCATCTCGTCTATTGTCTGTTTTAATTGTGGAGATCAGGGGCACGTTAGCTCCAAATGTCTGAAGCCGGATGTTGCATGCCATACTTGTGGTATTACTGGGCATCATGCTCGTTTTCCAGAGGTGGATCGGGACGTACACTAGTAGCCTCTCATGCTCTAATTCATTCTTCAGTTTTCAGGAAAGGGCACCTCTGTCTGCCTCCCATCAGACTACATGAGCAAACAGAGGGATGGGCCGTGGAAGTCAAGCTGGCACTTCTTGTACCAGAGCTGTAAAACCCAGAATTTACGAGATGAAGAGGGCCCATGATCTCGAGGCCAGCATGATCGAAGGTACACTCGATATCCACTCTCAGCCTGTATGTGTCTTTTTGGTACAGGTTCTTCACACTCCTTTATATCTGCTTCTTGTTTAAGTCGTTTGCAATTAGATCATGTTATCGATTGTGAGCCTTATGTGATTGGTCTACCCAGTGGTAGAAAAATTATTGGCAATCGTGAAGTTCAGAACTATCTGATTCGTATGAACGACCGTGAGTGGTTGTCAGACTTGATTGTGGTCGATTTACTTAAGGATGATATAATCTTAGGTATCGATTAGATGGATCGTCATGATTCCATACTCAGCATCCGCAAGCGGATGGTGACCATCACTTCTAATGATGGTTTCGAGTGCATTTTTCAAGGCAATAATCCCAGCTGTTTCGGGAGAATCATAAGTGCAATGAAAGCAGTGAAACTGCTTAATTAGGGGTGTGTTGGTTATTGGTGCTACATGACCAAGACAGTGGATCGACCAGTTGAATTGGCCGATATTCCGGTGGTCCGAGACTACCCAGATGTTTTTCCAAATGAGTTGCCAGGTTTACCTCCACATCATGAGGTAGAGTTTATCATTGAATTAGAGCCAGGTACCCCACTTTCAAAAGCACCGTATCGCATGGCTCCAATTGAGATGAAAGAGTTGAAGAATCAGCTCGATTATTTGACCGAGAAGGGTTATGTTCGACCCAGTGCGTCTCATTGGGGAGCACTAGTGTTATGTGTGTGAAAGAAGGACGGATCCATGTGTTTATGTATTGATTACCGAGGGTTGAACAGGGTAACAATCAAGAATAAATATTCATTGCCTCGTATTGATGATTTTTTGAACCAACTCCAAGGCGTCGCTATATTTTCCAAGATCGACTAAAGATCCGGTTATCATCAATTGAGATTTCGAGAGTTCGATATTTCGAAGACAGCTTTTTGTACTCGTTATGGGCATTATGAGTTCATGGTGATGCCGTTTGGACTGACTAACGCACCAGCGGTATTCATGGAATTGATGATCTAGATCGTTTTGTGGTCGTTTTCATCGACGACATTTTTATTTACTCCCATGATCGTCAAGAACAAGAGTATCATCTCCATTAGGTTCTCGGTGCGCTGAGACGAGAACAACTCTACGGAAAATATTCCAAATGCGAATTCTGGATGTCTAAAGTCACTTTCCTTGGGCATGTGATATCGGTTGATGGGGTTAGTGTGAACCCACAAAATACAGAGGTTATACGGGATTGGCTACCTCCGAAGAATGTGAAGAAAGTTCGTAATTTCCTCGATTTGGCAGGTTATTGCAGACGCTTTATGGAAGGCTTTTCCAAGATTGCTCAGACGCTGACTATTCTGTTGACGAAAGATAAGAAGTATACATGGTCAGAGGCAAGTTAACAAAGCTTTGACGAACTCAAGAGTCGATCAATTTCGGCACCAGTCTTAGCCCTACCATAGGGGACCGAAGGATTCGTAGTATATAGTGACGCGTCGAGATTGGGCCTTGGATGTGTTGATGCAAAATGGAAAAGTGACTGCCTCTGCATCGAGACAATTGCGACCCTATGAAGTCAACTACCCGACCCACGACTTGGAGTTAGCAGACGTGGCGTTTGCTTTGAGGATTTGGTGCCACTACTTGTGTGGAGTCACCTGTAATACCCGGTTGTAATTCAGTCATTTTATTCAGTAATTATCAATCAGTAATTGTTACTCAGTAATTTTCATTCACTATTAATCACTCATCATTCATACTCATTCAATCATGTTCACCGTTCGGCGTAATAATTGTGTTACTCGTGCTTTTGCCCCCGTACTTCTCGAATTCTGTGATTTTTGTACTCGGTACATCGTTATAGGCTGAACTGCTTGTCGAGCAGGGACGCACAAGCAGTCCGCACGAGCATCTGGCCGTGCGTGGCGCTCATGCGTTGCGGCTGGACTGGGCAGGAGGCCCAACAGCCAAGTCAGTGCCGCACGAGCAGGCCACACGAGCAACTGATCGTGCGCGGTGCTCATGTGTTACGGCTGGACTGGGCAGGAGGCCGAGCAGCCAGGTCAGTGCCGCACGAGCAGGCCACACGAGCAACTGCTCGTGCGCGGCGCTCGTGTGTTGCGGCTGTACTGGGCAAGAGGCCCAGCGTTCGAGTCAGGGCCGCACGAGCAGGCCATACGAGTTGCTGCTCGTGCGCGGTGCTCGTGCGCTAAGAGCAGCAGCCGGCAGAAGCCTCACGCACGACCGGACGCACGGACACTTGGTCGTGCGGGTTGGTCGTGCATCCTTGGGACTTATATAAGTGGACTGACGGGTTTTTTTTCTCATTTTCACCATTTCTTCATCCTACTTCCGAGAGAGAGGGTTTGTGGGAGAGATTTTTCATCATCAATCACTTGAGTACTCGGTTTTCATCATCTTCATTCGGTTTTGAAGCTTGGATAGTCGATCTAACGCGATTTCATGGGATCAAAGTGTTTGGATCTTCAAAGGTAATATTCATCAAACCTCTTGTATTTCGATTTTGTGTTGAGATATGATGTTTTGGACGTTATAATCATGTTGTATGAAGAGATATACATATGATTATGAGTATGTATGAATATTCATCGGATTATTGAAAGGTTATTCAAGAACACTTTGAATATTGAGTTGGATTTAGGGGTTTTCGATTAGTTGTTGAAATCACGAATTTGGATATTCATATTGGATTTTTAATTGTATTGAAGATGTTTTGTCGGTTTTGAAACACTCCTCGGGGATTTGATATTGATATGATTGAGGATTAATTGTAAACAATCGAAGATTGGTCACAACGTGTTCGATATAATGCCCCAATGAACTTGGTTTAGTCGTATCGATGTTTTGAGCTCGTTATATTCGTGTTTGATTCGTATGTTGAACGGATTGTTGGTATTTGTGTTATTCAAGTTTGTTCGAGTGACCAACATTTCATTTAGGACGTTTGTTCGTGGAAGGACATTGTTCACCGGTTTTGTGTATGTTAATTCTTACTCGGTTAAAAGGATTTTCATTCCTTTCGTTGTTGTTCATTCATAATCATAATTCATTCATAATGTATTAACCATATTGAGACTTGTAATTGTCAATTAATCACTTCATTCACGAGGAACGACGGTTCCAATCATTTCATTGAGCTATCATTCATTTCACTATCATTTCATCTCGGTGAGTCATTCTTGACTTTGTCGGATTGTTATTCATTATTATTCTTCATGGTCATTCTTGTTCATATGACCTTCTGGGTTCATATTGCGCGGCCGGGTGTGGATGTGTGGGATTTTTAGTCGGGCACGTGATGGTCATGTGTTGGGTTCACCGACACATTGGACTGTGCACATGGTAATGTACCTCCGTGAGACTAATTAGGTACAATGGCGGGTGTGTCCGGACATCCGTCTTGTGCACGCGCACATTCCATTACGGGTGTACTATGATGCCTCTGTTCAGCTTCATTTCATAATTAAGATATATCATGATTGTGTTTATTCAACTCTTGAGGATTGTTGTTACGTATGGCGGCCGTTGGGGATATTGTTTTGTGTCATGGCAAGGCTAAGGCACGGGAAGAGAACGTTGACGGCGAGGAGTCCCAGTGATACTAGTAGGGGGGCCCAGTCCGTTTCAGTCATTCATGTCTTTTCATCTTTATTTCCGTTGCAGATTTCCGTTTGTTGTTCATTTTCATTTAATGTTGTATATTTTATCTTCACATAAAATATACATGTATTCAGTATTCTTCCTGGGTGTATTATACTTATACTCCTCATCGGACTACTTGGTAATATGATGTGGTTCGGTACTACATTTACGTTGTTAATTCATTAATTTTCATTCGCCTGGTGGGTCCCAGTAGGGGGTCCACAGCACTGTAATAGCCGCCTAGTTTGGGGTGTTACATATGTAATACCCGGTTGTAATTTAGTTATTTTTATTC
The DNA here is from genome assembly GCA_033398695.1 of Orobanche coerulescens. Classification (NCBI taxonomy): domain Eukaryota; kingdom Viridiplantae; phylum Streptophyta; class Magnoliopsida; order Lamiales; family Orobanchaceae; genus Orobanche; species Orobanche coerulescens. The sequence goes on along the minus strand of CM065811.1, from coordinate 89,641,286 downwards.
AGTAATTATCAATCAGTAATTGTCACTCAGTAATTTTCATTCACTATTAATCACTCATCATTCATACTCATTCAATCATGTTCACCGTTCAGCGTAATAATTGTGTTACTCGGGCTTTTGCCCCCATACTTATCGAATTCTGTGATTTTAGTACTCGGTGCATCGTTGTAGGCTGAACTGTTTGTCGAGCAGGGACGCACGAGCAGGCCGCACGAGCATCTGGTCATGCGTGGTGCTCGTGCTTTGCGGCTGGACTGGGCAGGAGGCCCAGCGTGCCGCACGAGCAGGCCACACGAGCAACTGCTCGTGCGCGGCGCTCGTGTGTTGCGGCCAGGCGGGCAGAGGCCCCGGCCGTCGATGCCGCCTGGCGAGCCACACGAGCAATCGCTCGTGCGCGGTGCTCGTGTGTTGTGGCTGCATCTGGGCGGGAGGCCCAGCGTTAGTCGAGGGCCGCTGGCGAGCCACACGAGTTCTTTGCTCGTGCGCGGCGCTCGTGTGCTAAGAGCAGCAGTCGGCAGAAGCCTCACGCACGACCGGACGCACGGACACTTGCTAGTGCGGGTTGGTCATGCGTCCCTGGGACTTTTATAAGTGGACCGACGGTTTTTTTTTTCATTTTCACCATTTCTTCATCCTGCTTTCGAGAGAGAGGGTTTGTGGGAGAGATTTTTCATCATCAATCACTTGAGTACTCGGTTTTCATCATCTTCATTCGGTTGTGAATCTTGGATAGTCGATCTAACGCGATTTCATTGGATCAAAGTGTTTGGATCTTCAAAGGTAATATTCATCAAACCTCTTGGATTTCGATTTTGTGTTGAGATATGATGTTTCGGACGTTATAATCATGTTGTATGAAGATATATACATATGATTATGAGTATGTATGAATATTCATCGGATTATTGAAAGGTTATTCAAGAACACTTTGAATATTGAGTTGGATTTGTGGGTTTTCGATTAATTGTTGTTGAAATCACGAATTTGGATATTCATATTGGATTTTTGATTGTATTAAAGATGTTTTGTCGGTTTGAAACACTCCTTGGGGATTTGATATTGGTATAATTGAGGATTGATTGTAAACAATCGAAGATTGGTTACAACGTGTTCGATATAATGCCCCAATGAACTTGGTTTAGTCGTATCGACGTTTTCAGTTCGTTATATTCGTGTTTGATTTGTATGTTGAACGGATTGTTGGTATTTGTGTTATTCAAGGTTGTTCGAGCGACCGACATTTCATTTAGGACGTTTTTTCGTGGAATGACATTGTTCACCGGTGTTGTGTAAGTTAATTCTTACTCGGTTAAAAGGATTTTCATTCCTTTCGTTGTTGTTCATTCATAATTATAATTCATTCATAATGTATTAACCATATTGAGACTTGTAATTGTCAATTAATCACTTCATTCACGAGGAACGACGGTTCCAATCATTTCATTGAGCTATCATTCATTTCACTATCATTTCATCTCGGTGAGTCATTCTTGACTTTGTCGGATTGTTATTCATTATTATTCTTCATGGTCATTCTTGTTCATATGACCTTCTGGGTTCATATTGCGCGGCCGGGTGTGGATGTGTGGGATTTTTAGTCGGGCACGTGATGGTCATGTGTTGGGTTCACCGACACATTGGACTGTGCACATGGTAATGTACCTCCGTGAGACTAATTAGGTACAATGGCGGGTGTGTCCGGACATCCGTCTTGTGCACGCGCACATTCCATTACGGGTGTACTATGATGCCTCTCTTCAGCTTCATTTCATAATTAAGATATATCATGATTGTGTTTATTCAACTCTTGAGGATTGTTGTTGTGTGTAACTGACCCCGTTGGGGGATATTGTTTTCAGGTCATGGCAAGGCTAAGGCACGGGAAGAGAACGTTGACGGCGAGGAGTCCCAGTGATACTAGTAGGGGGGCCCAGTCCGTTTCAGTCATTCATGTCTTTTCATCTTTATTTCCGTTGCAGATTTCCGTTTGTTGTTCATTTTCATTTAATGTTGTATATTTTATCTTCACATAAAATATACATGTATTCAGTATTCTTCCTGGGTGTATTATACTTATACTCCTCATCGGACTACTTGGTAATATGATGTGGTTCGGTACTACATTTACGTTGTTAATTCATTAATTTTCATTCGCCTGGTGGGTCCCAGTAGGGGGTCCACGGCACTGTAATAGCCGCCTAGTTTGGGGTGTTACATATGTAATACCCGGTTGTAATTTAGTTATTTTTATTCAGTAATTATCAATCAGTAATTGTCACTCAGTAATTTTCATTCACTATTAATCACTCATCATTCATACTCATTCAATCATGTTCACCGTTCAGCGTAATAATTGTGTTACTCGGGCTTTTGCCCCCATACTTATCGAATTCTGTGATTTTAGTACTCGGTGCATCGTTGTAAAGGTGACTGTTTGTCGGCGAGGGACGCAGCGAGCCGCCTGAGCATCTGGTCATGCGTGGTGCTCGTGCTTTGGCTGGGTAGGCGAGAGGCCCAGCCAATCGATGCCGCCGCACGAGCAGCCACGAGCAAGCTGCTCGTGCGCGGCCTTCGTGTGTTGCGGGGCCCAGGCGGGGAGGCCAGCGGCCAGTCGATGCCGCACGAGCAGGCCACACGAGCAACTGCTCGTGCGCGGTGCTCGTGTGTTGTGGCTGTACTGGGCAGGAGGCCCAGCGTTCGAGTCAGGGCCGCACAAGCAGGCCACACGAGTTGCTGCTCGTGCGCGGCGCTCGTGTGCTAAGAGCAGCAGTCGGCAGAAGCCTCACGCACGACCGGACGCACGGACACTTGCTAGTGCGGGTTGGTCATGCGTCCCTGGGACTTATATAAGTGGACCGACGGTTTTTTTTCATTTTCACCATTTCTTCATCCTGCTTTCGAGAGAGAGGGTTTGTGGGAGAGATTTTTCATCATCAATCACTTGAGTACTCGGTTTTCATCATCTTCATTCGGTTGTGAATCTTGGATAGTCGATCTAACGCGATTTCATTGGATCAAAGTGTTTGGATCTTCAGAGGTATTATTCATCAAACCTCTTGGATTTCGATTTTGTGTTGAGATATGATGTTTCGGACGTTATAATCATGTTGTATGAAGATATATACATATGATTATGAGTATGTATGAATATTCATCGGATTATTGAAAGGTTATTCAAGAACACTTTGAATATTGAGTTGGATTTGGGGGTTTTCGATTAATTGTTGTTGAAATCACGAATTTGGATATTCATATTGGATTTTTGATTGTATTTAAGATGTTTTGTCGGTTTGAAACACTCCTTGGGGATTTGATATTGGTATAATTGAGGATTGATTGTAAACAATCGAAGATTGGTTACAACGTGTTCGATATAATGCCCCAATGAACTTGGTTTAGTCATATCGACGTTTTGAGTTCGTTATATTCGTGTTTGATTTGTATGTTGAACGGATTGTTGGTATTTGTGTTATTCAAGGTTGATCGAGCGACCGACATTTCATTTAGGACGTTTTTTCCTGGAATGACATTGTTCACCGGTGTTGTGTAAGTTAATTCTTACTCGGTTAAAAGGATTTTCATTCCTTTCGTTGTTGTTCATTCATAATCATAATTCATTCATAATGTATTAACCGTATTGAGACTTGTAATTGTCATTTAATCACTTCATTCACGAGGAACGACGGTTCCAATCATTTCATTGAGCTATCATTCATTTCACTATCATTTCATCTCGGTGAGTCATTCTTGACTTTGTCGGATTGTTATTCATTATTATTCTTCATGGTCATTCTTGTTCATATGACCTTCTGGGTTCATATTGCGCAGCCAGGTGTGGATGTGTGGGATTTTTAGTTGGGCACGTGATGGTCATGTGTTGGGTTCACCGACACATTGGACTGTGCACACGATGATAAAAAACGGAATGTTCCGAGTACTATAAAAATTCTATTACAGGACTTCAATGATGTTTTTCCGCATGAGCTACCACCCGGTTTGCCACCAAAAAGAGGGATCGAGCACCAAATCGACTTTGTTCCAGGAGCCGTCATTCCAAACCGACCGGCATACCGAAATAATCCTGAAAAAACTAAGTAGATTCAGCGGCAAGTCGAGGATTTATTAAGTATTGGGTATATCCGAGAAGGTAATGCACCTCCGTGAGACTAATTAGGTACAATGGCAGGTGTGTCCGGACACCCGTCTTGTGCACGTGCACATTCCATTACGGGTGTACTATGATGCCTCTCTTCAGCATAATTAAGATATATCATGATTGTGTTTATTCAACTCTTGAGGATTGTTGTTCTGTGTAACTGACCCCATTGGGGGATATTGTTTTCAGGTCATGGCAAGGCTAAGGCACGGGAAGAGAACGTTGACGGCGAGAAGTCCCAGTGATACTAGTAGGTGGTCCCAGTCCGTTTCAGTCATTCATGTCTTTTCATCTTTATTTCCGCTGCAGATTTCCGTTTGTTGTTCATTTTCATTTAATGTTGTATATTTTATCTTCACATAAAATATACATGTATTCAGTATTCTTCCTGGGTGTATTATATTTAGACTCCTCATCGGAGTACTTGGTAATATGATGTGGTTCGGTACTACATTTACGTTGTTAATTCATTAATTTTTATTCGCCTGGTGGGTCCCAGTCGGGGGTCCACGGCACTGTAACAGACGCCTCGTTTGGGGTGTTACAGAGTTGGTATCGGAGCTGCATTTACGTTGTTAATTCATTAATTTTCATTCGCCTGGTGGGTCCCAGTCGGGGGTCCACGGCACTGTAATAGCCGCCTAGTTTGGGGTGTTACAGAGTTGGTATCGGAGCGTGGTTTTGAATACTACCTTCCGAGTCATGTCTCATTTGAAATCATTGTTCATCAGACTAGTATCATTGGACTTTCGCGTCACGTGTGATCTGTGTAAGAGCCGAGACCCTCAGACCAAAGAACATTAAGTTTTCTTACGCCATCGTATAATTTCTGGCAATAAGAATCACTCATTCATCATTCATCAGTTAACAATCCTCAAACATCATTTTCATTTTGATCATGTTGATCATGCTTAACTCATTAATCACTCAGTTCATTTCATTACTCAGCTGTTGATCTTGAGGATCATATCATTAATCTTGTTAACTTGTTCAAGATAATCATTTCAAGAATATCATCAGATAATCATGTCACCTCAGTTAATCATTCATGTAATCACTGTGTTGGAACGTGTATGCTCATTTTCATCATTTCATGACGTAAATCATAATGCGGTACTCATACGAGATATATAATTATCATGCGACCTTCCTACTTAAGTATGGAGAGAGCTGTCAGGGAACGCACGGGGAGAGGCGCGGTGCGGGCCGAAATCCGGGAAATAATCACTCACTGCCAGGAAGTCATAGCCAGGACTCAGCTCGATCGGAAGATGTTCGGGTTGATCCACTCACTTTTATGCAGGTCATGATGACCCATATGCAATTGCTTAATCATCATTGCGCCACTCTGGCCGAATTAATCGAGAGAACTCTCACGTATGAGCCTGCTGCTAAGGAAATTGCTGAGCAACAACCTTCATCTGTCAGCAAGAAATTAACGAAGCGTAATCAGTCCGAAGGCGGTCATTCAACCTTCAAGAAGCCTCGTGCGAGTCCTAACTTTTCCGAGCGACCTCCTACGGCACGTAATCCTGTGGGATCTCAGTCCCGAGCGGCCAGATCTCAACCCGAACTTGGTCGTGCGGGTTGGTCGTGCGTCCCTGGGACTTATATAAGTGGACCGACGGGTTTTTTTTCTCATTTTCACCATTTCTTCATCCTACTTCCGAGAGAGAGGGTTTGTGGGAGAGATTTTTTATCATCAATCACTTGAGTACTCGGTTTTCATCATCTTCATTCGGTTGTGAATCTTGGATAGTCGATCTAATGCGATTTCATCGGATCAAAGTGTTTGGATCTTCAAAGGTAATATTCATCAAACCTCTTGGATTTCGATTTTGTGTTGAGATATGATGTTTTGGATGTTATAATCATGTTGTATGAAGAGATATACATATGATTATGAGTATGTATGAGTATTCATCGGATTATTGAAAGGTTATTCAAGAACACTTTGAATATTGAGTTGGATTTGGGGGTTTTCGATTAGTTGTTGTTGAAATCACGAATTTGGATATTCATATTGGATTTTTGATTGTATTGAAGATGTTTTGTCGGTTTGAAACACTCCTTGGGGATTTGATATTGATCTAATTGAGGATTGATTGTAAACAATGGAAGATTGGTTACAACGTGTTCGATATAATGCCCCAATGAACTTGGTTTAGTCGTATCGACGTTTTGAGTTTGTTATATTCGTGTTTGATTCGTATGTTGAACGGATTGTTGGTATTTGTGTTATTCAAGGTTGTTCGAGCAATCGACATTTCATTTAGGACATTTGTTCGTGGAAGGACATTGTTCACCGGTGTTGTGTAAGTTAATTCTTACTCGGTTAAAAGGATTTTCATTCCTTTCGTTGTTGTTCATTCATAATCATAATTCATTCATAATGTATTAACTGTATTGAGACTTGTAATTGTCAATTAATCACTTAATTCACGAGGAATGACGGTTCCAATCATTTTATTGAGTTATCATTCATTTCACTATCATTTCATCTCGGTGAGTCATTCTTGACTTTGTCGGATTGTTATTCATTATTATTCTTCATGGTCATTCTTGTTCATATGACCTTCTGGGTTCATATTACACGTCTGGGTGTAGATGTGTGGGATTTTTAGTCGGGCACGTGATGGTCATGTGTTGGGTTCACCGACACATTGGACTGTGCACACGGTAATGTACCTCCGTGAGACTAATTAGGTACAATGGTGGGTGTGTACGGACATCCGTCTTGTGCACGTGCACATTCCATTACGGGTGTACTATGATGCCTCTCTTCAGCGTCATTTCATAATTAAGATATATCATGATTGTGTTTATTCAACTCTTGAGGATTGTTGTTACGTATGGCGGCCCGTTGGGATATTGTTTTCAGGTCATGGCAAGGCTAAGGCACGGGAAGAGAACGTTGACGGCGAGGAGTCCCAGTGATACTAGTAGGGGGTCCCAGTCCGTTTCAGTCATTCATGTCTTTTCATATTTATTTCCGCTGCAGATTTCCGTTTGTTGTTCATTTTCATTTAATGTTGTATATTTTATCTTCACATAAAATATACATGTATTCAGTATTCTTCCTGGGTGTATTATACTTAGACTCCTCATCGGAGTACTTGGTAATATGATGTGGTTCGGTACTACATTTACGTTGTTAATTCATTAATTTTCATTCGCCTGGTGGGTCCCAGTCGGGGGTCCACGGCACTGTAATAGCCGCCTAGTTTGGGGTGTTACATCACCTATCAGATTTTTTACTGATCATAAGAGCCTAAAATATATTTTTACTCACAAGGAATTGAACATGAGACAGAGAAGGTGGCTAGATATGATTAAGGATTATGTCTTTGAGATCATATACCATCCGGGGAAGGCGAATGTGGTTGCCGATGCCCTAAGTCGTAAGACAGTACATGATAGGGGTGGGCATGGGACGGGATGGGACGGGCCTGGGGTCATCCCACGTCCCGTTATGTGTTATAACAAGCGGGACGGGACGGGATGGGATTGGTGATTTTAAAATTTCATCCCACGCGGGCCTTATCCCGGTTGGGACGGGACGGGACGGGTTTAGTCCCACATAAAAAAGTTCAAAATATACATTAGAAAAAAAGTAAGAAAATCTACAATTTTATACATTTAAATTCGGGAAATATATCCAACAAACTAATTTAATAGCCTAAATTAAATTTTTAAAATATCAATTAGCAACATTGAATACAACATATCCATTTTTTTGAAAAAATATCAGTTACTAACTTTATATCGATTGATTAAGTTTGTGTATAATTATAATATATAGATAGTAAAAAATAAAAATAGTTTATTATTAAAAATTAATTAAAAAATGGTTACAAATAATAAAAATATATGATTTTAAAAAGGACTAAAAACTTAGCGGGACGGGACAGGCCTTAGGGGCCTTAGATTTTTTGTCCCGTGTCCCATCCCGTAGTTACTCTAATGGGACGGGACGGGACGGTCCTAGTGTTTTTAATTTTGGATCCCGTCCCATCCCGGGTAATTTTGGGACGGGCCCGGGACGGGATCGAGATTTTGATTTTTTTTGCCCACCCCTAGTACATGAGCAAATGCTTAGCCGTTTGACAGCTCAAACAGAATTGCAGTTAGATATTATGAGGTCGGAGATTAAAGTCTGGTTACAGTGTGTTCAGGGACAACTTTGCTCACTTGAGATTTCATCGTCCCTTGACGATATAATCAGATCGAAGCAGGTTACGGACCCATTCTTATCTCGGATTTGGAGTGAAGTAACTCAGGGAAAAGCCCTGGGTTTGTGATCCACGAGGATGGATTGATATGTTTCAGGAATTGAGTTTGTGTACCAGCAGATAAAGAGTTGAGTAACTCTATTCTGAGAGAAGATCATGCTACCCCATACTCCATTCACCCAGGGCCTAGCAAAATGTATAAAGATTTGTAGCAATGTTATTGGTGGGGTAATATGAAACGAGAAATTGCAGAATTTGTTTCGAAATGTTTGACCTGTCAGCAGGTTAAGATTGAACATCAGCGACCAGCAGGTATGCTAAAACCGCTCCTGATCCCAGAATGGAAATGGGAGGACATATCGATGGACTTTATCACTAACTTGTCGATGAGCCGCCGAGGTATGAATACGATTTGGGTGATTGTGGATCGTCTGACCAAATCAGCCCACTTCTTGGAGATTAAAGACATGTGGTGTAATACCCCCGGTATTTCATGCTTGATTACTTTGTACTGTGTGAATTTTTGTAATGTGACGTCATTTCTATTTATGTATTTCATTGAGTGCTATATAATTGTGCGATGTAAATGAAACGGAGGTGACACGCCTTGACGCCGTGGGACGATCGTCGGTGCGAATATGACGGTGGCCAACGTCTTGTTCCCCGATAATTGTTGACGAGTGGAAGGGATGGTCACCCCGAGATGGTTAGAATGTGATATGTGACTAAAGAGTTTATATCTAACGCACACTAGAGTTTATGTCTACCGCGCGTTAGAGTTTTGTCTAACGCGCGCTACAACATATGCCTAATGTACGCTATATTCCAATTGTTACGTACGTTAAGATAGTTATATTACGTACGTAACGGGTGAGTCAGTCTCCCGACCAGAATCTTTCTTTGACACGGACGGAGCTACTTTCGGCGGGCTAGAGGACAAACGAGTCAACTCTTCATAACGTACGTTATGTCCCAAATTTAACGTACGTAACACTTGGGCACATTTCGGGCAGTGGTGGTCTTTACGTACGTTGTCATTGAACTGTTACGTACGTAAGAAGCCTTACGTACGTAACACCATTATCATTAACGTACGTTAGCAAAACCAAGTTTTATAAAATGACAATTCCCTTTTTCATTTGCACGACCCAACACTACAAGATAACACCCTTGGAGAGATTCCTAGCCTTATACTCGGTTCTTAGCCTCTTATATACTTGAATTAACACTGAGGAAGTGGTTTCTTGAGCTCCGGTGAAGATTATCCAAGTTGTTCAAGTCACTTCTCGTTTCTCCTCGTAGTTCTTGTGGATTCGCCAACTCTCTTCATTATTCTTCTTCCAATAAGGTAAGCCACCAATCCCTAGAGTTATATCTTCGATGTTCTCTTATTTATTTATTAGATTGCGGGTATTGGGTAGATTTTTGCCAACCTTCGTAGACAACCTTTCGAATGGAATTGTAGTAACCGGAGTTATCGTTTCTCATATGTCTTGTTTCATGCAAATCATATCTAACATACGAAATTTCATTTCAAATCATCACTAGGAATGTAAAATTTGACGAATCAATTGTAGGAGAATTCGTAGTGATCCGTCACCGTATAATCCATTGTTGTAGCCACCCTTACCTTGTGATTTTTGACACTTAGTGAACTAAGGAAAACAATTCGATAGTATAATCATTATTGGATATCAAACCACCAAAGTTATTGTGTAATAGAATCCGTCGATCGTAGTATTCGGAATATAGAATAGAATTAGAAAGCATGAGATTCGATTATGCTATAATCATTTGTCGACAACCGAAAAATGATAGGGATAATCTTGTTGAGCAAATCAATATATATCTAATGTTAACTGTAGAATTGAACGGAATAATGGTACACAATACTTACGAACTTAGAAACGATACTAATATTGATAATTAAAACTACACTAGGAATCCGATTAGGAAAGGGAGACTAGTTTTATTCATCATGATCCATACGAGGTGTTAATCGGATATTACGTAGCTAGGTTAAGATCGAGCGGGCGTGGGGACTCCGTTTATCACAAAGCACCTACTATCGGATCACAGGCAAGCGAAATCTTTCTCGAGAATTTTCTAATATTAATGTTATACCGTTTGTGCGTATGTGCCATTTTGATGAATGTCGACGTTTGTCTTTCTCTAAAATATGTTATAAATGGGCCGATGTGTTGGGGATAAAACCTGTATGGTACCCGTGTGGAAATGTGTTAGGGGGTAAGACCCGAATTGGGCACCTATGTTCCGGGGTATTCCCGTGTGGATACTTCCGTGACCCTTGGTTGCGACCTTGGAGCTTATGTGATAAAAGAGAAAGACAACGTCGGTTGAGTGATGAAATATTCCCTGTTGATTACTAGATACTGTGATTGTAAAAATGGCGTATATCGTTGTTAGTAGCTGTTATTTGGTATGCATTCTCTGACCCTAGTTACCTGGTATGATTCGTCGTACCAGGTAAAATTGTTCATCATGTGCAGGACATTCTCGAGGGGTCCGGTCAGACTTGAGCGGTGTTGGAATTATCTCTAGTCGCTCCTTAAATTGAAATAAATTTGTTTTCTTTTGAAAACCCTTTGTTGTGTAATAATTAGACTTCGAATTACATTTTTCCTTAAAATCTTTCGACTCACGTTATGTAAACCTTGAACTTAATGTTTTATCGCGATTTTCTTAAATTGCCTATTTTTCTAACTAGCCTTGTGGGTCCCACGTGGGATTCACGGCACTGTAATACCTCGAGAGATTTTGGGGGTGTTACAGAAAATGGTATCGGAGCGAAAATCCTGGTTTAAATAAAGTTTCTCCTAATTTTTCAAAGTCCATCACCCCAAGCGATCGAAACTCCTCATGGGAATGCAAAGTAAGTGATATGTGTGTTTCTGTCTATGTACTACATTTAATTGTAAACCGTGTATGGAACTGGCTTTAGATTAATACCGTCAGTGATGACACGCCGAGGAGCTAGGAGGGTGGTGAATGACGCTCAGGGTTCCGCCGTGAACCACAATGAGGACGGGAACACTGCCGAGGCCTATCCTGCTGGGGGCCATCCGCCACCAGTTAATCAAAACGATCAGGAGGCGGAACGCCAGAATAACAACCCGGGAGGCATGGACCCCGCTTTTGTTCAGGCCCTTGCCCAGGCTATCGCCATGGGAATTGCTCAGGTAAATCAGGCGGAACGGATACCGGTCATCAATGTGGAAGAAAACGTATGAAGAGACCGATGGTTGGGAGAGATGCTGAAGGCTAGGCCTCCATTATTTGACGGGACAGGAGAGAAACACGTGGGCGACTGGATTTCTGAAATGGAGACTGCCTTCGAAGTGATCGGATGCCCAGAGAACCGGAAGGTGCCGCTCGGGATTAATCAACTCAGTGACACTGCTGCACGTTGGTGGAGGACTTACATGCCAGAGGACCGAGTGGTCGGGTGGACTGAATTTACCCGACTACTACGGAGCGAGTACTATCCCATATCAGCCCGAACCGCTCGTGCACGAGACTTTTTCAGTGCCGGGCCTTAGAACATGCCAGTACCAGAGATCATTCGGGCCAACCGAACCGAGCTAAGTTACATCTCCCAGATGGTTCCATCAGAAGATCAACGAATATGCCATCTTGCACAGAGGTTGCCGGAGGATGTACAACGCTATGCCGCCGGATTTCACTGCACGACCCTGAGGGCATACGAAAACGTAGTCACAGCATATGCCAGTAGAGTTGTTAATACCGACATCGGGTATAACTCGAAGAAGCAGAAGACATCAGTTCAGCCTGGGATCAACAACAAAACGAATTTGGGGCCCGCATCTTCTTTTAAGTCGGCGGTTTCGTACCAACAGAAGGGTGTATCTGATCGGCCTTACCATAGGGACTGTTTCAATTGTGGCGTGACCGGGCATACTAAGGATCAGTGTCATAAGACGGCTACCAAATGTTTCACTTGCGGAAAGAGTGGACACATGTCTCGTTACTGCTGGCGGGCCAATCCCACTCAGAGCCCAGCTTCCCAACCAAGTCAACAAGGCTCTGTGTAATCCCCTAGGACGCCTGCTGTTTCCAACTACCGAGCTCCATCCCACCAGAACCAACCACCGCTACATGGTGCCGGACGAGGCCGTGGGCGCGGCGGAGGTACCTCGTCCTTTTCGGAGTCAGTGTTGTCCCGTGTATTTGAGCTGAGGGCTACGGATGGTCTGTCTGCGCCAGCTATCTCAGGTACTCATTTTGTTAACTCTCAGCCAGTGCATGTACTATTTAATACCGGAGCCACCCATTCGTTTATATCTGTGGAATGTGTTGAACGCTTAAATCTTGTTTGTGTACCTTGTGAGCCCTTTACTGTTAAACTACCCGAGGGTAGTAGATTAGGCGGCGATCAAAGGGTTCGAGACTGTCGGATCTGCATCAACAATCATAGTTGGACCGCTAATCTTATGGTCTTTCCGCTCCAGAATGAAGATATCATATTAGGTATGGACTGGATGCCATTGCACAGAACGATCTTATATACCTACCACTTGACTATTTCCATTTCGGCTCATGACGGTACCACACATGTCATCAGCGGACGTGAACACTTTAGTACGAAAGGGTCTCTCAGCATTATCGCATCAGAAGTCTCCTGCAGCTCTCGAAGTGAGTACTATTGGTGTTATGTTCTTCAAGAGGATACTTCACAACTTACAATCACAAACATTCCGGTGGTGAATGAGTTTCCAGACGTTTTTCCCGATGAACTACCAGGGCTGCCACCGCACCGAGAAGTTGACCTTTCCATTGAACTCAAGCCGGGGATGAGACCTATTTCCAAAGCTCCTTACAGGATGGCACCGGCCAAGATGAAGGAATTAAAGATATAGCTCGAAGATCTGTTGGATAAAGGGTTGATCCGCCCAAGCACCTCACCGTGGGGCGCGCCGGTACTTTTCGTTAAGAAGAAAGACAATTCTCTACGCTTGTGCATCGACTACAGGGAGCTGAATAAGGTTACTATCAAGAATCTTTATCCACTACCAAGAATTGATGACCTCTTGGATCAATTACAAGGGGCAGTCGTGTTTTCAAAGATCGATTTACGGTTCGGATATCACCAATTGAGGATTCGGGAGGAAGATATACCCAAGACTGCATTTCGGTCGAGGTATGGGCATTACGAGTATATCGTGGTATCATTCGGGTTGACTAATGACCTAGCCATTTTCATGGAACTGATGAATAGAGTTTTGATTGATTTCCTCGATAAATGCGTGGTGGTTTTTATCGACGACATCCTGATATATTCTCGAAGCCGACAGGAACATGAGGAACATTTGAGGCAAGTGCTGAGCATGTTAAGGCAAGACCAACTTTATGCGAAACTGTCCAAGTGCGAATTCTGGATGCCGAAGGTAATTTTTCCCGGACATGTTGTCTCGGCAGAAGGTGTCAAGGTCGACCCAAAAAAGATCGAGACAATAACGAGTTGGGAACCACCGAAGAACGTCAAAGAGGTTAGGAGTTTCCTAGGACTGGCAGGTTACTATCGAAGATTCGTCGAGGCCTTTTCCTGTATCGCCCGACCGTTAACGGACCTACTGATAAAGAGCACCAAATTTGTATGGACTGCAGACTGCCCGAAGAGCTTCGACGAGCTCAAGAGTAGGCTAACTACTGCCCCAGTAGTAGTGTTACCGCAGGGTACAGAAGGATTCATTATATACACGGATGCATCCAAGCACGGACTAGGGTGTGTCTTCATGCAGAATGGCAGAGTCGTTGCGTACGCATTCCGACAACTGAAGCCGTACGAAGTAAATTACCCGACGCATGACTTGGAGCTAGCCGCAGTGGTGCATGCCCTCAAGATTTAGAGGCACTATCTTTATGGAGTTACTTGAAAAGTTTTCACGGATCATAAGAGTTAGAAATATATCTTCACTCAGAGAGAATTAAACATGAGACAAAGGCGTTGGTTGGAGCTAATCAAGGACTACGATGTGGAAATCTCTTATCATCCCGGAAAAGCCAATGTGGTAGCCGATGCTCTTAGTCGGAAAACTACACAAGAGGTAATGGTATCCAGCACAACAGTTCAGCCCAAACTGCAGCAAGACATCAGGAGAAGCAACACCGAAGTATGGATACAACGTAGGCAAGGACAATTATGCTCAATCAACATACTTTCGTCCTTACTAGACGAGATACGTCTAGCACAGATGGAAGATCCTGAATTACGTGCGATTGGTGCAAGAATTGAGGAAGGAGATGTTTCCGATTATAAGATTCAGGGTGATTTGGTGAGGTTCAAGAACAGGATCTGTATTCCACCGAATGACAGGCTGAAGCAAACTATACTGAAGGAGGCGCACTCTACTCCCTATTCTATTCACCCCGGAGCAAGCAAGATGTACAAAGATTTGCGACAGAGTTTTTGGTGGAAAAATATGAAATGGGAAGTTTCTAGGTTCGTCGCCCGATGTATGACGTGCCAGCAAGTAAAGATTGAACACCGCAGACCAGCCGGAATTGTGCAACCCCTACCCATCCCAGAGTGGAAGTGGGAGAGCATATCAATGGATTTCGTCACTAAGCTACCTACGGCGGTGGGAGGAAAGGATACAATTTGGGTCATTGTTGATCGATTGACAAAATCGGCACATTTCATTTCTATTCAAGAGACAACTGGGACAGAGCAACTGGCCGTCATTTTCATCAGAGAGATCGTAAGGCTACATGGCGTTCCCTCATCCATCATTTCGGATAGGGACACCAGATATGTGTCTCGTTTTTGGAAAGCCGTCCATAAAGCTATGGGGACCCATATACACTTTAGCACGGCTTATCACCCCCAGACAGATGGACAGACCGAGCGTACAATTCAAAGCTTGGAAGATATGTTGAGGGCATGTGTGCTCGATTGGGGTAAGGATTGGGCTAGACATTTGGGATTAGTGGAGTTCTCTTACAACAACAGCTGGCATGCAAGTATAGGCATGGCACCGTTTGAGGCCCTGTATGGGCGAAGATGCATGTCGCCGTTATGATGGGATGATGCCTCCGACACAGCGGTTACCGAGTTAGATCTTATCCAGGAATCCATTAAGAAGATCTCTATCGTTCGAAAGCACATGCTAGCCGCACAGATCCGGCAGAAATCTTTTGCCGAAAACCGACAGCGACCGTTAGAATTTAAGGTCGGGGATCATGTTTGGGTCAAAGTATCACATATGCGGGGTATCCGGCGCTTCGGCCAAAAGGGCAAGTTAAGCCTGAGATTTATAGGTCCGTTTGAGATATTGGACCGGGTGGGGAAGCTCGCGTATCGATTAGCTCTACCGCCACATCTGGATGGAGTGCATAACGTTTTTCACGTCTCCCAGTTAAGGAAGTATGTCTATGACCCGATTCACAAGCTCAATTTCGAAGAAGTGGAAATTTCCGATGACGCTACCTTTAGGGAGGTACCGATCGCCATTTTGGATCGGCGTGTGAAGATGTTAAGAAATAAAGCCATACCCCTCGTGACGATTCAGTGGTCGCACCACAGCGCGGAAGAAGCAACTTGGGAAACCGAGTCGAGCATGAAAGAGAGTCATCCCGAGTTATTTTCTTAAGTTTCGTGACGAAACTATTTTTAAGGGGGGTGATATGTAATACCTCCGGTATTTCATGCTTGAATACTTTGTACTGTGTGAATTTTTATAATGTGACGTCATTTCTATTTATGTATTTCATTGAGTGCTATATAATTGTGCGATGTAAATGAAACGGAGGTGACACGCCTTGACGCCGTGGGACGATCGTCGGTGCGAATATGACGGTGGCCAACGTCTTGTTCCCCGATAATTGTTGATGAGTGGAAGGGATGGTCACACCGAGATGGTTAGAATGTGATATGTGGCTAAAGAGTTTATATCTAACGCACGCTAGAGTTTATGTCTAACGCGCGTTAGAGTTTTCTCTAACGCGCGCTACAACTTATGCCTAATGTACGCTATAGTTCGATTGTTACGTACGTTATGGTAGTTATATTACGTACGTAATGGGTGAGTCAGTCTCCCGACTAGAATCTTTCTTTGACACGGATGGAGCTACTTTCGGCAGGCTAGAGGACAAATGAGTCAACTCTTCATAATGTATGTTATGTCCGAAATTTAACGTACGTAACACTTGGGCACATTTCGGGCAGTGGCGGTCTTTACGTACGTTGTCATTGAACTGTTACGTACGTAAGAAGCCTTACGTATGTAACACCATTATCAATAATGTACGTTAGCAAAACCAAGTTTTATAAAATGACAATTCCCTTCTTCATTTGCACGACCCAACACTACAAGATAACACCCTTGGAGAGATTCCTAGCCTTATACTCGATTCTTAGCCTCTTATATACTTGAATTAACACTGAGGAAGTGGTTTCTTGAGCTCCGGTGAAGATTATCCAAGTTGTTCAAGTCACTTCTCGTTTTTCCTCGTAGTTCTTTTGGATTCGCCAACTCTCTTCATTATTCTTCTTCCAATAAGGTAAGCCACCAATCCCTGGAGTTATATCTTCGATGTTCTCTTATATATTTATGAGATTGCGGGTATTGGGTAGATTTTTGCCAACCTTCATAGACAACCTTTCGAATGGAATTGTAGTAACCGGAGTTATCGTTTCTCATATGTCTTGTTTCATGCAAATCATATCTATCATAGGAAATTTCATTTCAAATCATCACTAGGAATGTAAAATTTGACGAATCAATTGTAGGAGAATTCATAGTGATCCGTCACCGTATAATCCATTGTTGTAGCCACCCTTACCTTGTGATTTTTGACACTTAGTGAACTAAGGAAAATAATTCAATAGTATAATCATTATTGGATATCAAACCACCAAAGTTATTGTGTAATAGAATCCGTCGATCGTAGTATTCGGAATATAGAATAGAATTAGAAAGCATGAGATTCGATTATGCTATAATCATTTGTCGACAACCGAAAAATGATAGGGATAATCTTGTTGAGCAAATCGATATATATCTAATGTTAACTGTAGAATTAAACGGAATAATAGTACACAATAATTACGAACTTAGAAACGATACTAATATCGATAATTAAAACTACACTAGGAATCCGATTAGGAAAGGGAGACTAGTTTTATTCATCATGATCCCTACGAGGTGTTAATCAGATATTACGTGGCTAGGTTAAGCTCGAGCGGGCGTGGGGACTCCGTTTATCACAAAGCACCTACTATCGGATCACAGGCAAGTGAAATCTTGCTCGAGAATTTTCTAATATTAATGTTATACCGTATGTGCATATGTGCCATTTTGATGAATGCCGACGTTTGTCTTTCTCTAAATATGTTATAAATGGGCCGATGTGTTGGGGATAAAACCTGTATGGTACCCGTGTGGAAATGTGTTAGGGGGTAAGACCCGAATTGGGCGCCTATGTTCCGGGGTATTCCCGTGTGGATACTTCCGTGACCCTTGGTTGCGACCTTGGGGCTTATGTGATAAAAGAGAAAGACAACGTCGGTTGAGTGATGAAATATTCCCTGTTGATTACTAGATACTGTGATTGTAAAAATGGCGTATATCGTTGTTAGTAGCTGTTATTTGGTATGCATTCTCTGACTCGGTTACAGTATGATTCGTCGTACCAGGTAAAATTATTCATCATGTGCAGGACATTCCCGAGGGGTCCGGTCAGACTTGAGCGGTGTTGGAATTATCTCTAGCCGCTGCTTAAATTGAAATAAATTTATTTTCTTTTGAAAAACCTTTGTTGTGTAATAATTGGACTTCGAATTACATTTTTCCTTAAAATCTTTCGACTCACGTTATGTAAACCTTGAACTTAATGTTTTATCGCGATTTTCTTAAATTGCCTATTTTCCTAACTAGCCTTGTGGGTCCCACGTGGGATTCACGGCACTGTAATACCTCGAGAGATTTTTGGGGGTGTTACATGTGGGGCCCCGATTGGTTGGCCCAGTTGTTCATTAAAGAGATCGTAAGGTTACATGGTACCCCCAAGAGTATTGTATCGTATCGTGACGGGGAGTTCGTGTCATATTTCTGGAAAGCAGTTCATCATGCGATGGGTACACAGTTGAACTTTAGTACGGCGTTTCATCCTCAGACCGATGGCCAATCTAAGTGGACTATCCAAACTTTATAGGATATGTCGAGGGTGTGTGCTCTCGATTGGAAGGACGATTGGGAAGCCCAACTACCTTTGGTGGAATTCACCTGTAATAACAAGTGGCATGCTTTGATTCAGATGGCACCTTATGAGGCATTGTATGGCCGTCATTGGAGGTCTCGTTTATGTTGGGACGACCTGTCTGAATCTCTGGGTACGGAACCTGATATGTTGTTAGCAACCCATGAGAAGATCGATCTGATTAGGAGTTGTTTGTTAACGGCTCAGAGCCGACAGAAATCCTATGCAGACAACCGTCGACTACTGTTCGAGTTCGATCTTGGTGATCATGTGCTAGTGAAAGTATCTCATACTCGAGGTGTTTTTCGTTTTGGGAAGAGAGGCAAGATGCGCCCGAGGTATATTGGATCATTTGAGATTTTCGGATGTGTAGGCGATCTAGCCTATCGTCTGGCGTTACCATTAGCTTTGAGTCGGATTCATAACGTGTTTCATGTTTTCCAGTTGAGGAAGTATGTGTAATACCCGAGATTTTTATTCCAGTTGCCTTGAATTATTTGTCGTTTGGTGTCAGTTATTTCGTGTGGAATTCGTTTTTTCTGTCATGAACGGTATGATATATTCTGTTGTAGTATTCGTCGAGTGAGACTTGTTGTTATGTGTGTTTCTTTGATTAAATGTGTGCGCGTGTGGTGTGGTATGTTATGTTTCGTAAATTGCTCATTATTGTCTTGAATCATAGCCGGTGCATTAGTGTGACCGAGATGTTGTCGAGCACCTAACCGGACTGTCGGTGTAACACCCCCAAACCACTCGGGAATATTACAGCGCCGCAGACCCTCTCTGCGAGGATCTACCAGGCTAAATACAATACAATGCATCACTTCACATGCCGACATGGCTACGTAAAGGACCATTAAACCGATTTGGTCTTTTATCACAACACACAACATTACATACATGATTCTTTCCCAAAACTCATACCCGCGCAGGGGCTGGAATACAATAACGCTCCCATAAATCGGGATAACAATACATCGTAGAAATAACCAACAAGACTATTCAACATACTCAACGATTGGTCTTCATGTGATTAGTATCGTCGTCTTCCATCATCCTTCGTATCGATCCTGTGATTCGCTCCCCAGCAACCTGCAAATACCTGGACGCAATACAGACATCCACCCCCCGAATACTCGGGGGTTAGCAAAACTCCACTATTTTGCTAGTGCAAGTATAAAATATAAATACAAGCCATACATATCATATTCTGGGAATACAATAACTTGATTAATTTAGAAAGACTTGCCGAGATGTTTCATTTAGTTAAAATAGTTCAAGTCTTGAAAGTAGAATCGAACAAGTAAGCACTTTGAAAACAACTCCGAATCCCGGGAGTTTTTGATTGGAAAATAATCACAAAACCTATAGCCATACATCAATTCACAACGGTGGACCAATTACACACAACACATCATCCATAAGCCATTCTAGTCCAAGCACCTCTGATGAATATGTTTTACATCCCAAGCATTATGGCAAGTCAAAACATCGTGATACTCCGGACATATCACAAAAATGCATCAAGTCACAAGGTTAAAAATACTCCTGGTTAACCGTGGATCCGACAATACGCGAATCCCTCCTCGACCCCGTCGGGCCCTCTCGGAGTAGCTAACCCAAATGTTCGCGGAACCGTCATAAGCGGAACCCTCCTCGGCCCCGTCAGGCCCTCTCGGAGTGAACAAATATAACTCTCACACTTAGAAGTAATATCCGACTTCCAATGCAAAGGACTATAAACCATATACTCAGAGTACTCACCAGAATGGCCTCCCCAATCGGACACATGCAAGATTAACAATATAATCTACAAACTAGGAAAGGTAGGAATGAAACGAGTTAAACAACAAGTAAAATGTTTTAAAGAATTCACAGCCTTACGGAACCCATTTTGGGACACAACCCAAGGTTATTTCCAAAATACAATTTCAATCACAAATCACAGGGTCCAAGACCCAAATACTCACATCGACATCCTCCCAAGGGTTATTCGCATCCCGTGCTACTAAGCCACGGGCCTCGGAGCCTCCTTGAGACATCCCCGAGTGAAAAACCCAATGGAAAATCACACCAAATCACACATCATCGTGACGACAGTCATCTAACAAGATATCACCTAAAACCGGGCACAACATACAATACTAGTACCCATTCTCAGAATGACACATTCGTTCTTGAACACTCAAGTTAATTTGAAGAAGACCTTTATCGGGAATATACTTATATATATTGATTCTTTTGAAAGTTAAATAACATTCAATTTTCCCCATAGACAATCACCAATTTATTATGTATACGGAATACGAAGTGTATGGGCAAGATACTTGCCTCGGTAGTCGACACCACACACTCCGACGAACGTGGATTAACCGGAAAACCTCGAATGCCCACAACTCTCCGTGAAAGCTTGTGGTAACACCACCGATCGGAAAACGGCGAACGGAAGGGTTCCGGCTCGAGTTCTTCACAAGGAACCTGACCCCAACATCATACCATGAATAAATCGACGATCGAACAAGGAAGAATAATCGTAGAACGCCCGAATCCCCTTTGTGACATTTTATCGAACACTTTCAAGGTGTCGATTTGAAACTCAATAAAACGACGAATCCTCGGCAATCCAACCGTGGAAAAACAAGGGATTCGATATAAAACAACTTAATAATCATCAATCCATCACTATTCTAAGTTATAACGAATCAAACGGACGAAATCCACAAAATCCCCAATTTTTCCCAAAACTATGATTTTAGGAAAACTAACCTTGATTATTTGGATTGAAGGATGTTAAGGAGTGATTAATCGATGTTATCGGCTCCCAAACTTCGTGGATTAGTTGTATAATAACATGCCTTCGTCACCTCCAAGAATCCAAATGCGGAAGAGAAAGGGAGAAAATGAAAAATGAGTGCAAACAGTACTGCTCGGTCATATTTATACTGGTGCAGCCTAGCGTGTGCTAGACTGCCGAGCTAGCGTGCGCTAGCGGGCGGTCATGGTCGAGAATGTTCGGTCGGGCCCGCCATCATGCGCTGAACACGTGCGCTGTCGGCCCAGCCACAATCCAGAGACTTCCTGGCTCGGCCAGGTAGCGTGCGCAACCTTCCGGCCGTAGCGTGCGCAGTGTCCGGCAGTAGCGTGCGCTACCTGCCGATCTTCCCAGTCCAGAACCTTTCTGCCCTTACTGCCTCGGCCGACTAGCGCGCGCAGCCAACCGGCCATAGCGTGCGCTACTTTCCGGACGTAGCGTGCGCTACGCCGGTTCCTGTCGCAATCGCCCGGCCAGTGCCTGCACTCGCCCGGCCAGTGCCTGCAGCCGTCCGGCCACCGTCCCCAACCGTCCGGCCAGTGTCCGACCACCATGATTCGACGACTCGATTTTCCGAAATCGCACGGAACGAACACGATAAAATACTCGGGGACAACATCATTGGTCCAAAATGAAAACAACGGATAACAAATCACCACCTATGGTCTTAAACGCCAAAATCAGTTGTCGAGAAAATAATACCGGAACTCGACAACCGGGAAATATCCAAAAAAAAATCCAAAATAACCGGAACGAAAATCGTGGGTATTACATTCTACCCCCCTAAAAATAAGTTTCGTCCCAAAACTTAAAACAAAAGCAAGGCGAACCTCGACAACACACCAGAACTCCATGCAGTATAAAGCCACTACGATCCGATTCAATACGCAAGAATGCTTACGAAAAGCAACGAGCATGAATCGTTGCGGTTGATAAAACCGAGCAATACAAAAATCAAATCACGATTCCAACGCTGAAAGGTATGAAATTCCAGTAACTCACAGATTTGGAAGATCGAATATGAAGAAAATTTCCCAACACTTATGGAAATCGCAAAATGGCCCAGATGTACAATAATCACAATTTCGAGGTCAAACGATAATGATTGGACAACGATGAACGAATAGCAATGATCGAACAACAACGATAACCTTTGAAGTTCATACCTCAAATCAAGACATCAATAACTTATAGGAGGCACGAGGTGTTAGTTTCGAACACGGTTCACAAGAAATCGATCCGAACTTGGAAAGATCACAACGATATGCATATCAATTTGGAACCATATCAGAACTCGCTCGAATGACAAATGTGAGAAACAACATAATGTCAGAAGCATTAACGAACACAATCGCCTCAATACGGTCGAACGAAAACAGAAACGAGAAGAAGAGGAAAAAAATGTGGGTATTACATCATATCGCCTTTAAAAGAGGTTTCGTCCCCGAAACCTAAATAACGAAAACGAAGTGCTTGAATATCAACCTTCCCGGCCATATCCTCTTGGTCCCGCATCTAATCTCCATAACCAACTGTACTGTGGTCACGGTCGCGTCCTCTATCCCTCGGCATACTAAGCGGATTCTCACTCAATACGATTGCACCACTTCGCAAAAATAAATATGCTAAAGTACCAACTTAGCATGACATATCACATAAGGTAACCAATAACAACTCGGAAAGAAAATCCACGAGGTATCCTTTTAAAGAAAATCTTTTGAAAATCCTTGGATTTGTATGCTATTAAAAATAAATTTTAAAAGTACTTTTAGTACCTCGGGTTGTTTCATCAAAACTTGTAAACATCATACTCTAACCGTTTCATTTGAAATCATTTGCCAAAATAATATTTCTGTGTAACCGCTGTTATCAAAATCGTAATGCCTCTACACATCATCATCACCGTTAACAAACAACAAGTTCACCATGCAAGACCATCAAACCATTCTTACATACTCTAACATTTCCAAATCCGAGTTTGAACTTTACATCGACTGAGACTTCTTTTTATCTTTCACTATATATTTTTGAAAAGGAAATCGTACTGGTTTTTGAAAAAATATTTTATGATGTGAAAGATTTTTGAAAATCATGTACTCGAATTATTCGAAAATACAATAGTACGTTAAAGTCATTTCTGAAAATTCTCCCAACACTAAACAAGAATCAACGACGGTAACATTTTACAAAATGTTCAAGGTATTTTAAAACAACTCTTTCAATACCGTCGAGGTTTTATTTGAGAATCCTAGGCCGGCTCGCAAATTTCAAACAGTTTTCAAAGTTCATACGAAGCCGCCGAATTAATCGAAACGTCAAATTAGTAAAAAAAAAATTGATTCCCACAACTTGCACAAACTTATGAAAGTTTCAGGAAAACATTTTCGAACACACACATACATCAGACATAATTTATCAACTCATCGAACAAAATCAATTATCACTTAGCGCGAATGAAAGGTCACAACACACGTTCACATAAAACGGTTGTTATCACTAGACAACACACATAGAATACAGTCACAGACGACTGACTGCAGAAAGTTAGCCCTAACGGCAAAAATGCGGTTCCACATTCTCAGTCCCAGCTAACTAGCGCACGCTACAACCATTATTTAGCGTGCGCTATTCATGCTGCATTAGCGCGTGTTACAACAACATTAGCGTGCGCTACTCATGCCACATTAGCGCGCGCTAGCTTGTACTTAGTGTGCGCTAACAGCTCGAATTCAGCACGTGATTACGAACATATATACGACATTACTAAAACCGATAGTTACAAATGAACAACGACATCATATGAATCTAATTGCCATCGATTCACATGCTTACAACACTTCGCGAACAACCATCAAAGGACAACTGTCATCAAAAATCAAAATCTAGTCTATTAATAAAGAGAGCTGTCTTAACTCATACCGAACGACTTAGCATTCACATCACTGTTTTAATCTAAAAGCGGCGACCTTGCCGAACAACAAGAACATCATCACGTCTTTCTCGACTAACAGCCATAAAACCGATAAGTTGAAAACGAGTCACGTCTTGTCTACATTTTGTAAACTTTACTTGGGTTCAAAAAACGTGTTTTGAAAACCTATAATACAAAATGAAAATAAAATATCGGTAGTTTGACTTCTTAAAAAAAAATTTGGCCTTGAGGTCATAATACGAAAATCAAACTTTTTCCTCCCTTTGGAGGATGTTTTAAAACAAAATATACGTGACTCCTCAAAACATGTAAAGTTTTAAAATATCACATTGATGAATTCTTCCTTGCGTAACCACATCAAGGCCATTATTCTTGTAAAAACGACTTATATCAGGATGTGTGTATATATACATATACGTTGGTACCACTTTTATCCTAGCATCATACGAGGACCAAACAACATAGGCCACATAATCACAAATCACCTTTAAACTCCACATCATAATATAAAATCATACAAGCTCGTATATCACAAGGCACAATATAGTAGGGAGACTTACATCCACAGGTCACACAAAGATGATGGCTGCACCATGATACTAATCACGACCGACATTCTAGACGACGCGTCACGACACGACTTAGACAAACACAATCTGACAGGACAAGACACGACAATACCTGACTAGACCCGACTGCCTAGGTTTCCGCAACCTTAGCTCTGATACCATATTCTGTAACACCCCCAAACCACTCGGGAATATTACAGCGCCGCAGACCCTCTCCGCGAGGATCTACCAGGCTAAATACAATACAATGCATCACTTCACATGCCGACATGGCTACGTAAAGGACCATTAAACCGATTTGGTCTTTTATCACAACACACAACATTACATACATGATTCTTTCCCAAAACTCATACCCGCGCAGGGGCTGAAATACAATAACGCTCCCATAAATCGGGATAACAATACATCGTAGAAATAACCAACAAGACTATTCAACATACTCAACGATTGGTCTTCATGTGATTAGTATCGTCGTCTTCCATCATCCTTCGTATCGATCCTGTGATTCGCTCCCCAGCAACCTGCAAATACCTAGACGCAATACAAACATCCACCCCCCGAATACTCGGGGGTTAGCAAAACTCCACTGTTTTGCTAGTGCAAGTATAAAATATAAATACAAGCCATACATATCATATTCTGGGAATACAATAACTTGATTAATTTAGAAAGACTTCCCGAGATGTTTCATTTAGTTAAAATAGTTCAAGTCTTGAAAGTAGAATCGAACAAGTAAGCACTTTGAAAACAACTCCGAATCCCGGGAGTTTTTGATTGGAAAATAATCACAAAACCTATAGCCATACATCAATTCACAACGGTGGACCAATTACACACAACACATCATCCATAAGCCATTCTAGTCCAAGCACCTCTGATGAATATGTTTTACATCCCAAGCATTATGGCAAGTCAAAACATCGTGATACTCCGGAGATATCACAAAAATGCATCAAGTCACAAGGTTAAAAATACTCCTGGTTAACCGTGGATCCGACAATACGCGAATCCCTCCTCGACCCCGTCGGGCCCTCTCGGAGTGGCTAACCCAAATGTTCGTGGAACCGTCATAAGCGGAACCCTCCTCGGCCCCGTCAGGCCCTCTCGGAGTGAACAAATATAACTCTCACACTTAGAAGTAATATCTGACTTCCAATGCAAAGGACTATAAACCATATACTCAGAGTACTCACCAGAATGGCCTCCCCAATCGGACACATGCAAGATTAACAATATAATCTACAAACTAGGAAAGGTAGGAATGAAACGAGTTAAACAACAAGTAAAATGTTTTAAAGAATTCACAGCCTTACGGAACCCATTTTGGGACACAACCCAAGGTTATTTCCAAAATACAATTTCAATCACAAATCACAGGGTCCAAGACCCAAATACTCACATCGACATCCTCCCAAGGGTTATTCGCATCCCGTGCTAGTAAGCCACGGGCCTCGGAGCCTCCTTGAGACATCCCCGAGTGAAAAACCCAATGGAAAATCACACCAAATCACACATCATCGTGACGACAGTCATCTAACAATATCACACGAAAACCGGGCACAACATACAATACTAGTACCCATTCTCAGAATGACACATTCGTTCTTGAACACTCAAGTTAATTTGAAGAAGACCTTTATCGGGAATATACTTATATATATTGATTCTTTTGAAAGTTAAATAACATTCAATTTTCCCCATAGACAATCACCAATTTATTATGTATATGGAATACGAAGTGTATGGGCAAGATACTTGCCTCGGTAGTCGACACCGCACACTCCGACGAACGTGGATTAACCGGAAAACCTCGAATGCCCACAACTCTCCGGCGGAAACGACGGTAACACCACCGATCGGAAAACGGCGAACGGAAGGGTTCCGGCTCGAGTTCTTCGCAAGGAACCTGACCCCAACATCATACCATGAATAAATCGACGATCGAACAAGGAAGAATAATCGTAGAACGCCCGAATCCCCTTTGTGACATTTTATCGAACACTTTCAAGGTGTCGATTTGAAACTCAATAAAACGACGAATCCTCGGCAATCCAACCGTGGAAAAACAAGGGATTCGATATAAAACAACTTAATAATCATCAATCCATCACTATTCTAAGTTATAACGAATCAAACGGACGAAATCCACAAAATCTCCAATTTTTCCCAAAACTATGATTTTAGGAAAACTAACCTTGATTCGCTGGATTGAAGGATGTTAAGGAGTGATTAATCGATGTTATCAGCTCCCAAACTTCGTGGATTAGTTGTATAATAACATGCCTTCGTCACCTCCAAGAATCCAGCCGCGGAAGAGAAAGGGAGAAAATGAAAATGAGTGCAAACGATCGCTCGGTCATATTTATACTGGTGCAGCCTAGCGTGCGCTAGACTGCCGAGCTAGCGTGCGCTAGCGGGCGGTCATGGTCGAGAATGTTCGGTCGGGCCTGCCATCATGCGCTGAACACGTGCGCTGTCGGCCCAGCCACAATCCAGAGACTTCTGCTCGGCCAGTAGCGTCGCAACCTTCCGGCCATGGCGTGCGCTCTGGCCGTAGGCGTCTTGATGTCCGGCAGTAGCGTGCGCTACCTGCCGATCTTCCCAGTCCAGAACCTTTCTGCCCTTACTGCCTCGGCCGACTAGCGCACGCAGCCAACCGGCCATAGCGTCCGCTGCCTCCTGGCCGTAGCGTGCGCTACTTTCCGGACGTAGCGTGCGCTACGCGGCTCTGTCGCACCGCCCGGCCGGCTGCTGCACTCGCCCGGCCAGTGCCTGCAGCCGTCCGGCCACCATCCCCAACCGTCCGGCCAGTGTCCGACCACCATGAGTCGACGACTCGATTTTCCGAAATCGCACGGAACGAACACGACAAAATACTCGGGGACAACATCATTGGTCCAAAATGAAAACAACGGATAACAAATCACCACCTATGGTCTTAAACGCCAAAATCAGTTGTCGAGAAAATAATACCGGAACTCGACAATCGGGAAATATCCAAAAAAAAATCCAAAATAACCGGAACAAAAATCGTGGGTATTACAGTCGGACTGATCGAGTTTCGACCGTAAGGCCTGGCCGAGTTATGGCCGCAATGTAGGGCCTGTTACGGCTGTAATGCATGGCCGTTTACGACCGCAATACCTTGCTGGTTACAGCCGTAAGACACCCGCACAAGTTGGGCAGTAGGCCAGGGAGGATCGATTACGACCATAATGTGTGGCCTTATGATACGAATTATCTCGGAAAGATGAATATATATCGGTCGGAGTGTGTATATGAATATCGTAGCAGAAGGCTTTTTACGAGTAGGGTGTTTTGAGATGTATTTTATGGGAATAATATCGGATATAACAATGAAAAATCGAACAAGAAGACTTGAACGATCAAGAACAAGGGTTTATTGAATTAGACCTATAATTCGATAAGATGATTTCTTCTCAAGACCTATTGAGAATCGATCGGATTAATACTCAAAAACGCGTCGAATAAAAATCAAGTTTCGGTAAAAATCATTTACCAAGGATAGAAATACAAAGTGTATTCCTTCACAACATTCAAATTCATTCATTATTATATTACAAGACTTATCAAGGCCTATTTATAGGAAAAAACTAAGTCTACCTATAACAATAAAAAAAATAATTCAAAGATTATAAAAGTTTTGAATAATCAAAACAAATCAACATAAAATACAAAAAGTGAACACAAATCAAATAAAAGGGAGACACAATCCCTCAAATAAGTAAAGAAAGAAAAAGAGGACAAAAATACACAAAAGTGTAAAAAATATGGGGGCTGCCGGCAGGGACTCGACCGTGTCCCGAGACACGGCCGCGGCGCGGTCGGCAGGCGCCGGCAGGGACTCGACCATGTCCGCTTGACACGGTCGCGGCGCGACAAGGACGTCCGACAGTGACTTGACCGCGCGGCGTGACAAGGACGTTCGGCAGTGACTCGACCGTGTCCGCTTGACACGGTTGCGGCGCGACAAGGACGTCCGACAGTGACTTGACCGCGCGACGCGACAAGGACGTTCGGCATTGACTCGACCGTGTCTTGGAACACAGTCGGGCATCGGGACAGTCATTTTCAGCATTTCTGGGCGAGTAGGACTCGACCGTGTCGTCTGACACGGTCGGGTTCGGCCGACAGTGACTTTGGCATTTCCGGACGAGCACGGCACGGGCCGTGTCGGACGACACGGCCGAGTTCGGTCGGCAGTGTATGGCATTTTCCGGCAGGGTGACATTTTCCGGCAGGTTGTGACATTTTCCGGCAGGTTGTGTCATTTTTTGGCTTGTGTCCGTTTTCTCGCCTAAAAATGTCGCCGTACGTGCATGACGCATTGTAAGGCCATTTACGTCGATCCTTACTTCGTTTTCTTTATTCGGACTACTCAATTTCATATCATTCAATTTCGTATCATTCCCTCCCCCTTTAAAGGGAATTGTCCTCAATTCCCAACTCCCGTCGTTTCCAGATGAAATAGCTAAAACCTCCACGTAGTTGATTTCGAAAATATCCACAGTGCGTATATGGCCCAAAATCTTGAGACGGTAGGTAATATGGCATCTCAGGGAATCACCAAACAAATAACTATCATTATTAATGAAATAATAATAATTATTCTGCGAGGTAATACCGATATCACGATATGAATCATCATATAACCGGACATATGAAATGGGAAGCCCGACAGTAATAATAGGTCGCTCTTCATCGGATGCCACTTCAAGCCCTGGGAAAAATGCTCCATCGTCGCCTTTCATATCAAAATCTTGGTAAGGCTCAAGATATAGATGTTCCGGAATCATAACATCTTCTTGCTCCATATCAAGAACCGAAAACACCTCATTGGAGTCTGCATCATAAATTGGACGAAAATATTCAAAACAACTTTCATCGAGATATGGATCGTCGTCGGGCACAACATCAAAAATGGGAAGCATTAATGATTTCACATCGGGTTCACCATCAAAAATGGGAAGCAAGGAATCAATTATGGGTTCCTCTTCATCAACTAGTTCGGTATCAAATACTGGTGGCCCTTCATAATCCGACCCGATTTCCATGACACTAAAAGGCTCCTAACCATTAAAATAATTTGGTCCGTCTTGGTCAAAATGTCCAACACAACCAACTGGTCCATGCTCAAAATAGTAAGATCCATGTTCGTCAATTAGGGAAACACGGCTCAACTCATCTTCTTCGTTGTATTGCGTCGTTGAAACCTCTATCTCGTCTACTTCATTGAAAATGGTGTTAGGGACATCGTCTTCATCAAAAAAAGCTTCACTGGAAATTCTTCGTTGAAAAAAAAAATCTTTGATCGAAGGTAGGCGGCGGGGCGTCGAAGGATTGGTGGTGGGGAAACAACGACTAGTGGTAAGATGTGGATTGGAACCTTCGCTTGAAATATTTTTTGAATTTTTGCCAATCTGTAATTTTAGGCTTACGTTGTTGTGAACGGGACTGTTTCAATTTTTGCCACCAGAAGGCGGTGCTACCGCGGAGGCACTTTGTCACCAGCGAAACGCGGCGGTTGATAGGGGCATCCTTGAAGTCTGCGTGCTCCTCACAAGCATGGAGCCAATCTATGCACGCATCTGGATTACTAGATCCGTGAAACTCCGTTACGCTGTGGAATTTAGCCAAGAAATCAATATCGTTGGCGTCCTCTCTGCGTCTTGCTTGCATATGTAGCTCCGGTAAGCCGTTTAGTGAGTCACAGAGTTTCATCAAGAAATCGAGATCGGAGAAATCCATAACAAGAATCAAGAGATAGTTCTTCACAAGAAATCGTTGAATAAATCGCCCAAGGAGATGACCTTGGGCTCCGATACCACTTATGATACGAATTCGACGTGGGAGGGTGGATACGTATCGGTCAGAGTATATGTAGGTGTATCGTAGCATAAGGCTTTTTACGAATAGGGTGTTTTGAGATGTGTTTTATAGGAATAATATCGGATATAACAATGAAAAATCGAACAAGAAGACTTGAACGATCAAGAAAAAGGGTTTATCGAATTAGACCAATAATTCGATAAGATGATTTCTTCTCAAGACCTATTGAGAATCGATCGGATTAATACTCGAAAACGCGTTGAATAAAAATCAAGTTTCGGTAAAAATCATTTACCAAGGATAGAAATACAAAGTGTATTCTTTCACAACATTCAAATTCATTCATTATTATATTACAAGACTTATCAAAGCCTATTTATAGAAAAAAACTAAGTCTACCTATAAAAATAAAAAAACAATTCAAAGATTATAAAATCTTTGAATAATCAAAACAAATCAACATAAAATACAAAAAGGGAACACAAATCAAATAAAAGGGAGACACAATCCCTCAAAAAAGTAAAGAAAGAAAAAGAGGACAAAAATACACAAAAGTGTATAAAATATGGGGGATGCCGGCAGGGACTCGACCATGTCCCGAGCCACGGCCGCGGCGCGGTCGACATGCACCGGTAGGGACTCGACCGTGTCCGCTTGACACGGTCGCGGCGCGACAAGCACGTCCGACAGTGACTTGACCGCGCGGCGTGACAAGGACGTTCGGCAGTGACTCGACCGTGTCCGCTTGACACGATCGCGGCGCGACAAGGACGTCTGACCGTGACTTCACCGCGCGGTGCGACAAGGACGTTCAGCATTGACTCAACCGTGTCCTGGAACATGATCGGGCGTCGGGACAGTTATTTTCGGCATTTCTGGGCGAGTAGGACTCGACCGTGTCGGACGACACGGTTGGGTTCAGCCGACAGTGACTTTGGCATTTCCAGACGAGCACGGCACGGGCCGTGTCGGATGACACGACCTAGTTCGGTCGGCAGTGCTCGGCATTTTCCAGCAGGGTGACATTTTCCGGCAGGTTGTGACATTTTCCGGCAGGTTGTGTCATTTTCCGGCTTGTGTCCGTTTTCTCACCTAAAAATGTCGTCGTACGTGCATGACGCGTTGTAAGGCCATTTACGCCGATCCTTGCTTCGTTTTCTTTATTCGGACTACTCAAATTCGTATTATTCAATTTCGTATCAGCAGGGTACATCAGTAATGCACGGTTACGGCCGCAATGCCTTGCCTCGTAACGGCCATAATATGTCGAGTGGTTTTAGGCAGTGGCCTGGGAGGTGCCGGTTACGTCCGTAAACAGATGCCGATTACGGCCATAAGGGCCTAATTACAGACGTAGGGTACTGCCTGTTACGGTCGTAACCTGCGCGGCTTTATATAGGCCTGGCGACAGGCAGACCTTATTTCACTCTATTTTTCCCTTCTTATGGCGGCTGACGAATGGGAGGTTCGGGAAGAGGAGTTCTTGGTCGATTGCACTCAATTCCAAAATGTTTTGGAAGGCTCTTGTCGATTATATCATCATCTAATCCTTGTTCTTCGTCGAATCGAGGTAAATCCTTGAAATCTCCTAGGGTTGACTTTCAGGATTTCCTTATTGTTTTTTGTTGTTCGTCCGATTTTAATGGATCGGTTAATGTTATTGAGTATTATTAGTCATGTTCTATGGGTTGTATATCCATCGATTTTTTCAACTCGATTAGTGATTCGAGTGTTCTTGGGATTTATCGAACATTGAATGTTCGATTAAATGTCCAAATGATTTTTGCTTCGATAGTTTGGTGGGATTTCCGTTGTTTTTGGTCTTGATTCTCGTTGTAATCATATCTTCATTGTTTTTGCTGGAGGATTATAGGTGTTCGAGGTTTTCTGGTTGAGCCGTGTTCGTCGGAGTGTTAGGTATCGGTTATCGAGACAAGTGTCTTGTTATACAATTTGTGTCTTGTGAATAGAGACTTCGTATTAGGTTTATGATGATTTGGTTTACCTTCGTGAATATGCTTCGTGTGATTTTATAATTTTGAATGATTGATGGTAGTGATGATATCCTCACTTGGTTAACGTCGTGGAATTGTGTTGGTTGTGTTAATCTTATGGTTTGTGTCGTGCGTGATTGGTCATGGTTAAGTTATTGTGATGATTATGATATTTGTGTCGGTTTGATTACTTACTTTAATATGTATTATGGTGTATTGTTGAGTGGTGTGACATATTGATAATAATGTGTGTTGCTCGTGGTGATGTGTTGATTTGATCAATATGAGTTGTGTCGTGACAATGTGTGTGTTCCAGGTAGGGTCTGACGAGACCTCTGGAGTTCGGTACATGATATGTACGAACAATGCGTGTAGTCTAGGTAGGGTCTGACGAGGCCTCTGGAGTTCGGTATATGATGTGTACGAACGATGTATGTGGTCCGGGTAGGGTCCGTCGAGGACTTCTGGAGTTCGGTACATGATGTGTACGAACAATGTGTGTGGTCCGAGTTGGGTCCGTCAAAGCCTCTGGAGTTTGGTACATGATGTGTACGAACAGTGATCGTGTAACAGTGATTGATTGGATAGTTCTTTAAATTTGGGTCACGGACCCACGATGATATCTTAACTAGTGTGTTTTGAAACGAAAATCGGGCTGAAGCCTAAAAGGTTTTGTTAATTGGGACTCGAGGTCCAAAAGAATTTCTATTTTAAAATGCCCCGAGATGATGAGTTCTTTTCATATACTTCTTTGCTTGAGTTCGAAATTCTAAAACTTCTTAGGAACATTTTGATAGTTGATTTCCGTATCAAATTTGTGGTTGCTATTTACTTGTTGCATTTCGTATCGTATTATACTTGCACTAGCAAAATGGTGGAATTTTGCTAACCCCTGAGTAATCGGGGGTGGATGTCTGTTTTGTGTCCAGGTGCTTGCAGGTTCGGGGCGCAGTCACAGGATTGGCACAAGAGGTGATGGGCTACGATACTAATTGAGAGTTGGGAGTTAAGTCGAGTTGTGTTGTATTGTCAGGGTCGTATTCTGCCTTCCGCTATTTTGTATCTTTACCCCTGCGTGGGTATTCATTGTATATAGTTGTATTTTTCTCTTTGTATCAGTCGTACGACCTCACCGGTCAGTGTAGTTGTTTATAATTGACCTTAACGGTCCGTATCATTGTATTGTTTACCCCGACCGGGCAAATATTTAGTCGTTTTGTGATGTTTAGCCTGGTAGATCCTCGTGGGAAGGATCTACGGCGTATAATATTCCCATACGGTTTTGGGGGTGTTACATTTATGGCATCAGAGCTTAGGTTGCGGAAACCTAGGCTGTCGGGTCAAGTCGAGTCGTGATTTGTCGAGTAGTGTGATGTAGTGTCATTCGAGATGTCGGATGAAAAATTAAGTTGTGCGTAGTCACAACGTATCGGATATGTTGTCGGACAAGATTAGTATCGTGGGCGACCGTCATCTCCGTGCGGCCTGTGGACGTAAGTCTCCTCTTTTATGCGAGGTATCTGTGTTTCATGATTTCATCTATGTGAGTTAATTGTGGTGCATAATTTTATTTGCACGGCGTTGTGTAATGGAGTTTGTATTCGATACTTGTGACACACTATATGTGTATAGAACTGTACGTATTGATGTTTTGCCTTTGAACCACCATTTGGGGTGGTATGATGTGGAAGTTGTGAACCTTGATGGGTTTCGAAAAAGGTATCGACGGTAGAGTTTGTGAGAAACTCCGAAGAATGGTTTTGTTGTATGTTTAAACTTGATGCCCACGAAAGGTATTTGACTGAATTGGTGATCCTGTTTGCCGTTTGGGCATGTGTTTTAAGTTCAATTGTTTTTGGATTGTTGCAATTACGCCCGCTGCGGGTAGGTTTGAGAACGTTTTCTGGAGGACTTTACGGGTTTGATCATTTTCGTGGAAATCGATTTTCTTTGAAAATATTTTGATGGTGCGGTTAAACCACGGTTTGTATGGATT
The DNA here is from genome assembly GCA_033398695.1 of Orobanche coerulescens. Taxonomy (NCBI): domain Eukaryota; kingdom Viridiplantae; phylum Streptophyta; class Magnoliopsida; order Lamiales; family Orobanchaceae; genus Orobanche; species Orobanche coerulescens. The sequence goes on along the minus strand of CM065811.1, from coordinate 89,606,503 downwards.
TTGAAATCGATTGAATTTTGACAAGTTGGTCATGTATTTTTAAATGGCACCATCATACGGTGTTTGGAAAATGTGTTTTAAAATACTTCGGACATTGCAAAATATTACCGTCATTTTTGGTTATGATCGAAAGGATTTTGGGAAAATTTCTGTTTAGCAAAACGACCTTGGTTTTCGGAATTTGAAATGTTATGTGTTTGTGTGTTGGGACTAAGTCGTTGCGACGAGTTTATTATGTTGTTTTACTCATTGGAGAATGTTGCAGTGTTTTCTAAATGTTGGAATACTTTGTTAGGAGTCGATCCTTAACCGTCGGAGCCATGTTGGGGCTGCTGGGACAATTCTGCTATCCTGCAGATATTGATTACGGTCGTAAGATGTTTACCATTACGGCCGTAAGCTCATAGTTGTTACGGCCGTAAGCTTTTGACTGTCACTGTAGTAACCTTGTGGTTATTGTTGTATCTGCGCCCTCTACCAATCATTTGATTTCAGTAGACATAGTCATATGGTCCGCCAGTGACGAATGTGAATTTTAACCATTGTATCGATAATGTCGCACTCGGATAGTTATCTTGTATGGGTATCATTGACATGTTGTTGATTGTTACCATCCTTGCTAGAATATTTGGTTGTACACATAAGTGTTGTGACTGCATAGTATGATTTGATCGTATTATTCTACGACATTACCCTGATGTGGTAGTTAATCTGTGGAAATGTTGAGTACGAGTACAAGAGGTTTTCCACCCGGGATTGGTTTGACGAAACCTTTGGGGGTCGATGCCGAGGGGCATGGTCGCAGATTATCATGTGCGTTATTATTCGAGATAGTTGGCGTAGTAACGTGTGGTTACCCTAAATGTTGTTAACGGTGATAAATATGTATAGTAATAAGGTCGTTTTGATGATATCGTTTATCGAGAAGATAGAAATTTCAACGTGTTGCTTTGCAAATAATTTCAATCAAAACAGTTTTGATATTGGGTTCCTAGTTTTGATTAAATGATGAGGTACTAAAAGTGTTTAAAAAATTTCATACCAGCAAAATCTTTCAAACTTTTAAAGAAATATTATCATTTGAACAAATACCTCGGAAAAATTTTACTTTTAAAGAATATTACAAGTATTTAACCCCAATGATATGTATATTTGACCATGTTTGTTTTGGTAAAGGTCATACATGTTTGTTGATGTGACCATGTGAATTACTTTTGAATTTAAGTTCTATTATTGCAGTATTAGTTCGTGTACTCGTGTAATGACGTGGAGTTAATATTTTATCGTGCTGTTGATTGTTGTCCTATGTTGATGTTGTGATGTTTATTTTGTTGTGTTATTCTTAATGGTTGTCCGTTCGGGAGGTGCTTCTGAGAAGAATATTTCACAGAAAAATGAGTCCTATTTCTCTCTTGCTTGAGTGGATTATCCGATCGCTTTAGAAATGGTTTACGGTTCAGTATGCCGAGAGGTCAAGGCCGAGGACGTGCTTATAGTAGTGGTTGTAATCAGGATCATGAGAGGGCGACTCACTCGTTGTTGAGCGCCAATCAGCTTAGTACAGATGGTCGAGATGACCAATCGCATGATCAGCGGCAATCAACCAGAGGTAATGTTGACATTGGCGCCGCCACCATCCTTTGTCAGGTGGTTGACCAGTTAACGCATATGAATCAGACCGTATACCGGGATGGGATCCCAGATGAGGATAATGGAGCTAGTAAGTGATTACGAGATGTGATGAGAATGCACCTGCCCCGTTTTATATGTTCTTCGGACTTGTTAGGCTGGGAGAACTGGCTCTTCTAGTTGGACAAAACATTCGATGCTGTAGCTTGTTCCGATGAAAGAAAAGTACTCATTGCTCAATACCTGCTCGACAAGGAAGATGCAGACTGGTGGGAGGCCGTAACGCCTAGTGATCATACGGCTACTTGGGTTGAATTCAAGATTTCCATGGAGGCCGAGTATTGTCCGCCGTATGTTAAGGAGCACATGATTGTCGAGTTTTTCTCGGCTACGCCTCAAGACGTGTCGATGTCTCAGGCAATGGTCGGTTATAATTGACAGTTGCGTTATGTTCGTGATCAACTACGAAGTGAGGCGGATAAAGTTCGTTATTTCGACATGCATATGAAACCTCAGGTTCGGCAGTGTATGGCCCATTTTATGTTTACAACGTTGAAGGACTATCAGATTGAGCCGTAGCATTTGAGATGGCTATAATGTCTGCAGAGTCTGCATCTGCGGCAAGGAAACGGAATATTTTTGATGACGAGTCGTGAAGTGAGGGAATTGGGATTCCTAAACCTCAACTCTCGTATCAGTTGAGTATAGGACCTTCTCGGTCGACTGGAGAATCTAAAAGACCTAAGTCGGTGTCTTTGAGTTCTGGTAGTGCTCCTAGGTGTTTCAACTGTAACATTTTGGGCCATGAACGTGCGCATTGTAAGAAACCGTCGGTGACTTGTTATAATTATGGATGCAAGGGGCATCGAGTTCAATACTGAGAGATTGTTGCTAAGATGGTAGGGAACCGGAGTTCCATTCCTACTTCTGGAGGACCCAGTGATATCTAGTGATAGTATTTTGTACTCGTATTACGGATTGTTTCTCGTGTGGAGATATGTTATGTGATGTTTTTTGTTTGGAGCTTGATGACTGACATTTGTTTTGAATAAGTTTCGTGTGAGTTGTTGAACTTACGGAGACGTGACAGTAGACCATGGGGTCATGGATTTGGTATTTTTATATGTGTCGTGTTTTGTTTTGTAGCACTGTGATGACATTGTTTTAAGTTTCGAGACGAAACTTATTTTTAGAGGGGTAGAATGTAATACCCGAGATTTTTATTCCGGTTGCCTTGAACTATTTTTCGTTTGGTGTCGGTTATTTCGTGTCGTTACGATTATGTGGAATTCATTTTTTCTGTCATGAACGGTATGATATATTTTGTTGTAGTATTCGTCGAGTGAGACTTGTTGTTGCGTGCGTTTCTTTGATTAAATGTGTGTGTGTGGTGTGGTATGTTATGTTTCGTAAATTGCTCGTTATTGTCTTGAATCATAGCCAGTGTATTAGTGTGACCGAGACATTGTCGAGCGCCTAACTGGACTGTCGGAACGAACGAGTTTCGACCGTAAGGCCTGGCCGAGTTACGGCCGCAATGCAAGGCCTGTTACGGCCGTAATGCATGGCCGGTTATGGCCGCAATGACTTGCCGGTTACGGCCGTAAGGCACCCGCACAGGTTGGGCAGTAGCCAAGTGAGGATCGATTACGGCCGTAATGTGTGGCCGGGTACGGCCATAATGCCAGGTTACGGTCGCAATGCCTTGCCTGGTAACGGCCATAATATGTCGAGCGGTTTTGGGTAGTGGCCTGGAGGTGCCGGTTATGTCCGTAAGCAGATGCCGATTACGGATGTAAGGGCCGAGTTACGGCCGTAAGGTACTGCCTGTTACGGCTGTAACCTGCGCGGCTTTATATTGGCCTGGCAATGGGCAGACCTTATTTCACTCCATTTTTTCCTTCTTGTGGCGGCTGACAAACAGGAGGTTTGGGAGGAGGAGTTGTTGGTCGATTCCCCTCAATTCCAAGACATTTTGGAAGGCTCTTGTCGAATATATCATCATCTAATCCTTGGTATTCGTCGGATCGAGGTAAATCTTTGAAATCTCCTAGGATTGACTTTCGGGATTTCCTTCTTGTTTTTTGTTGTTCGTCCGATTTTGATAGATCGGTTGATGTTATTGAGTATTAGTAGTCGTGTTCTATGGATTGTATATTCATATTTCGAGTTTGTTCAACTCGATTGGTGATTCGAGTGTTCTTGGGAGTTATCGAACATTGAATGCTCGGTTAAATGTCCCAATGAGTTTCCCTTCGATAGTTTGGTGGGATTTTTGTTGTTTTTGGTCTTGATTCTCGTTGTAATCATATCTTCGTTGTTTTTGCCAGAGGATTGTAGGTGTTTGAGGTTTTTCGGTTAAGCTGTGTTCATCAGAGTGTTCGGTATCGGTTATCGAGGCAAGTATCTTGCTATACGATTTGTGTCTTGTGAATAGAGACTTCGTGTTAGGTTTATGATGATTTGGTTTACCTTCGTGAATATGCTTCGTGTGATTTTATAATTGTGGACAATTGATGGTAATGATGATATCCTCACTTGGTTAACGTCGTGGAATTATGTTGGTTGTGTTAATCTTATGGTTTGTGTCGTGCGCGGTTGGTCATGGTTAAGTTATCATGATGATTATGATATTTGTGTCGGTTTGATTACTTACTTTAATATGTATTACGGTGTAGTGTTGAATGGTGTGACATATTGATAATAATGTGTGTTGCTCGTGGTGATGTGTTGAGTTGATCAATATGAGTTGTGTCGTGACAATGTGTGTGTTCCAGGTAGGGTCTGACGAGGCCTCTGGAGTTCGGTACATGATGTGTACGAACAATGTGTGTGGTCTAGGTAGGGTCTAACGAGGCCTCTGGAGTTCGGTACATGATGTGTACGAAATATGTATGTGGTCCGGGTAGGGTCCGTCGAGGACTCTGGAGTTCGGTACATGATGTCTACGAACAATGTGTGTGGTCCGAGTAGGGTCCGTTGAGGCCTCTGGAGTTTGGTACATGATGTGTACGAACAGTGATTGATTGGATTGTGTTTTAAATTTGGGTCACTGACCCACGATGATATCTTAACTAGTGTGTTTTGAAACAAAAATCGGGCTGAGGCCCTAACGCTTTCGACAAGGTTTTGTTAATTGGGACTCGAGATCCAAAAGAATTTCTATTTTAAAAATCCCCGAGATGATGAGTTCTTTTCAAATACTTCTTTGCTTGAGTTCGAAATTCTAAAACTTCTCGATAACATTTTGATAGTTGATTTCCATATCAAATTTGTGGTTGCTATTTACTTGTTGCATTTCGTATCGTATTATACTTGTACTAGCAAAATAGTGGAATTTTACTAACCCCGAGTAATCGGGGGGTGGATGTCTTTTTGTGTCTAGGTGCTTGCAGGTTCGGGGACCAGTCACAACATCGGCATAGGAAGTGACGGGCTACGATACTAATCGAGAGTTGGGAGTTAAGTCAAGTTGTGTTGTATCGTCAGAGTCGTATTCCGCCTTCCGCTATTTTGTATCTTTACCCCTGCGTGGGTATTCATTGTATAGAGTTGTATTTTTCTATTTGTATCAGTCGTACGACCTCACCGATCCATGTAGCTGTTTATAATTGACCTTAACGGTCCGTATCATTGTATTGTTTGCCCCGGCCGGGCAAACATTTAGTCGTTTTGTGATGTTTAGCCTGGTAGATCCTCGTGGGAAGGATCTACGGCGTGTAATATTCCTATACGATTTTGGGGGTGTTACAGTATGTTGCTGATCCGATCCACATACTTCAGTTCGAAGAGATCGAGTTAGTCAATGATCATTCTTACGAGGAACATCCCGTGCAGATACTCGAGAGGAGGATCAAACAATTTAGGAACAAGACGATTCCCCTACTAAACTTTCCGTGGTCGCGACACGGAGTCGAGGAGGCTAATATCATGTGAGAGAGATATCCCGCATTGTTTACCCCTTATTTTCGAGGACGAAACTCCTTTAAAGGGGGAGAGTATGTAATATCCGACTGTAATCTTCTTATTTACTGTTGTGTTGTTCGGATAATTTGGGTATAGTTTTCAAATGTTGTATTTAGTATAATGATTATTGATGTTGAGATATATCAGGATCGAATTAATTATAATTGTCATTCGTACTACATTGGATTGTTAGTAGATTGTTGCATTTTTGTGGCTAAGTCCTTAGTGCGTAAGTTACTGATGTACCTTAGCATACGTTATTTACTTAATTTAACATACGTAATGTACTTACGCTTACGTACGTAATGAAGGGAATCTGATCCGATCTCAACTTTCGGCATGGGGGGCCATACATGATCCGAATATTTGGCCTTTAGAGGCAGCCAAGTCAACGTGCATTACGTACGTAATTCTTATGCTATAACATACGTAATGCAGGAGAGCTTACGTACGTTTTCCTGGCAACATACATAAGGATGTATGTGTTTTGATGCAGCAACCTCTGGAGGCTTATTACGTACGTAACACTTAGGTGCCAACGTATGTAATGGAAGTGCAGTTTATAAGAAGACAGGTCTTGTCTTTCATTATGCATGATCCATACTTGATTTTTCCCCTAGTTATCATCCCTCTGCCTCCCTAGATCGATATTATCTCCTTCCATCTTGTCTTGGAGCTTTGTATCTTGGATTGAATCTTAGTGATTGGAAGTTTGGAGTGTGTTCTTGAAGTCTTGGTGTTGTTCTTCATTTCAAGAGGTTGGTTATCTAAACTCATGTTGATTCCATACTAATTATGATGTTAGTGATAATTACTTCATATAATGTTAGATTAATCAAGAATGACATGATAGTTATTGGAATTATGAACAAACTAGGTGAAGAACATGATAAATGTTGTTAGGCTCTGTTCTTTTGGACTGAATGAAATCAATCGAAATGAATCGAATCAATCGAATGGATTCGAATCGAATCGAATCGAATCGAAATGAATCGAATCAAATATATATTAAGGGTAAATAATAATAAGAATAATGGTAAATAATAATAATAGTAATTAACAACAACACGATAATAGTAATGTTATTAGTAATAATAACAATACTAATAATTAAGATTAATAATAATAAGAAAAAGAAGAAGAACCGAATCGAATCAACTAAACTCGAATCGAATCGAATGGACTCGAATCAATCGAATCAATCCATCAATGGACTCGAATCGAACTGAATCAATCGAAAACTGAAAAATAAGTCCAAAACAACAGGGCCTTAGTATTACTTCTTGAATGGTTGAAAAGGTTGTAAGATAACATAGTTGTGGTTGATTATGTCAAGAACCTGATTATGAACATGACAATTAAAACTTATAAGGTAAGAATGTTCTTCATGCTTAGGGATTTTAGATTATAATCATATCTTGAATAGGTTTAATTACTTCCTTGGGAGATGACAAAGGGCTATGAAATAACACTCATGATTTTGATACATTCATGATGAACTTGATGAATTGATGAAGTGTACTGTCTAAAATATTATGTTCGAATATTGGTAATATTATGAAAAATATTATTACAATATATGATGATATTAGTATATTGAAATGATTAATTGGAGTTGTTTTTGATGAATAATCTTGTTCAAAGTAATAACAAGAGTATTAAAGGATATTTTTAGTATGATAATCCGATTTTTTTTAAAATATGAATTTGGTGTATTGAAATTCGTTAATAAAACGATCGAATGTTCATTAGGATAGGATGAACTATTCAGGTAAGATTACGGGTGTCGTTTCCTATGAATTGATATCAATATTGTATGAATGTATTGATGAGTGAGTTACATTTCATTCAAGGTTGCTTGTTCGAGTGAGTATTATTAGTCGAGGATACCATCCGTTCGTTCGTTCAAAGAAGGACTATTCGTCTATGGAATTGAGGCCAGTTATCATACTTGGTTATAATGATGATTGAATTCTTGTGAACATTATACGTTTCATATATATAATGCTTTATGAATCTATGATTCATAATGTGATATTATTCATGACCATATTACCATTTCGTTGTGGGATTATATTCCCAAGTTCATCACCTTTGTATCGTTTGTCTCATTGATCCTTATTGTCACCTCGATGAGTTTCCTAATTCTTATGGATGTGTGATTTATTGAGATTCCTTGTCATGTTGTATCGTGACATATCTGTAATCATATCTGCGTCCCGATTGGTTATGTTAGGATTTTTAGCCAGGCACATATGGTCATATGTTGATGTTTCCGTATTGGACCGTGCATACGAGACGTAGTTTGTGAGGCTAATTAGGTACATTGTCCCACGTATATCCTGGATTCCGTGTATGGGGTGGACATGTGCACGGACATATTTCTGGATCGGGCGTATTATGATGTCCCTCTTGAAGCATGTCGATTGGTCTTTCATATTCTATATTGCGACTGATTGTTCATACGCCCGAGGGGTATGTTCAATAGTCGGGTTGTTTCCTTGAGATCCAATATATGTGAATTATATAACGTCTTGAGAATTATTATCATGTATACATGACCCTGTGGTTTTGGACGAAATACTTGTGTTGTATTTTAGGTCGAGGCAAAGGCAAGACACGGGAAGAGCACAGTGAAGGCGAAGTGTTTTAAGGATACTAGTTCGGGGGGCCCAACTCGTCTGTTCTCAGTTAAATTTAAAATCATGTAATATTACTTTTCCATTTCATGCAAACTCTTATCGGTTGTATTGCTATTTTAAGTATATTCCACCTTCACATTGTTTATACTAGTATTTGGATCTTGTGGTTCGGTATCACGATAATGTTATATTTAAATTGTGTTTTGGTATCGCCTGGTGGGTCCCAGTGTGGGGTCCACAGCACTGTAGTGGCCGCCGTATTTGGGGTGTTACATTGATAATATCTTCTTCAAGGAAAAATCCGAGCCAAGCTTTTTCTGGTCACGAACACGTACACGAATCCAATCCCTTCAAACTTGATGAATGATCTAACACCGAATATGTCGAGTGTCTCTACGTTATCACGCATCAGATATTGATCGAAAAACATTATATATCAATTTGCTCTTGAAGAACACGGCTAGGAATTGATATAGTATTTTTCTTCTCTTCTCTTCTTCCTTTTCTCTCTCTAAGAATAGCAAGAAACGAAGAAAAATTTCTCCTCTCCCTTAGCAAGCTCACGGCCAGATTACTTTGTGTGTATGTGTGTGTGTGTGCGTGTGTGCGTGTGTGTGTGTGTGTGTGTGTGTTCTCAACTTATTGTGGTGTGTAAGACTTACCCATATATAATACAAAGTGAGATCAAATGATGAGATTCCAAATCTCATCCATTTGTCCTCAAACTCATATTATAACTCTAACACACCCCACACACCACATGACACCTGCCAATCAATAGAGAGCGCGTCCTACTTGAGGTTGGTGAGAAAACGAGCCGAGCCACTTGGTTCGTGTAGCGGACATTAGCGTGTCTAGTCCGTTAAGTACACTTCATTTTATCTCAAATATATTTATACTTAATTAATTAATCCAAGTAATTAATTTAATTAAATACAAAATTATAATAATATATTCCAAGAAATAATTATTTATGAATTAAATTAATCACCTCTGTCTTCCTCACTTTGAGGACACGTTTCTAAGGAAAGTTTTATGCCATGTCGCATAGGTAGGAACCCTCTTTTAGAATCTTCCATCCTAAATCGCTTCAGGATGTTTTCTATATAGAGGCTTGGGAAAGACCTAACAAATTTTGCTCTATCCCGGTAGAGTCGAATACCCAGAATATAGGTAGCTTTTCCAGTCTTTCATTGAGAACTCTTTAGAAATCCAAGCTTTCATAGAACTGTGCATTCCTTCGTCGTTTCCTATAAGTAGAATGTCATACACCTAGAGTATTAACAACGCAATTCTTGTAAATATAAGGCTCCTCTTTGTTTTAGACAAAATCAAACTCTTTGATGGTTTCGTTAAAACGAAGATTCCAACTTCGCGAAGCTTGTTTCAGTCCATCAATGGCACGTTGAAGTTTGCATACTTTAGGAATATGGGTTTCGGATATGAATCCCTTAGGTTGTTCCATGCAAATCTCCTCCTCGAGGAATCCATTTAGGAATGCCGTTTTCACATCCATTTTCCACATTTCTTAATCTAAGTGGGCTGTTATGGCAAGCATCATGCGAATAGACTTAATCATGGCTACAGTGGAGAAGGTCTCAAAGTAATTGATTCCTTCATTTTGGGAATAACCCTTTGCCACAAGTATGGCCTTATAGGTATCAACCTTTCCATCTCCATCAGTCTTTCTTTTATAGATCCATTTATTTCCAATAGGTACCATACCCTTAAGACGATCTACTAAAGTTCAGACCTGATTAGCATGCATTGAGTCTATCTAATCTTCCATAGCTTCTTGCCACTTTACGGAATCAACGTATACCATCCCTTGGTCGTATGTAGAAGGATCATTCTCTTGACTACTTTCTGTCATCTCATGGACACTCAGTTCTTCTTGCTGCAAATAACCATACCTCTCAGTTAATTGAGAAATTCTTGTGAGGTTGTGTTTGTATTTCAGAAGGTTCGGTTCTAATATGTTACACATGTGTCTCATTTGGTGTTTCTTTTATTTCTTCCAAAGGAATATTTCTACATGCGCCTCCTTCCTGAATGAACTCATTTTCCAGAAAGTGTGCTTGTAAAGCAACGATAATCCTATGATCTTCATGCATGTAGAATAGATATTCCATGGAATCCCCTGGATATCCTATGAAATGACCTTTCACACACCTAGCTTCTGATTTCTCTACTTTAGTCTTCTTGACATAAGTAGGGCATCCCCAAATCTTAATGTGATTAAGACTTGGTTTCTTACCTCTCCACATCTCATATGGAGTCTTAGTAACGAATTTGGAAGAATATCTGTTCAAGATATGTGCAGTAGTAAGGTGTAATACCCGCGATCTTCGTTCCGGTTATTTTAGATTTTTTCCACATATTTCCCGGTTGTCGAGCGTTGATATAATTTTCTCGACGACTGATTTTGTGTTTATGGCCATATGTGGTGATTTGTTATATGTTGTTTTTTATTTTGGATAGATGATGTTGTCCGCGAGTGTTTTGTCGAGTTCGTTCTGTGCGTTTTCAGAAATCGAGTCGTCTGGTCATAGCGGCTGGGCATTAGCCGGACCGGTGCGGCAGGAACCAGCATGGCGGCTGGGCACTGGCCGTACAGGTGCGGCAAGAACCGGTATGACGGCTGGGCACTAGCCGGGCAGGTGCGGCAAGTACCGGCATAGCGCACGCTACTGTGGGAAGGCGGCACGCGCTAACTCGACATACATAGCGCACGCTATTCGGCTGCCCAGTGCACGCTACCTGACCGATCAGTTTAGCCCAGGAGGTTCTGGATGGGTCTACTAGCGCACGCTAACGCTCATCCATCATGTGCTATCGCGGCCGGGCAGAAGTCTCTGGGCTGCAACACAGGCTGATAGCGCACACTACAGTTACTCGTCTAGCACGCAATGGCGAGACCCGGACGAAGGTTCTATAACGATACTAGATGTTAGCGCACGCTAACCAGATAACCCTAGTGTGCGTTAATGCGCGTCAGTATATATATGATCGAGCAGTTGACTTTCATTCATTTTTTCCATTCCATCTTCATTTCTTCCGAAGCCTCGTCTTGGGGAACTTGAAGGCATGTTGTCAAACTCTTAATCCACGAAGTTCCTAAGTCCTTATCATCGTTTAATCATTTTGTAACCTCCTCTGATCGACCGAATCAGTGTAAGTTTTCCTAAAATCTTAGTTTTGGGAAAATTGAAAAGTTTGCTAGATTTCGTTCGTTTAATCCGAACTAACCTAGATTAGTGATGGATTAATGATTATTAAGTTGTATTCTATCAATTTCCTTGTTGATCCATGGTTTGATTGTCAAGGATTCGTCGTTTTGTTGAGTTCCTAATCGATGCCTTGAAGGTGTCCGATAAAAGGTTTTAGAGAGGGGATTCGGGCGTTATACAATTATTATTCCCCGTACAATCGTTGATTGTTGATGATATGTCTTATGAACGAAATCTTTGTGAAGAACTCTAGTCGGAACTCTTCCTGTCATTGTCTACTTCGGGTTCGAGGTTTTTCGGTTAAACCGTGTTCGTCGGCGTGTTCGGTATCGGTTATTGAGGCAAGTACCATGTTTATACGATTTGTGTCTTGTGAATAGAGATTTCGTGTTGGATTTACAATGATTGGCTTACCTCGATAAATATATATATATATATATATATTCCATGTGTTGTGATTACTAACCAACTGTAGTAAAAACTTTATGTTGGTTGTGTGGTGCATAATTGTTCATGTAATATCCGCAATTTGGAATTTCGGTAATTTTTTTTTTTCGGAGGAAGGCCATTTTGACAACTTGCTCATGACCGTTTCGTCATTCCGAGAATGATTAATTCTGCACTTTTTGCCATCCGAGTTTGTTTGGGTATCGTTTTGTTGAGTTCCGAGTTTTTTAGCGACTTTTCCGCACTTGAGTTCGATTCTTGCGAATCTCATTCAAAACTGTTGTTTCGAGTTTCCCGTAAGTTCGTTTAACTTTGTTAGACGTGTTATGAACTTCGGTTTGGTTATTCGATCACGTATCGTGATTTTCGGACGTTTTGGGCCATTTTCGTAATTTCCCAAAGTTTGGGGTAATTACTTCGGTTGTCGAATTCCGAGCCTTCGGGTGCTCGGAATTGTGTGTTCTCTTATCTCTTAGATTCGTATTTGCGAGTACGTTGTAATCGTACCTTCGATTTATACTCAGGTTCGGGTTTCGGGGTCGTCCAGGCCGTCGGAGTGGCCACGGCCGAGTCACGGCCGGAGCAGGGCCTGGCCTGGCAGAGTTACGGCCGTAATGGCCGAGAGTTACGGCCGTATGGCGCCTGGCAGCTTCTGGACGAATGCCAGTTACAGCCGTAAGGCGTGATCGGGTACGGCCGTACGAGCGCTGGGCATCTTCCATACGAAGGCCAGTTACGGCCGTAATATGTGCCAGTTACGGCCGTAAGTGTCCGACAGGTGCTGGGCAGATTTTTTTGACCAATGCGGGTTACGGCCATAAGTCCTGCCGAGTACGGCCGTATGGGCCGAGTTACGGCCGTAAGTCACTGCCGGTTACGACCGTAAGTGTCCGGCAGTGACCGGCCATTTAAGGCCTGCAGCCCGTTTTTGTTCATTTCTTCACTTTTCTTGCGGCTATCGGATGGGTGCGACGAGAAATAGGGTTCTTGGTCGATTCTACTCAATTCCAAGACATTTTGGAAGATTCTTGTTGATTATATCATCATCCAATCCGTGTTTTTCGTCGAATCAAGGTATATTTCTTGATTTTTCCTTCAAGTTGACTTTTTGGAGATTTGTTCTTGATTTCGATTCTAGCCCGATTTTGATACATCGGTTGGTGTAGTATGATGTTATTAATCGCGTCCTATGGGTTGTATATCCATATTTCGAGTTTGTTCAACTCGATTAGTGATTCGAGTGTTCTTGGGAGTTATCGAACATTAAGTGTTCGATTAAATGTCCCAATGAGTTTCCCTTCGATAGTTTGGTGGGATTTCCGTTGTTTTTTACCTTGATTCTCATTATGATCGTATTTTTGTGTTCTTGGCCATTTTGGGGGAAACTCTTGAATTTGTGTCGTTCGTCCCTTCAATTCAACGACTTTAGGTCGTGCTATGGAACTCGTTTTCATTGTTGTTATTGTTGTTCGTAGTTTATTATCGCGGGTTAACGTTCGGTGGAGTCGACGGGTTCGTGGTCGGTTCGTGCCAACCTACTTCGGTCGATTCTCCGCGTTGTTCTTATTCGAGGCAAGTACCTTGTCCATACTTTTCTTGTTTTGTGGATATGATGATTGGTGATCGTCTTGGTGTGTTTGTTTGTTTGTTTGAAATGAGTTTTCAAAAGATTTGGTTAGCCTTGTTAAAGGCCCTCTTTCAAAACCGCGTGTGTTTTGTGAATGGTGTGTTTCATGAACGAGTATGTGACTCCTGTGGATATGTTTGGTGTTGATGATGCACTTGGTGTTGCGTGTGGATGTATATTGTTTCATTTCGGTGCATTATGGTTTGACGTGGTGTTTTGCTAAGTGTTTTATGCCTCTGCGTGAATTGTTTGGATATTCTTGGTGTGATATGTTATTTGTGCATGATTGATGCTCTAGCCAGCTCGGGTGGGTCCGACGGGATCACGGAGTGGGATTCGTGGCTTCGTCCCGGTCCTAGGCGACGTGTGGTGCTCGAGTATTTCGCTAGCCAGCTCGGGTGGGTACGACGGGATCACGGAGTGGGATTTGTGGCTTCGACACGGTCCTAGGCGATGTGAGTACTGTGTTTTGTGAATGTGTTTGCTCACCTCGGGAGGGTTCGACGGGACCACGGAGGGAATTCCAATGGCTTCGACGTGGGTTCACGAGTGAAACTTCACCGCTACGTGTGTATATTTTGTGATTGTTTTTCGCTCACCTAGGGAGGGTCCAATGGGATCACGGAGGGAATTCCATTGGCTTCGACCTGGATTCACGAGTGCGGTTGCTTATGTTTTGTGAATGTGTTTGCTCACCTCGGGAGGGTTCGATGGGGCCACGGAGGGAATTCCATTGGCTTCGACCTGGATTCACGAGTGAAACTTCACGGGTGCGTGTGTATTTTATGTCCGTCGAGGACGCATGACGTGGGTTTTTAACTTTGCCTATTATGGTTGGTTTTAATTGCGAAAACAAAATCTTTGGGCTGTGACCCTGTTGATTTTTGGAAAGATAAGGATTTGAGAATCCTAAGTTGTTTTCTATCAAAACTCTCGATGGCATTTAAATGGTTTTATAAATTGTTTTCCCTTGATTTGTGACCTTTCGGTTTAGAATATTTTACCAAACTCTTGCCTCGGGAAGTGCTTTTCATTACGTTTGGATTTTTGAGGATTCCTGGTTATTGTTATTCGTGGAATGTGAATTGTATGGCTCGTATTTGCACTTTGTTCTTGCACTAGCAAAACAGTGGAGTTTTGCTAACCCCCGAGTATTCGGGGGTGGATGTCTGTTTTTGCATTCAGGTTTGGGAGCATAAGACAGGGTCGGCACGAAGGATGATGAAAGATGAACGATACTAATCACACGAGGATCCGTATGAGGTCATTAGTTTAGCTATATTTTATTTCCGCTGCAGTATTCTTCCCCGTTGTACGGGAGTGTGTTTGTATTCGACCCCTGCGTGGGCATGTAATGAGTTTGAGTTGTATGTATTTATTGAAAGATCAAATCGGTCTACTGGGTTGTTTTAGCCATAAAGGCATTGTTGAGATGTTCTATGTTGTTATCTGCCTGGTAGATCCTTGAGGAAAGGTTCTACGGTGTGTAATATCCCTGAGCGGATTGGGGGTGTTAGATAAATGGTATCAGAGATTAGGTTGTGGAAAGCTAGGTTGTCGGGTCAGTGGTGTCTGTTGAGTTTTGTCTCGTCGGATTTTGTCTGACTGAGTTGTGTCGCGACGCGTCGTCTGAGTTGGTTGGTCGTGATTAGTATCGTGGGGCGATCATCATCTTCGTGCGACCTGTGGAGGTAAGTCTCCCTTATTTGTATTGTGCCTCGTGTGACACGAGCTATTTGTTTGATTTTGTATTAAGTGATGGAATCTTTATGTAGATTCTCGGTTTCGTGATGCGGTTGTGTGACTCATGTTTCATTTATATGAGGAGTATTGTCATTATTTACGTCCTTTTAACTGTGATATTTAACTGTCGTTTCCGGTAAAGGACAGGTGTTGTCTTGATTTTGAGCGAGTTGTTGCGTGTATTATGATTGTATGTAAGTGAATATTGTTACGTGTGAGTTTTTAGGCATTCTAGCCTAATAGATTTTTCGAAAACCTTGAGTATCTTAGAAAATAAAATTCGAGACATACTTTTAAATGGATTGTATTTTCAAGGCGCCTACTAGCGCAACTATCTGTTTCAAAATTCTTATACCTCGAGGACCAAAATGTTTTGAGATATTTTCATTGTTTTAGAAACACTTTTACTTAGACCCGAGGGTCGAATATTTTGAAAGTTTTCACTAAAAGAAAAGTGTCCTCATTTTTGTTCAAACACAAGATGATTTTCAAAGTCTCGACAATGATGTTTGTTCAACTTTTTGTAAAATGATACTCAAGATCAACTGGTGTTTCCAAACTGTTTTCAAAAGGTGGTTTTTGTTTTAAAACCCATCATTTCCTGCTTGTGGTCGGAGAAGGTGTGTATGATGTTGGCATTGTTGTTAGGGTGTTAGCCCTCCGAATTGTGATTGAATTGGTGGTGTGAACGTTGAGTCATTCGCCACGCATATGTTTTGTTAGCCCTTTGTGGGAGGTGTGAAGACGATCTTTAATGTTGTCATTTCTTGGTGGCTTGCGTGTTATCGCACCTGTGCGAGCTGTTAGAGCTTGGGTTTATATGATTGTGTACATCTGTGATTGTTTCATGATGTTTGTAATTATGTGCTGGTTATTGTTCAGGCCGTTAAGGTCGCCGAACGATACCGTCGTTGCTGTAGTATGTGTGTGTGTGTATTACTTTACGATGGTAATCGTTGTATATGATATGTGTTATGATTCTTTGTTGTGCTGAGTTGGCATCTCCGCTAGGTTGTTTTGCGACGTTATGCCCCATTGTATCTAGCATTTGTATTTTCGGTATGCCGAGCTGAGGCGTTTCAGCCGCGATGTGCTGGGGCATGCACGTGTAAATTGTCCTTCTCGTCGGTAATGCATTTCAAGTGTGGACCCGAGAGACACAGGATCTAATTTTTGCGAGTTGGGTTCCGAGTCTTTCGGGGCATGAACTTCAGTAGAGATATGAGGATCGGCTCTAAGAGGTCCATGGGAAATGTTTTCGTCGACTGCTTTTGTGTTGTTACCTTGATTTTGTTGTTGTGAGTTTCGGGGACGACACTTCTTTTAGAAGAGGTCGAATATAATGCCCGTATCATTTTTGACTTCCGTATTTTCTCTCTATCAAGTCTATCGATTCTCTCGTGTTCGTTGATACTGTCTGAACTTGTTCTGTATTTCGGTTTCATCGTTCGAACGAGTTGTGATCTTGTTTTGGGTCGAGCTGGTTATCGCTATGACTTTTCTGAGTTCGATTCTTGTGAACCTTGTTCGGAAGTAACGCCTCTTGGTTCTACTAGTTCTTTTATTTGAAGTGGATCGGATTTTGAACTTTTGTATTTTCGACTCTGTCGACTCGTTTATGTTCGTTGACATTTTCTGAGCTTGTCCTGCCCCTTGCTTTTGTTGATCGAACGAGTGCGGTATTGTTTCGGAATAACTCGTTTGTCGTTGTGATTTTTAGATTGCTATTCCCTTCCTATGGATCTTATGTGAATGCACATCTTGTTGTTTTCACCGGATCATATATTGCCTCGAGTCGGGATGTGAACCTTGGAGTTTTTGTTTGAATTTTATTGTTCTTCGTGATTCGAACATGATTGTTCGATTTTTGTTGTCTCGATCATTGAGTTCGATCGTTTGATTGTTTGGTTTTTGTTGATCTCGTTTCGTGATTGTTGAACATTCAGACTCCTTCGTAATTCCCTTAAGTTCGGGAAATTAGTCTCATTTTCGATCTTCCAACCCTTGGGCGGTGGAATTCCGTATTTGTTCAGCGTTTGGCTCGTGTTTTGATTGATGAACCGTTGGGTTGGTCAATCGTATTGATTTTCATTTGTTGTGTTTTGTGATTGTTCGGATAATCGACTTGATTGTACTATCTGTTTGATGACGCTTGTCACTTGTTGGTTTTATTATGTTTCTACCGATGGCGTTGTGTTGGACGTCGTGGAGCGTGTTTTCACGCCGTATGTCTCTTGCGTTTCTTGCAGCGTTTCTCCGTCGGGCGCGAGTTTTTGGTTTTTGTGTATCTCGTCGAGTTTTCCTGACGGGTATATTGCTTCCCCCTACTTGTTTTAAGTTTCGGGACGAAACTTCTTTTAAGGAGGGTAGAATGTAATATCCGCAATTTCGAATTTCGGTAATTTTCTTTTTTTTCAGCGGAAGGCCGTTTTGACGACTCGCTCATGACCGTTTCGTCATTCCGAGAATGATTAATTATGCACTTTTTGCCATCCGAGTTCGTTTGGGTATCGTTTTGTTGAGTTCCGAGTTTTTTAGCGACTTTTCCGCACTTGAGTTCGATTCTTGCGAATCTCATTCGAAACTGCTGTTTTGAGTTTCCCGTAAGTTCGTTTAACTTTGTTAGACGTGTTATGAACTTCGGTTTAGCTATTCGATCACGTATCGTGATTTTCGGACGTTTTGGGCCATTTTCGTAATTTCCCAAAGTTTTGGGTAATTACTTCCGTTGTTGAATTCCGAGCCTTCGGGTGGTCGGAATTGTGTGTTCTCTTAGCTCTTAGATTCGTCTTTGCGAGTACGTCGTAACCGTACCTTTGATTTATACTCAGGTTCGGGTTTCGAGGTCGTCCAGGCCGTCGGAGTGGCCACGGCCGAGTCACGGCCGGAGCAGGGCCTGGCCTGGCCGAGTTACGGTCGTAAGGGCCGAGAGTTACGGCCGTATGGCACCTAGCAGCTTCTGGACGAATGCCAGTTACGGCCATAAGGCGTGATCGGATACGGCCGTACGAGCGCTGGGCATCTTCCAGACGAAGGCCGGTTACGGCCGTAATGTGTGCCAGTTACGGCCGTAAGTGTCCGACAGGTGCTGGGCAGATTTTTTTGACCAATGCGGGTTACGGCCGTAAGTCCTGCCGAGTACGGCTGTATGGGCCGAGTTACGGCCATAAGTCACTGCCGGTTACGGCCGTAAGTGTCCGGCAGTGACCGGCTATTTAAGGCCTGGCAGCCCGATTTTGTTCATTTCTTCACTTTTCTTGCGGCTATCGGACGAGTGCGATGAGAAATAGGGTTCTTGGTCGATTCTACTCAATTCCAAGACGTTTTGGAAGATTCTTGTTGATTATATCATCATCCAATCCGTGTTTTTCGTCGAATCAAGGAATATTTCTTGATTTTTCCTTCAAGTTGACTTTTTGGAGATTTGTTCTTGATTTCGATTCTAGTCCGATTTTGATACATCGGTTGGTGTAGTATGATGTTATTAATCGCGTTCTATGGGTTGTATATCTATATTTCGAGTTTGTTCAACTCGATTAGTGATTCGAGTGTTCTTGGGAGTTATCGAACATTAAGTGTTCGATTAAATGTCCCAATGAGTTTCCCTTCGATAGTTTGGTGGGATTTTCGTTGTTTTTTACCTTGATTCTCATTATGATCGTATTTTTGTGTTCTTGGCCATTTTGGGGGAAACTCTTGAATTTGTGTCGTTCGTCCCTTCAATTCAACGACTTTAGGTCGTGCTATGGAACTCGTTTTCATTGTTGTTATTGTTGTTCGTAGTTTATTGTCGCGGGTTAACGTTCGGTGGAGTCGGCGGGTTCGTGGTCGGTTCGTGCCAACCTACTTCGGTCGATTCTCCGCGTTGTTCTTATTCGAGGCAAGTACCTTGTCCATACTTTTCTTGTTTTGTGGATATGATGATTGGTGATCGTCTTGGTGTGTTTGTTTGTTTGTTTGTTTGAAATGAGTTTTCAAAAAATTTGGTTAGCCTTGTTAAAGGCACTCTTTCAAAACCGCGTGTGTTTTGTGAATGGTGTGTTTCATGAACGAGTATGTGACTCCTGTGGATATGTTTGGTGTTGATGATGCACTTGGTGTTGCGTGTGGATGTATATTGTTTCATTTTGGTGCATTGTGGTTTGACGTGGTGTTTTGCTAAGTGTTTGATGCCTCTGGGTGAATTGCTTAGATATTCTTGGTGTGATATGTTATTTGTGCATGATTGATTCGCTAGCCAGCTCGGGTGGGTCCGACGGGATCACGGAGTGGGATTCGTGGCTTCGTCCCGGTCCTAGGCGACGTGTGGTGCTCGAGTATTTCGCTAGCCAGCTCGGGTGGGTCCGACGGGATCACGGAGTGGAATTTGTGGCTTCGACCCGGTCCTAGGCGATGTAAGTACTGTGTTTTGTGAATGTGTTTGCTCACCTCGGGAGGGTTCGACGGGACCACGGAGGGAATTCCAATGGCTTCGACCTGGGTTCACGAGTGAAACTTCACCGCTACGTGTGTTTATTTTGTGATTGTTTTTCGCTCACCTGGGGAGGGTCCGATGGGATCACGGAGGGAATTCCATTGGCTTCGACCTGGATTCACGAGTGTGGTTGCTTATGTTTTGTGAATGTGTTTGCTCACCTCGGGAGGGTTCGACGGGGCCACGGAGGGAATTCCATTGGCTTCGACCTGGATTCACGAGTGAAACTTCACGGGTGCGTGTGTATTTTATGTCCGTCGAGGACGCATGATGTGGGTTTTTAACTTTGTCTATTATGGTTGGTTTTAATTGCGAAAACAAAGCCTTTGGGCTGTGACCCTGTTGATTTTTGGAAAGATAAGGATTTGATAATCCTAAGTTGTTTTCTATCAAAACTCTCGATGGCATTTAAACGGTTTTATAAATTGTTTTCCCTTGATTTGTGACCCTTTGGTTTAGAATATTTTACCAAACTCTTGCCTCGGGAAGTGCTTTTCATTACGTTTAGATTTTTGAGGATTCCTGGTTATTATTATTCGTGGAATGTGAATTTTATGGCTTGTATTTGCACTTTGTTCTTGCACTAGCAAAACAGTGGAGTTTTGCTAACCCCCGAGTATTCAGGGGGTGGATGTCTGTTTTTGAATTCAGGTTTGGGAGCATAACACAGGGTCGGCACGAAGGATGATGAAAGATGAACGATACTAATCACACGAGGATCCGTATGAGGTCATTGGTTTAGCTGTATTTTATTTCCGCTGCAGTATTTTTCCCCGTTGTACGGGAGTGTGTTTGTATTCGACCCCTGCGTGGGCATGTAATGAGTTTGAGTTGTATGTATTTATTGAAAGACCAAATCGGTCTACTGAGTCGTTTTAGCCATAAAGGCATTGTTGAGATGTTCTATGTTGTTATCTGCCTGGTTGATCCTTGAGGAAAGGTTCTACGGCGTGTAATATCCCTGAGCGGATTGGAGGTGTTACAGTTCATGATCGAGGAATCATGATGGTTGTGATGATTGTGTTAAATTGGTCCTACAAACGTGTATTGTGTGTTGTGTTACGTGTGCAAGATTATGATAATTTGTTGATTGGTTGTACACGTGGTTGTGCAACGTGTTGTGTTTTGATCATGAGGTTTGCTTGATTATGTGTAATTACTGTCGATGATTGGATTTTCGGGGTTGTGCTATGTGTTCTAGTTGTGTGAAGTTGTGATAGAAAATGTGATCGATTGACCGTGCTCATTGTTGAAGCAGTGTGAATGTGAATGTTATGTGTGGTAATGTTAGGTTCACTCGTGCGGGTTCGACGGGGCCTACGAGGATTCATGGCAAGGGACCATGGGATCGGAACTTAGTATGTGGTGCTGAGGTCCAATTGCGCGGGTCTAACGAGGCTACGATGACACATGGCAAGGAATCATGGGCTCAGGACACAGTACATCCAATCATGTGGGCTCGACGGGGCCTATGGTGGCTCGTGGCAAGGGATCGCGGAGTCGGGACTGTTTGTTGTGATGGTTGTTTTATCTCAATCCGTGTGGGTTGTTGAACCTACGGAGACACGTGGCAGGGGATCACGGGGTCACGAGCATGTTTGATATTGATGATTGTTTTAGGTCAATTTGTGTGGGTTTTTGAACCTATGGAAACACGTGGCAGGGGATCACGGGGTCACGAGCATGTTTGATGTTGATGTATTGTTTGGCTCAATACACGTGGGTTGTTGAATATGGAGACACGTGGCAGGGGATCACGGGGTCACGATTATGTTTTGAAGATCAAAGTTTTATGAAAAGAATGCTAGGCCGAGCCCCACGAAATTTGTGGAAATGTTTCGTACTATAAATTGTTGGAATGCAATTTTAGATTTGGGCTAAGTTCATAAGGTTCTTGAAAAGGTTTTGTAATCTGGGACTCGAGGTCCGAAAATATTTCTACTTTCAAAATCCCCAAGATGATGCGTTTATTTTTAAATACTTCTTTACTTGAATCCGAAATTCCTAAAACCTCTCGGGAATGTTTTAATAGTTGATTATCGTATCTGATTCGTGGTTGCTATTTGCTTGTTACATTTCGTGTAGTATGATACTTGCACTAGCAAAATAGTGGAATTTTGCTAACCCCCAAGTTATCGGGGGTGGATGTCTATTCTGCGTCCAGGTACATACATATTCGTGGGAGCAGTCACATGATCGGTATGAAGGATGATAGAAGACGAATGATACTAATCACACGAAGGCCAGCTCTGGGTGTAGTTAGTCGGAGTTCATTGTGTTGGTCTCTCCGGGGTTGTATTTATTGTTATATGAGTTGTAAGTGAATTTGGCCCTTGCATGGGGTATGAGTCGTGATAGAAATGTGCACTTTCAATTGTATGTATTTGGTGAAAGACCAAATCGGTCTAATGGTTCGTTATTTTATTACGTCAACATGTAATGTATTGTGTCGTTCGGTGTCTAGCCTGGCAGATCCTCGTGGAGAGGGTCTACGGAGTGTAATATTCACGGTTATAATCTGGGGGTGTTACAAATATGGTATCGGAACTTATGTTGTGGAAACCTAGGTTGTCGGGTCAAGTCGTGTAGCGTTGAGTCTTGTTTTTGTCGGATTATGTATGTCTAAGTTGTCTCGCGACGCGTCGTCCGAGATGTCGGTCGTGATTAGTATCAAGGTGTATCCATCATTTTCGTGCGATCTGTGGATGTAAGTCTCCCTACTATATGTTGTGCCTCGTGCCTTACGAGCTACTTGTGTGATTTTGTGAGACAAGGTGAAGATTTAGTGTAACTCATGACTTAGTGATCAATATCTGTTGATTTCTTAGATTGAGAAGTGGTGTTTATATGTAGATTGTGAATACGTGACATATGCTTGTTTGATTCTTGTATTGCATTTGAATGAAGAGTAGTGCCGGCGTGTGTATATATATATATATATGTATGTATAAAACATTTTTACAGGAGTAATGACTTAGGTGTGGTTATGCAAGGAAAGTTCATTATTGTGACAGTTTAAAGTTTTGAACATTATAGGGAGTCACGTAAATTTTATCTAAAACATCCCTCAAGAGAGGAAAAGTTTTTATTTTTGTATGATGACCTCAAGGCCGAAATTTTTGAGAATTCAAACCATTAAAATTAGATTTTCACCTTGTATTATAATTTTTTTTCAAAACATGATTTTTAAACTCAAATGACGTCTACCAAAATTACTCAAGATGTGACTCTCGTTTATAACTTTACGGTCTCATGATTGTCAGTCAGAAGATGTGTAGTGATGATGTTATCGTTGTTGAGCTATTGTGCTCAGAATTATGACTAAAAGGGTGGTGTGAACGCTGAGTCGTTCGGTACGTACTCGTTGAGATAGCCCTCTTCATTGAGAGGAGAAATTTCGGTTTTTAATGACATTTGTCTTTGATGGTTGCTCGTTAGATGTTGAAATTGTGTGAATCGATGGCATTCAGATTAGTTTGTTGTTATTTATTTGTAACCTTCGGTTCTAGTATTGTCTTGTGTATGTTTGCAATCATGTTACTGAATTAGAGCAGTTAGCGCACGCTATGTACGCATCTAGCGCGCGCTAATGTGGCATGGCTAGCGCACGCTAAGTCCCTGTTGTAGCGCGCGCTAATCAGTCTGGACAGAGGCTATAGAACTGCATTTATTTGTAGTCATTAGGTCTAACTTTTGCGGTCGTTACATCGATCATCAGCGACCGTCTTATATGTGTGTTGTCTAGTGATGACAAATGTTGTATGTGAACATGTGTAATGACTTTTCGTTATGCTAGGTGGTAATGGGTTGTGTTTGATGAGTTGATAAATTATGCCTGCTGTGTGTGTGTTCAAAAACACCTTCCTGAGAATTTCATAAACTTGTGAAAGTTGTGGAAAATCAATTTTCGTAACTACTTTTACAGTGCGATTAATCAATGGCTTCGTATGAACTTTAAAAATTGTTTGAAATTAGCGAGCCGGCCTTGGATTCTCAAATAAAACCCTGACGATATTTGAAAGAAGTTATTTTAAAGTACCTTGGACACTTTGTAAAATGTTACCATCGTAGATTTTGTCATGATTGAAACGATTTTCGAAAATTATTTTAGATGTATTGTTTTACTTTCAAACAATTCGAGTACACGATTTTAAAAATCTTTCACACCATGAGATTTTTATATTTCAAAGTACAATACGATTTTTATTTTTAAAAATATAAGTAGTGAAAGATGAAAAATCTTACTCGATTTAAACTGAAATGATTACTTGTGAAGCCGAGTGATTTTGTTTATCGTCAAGTTGCCTTTCTTGCTAAGGATTTTTGGCTAAGTATTCAATTATGGTTTACATGAGTTGAACCTGCTTTCTAACTTGTATGATATTATTTGCATGAGATTATTGATCTGTGGAAACGGTTAGTACATGTGTGAATGGGCTGCCACCCGTGGACGGTTCAATGAAACCTCTGGGGGTCGATGCCAAGAGCGAATGACCATGGAATAGCTATTTGTTGTTGATCTTGATGGTATTGAGTGGTAACATGTGGTTATTTAAATGGTTCGTTATGACAGCAAGTTCCGGGTGTTGCAATTGTAAGTTTGAATTCGTTTAATCATCCGGAGTGGGCATTTTTATCGTGTTGCCATTAGATGCCCTATGGCGATATTTTGTACTGTGTTAGTATTTTAGGATATCATTTGAGATGTTGGGTTTCATCATGCTGAGTGGTTACTTGTTCAGTATGCCGAGGGGTAGAGGTCGTGGTCGTAACCATGGTACATATGGCCATGGAGATCAGATGCGGGACCAAGATAAGATTGCCAGGAAGGTTGCTATGCTAGCACCTCGCTCTCGTTGTTTTATGGTTTCAGGGATGAAGTCTCCTTTAATAAGGTTAGAGTAATAACCATTTTGGTTCGCTTTCGTGTTGTTCAACTCTATCGACTCGATTGTGTTAGTTGATACTTTTGACCTTGTGATGTTTTTCGCTTTTGTCATTCGAGCGAGTCTTGATATTGTACCGGATTGATCTGTTTATCATTGTGACCTTTTCAAGTTTGGTTCGCTTTCCTGTGAACCTTGTGCGAAATTGATACCTCGTGATTCCTACAAGCTTATTGATGTCTTGTTTTGAGGTGTGAACTTCAAAGTGTTGTTTGACATTATTGTTCGATCGTCGTCGCCCGATTGATATAGTTTGATCTCATGTCATGATTATTGACCATCCGGGCCACTTCATAATTTCCTTAAGTTTTGGGGGAAGTTACCTTCGTATTTGATCTTCCAAATATTTGAGTTATTGGAATTTCATAATTTTTCAGCATTGGACTCGTGATTCGATTTTTGTACTGCTCGGTTTTATGAACCGCAGTGATTCATGTTCGTTACTTTTCGTGAACATTCTCGCGTATTGAACCGGACCGCAGTCACTCTGTACTGCATGGAGCTCTTGTGCACTGTCAATATCAGATAACGTGTGTTATCCAGAGTCGCCTTGCTCTTGTTTTAAGTTTTGGGACGAAACTTATTTTTAGGGGGAGAGAATGTAATACCCACGATTTCCGTTCCGGTTATTTTAGATTTCTTCCAGATATTTCTCGGTTGTCGAGTGTTGACATTATTTTATTGACAACTGATTTTGTGTTTATGGCCGTATGTGATGATTTGTTATATGTTGTTTTCATTTTGGATCGATGATGTTGTCCGCGAGCATTTTGTCGAGTTCGTTCGGTGCGTTTTCGGAAATCGAGTCGTCGGGTCATGGCGGCTGGGCACTGGTCGGACAGGTGCGGCAGGAACCGGCATGGCGGCTGGGCACTGGTCGGACAGGTGCGGCAGGAACCGGCATGACGGCGGGGCACTGGCCGGGCAGGTGCGGCAGGTACCAGCATAGCGCACGCTACTGACGGAAGGCTGCGCGCGCTAACTCGGCAGGCATAGTGCATGCTATTCGGCCACCCAGCACACGCTACCTGGCCGAGCAGTTTAGTCTAGGAGGTTCTGGACGGGTCGACTAGCACACACTAACGCTCGTCCAGCGCGCGCTATCACGGTTGGGCAGAAGTCTCTGGACTGTAGCACAGGCCGATAGCGCATGCTACATGTACTCGTCTAGCGCAAGATGGCGGGACCCGGCCGAGACTGGCCATTAGCGCACGCTAACCGGACAACCCTAGCGTGCACTAATGCGCGTCAGTATATATATGATCGAGCAGTTAACTTTCATTCATTTTTCCCATTCCACCTTCGTTTCTTCCTAAGCCTCGTCTTGGGGAACTTGAAGGCATGTTGTCAAACTCTTAATCCACGAAGTTCCTGTGTCCTTATCATCATTTAATCATTCCGTAACCTCCTCTGATCGACCGAATCAGGTTAAGTTTTCCTAAAATCTTAGTTTTGGGGAAATTGGGAATTTTGCTAGATTTCGTTCATTTAATCCGAACTAACCTAGATTAGCGATGGATTAATGATTATTAAGTTGTATTCTAGCAAATTCCTTGTTGACCATGGTTTGATTGCCAAGGATTTGTCGTTTTGTTGAGTTCCTAATCGACGCCTTGAAGGTGTCCGATAAACGGTTTTAGAGAGGGGATTCAGGTGTTATACGATTATTATTCCTCGTACAATCATTGATGTATTGATGATATGTCTTAGGAACGAAATATTTGTGAATAACTCGAGTCGGAACTCTTCCGTTCGTTGTCTTCTTCGGGGTTCGAGGTTTTCCGGTTGAACCATGTTCTTCGGAGTGTTCAGTATCGGTTATTGAGGCAAGTACCATCTTTATACGATTTGTGTCTTGTGAATAGATATTTCGTGTTGTATTTACAATGATTGGCTTACCTCGATATATATATATTTATATATGGGGCACGTTCTATGCAGTACCAATATCAGATGCAGTACTTTACAATACTAATTTATGCATGAGTTTTGTACTAATTATGCATGAAATATATACATTTCGTGCATCAAAATTTCAATACATTAATTCTCACAAATGCATATAATCTAATATTTTAATGCATCGATATTTTGATGCATATATTGCATATTTTAATGCATTGAAATTTTGATGCACAAATGCATATATTTCATGCATAATTAGTACAAAACTCATGCATAAATTAGTACTGTAAATTACTGTATCTAATATTAGTACTGCATGGAACGCGCCTATATATATAGAGATATAGATATAGATATTCCATATGTTGTTATTACTAACCAATTGTAGTAAATACTTTATGTTGGTTGTGTGGTGCATAATTGTTCATGATCGAGAAATCATGATGGTTGTGATGATTGTGTTAGATTGGTCCTACGGACGTGTATTGTGTGTTGTGTTGTGTGTGTAGGATTACGATAATCTTGTCGATTGGGTGTACACGTGGTTGTGCAACGTGTTGTGTTTCGATCACTTGATTATGTGTTATTGTTGTCGATGATTGGATTGTCGAGGTTGTGCTACATGTTCTAGTTATGTGAAGTTGTGATAGACAATGTGATCGACTGACCGTGCTCATTGTTGAAGGAATGTGAACGTGAATGTATGTGTGGTAATGCAAAGTTAACTCGTGCGGGTTCGATGGGGCCTACGAGGATTCATGGCAAGGGACCATGGAATCGGAACTTAGTATGTGGTGCTGAGGTTCAATCGTGCGGGTCACACGAGGCCTATGATGACACATGGCAAGGGATCATGGGGTCAGGACACAATACGTCTAACCGTGTGGGCTTGACGGGGCCTACGGTGACTCGTGGCAAGGGATCACGGAGTCGGGATTATTTATTGTGATGGTTGTTTTAGCTCAATCCGTTTGGGTTATTGAACCTACGGAGACACGTGGCAGGAGATCACGGGGTCACGAGCATGTTTGATGTTGATGTATTGTTTGTCTCAATCTGTGTGGGTTGTTGAACATACGGAGACACATGGCAGGGGGATCACGGGGTCACGATTATGTTTTGAAGATAAAAGTTTTATGAAAAGAATGCTGGGCCGAGCCCAAAGAAATTTGTGGAAATGTTTCGTACTATAAATTGTTGGAATACAATTTGAGATTTGGGCTAAGTCCTTAAGGTTCTTGAAAAGGTTTTGTAATTTGGGACTCGAGGTCCAAAAAGATTTCTACTTTCAAAATCCCCAAGATGAGTTTATTTTTAGATACTTCTTTACTTGAATCTGAAATTCCTAAAACCTCTCGGGAATATTTTAATAGTTGATTATCGTATCTGATTCGTGGTTGCTATTTATTTGTTACATTTTGTATAGTATGATACTTGCACTAGCAAAATAGTGGAATTTTGCTAACCCCCGAGTTATCGGGGGTGGATGTCTGTTCTGCGTCCAGGTACATGCAGGTTCGTGGGAGCATTCATAGGATCGGTACGAAGGATGATGGAAGACGAATAATACTAATCACACGAAGGCCATCTATGGGTGCAGTTAGTCGGAGTTCATTGTGTTGTTCTATCCGGGGTTGTATTTATTGTTGTATGAGTTGTAAGTGAATTTGGCTCTTGCATGGGTATGAGTCGTGATAGAAATGTGCACTTTCAGTTGTATATATTTGGTGAAAGACCAAATTAGTCCAATGGTTCATTATTTTATGTCAACATGTAATGTATTGTGTTGTTCAGTGCTAGCCTAGCAGATCCTCACGCAGAGGGTCTGCGGAGTGTAATATTCCCGGTTATAATTTGGGGGTGTTACATAAGGAGTGCATGACCCCACAGATAAATCGGTAGATCAATATAGTCAAGCATGGAGCGAACCATGTCCAACAAGGTTCGGTTCCTTCTTTCTGATACACCACTTAATTGTGGAGTAGCTGGAGGAGTGAATTGTGACATTATTCCTCGTTCTTTTAAGAACTCGTCAAACTCGGTATTCATGTACTCACCACCTCGGTCTGACCGAAGAGTCTTAACACGGTTACCTGTTTGGTTTTCAACTAGGGCTTTAAATTCCTTGAATTTATCAATAGCTTCAGATTTATGTTTCATTAAGTACACGAACACATACCTAGTCAAGGGTAACTTAGTCATTTTGCCTTGAAGGCAAGATTCACAAGTTGGATAGGGATCTGAGCCCAATGGACCCATAAGTCCATCTTTCTCCATTTTATGAACCTTGTTCTGACCAACATGGCCAAGTATAAGATGTCACTTAAGTGCTTGGTTTTTTTGATCCCTACCATGTTTCCTAGTTATAGTGTTCACAGTTGTTTTATTCTTTAGATTCAAACTGTATAAACCATTCAATAATGCAGCAGTACCAACCAATTTATAAATTTGGCAGGATCCATCTCCAATAAAGAAATGAAATCCCTTTCGGTCCATGACCAGAATTGATACAATACTTTTATGCCCCTTGGGCAAGACAAGTACATCATCTAGAGTAAGAATAAAACCATATTCTAAATTCAACATAAGGGATCCAATATCAGAAGCCTTGACACTATGTCCACTTCCGACAGTGACCATCACCTCCCCTGAATCCAGCTTTCTACTTTATTCCAGATCCTGATTCGTTGTACATATGTGAGAACTTGCACCAAAATGAAGTCTCCAAGAAGTAGAATAAACAGTTACAGAGCAATTCATTTACAAAACTAGTAGTTCTGTACCTGAAGGTGCATTTCAGTCGAGTGCGCATTTCCGTCGAGTTTTGGGCAGTACCTCCTCCAGTGGCCAAGCTCACACAGTTAAAGCATACATCTGTTTTCTTGGCCCCCTTGCTTTTTTGAACCATTGGGGCATTGCCCTTTTCTTTTTGTGCTCCACCTTTTGGCTTGAACTTCTTCTTGCCTTTCTTCTTATTGTTCTTGGACCTCCAAGGCCCAGAAAAAATTACAAGAGGAGCCTCCTTCGACCTTTTCTTCATCTGAGACAGTTCCGTGCTCAGTTTGTTCATTAGCCAGGTAAATTACATGCAATCTCATTGCAGTTGAAGTTCACGAAAAATTGAGTGAAGGAGTTAGGAAGTGATTGAAGAATGAGGCCAGTCTGGAGAGAAACGTGCATACTAAAATCAAGAGTCTCCAATCTCTCGATCATATATATCATTTTGAGGACGTGGTCCATAACTTTCTCTCCTTCCTTCATTCGAGAACTAAAAAACTATTTCGATATCTCATACCAAGCAGTTCGGCTGTGCTCCCCATAAAGTTCAATCAGATGTGTCCAGATCGCCCTTGAAGAGGGCATTTTTTCATGGGCCCTCTGAATCTCATTGTTCATAAAGGCCATCATGAAACCATAGACCCTGACATCATCTTTAACCCATTTCTCATGGGCATCCACTTCTTCCTGATTTATCCAGGTCCTTGCAGGAGCCGGTGGGATGTCCTCCTCCAAGACATATCACAGCGTCTCCATACTGAGGACTATCCTCAGATTCCGGAGCCAGTCCACAAAGTTGGGGCCAGTTAGAGTGTTCTTTTCAAGTAGAATTACGAGTGGGTTAATTGTCATTTTGAGAGATGTTTGTAAACTGCAGAGAATAATTTAAGATTCGTTAGTGATCGTTTAATTATGATCCGAGTAAAGAATTTAAGGACCTTCTTTATTCATTAACTCGGCTCCCACTATTTTATCGGCATACACTCCCATGTGAAATCCGGAAGTCATGATTGACTTCATAGTGGTGATCGAGTTCTTTACAAAGTTTAATAGAGGGCAACCCGTTCTGTTTCTTTTTTAAATTCTTTATAACGTGAAGTCTAACGCCAACCCATCAAATGGATGATTCGATCTTCTTTTACCCCTAGTTCACTTGCCCTCAACCCATCAGATTTCTATGGCTCGCTGAACTATCTAAGTTTAAACCATCAACTCCTATTAGTCTGACAATTGAATCTCACCAGGCAACCCATACGGTTTCTAGGGGTTTGACTTGTCACAACCAAAGGCATCTAATGCACTCTAGGAACTTATCAACCTTCCCCAAAAATATTACCCTAACATACTCGGAAGAATAATATTTCGGTTTAGATTGCAATTATCCATGAGTTTAACTGAGGGTAGGAAACCTCGTAACCTTTATAACTTAGTATTTGTAAGTGGGAGTTTAACGCTATTATATGTTAAACTTTGCACATTAACCCATTTATAATCGCGCTTTGTCGGTTTGTTTGTTTGTCATATAATATAAAAACATACCAACCTAAATCTAACAACACACAGTTCATGGACCGTTCCTAAGTACTGAGTCATCATTGAATCAGTAAAAATACAACTAATCTAATTACAAGTCTTGAATCTTCGTCTTCATGGCGGTTCATCCCTGGCTCTTCATCATTGCTAAGTTATTACATTAATAAATTTTGCATCCTATACAAATTTACACTACCATAAAAAGGACTTTAGCCGACGACTCGAAAAAAACGGCCGACGACTTAAAAGTGTCGTCGGCTA
Organism: Orobanche coerulescens; assembly: GCA_033398695.1. Taxonomy (NCBI): domain Eukaryota; kingdom Viridiplantae; phylum Streptophyta; class Magnoliopsida; order Lamiales; family Orobanchaceae; genus Orobanche; species Orobanche coerulescens. Next base: position 89,575,322 of record CM065811.1, on the reverse strand, counting down.
AACTTTCCACTTTAGCCGACGACTCGTTTTTCCGTCGGCTAAATAGTTTTAGCCGACGACTTCATCTAGGTCGTCGGCTAAAGTACAACACAGTCATCGGCTATAGTAAAGATGTTTAGCCGACGACCTCGAAAGGCTTTAGCCGACGGAAAAAAAAAAACCGTTTTAGCCGACGACTTGATCTGGGTCGTCGGCTAAACCTTTTCCCAAAAAAAAACGATTTTAGCCGACGACCTAGATCAAGTCGTCGGCTAAAACCCTTTCCCAAAAAAAAATCACATCAAAACGGCCAATACAACCCCATCAAATAAAGATTCAATAAATTAAGTCCATGAACTACATCACCATTCAAATAATAATACAACATTACATTAAAATAAATGAAAAAAATAATTAATCTAAATATTGATTTAATCAATATAAAATTAATACATCAATTAAAATTAATCCAATTAAATCACACGCCATTAATATTAATTTGTTCCGGACAAAAATAAATATTTTATTAAATTAATTCCCTTAAAAATAAAATTATCATAATTATATTTTAGTCAAATTGAATTCAATTTAATTTTTGGGAAATTAATTTACCGAACGAATATAAAAAATAACGTCGAAAAACACACGGCCCGGGCCAATCCCGCGGCTTCTGGACCGCCGTCCGAAAGGCTTGGACCGTGGTCCGTAACAATATTGAACCGCGGTCTCACAGTTCTGGACCGCAGGACAGGTGCCAGCAGCCTCCCGGCAGCCCCGAGCTGCCGGGTGCGACCACTTTCGCCTTTTCCTCCCGAATCTAAAAATAATATTTTTCTAATTTTTATATTACACAAGTAAACCAGTTTTTCAATAGAAAAATAAATTTATATTTGTAACATAAAATTATGAAAAATAAATTTTTAAATGAACACTTAAACATTAAACAATAAAACAATTATGATCAAAATCATAAAAGATAACCAAGCATTCCAAATGCAAATATCGAATATACTATCGCATAGACCTCGCTCTGATACCACTGTTGGGATTCGGTAATAAAAATCAAGTTACGCAGTGGAAAATTAACCGATCTAACCGAATAAAAATTATACCCCAAAAATGGATCGATCAAGCATTGTATAAACGAATATATAAAATTGATGAAGATAAGAATCAAAGAATTCATACCCTCGTAGTCCTTTGATAATATCTTCTTGAAGGAAAAATCCGAGCCAATATTTTTCCGGTCACCAACACGTACACGAATCCAATTCGTTCAAACTTGATGAATGATCTAACACTAAATATGCCGAGTGTCTCTTTGTTATCACGCGTCGGATATTGATCGAAAAAATTATATATCAATTCGTTCTTGAAGAACACGACTAGGAATTGATATAGTATTTTTTATTCTCTTCTATTCTTCCTTTTCTTTCTCTCTAAGATGAACCAGAAATGAAGAAAAATTTTCTCCTCTCCCTTAGCAAGCTCATGGCTAGATTACTTAGTGTGTCTGTGTGTGTGTTTCTCAAATTAATGTGGTGTGTAAGACGTACCCATATATAATACAAAGTGAGATCAAATGATGAGATTCCAAATCTCATCCATTTGTCCTCAGCCATATATTATAAGTCTAACACACCCAACACACCACATGATACCTTCCAATCAAGAGGGGGGCAGCCTACTTGAGGTTGGTGAGAAAATGAGCCGGCCACTCGGTTCGTGTACCGAAAGTTCGCGTGTCTAGTCCGTTAAGTACACTTTATTTTATCTCAAATGTATTCATACTTAATTAATTAATCTAATTAATTAATTTGATCAGGTATAAAATAATAATAATATATTTCTAAGAAATAATTATTTATGAATTGAATTAATTACCCAGTAATTAATTTCAATTCACAAGACCGCTTTGATTTATCAAATAAATCAAATTAGATATCCAATATCCAATATTAATGAAGAGATAATAAATACATATTTTATCCATAAAATATCCTTGTGTGCAACTCCATAGTTCCGTCTTAGTCGAAAATGGGAGGAACCAAGGAGTACGGTTGTAATACCACCGGTATTTCATGCTTTATTACTTTGTACTGTGTGAATTTTTGTAATGTGACGTCATTTCTATTTATGTATTCCATTGAATGCTATACAATTGTGCGATGTGGATGTAACGGAGGTGACACGTCTTGACGCCGTTGGACGATCGTCGGTGCGAATATGACGGTGGCCAACGTCTTGTTTCCCGATAATTGTTGACGAGTGGAAAGGACGGTCACCCTGAGATGGTTAAAATGTGTTATGTGACTAAAGAACTGAATATCTAATGCACGCTATAGCATATGCCTAACGTACGCTAGAATTCAAGTGTTACGTACGTTAAGGTTCCTATCTTACGTACGTAATGGGTGAGTTGGTCTTCCGACCAGAATCTTTCCTTTGACGCGGAGGAATCTACTTTCAGTGGGCTAGAGGACAAACGAGTCAACCCTTGATAACGTACGCTATTCTCCAAACCTAACGTATGCTACCGACTGGAACTTTACGTACGTAATATGGACTTACGTACGTAACAGTTGGGCACATTTCAGTCAGTAGCCTCTGGACGTACTTTACGTACGCTAGTCTTGAAGCATTACGTACGTAACTAGCTTTACGTACGTAATCTCTGTGTCATTAACGTACGTTATCCAAACCGAGTGTTATAAAATAACACTTCCCCTCTTCATTTGCACGACCCCAACCTTGCTAGAAGACACCTTTGAAGCATTTCCTAGCCTTATACTCGGTTTCTAGCCTCTCATATACTTGAATTAGCATTAAGGAGGTGGTTTCTTGAGCTCCGGTGAAGATTGTCCAAGTTATTCAAGCCACTTTTCATTCCTCCTCATAGTTCTTGTGGATTCATCAACTCTCTTCAATATTCTTCATCTTCTAAGGTGAGTCTATCGGTCCTTGAAGTAATCTCTTCAATACTGTTGATTATTACTCGTTAGATTACGGGTATTTGGGTAGATTTTGCTAAAATCTCATAGACGATATAAATGGACGAACTTGTAGAATCAGAGTTATCATTGTTCGTATATTTCATTTTCATACAACTCGTTGTAACAATCACATGCAAGAACTTCCATCTTAATTTACATTGGGACCATATATAATCGACGAATCAATTGTAGGAGGATTTCGTAGGAATTCATCACCGTTCGATAAACTAGTCGTAACTTACTCTTGCAAAATGATGATCAACGTTAAACGTTAATAGGGAGATTAATTCAATAATATTAATGTCATTGAGCATAGTTAGCCGAAATCATTGCGTAAAATGATAGTTTATCGATTGTAGTGCCCGTAATATAGCTTGGATTAGTAGTATGGGATTTGGTTATGATATAGTCAATTATTGCCAACCGAATAGTGGTAGGGATGATCTTGTAGAACGAATTGACGTATTTAACGTTAAACCATAGAATTTAATGGTAAATGGAATGAAATGCTTATGAACTTATAAAAACGATACTAATGTTGGTGATTAAGACTACGTTAGGAGTCCGGTTGGGAAAGGGAGACTAACTTTATCCATCATGATCTGTACGAGGCATTAATCGGATATTACGTGATTAGGTTAAGCTCGAGCGGGCGTGGGGATTCCGGTTATCATAAAGTACCTACCGCCGGATCACAGGCAAGTGAAATCTTGCTCGAGAAATGCTAATACTATTGTAATATTGTATTTATGTATGTGCCATTGTGATAAATGCCGACGGTTGTCTTTCTCTAAAATGTGCTATAATTAGGCCGATGTGTTGGGGATAAAACCTGTATGGTACCCGTATGGAAATGTGTTAGGGGATAAGACCCAAATTGGGCACCTATGTTCTGGGGTATTCCCGTGTGGATACTTTCGTGACCCTTGGTTGCGACCTCGGGGTTTATATGATAAAAGAGAAAGACGACGTCGGTAGTGTGATGAAATATTCTTTGTTGGTTATATGGCATTGTACTTGGTAAAAGTGTGTATATCGTTGCTAGTAATTGTTATTGGTATGCATTCTCTGACCCTGGTTATCTGGCATGATTTGTCGTGCCAGGTAAATTTGTTAATCATGTGCAGGACATTCCCGAGGGATCCGGTCAGACTTGAACGGTGTTGGAATAATCTCTTGCCACTGTTAAATTAAATTTGATTTCAAAAACCTCTGTTGTGTAATAATCGAATCTTTGAATTGTTTTTCTTTTTAAAACCTTTGGTTTCATGATATGTAACAGTGGACTTATCGTTTTATTGTAATTTCCTTAAATTATCTATTTCCTAAACTAGCCTTGTGGGTCTCACGCGGGATTCACGGCACTGTAATACCTTGGGAAACTTTGGGGGTGTTACAACGGTACACTTAGCCAGTCTAGTGCTCCGTACCATAATCCAACTAATAAAGAATGATCGGATCATTCCAAAACCATTATGTCCTGAATATTGTATACGTATAAACCCTTCAATCATACATCACGGCCAAGTATTAGGGTCACGGTAAAGTCAAACCCTATTGTAACTTGACTCTATGCATTTGTTAATACAAACCAGGATCACCGAGCTCTCGTGTATCAAATACAACTAGCTCTAACTGCTTTGGCCAAAGACTTATGAACTAATTTGCCATTAACCGCATAGGACATTTACCTTCTCACTAACATGATAAAGAATCCTATCTTGGTATTCAGTAGAGACTGCTACTTGCCCACTAAGTTTCGTATCGAGGTTGACCCCACCAACCGGCGATTGGATCGAACTACTCTAATGACTAACTTAATGTCACAAGCACATCTCCTCCTGAAACCTGAAGTCAAAAGTCTACATATACCTATCACAACCTTTCGATTCAGTCATTGACAATCCCTGAGTGATATCCATTGGACCGAATCAAGGTGAGTCATGTTCGAGTATACTAATCCCATTAGCATACCTATAACATGTGCTCCCACTAATATCGACTTGCGAACCAATTAAGCATTCGAGTCTTAAACACTTCCAGTGCCTATCTCCTTATCTCCATAAGGAGTGGAATGTTTGCTCTCAAATGCAAGGGCTATTATTTTATATACGAAATCATAATTCTTGTGATATACAATAATATAAGAATAATAAATACATTATTTAATACTGATAATTACGATATAATGCTCTCACTCTCTCATCCTCTTAGTGGCATTCGAGGGCAAGTCCCTAACAAGAACATGTCAGACAGGATCCAGGCTATGGCCGACAAGTAGGACCGTTGGTCGATAGTTTTCGGCATGGGTGCGGACAAGCGAGTCAACGAAGGGATTAATGTACGCTATGTTGTCGGTATTATGTAAGTTAATGGAGCATGAGTTTTACGTACATTAGTGGAGGTATGTTGCGTATGTAAGGATACCTGTTGCTAAAAGATGTGGCCTCTGGATTATGCAATGCGTATGTTAATGTTGTGATGTTGCGTACGCTATGGATATTAACATACATTAGCTGAGGAACACTAAGTATGTTACTTTATTACTGTATCAAGTCAATGTCTATATTACGTACGCTATGCCATGGGCTTTGGGTATGTAAGTCATTGTATTAAGTGAGGCAGTGGCCTCTGGAACAAGATAATGCGCGCTACCAAAGACAGTTACCATACGCTAAGAAAGCTAGCGCACATTATGCTTAGTGGCTTACGGACACAATGAGTTGTGCAGGTTATAAAGTATGGATTGGTCTTTCATTTCCTCATGAATCAAGTTGAGTTTCTCTCCCAAGAAACCGTCTCTCTACACTTCTAAATGATTTCCAGACCTTATAAACTTGATGGTGAGCTTGGAAGCATGGATTGGAGCTTGGGACTTGAAGTTATTATTGATTCTTGTGGTGTGTGATTTTGTTGTTCATCTTCTTGAGTTATGTTGGTTAATCCCTCTCTTCAGTTTTGGATTCTTGGTGTTGTTGTCATTGTTCACTAAGTGTTGTAGTTCTTGGTATTTCATGGAGCTTGTTGAAGAATAATATATATATATATATATATATACATATATATTGAACTATGAGTTTAGATGATGGTTAAGATGTTAGATAACATATTGGATTATGTTATCTTGATGATTATAGATAAAGTGGTGTTAATTGGACATGGTTATGGATTAACTAGTGTTCTTGAAGAAGTTCTTGGTGAATATAATATATCAAGATGATTATATGTTGAAGTATTGATGTTTTTGGATATGAACATGGAATGTTCATATCTAGAATTAAGTTATGTTGACTGATGATGTGATTTTCATATAGGAATATGAAAATGATTATGAGGTTATGAGATTATTAATCGTCCTTGAGTATATGTGTTCATACGTATTGAACAAGTATTAAATCCGGATGTTAGGATTATTTGATAATCTTGGAATTGTGATTATTATGAAGTTGAGATAAGAATATGGGATGAACACATTATTTTGGAAATGATGTTGAATTTGGAAAGATTATGATTGATCTTGGAATATGATTTTTCATGGTATGGAACTAATTTGTACAATTCACATTGTTGATAATATCAGTATTGCTGTTTTACTATAAATTTACGATTGCGAACAAGAAGGAATCTTGATAATTCGTATATAGGGTTGAACTGAATATGTTACGATTCTTGTTATTGGGTTGAATTAATTGTTGATATGATTATTAGATCGTGGAATCTATTGTGGTTATGAATTCATGATTATTGGGGTGGATTGTTCGGATTTGTGTTTAATCGAGATATTATGGAAACCGTTGAGTCTGTTGATTGGTTATATCAATTGTTGATTGCTATTAAACTTGTTGTTAATCGATTATTGCAATACGTTGTGATAATGATCTTTGATTATAACAGTTGTGTTGCGATTGAGATTGAGGTGTTCGTGTATTGATATGATCGGGGCTGAGGAGCTCGTAGATGAATGCAAGGAAATTGGTAACGGCTTCGCCATCATCATACCGATATCGAGGCAAGTTTATACTTGTCCATCATTTCATTTATAATTCATATAGTAATGAGTATAAGTGTGGATTCTCGAGATTTAGGTTGTATATTATTATCCGGTTTTGGAGCTAAATCATAAGGTATATGATTTACCTTTGTTATTGGTATACTTGAGTATTGCGGGTACATTTTGGTAAAAACGAGGATATAAATTACCTACAGTCTATGATATTTGGATCACTGAATATTGAGGATAATCGTTGGTGATGGTTTTTGACATTGAGATTGCCTCGAAGGATCTGGGGCAAGTACTCTAAATATTTTTGTCATTAACATGTCGTCATACATTTTTGTATCGTTGTTGTCATGCATTTGTTTATTGTTATTGTATGTCCACCACATGTTGGTCCGACGGGATCATCTTGGGATCTATGCTGGCGCGTTGTGGATCATTGGATGGGGTTTTCCAGCACGTGTTGGTCTGATGGGATCATATTGGGATTTATGCAGTAAATGATGGATCACAGATCACTATGAGTGTATATTATCGTTGTCGTTTTGACTGTATGTTGTTATCTTGTTGAGCACATTGATGTTATCATGTTGAGTGTGCATTGTAGGTCTTCTGTTATGACCATATCCATATATTACATGGATCTAATCTCGGATTAAACTGACACGATTTGTCGTGACATTGCATATCTTGAGGTATGTTCTGTATTATTTCTGGGTATTTATATTTTGGTTGACAGCTGGTTATTAAATTAAGATTCAATGATCTGATTGGTTGGATTGGACAGAGCTTGTATATTTTGTATTTGTGAGTTACGATGATGCTTTGAGGACCTGAGTATTGTTTGGGATACAATATAGATGTTTGTGTGCGAGGTCATTGTGTTGTTGAGAATACGTGATGTGGAATATGGTATGGATTATTTTGATGAGGATTACCATGAGTTGGTAAGGTTATGACAATAAGATTATATCGTTATCATTGTTGAATATTATGTCTGACCCCGTTGTGGTCTTTATTTTAGGTACTCGGAGATCGAGCTTGTAGTGGTCGTGAAGAGATGAGCTTCTCGAAAGATACTGGCTATGACGTGTATTTGGGAATCGAGTATTTTGTATTGTTTTATTCTACTGCAATGTATTTTAACTGTTGATTATATCCGCTATGTGAGTGTTTTAAAATGGCTTTTTGGTATTTCGCACCATGGATTATTTTGGAAAATCATTTTCTCAACTATTCTGTCGGTAGGTGTAAGCGTTGACTTAACGACGTTTTGAAATTGTTTAGTTTTGACATTTTTAGCTTTGTACTTTCAAATGAGATTTTATGACGGTATTTGGTAAATGAATTTTGTATAGTCTTGAGTATTTTGAAATATAATACCGTCGTCGGCCTTTTTGGCATATTTGAAGTGATTGTGAAAACATCTTTTAGCCTTGTGGGTTCCGACGCGGGACCCACGGTGCTGTAATATTCCCAAATAGTTCTAAGGGTGTTACAAAAAGCATGAGTTTAGGCCCTTTGAGGTATCATACATCTTGGGAGGTTCATTGTCAAAGATCATGATTTGCTATACGGGGCAATAAGAATCTTAAAGAAAGAGTTCGCTCGCCTCGACTATTTCTTCGTTGACTAATTGCTATTTTAATTTAATAGATTTATTGTTTAGTTTAAATTTTTTCGGTGCATCCAATAATTTTATTGTACCCACCAACAGATCCTGACGCCTTCAAGTGAATTGCATGGAAGAAAGTTGAATTGTTAGTCAGATCCGACCCAACAGTCGATTAACCATTTTGTTTTCCACACATCACAGAATAGATATATGCAGCATATGCGCTATGGAAGAAGTTGGAGGACATGCACCAGGACATTACTGCTCTGAATTAGTCGGTAGATATTGATGAGGCACTTGATCAACAGGAGGTTAAAAGGTGGGACTTCAGTTGTCTCATATCTGTCGATCATACCGATGAGTACCAGAGCTTGTGTGATCAATTATCATCTGCTTGGAAAAAAGACCGGCTCTACTACTTCTATGTTCACTTCATGGTTGAGAACACTCGAGTAGTTTCTCTCAATAACTCGACTCAAATTAGCAAATTTATCATTTCCATGGTTAATATGTTCATTATGTCCATAACATGCTTACGTCCTTGTCACAGAGCACCATGAAGAGAGCAACATGAAAGAGAACAGAGGAACAAAGAATAGTAAAGACAAGGGAAGAGACAAAGCACGAATAGACCCACCGATGGCAGAAACCAACCTTATAAATGTCATCGGGTCACATGAAGAAAAACCTGCGACATATGGCTAGAGTAGCAAAGCCAAATCAGTTCAAGATTGAGGAACAGTGATCAGGGCCGACACTAGGATTTCAGTGGCCCTAGACAGTTTTTGCATTCATATAATTTTTTTGAGAAAATTAATAAAATCCAAAAAAATAATATAGAAAAAAAATTTGTTACAATATAGCAAATCTAAGAAGTTATTACTATTCTAGTTTTTTTGTGCGCGAACTTTCTAATTACAAACAATAAATAAATAATATATATTATTTATTAATTATTATCCCTAAATTGGAGGCCCCTAAATAGGAGGCTCTAGACCATTACCTAGGCTAACAATACATTGAGGCTGGCTCTGAGTAGGTGATGGAGAACTGGTAGTCATCATTCCACAAGATGTGGTATTCTATTCAACCCATGACCATACATCAAGTCTCAAGTATGACGATGATGATGATGACTATTCTCTGGCCATTTTCACCTCAGAAAAATCTATTCACCAAAATAAGGATTGAGTCTCAGAAAACGGAGTACACCATTCAGTTTCGGAACGGTTGAAAATAATGGCGTGAAACACTATGTGGTTGAACATACAAGTTCTAAAATTATCTGGTCGACCTACAATTTTTCAAAGTTGAGCAGGGCAAAGTGAAAATATCAGAAAGATTATGGATCAAGCTATAATTTTTTACAGTGAAATAATTATCAAACCTAGGTACCAAATCAAACTTTCCTATAATTTAAGGGTGTAATCAAAATTGAGCTTCAGGAAGTTTCTTGAAATTAAATGGACCAAAATGCGATTTCTAAAAGTTCGTTTGCAGAAACTGTTCGTCTTCTCCACCTTCCTTCTTCAATAGCTTCAATATTCCTTTCCCTTTTTTCATCCGAAAACATGTACCAACTCTCGATGAGAGGATTCCAATGGTGTTACCGAGATTGAGTTTTGATTTGATTCCAATGGTCCTCCGGCGAATAGCGCTTACTGGTATCACATCATTATTATGGAGTTTCAAAAATGATTTTTGAAAGAAAAAACAGCCGTTCTAATTAGGGGTGTTCATAAGCGGGTATCCAACTTTTCGGCACCCGCTTCGAAGACTTAACTTCTGCTATTTATTGAGGCTACCATGTGCCCATAAAATCAAGACCGACTTTTCGAATGGGCCATCCTAAGACTAGTTTTTTTAATCATATATATTATTATTATAATAATTATATATATATGTGATTTTTGCTATATTTTTTCAACTTTTAGTTTAACAAAAATATTTAGTTTTAAATTAGTAAGAATTGATTCTAATTTTGAAGTCATGCGTTATGATTAAATCAAATATTAAGAAAATTTAACTTTAATTTAATTTATTTGCTTGATTGATTCTACAGAAAAAAATAAATTAAAGGTAAGAAAATTGTTTACAATAATTATAACATTCATTTTATTATCATTGGTTCTAACATAGTTAAATATTTTATGAAACATTTAATCTATTCACTTTGAAATTAGACTACTATATATATATATATATATATATATATATATATATATATATATATATATATATACAGATAGTAATAAGAGTCTATATTCCGTCGTCCGGCTCCTGCTTCCTCATGTCCACCGTCCACCTTTCACCTGCTTGCTTCATTCGTTTTTCCCTGTGGCTGCTCCTCGATTGACACCTCCTCCTCCTTTCTTTCCAAATCTCCCCCTCATCCCCATCCACTATCTCAGTATCTTCTTCTTCGCTCGCTTGTCGCGGTTCGGACTTGACTTCTTCGCCCAAGGGTTTTCATCTCCTCTTCATGGATCGTGAGGTTGAGCAGCCTATCTCGAGGCCTTCTTATTCTCTCGTGTTTTTGGATATTCAATGGGAGGTAGTTTCTTTCTTCTCTTCAATTTCGTTTCTTTATTTTGATGATTACGGTTTTCTTATATTATGTCTTCTGCCTTTCAACATTACAATAGCTGGCCTCTTCCTTTTCTTCAATTTCATTTCTTGATTTGGATGATTGGGGTTCTTATTTATGGAGAATCTATTTAAGGTTTTGTTTTTTCTTTCTTTTTTTTCTAACAAACCGGTTGAAAATGTCTCAATACCCCATTCCCCCTACCCAACCCAAAAAATCATTGGCCCATCACAGGCCTTGCCAATCTGTTAGTCCAAAATATTTATAAACATGATGGGAAGGAAAGAAATCTCTATTTAACATTGTCATACTCGAGTACACAGGTTTCTGGAGTTCAAAGTACTATTGCCAAGGCTTTCTTGCAAAAAAAGTGAAAAGATTGGTATGTTCTGGTACATGCATTTGCTGGTTATTCTGTTGTTCCTAATGAAAATACTGATTTAACTACTAGAATCATTTCAATGTCTACCGTCCACCTTTCACCTGCTTGCTTCATTCGTTTTTCCCTGTGGCTGCTCCTCGATTGACACCTCCTCCTCCTTTCTTTCCAAATCTCCCCCTCATCCCCATCCACTATCTCAGTATCTTCTTCTTCGTTCGTTTGCTGCGGTTCGGACTTCGGCTTCTTCGTCCAAGGGTTTTCATCTCCTGTTTCTGTGACTGTGAGGTTGAGCAGCCTATCTCGAGGCCTTCTTATTCTCTTGTGCTTTTGGATATTCAGTGGGAGGTAGTTTCTTTCTTCTCTTCAATTTCGTTTCTTTATTTTGATGATTACGGTTTTCTTATATTATGTCTTCTGCCTTTCAACTTTACAATAGCTGGCCTCTTCCTTTTCTTCAATTTCATTTCTTGATTTGGATGATTGGGGTTCTTATTTATGGAGAATCTATTTAGGGTTTTGTTTTTTCTTTCTTTTTTTCCTAACAAACCGGTTGAAAATGTCTCAATACCCCATTCCCCCTACCCAACCCAAAAATTCATTGGCCCATCACAAGCCTTGCCAATCTGTTAGTCCAAAATATTTATAAACATGATGGGAAGGAAAGAAATCACTATTTAACATTGTCATACTCCAATACACAGGTTTCTGGAGTTCAAAGTACTATTGCCAAGGCTTTCTTGCAAAAAAAGTGAAAAGATTGGTATGTTCTGGTACATGCATTTGCTGGTTATTCTGTTGTTCCTAATGAAAATACTGATTTAACTACTAGAATCATTTCAATGCGTGAAAGATCTTGGTATGAAAATGGTTATTCTGCTTTGCCTAAAGTAAATATTGATTCAATAATCTGGTTACAGGACAATAGAAATCATACAACGCGTATTCGTAATGGCTTTGCACGTTGAAGAGACTTGATGTCGGAAATAGAGGAAAAGACACAGGTCAGGATTGCATTTATCAGAATATTTCTCTGTTTGTATTTCTCATTTCACTTTCATCTTTTAGCTTCTTCTTTGGTTGCGTGCCCCGGGTATGTTTCTATCTTAACCTTCTGAATTTGTTTTGGCGTTTGAAATTAGGGAGCATATCATGTTCGAATTGCGCAGTTGGCTGCTATGATTGCTGTTTCAAGTCTTCACGCCACCACAAAGACATCTTCTTTCGAAACGTAAGTGAACATGGTTGGTTCCTGAATACCAATTATTTTTTTCTTCGAACAATCTATTCGAACTGATTGAGGTTCAAGCGCATTCTTTTTTCTAATATTTATAGAATCAAATACATGTACTACCATGTCTGCGAGAGGTCAGGACTCAAGGGTCCTCGGATTGCACATGATGTATATGAAATAATAATGAGGGTAAATATTTTTAGCCGTCATAGCCTAGGATGTCATTTTTTACTCAATGAACAATTCTTTGATAGTTGTGTTCAAGCCGTCACACTTGCTTTTATAAAGCTCCCAAAGGTTTTATCAAGAATAAGAAGACTAGAGAATCACGGAGACTTTTCAACAAATATTTTGGATATTGTTGGGACTATCATTTTGAGTTCTATATATATTCCTCACTGGCTTATTTTCTGCTGAACTTCCATAAATACTTTGTGTTTCTATGCGAAAGAATTCCGATCGTCTTGAATGTGAGATTAAATATAACAGCGACTTTATGATTTCTTTGGCTTTAGGACCCTTGAAAGATCGTACCTCTTGAAGGTCCAAAGAGAGGTTGTCGAAAGGCCCCAACACATGTTGATAAGGGTTGTTGTTGGTATCTATAGGGATGATATTGATTCAGTTATCAAAACTTATAATCTGCTGTCTCAAGGTTGGTTCACACATGCATCTCCTACCCTATTTAATGCTGGAACACCAAAGCCACGGGTATTTGAAGAGGCATGTAGACTGGCCTGCTTTCTTCGCCGTCTCCTGCTTCTTTTTCCTCTTTTTTTTTTTGTTTTTTCGTGAGATTTCCACGTCCCTGCCTTCTTCGGCTTCCCGACTGCCACCTCCATCTTTATTCTTCTTCTTTGTTTCTGAGAAAGCAATTGCCACCATTTATATGGGGTGTCTCATCGTAGGTAGAATTGGCGCCTTTCTCTCTCTCTCTCTCTCTCGCATCAACTATATTTTTTTGTTGTTATTCTCATCTGACTTTCCATCGTTCCTCTAGGTTACGGCAGCATCCTTGTCAGAAACGGCACATATTCTACTTCTGTCCGCCGCTTTCAGGTATATATGTATTTATAAGAGAAGGAGTTTAATGTGTATAGGCTGGTCATGATTTATGATTTGTGGATGATGATGATGATGATGATGATGATGATGATCGGGGTCTAGGTAAATTCCTTTTTTATTTTTCATCTCATTATTGATACTTGTGGCCATAAATGTCTTTGGTTCCCAAAATTTTTCGTAGTTGGAATTGGTGCCTCTCTCTCTCTCATCAACTATATTTGGTTGTTATTCTCAGCTGATTTTCCGTCGTTCCTCTAGGTTATGGCAGCATCCTTGTCAGAAACGGCACATACTCCAATTTTGTCCGCCGCTTTCAAGTATATATGTATTTGTATGAGAAGGAGTTTAATGTTTATAGGCTGCTCATGATTTATGATTAGTGGATGATGATGATGATGATGATGATTGGGGTTTAGGTGAATTCCTTTTTTATTTTTCATCTCATTATTGATACTTGTGGCCATAAATGTCTTTGGTTCCCAAAATTTTTGAGTTATTATCTCACATTAAAGCTAAATAACTAGATTTTCTGTTTTCTTACTAAATTAGGATCTTAATTGGTTCTCAACTCTGATGTGGTTGCAACTTATATTCTGTACTATATGAATTTCGTTGTAGTTGCTGCTGGATGGATCACTGGAGTCCGCGGATCAGGCTGAAAGTGAAGATGCTGCTAATGATTCCACTCATGCTCGTGTGTTACATTCTGAACTCTGATTCTTTTATATTTTATGTTATATTAAGTTTGTTGTAGTTGCTGGTGGAAGGATCGCCGAATTCCATCGAACAGGCCTAAGGTGAGGCTGCTGTTAATGATTCCACTCATGCTCAGGTAACAAACCGGTTGAAAATGTCTCACTACCCCATTCCCCCTACCCAACCCAAAAATTCATTGGCCCATCACTGGCCTTGCCAGTTATTTAACTTTAGCTAAGGACGTCAAACCTTGATAAGTTAAATCGGTTCCCAACTCAAGGACATATGTACAACAAACTACATCAATCACACAAGCTTATATTTGTTGGTCTCATCGAACAAACTCGAAGGAAGAGCTGGAGATCCATCAGGACGGTCGTTTGTGAACTCATAGGCTACTGCTGAGTATATCCCTCTTTCCCTCCTCCGCATTTTCAACTTTCTCTTTCGTCATCGTGCAACCGCGCTTACCACATGACGGTTGCTCATGATGGCGGATCTTGAACCTGCGGCTTTCTGCTCAACGGCCGCAAGGGCATATTTCATCATTTTATCTGTGCTGCTTAAATTTTTATTTCTTAAAGTTATAGGGCAGATATAACCTCAAGGATGGTATTGTACATGCTTTAATTACACTTGCCCCACCTCTTTTAAATATTTTATCTTGCAATTCGTATTCACAACCTTCAAATTTATCTAAGTTTAGTTCTAGAGTCGACAAATTGCTATTTTTTTTCTCTTTCTCTCTTTGTCTAGGTCACCTACGGAGGTGCTTGCCTCTGCTGATGGAGCTTCTCGCATTGGATGGCTTTGATTTTATCTGCTTATCAAAAGGGGTCGTCCCTCTTGCGTTTGTGCTTTCTCTTATTTCTTTTTTCGCCTCTTGCTTGATTTATTGGTATCCGACCTCTTCTTTGTTGTTTTTATCGATTTCTTCTTTGTTGCTTTTATCGATATGGGGTTTAGATCTGCTTCCTCGCCCTTTTTTCCGGGCCTCTTATTTGGTTGTTCATCTTGTGTTTTCTTCCTTTCAGGTTTCCAGGGCTTCAGAACGAGGTTCTTAATGTGCTGTTATGTTTCGTGCTTCTTTTTCAGTGTTGATTGTATAATTTGTGATTTTAATACTATGTATTGATGTGTATTTTCCTTCTCTTTACTATGTTTTTGGTATTTTCGAGGTCTGGGCTGCCTTATTTTTTATTTTGTAATTTATAGGTTCTTTATTTGTGTATATGGTTCGTTATGTCTGTGTGTGTGCTGTCATATTATGCGTATAGTTCGGTTGAAAATCTGATCTGGCTCCTTCTTTCGGGAGAGAAATTGATGTAATTTTGTAAAATATAGATAGACACAAAAGAAAGCTTACTGTCTTATTATGTGTGTGTGTGTGTATATATATTTACCATTTATAAGAAGAGTGTATGTTCCGTCGTCCGGCTCCTGCTTCCTCATGTGCACCGTCCACTTTTCACCTGCTTGCTTCATTCGTTTTTCCCTGTGGCTTCTCCTCGATTGACACCTCCTCCTCCTTTCTTTCCAAATCTCCCCCCGTCCCCATCCACTATCCCAGTATCTTCTTCTTCGTTTGTTTGCTGCGGTTCGAGCTTCGGCTTCTTCGTCCAAGGGTTTTCATCTCTTGTTGCTGTGACTGTGAGGTTGAGCAGCCTATCTCGAGGCCTTCTTATTCTCTCGTGCTTTTGGATATTCAATGGGAGGTAGTTTCTTTCCTCTCTTCAATTTCGTTTCTTTATTTTGATGATTACGGTTTTCTTACATTATGTCTTCTGCCTTTCAACTTTACAATAGCTTGCCTCTTCCTTTTCTTCAATTTCATTTTTTGATTTGGCTGATTGGGGTTCTTATTTTTGGAGAATCTATTTAGGGTTTTGTTTTTTATTTTTTTCTTTTTCTTTTACATGATGTATTCTCCCTTTCATCCTTAAAAAAGACCTAAGATATCTTCTGTTGTATTGTTTTTCCAGGCTTTTGTATGTCTTGTTTTATTGGCTAGATTTTTGTTTTTTCATTGTAATTCAGGTAATGTGTATTTAGTGCTTGTGAATTTTAGTCCCTGTTTTTTGGTTGGGGGTTGGGCAGTTCCAATTATTTGGATGTTCGTAGAATTTCTTGGATAACATTTTATCTGTGCTTCTTAGATGGAATTTTTATTTCTTAAAGTTATAGGGCAGGTATAACCTCAAGGATGGTATTGTACATGCTTTAATTACACTTGCCCCACCTCTTTTAAATATTTTATCTTGCAATTCGTATTCACACTTCAAATTTATCTTGTGTTAGGTGTTTCGACAATGAGTAATGTTTTATTTTTGGTCCCCTCTCTGTTATGTATTTTATTCTTGCATTTTTTTGGAGGTTATTTGGATTAATCTTTTATGATTATTTCTCTTACGGTGTTTGTATTTTACTTTGTGACAGATGATTTGATTTTATTCCCGTGCAGACTATTGCAATCTGATGTGGCATTTTGGGAAGTTTCATTTATCTTTATAAATAAATGCCTAAATCATAATTCTTCAAAGTTTTATACGTTAACCAACAAAGAAGAAATCGATAAAAACAACAAAGAAGATGTCAAATACCAGAAAAGCAAGCAAGAGGTGGAAAAAAGAAATAAGAGAAAAGCACAAACGCAAGAGGGACGGTTCACTCTCTCTGGTGATGGGATGATTATGTGGTGCAATTCATTTACGGTCTTTTTTCTTTTTGGGGTTTACTGAACTTGTAGAGTTGAAAAACTAAGATAGTCCGGCAAATCGGATGTTGGTTTTAGTTGGTTTCTCATTGATAATCTCTTGTGGGATTATACTTGTCTTCTTCTTGGCTCCAGTTCTTATACTTTTTGGCTGGTCTTAAATCGAGCCTTCTTTTTTTTCTAAATGAGCCTCTTTTATTGGAGGGGTAGATCTGCTGCTTCTTCATTTGGTGAGGTGTGGTTCGCGCTTTACTATCTGGTCCTCTGTTCAGGTTAGCCATTTTTTTAATTGTTACATTTGTCACTCGTCCCACTTCTTATGTTGTTCAGATTAGAAGAACTATGATTTATTTATGCTTCTGCATTTTGGTACGTGTTTTTCACTGTGAGTGATTCATTATTTCCTTCAGTTTGGTTTTGAGATTCCCTGATGTGAAATCTACATGGTTCTTTTATTTTTTTCAGGTTTAACAATAAGATTTTTTTATTTCAGGTTTACCTTTTTTTTTCCTTTTTGGCCTGGTTTAGTAACAGAAATTGTCATATTTTCCTCACGTGAATCTGTAATTTTTTTATATTTTGTTCTGTAAGAGGTACCAACACAGGCATGGCCCTTAACATGTTTTTCTCTCATCTCCATTAATCCTTGACCGAATCTATTTCATCACCGGCATTGCATTTTCCTTTGTTTTCTTCTCTTTTTGAAATCTACATTAGATAATTCTGGTATTTCAACTGTGCCAAACTTTCAATCTTTTGGTGCTCACGCCCTTAACTGATACTTTTACCTGGCGAGGTCTCTTCATTTGTATTAGTGAATATGACAGCCTTGGTGATCCCTTCTGCCATTTGCAATTAACTTTTCTCAGATGAGTATTGAGGCTTTTGAATTATGTAAATTCTCGTGAAATTCTAATGAACTTGTAGTAAATGCAATTCTTATAGATGAAAGAAAACTTCTGCTTTGTATGAAGAGGTATGAAAACAACGCCTTACATAGTTAGGCAAAACTTATATTTGCTTCTCGAATGAGAAAAGCATAATGCGCCGATCTCTTGTTCAAATAGGCCAGTGTATAGATGATAATCTATTTCTTTTCTTGTAACTTAGTTGAAATATATGGTGTTCTCTATTTAAGTGACAGGAAAGTGTCGGAGTTCACTTCCTTCTTATTTTTATTTATCATTTTCCTGAACTTATTAAATTTTGAAAGGTGCGTCAAACGGGTCCATGAAGTGTTTTCTCCTGGCAGTAACTAGGTTTTCTATTTGTAATTACACGAGGCAGCATTGCAATATTCTTTTGAAGCATTTAAAGGTGCGATCAAAGAAACATTCGAGAAATTGGTAGGCCTTTTTTGGGGTTTCAACAACATACATGTTTCTCAAAATATATCCGGATGATTATTTGTGAGATAAGTACAAACCTCAAGGGGTTGTCTGTAAGCTTAAAAGATGCGTGTTTTTATTGTGACTATAAGATAGTTTCTGTAGTTTATCCCAAATCTATTTCTATGCAACTGATAGCTGATTTTCTTGGTTCATTTCTATTAGTTCGAGGCAAGTAAAGTTTCTCATGTGAAGGAGCTGACGCACCGTCAAGTACCAGAGGATATTAACACGACTATCAAGAGTGGGGAAGTTTGGGCTCCAACACACATTATTACCACATTCTCTGATGATAGAGGTATGGATCCTATATTCGTTCTATTTTTTTGATAGATTATTCGTTCTATTGTTGACGTTGTGTAGAATGTGTATTTTGTATAAATGCCTAAACTTGAGTTTTTACCCATTGGAAGGTGAAGAGTCTTCCTATGCTGGAGTTCCGATGTCCTCCATTGTTGAACAGGATCGATGGTGGTGATGTCATTTCTTTGTTGGGCTTTAAACGAAGCCTTCCTCATAATTGCACTCGTTTTATTGAGCTGACTTGTGTTATCTTGTACCGTTTCTCCATTGCTAACCCCCGGATATTTATAAAATACCATTTCAATTGGAGCTGAGAAGGTGTGTGGTTGTATATTACATGTAGATAACAGGGTACTGAATATCTATATGTGGTTTGTTTCTGCCAAACTCGTTCTATAATATCTTTTTCTTTTTACATTTCAGCTTTATCGGTTGCTTGCTCTTACAAATGTGTGTTAAGGAGGTAAGCCTTACTCCACTCAAATATATTGGTGAATGGATATTTTATTAAATAGTATGTGTGTGTGTGTGTGTGCTCCGTGTATTTGCTGCGAACTGATGTGTACATAAAGCCTGACTTATGTAGTGTTATTTTAATAATCTAGGGGATACAATATCTATTCATGATACCTGCTCCCCCCCCCAAAAAAAAAAGAGCGCAACACAGTATTTCTTAGATCGGTCCACTTAGATAGTATTGATAATCATTACAACATCCATGTATATTACTATTTTATTAGGCATTGCAGTTGGCAATTGAAAATATGTCGTACAAATACTACCAGAAAAAACAAATTTCATCTGATTGTCCTCAAACTCTTATGTTCGGTGGCGACTTTTTTAGCAGTTCTTTAAATGTTCTTGTTTATGTTGTTCCAGATTTCATGTAATGTATATAATCATTTTAGATTTTATGTTCTACGACCTAATTCTTTCTTCACATTTTGATTAAGATATTTTGATTCCCTCATTCTCAATATGTTGTACTTTGTTGAACTCATATTTCTACTTTTGGCAACTGTACGGTTTGTAACTAAATTTTTTACATTCTCATGTGTGTATCTGCTGTTACAACTTTATTCTCATGTCTACTCGTCTCTACCACCTACCTGCCTCTTTCGGATGCCCAGCTCCACGTCTACCTTTAATCTTCTCTTTGGTTTCTGAGAAACCCAATGCTGCTGTATGTATTTTTCATTTCAGTTCTTTCTTCTTTCTTGTTTTTTTTTCTCTTGCTTCTGGGTGTGGATTAGCAGGTACCTTTTTATTTCCCTTCATTATCTTTCATGACTTTTATGATTACGGCCTCTGTTTGTTCAGGCCAATGTCAAAATCTTTCAGTTTTTGATGATTACGGCCTCTGTTTGTTCAGGCCATTGTCAAATTCTTTCTTCTTTCTTGTTCTAATATTTCTGCTCTTTGTTTATCTATTTTTTGGCCCTTGCTAAATCAGATATATTGCTTCTTATTCCTGGTTCTGCAACTCGTCTATTATTTGCTTTTCAAATAGGTATTTATACTTATTATTTGTTATTTGTACGTGCTGAATGGATTTGATATTCCGTGTTATGTTATTTTGTCATGTTCTTATTTTGATTGCCCATTTTTTATATTTTTCATTACTGCCTCCATGTGTCTTCTGATTTGGATTCGTAAATTCCACATGCTGTCGTAAATTTTTTTTATTTGTTTTCTATTGTTTTCTAATTCGTTGATATAGGGTGATATAGAGGTCATATTCTTTTCTGCCCTTGTTAACTAGATGTTTGGCTTTGAAACCTAAAAAAAGCTTCTCTTGTGACAACGATTTTCTTTGCATACATTCTTTGTCCTTTGGTAAGTCTTTGCAGTTTCGCCACGATTTTACCTCGTGATATTCTGTCCTCGACTTATTTTTATTTTTTTTCAGGTTTTCAGTCGCCAATGTGCACTTATCTAATCTCCTTATGTAATTTTGATGTTTTGACCTAATATTTTTGAAATTTATCTTTGCCTTAATGTTCTTGTTTTTCAATTGTGATTTCTTTTTTAAAATATTACAAGATTGAAATTTTAAGCTTTAGTGAGATGGAAACATTTGGATCAGATTGTTTTTGTGTTACACGATTGAGATTTGCAGGTGTCGCACTTCAGAGCAGCTTCGCTCCTAAAAATCGAATTCTACCACCATTTTCACACGAACTCACAGGTTAATATGTGCCTCCTTGTTCCCAAGGTTTTAGTTATGTTGTGCTTCAGAATATTTTTTGAAGACACTACATGTAGGAATGTCATGCGCAACTCTGATTCTGAAGAGGACATCTTCCTAACTAAATCTCTTGAGAGGTACATTATATTGCGCCAATAGATTACCCTTCTATCAACAACAGTCTAAGTCAAATTTCATCTGAGAAATAAATTCTTGATCGATATATAAAGAGATGTTGTTGTCGTTTCTTTTACTATTTGAATCAGTTATTAAGTACCTATTATGAACAAAGAAAGATAGAGTCTGAAAAGAACCGTTCCCAAAGTTCAGGTGCAAGGTACAACCGACATCTCTGAAGGCCGACTGAAAACCAAATAATCAGGTCACATGCATGGTATTTCTGGTATTCTTCTCACCATCAAATTCGAATACAAATTTGTTGCCATCATTTTTTACCTAACATGATTTGAACATTATTTACTCCGAATTTTAAATCCTACTCAGGCAACGTCTGCCCGTAACACAAACCTTGGAGAGAAACTTTTGCAAGCTATGAAAAGGACGAGTCTAGAAAAATGGGGCTGACAGCACGTAACGGAGAAATTTCCTCAATTGTACAAGGTAATGCAATGGAACTACATTTCACATAACATGATCGAATTGAACACGTTCTCATATATATCATTTTTGTTTCAAAAGGTTCAGATGCCGAAGAACAGGTCAACATATCATCATATGCATACTCTAACCAAATATTCAGGACTGACGCAGTAGTATCAGATTTTGCTCATTTTGTATATAGCAGCGAACATAAAAAAATAGCTCGGGGGGGTTCAACAGAGAAAAAAACTAAAGGGTTAAAGCCAGGGCCCATCTATGCAACTCACTTGTTTTGAACCTCAAAAACTTTTTTACCTACATGTATCAATGATCATTTGCATATTCATCAGTCTTCATTTTTTTTCATTTTATCTCTTTCATATATATCTTGTTGCCACATTAGTTCTACTAACTGGAGTAGTAAACTAACATATTTTTGCCACTCATGTAATGTTCAAGGCTGAATATGCACGGTATTTCTCACTAATTGAACTGTCATATTTTAATAAATGGAAATCGACGTTGTTCAGATTCGTTCCATTCGAGAAAGGAAAAAAAAGGTGCAAAGCATTCTATTTGATAACAGAGAGCATGCAGGCAAAAAAACAAAAAGGCTTTATGATCATAATCAAGATTTCAACTCAATGCCGAATCTGACAAATTTCGATTATTCTGATACACTGCATTGTTTTTTAGCAGATTATGCGCCTTCGACTACGAAGCCGTCATATAAGAAAGAAAATAGAAACTTTTATACAATTCTCTAATGCCTGGTATATCAGGAAATAATAGAGGCATACGACCAGCAGGCCTCAGGTCTGTCCTCTTTGAACTTCTTCCAGATGGATTTTATTGAGTTTACGTGTTGCAATTTCATAAATTGTTGCAAGTTGTATCTTCATATTTGTGGGGTGCCTTCCTCTTGGATTTTCGTTTTGTTGACCTCTCTTACAAGATAGTATGCACTAATGTCGATTTTCCTGTTGATGTATTCATCCTCGTCATCATCCTTTTTGCACATTCAGCGACTATGATATTATGATGTTGTTAGACAACTTTTTGGATTTTGCTAATCTCTTCAAATGTCATTATTTAATATGCATTCGAATATGGGGTCCAAGTCCTGCTGACATTGTAATTAATCACATGGATTTCAGAGGGTTCACATGCCCAAAAAGGAGCGAGCAAATCATCGCAAGGGCGCATACTTGAATCTTAAAGGCCTAACTGATACAGTTGTACCAACTTTGAGCCATCCTATTCTATCATACGAGCTAACAGCCTATGTATATAACCAACCTATTTTGGCAGTTGATGGCCCGTGTAAATAAACAACTTGTTCTCGAACTACAAAATACTGCATCTTTAATACAAAATATTGCCTCTGTATTCTGTAATACTATCCTATATAGGTGAACCTTCTAATGTAAACTTGGTTTGGTTTTACTAGCAAAGAAAAGTTTCGACCTTTCCTAATGTAAACTTGGTTTGCTTTTACCAGCAAAGAAAAGTTTTGACCTTTCCTGGGCACCATCGTGCATAGCACGGTGAGCCAACCTAGTATATATATATATATATATATATATATATATATATATATATATATATATATATAAATACTTACTCAGTTTTGTAATTTTGATGTCATAATTTAAAATAGTTAATGAGATTTAAATTGTAAAAAAATATGATTCATGAAAAGGAAAAAAAATTAGAGCATAAGCTTAATATGGACCAAATTTTACATAGGTATTGTAATGTTAACATTATTAAAATGTAAGTAAATACATACTAATTCTATACATAATTTTTAAAATGATTAAAATAAAATATATAGTGAGCAAATAAAAAAAATATAAAAATAAAAAAAGTTACCGGCTCGCCGGGTACCCAGTAATTTTATTTGGCCGGCCCATTACCCGGCCCAGCAACTCACATAATTAGTGGGTTGGGTACCCGACCCGCTAAATCCGGTTAATTAAAAAAAATACCCGGTAAAAAGTTCCTGGGTAGTCGGGTAATTGGGTCGGGTCAACCAGGTCGGGTTTTAGGAATACTTGTTAAATTTTGATGATGTCATTAATATAAATTCAAATACTTATTACTTGGCAAAAATGTAAGGAAGAACCAAATGAGTATCTTCCATAGGCCAAAATTATGTTAAGTTTAAAACTTGGCAAAATGTAAAGAAGAACCAAATGAGTATCTTCTATAGGCCAAAATAAGTTAAGCTCAAAAATCGGCTAAGTACAAAAGTACAGCTGAGTTCATCAGAGAAGTTCTGGTCAACAAAATCATCAGAGATGTTTGACCAGACTGCAGTCAAGTCATCTGATCAGGCGAGACCCGAACAGTCACCATCAGAGAAGTCCAGACTGCAGAGAAAATGACTTTACATCAGCCTACTTGAGATCAGCCAAGTACTCCAAGTCCACGTCAGCATGCGTTAAAAAGTCAAATATTACGTAAAGTCACATGCAACGTGAAGAGACAAATTAGAGAGATTCCCGCAAAGGATATGAATTAAATAATTCATCCAGGCCTACCTTGAAGACTTTAATCTTACTATATTCAAAAGATTCGGCGCCTCACATGCAAAGTCTTCACAACGGTCGATCGATGGATTAAAACATGGGAATCCAGCCTTGCAACGTTCAGGAAGGAATAAACAAAGAAGTCTCTCTCCAACGGACTAATTTGTTACAGATTTGCAACGGCTATGAAGAAATGCTCAAGGATCAACACCTATATATATATATCCAAAGATTTGAAGTTGAGCAAAAAAACTGGTGCGAACATATTCTCAAGCAATCAAAGCATTCAAGCAATCTAAAAGCGAAATATAGCATCGTGAAAAGAGCGGTTCTGAAAAGCTCATACTTGAAGAAGCTCTTAGTTGGAGAATACAAAAACTCATGTCTTTAATCCTGAGTTCGGGGTACTTCACTGGTTGAAGTTCGAGACTGTAAAGGCATCCAAGGATCGCGGATCAAGAGGTGCAAGGCAGTCAAGGATGTTATAACGGCAAGGATTTCCACTGGTTGGAAGCTATTGTAATTTGGCTGAATCACTGTAATATTTATCACTGGTTGAAAATTATAGTGAATTCATCTCCAACTGGTTTGGAGAAAAGTGGATTAGTAGAGGATTACCCCACCTCTGAGACCACTATAATTGCCTGAGTATTTTACTGTTTTATAGCATCATACTTCAACTGCTGCATTGATTATTAAGTGTTTCATTAGTTGTTTTGTATTTGTCATCAGCTGACTTCCGCACGTATTGAGATCAAACGACTCTAAGTCATTTGCATATCTATCAGCTGAAGAAACTTACTCTTTGTGGAAAAGAGTTTAAGAGTTTCAATAAGTCTATTCACCCCCCCTCTAGACTTATTCCTGGACGACTTGTGACCTACAAGTGGTATCAGAGAGGTTGGTTCATTTATTTCACGAACCAGATCTATATGAGAGATATATCTTTACACTCATTATATAATGGAACACATGCATTCTAGACTACCTGTGTTTTCAGTTGATGAGTATGATCTTTGGAAGATAAGGATGCAGGCACACTTATCTTCAATCCATGATGACATGTGGTGCATCATATAAGACGGACCATTCACCTTCGAGAAGGACAACACTCTAGAGGAGATTGCAGCAGGGAAGCCAGAGAAGATCCCAAAGAAGAGGACAGAGCTGACTCCCAAAGAAAGAAAGCTGGCCAACCTTGACAACCGGGCCAGAGACGTGCTATATCAAACTCTTGACAAATCCACCATGGTCAAGATCAAGAATTGCAAGAATGCCAAGAAAATCTGGGACACATTAGCCTTAATGTGTGAGGGAACGGAGCTAATCAAAGAGAATAAGTTGTCAATCGCTACTCAAAAGTTTGACAACTTCAAAATAAAGAATGGCGAATCTATAGATCAAGTGGGCACAAGGTTCACTGAAATCATCAATGAGATCAATTCCCTCGGCAAATCTTATGGCAACAGGGAAATGGCGCTGAAGGTACTAAGATCTTTCAATCCTGAATGGAGTATGAAGGCAGTGGCCATGAGAGAGTCTAAGGATCTTAATAAAATAAAGATCCAAGAGCTGTTCTCTGATCTGAAGGCTTATGAGTTCGAGCTCCCAAGTTCATCCTCAACCGAGCCTGCAGAGAAGGGAATAGCCTTTGCAGCCGAGTCCTCCGCCAAGAGATTATCTGATATAAAGCCTCCAAATCCATTAGATTTTGAGGAAGAGATGGCGTTCATAATGCAAAGATTCAGCAACTTCCGGAAAAACTATTCCAAATACAAGAAAAATTATATGGAGAATCCCAGAAGGCACCAGAAAACCGGAAGCTGGAAGGTGGAGTGCTATAATTGTCACAAGACAGAACACATCCAAATCGACTGTCCTGATCTTAAGAAGGACAAGAGCAAGAAGGAGGTGAGCAAAAAAGAAGACAGAAGGAAGGCCCTCATCGGAGAAGATCAGGAGCGTGTAGAATCAATCAACGGATTATTCTCTGATGATGATGAAGACTATGACTGCCTGATGGCCAACCTAGCTGATGAAGAGGTAACATCAAAGCCCTCTGGTTCAAATAATAGTTCAGCCATGTCACAAGATATGGATCTCGCATTTAATCAGAATCAGCTATTTAAAGATTTTGAAACACTATAATCTGCACACCTATCTGTATCAGCCGAGAAGACTCAGCTGCAAGATGAGAATAGGCAGCTAAAAATGATTTTGAAAAACTCAGCCTAGAACTGAATACAGTCAAAACTGATTTTGAAAACCAGGCTGCAGCTAATTTGAAAAAACATGCTGATATCACTACAGCTGAGATAAATCGACTAACTGTTTTAATTAGAGAAAAATCAGCTGCACTTGCTCATGTGAAGGCCGAATTTACTAAACTGACTCAGGTAAGTAAAACTCAGGCACAGGAAATAACCTCCCTGAAAGCGTCTTTAACTCTGGACAAATTGTGTACTAATAAGAGGCCACTATATTCCAGATCAGGCCTTGGATATGTTCTTCACACTCCCTCTAGTTCTAAAACCACTTTCATCAAGGGAGAAACAATAGTCTCGACTGCTGAGCTTATATACAAACCGATATTTAAAAACAGGCAACAGCCAAGTCACAAGTCTAGGCTGGAGCCAGGGTTCACAAGGCAGCCACCTAGACAAGTGACTAGGCATTGGCCAAGGCGTATGCGGCCAGCACAACATGCCCACTATTATCAACAACTCCCCAAAAATAGATTTCAAAATGGGAGGGGCAGATGGAAACCTCAAGGTTATCCTAATTTCCAAAATGAACAAGTGTGGAGACCTGAAAGATTTAATAAATGGTCTCAGCCAAGATTTAGAAATGGCCCACACTACCAGTATTTTGAGGAATATCCAGTATTCAATCCCAACAGAAAATACAGACATAGACCTTACACACCTTACAAGGGTAATAATAATAATTTTAATAATCCAAGGAGAAATCAATTCTCCAGGAAACCATCTAACCCGAAAGGACCCACACAGATTTGGGTACCTAAATCTCTGCTTGTATGATTGCAGAAAAGGTGGAAGGACTACTACCACATCTCCACAAATTCAAATTTTGGAGGTGAAGAATGGTTTGTAGATTCTGGATGCTCGAGGCACATGACTGGGAACAAGAAGATGCTGACCAAATACACCAAAGAAAGAGGTCCAGATGTAACCTTTGGAGATAGCTCTAGAGGACAAACGAAGGGCTTTGGAGAGCTGCACCGAGGAAATATTGTCATATCCAAAGTTCACTATATCGAAGGGATCAAATATAATCTCCTGAGCATAAGCCAGTTTTGCGATGAGAAGAATCTAGTAGTCTTCACCATTTGGAAATGTATGGTGATAGATATTCTATCTGGAGAAGTGAAGCTACAAGGATTCAGAAGGAGAGATGTCTATATGATAGATTGGATCACAGGAACTCCCAACACCTGTTTCCTATCTAAGACAATAGCTGAGAATGGATGGCTGTGGCACAAAAGATTATGTCACCTGAACTTCAAATCCGTCAACAAGATTAGTTCTCAGAAGCTGGTCAGAGGACTTCCAGATGAAGCATTCAAGAAGGAAGCTCTCTGTGATGCGTGTCAGAAAGGGAAGCAGACGAGAGCATCATTCAAGCCAGTCCAGCCTACAAATCTCACAACAAGAGTCCTAGATCTACTCCATATGGATGTATTTGGTCCTATCAAGCCAAAGACTCTAAGCGGCAGAAAGCATGCACTTGTTGTAGTAGATGACTATTCAAGGTACACTTGGATCATCTTCCTGTACAAAAAAGCGAAACCTTGACCAAGCTACCTGAGCTGCTGAGAAGGATTCAAAATGAGAAATCCCTCTCCATCATCAAGATCAGATCAGACAGAGGAGGAGAATTTCTCAACAAGGCGATCACTGATTACAGCGATCAGAATGGAATCCAGTATGAGCTCTCTGCAGCCAGGACCCCAAAGCAGAATGGTGTTGCTGAAAGAAGAAACAGAACCTTGAAGGAAGCAGCCAGGTCCATGATTGCAGAAGCAGACCTGCCCAAGAGGTTCGGGGTCAAGTCACAACACGCCTTGCCATACTCAGAACAGGAGTATGATAGTAGGGAGACATGGCAAAACTCCCTATGAGGTTTGGAATAACAGAACTCCTACTGTTGTTTACTTTCATGTTTTTGGTTGTAAGTGTTTCATCCATAACAACGGTAAAACATAACTAAATGCCTTCGATGCTAAAACTGATGATGGTCTCTTTATGGGATACTCACAAAGAAGCAAGGCATATAGAGGATTTAACAAAAGAACCTTAGTTGTGGAAGAAACACCCCATGTTGTATTTGACGAATCTACTGTTGAGTACAGAAAGCAAGTTG
This sequence comes from Orobanche coerulescens, assembly GCA_033398695.1. NCBI lineage: Eukaryota > Viridiplantae > Streptophyta > Magnoliopsida > Lamiales > Orobanchaceae > Orobanche > Orobanche coerulescens. The sequence goes on along the minus strand of CM065811.1, from coordinate 89,546,668 downwards.
AGCTAATTGAGAATAAGCTCAAATCAGCACCTCTCGAAGAAGTCATTGTACATGACACTGGAATGGTAAACTCATCTGCAGACACGGCAAGACGCAATCAGTAGCCGCCAAGACCCAACTGCAGATCAGACAGGAACACCAAACCTATCTGATCCAGTTGCCGCTGATGAAGACCCAGTTGTAGCTGATAAAGACTCATCTGCAGATCAGATCCAACCTACAGATGACAAGACAGTAGCTGATACAGTTGCAGACCAAGGAGACCAGATCCAAGATGATGCAGAAATCCACCAGAGCAATTCAATAGGGGGAATAGACCCTGAAGAAGATGATATCCCCAAGTGGCTCAAAGACCACCCAATCCAGCAAATCATCGGGAAGCTGATTGATGGAGTTAAGACAAGACAGTCTACTCTACCTGCAGGAATGGCTATGTTCTCGTGCTTCATGTCTCAGATAGAACCCAAGACTACAGAATAAGCTTTGGAAGATTATTCATGGATCAATGCCATGCAAGAGGAACTAGAACAGATGGAAAGGAACAACGTTTGGGAACTAACAGACAGACCAGATCACAAGAAGATTATTGGCACCAAATGGGTGTACAAAAACAAGAGCGACGAAGATGGAGCTGTTGTTAGGAATAAATCCAGACTTGTTGCTAAAGGATATGCACAATGTGAAGGAATAGATTTTGATGAAACCTATGCACCTGTTGCAAGATTAGATGCCATCAGACTATTCCTCGCATATGCTGCATTCAAGGATTTTGAAGTCTACCAGATGGATGTAAAGAGTGCATTTCTAAATGGCATCCTAGAAGAAGAAGTCTATGTAGAGCAACCCCCAGGTTTTGTCAAAGGAGACAAAGTCTACAAGCTGTTGAAGGCTCTCTATGGACTTAAGCAAGCACCAAGAGCATGGTATGAAACACTATATGTGTTTCTTGAGAAAAATGGTTTCTGCAAAGGAAAGGTGGACAAGACCTTATTCAGAGTGGAGCACGAAGGCCACATATTGATAGTTCAGATATATGTGGATGACATTATATTTGGCTCAACCAACCCAGAGCTATGTGAGAAATTCTCAAACCTCATGCAAGGAGAGTTTGAGATGAGTATGATGGGAAAGCTTAACTTCTTTCTCGGATTACAAGTTAAGCAAATGGAAAATGGAATTTTCATCAATCAAGCCAAGTATACCCGAAATCTAATCAAGATATTTGGAATAGAATCAGTCAAACCAGCAAGAATTCCTATGAGTACAAGTACTCACCTAGATGCAGATGAGGGAGGCATATCAGTGGATTCAACCCACTACAGAGGACTTATTGGATCACTACTATACCTCACTGCAAGCAGACCAGACATATCTTATGCCGTAGGAGTATGCGCGCGATTTCAATCTAAGCCAAAGCACTCGCACCAAGATGCAGCAAAGAGAATAATTAAATACCTTAAGTCTACAGTCAACGTTGGACTATGGTATCCTAAGGATGATAACTTCGAGTTGCCAGGATATTCAGATGCAGATTTCGCAGGATGCAAAATGAATAGGAAAAGCACTAGTGGAACGTGCCAATTCCTAGGAACCAGACTGATATCCTGGTTTAGCAAGAAGCAGGTTTCTAACTCTATCTCCACCACAGAGTCAGAATACCTAGCTGCAGGAAGCTGTTGTGCCCAGATCTTATGGATCAGACAATAGCTGAGGGACTACAATATCATTGCCAATGAAGTCCCCATCTGGTGTGACAACAATAGTGCTATTGCAATAACCAACAACCCGGTTTTGCATTCAAGGACCAAGCACATTGATGTTAAGCACCACTTCATTAGAGACCACATGCTTAACAAGAGAGTCAGAGTTGAAAGAGTCAGCACAGACTACCAAATAGTTGACATCTTTACCAAACCCTTGCCAGAAGAAAGATTTTTAGAGCTGAGCAGAGAACTTGGTCTACTAGATTGGGAATCTAGTACAGAAGAAAAAGCAAGCTGAAGCAGATCAGGGGAAGGACGGACCCAGCTGATTATAGGAATCAGACCCTAGATGATGCAGACAAGAAGACGAAGGACGAACAAAGAAACCTAGCTGATCAAATCTCAGGCGAGAAGTCCAAGGAGTCAACTCACCTGATGCAGAGCAGTCAATAGTCAACAGCCAACCAGCTAAGTTTTTCTAAACTCAACCGACTTCTGAATATTTTATTATTATCTGCTATATGTATAATAATATCATATTACTTTTTGGTTCACAAGTGGCATAATAATACACGTGGCAATCACAGGTTAAATCGACCTCCACTGTGACCAATTAAAACTAACTGTTCATTTTAAACTCAAAACCTGGACCACCGATTAGAATTTGAAATTTAAAAAGGAATCTCAAAAGGTGGACCACCGATTTAAAATAAATAATAATTTGATCCCAACATCGTTTCATCTTTCTTATAAGGACGGAAAAACCCTTCACTTTACCTTTACCTTTACCAATCTTTCAAAACCCTAAATTCACAGAGCAAAATTCCTTTGAATTCTAAATACACTAAGAAAAATCTCCTATATTTGCAGAAATGGAAGCTTATTTTCAAGGCGTAAACATTAAGGCTGTCAAAGACCAGATCATCTTTTCTCTGGTCGTTGATTTTGAAGGTCTATTGGAATCAAATCTGGAAAACTACGACGTCCTTGACCTTATTCGTTCGATGAAGCTAAATGGGATCTACCCATTTCTGGATATCAGTCCCAAACACCTATACAAGGATGACGTCATCGCATTCTACCACGAAGCTCATGTAATTGAGGCAGGAATTAGGAGCACTATCGGCGGAATTCAAGTTGACATATCGCCGGAGACGATTCGTACAATTTTTGGTATGAAACACCGTGGCATAGCGGTCGAATCCCTCAAGCAGATAGCAGCCGACACCTGGATGAATATTAAGGCGGACGATCAGCCGGCGAAGCTGAAGCTCACCGCCAAAAGGAGCGAAATCAAAAGGGTGTATCAATATGTGTTGGATATCACCAACAAAATTATTATGGGTATGGCCGGCAGTTACGACCAACTGTCGTCAGCAAAATTCACCGTGCTGGGAGCACTTATTCAGGACGAATCAATTGATTGGTCTGACTACATCTTCAGACAATTAGTTCGCGAGGTCAACAAGGCCGAATGGCTTGTTGATGAGAAGAAATTCAGATCCAAGCTGGCGTTTGGAACGCAGCTAAGTTGGATCTTAGAGAAGATGGGTGTGGTAAAGGGTAATACTGACCCCTTTCACATCAACAAGAGACTTGGTCACCTAGACCAAGAGACATTGAGGAAGTTGGGAGGCAATAGAAGAGCAGCCCAAATGATAAAGGAGTTGTCTGATACAAGGACTTACTACAGACCCTCACCAGACGAGTCGGACCAACCTGCAGACGACAACCCAACTGCAGCCAAGTCAGACTCGGAGTCAGACAACACGCCGATTGCTGTTCAGTTCAAAAGAAGGGGATCAGACCCTGGTGAGCCATCCTTCATGCATTCTTCACCGGAACCTTCACCGAAAAGGCCCAGCGATCAGTCAGCCTTAAGGAGCAATGAACATTTTTCCAGTCCTGCAGCCAGGTCGCCTATCCACCTGGAGGACCAGCCTGCTCCGGGCATCCTGGAGACTCAGATCGTTCCTCTCCTCACTCCAGCATTCATTTCAGAAGAGGAAGAAGCAGGTTTAATTATCTCCATCCCTGAAGCAAACTACACCTTTCACCTGCTGGACAACAATCTTTTCAACTTGTCCCTAGAGCAATTACAGTTAGTTAAACCACAAGCTCTAAAACACTCGTTTGTTCATATTTTTGAAGAGTGGAAATTTTTTAAATCACTGTCGTTTGCTAAACTTCAAACCTATGTTGAAACCAGCGGTTGGGAATATCCCCAATCCACAGAGGATGTGCTGATATACTTTTGCAAAGTATCAGACACAGTTTTGATTCTTCAGGAGAATTGGTTCATGTCCAATTTCAAAACCAACATGGACCAATTCATCCACTCTATAATGTACAGTATTTTTGATGGAATCTTTTGGGAAAGAAGATGAGGAAGGAGAACAAAAGGAAATAAGGATTGAATAAGTGAATGGAGAAGAAGTAGAAGAGGAAGTTATTGTCATAGATGATGAAGAAGAGAGGCAGGAGGAAAGGGAAGGAGGAGAAAATATTTTAGTTGAAAAGGAAACATAAGAAGAAGTTGAAAAAACAGAGGAATTAGTAGATGAAGAAGAAGAAGAAGAAGGGGAAGAGGTCGATCAGGAGGATGATGAAGAAGAAAAGAATGATGAGAATGGTGGAAAAGATGATAAGGATGATGATGATGATGAGAATGATGGAAAAATGATAAGGATGATGATGATGATGATGATGATGATGATGATGATAAGGATGTAGGAGGAGAACAAGTGGCTGAGAAAGAGAATGTTGATGAAGAAGAAAAGGAGGAAGAACAAGAGAAGGAGTTAGAAAAAGAAGAAGAAGAGAAAGAGAAGGAGCCGGAGAAAGAGCCAGAATTAGAGGCTGCAGACAAGGCTGGGGCGCCTGCCCGGTATACCAGCCTAGACGCAGAGTTGGCTGAGGACTCCAGATCGGGGACACCTGAACAGACCCCATCTGGAGTGCCAGCTGCAGATAGGAGCCTGCAGTCAAGTGGATCGTTCGCAGAAGGCTCAGGCGAGCACTCTCCACCATCGCAGATCTCACCTGCGATGACCGAGCTCATAAGACAAATAGTTAAGGATACTATTGGAGAGTTGCTTACATCTCAGGTCACCCCTGATCTCCAATACATCAATGCAAAGATCGATACCTTGCTGCAGCGGGAAGTCCCTCAACCTCCTCCTCCTACAAACAACAGAACGCCATTTGACATGTCTGACTGGATGCATCGAATGGAGCAGTAGTTGACCACTTTGGTTGATGCTGGCAAAAAGGGGGAAGAAAGGATTCAGGGGGAAGGCAGCATTCAAGGAGAAATAAGGGAAGAGATGAGAACTCAGAAGAGGCAGGATGTCCAGTTGATCACTGCTGGGACATCTTCAGCTAAACGGAAGGGAGAAGCTACAGAATCAGAACAGGCTGATGATCAGCCTGCAGGTAAAAGAAGGAGGATCAGAGGAGGATTCGAGCCTACTCTAGAATGGGAAGGCAAAGAGTTGTGGTACGTCAAAGAATTTATACCTATCGAAGCTTTACCTATGTGGGGATCGGGTAATTGGGTCGGGTCAACCAGGTCGGGTGTTAGGAATACTTGTTAGATTTTGATGATGTCATTAATATAAATTCAAATACTTATTACTTGGCAAAAATGTAAGGAAGAACCAAATGAGTATCTTCCATAGGCCAAAATTATGTTAAGTTTAAAACTTGACAAAATGTAAAGAAGAGTATATTCTATAGGCCAAAATAAGTTAGGCTCAAAAATCGGCTAAGTACAAAAGTACAGCTGAGTTCATCAGAGAAGTTCTGGTCAACAAAAATCATCAGAGATGTTTGACCAGACTGCAGTCAAGGCATCTGATCAGGCGAGACCCGAACAGTCACCATCAGAGAAGTCCAGACTGCAGAGAAAATGACTTTACATCAGCCTACTTGAGATCAGCCAAGTACTCCAAGTCCACGTCAGCATGCGTTGAAAAGTCAAATATTACGGAAAGTCACATGCAACGTGAAGAGACAAATTGGAGAGATTTCCGCAAAGGATATGAATTAAATAATTCATCCAGGCCTACCTTGAAGACTTTAATCTTACTATATTCAAAAGATTCGGCGCCTCACATGTAAAGTATTCACAACGGTCGATCGATGGATTAAAATATGGGAATCCAACCTTGCAATGTTCAGAAAGGAATAAACAAAGAAGTCTCTCTCCAACGGACTGATTTGTTACAGATTTGCAACGGCTATGAAGAAATGCTCAAGGATCAACACCTATATATATCCGAAGATTTGAAGTTGAGCAAAAAAACCGGTGCGAACATATTCTCAAGCAATCAAAGGATTCAAGCAATCTAAAAGCAAAATATAGCATCGTGAAAGGAGCGGTTCTCAAAAGCTCATACTTGAAGAAGCTCTTAGTTGGAGAAGACAAAAACTCGTGTCTTTAATCCTGAGTTCGGGGTACTTCACTGGTTGAAGTTCGAGACTGTAAAGGCATCCAAGGATCGCGGATCAAGGGTGCAAGGCAGTCAAGGGTGTTACAACGGCAAGGATTTCCACTGGTTGGAAGTTGTTGTAATTTGGTTGAATCACTGTAATATTTATCACTGGTTGAAAATTATAGTGAATTCATCTCCAACTGGTTTGGAGAAAAGTGGATTAGTATAGGATTACCCCACCTCTGAGACCACTATAATTGCCTGAGTATTTTACTGTTTTATAGCATCATACTTCAACTGCTGCATTCATTATTAAGTGTATCATTAGTTGTTTTGTATTCGTCATCAGCTGACTTCCGCACGTATTGAGATCAAACGACTCTAAGTCATTTGCATATCTATCAGCTGAAGAAACTTACTCTTTGTGGAAAAGAGTTTAAGAGTTTCAATAAGTCTATTCACCCCCTCCCCCCAGACTTATTCCTGGACGACTTGTGACCTACATCGGGTAGTTTTGAACACCCCTAGTTCTAATATCCAAGAATAAGATTAGCATTATATAACGTGAGAATCAATTTTTTAATATCAAATCATAAAATTGACAAGTTTTATATCTCTATTTATAAAACTATAAATTTTTGGTACCATTTTGCTTAAAAAGACTAAAATGTCCTCCCAAAATTGTAATGTTGACTTTCTCTTTTCTTTTTGTAATTTAAATTATTTTTCTTTACTTTTTTCTTTTTTATTTTTCTCATCTCCTCAAAGTCGATCGATATTAATGTCCAACAACCAAAATTTAACTACAACATAAACATCAAAACAACACAACCATTTTTTACAAATGGTCTCTCAAAAATCTTATAAGAATCACAAGATTATTCGAAAAGAAAAATTGACGTTCAAATAGGACTTCATTTGTCATGCTTCTGGATTCATAAAGAAGGTATGCATCAATATTTTACCGCTGGAATTTTTTTTCCGACAAGTTCTTCCGGACACGATGGCTGCACACAATGGCAAGTCACTGTGTGCAATGGTCGTGCCCAACGGTCTTGACATCGTGTGCACAACTAACATGTCCACCATCGTTGAACACGATCGTCTACAATCCTGTACAATGATCGTGTTCATGGCCAGAAACTTGCACACGGTAGCATTCGACCGTGTGCATCGGTTGTGTCCATGGCAGACCGTTCTAGAATATTATTCGCTCAATTTTCTGAATAGTTATTCATCTTTTTGTAATCAGATGTCGTGGCAACATATTTTGATACATCACGGTAGTCATTGAGAGTGATCGACATATGTAGACAGGGACTCCTTTTTTATCTACATCGACACAGACAAAGTTAGTCATGCAAACCTCGTGGGGTTATCATAGAGGGTTTGGGTGGTCCAAATGAGTCCGATTACAAATTATGGTACTTCACACACATGACCAAGGGAAATAAAGTAAAAGTCCTACTACGGGGCGATACCGAGATACTTCGATTACTAGTAGAATACAAAGAGGATCCTGAGGTCTATGTTGAGAACGACAGCCCCTCCAATCCCGAGGTTAATATGGGATGTAGCAGCTCGAGAGTAGAGCCAGAAACATAAATTTTGACATGCCTTCCAAAGATTCTCAATTAGGAAGATGAGGAAGACGAGAAAGATGAGAAAGGTGAGGAGGTACATACATCCGAAGGCGAAGATTGTTATAAAGACTTGCTTGAGTCACTATATGTGGAGTTTCTTACTTGGTTCGCCAACCTGCCCAAATTAATACGATTATGAGTCGTCGAAATTTCTCATTTGACCATCAATCTGCGAGCGAGCATGAACATCAACGTTCAATGCGTAATTAAAAAAACAATCAATACTTCACTTCAATATTTTATGCGTTGATTTAAGCACTTCAAGGCTTCTTATCCACTCCCAGTGTATGATTCTCTACTTGAATGATTTATAAATGCTGATGGTTCCCTCTATTTACTTGTGGAATGTAGTATCATACTCCCTCTTTCCATTTGAGGGAGAGGTTTTCAATTTTCACAATTAATGAGGATTGCAAATTCAGAACCTGAATTGCCATTTTTACTCTTAACATATTACTAACCTATGTTGCACAGGTGCGGGTGGCGGGGGCGAGTGCGGGTGCGGGCAAATACGGGTGCGGGGATATGATTTTTTGAAAATGTTAGGGTGTAATACGGCAAGGATACGTCTGTTTATTTTATATTTGATTATATATAACACTTGTTAAATATAAAAAACAACAATTCAAATATCACCATAAAACCAATTCAAATACATAAAACAAGTCATACAAAAATTCAAAATGGCTTTGAGGAGCGGAGCTTTCTGATGTTGTTCGTGAATGCTGCTAAAGGTAAAAGTAATTACTTATTAAATAATTTACTTTTTGTATTTTAATTTATTTGATTTACTTTTTAAAAATTACAAAAAAAAGCAGTTAAAAAAAATCACCCACGCCCCCTCCACGTACCGGATATGCGTATCCTGTGCAAGGATACGCGAGTCCGATTTTTTTTTTTTTTGCACGGATTCACCACGTGGCGAATCTCAGACGAATCCCATGCGAATCGCACCCGCACCCATACAGTATTCGATACTGTATACTGGTCAATTTTGAAGAATCCATGCATCATAGTTACTAACTCTTTCCCACTTTTTTTTCTTCACTTTAAATGAGAAGGTTTTACTATTTTTCCAATTCCCAAAACAAAATTCCCTTTAGATACTATTCACTTCTATACCCAAATTACACACATAATTTTTTACCTCATAATAAACACCACAATACTACTATTTTCATAGAACTCACACTCTATGTGACCCAGACCCCTTGCCTGCATTGGTTGTTCTTAAAAAGCAAAAGCTACATGAAGAAATATGCCTCTAACTCACACATTATCTCAGTCATAGCTGCAATGAAATAAATGTGTCTCAATAGAGTCTGAACAAGCTAATCTGGAAAAAATTCTTCCAATAGCAAGGGGAGGATCATCGGAGGCGAATCTGAGTCTCCGAGGTGCTTGAATGAGTTTCACCATCAGACGTCTTTTTCTTCCCATAAATACCAGTTGGGGGCCTGGAGCAGAAAAATTACAACAAATAAAAACATAACTCGGAAAAAAAGTCGAGATTCGTAATATGTTCTCACAACATTGAACACGTCCTCATTCTGCGATTCTCGATTGTAAAATGTTGTGCAAGTCAGAAAGGAATTGTTCTGACCAGAGAACTACATTTAGTTTAATGCACACAATAATATGGTTAGACTGCAAAAACTTCCCTTGAGCTTTAGCCTAAAAAAAAAACACGGACTCTCGTAAAATTACGAAAACACCCTTAACCTCGAGGTTTTGTATTCATTTGACAAGTACAAATTTTTACAATAAAAAAAATTGAGTGCTAAATAAGATTCCTGATGCTGAATTGTTACGGAATAAAATAATTAAGTATAATTACAAAAACTACCCCCGAGATTTAGCCTAATTACAAATAGCCCCTGATATTCGTATTATTCTTAGAAATGCACACTCGAGAGAGGTCAGGGGCTTATATACAAACCTCAAAAAATTATTTGCAGTTTTAAAAGATAAAGTGGTTTTCTTTTCGTTAAGGGCAAAAAAGCGAAAGAACGTACGCCAAGTGCAGGATGGTGTCTGAGTTGTCATCTGCAAGCCCACCACTACATGCAATCCCACAACTTCTGGAACCTTCCTTGACGGCAGGGTTGCTCGTTTGCTCTGTTGAACGGTACTCGATACAAAGTGGAACTGGAGAACTGGTTGCGGGGAAAAAGGTGTGAAGCTCCTCAACCTACATTTCATGATAAAACAAATATATGATATTCCAGTACTAATTAATGGCAAAGAGACAATAATAGCCTTAGTTCCAAAATGTTTTGGGGTCGGCTAACATGAATCAATATTTGAAAACATCGTATGAAAAGGTAAAAGTGAAGGCGAAAAGTTTAGTAAATAAAAAAAAAAGTAATAATAATTATGAAAAAATAAATAAATAAATAATAAAGAGTAAAGAAAGAGTAATAGCCATTATGCAAAAAAAAAAAAAACCTCAAATATAATCAACCACCCGAATTTTCTCCCTCCACGTCGCCCTATCCAACGCCATAACTTCTCCAATCCCAAAAAACCTCATATCATTCTCAGTCACTCTTATTCATGTTTGTTTAGGTCTTCCTTTACCCCTTAGCGGCCTTTGCGCTCTCCGTTCTTCAAACCTTCACACCGGTACATCAATCGGCCTCCGTCTCACATGCCGGAACCATCTTAAACGATTCTCCAACAGCTTATCCTTTATAGGGGCCACTAGTACTTTTTTCCTAATCACATCATTTCTAAGTCGATCCTTTCTCGTATGGCCACACATCCATCTTAGCATACGCATTTCCGCCACATTCATCTTATGCACATGACTATGCTTTACAGCCCAACATTCGGTGTGCGGGCCTAATTGCTGCTCGGTAAAATTTTCCCTTTAATCTGTAAGGTACGCCTTGATCACATAGTAACCCCGTTGCGCTCTTCCATTTCAACCATCCCGCCTTAATCCTATGGGTCACGTCACCGTCTAATTCTCCATCCTTTTGAAGAATAGACCCAAAATAACAAAAAAACTTCGATCCTCGTATAACATTCCCATCAAAATTGATTGTACCCACCTCGCTACTTCCATTTTCACTAAAGTTACACTCCAAATATTCAGTCTTACTTTTGCTCAGCCTAAAACCACGAGTTTCTAGCGTATTTCTCCAGAGTTCCAATTTTCTTTCAACTCCGTCCTTCGTTACATCAACCAATACTATATCATCTGCAAACATCATGCACCAAGGAATATCATCTTGAATTAGCCTTGTCAATTTGTCCATGACTATGGCAAAAAGGAAAGGACTAAGAGCCGAGCCTTGATGCACCCCAATCATATTAGGGAATTCCTCGGTCCTTCCCACTGTAGTACGTACACTCTAATGATGTCAATATACTTCTTAGACACTCCCTTTTTGGCTAATGCCCATCAAAGTACCTCCCTTGGTACCTTATCATAAGCCTTCTCTAAATCAATAAAAACCATATGCAAGTCTTTCTTCTTATCACGATAGTGTTCCATCAACTGCCTCATCAGAAATATTGCTTCCACAGTCGATCTCCCGGGAATAAATCCAAATTGGTTTTCCAATATCTCAACACACTTTCTAAGACGTTGCTCAATTACTCGTTCCCATAATTTCATGGTATGACTCATCAACTTAATCCCCCGATAGTTAGAGCAATCTTGGACATCGCCTTTGTTCTTATGTAGAGGGACTACAGTGCTTTTCCTCCATGCCAGTGGCATCTTGTTGTATTTCCAAATCTTGTTGAAAAGTATAGTCAACCATTCGATTCCTCTCTCTCCCAAACACCTCCATCCTTCAATAGGTATACCATCTGACCCTTCTGCTTTTTTCGAACACATTTTCTTTAATGTCATCCGTACTTCATCATTTTGAATTCATCGCATAAAATCCCGATTAATCAAGTTTGAAGCAATACTTACATCCCCAATATCTTCCTCACGTTGACCATTAAATAAGTTATCAAAGTATACCCTCCATCTTTCTCTTATCTCCTGATCTACGACTAAACCTTATGATCAACATCCTTCACACATTTAACTCTCCCAATATCTCGTGTCCTCCTATCTTTGATACGAGCAATTTTATAAATATCTCTTTCCCCTTCCTTAGTGTCTAATTTCGTATACAATTCTTGATTAATCTTAGCCCTAGCATCACAAACGGCTTTCTTGGCTTCTATTTTAGCCTCCTTATATTTCTCGAAGTTCTTCTCACTCGGGCATTTTCCTAATGCCTTGTAGCATTCACGTTTAGTTTTTATCACCTGTTTTACCTCATCATTCCACCACGATGTGTACTTACCTGATGGCTTGTATCATTTAGATTCCCCTAAAACTTCTTTTGTCGCTTCCTTAATGTTATGTTCCAACATAGCCAAGTTGAATCTATATCCATCTCCGTGCACTCGAAATCATTACATCTAGTGACAACCTTATCCACAAAAGTTTGCCGACTCTCCCCTTGAAGCTTCGACCATCTAACTCGAGGGTCGACTTGCGGGCTTCTCTTTTTATAATACCTCTTACCTTGAAAATCAAGCACGACAAGTCTATGTTGAGTCGTTGTACTCTCTCCAGGTATCACCTTGCAATCTGTGTACCTATTTTTACACACGTTTCTCACTAAGAAAGGATATATTATTAATGGCACAAACAAAATGAAAACTTGTGTTGCCTGTCTACGTAAGGTGTCATTTTCGAACATGGCTCGTTGTTCCTGCAAGAATGGAAAGGAAAAACACATAATTTTACCACGCGAAGTTAAATTTAAAAACTATAAAAACCAATCCTAAATTTTGTAACCGTCTTATATTTTGCACCTTTTCTATCAAATGTTTTTGACAAATATATCCTCGACTTTTCTAAATGTTACAAATAACCCAACTCTTCGACTTGCATTTTACAATTATATTTCTAACTGTTGCAAATACCGAAGAAAAGTTGGGGGTATAATAAAATCCTTGTGATATTAACAAATTATGTCTTGAATACGGTTGAGAAAAACAAAAGAATGAAACCTCAAGAGTGATTTTTTGAAATTTTCAAAGTATTGTAGTTACTCGAAACACCAGGGTAGTTTTTGTATTTATTCTTAAAACTGATACAAAAATTTTTACCTGCTTTCTACTTTGTTCTAGTTGCTGCATCAACACCTTCTCCTACAAATTGTAGAAAATTTCATTTTCTGGAACCAAGTAGTATATCTTTAAGAAACATAACCAAATGTAAAGAGAGAAGCCTTTCACCTTTTGTTCTTTTATGCACCACAGCCCTTCATTTAGTTGTCGTTCAAGTGCATGCAACTCCGGTAAGCCCATACCCATCAAGTTTTTACCCAACAAACGCCTGCCCACCCAGCAGGGCAGAATTGATAAGGTAGATATTTCAACAAGAATCTTTGACGAACAATTAAACGATTTAACTTAAAGAAGTCATACAGCTGCTTCAGTTTCAGCATTTCTATCTCCTCTTTGAGGTCATCCGTCTCATTAGGTTGCTCCTTCTGGTTAAGAAAACAAGCAAAAACAACTAAGAAACCAATATAAAACTCGTTTCTCTAAATTTTAACCTATGTTACTCGGACTCTTCATTTCACCTCAACCACCCCGACACATGTCCCATCCTCGACACTCCGACATAGATATGACACTTTCAACACTTCATTTTTAAGCCAAATCGAGGAATTTTTTCACAAAATTTCCCCGAGTCTGAGTGACATAGAATCTAACATCACGGTGGATATAAAAATCTTTATTTAGTTCATCGTGATAATCATATAATAACCTTCAATGTAGCTCTATTTCTACAGAAAACGAGAAGAAGTCCAAATACCTCCTGCTCGGGCTTGCATTCTTCTACAGGAACCTGTTTCCCATCCAAACATTTCTTGTATCTCGAAAGTATTCTCTTCATGCTGCAATGAAATGCATACGGTAATCTTTTTTTTAAATGCAAATACGCCAGGTATATGATCAAGCACAGATATGTCTTTGTATGCTAACCAACTTGGCATCTTTTAAAAAAAATTCTCACTTCTACTGAAGCTAACCCTATATAACTCCACCTCATCCGAGAAAACATGCAGAATGAAAACTGATGACAAGCAGACTTTCTAAGATCTATATTTACGTAAATTCATAAATGTTAACTTCCCCTCCCCCCCACCCCCTAACAGCTCAAACTTTTAGGTGTTCTATCATGCCTTTGGCTAACGCCGAGGTCCTGGGGTAACCCAATCCTGCTGAAGTAAGGTACACTCGTATTATAATTATGCACTTTATGGGTCTGAAATTATTCGATTGCCCTATGTAATCTTCCAAAAGAATACGATAATATAATACATATTTTCAAACTTTGTTAAGCAAAAAGTCGAATATATTGTAATTGAATGTAGCTCAAGTATTTCCAAAAATAAATGTAGCTCTAGCACATTCCAACTATTTAGCATAACAGTGACAAAATATTCATACTATAAGGAGATTTAACCTTAAACTTTAATATCAGTAAAACAAGAAAACAAATTACATTTAAATTACAAAAAAAAAAAAAAAAAAAAAACCAGCTTATTATTTTTAGCCATTTTTTATTGCAAAACTAAGAGGAAATGTTTACTTTTAGCCATTTTGCTTGCAAAAATCTAAATTGGGACGGTAACAAAAAATGTTTTCTATCTTTTTAGCATAGCTGTTAAAGCGCAAGGCGCGCAGATAAAAAGGCAGCTTGCCTTTTATAAGCCCAAAGGTGGGCAACCTGCGCCACGCCCTGGACGTTCAACGGTGCAACTTTTTGCTGTGCCTCTCTATTAGAACTCATTTTTGTTTTTTTATTTGTTTTTCAGAATATTTCGGGGAGTTGGCTCTTACATGGAAACGAAGACTTTCGAAAAGTTATTTTTGTTGTTCTTGTCATTACGATTTTATAAATTTTAAAATTTAATTCATTTATTTTTTTCTTGTTTGCGCCTCACCTATTTCTAGCGCGCGCCGCCTTGTGCCTCATGCGATAGAGCCCGTATCGCCTTGGTATGCCTTTCACCTTTAACAACTGTGTATTTTATGGCGTAAAAAGACTAAAATGACCTTGCTCTAAGCTTGTTAGAGAATAGCAGAAATGGCAGACGAGCCAAATATCAATACCGTGCAAATAGACACTGAAAAGCTAATGAAAAAAAAGTACAAAGATCAATGTAAATACCAGAGAACCAAATAAACAATACAAATCGAGCCAAATGTGTAGTGAAGATCGTGTCAAACAAAAAATTACACAAATAGCATAAAAAATTACAAGCCATATAAGTTGTACAAACCAAGCCAACCCTAAAGTGAAGATCGTGCCAAATAGAAGTACACTGCTCGAGCCAAATCATTTGTACTAATCGATCCAAATGATTGATTCGTACTAATCGAGCCAGAGCCAAATCAATTTCACTACTTGAGCCAAATCACACTTCTCGAGCCAAATGCATCGTTAATAATCTCCTACATTCGCATTACCAGGAAAAGAAATCAAAAAATTTAGCCCTTTGCCTTCGCGTATGAAGGCGTCAAAGCCACAATAACATTTTTCAAAATTTTATTTTTTCAAGGAAAACTGGCTTTGAATATTTTCTGATCTTTTTCTTCTTGCTTCTCTCACAAGTTTTTCTTGTAATCCATTCATATGAATCATATCTCGCTCATCAGATCTTCAACTTTGTTCTGTTCTAATTAGGCCTGTGAGTGAACTCAAATATTCGATTCGGTTCGGCAGATTCGGCTCGAAAAAGCTCGATTTGGGCTCGATTCGTCCCATCAAATATAGGGCCGAACCCTGATTTTGAATTCAACCCAATCGGATCAAATATTCGGCTCGGTCCGATATTCTTATAACCCCAGCCCATTCTTGCGTTTTTACAAGACCGAACTATTTGCGCACCCAACTCTGATATTCATTTTTTATGATACCGGATCAAACTATTTACGAACATTTGATTCGAACTACCTAATTGAATTAAATAATGAACCCAAAAAAAGGGTTTCGAACCCGAATCGAACCTTTGTTTTTGATATTCGAATGAATCGAGACTAATCGAATATTTGTTTTAGAAAAAAAAATCGAGCCGAGCCGAGCCCAGTTAAAGTTCGGTAGGGTTCGGCTCGGTAACAGCCCTAGTTCTAATAGTCGAATCATCGTGTGTGTGTGTGTATATATATATATATATATATATATATATATATCGCGTGGGTTTAGGTGAGAATGCAATTTAAGTTAAAAAATAAGAATGAATTTCATCCATAGATCTTGATAAATGGATGGCCTAGATTTATTCTCACAAAAATTTGATGCATAAAATGCAATGTTTTAATGCATCAATTTGATGCATATAATGCATATTTTAATGCATTGCAATTTTGATGCACGAAATGCATATATTTCATGGTACAAAACTCATGCATATGAATCATTCTCATTTGATCATATATATATAGTCATTCCACTCTTAATCGGTTAACTCAATATTGTATATTTTTGGAGTTGACTCGAAATTGTGTTACTCAAAAATACAAAATATATTCGAGTAAATGTTAAATCCGACAATTTGAATATCAAAAGAGTTGCTAAATTTAGAATAAAAAAGAATAATACTATATATAAAAGGGGCGAGACAAGCTATTCCCGGTATATTTAATGAATGCAACTCGTTGTCATCGAAACCATGACTTTTTTCAAATTCCAAATCCTAAAGGTTCCTACCTACCTACTACTAACAGATTTACTTGAAATAGAAAGGTAGAAAAACACACAACACTCGGTGGAATCTCTGCAACAATATCGCAACCACCAAAAATTCAGGGCAGACTAGAGATTTTAGATTTGTATGCATATTGAAACAGATAATGAGACATACAGTTGAATTTTATATTTAAATATTTAAAAAAAAAAAAGAGAAACCTGGAACTAGAGAATTCAAATAGCTTTCCGGTGTTTGAGAAAATGATAACGGCGATATCAGCGTCGCATAAAATCGCCAGTTCTTTTGCCTTCTTGAACAATCCCATGCGCCTCTTGGAGAAAGTAACTTGTCTGCTATTCGCATTTTCGATCTTCTTTATTTCAATTTTGCCACGGCCCATGTGTATCTCTCCCAAAAGCCCACTAATCAAAACCCTAAACAACCAATTCTCTTGGATCCCTCCGACACCGCCTCTCTAATTTTAAGTCTTGTTTGTGTGCTTTTCTTTTTGATTTCCTTTTCTTCTATAACTAAATTAAATGGGGGGAAACTAAAATAGACAAAATTGCCAAATTAAGAAGAGATACACAGGAGAATACAGAAAGGCGTTGGAGAGAGAGAGAGTTAGTTGGGGGTGGGTATTTATAAGCCCACAAATGGCACTGAAACGGCAAGCTTTTGTTTGCATGGTCTCTCTCTTCTGTACATATATTGCATGACTCTGTTTCTCCCTTTGCTTGCCACATTAAGCTCGGGCTTTGTTTCTATTGGGTTGTTCACTTTCCTACTATTTAGTACTCCATCCTACCGTTGCACTTGACCACAATACAAGGGCGGTTTACTTTTTACTTAATCAATTTAATGCTTAATCAGTTTAATCGATCAATTATATTTTATTATTTATTTTTTACTTAATAATCTTAATAATGTCTTTTTCATTAAGCAACTTTTGGGGTGTCCTTACCATTAAGACAGAAATACTTCCCCAATATACCAAAATTACCCTCTTTAATAATAAAAGAATTGAGTATATATAGTATAAATTATCATATAATCTTAATTATAATTGAGTATATATAATATAAATTTAAAATATATATTAATATTATACATTTAAAATTCATAAAATATAAGCTATTTATTGATAAAAAAATTAATATAACTATATATTAAAATATAACTTAATATATTTATAAAAATATTGTCTGATTATTTAAATATACCTGAAAATTATAATATGATTTATGAATATAAATATATTATAATATAAATTAAAATATATATTATTTTATATTATATAAATTGATTTTTTTTATATTGACTATTAAAAAAATTAATATAACTATATATAATAAAATATAACTTAATATATTTATAAAAATATTGTCTGATTATTTAAATATACCTGAAAATTTAATATGATTTATGAATATAAATATATTATAATATAAATTAAAATATATATTATTTTAGATTATATAAATTGATTTTTCTTTATATTGATTATTAAAAAATTAATATAACTATATATAATAAAATATAACTTAATATATTTATAAAAATATTGTCTGATTATTTACATATACCTAAAAATTATAATATAATTTATAAATATCTATTATAATATAAATTAAAATATATATATTATCTTATATTATAATAATTGATTTTTTTATATTGACTATTAAAAAAAATAATATAACTATATATTAAAATATAACTTAATATATTTATAAAACTATTGTCTAATTATTTAAATATATCTGAAAATTATAATATAATTTATGAATATATATTATAATATAAATTAAAATATATATTATGTTATATTATTTAAATTGATTGTTTATATTGACTATTAAAAAATTAATATAACTATATATATATATTAAAATATAACTTAATGTATTTATAAAAATATTGTCTGATTATTTAAATATATCTGAAAATTATAATATGATTTATGAATATATATATATATATATATTGTAATATAAATTAAAATATATATTATGTTATATTATTTAAATTGATTTTTTTATATTGACTATTAAAAAATTAATATAACTATATATATTTAAATATAACTTAATATATTTATAAAATATTGTCTGATTATTTAAATATACCTGAAAATTATAATATGATTTATGAATATATATTATAATATAAATTAAAATAAATATTATGTCATATAATTTAAATTGATTATATAAACTAAAATGCTCAATCCGTCCTTTATCAAAAAGGACTTAATTCATATTGGGGGGTAAAATGGTCATTTCTGTCATTCAGATAGGTCATTCAGAAAAGAAAAAAACAACAGGATATTTTTTCAAATCAAACAGATTAATCCACTCAGACAGCTTAATCCATTCAGGTATTAATGGAAAAAAAGTAAACAGCCCCTAAGGAGTGGTCGATTAAGCCAAAAAAGTGTCATGGGCCATAGAATTTTATGTTAATTTTGGGTATGGGCTAAGTGTATTCGGAGAAATTGAAATGACAAAAGGGATAAGGGAATGGGACGGAGGGATTATTATTGATTTTGAGCAATATTTTTCTACTAAGAGACTGTTTAGTCGGGAAAATTTGGAGGGAGGAAGAGGAGTGGAGAGGAATTTCAATTAAAACTCCTTGTTTGGTTCATAAAAATAGAGGGAGATGAGGGAAAATTTTAATTCATTTCCTCTCACTTCCTATTTTACTTCCCCTCTGATATTGGAGGGATTTGAAGGGGAAGAAAAATTTAGTTATATAATTACTTAAATGCTCTTATTTAACTTTTTAGATAAAATATAAAAGTAAATATATTAAGGGTATAATGGTTAATTTGGTTTATTTTCCCTCCTACACAATTCTTCTTTCCTACACAATCCTTCCAAACAAGATAAATATATTTTACATCTTCTCCCCTCTCTTTTCCTTCCTTCCATAAAAATTCCACCCCTCTTATAGACCTGACAATTCGTTCGTGTCGTGTATTTTCGTGTCGTGTACTTTCGTATTTCGTGTATCAAAAGTCCAAACTGATACACGATACTAAATGAATTCGTGTCATTTCGTGTCGTGTACCGCGCAAATTCGTGTCGTTTCGTGTCGTGTTCTCGTGTCAGGCACATAATATAAAATAAATATTAAAATATTATAAAAAATATTAATTTTAATATTATAATATTATTTTTATAGGTTTTAGTATACGAAATGAAACGAATGGCAACGAAAACACGAATGTTTACACGAAATTTGTGAAAATTCACATTATATTTTCAAATTTTAAAGTTTAGTATAAACAGAATTCATAAAATATATATTTTTATTAAATCAAATATAAAATATTATATTTATTTATTTATTTATTTATTCCGTGTACCTCGTGTCGTGTCGTGTACCCAAAGGGTAAACACAAAACTGATACTAAATCTCGGTCGTGTACTTTCGTGTTCGTGTATTTTCGTGTCGTGTACTCAAAAGGCAAACCCAAACACTAAATTTTCGTATCATTTTTGTATCGTGCTTTCGTGTTGTGTGGTAAATTATCGGTCTACTCTCTTACCCTCATTGAACCAAATACACAAGAATTGGTTGTACAGTTTGGTCACGGAGGGATAGCCAAGAAAATCACCGTAATCTGCCAAGATTTGGTAAAGCTATTTGAAGAATCCTTATTTTACTACAACTCCTAAACAATATATATATATATATAATGAAGGAAAGTAGGGGCTTTTATGTATTTTTAACCTTCTTTTTTTGGTGGTGATAATTTATGTTTCTTGTTAGATTTACGCTAATTTCTTTAACTTTCATTTTCATATTTATCTGTTGATTTATGAGTTGTTTACAGTACTTTAATTAGTCATTCGACTTTAGTGAACAACTACAGCAGATAAGGAAATTTTATCGAGGCCCTTCCAATCCCAGCGTCTGAAAGGGTAATTAAATCCCAGCACCTACGTGGCGCTTGATATGGTTGCCATATAGGTCAAGTGAAGCTTGTTGGGATTAGGTATTTTTTAAGAGAAACAAAAATAAAAGGAGCTGAATTGTAATAAAAAAATTTGTTATCTCTATTTTTGAACTTTGATTTTTTTTATAAAAACAGAAACTTATTTTTTAAAAAAAAATATATTTAAAAACCTGAAAAAAAAATAGAAACGAAAAATTGGTAATAATAAAAAAACTATTTTTATTGTTTGCATAAATAAAATAAATGATTTGTAATTTTTATTCTTCTTAAAAAAATCTGAAATTTTTTCCGTGAAAAAAAAATATTTGGATATGTTTGTTTTTTAGCTCAATATTATTAGTGTAAAAATATAATAAAATTAAAAAATATAAAAAAAGAATAAAATCAGAATTTTTTTTAATTTTAAAACAATTTATATCTTGTATTTAAATGATTCTACCCTACTGCTAGTAGGTGTAAAATAATTGTACCCCTATTTGACTCCTACTGCAAATTAATTAACTAATTACAAGATATAAATGTTTTAAAATTTAAAAAAAAAACTGATTTTTTTTCATTTTTTTTAATTCTATTATATTTTTACACTAATAATATTGAGCTATATATATATATATATATATATATATATCCAAATATTTTTTTTTCACGGAAAAAAATTTCAGATTTTTTTTAAGAAGAATAAAAATGATTCTAGCCCTACTGCTAGTAGGTGTAAAATAATTGTACCCCTATTTTACTCCTACTGCAAATTAATTTTTTGATATCCGACTTAAAATATTTATCATCTTATTGAAGAATATTTGATGAAATTTATAATTTGATCACTTAAATTTTCCATCTAAACTAAAATAACTTCATGTCAATCCATGCCAATGTAATCCTAGTGGCATCCACTTGTGCGCCACACCAGCGCCACGCAGACGCTGGTATATTAATCCCCTTCCCGATGCCGGGACCGGAAGGGCCCCGGAAATTTCACCGCAATTCTCTTTTAGTAGACACTAACAATTTAAGTTATATATCTTCATCTAAAATTTTGAAGTTAAGCAAATTCAACTTTTAAAACTAACTCATAAAAACAAAAGTATACATTATGAAAATAGTTGCAGATGATTTGATTTATACTGCATTAATAAAATTATAAAATTTTAGATATTCCAAATTACAATTATAATAATATTATAATCATAAAGTTAAACATTATATTCAAAAAAATAAAACTACTTATTATACTTTAACAATAAATAAATAAAATTTTAATATACTACGTAGTATACTTAACTTCAGAATACTAATGATTGATCAATATATACCTAACTGAAATGAGTAAAATTGATTTAATTTTATTGTAAGAAGTATTAAAAAATAATATTAAATATTGCATGCATATATATATATATATATATATATATATATATATAAAATAGCGTTACGTATTTGAACCACTAGATTAATTATCTCTTACGTGGCATTCTCTTAATTTTGGATACCTATTTATTTAAAATCTTGAATCACACATCAATTTAAAAAGTTACTTAACCGATTGACAACCCAAATAAATAAAATTCAGTATTTTGAATCTCACGTCAATTTAAAATAGAACTCCGCCGATATAGGACCTAAATAAATACTTAGAATTCAATGTGTATTTTTTGATCACATAGTTATTTTACACACAAACTTAAGAATATTATTTTTATTGTGTTTAATTTGGCCAGTTATTAAGTTGCATAAATAAATAACTTATTTTTAGTGAAATTTTAATTGGGTCAATAATTAAACGTACATTAAATCTATTTTTCTAACATTTGAATCTCGCATCTATTTTATTTAGTAGTTTTATAATAATTGAGAATATATATAATAGTGTTGCGGATTTGAATAACCACACTACTCTATCTTCTATGTGGCATTCTCTTAATTTTGTATTCTTATTTATCTAAAATCTCCTACATCGATCTAAAATAAAACTTAACCGATAGACAATCTAAATAAATAGAATTCAGTGTCTTGAATCCTGCATCGATTTGAAATAAACTTCAATGCGTCACTACCAAAAATCAGACTTTAGCCGACGACTTAAAGTGGTCGGCTAAACCCCAAAGTCGTCGGCTAATCATGCCAGCCGTCGGCTAAAAAACCGTCGGCCGATATTCGTCGGTCAAGGTTTAGCCGACGACTTTTGTGGTAGTCGTCGGCTAAAGTTCAAAGTTTGGTCGACCACTACAGAAAGGTCGTCGGCTAAACATGTTGGGAAAAAAAAAATTTAGTCGACGACCGTCTTATATGTCGTCGGCTAAAACCATTTTTTAAAAAAAAAATTAAATTATTTTAGCCGACGACCATCTTATAGGTCGTCGGCTAAAACCCTTTTTAATAAAAAATAAATTACTTTAGCCGACAACCGTCTTATATGTCGTCGGCTAAAACCCTTTTTTTTAAAAAAAAAAAATTACTTTAGCCGACGACCGTCTTATATGTCGTCGGCTAAAACCATTTTTTTTAAAAAAAAATTAATTCAAATTTTGGGATCCCAAAACCTGTATTTTTTGCACCTGCAATTTTTATACACCAGCTCTCATTATCAACAACAATCAACGCGCAACACATTCAACTAATACCATTAATAATATGCCCAACATTATATGCATCACAACGCACAACACATTCAAGAACATTAATTTCATCAACATACTAGTAGCGTCAATAAAATCACTTACACAATTGTAACACAAATATAAATATACAAGAGTACTATAACAACACAACTACAATCCACTGCCAAAATCATCTAGATGTCGAAATGTAGTAGTAGAAGGATTACCACCATCCCCTAGATCCTCGTCACGAGGTTGTGAAGATGGGGTCTGTCCGAAGAGAGAAGGTGGTGGAGCAGGTGCCTGCAGTCAAGCCTAAGTAATGGTCTGAGTCAGCGTCATCATATAGTCCATCATGGCCTGCTGCTGTCTCTGGAAACTCTCTAACCGCGACTCAGTCCTCTGCTCGCTCTCATGTAACCGCGTCTGAGTCCTCCTTTCATTCTCGCCGAGCTCCTCTCCGCCCGAATCGCTCCTCGAGATAGGCAGTGCATCCGTCCGCGAGGGCGCTGAAGCCGGGGTATCTTTCAATACATGGTGACCCTCGGCTCCCATCATCTTAGTGCGGTACCGACTACCTCTAGGAGGGTAGACGGTACCCCACACCCTAGCGCGAACATAAGGATCGGCTGATCAATGGCCCAATGGCGTAATCGAGGTCGGTCTCCGCTAAGTCCGGATATCGCTCCCGAGCAATCTCGGAAGCATCCTCTCGAGACTCCTCCGCACACGCTCCTAAGTTAATATGAAAATAAATATTTGAATATCAATAAAAGTATGATACAAAGGCATTTATTTTATTACTAAAATAAAATAAAAAGACTTACATGCTCCTCGACGGTTCGAAATGCTTTACGAGTCACGTAGGCAAATGCGTCCAACGAATCAAGAAATGGCCTCGTGCGCAACTCGCTAACGACGGGAACCCAGATCGTGATGGTCACTGCATCAAAGACGATTGGTCGTATTGGTCAAGCTAGTCGCCTTCAAAAAATATTATATAGAATTGAGTTTATATTAAGAATTCAAAAAAAATAAAAACTGAAATATTATTATTTTTTATTAAATACTAGCATATTTTTTAATAAATAAAATACAATATTCAGATTTTTATTTTATTTATTGAAAATAATATTCTAGTTTTTATTTTTATTAAAACAATTTATTTCCACTTTTGAATAAAAAATTCCGATTTTTTAATATTAATAATATTCCAGAATTTTAAAAAAATACATGAAGTTCCGATTTTTTCTAATTTAAAAAAACCGGATCTTCAAGTATTTTTTATATTCTGAAACATTAATTTAAAAAAATGGAGTTTATATTTAGAATTCAAAAAAATAAAAACTGAAAGAGGAAGAATGAAATGATGGTATTTTAGTCATACCATTAACTCTGGGTCGCGAAAATGGGCGCGTAGCCACTTCCACTCGTACTCCCGGAATTTGAATTCTTCTGGGGTAGCCTCTCGGGTATCACCCCAGGCTGTCCAGAACATGTGCATCTCATTTTCCAAGATTTGTACCTACAACACACGTTGCACAACATATATCATTCGTAAGAAAAAAAATTACGCAAACAATGTAGATACAAAATAAATTAAAATAACTTACTTGGTAGACTGCACCTCGTCACACCAAGTACGTAGTAGAGAGTCGGGAATGACAAACCATACGTACGAACAACATAAATACGCAATAATTTAAAAATATCACATATTGCATTTTCAAGAACTACGTGTTGATTGAAAAACACTTATTAAATATTTATTAACTTACCGACTTAGCATTATTCAAAGCATCCTTCACGCACTGCGGCACGTCCCCCCAATCGGGCCACAAAACAGGGACTCTGTCCCGAATGACAAAGCCAACATTACGGCTATATGACGCCGCAGCGTCAGAAGACATCACCGGCCGGCCGTGTCTGTTTAGAGGAATCTCATAACGGCCATGCTTACTTAAGTACGAGTCGAGCGCCAGACCCTTTGCTGGGCCACGAGTCTTCTTCTTTTTCTTCTCCTCCTCGACTACATTTTTCCCCTTCTCCTTCTCCCTCTCTATCTCCTCGTACAGTTTCGTCTTCGAAACCCGACAACTCCGCCCAAACATGTTGTCTGGCCAAGACTCGTAGACGTACGCCTCGTCAGGGCTAATCAATCGAACGGGAACTCGGTCTCCCGTCTCATCGACCTATGGAATAGTCGGAACCATCGGAGGCATGAATAGAGTCGGCGGCGGACCGTGGGGCACCGCGGACGAGGAACTCCGTACATCTCCTGATGTGTGAGGGCTAGACGTGGGTCGGTGGATGGGAGGCATACGAGTCTCCGGCTCCGAGGGGGTCGGTCGTGGTGTCAACGCCGCGCTAGTGCAGCGGGCTCATCTGTCGCCCTATAAAAATCGTCAATGTTCATGCCGGTAGCTTCTAGTATCTGGCGGGCACGAACGCTGCTCTGAGATATGTATAGTGTACCGGGATCCGCCTTACTAGAGGCTGCGGAACTCCCCCCCGAATCGGGAGTGGTCGACTTTGTCGACTTCTTCCCCAACGCTTGCTTTATTCTATCCATAATCTAAACAAATAAATCAAATTCACAACTCAACACAACAGTAATTATCAATGCCATACCACGTTAATCTTTCGATTAACGCCGGCTATAAAATTCCTTCCTCCTCAAACAAATTCATCAAATATTTCTAAACAAATTCATCAAATAATCTAAACAAATTCATCAAATTCACAATTCAACACAACAATAATTATCAATGCCATACCACGTTAATCTTTCGATTAACGCCGGCTATACAATCCCTTCCCCCTCAAACAAATTCATCAAATATATCTAAGCAAATTCATCAAATAATCTAATGCCCTGTTTGGTAACTTGAAATTCATTTGAAATTCAAGAATTGATCAAATCTAGTGTTTGGCAATTTTAATAAAATTTAGAATTGGATTTGTAGAATTCCATATAATTTTTAAACAGGCCCAAGTATTAGAATTTGAAATACAATCCCAAAACTTGTCATTTCAAATGAAAAATAAACCCTTATGAAAAATATAGGCCCAAATGAAAATAAATGGCCACCACTTTTTTTTTTGCTTTTTCGTTTACTTTTTACTTTTCTTTTTGTTTCTTTTATATAATCATTTGTATTGTGTTTTATTTATCTTGATTTTTTAATTTTTTTACTGTTTTTATTTCTTGTTTTTTTATTTAATAGTCATGCACTTTATTTAAATTATTTATTTAACTATTAATATTAGTATTATATTTTTATATGTTTTCGTCCATTTTTCTTACGTTTTTGTCTGTTTTTCTTACATTTTTTGCATTTTCATACGTTTTTGTCTGTTTTTCTTATGTTTTTGCCCGTTTTTCTAACGTTTTTTTAATTTACATACGCTTTTGTACGTTTTTATATGTTTTCGTCCGTTTTTATACGTTTTTGCCTGTTTTCTTACGTTTTCATCCGTTTTCTTACGTTTTCATCCGTTTTCTTACGTTTTCGTCCGTTTTTCTTACGTTTTTTCCGTTTTCATATGTTTTTGTCCGTTTTTATAGTGTTTGCCCGTTTTCTTACGTTTTCATCTGTTTTTATACGTTTACGTCCGCTTTTCTTAAGTTTTTGTCCCTTTTTATCGGTTTTTTCAGTTTTTGTTCATTTTTTTTTACGTTTTTGTCCGTTTTTCTTACGTTTTTTTCCGTTTTCGCCTGTTTTCTTACGTTTTCATCTGTTTTTATATGTTTTCGCCTGTGTTTCTTACGTTTTTGTCCGTTTTTATCCGTTTTTGTCCATTTTCTTACGTTTTCACCCGTTTTCTTACTCTTTCATCTATTTTATATGTTTTCACCTGTGTTTCTTACGTTTTTGTCCATTTTTATCTCTTTTTGTCCATTTTCTTATGTTTTCATCCGATTTCTTACTCTTTCATCTGTTTTTATGGTTTCCGCTCGTTTTTCTTACGTTTTTGTCCGTTTTTATATGTTTTTATTTGTTTTTCTTACATTTTTCTTACGTTTTTGTCCGTTTCTCTTACGTTTTTTCTGTTTTCACACGTTTTCGCCTGTTTTTCTTACGTTTTCGCCCATTTTCTTATGTTTTCATCCGTTTTTATACGTTTTCGTCTATTTTTCTTACGTTTTTATACATACCAAAACGGGTAAAAACGGACAACGTATGAAAACATAAAAAACATAAGAAAAACAGACAAAAACGTAAGAAAACGGACAAAAACATAAGAAAAACAGGCGAAAACGGATGAAAATGGAAAAAACGTAAGATAAACGAACAAAAACGTAAGAAAAATGAATAAAAACAGATAAAAACGGACAAAAACGTAAGAAAAACGAGCGGAAACCATAAAAACATATGAAAGAGTAAGAAAACGGGTGAAAACGTAAGAAAATGGACAAAAACGGATAAAACGGACAAAAACGTAAGAAACACAGGCGAAAACATATAAAAACAGATGAAAGCGTAAGAAAACGGGCGAAAATGTATAAAAACGAAAAAAAACGTAAAAAAAACGGACAAAAACGTAAGAAAAATGAACAGAAACTAAAAAAAAAGATAAAAAGGGACAAAAACTTAAGAAAAGCGGACGTAAACGTATAAAAACAGATGCAAACATAAGAAAACGGGCAAATACTATAAAACGGACAAAAACGTAAGAAAAACGGACGAAAACGTAAGAAAACGTGCGAAAACGTATAAAAACGGACAAAAACGTATGTAAAGTGAAAAAACGTTAGAAAAACGGGCAAAAACGTAAGAAAAACAGACAAAACGTATGAAAATGGAAAAAATGTAAGAAAAATGGACAAAAACATATGTAAACGGAAAAAACGTAAGAAAAACGGGCAAAAACGTAAGAAAAAACAGACAAAAGCGTATAAAAACAGAAAAAAATATAAGAAAAACGGACAAAAACGTAAGAAAAACGGTCGAAAACGTATAAAAAAATAATACTAATAATAATAGTTAAATAAATAATTTAAAAAAAAATCAGGACTAAATATGTAAAACCTAGCGAAGCACAAAAAGCATTTGTGCAAGAAATTCATGAATTTCCAAACAAGATGCTAGAAATTGAAATTCAGAATTTGAAATTCAGAATTTGAAATTCTTGTGTTCCCAAACAGTGGATTTGGATTTCAAATCCTGGATTTGAAATTCTGGATTTGAAATGAAATCCATATTTCCAAACGGCACCTAAACAAATTCATCAAATTCACAATTCAACACAACAATAATTATCAATGTCATACCACGTTAATCTTTCGATTAACGCCGGCTATACAATCCCTTCCTCCTCAAACAAAT
Organism: Orobanche coerulescens; assembly: GCA_033398695.1. Classification (NCBI taxonomy): domain Eukaryota; kingdom Viridiplantae; phylum Streptophyta; class Magnoliopsida; order Lamiales; family Orobanchaceae; genus Orobanche; species Orobanche coerulescens. Next base: position 89,518,269 of record CM065811.1, on the reverse strand, counting down.
TCATCAAATTCACCACATAATCTAAACAAATTCATCAAACAAATACAATAAATTCAACAAACAAAATAAAAAAAAATAAGGACAAGGGTTACCGCGGCGGGGCTGGCGGGCGACGGGCGGAGGGCGTCGGGCGGGCGGGCGGGCGATGGGACCGGGGCTGGCGGGCGGACGATCGGCTAAGCCAGAAGACGAGGCGACGGGACGATCGACTGGGTGACGATCGGTGGGGGCTGGGTGACGATCGGCGGGCGACGGGCGACGACTAAAGCAGAAGAAGAAAATAACAAAAGGGAGGTACGAGAAAACGTATAAAAGGTGGGGGTTTAGCCGACGACAAGATCTACGTCGTCGGCTAAAGTTTTTTAAAAAAAAATATACTTTAGGTCGTCGGCTAAAGTTTATTTTTTATTTTTTTAAAAAACATTAGTCGACCGTGTCAGGGGACAGGGGCCATGTCGCACTTGCCCAGAATGGGAAAACACACTGTATGCCTGACCCGACCGTGTTGTCTAACACGGTCGGGTCATTGCTGGGGTTTAGCCGACGACCGTCTTATATGTCGTCGGCTAAAGTCTATTTTTTTTTTAAAAACTTTAGCCGACGACGTAGATCTTGTCGTCGGCTAAACCCCCCGTTTTTTTAATAATATTATTGATATTATATTAATGTTATGATGATAATATTTTTTATTATTACTATTTTTTTTAATTATATTTAACAAATGAAAATATACATCTACTAAATTTATGGCTCATAGTTTGAGTCATCACTACAGTCTGTCTCATTATCTGAGTTGATATCCGACAACATATGCCTCAAGTCGTCCACATTATCGTCATCAGAATTTTCAAGTAATTCGTTTGTATCAACGTCAACGTACCCGCGAGCATCACCACGAAGTCGGACGACTCGTCCTTCAGGAACATTATTCATTGTAATTGTCGTTGATGGTGGAATATTTGCTGTATTTGGCTCTTGATAAGCATCATCGTCATCGATTACTGTTGTTTCTCCCGATTAACAAAGACTAAAAATATTCCTCGTTGTCACAACGTTCACTACCTTCCATGTGCCTTTCTTCACCAAGTCGTCCAAATAATACACCGACTTTGCTGATGTAGCAAATACAAAAGGACCACTTTCATACCATGAAGTGGAAGTGTCAACAGATAACAACCCGTAGTCGTCTTGCATATCGGTTCCAAGACTGGTGTCGTACCATCGACAATTAAACAAGTAAATTGTCATGCCTTCCCCGTAAATTAGTTCTACCACTTCCAAAAAAACACCGTAATATCCACCATCTATCATAACCCCAGAATTTTGACATCTTCTTTTTTGGTCTCTCTCAAGGCATACGAATGTGACACCGTTGACTTTGGCCATCGAATACATTCTTGACATAACCGGCTTCATAGAAAGAAGCATAAGTTCACGCGACCAGTTAGGGTGTCCGTCATCTTGTATGTGTGTCATCTGTCGTAAATAAACTTTTTATGTAAAAAAATATCTTAAGTCCAAAATGCAATAGCAACTGAATGTATACGTACCCATTCTCCAAAATAGTCGGCAAAAGTGTCATTGTGGAATCTAGTATCACCTCGCACCATATCGCATGACAAGTGGATGTCTTTCCAGTACTGAACTTCTGGACAATTGAGCAATATCCACCAATGTGCAATTCGTGACTCGTACGGGTCTAATTGTCTTCCTGGCAACCTCCCATAGACGTCAACCTCAGTGGATATGATAGAAAGATTGAATTATATTTTATCTCTTTGGAATAGAGTGGGAAGGGGGCTCAAGGTGCCCAAATACAACTTGATATGCGTAATACACTCCGACGCAAGATAAGATTACGCAATGCATCCTTCAGTGCGAGACTTATTGGCCACGAGTCTTTGTAATCACCGAGTTGCCTGTAATATTGTCATTGTGTTATAAATCATACTTAATTTGACAATATATATATATATATATATATATATATATATATATATATATCATACAAAATTACGTTACCTTTCAACCGGGTACATCCACGTGTAGTGCACTGGACCAGTGACCAATAACTGCCTGGGAAGGTGGATCATGAGGTGAGGCATGAGGTCAAAAAAGTTTGGAGGAAATATTCGCTCAAACTTGCACAAGATATAGATGATCTCATCTTGCATTTTACGCAAATCAGATCTCTTGACTTCTCTCGTACATAATTTCTGGAAAAATCTTGACAATGCAACACACGGCTCGACCACCTGTTTTGGTATGTATGGTCGAATAAATACCGGAAATAGGCATTGGAGTAGGATATGACAATCATGACTCTTCAAACCAGTTAATTTGTTCTCCCTGAAATTAACACATCTTCCTATATTTCCAGCATACCCGGTAGGATACCTAGCAGTCTTTATCCAGCAAAATATCTCAGTTCTCTGCTCGGCAGTGATGGTGTAAGTTGCCTTAGGCATTTTTTGCTTTCCCTTGACAGTTTTCAACCACAAATGTTTTCTTATGCTCATTTCTTCCAAACCTTTGCGTGATTTTGGCCCGTCTTTGGTCTTTCCATCCCAACCTAAGGTTGTCCCAACTACACTTTCGCAAACATTCTTTTCAATGTCTATGACATCCAAGAAGTTCCTTATCAGTAACTTGGACCAGTACGGCAATTCCCAGAATATACTTTTGTGCGACCAATACTTATACCTGTCGGGCCTTTCAGGGGTTGCTGCAATCACATCAGGATGGTTGCTAAGCTGACCAAAATCGTACTCATTAAGAATTGATAGTATTTCATCACCTGTCCACTGTCGTGGTAGCTCGCCCATTTCTACAGTGCCATCAAATGCTGCAGCATCCATACGCCACTCATGTTCCCTCTCAAGCCATATCCGATGACGCATTTGGATAACTTTCCTACAGTGGTACCTAGCACAATCTGCATTCAAACACACTGGACAACCTCTATATCCGCTAATAACAAATCCAGACAGCATTCCATATGCAGGAAAATCACTAATAGTGCCGATACACATGGCGTGCAAGTAGAACGTCTCGGACGAATAACTGTCGTACGTGGGATGACCTTGCTCCCACAACAATTTCAGCTCCTCTATCAAAGGTCTCATATACATCGATACACTTTCCCGGATATCTCGGCCCCGGGACTAATAAGGTCAACATATTATACTCCTTCCGCATACACATCCACGGAGGAAGATTGTAAGGAATCACTACAACAGGCCATATGGTATATGAAAGACTCATGTTACCAAAAGGGTTGAAACCATCAGATGCAATCCCGAGCCTCACATTTCGGATATCTGAAGAAAAATATTCCCTATCTATATGCTTCCACGCTTCTCCATCCGAAGGGTGTATCATAGTATCCCTGTCATTAGTGCGTGGCTCGGCATGCCATCTCATTGCTTTTGCCATGTGAGGAGACATAAAAAGCCGTTCCAACCTGTCCTTCAGTGGAAAATACCAAAGTACCTTCACCGGTTTCTCTTTTCCAGAAGGAGTGATCCTATATCTCTCTCTATCACATACAGGACATCTCGTGAGGTCTTCATTAGGATGCCCCCAGAATAGAACACAATCATACATGCAGACGTGGATCTTAATGTAGGAAAGACCAAGATCTTTCAAAATTCGTCTCATTTTTAAATATGTATTAGGAAGATGATGACCCTGTGGAAGCATATTACTCGTAAGCTCCAAGTAATCATCTACAGACTTGATGGATGATTTGTTTTCCACCTTTAATCTCATCGTTTCCATGACACAATCAAGAACAGTCATGTTACACCCTGGGTATAGAGGGGTTTGTTGGAGTTGAATTAGCTTGTTGTACCTGTCAAGCCCAGCAGTATTGCAAGACAACGGTCTACGGGGTCGTGGGATTTGCTCAGTTGGTACAAACGTCTCGGAAAAACCAAACACATCATCAATCAACCTCCTCTTCGGATCGGTGAACCCGTCGTTACCACTAAATTGTCCGTGATCATACGGAATAACAGAATTCGGTGCTTCACCATGGTATATCCAACATATATATACTCCAAAAACCATTCTTCTTTAGGTGTTCCCAGACCTCAAATGGAAAACGAAACATATCACTGCGACATCTACATTTATTACATGGACAGTAGTGCAACGTATTACCACTGTCGTGCTCTTTTACAAATCTCATAAACTGCTTCATCCCATCCATTACACTTGGATCCCATTTTCGTAACCCAATCCAACTCTTGTCCATCCTGAAAATGTATACATTTTCCAATATTAATCCAACTAACTAATATTGTTCAAATTATAAATGAAATCACAACAAACAATTAATCATAATGATTATCATCATAAAACTTAATCGTTTTACATAAAAGCTATCGAATGTAACATGAATAATACAAAGTTTCGAAATCACAATAAAATACATACCTTAATCGAAATGGTGATTATAACAACCGGTAGAAACCTTCGTCACTCCATCTAGCACAACTCAAAGTAGCAACTCACAAGTTTTTTTCGGGAATAACTGACAGGATCGGGAATAGAAATGTGCTCTTTAGCGGGGAGAGGGGCAAGATTGGGTTGGCGTTCCCTGAACTATAAATAATTTTCAGTTGGAGGTTTAGCCGATGACCTAGATCAGGTCGTCGGCTAAAGTATATTATTTTTTTTTTGAAAAAGTGTTTAGCCGACGACCTCGATCTAGGTCGTCGGCTAAACCATTACAATATTATTATTTTTTCGGAAGGAGTTTAGCCGACGACCTAGATCGAGGTCGTCGGCTAAAGTATATTATTTTTTTTTAGTAAAAGTGTTTATCCGCCGACCTCGATCTAGGTCGTCGGCTAAACCATTACAATATGATTTTTGTTCGGGAGGAGTTTAGCCGACGGCCTAGATCGAGGGGGTCGGCTAAAGTATATTATTTTTTTTTTTCGAAAAAGTGTTTAGCGGCCGGCCGCGATATAGGTCGTCGGCCAAACCATTACAATATTTTTTTTTCGGAAGGAGTTTAACCGACGACCGATATCAAGTCGTCGGCTACAATGTGTTTTTTTTTCGGTCGGCTAAACGTTATCTCGGTCGTCGGCTAAACCTCTTTAATATAGCCGACGACTATTTCGAACTTTAGCCGACGACCTCGGCCAAGTCGTCGGCTAAAACCCTTTAGCCGACGGTAAAACGAGTCGTCGGCTAAAGTTCGAAGTTTAGCCGACGATACTTTATAGTCGTCGGCTGTTTTTTTTCCGGTCATCGGCTAAAGTACTTTTTTTGGTAGTGCGTATTTTTCAACTCCATATTTATATTTCACACAGAAGCTTAAAAATTTTACTTTTATTGTGTTTAATTCGTCCAATTATTAAGTTGGACAAATAAATAGTTAGATTTTTTAGTAAAAATTAATTTGATAAATTATTAAGTTTACATTAATTTATTATTCAAAATTTGAATCCCACGCCTGTTTTATTTAATAGTTTTATTTTATTTGAAAATTTCAGTTTGGCCAATATTAATAATATGAATTATTAAATAAATTATTTTATTTTTTATGTGAAATTCTAATTTGATCAATTATCGAATTTGTATTAATCGTATTTATAAATTAGCACATCAATCTTAAATGAGGCTCTGCCGAGTTGGAATTAAATAAATATTTAAAATCAATGTTATTTTTCACTCCATAATTATTTTGCACGTTTAATAATTTTATTTTTATTTAGAAAAATAATTGATTAATATTAATATGGCCGAGTATTAAGCCAAATGAATAGTTTTATTTTATTGAAAATTTAATTTGGCCAATTATTAAGTTTGTATTAATAATATTTATATATAAATTTAAATCTCACGTCGGTTTTAAACAAGAATCCATTGATTGAATAACCTAAATAAATATATATAATCAATATGTGTTTTTGCATCTCACAATTATTTTGCACCACGATTTAATAGTGTTATTTTTATTGAAAAACTTAATTTGATCAATATTTTTTCTGCCTAGGCATAATAAATTTGCTTAATATTAATTGGGTCAAGATTTATGTTGATGAAATAAATAGATTTACTAATATATATATATATATATATATATATATATATATATATATTCAATTTGAATGTTAGCATCACATTTCTCATATGTAATTGATTTGACCAATTATTGAGTTGGCTAAATAAATATTGTTATTTTTGTTGGAATGAATTTTGCCCAATCATTGAGTTGGCTAAATAAATAATCTTATTTTTTGAAATTTTTCAACAGCTGAAATTTAATTATTTAGATTTTATATATTTTAATAGATTTGAGCAATTAGTGCATATAACTATATAGATTTGCTAGGAAAACATGTACTAAAATTATTTTTAATCGAGGTTGAGACGGGTATATGTATATAATATTTAAATGGGTTTCAGATGGTTGAACCATACTTGCGTTGTTTCAGGTATCACTATATGTGTTTGGGATGAAAACGCGTAGTAAATTCACCTTTAAGTCAGATTTCGTATGAGTACGGTTATATAAATCATAAACGAGTTCGAGTGGCTGAATCCTTGCCTCATTTTTTTGGTTCTTCGTTGTGTTCTACTGCGGTGAGGAACTCCGAATGGCTGAACCTAACTAATAAGTATAATTGACGAGTATTTTGCATTAATATATATAATCCCATTACACATCCACCAGGTTAACTCTCTCATATGTGGTATTTTTTTATTCTAGATTCTTATTTATTTAAATCTTCTATCCGAGCTTGATTTTCAATGACACTCCACTCATTGAATAACTGAATAAATAGAGATTCGTCTTCGTCTTTTGCGAATGATTTAAAATCAATATGGCCAAGAGGAACCAACTATTAATTTTACTTGTCATAACATAAATTGACTAGATAGTAAAATTAAAGACGTAAAAATCTACTTGAAAGTATGTAAACGTCCACACGATCGTGGCTTGCATATGCATGTTTTTCGAGGTGTTGGTTGCTAGCATATATATTGTGTTTTTGAGGTTTTTCAATATATTTTGCTATGCATTGTATGATGAATGTTTTTAATTTTATCTCAGATGTCTTTCAATCCACTTGTTGTAATTCTCAAAGAAAGTTTGTTCTTACTGAGGAATGCCCATTGGAACCAGATGTGGATTCGACACCTGATGAGGTGAAAGAATGCCGCAAATGAAAGAAATCTGATGAGATGGCTCGCTGTTAGAGCTTGGATTCTTTAGAAAATGTATTGCAGCATCAGCATCAGAGTATGGGCACTGCCACAGAAATGATGAAAAATCTCGGCGAGATGTGTGGTCATCAAAACCGAGTGGCTAGCCAAAAGGCCTGAAGAAACCCGGTAAGGGATCATGTTCTAAAAATGATTTCTCATCTAAATGAACTTGATATCTTAGGGGCTACTATTCATCTAAATCGCTTAACTCTTTCTCTAAACCTAAATATAGAAAAGAACCTTCGAGCATAAACCAAACATCAAGAACACAGCCATTCCAAACCCACATTTATCATATTCATCAAGAAGTGTTAAAAGTTTAATTATAACCAGGTTTTACTTGATTAATTTAACTCTAGGTGAAGTATTCTACATTACTAATCATCAACAAACGAAAATACAGAGGATAATCGTATTCATACCTCCAGAAACGAAGAACAACCCTCAACACTACAAGAAACACACTCCCAGCTCAAGAACAACTTGTAACTTCGAATCAATGAGCTCCACTCCAAGTTACAAGACTCAAAACCAAGTTGGAGAAGGTTAATATCGGCCTAGGGAGGTAGGAGAGGGGATATACAGAGAGAAAATCGGGTTGGAGTTGTGAAGAAATGAAAAACAGGCTGTGTCTTTAAATAGACTGTACAACCTTAACGTACGCTATCGAACAAACTTAGTGTACGTTAACACTGTTACGTACGCTAACCAGTTGGTGTTATGTACGTAATCGACTTACAGGGGCTACCGTCTCGATTTCACAGGCCATTTACGCTAAAGAAAAGGTATTACGTACGCGAAATAGGGTTGACTCTGACCGACACGACATCCCAATCACCCTTCACGTGCATGGCAACAGATAACAGCCTCACATGTGGAAGTCAAATGATGTCTGATTCTCTCTTAGCGTATGCAACAGATAACGAATTACGTACGTTAAAACACAAGCTTAAGGTACGTTAATCAAACCATGTAGCGTATGCTGGACCACCAGAATAGGTCCAAAATGCAACTCTCTAATTAACATTAAACCAACAAACATAAAGTGAATAACAACGATAAATAACTCAATTTCGTAACATATCGACATTAGTCATATAATAAATGCAACATGATTCAACGATAGTCAAATTGTCTGAACAATACAACAGTAAGGATGAAGAATTACAGTCGGATATTTCACATCGATCCTCTTAAAGGATTCGGATCGAATTAGATTCGTATATTGCTTCCGCCATGCCTTCGTTTTGGGCACCGAATCCCAACAGCATGTATAAGAAATGCGCTGGAAATGTGTTGGTGTTTCGTATACTGTATGTAGATGATATCCTTATGATTGAAAACAACTTGAAAGAGTTATCGGACTTACAGATATGGCTATCTAAGTAGTTCGATATGAAGGATCTAGGAGAAGTAGGACATATCCTTGGGATTAGGATTTTTCGTGATAAGAAGAAAAGAATGTTGTGCTTATCTCAGGTATTCTATATTGATACAATGCTAAAGCGGTTTAGCCTGGAGAATTCCAAGAAAGGTTTTCTACCTTACAGACATGGAATTCAACTATCTAAGGATAAGTGTCCTAAGTCCATGAAGCTGATCCCTTATGCATCAGCTGTGGGAAGCCTCACGTATGCTATACTTTTGCACTAGACCAGATATCTTTCATGCTTTAGGCATGGCTGCTAGATATCAGTCGAACCCAAGACCAGGAAACTGAATTGCTGTCAAGAATATAATCAAGTACCTGAGAAGGACTAGGGAGTATGTGTTATTATATCAATCAGACGACCTGTGTCCAGTGGGTTATACTGACTCAGATTTTTCATCACATAAAGAAAAGTCCAAGTATACTTCAGGTTATATGTTTAGCATGGGAAGTGGAGCCATTAGTTGGAGGACTTAGATGTGATTCCCGAGTACGTGGAAGCCTCTAAGACAGCCAAAGAGGAGGTATGGCTCAAGTTATTCCTACAGGACTTAGATGTGATTCCCGATTTGCCAAAGGGTGTTACACCCTATTGTGATAATACCGGTGCCCTCGCAAATTCGAGGGAACCACGAGCCCACAAGGCAAGTAAACTTGTCAACCCCAAGTACCACATCATACGACACTTCGTATAGGAAGGAGACGTAGTTGTAACACCCCCAACCCATTTGAGAAGATTACACCACCGCAGACCCTCGTAAGAGGATCTACTAGGCTCGATACCAACACAAGACATCATATCTAATGCCAATATGGCTAAACAAATGAAACAGTAGATCGATTTGGTCTTTCATCAATACATACAACGTGAACATCATATAAAATTCTGTCAAGAAACTCATACCCGCATATGGGTCAAAATACAACAACCCTTCCATAAGACGGGAGAACAATACATCAGAAAGAATAAAACAATTCGACCACGTCGAATACCCGATACTGGACCTCATGTGATTGGTATCATTTATCTTCCATCATCCCTCGTACCGATCCCGTGATTTTGCTCCCCAAGAATCTGCACGAACCTGAATGCAATACAGAGATTCACCCCCCGATTACTCGGGGGTTGGCAAAATTCCACTATTTTGCTAGTACAGGTATAATGTACAAATACTAGACATACACAACATATTCCAAGATTGTAATAGTCTGGATAATCATCGAGTCAAAACACAGCAATAGATTTCACGAGATGTTTTATTTGAAAAAGATAGTCCAAAGCCTTGAAAGGCAGCAGTAAAATAAGTAAATAACTTGTAAAGCGTTTTAAAGATCTCAGGTGTTTTCATAAAAAATACATTTAAGATTTAGGAATCCCGATCTTTATATAATTCCTCTATAGGGTCACAACTCAAAGATTTGTTTTCCCAATTCAATAATCCGACAATAAATTACGTGGTCCATGACCCAAACATCCGCATCAGTCATAATAATAATAAATTACGGGGTCCACGACCTAAACGTCCATCTCAGTTATACGCCCAAAGGTTATTCTCGTCCCATGCTAACAAGCATGAACCTCGGAGCTTCTACGTGCGTACCTGAGTGAATACACCAATGGTAATCAAACGGAAGACCCATACCTCATGATTAACCGTGGATTCAAGCTATAAGCTACGATCCCTCAGAGGACTCGAAGTCCCATCCCTGAGTGGTTAACACACATCACCATAACAAGGGTAACACAAACAACACAATTATTAGAATTTCACAGCGGACATATAACATACACTCATAGTTATCCTGGCATCATGCTAGCAAGCACGAACCTCGGAGTCTCTCGATGACGTACCCATTTTGGATACCTCATGACGAATATGCAACATATCCAAATAAACACCAATAAGTTATCCCGGCATCGTGCTAGCAAGCGCGAACTTCGGAGTCTCCTCGAGACGTACCCGGTTTGGATAACCCTATGGTAAAACTCGACCCGTACTAACAAGGACGGATCCCAAAGGTCTCAACGAACCTTACCCGATAGAACATCACTTACAAATGATCACATACTACGAGGAGATATACTTCTCGAACAATACCGAATAATATCACCTTTTACCAAGGGGTCAATACATTTACAAACACAACAATTCACACACATCAAACGAATACACATTCGAACATTAAACCCTTAATAAGGGAAAAAGGCTTTTATAATCACATAGTATGAAGGCAATATGTATCAATTCGCATCCATAATGCATATATCCATAGAACTCATTCGTTCGTAAAGTACTTGAACGTTTTTGAAAGAAAGTCATTAAAGGGATTTTATCAATGCTTTTTGAATTTTCGTCATGACTACTCAAATACACACATAGTCCATTACCCATTATCACATCTACAAAATATGAAAGGTATGGGCAAGATACTTGCCTCAATAATCGATATCGAAAATCCCGACGAACACGGCACAATCGAGAAACCTCGAACACCTACAATCCTCCGGGCAAAAACAATGAAAATATGATCACAACGAGTATAACAACCGGAAACAACGCGAAACACGCCCAAGATTCAAATGAAAACCCGTTGAGTCATTTAATCGGACATTAAATGCTCAAGGCTCCCTTAGAACACAAAAATCATGGTTGGGCTCAAACAAATTCGAGATACGGATATACAATCCGTAGAACATGATTAACAATGCTCAATAACAACAATCGATTCATCAAAATCGGACGAACAACGAAATCAAGAAGGAAAAGTCTGAAAGTCAACACTAGGAGGTTTCAAGAAATTACCTCCGATCCGGACGAATGAAGTGGAAGATGATGATAGATACAAATCAAGCCTCCCAAATCGATGAAAATTGCCTCCTCAAACTCAAGAATCACCTCTGCTCTCAAAAATACCAAAAAGGAATGAAAGGGACGAAATGGGGAAGAAATGACTTCTGTACCCGGAAAGGTGCTGCCACTGCTATATAAACCCGTGGCATGTTACGGTCGTAACAGGCACAACTTACGGCCGTAACTCTTCAACCTTACGGCCGTAACACTCAGGACTTACGGCCGTAAGTACCATTATGGACTACTGCCCAAAGTACGAATGTTCATTACGGCCGTAACAACAATGGGTTTACGGTCGTAACACAGGACTCACTACGGATGTAATAAAAGACACTTATGGCCAAACCAACAACACTTACGGCCGTAACTCATAACTCTTACGGTCGTAACACCACTACTGAACACAGTAGTGGATCTCAATGACTCCGACAGTCGGGTCGGGCACTCGACAATGTCCCGGTTACACTTGTAACACCCCCAAGTTATTAAGGGTATATTACAGTGCCGTGAGCCCCGCCGTGGGACCCACAAGGCTATTCACACGCAGAACTATGAACTTTGACCGATAAGGTCCAATCACAACCAAATGGAAGACAACAAAATTGGTATTCAAAACATTATCCAATAAAACCGAATATAATGCATCAAGGATCTATCCCATGGTAACAGTGGCCGAAACATCAAGAAACCAGAAAACAGGACACGAGCACACATAACCATTTCAAGTACAACAACATTGAATGGAGGAAATACAAAGCATAATCATTGACAAGACACAGCATCACACTTTCCCATCATCTTCATGCCGACCCGGTATGTGCCTATCCGGTCTCCTGGATCCTGAAATACGTAAAAGGTATTTCTCCCATAAAGGGGTTAGCTGTCAAATAGCTAGTGCAAGTATATCGAATATGAAAAACAATACTTCTCCAACAATAAAGTAAATGTAATCATCATTTCATCAACTGAAGACTAGTATTCCGGAATAACTAAATCTCATTACATCACATTTCGATACATACGGGATTAACCGTGGAACCGCACCAAAGGCAACGGAACCCTCAGAGGCTCCATCGGACCCTTCCAGAGTGGTTAACCCCAAATATTCGCCGGACCGCACCAAAGGATACGGAACCTTCAGAGGACCCGTCGGCCCGTTCCAAAGTGAATATATACCATCATATAATTCATATACCTTAATTTTCAAAGTCGAGACCATACAATCATAAACATATACTTGCCTTTGAGACATCGAGAATTGGAAGGATTGAGACATCGAGAATCGGAAGGAAAAGAATACAAGTTTGGTAGGTCCAAGAATGCACTTCCAGCACCTAAACGATTGGTATGGAATACGATAAACAATAATCCATACTCAAATCACATGAAGAAACTCCCGAAACCCGCCTACGATTCACAAAACTACAAGGATAATCTCCTAGAGGTTTGGAAATCATCCAAACCCTCTCAAGTCTGAATAAGATACAAAACAATCCATATAATCATAGTGGAAACATGGGTACGGAGTAGATACATCATAATCTCAAAGATCTCAAGCTCCAAAATGGATAAATCGGACGAATCTAAGAAATTCCCCAAAAATTCCCCAACTAGGGTTCTAAGGAATTTACCTTGATTTGGAAGGTATAAATGGATTAGATGTTGTATACTCTTTGTTGTTCCTCCTAAGATGATGATAGATGATGAGTAGACGCCCCAAAATCGCCCTGATATCGCCCCTCTCGTCGGACGTGAAGAAAATGGAGAAGAAATGACAAACAATAGGGCTGACTGAATATACTGCATCTATTTAGCGTGCGCAAATGGGGTCACCCGGTAGTCCAGTAGCTTCTGACCTGCGATGTTAGCACGCGCTACCACACCCTAGTATGTGCTAACTGGTATCCTGCAAAAATTCCAACTCACTGCCCAAACCCGCTAGCGTGCGCTACATCTGGGCACTAGCGCACGCTACGTAACACCTATAGCATGCGCTGACTCAGGCCTAGCGTGCTTTACCTGCTAGTCCAGAAAATATAAACATCCCACTGCCCCCGCTGACTCAGCTCATTAGCGTATGCTACGGACGATGTTAGCGCGTGCTACTCAACACGAATAGCATGCGCTAGCTAACGCCTACTGCCTCTGCCAAAGCCCGGACCGTTAGCGTGCGCTAAGATTCAAAGCTAGCGTGCGCTACTCAATAGAAATAGCGTGCGTTATCTTAGGCCTAGCGTACGCTATCTGCCTATCTTCAAAACATTGCTAAAAGGTCCAAACAATACGAACATGGTATGAAAGGTACGAAACTCTAAAATCAACAACGACAACTTCTCAATAAGTGTTTACAGAGCAAAAAAAGTGATGGAATGTCAGAGCCAACAGTTCGTAATAAGTATGGGTATTACATTCTCCCCCTCTAAAAAGGAGTTTCGTCCCGAAACTTAAGAAAAAAAGAGTTCGGGGTATTCCGATCGCATCTTCACTTCCGTCTCCCAAGTCGCCTCCTCGACTCCGTGTCTCGACCATTGCACTTTAACCAACAGGATGGTTTTTTATTGAAGCTATTTCTCCCGACGTTCAAGGATCTTTACCGTCAATCTCACTATAGTCGATAATATGACTTGGATCCAGCACGTATTTCCTCAACTAAGACACATGAAAAATGCTATGGACATGAGTCAAAGATGGAGGCAACGCCAAGCGATAAGCTAAGTCTCCAACCCTGTCCGAAATTTCAAAAGGTCCGATATATCTCGGACTAAGTTTCCCATTTTTCCCGAAGCGAAAAACTCCTTTGGTCGGTGACACCTTGAGTAGAACATGGTCTCCCACTTCGAATTCCAAAGGTCGACGACGAGTATCAACATAAGATTTCTGACGGCGCTGGGCAGTCAACAACCAGTCCCCGATAATAGAAATCTTCTCGTTAGTCTCTAACAACATATCCGGTTCCGTTCCGACTAGCTCCGAAGCCTCGTCCCAACATAACGGCGATCTACACCGCCTACCATAGAGGGCCTCGAAAGGTGACATCTTGATCGACGCATGCCAACTATTATTATAGGCAAACTGGATTAACGGCAAGTGAATTTCCCAATTGTTACTCCAGTCTAGGGCATAATCCCGCAACATATTCTCCAACGTCTGAATCGTCCACTCAGTCTGACCGTCTAACTGAGGATAAAAAGACATGCTCAATCTCAACTCGGTGCCCAAATACTGACGGACGGCTTGCCAAAAATGTGACACGAAGCGACCATCTCGATCGGAAACAATAGTTTTAGGGGCACCACGCAATCTCATAATCTCGGCTATAAAAGTTCGAGCTAATCTCTCCGGTCCCCATGTATCCTTAATGCCTAGGAAGTGTGCAGACTTGGTCAACCGATCGAAGATTACCCAAATCATATTCATTCCGGCTCTAGTTCTCGGCATCCCAGTGATAAAATCCATCGAGATATCTTCCCACTTCCACTCGAGAATGGGAAGAGGCTTCAACAACCCCGCTGGCTGTTGATGTTCAATCTTAACTTGTTGACACATCAAGCATCATAATAAAAACTCTGTGACATCTTTCTTCATATTATTCTACCAAAAATTTCGCTTCAAGTCCTTGTACATCTTACTCGTTCTAGGGTGGATTGAGTAAGGCGTAGCATGAGCTTCTCAGAGAATTCTCTGCCTCAACTCTAGATCATTCGAAACACAAAGCCTGTACTGAAATGTCAGAATACTATCCTCATAGACCATAAAACCAGGGGATTTTCCTTTAATTACATCTTCCTTTAGTTGAGAAATCATCGGATCACTCCACTGTTTCCCTTTGATGTCGTCAACCAAGGACAAAGTAATTTTGAGGGTGCACAACTGTCCTTGCACTCTTTGAATCCAAACTTCTATTCCTTGCTCGATTAAATCCTGACGAATCTCCGCCCAAGATGTAAGAACCTCGAGCATCTGAAGCGATTCCGATTTGCGGCTCAAAGCGTCCATGACGACATTAGCCTTTCCCGGATGGTAAAGAATTTCCAAATCGTAATCCTTGATCAATTCCAACCAACGTCTCTGCCTCATATTCAGCTCTTTCTGACTGAAAATATACTTCAAACTCTTGTGATCGGTATAAATCCGACACGGAGAGCCATACAAATAATGCCGCCAAATATTAAGTGCGAAGACAATTGCGGACAACTCCAAATCGTGAGTAGGATAGTTCATCTCATACGGCTTCAACTGCCGTGACACAAAGGCTATCGTTTTATCATGCTGCATAAGCACACTTCCAAGACCCTGTCCCCAAGCATCGCTATAAACTGCAAATCCTTCACTACCCTGTGGTAAAGCTAAAATCGGTGTTGAGGTCAGATGTCTCTTCAACTCATCGAAGCTCTGCTGCCTCTCGGCAATCCAGACAAACTTTTTGTCTTCTGAAGTAATTGCGTAAGCGGCCGAGCGAGTTTCTAGAACCCCTCGACAAAGCGATGGTAATACCTAGCAAGACCCAAAAAGCTACGAACTTCTTTAACGTTTTTAGGCGGTGCCCAATCTAGCACTGCCTCAATATTCTGCGGGTCTACACGAACCCCTTCGGCCAAAACCATATGGCCGAGAAACATAACTTCTTCTAACCAGAACTCACATTTCAAGAATTTTGCATAGAGGTGTTCGGCTCTCAAAACATCTACTATCAAACGCAAGTGCCGGGCATGTTCCTCCTTATCCCGAGAATAAATCAAGATGTCGTCAATAAATACGACCACACATCTGTCCAGGTATTCGATGAATATCTTGTTCATTAGTTTCATGAATACTGCCTGTGCATTAGTCAATCCAAAAGGCATGACCACGAATTCATAATGTCCGTATCTCGTTCGAAATGCAGTCTTCGGAACGTCGGACGCTTTCACCCAGAGCTGATAGTATCCTGACCTCAAATCAATTTTTGAGAATACTGTGGCTCCCTGTAACTGATCAAATAAATCATCTATACGAGGCAAAAGATACTTGTTCTTGATGGTCACTTTATTTAATTCACGGTAATTGATGCATAAAGGTAGTGAACCATCCTTCTTCCTCACAAAAAGAACAGGCGCGCCCCAAGGAGAAGCGCGGTCTGATGTACCCTTTCTCCAATAGTTCTCCCAGTTGACTCTTCAATTCTTGCATCTCAGAAGGTGCCATCCGATACGGAGCCTTAGAAATCGGAGCCACGTCAGGCTCTAAGTCCATAGAAAATTCTATCTCTCGACCCGGCGGTAATCCCGGGAGGTCGTCCGGAAAAACGTCTGGATACTCATTAACAACTGGAATCGAAGAGAAATCGACTTCATTTCCTTCCGACTTCAAAGCATAACACCAATAGCCCGTGCAACCTTTATTCAAGAGTTTTACGGCCTTCATGGCGCTAATAAGCAACTTAGGTTGGCCCGATTTACGCCCCATGAACGAGTACTCGGAACCCTCTGTTCATCATAGTGATAACCTTAGTGCGGTAATTCATAATCGCTTGGTGACTGTCAAGCCAGTCTTCACCGAGGATCACATCCCCGTCCTCGATATCAACCACAATCAAGTTCGATAACCAATCAATATCGGCTATGCTCACCGGAAAATCTCTAATCTCCCGATTCCCCACGATTCTATCCCCGCTAGGTAGTTTCACAATGAAAGGATCGCAAGGAGTCATACAAGTTATATTCAAATGGCATACACACTCCAAGGAGATGAAAGAATGTGTAGCACCCGAATAAAAAAGTACACGAACTGGATGAGATAGGATATGAATGGTACCTGAGGCCACCGCCGCATCGGGCTTGTCTGCTCGGTGCATCTCATAGACTTGCGTGTGTGCCGAACCGATGCTAGAATCTCCCCCTGTAGCGTTCTGACTCCGTCCCCGGCCTCTGCCGTAACTCTATTGTGACTGACTAACTGGTTGCCGCTGATTCATACTCTGATCTAAAGGCGCTGGGGCAGAAGCCCGAGTGTCGAAAGTCTGATCTTGTTCCGGGCAATAAGCTGTCCTATGTCCCATCTGTCCACAAGTGTGACACTTCAAAGGTGGGAAGTTGCACTCCAGATTGATGTGGCCTGGACGACCACAATTAAAACGGGTTACCGGGCGAGTTGAGGTGCCCGGAGTAGAACGAAAATTCTTCTTCCCTCTAACAGAACGTGCCGACTGCCCGACAGAACGGTTGGCCACCTGAGGTCTCTGTAAATTGCCACCTTTAGAGCCAGAAAACTTACCAACGGTCTTTGGCTTCTTCGATTCTCCCGTGGTATCATTGTTGGGGCTTAGCATGTCATATGCCGAAGCCCTGTCTTGGTATTCCTTCAACGTCGTGCAAGCAAACCCGGCCATGTAACGTTGTAAATCCATATTCATCCGCATATCAAAGTAGCGGATCTTGTCACGCTCATCCCGCACTTGATTCTTCACGTGGATCAGCTGTTGGTTGTATTCCACTATCGCCTGCGAGACTGGAATATTCTGCGGCTTACCTCGAAAAAGGCTCAGATTTTGCCTTCTTGCTCTGGCCAAGGACAAAACTCAGCCTCCAGTAACTCTTTAAATTCTCCCCATGTAGCAGCATGATCCCGCGGCTTGATAATTTTCCACCAAGTCGCGGCTTCCTTGGTAAGGAAGTACTGAGCAATAGGTACCCCCCTCACTTCCGGACAATCCACCACTTCTAACACTTTCTCCAATTCAGCTAGCCAATTCTCCCAACCCATTGGGTCGGTAGCATCGCTGAACTGCGGAGGATGCATACGGATCACATTCTGAAGCAAGGCATCCGATGTCAGGTTCGGATTATTCAGCTGAACGGCTTGGGCTGGGATAGTCATCTGGTTAGCCAATTGTTGAAGGACATTTGTAACTCCAATATCCGCATTATTCCCTTGATCGGTCGACTAGTCATGTTGAACCTCAGTGTCAGGATGCACTGAGTTAGATAAACTAGGGGTAGTCGACCCCGCTATGGAGCTGAGGGAAGCGGCCGCGCCACGTTCTCGTCCGCTCCACGACCACAGCCTCGCCTCTGTCCCCTGTCAGCAGACATTCTTAAGGATACACAAAGTACCTAAGTACAATTCAAATCGCACGTCATTGAAGTGACCGATTCCCAAAATACCAAAACAGAAGCAAAGAGATTAAGGAAACACCAGAAGAGTAAGAGGTCTTATAAGTACCAGTCGCACTGTGATGATGGCAAATAGTGATACTGTAGACAAACGATGACTCAATCGACCCAAAAGACCGACAGCCTAGGTATCCATAAACCTAAGCTCTGATACCATATTCTGTAACATCCCCAAGTTATTCAGGGTATATTACAGCACCATGAGCCCCACCGTGGGACCTACAAGGCTATTCACACGCAGAACTATGACCTTTGACCGATAAGGTCCAATCACAACAAAATGGAAGACAACAAAATTGGTATTCAAAACAATATCCAATAAAACCGAATACAATGCATCAAGGATCAATCCCATGACAACATTGGCCAAAACATCAAGAAACCCGAAAACAGGACTCGAGCACACATAACCATTTCAATTACAACAACACTGAATGGAGGAAATACAAAGCATAATTATTGACAAAACACAGCATCACACTTGCCCATCATCTTCATGCCGACCCAGTATGTGCCTATCCGCTCTCCTGGATCCTGAAATACATAAAAGGTATTTCCCCCATAAAGGGGTTAGTCGTCGAATAGCTAGTGCAAGTATATCGAATATTAAACACAATACTTCTCGAATAATAAAGTAAATGTAATCATCATTTCATCAACTCAAGACTAGTATTCCAGAATAACTAAATCTCATTACATCACATTTCAATACATACTTGATTAACCGTGGAACCGCACCAAAGGCAACGGAACCCTCAGAGGCCCCGTCGGACCCTCCCAGAGTGGTTAACCCCAAATATTTGCCGGACCGCACCAAAGGCTATGGAACCCTCAGAGGACCCGTCGGCCCGTCCCAGAGTGACTATATACCATCATATAATTCATATACCTTACTTTCAAAGTTGAGAACGTATAATCATAAACGTATACTTGCCTTTGAGACATCGAGAATCGAAAGGATTAAGACATCGAGAATCAGAAGGAAAAGAATACAAGTTTGGTAGGTCTAAGAACGCACTTCCGGAATGTTGTGTCAAGAATTAACACCTTCCGACCGGCGATCGACTAGGAGGACGGGCGACCGAGTTACTGCCGAGCGGCCAAGTCGGTTCTGCCAATCAGCGACCTGGTGACCGAGCCTTAACCCAGCGGACGAGCTGCATCGACCGACCGAAGGCCCCAGGACAAGTCCCGGTATCGAGCGATCGACCTCAAGACGATCGCCTCTCGGTACTCGGCGACCGACCCTGGCGACCTACTAACGGACGATCTCCTCTCGGCATCTTGCCGACCTACCCTTGGTGATCGACCATTGGCGACCTCCATCCACTGGCCTATGGCGACCTCGGATGATCAGCTAGAGACGACCACTCATGTCGATCACCACCGATGACCATCCAGTCGGCGAAGACCAAGTCTCAAGACTGACTCCACGTGCAAGGACCGGGACAAGATCCGCGAATCCCGGGCCATTGACCACAGTCTGACAGATTCTCTCCACCAGCCGACAAGCCGCCGAAAGCTTGTCAGTAGGGCCGCATGTTGACTAACTCCGGACATGTGATGGCTCCTTATTGGACCGCTCAGCGGTGGCAGCCTCTTCCTTGGACTTTAGCCCGGACAGACAGCATCTTCCTTGGACTTTAGCCCGACAGCCCTGGAGATCGGCCCCTTATAATATTGGCCGGCAGTCGATCGGCACCTTATAATACTGGCCGACAGACGATCGGCCGCTGCAGGACAGGACCCGGCTGCCCCTATATAAACAAGGCTCCCAGCACTTGTCCAGGCACAGAAACTCTTCTGCACTGAACCGAGATTTTGGACACTCCATCATCTTCTTCAGCTTCCTTCAGTTTCCCTGAGCAATATCGCAACTCAAGCACTCTATACAGAAGCAAACATACAGCACTTGGCTAATCTCCAACTCTTGGCAACAGCTTTCTTTCGGTCTTACTTCTCCCGGCCTTTTCTCCCCGAGCAGATTATCGGCGGGACGAAGAACACCAAGCTTCGCTCAAGAGCCGGATTAACAGAGTCTTTTTACACTCATTGTATTTAGATTTCTCTCATTAATACTTGTATCCACGAATATTCGTATTAATAACATCTCGCGAGAGCATTCAAGCCCGGGCCTAACAAACCCGGCAAATCTTGTTTTATTTATCTTCTCTCGGAAGTGCTCCCGTAATTGTTGTTTGTTGTCCGTCTTCCAGCAGTATTAATCTTCGGATAAATATTTTGGGCAACAACAATTGGCGCTAGAAGAAGGGGAAATCCAACCCTCGATTTTTTACACCTACCGTCCCGAAGAACACTCACTGTTCTCGGGGCAGATATTTGAAGTGACACTCACTGCACTTCAAAAGAAATCCTTCAGAAATCATGTCTTCCGCCTCCGCGTCGAAGAAAGCCGACCACCCGGCCACTGCCTGGCCCCGGGCCCGAGCCGCAGCCGATGGTGGGAGGTAGCCGCCGCGGTCAGAGACGCTCGACCCCGTCCCGGGAAGGCAGCCCGAGCCTCTCGCTCGATCAGTTCCGAACCAATGAACAGATCGAAGAGGCTATAGCCGTCCTTCAGGAGCGACGGAGTGCTCTCGACGCGCCTCCAGCTACCGCCCCCCCGGTCTCTCGCCGGAAGATCAAGCGGAAGCTCAAGGCACTACTAGCCGAGCGATCGCCAGGAGGCTTTCGCCCGCAAGAAGAGGCGCTCGGCAGCCGGGGCACGTCTGTCTTCGATCGCACAGGCGCCGACCCGACTCAGCGGCCGGGCGATCCGGCCCCAGCTACGAGACGACGGAGTTGGTGTCCGTCACCAGGAGCTCGGCCTACCCGGCTCCCACAAGGCGATCCAGCCGCCTGGCTCCAGCTCGCCAAATTCCCGAGGTCGGTAGCAGCGGGGTCCGGAGGTCGGTACACGATCGCCTCGGCCCCCGCTCCCAAAGCCGATCCGCAAGCAGCCGAGCCGCGGCGATTGCCGCAATGCAACGTCAGATCGACGAAGTGAAGGCGCTCCTGCAATCCGGGGCAGGCGCCATGAAGACGATCGCCGCGCCGAGCGAGCCGCTCGCGATCGACATCGAGCTCGCCCCCGTGCAGCACAAGATCGCTCCTCTTCAGACACCCGTGTACCAGGGGCGATCGGACCCCCAAGCACACCTGCACAAGTTCAACATCTACATGACCGGGTGTGGGACATCGGACGTGACCCGGTGCCGAATGTTCCCTCTGACGCTAGACGACCTCGCCCACCGGTGGTACACCTCATTGCCACCTCGGTCCATAGGCTCTTTTAACGAGCTGGCGCACGTCTTCACGGAATACTTCGCCACCAGGGCCGCTCGGCCAGAAGGTCCCCATCGCATGTGGCGGATCAGGCAAGGAGAACAGGAGTCCGACTCGGACTACATCGACCGTGTTGACATGATCATCCTCAACGGCGAGCCCGTAAGCGATGAGACCGCCCTCTACGCGGTCCTAGGAGGTTTTCAGGGCTTCTCGCCTATGTTCAGGCATCTCACGAAGACCCTGCCGACGACCTACGCAGCCTTCCGGGCCAGAGCCGCAGATTTCCTGTCCAGGCAAAGGCTTCTTCTTGGCCTAGGAGTAGAACGATCGGCACCCGCGCGACGACCTCCAGTCTCCCAGCCCGATCGCTACTACCCAGCAGAGCCGGAGGACTCGATCCCCGCCTACAGTCCATTCTAACACGAGTGACTAGCCGCCGCCCGATCGCCAATTTCGACCTACGAATAAAGCGATCGGCCGCCGAGCGACGATCGCGCCTCCGGCGATCGCAACATCATCAGCAACCCGGTGGACACGATCGCCATCTACATCCGGATATAACATGACGGACTAAGGCATAAGATCGCCTCCACCGCGCATCATAAAGCCATGGTCCTGGCAGTCGATGGAACCGGCTGCTTCGGCCATGCAAGGTCCCTTTCGGCCAAGATCGCCCGCCCTTCGTTTAAATACGAGGCCGGCGTAGTCTGAGGGCCCTCCAACATTAATCAGTGGACACATGCCACAACCCCGTCTCAACGTACACCGTCGAGGTCGGCCATCTCCATGGCTAGCCGAGGTGGAAGCAGAGCTAACAAGCCGCGGGCGTGGAGTTGATTCATCCGACGCTGCCCCGCGCAAGGACTCCTCTAGACCGAGACCGCACGCCCTTCGTTTAAATACAAGGCGAGGCGCAGCCTAACAGAGGACCCTCATAATAAAGTGAGTCACGAGACACTCATTGTCTTCGTGCACCAAGACACGGTCATGGAATCGGTCCATCGATCTCCGCGACTGTGCACGATTCCTCAAGCAAGCGAAACCACCAAGTTTCCGTGGGGGATCGGCCAATGTTGTTTTTTGCAGGTACAAGACCGAAAGATAGCTAAGCCAATCGACCATGATAGCCCAAGTCCGAGTCCTAAGTCACTCGGATCACCCGTCCTCATCCTTACACGATCACCGGAAGAACCACCTCGCCCCATGTCTTCAACATAGGAGCAAGTCGGGGCAATTGTTGTGTCAAGAATTAACACCTTCCGACCGCGATCGACTAGGAGGACGGCGACCGAGTTACGCCGAGCGGCCAAGTCGGTTCGCTAATCGACTCCAGTGACCGAGCCTTAACCCAATGGACGAGCCGCATCGACCGAAGGCCCCAGGACAAGTCCCGGTATCGAGCGATCGACCTCAAGACGATCGCCTCTCGGTACTCGGCGACCGACCCTGGCGACCTACTAACGGACGATCTCCTCTCGGCATCTTGCCGACCTACCCTTGGTGATCGACCATTGGCGACCTCCATCCACTGGCCTATGGCGACCTCGGATGATCAGCTAGAGACGACCACTCATGTCGATCACCACCGATGACCATCCGGTCGGCGAAGACCAAGTCTCAAGATCGACTCCACGTGCAAGGACCGGGACAAGATCCGCGAATCCCGGGCCATTGACCACAGTCTGACAGATTCTCTCCACCAGCCGACAAGCCGCCGAAAGCTTGTCAGTAGGGCCGCATGTTGACTAACTCCGGACATGTGATGGCTCCTTATTGGACCGCCCAGCGGTGGCAGCCTCTTCCTTGGACTTTAGCCGAGACAGATAAAGATCTTCCTTGGACTTTAGCCCGACCACAGAGATCGGCCCCTTATAATATTGGCCGGCGGTCGATCGGCACCTTATAATCTTGGCCGACAGACGATCGGCCGCAGATGTGACCCGCCGCCTCTATATAAACAAGGCTCCAGACTTGTCCAGCACAGAAACTCTTCTGCACTGAACCGAGATTTTGGACACTCCATCATCTTCTTCAGCTTCCTTCAGTTTCCCTGAGCAATATCGCAACTCAAGCACTCTATACAGAAGCAAACATACAGCACTTGGCTAATCTCCAACTCTTGGCAACAGCTTTCTTTCGGTCTTACTTCTCCCGGCCTTTTCTCCCCGAGCAGATTATCGGCGGGACGAAGAACACCAAGCTTCGCTCAAGAGCCGGATTAACAGAGTCTTTTTACACTCATTGTATTTAGATTTCTCTCATTAATACTTGTATCCACGAATATTCGTATTAATAACATCTCGCGAGAGCATTCAAGCCCGGGCCTAACAAACCCGGCAAATCTTGTTTTATTTATCTTCTCTCGGAAGTGCTCCCGCAATTGTTGTTTGTTATCCGTCTTCCAGCAGTATTAATCTTCGGATAAATATTTTGGGCAACAACACGGAACCTAAAAGATTCGTAAGGAATGCGATAATCAATAATCCATACTCAAATCACACGAAGAAACTCCTGAAACCCGCCTACGATTCACAAAACTACAAGTATAATCTCCTAGAGGTTTGGAAATCATCCAAACCCTCTCAAGTCCGAATAATATACAAAACAATCCATTTAATCATAGGGGAAACATGGGTATGGGGTAGATACATCATAATCTCAAATATCTCAAGCTCCAAAATAGATAAATCGGACGAATATAAGAAAATCCCCAGCAATTCCCCAACTAGGGTTCTAAGGAATTTACCTTAATTTGGAAGGTAGAAATGGATTAGATGTTGTATACTCTTTGTTGTTCCTCCTAAGATGATGATAGATGATGATATATGATGAGTAACCACCCCAAAATTGCCCCGAAATCACCCCTCTCGTCGGAAGTGAAGAAAATGGAGAAGAAATGACAAACAACAGGGCTGACTTACCTTATATACTGCATCTATTTAGCATGCGCTAAACCTCAAGGCTAGCGTGCGCTAACGAGGTCACCCGGTAGTCCAGTAGCTTCTGACATGCGACGTTAGCGCGCGCCACCACAACCTAGCATGCGCTAACTGGTATCCTGCAAATATTCCAACTCACTGCCCAAACCCGCTAGCGTGCGCTACATCTGGGCACTAGCGCGTGCTAGCAAAACCTATAGCGTGCGCTGACTCAGGCCTAGCGTGCGTTACCTGCTATTCCGGAAAATAGAAACACCCCACTGCCCCTGCCGACTCAGCTCATTAGCGTCCGCTACTCAACGCAAATAGCGTGCGCTAGCTAACGCCTAGCGTATGCTAATTGCTAGTCCAGAGGGCAGAATCAGCTACTGCCTCTGCCAAGCACGGACCGTTAGCGTGCGCTAAATTTCGAAGCTAGCGTGCATTACTCAACAGAAATAGCATGCGTTAGCTTAGTCCTATCATACGCTATCTGCATGTCTTCAAAACATTGCCGAAAGGTCCAAACAATACGAACATGGTCCAAAAGGTACGAAACTCTAAAATCAACAACGACAACTTCTCAATAAGTGTTTACAGAGCGACAAAAGTGAACGTCAGAGACAACAATTCATAATAAGTATGGGTATTACAACACTAACGCACCGTCTATGATTCAAAACAATAACGTACCATACCACAAGCACACATTTAACCAAAGAGGCGTACGCGGCATCAAGTCTCATCGACGAACACTACATCACGGTATAACATACCATACATAACATAAGGAAAAATTCCACATAATCATCAACGCAACAAAATAACCCGCACAGCCGTCCAATAATTCAAAGTAGCCAGAAATAGAAATCTTGGGTATTACATTAAACCCCCCTTAAAAGAAGTTTCATCCTAAAACTTAAAACACAAAACAAGTCAGCAACATTGCAGTAACGAACAGACAGTATCTCTCAAGGATACCTTTAAGTTGATCATGATATCAGTGCTGATGACCGCATCTCGGAAGACTCGGCAACCATCTCACAAAACTGGATTATGTGTCCCTCTAGTCCACACTTGTAACACGTTACTGGTGGGTAAGGACAATGTGCACGAACATGACCCGGCACATTACAGTTGAAACATCTCCTGGCCTTACTAGGAGTCGAAGCTCTGATGACTTAGAACTCTCGGTTCTACTCGTCGAGCGACGGATCTTCACGGTAGAAAGTCCTCGGTGCTGGAGTTTACAAGCTCCAACTCCTGAACTGATAGGAAAATCATCAACCGTCTTCTGCTTCTTCGACTCGGGCCTATGCTCAGTCGATGATGAGGCTAGTTCAAAGGCAAATGCTCGATTCTGATACTCTCTCAATGAAGTGCAAGTGAATCCCGTCATATACCGGTGAATCTCCAGCCTCATCCGCATGTCAAAGTGACGGATCTTCTCTTCTTCAGTCCTCACCTAATCTCGCACATAGCCGAGTTGTTTGCTATAATCGATGATCGCTTGAGACACCGGTACCTCTAACGGTTTGGCCAAATAAAAATCACGAATTCTCTGCTCTATGATCAGTTCTGGACAAAACTTGGCTTCCATCAATTCATGGAATTCCGTCCACGTGACAATACAATCCTGAGGCTTAACAGCCTCCCACCAGTTAGCGGCATCTCTATTAAGAAGGTACTGAGCGATAGATACTTTACGTTCTTCGGGACAATCAACTGCCTCGAAAATCTTTCCAAACTGGAAAAGCCAACCATCCCAGCCTAATGCATCCGCAGCACCCGCAAAACGAGGGGGATTCATATGAACCACTTCTCATAGCAATTGGTTTGCGCCGACATTCTGGGTCACATCTGTGTTACGTTGAACTGCCTGGGTCAACAGAGTCATCTGTGCTGCTACTTGTTGCAATATAGTAGCAACATCAATACCAATGCCATTCCCGGCAATATTCTATTGGTTCCGCATCTGATCTCCACGACCCTCTATACCACGGCCACGACCGCGGCCTCTGCCCCTTGGCATACTGAGCAAATACCCACTCAACACGATGAAACACAACATCGCAAAATAATATACCAAAGTGCCAATCTCGGCACAACATATCAACATAAGGTAACAAATAGTAACACTGTAAAAATGTCCACTCCACATACACAAATACGAAAATTTACAATTGCAACAAACGAAACTTATGGTCGTAATTAATGGTTCACATAACCGTATCAATAGAAAATTAATGACCATTATCGTTACAATCACGGTCATAATATACTACACATGGTAGCCAATCATTTTTAACATACTTTTTAAAATCCACGAGGTATCCATTTGAATAATATTATTAGAAAGTATTTGAATTCATATATTTTTCCGAAATAAAATTTGGAAATACTTATGACACTTCAGGCGGTTTTACCAAATTCATGAATCATAAGTTTTAACCATCTCCCTTTGAAAACAATTGCAAACCAACATTCCGAAATATCAATTTCTTTGGAAACAACATCATCACAATTAATAGAAAAAGGTGTATCCCGTGGTCATGCTCTTCTGGCACCGACCCCCATAGGTTTCAACGAACCATTCCCAGGTGGGAAAACACTCATACCCATACTAATCATTCCCATGGATCCATAATCACGTCTGGATAACATCATAGAAACCATAAGCAAATCAAACCATGCCATCATAACATGCATGCATACAACTATAGTTCTCCAACGAGAATGATAACATGACAATAATCAAATCATTCGGTCTCACCAGCAATCGCTTTAGTTCAAACTCTAGCATATCGCCTTAAGCGATGAATCCATTTAGAACGCACACTATAAATGCGATTAGCGTGCGCTAACCGACTCGATTTAGAAAATTTTCTAAATTCCGAATTCAGAGTTTAAATCAAGTGAGATTTTTTTTCTTTCACTTTGAAAGTAAAAATCACATTTTCGATTTAAATTATAAAAAAATTTGATAGTGTGAAAGGTTTTTAAAATCATATATTCGAGTTATTGGAAGATAAAACCGACAAGTAAAAATCACTTCCGAAACCCTTTCGAACACGACAAGGGATTAACGACGGAAACATTTCTCAAAGTATCTCAAGACACTTCAAAACACAATTCTCAAATGTCGTCGAAATGTTTCATTTAAAATACAAGGCTGTTAATATCACCTTTCAAAATCCATAATAAGCCGCCATTCAACCGCATCGTCAAAATATTTTCGAAAGCTGATTTTCCAAAATACACTCAGGTCTAAGAAATTTTAGGAAATCATTTTCAAACACGCACACAATGGATATAATTACTAATAGGAACACATTGGTTGTAAACAACAACAATTAGTCAATCACAATTCACTCTCAAACACATGCCCATACAGCAACCAAAATCATTAGTTCAACAAACACAGCTCAGGAACACTAATTTCAACATACGTCAAACCATCTCTACAAGTTTAACGGCATAACTAATGAAGGTTAATTCGAACACATGTCGAAATCATCTATATGAGTTATCAATCAACTGTAATACCAATACACCTATCGGAACACATTAATATTTCAAGTTTTCACATCATACTACACCACTCGGTGTCAAATCCATCGATACATCTAGTTCATTACACACATAATATACCACAAGTATCAAATACGAATTTCATCTCCATGACACGCATGTAAACAGAGTCATGAAACACAGACATAAAATAGAAGACTTACATTCACAGGCCGCATGAAATGATGACTGCATCACGATACTAATCACGGCCGACAACCCAGACGACGCGTCGTGACACTATTCAGTCAGACAAAATCCGACAAGACAAGACTCAACAATACTCGACTTGACCCGACAGCCCAGGTTTCCACAATCAAAGATCTGATACCATATTCTGTAACACCCCCAACCGTTTGGGAATATTACGGCACCGCAGACCCTCTTAAGAGGATCTACTAGGCTGGATACCAACACAAGACTTCATATCTAATGCCAACATGGCTAAACAAATGAAACAGTAGACCGATTTGGTCTTTCATCAATACATACAACGTGAACATCATATACAACTCTGTCAAGAAACTCATGCCCGCACAGGGGTCAAAATACAACAACCCTCCCATAAGACGGGAGAACAATACAGCAGAAAAAATAAAACAATTCGACCACGTCGAATACCCAATACTGGCCCTCCTGTGATTAGTATCATTTATCTTCCATCATCCCTCGTACCGATACCGTGGTTTTGATCCCCAAGAATCTGCACGAACCTGAATGCAATACAGACATCCACCCCCCAATTACTCAGGGGTTAGCAAAATTCCACTATTTTGCTAGTACAAGTATAAAGTGCAAATCCGAGCCATACACAACATATTCCAAGATTATAATAGTCTGGATAATCATCGAGTCAAAACACAGCGATAGATTTCCCGAGATGTTTTATTTGAAAAAGATAGTCCAAAGCCTTGAAAGGCAGTAATAAAATAAGTAAACAACTTGTAAAGCGTTTTAAAGATCTCAGGTGTTTTCAGAAAAATACATTTAAGATTTAGGAATCCTGATCTTTATAAAATTCCCCTATAGGGTCACAACTCAAATTTTTTTT
Source organism: Orobanche coerulescens (assembly GCA_033398695.1). NCBI lineage: Eukaryota > Viridiplantae > Streptophyta > Magnoliopsida > Lamiales > Orobanchaceae > Orobanche > Orobanche coerulescens. The sequence goes on along the minus strand of CM065811.1, from coordinate 89,488,780 downwards.
CCCAATTCAATACTCCAACAATAAATTACGTGGTCCATGACCCAAACATCTGCATCAGTCATAATAATAATAAATTACGGGGTCCACGACCTAAACGTCCATCTCAGTTATACGCCCAAAGGTTATTCTCGTCCCATGCTAACAAGCATGAACCTTGGAGCTTCTATGTGCGTACCTGAGTGAATAAACCAATGGTAACCAAACGGAAGACCCATACCTCATGATTAACTGTGGATTCACGCTATAAGCTACGATCCCTCAGAGGACTCGAAGTCCCATCCCTGAGTGGTTAACACACATCATCATAACAAGGGTAACTCAAAGAACACAATTATTAGAGTTTTACAACGGACATATAACATACACTCATAGTTATCCTGGCATCGTGCTAGCAAGCATGAACCTTGGAGCCTCGCAATGACGTACCCGTTTTGGATAACTCATGAGTATGCAACATATCCAAATAAACGCCAATAAGTTATCCTGGCATCGTGCTAGCTAGCATGAACTTCAGAGTCTCCTCGAGACGTACCCAGTTTGGATAACCCTATGGTAAAACTCGACCCGTACTAACAAGGACGGATCCTGAAGATCTCAACGAACCCTACCCGATAGAACATCACTTACAAATGATCACATACTACGAGGAGATATACTTCTGGAACAATACCGAAAACCACATTTTACCAAGAGGTCAATACATTTACAAACACAACAATTTGCACACATCAAACGAATACACATTCGAACATTAAACCCTTAACAAGGGAAAAAGGCTTTTATAATCACATAGTACGAAGGCAATATGTATCAATTCGCATCCATAATGCACAAATCCATAGAACTCATTCGTTCGTAAAGTACTTGAGTGTTTTTGAAAGAAAACCATTAAAATGATTTTATCAATCCTTTTTGAAATATTCATCATGACTACTCAAATACACACATAGTCCATTACCCATTATCACATCTACAAAATACGAAAGGTATGGGCAAGATACTTGCCTCAATAATCGATACCGAAAATCCCGACGAACACGGCACAATGGGAAAACCTTGAACACCTACAATCTTCCGGGCAAAAACAACAAAAATACAATAACAACGAGTATAAAAACCGTAAACAATGCGAAACACGACCAAGATTCAAAGGAAAACCCGTTGAGTCATTTAATCGGACATTAAATGCTCAAGTCTCCCTTAGAACAAAAAAATCATAGTTGGGCTCAAACAAATTCGAGATACAGATATACAATCCATAGAAATGATTAAAAATGTTCAATAACAACAATCAATTCATGAAAATCGAACGAACAATGAAATCAAGAAGGAAAAATCCGAAAGTCAATCCTAGGAGGTTTCAAGAAATTACCTCCGAACCGGATGAATGAAGTGGAAGATGATGATAAATACGAATCAAGCCTCCCGAATCGATGTAAATCGCCTCCTCAAATTCAAGAATCACCCCTACTCTCAAAAATCGTGAAAAGGAACGAAGGGGATGAAATGGGGAAGAAATGACTTCTGTCCCCGCAAAGGTGCTGCCACTGGTATATAAACCCGTGGCATGTTACGGCCATAACAGGCACAACTTACGGCCGTAACTCTTCAACCTTACGGCCGTAACACTCAGAACTTATGGCCGTAAGTACCATTCTAGACTACTGCCCAAAATACGAACGTTCATTACGACCGTTACAACAACGTGTTTACAGCCGTAACACAGGACTCACTACGGACGTAATAAAAAACACTTGCAGCCGTAACCAGCAACACTTACGGCCGTAACTCATAACTCTTACGACCGTAACACCACTACTGAACACAGTAGTGAATCTCAACGGCTTCGATAATTGGGTCAGGCACTCGACAACGTCCCAGTTACACTAACGCACCGTCTATGATTCAAAACAATAACGTACCAAACCACAAGCACATGTTTAACTAAAGAGGCGTACGCGGAAACAAGTCTCATCGACAAACACTACATCACGGTATAACATATCGTACATAACATAGGGAAAAATTTCAAATAATCATCAACGCAACAAAATAACCGGCACAACCGTCCAATAATTCAAAGTAGCCGGAAATAGAAATCTTGGGTATTACAGTAGTTGTAGCCAAGGTTGCATCAGAAGATAATCTTGCTGATCCTTTCACGGAAGGCCTACCCTCAAAAGTTGTTGAAAGGCATGTGGAAAGAATGAGATTACGGTGTATGGAAGCATTTCTTTGAGTATAAGTGGGAGAAATGAGAGACTATGTAATAAATTACTATACTTAAAAGCATGCTTTGAGTATAAGTGGTAGATTGTTAAGGTTGTATACTGCAAAGCATACTTTATGCTTGTATTACCTTATTTCACTGTAACTACCTATGAGAATATTAATTACATTTAATCACATGTTTTGCATATTTATTCACGTTATGGTTATGCAAATGAAATGTCTAATTATTTTATATTGTAGATAATGTGGTGTGTTGGTGTCACACGGAAGATCACATTATCGGTGCCATATAAAATAATATAATAGTTCACAATCTATATAATTATTAGACAAATTATGTGAAAGGTTGTAGTGTATGCTTGATATTAGTTGGTCTTGACTATTAGCATGTATTAGCGTATTTGCATACGTTGAACTGGACCGAAGTGAGATAGTGTCTTCTGTACTGACTGTAAGAAGAACATAAATCTCGGATAATTATTATGTCTTAATTCTAAGTATATAATATTTAATTGTGTATTTATAATATTTATTGGTTTGATTTACCATGGGTGAGAGTCAAAGTGATTGACTCAATAAGCTTCGTATCTTGGGCAATAATATTATTTATATGATAATTATTATTATAACTAGAAATCATATCCCGACTCGTGTGGGTTGATGATGTCATCTTGAGGAGCTTGATAATTATTATTATATTAAATCCTGCAGGTGGATATAATTCCGATATAATAATAAGGTTCGAGTGGTACCACTCTTGAATAAGATATTAATTAATTAAAGCTAAATAATATATCTAAATAAGGAGCCAGATTCCGTAAATTGGGATTTGGGTTGGAAGTTCAATATTAATTCTTTAATGGATTGAATTGATATTAGTGAACTCAACCATATTAGGAAAAGGATTAATATGGAAAGTTGGGTTGCACTAGGAGTCCAAACTCTAATCCTCCTTAAGATCCCTATAGTAGTCCAAAAGCCTAGGGACATTGAGGGGTTCAGTCGAATTGTCATCTCCATACACAAGAAATTTCAATTTTTCTTCTTTGTGTTTAATTGTGGATCTTGATTTGTGTCTTTGATTTCACAATTGAGATAATACTTTAATTCTTGCTACATATCGGAATTACTTGAAGAAAATAAAATCGAGAGTTATGAGAGACAAGATTTTAGCCGATTCACATTGAAGTCCGAGCAAGATTCGGTAGCTTGTTGCCAACACAATGTCCAGATTAAGGCGGGATCATACTCTAGAAGATTTTGAGGAAGAGATCAAGAAAGCAACCACTACACTTCAAAGGTAAATATCCTATGATCTTTGATCTAGATTAGGATATTGAAGTTACCAACATATTTATTTAATATGCTTATTAATTTTTAGTAGCTAATTAATTAGTATGCCTAAATAGGTTTTGTGCTCGTGGATGCGTAAAATGCTTTTATCAAACTTTTCCCCACCTCCACTGCGTTTTATTTCCAACAAAGTCGACTATTATAAGAGACCCTCTCCGATACCAATTGTTGGGTTGGTACGCCACCATAAAGGGGGTTGAATAGTGCAGTTAAAAGTATTGAACTCTTTTTGTTTGGAAGCGTTAGATTAGAGCGGAAAATATATGACATAGAGATTTATAGAGGTTCGGCAATTTGTCTACGTCCTCTCTTCTTAGTTATCTCTTTATATAGGTTCAAGATAAACCTTTTCGCCTTGTTTTTGAATGGTCCGAGGTAAAATATTACAATCTTGTCTTCAATCGGGCCAAGATAAACTGTTACAATCTTGTCTTTTTGTCAGTCCAAGATAAACTATTTTTCCTTTTCTATCAAACAAGGAAACAACCTTTCTAACTTTCTATCGGTACTAAAAGAACCTCACTTGGATTTAGATTATGATACTAATAATGCCGGATCCACGATCTTAGTAACACTGAATGCAATAGTTTCTTTCCTCTCGTGTATAGATGAGATATCAAACACTCAAACTCTTATTAGTTAAGCTCTAGTACAACAACAATGATGTATATAAGTATCTCAGATGTATAAGACTTATTCTTGAAGCTATTGTGTGTTGAATACCAAATGAAGTGTAATTATAGGCTTGAAGCCTCAAGTAGCCATTACTGCCTGCTCCTCCTTAGCATGCGCTATATACTGTATTTAGCGTACGTTAAGATATTAGTGTACGTAGGACTTCTAATGTTTAGAGTACGTTAATGTTCATGTGTCCGTTGTATCAGTTGACCTTATAGAATCAATCCAACAAATTGAATCTTTGAATTTGAACAATCATTGCGTCCTTTAATAGCATGTCATCGCATACGTTAATCTTCTAAAGATCGCCAATGTTAATTTCTTTACGTAGTGTGCGTTAACCATATGTGACCGTTGTATTATTTGACCTTGTAGAATTCTCCAACGGGCTGATATTTGAATCCACATTTCAACCTTCAGAGCGTATGCTAATATCAAAGTATTACATACGTTAACTTTGTCATGTTGCATATGTTATCTTCTTCCATTGCGTGTGTTAACATGCCTGAATGGCATCATCCAGTTTTGTAATACCACCAGTATTACATGCTGTTTCACATTGAGCGCTCGTTTCTATTTCTACTATTTAAAATAAATGTACTCCATCGCGATAAACATATTTTTGTATGATATGTTAATACTGTATTGTCATGAATAAAGATTTTCCGCACCTGTTATTCTTGTAATGTGATTGTGTGATGGTTGATGATTTGTCGGTGACATATCTCGATATCATTGGGCAATTATCGGTGTGAATATGATGATGGCCAACGTCTTGTTCTCCGAGAAATTACTCGACGAGATTGAGAGGGAGTCGCATTATAAGTAATTAATGTGATAATAACTTAGTGAACAAACTGAACCTTATGTACGTTATCCGCTAAGTATTACGTACGCTGAGTGTGTGACATTATATACGCTAAAGATTATACCTTAGGTACGTAATGCGGTCTTCGGCCTTCAGATATAGAATCTTCGTCAGATAGTATGCATTATCCGACCAACTTTCGGCGTGAAAGCGATAGGCAAGTCAACGGGTACTACGTACGTTAACCGACCTTTGTTACGTACATAACGATGAGTGTGATTTAGTCCAGTTAGTTATGAGTTTCCCTTACGCACATTAAGCTTTCTAAATAACGTACGTAACAGGGCTTACGTATGTAAAGCTTCAGTCTTAACGTACGTAAAGTCATTTTGAGTTTATAAAAGGACACCCTCCCTTTCATTTCTTCCGACCCAAAAATCACCCCTTGCTCTTGTATACTATCCTCCACCTTCCCTAAATCGATTTTAGCTTCCCTAATCAAGTGCTATCCTATTGGAGTGAGTTGATCAAGCTCCAGAGAAGGTTTTGAAGGTGCTACCCTCTCGTTCTTCGTCGTTCTTCGTTGTTCTTCATCGTCTCTTGTCAATTAAGGTAAGCTTATTGAATCTTAAACTCATTTCAGTGTTGTTATACGAGTCATACTAAATTTCGGATGCCTTGTGTAGTTAGAACTTTCAATAATGATCGGACCGGTGAAAAACTATCACAATTGTTAGTCGATATCCATCAAGCTAGTAATTGGAATGGATGATGGTAGTACTTGTAGCTGGATGGAAGAACTCATAATCGAATTTGTTAATCACCAACTCCTTCGAATCATCTTGTTAAAGATTTCAATTATAACCCTATTATCATATTGTAAAACCATTGATAATTCCTTGATGAAGTCACTAACAATTATCTAGTCGAATAGGTATCGAACATGTTAGGATTTCGGAGATTAATGCTTAATCGTTCTATTCTAGACTCTCGAATTAGAGTAAGTGACAAAATTACGGTGGATATTAGTCATGATCAATGTAGGAATGCTGTATTAGAACATTATTGTTCAACGGGATGATAATTTGTAAAATAGCGAACCGAGGAATTTAGTAATATGCATTGTGGTTAAAAATAGAGAATTTCGATCTCAGCGACATAAACAACTAGGTTTAGAGTACTACGGGGATGGGGGGAAATTGTCGTTAATCATCATTGTTACCATAAGGTGTTAATCGACGAATGTAATAGGTCGAGCTTTTGGGTGTGGTCGTTCGAGCCGTTGTGTTATCAAGGGGGTAACTCTCGTTGGATTTGAGGCAAGTGAATCTGGCTCAGACTTTACGTCTTGTAATTTCAGAATATTGTATGTGTTACTATTTGTGGAATGGTGCTCGTTCGATTTATCTTGTCCGGAGTATTCCTGAGTAGATACTTCCGTGACCCTTGGCTCCGGCCTTGGGAGTTTATATGTTGATACATATTGTGGAACTGTATTGCAGGATAAAACCTGAATGGTACCCACGTTCGGAGTATTCCTGTGTAGATACTTCCGTGACCCTTGGTTGTGACCTTGGGAGATTATGTGCTGATAAAAGAAACAACATTGAATACTCGGTGATAACTTTGTTCTCTGAATTTATCTGATTCTATCTATGAATTTTGTTCGATTTGTCTGACCTAGGTTGACTGACACGATATGTTGTGTCAGGCAAATTTGTTGAATATGTGTAGGACATTCCCGAAGGTTCCGGTCAGGCTTGAGCAGTGTTGGGGAGAAGTCCTGTTAATTTCTTGAATTGAATTTCAATTATTCCACGTTGTGTGATAACCATATGAACGGACATTGTTTTTCCTTGTATTTCAGTTCGTATGAATGCTTTCATAAGAATACTTTCACAAACCACTTGTTGAATAAATTGTTTTTAAAATCCTTTTAAAACTTGCCTTGTGGGTCCCACACGGGATTCACGGCACTGTGGCGTCCCGATTTATTTTAGGGGCATTACAGAAAATGGTATCAGAGCCGAACATTCACGTGGAAAGTTGTATCAAAATATTTTGAAAACGTTTTACCTTCAAAAGTCCAAAACTCTTGGCGACCGTAACTCCTCGAGGAATGTCGAGGTAAAATACATGTAAACTCTTGAGAATCAGGTATAATGTTTGAATTCAGTAAGAACTCAGAGAATGTTTGTACTAAACTAACCTTTTAGATCGAACAATCATCACTAATGGCACGTCGCGGAGCTACAAGGAATGTAAATAATGCACAGGGTTCCGCTATGAATCAGCAGGCAGACAGGAACATCGGTGAAACTATTCCAGCCGGAAATCAGCCACCGCCCGTTAATCAGAACGAACAGGAGGCGGAAAACCAGAACAACGGGGGATTGGATCCGGCCTTCGTTCAGACCATCTCCCAGGCCATTTCTATGGGGATCGCTCAGGTCAGCCAAGGCGAGCAGTACGGTTATTAACATAGAAGAGAACAACGGAAGGGATTGGTGGGAGAGATCTTGAAGGCGGTGCCATTATTCGACGGATCGGGGGATAAGCACGTGGACGATTGGATCTCCGAGATGGATACTGCCTTCGAGGTGATCGGTTGCCCAGGGAACCGAAAAGTACCGCTCGAAATCAACCAGCTCCACGACACCGCAGCCCGATAGTGGAGGACCTATAAGCCTGAGGACAGAGTAGTCGGATGGACGAAGTTTTCCAAACTATTGAGAGACGAGTACTACCCCCGGTCAGCTCAGACTACTCGAGCGCTTAGTTTCTTCAGTGCAGGACCTCAGAACTTGCCAGTACCAGAAATCATTCGAGCTTACAAGACCGAACTAAGCTATGTCGCACAGATGGTTCCATCCGAAGATCAACGAATTTGCCACCTTGCTCAATGGTTACCGGAAGATGTTCAATGTTACGCGGCTGGGTTTCATTGCACCACTCTGAGGGCATGTGAGGACGTAGTCATAGCATACGCCGGTACGGTTTTCAGTTCGGATATTGGGCATAACCAAAAGAAGCAGAAGACATCTAATCAGTCCGGGAGCACCAGCAGAATGAACTCGGGAATTGGGTTCTCCTCTAAATCAGTAGCTTCGTCCAAAAAGAAAGGAGCATCTGACGAGCCCTCTCGCCGGAGCTGTTTCAATTGTGGCATAGCGGGGCATACCATGAGTCAGTGTCGTAAGGCGTCTACAAAGTGTTTTTCATGCGGAAGGGGTGGGCACATGTCTCGCTACGGATCAAAGCTACACCAAATTCAGCTCCTCAGAGTCAGCAAGGCACAGTACAGACGTCCATAGCATCCGCCATGTCCGATTATTGATCCCCACCTTACCAAACTCCTCCATACGGTGCCAGAAGAGGACGTGGGCACGGGGGAGGCACTGCACCCTCCTCGGGAATGCTGCCATCTCGCATGTTCGAACTGAGAGCTACTGATAACCAGACTGCACCTGCTGTCTCATGTACACTTCTTATTAAATCCCAGCCTGTTCATGTACTATTTGATACTGGAGCGACCCACTCGTTTATATCCGTGGAATGTGTTAACCGTTTGAATCTTCCTTGTGTACCTTGTGAATCTTTTACTGTTAAGCTACCCAAGGGTAGCAGGGTGGGGGGTAATTTAGAAGTTCGAAACTGCCCGATCCACATCGATAATCAGGGCTGGACAGCAAATCTCATGGTTTTTCCAATCCACAACGAAGACTTTATTTTGGGTATGGATTGGATGACAATGCACAGGACGTTATTAGACACCTACCACCTGACAGTTTCCATTACAACTCATGACGGTGCCACTCACATAATCAGAGGCCGAGAACACTTTAGTGCTAAGGGGCCCCTCAGTCTCCTTACAGCAGGAGCATCTTGTGACGATCGGGGAATGCATTATTGGTGTTATATTCTTCAGGAGGACACATCACAGCTGTCGGTTGCTAACATTCCCACAGTGAATGAATTTCCGGACATTTTTCCCGATGAATTACCAGGATTGCCGCCACGATGGGAGGTCGATCTCTCGATTGAACTTGAGCTATGAACGACGCCTATCTACACGGCACCATACAGGATGGCACCAGCTGAGATGAAGGAATTAAAGTTACAACTCTAAGAATTGCTAAGGAAGGGGCTCATTCGTCCGAGCACTTCGCCATGGGGTGCACCAGTTCTTTTTGTAAAGAAAAAGGACAACTCCCCTGCGCCTGTGTATCGATTACAGAGAACTAAATAAAGTCACTATTAAGAACCGTTACCCACTTCTGAGGATTGACGATTTACTGGACCAACTACAGGGAACGACTGTGTTTTCAAAGATCGATTTGCGTTCTGGATATCACCAACTGAGAATTCGAGAGGAGGATATTCCCAAGACCGCATTTCGATCAAGATACGGTCACTACGAGTACATGGTGGTGTCGTTTGGCTTGAATACTGCCCCAGTCATTTTTATGGAATTGATGAACAAGGTTCTGATAGAATTTCTCGATAAGTGTGTGGTGGTTTTTATTGACGACATTTTAATCTATTCCCAAATCCGACAGGAGCATGAGGAACACTTGAGGAAGGTGTTGAGCGTTTTGAGGCAACACTAACTATATGCTAAACTTTCTAAATGTGAGTTCTGGATGCCGGATGTGACCTTTCTGGGACATGTAATCTCAGCAGAAGGCGTTAAGGTAGACCTCCAGAAGACCGAGACAGTTATGAGTTGGGAACCACCAAGAAACGTCAAGGAAGTGAGGAGATTTCTAGATTGGCAAGATATTATCGACGGTTTTTCGAGGCTTTTTCTTATATTGCTCGGCCGTTGACGAATCTACTAAGGAAAAGTACCAAGTTTTTCTGGACAACAGATTGTCAGGAGAGCTTCGACGAACTGAAGAGGAAGCTGACTACTGCTCCAGTACTGGTACTACCAGAGGGCACTGAAGGATTCGTAATATACATCGATGCGTCTAAGCATGGACTTGGATGTGTATTCATGTAAAATGACAGAGTTATTACATACGCCTCTCGACAACTTAAACCATATGAGGTGAACTATCCGACATATGACTTGGAACTGGCTGCAGTGGTCCATGCCCTTAAGATTTGGAGACACTACCTTTATGGGGTTACCTGTAAGATTTTTACGGACCACAAGAGTTTAAAACATATTTTCACACAGAGAGTGTTAAACATGAGGCAGATGTAACACCCCAAACCAGGCGGATATTACAGTGCCGTAGATCCCCAACTGGGACCCACCAGGCAAATGAAAATGAATGAATTATACAAGATAAATGTAGTACCGAACTACATTACAACAATAATTACTCCGATGAGGAGTTTAGTTACAACACACCAGGACAATACCGAATACTAGTGTATTTTATATGAAGATAAAATACACAACACTGAATGAAACGGAGTATTCAAATGAAAGTCTGCAGCGGAAAATAAAGGACAATAACATGAATAACTGAAAGATCGGGCCCCCCTACTAGTATCACTAGGACTCCTCGACATCAACATGCTATTTCCGTGCGTTTGCCTTGCCATGACCTGAAAAACAAAATCCCCAAACGGGGTCAGTTAAACAGAACAACAATCCTCAAGAGTTGAAAATACACAATCATGATTATATCTGAAGTTATGAAATATCCTGTCGAAACATACGCAATCAAACATGCTATATGAATCAACTAACAGTACGGCTCAAAGGAAATTGCGCCACACTACGCCCGGGATGGAAATGTGTCCGTGCACAAGCCACCAACGATCAATACTCGCGTGGTCTTGTACCTAATCAGTCTCACGAAACAATCAATCTCGTGTGCACAGTCCAATGTGAGGCCATCAACCAACACACGACTATAATGTGCCCGACATGAAAACCCTACACATACCAACCAGCACGCCAGTATGACCCGGAATGCCACGATATAACAAAAGTGACATCGAAAATGAATAATGACTCACCGAGATGGAATGGTAATGAAATAAATGACAGCTCAATGAAAAGATTGGAACCGTCGTTCCTTATGACTGAAATGATTAATTGATAACAACAAGTTTTGATACGGTTAATATAATGATGAATGAGTTATGATTATGAATGAACAACAACAAAAGGGATGAATATCCTTTTAACCGAGTAAGAATTAACTTACACAATACCGGTGACAATTATCCTTCCACGAACAACGTCCTAATTGAGATATCGGTCGCTCGAACATAATGAATTATACAATATCCAACAACTCGGTCAATATACGAATCAAACACGAATATAACGAACTCAAAACGTCGATACGATTAAACCAAGTCCATAGAGGCATTAAATCAAACACGTTGTATCCAAACTCCGATTGTTTACAATCAAACCTCAATATACCAATATCAAAATCTCCAAGAAGTGTTTTAAACCAACAAAACACCTCCAATACGATCAATAATCCGTTATGAATATCCAAAAACGTGATTATAACAACAATTAGTCGAAAACCCCCAATTCCAACTCGATTTTCAAGGTGTTCTCGAATAATTCCTCAATAATCCAATGAATCCTTATACAAACTCATAATCATATACATATCCCTTCATATAACATGATTATAACGTCCAAAACATCATATTTCAACACAAAATCGAAGTCCAAAGTGTTGAAGGAATTACCTCTTGATGATCCAAGTGCTTTAATCCGAAGAACACGCGTTAGATTGATTATCCGGGCTTCACGATCGAAAGGAGATGAAGAAAATCAAACACCCAAATGATTTGTGAAGGAAAAACCCTCCCTCAAGCTTCCTCTCTCAGTTGCAAGAGAAAAAAATGGGAAAGAAATGGAAGAAATGCTGAAAAAAACGAATTTAAAGGAGTTGATCGCTGCCGGACACGGCCGTGCCCGATCGGCACGGTCGTGTCGCATACCCGGCGAGGGACTCGGCCGTGTCTGCCCGGACACGGTCGCGGCGCGAAGCCTTCGGCGATGACCCGTCAAGCGGCGACTTCGGCATGACTCGACCGTGCCAGACGACATGGTCGGGCGTGTTGGGCAGACGATTCTGGCTTATCCGGAGGAGTTCGACTCGGCCGTGCCAGACGACACGGTGGGGTCCTGAGGCAGACACTTCGGCATCTTCCGGACGAGTACGGCACGGGCCGTGTCGGACGACACGGCCGAGTTCGTTCGGCAGTGATCGGCCAATACTGAAAAATGAGCGGTTGAACTAAAACGACCATAACTCTCTCGTCCGGACTCCGATTGACTCACTGTTTGAACCATTGGAAAGCTAACTCGATGCTCTATAATATTGCAAAGATTTAGAATTTTTGGATTTACCAAATATTAATGGTGATCTAACAAAGTCGAACTCATATGAGGAAAGTTGAAACAATGAACAATAACGATACACAACTCGAAGTTTTTCCGAACGGTGAACACGTTGAATGAACATGATTGATGAATGATTATAATTGAGTGAAAATCCACTGAGTGACAATCACCGAATGAAATTACTGAATGATAATGACTGAATTACAACCGGGTATTACATACACCCCCCTTAAAAGAGTTTCGTCCTCGAAACTAAGGGTCAAACAACTCGGGATAACTCTCCCGCATACTATCCTCGGTTTTCCAAGTAGCCTCTTCGACTCCGTGTCTAGACCACTGAATCTTGACGAAAGGAATCGAATTATTCTTCAACTATTTGATTCGCCGCTCCAACACTCGTACAGGACGCTCCTCGTACGAATGATCATCCGCGATCTCGATTTCGTCGAATTGAAGTATGTGACTCGGGTCGGCAACATACTTCCGCAACTGAGAGACGTGAAACACATTATGAATTCGGCTCAACGCCGGAGGAGGTAGCATCGATAAGCTAACTCGCCTACTCGATCCAAAATTTCAAGCGGTCCAATGAATCTTGGGCTCAACTTCCCCGTTTTCCGAAGCGAAAAAAAAATACCTCGACTTGGGGATACCTTGACCAACACGTGGTCACCCGTCTCGAACTCTAGTGGTCGACGACGATTATCTGCATATGATTTACGCCGACTACAGCCGTCAACAAACGACTCTTGATCAAAGCTACCTTCTCCCGGGCGGCTATAAGCATATCGGGCTCGGTGCCGATTGATTCTGACAAGTCATCCCAACACAAAGGAGATCAACAACGACGACCGTACAAGGCCTCGTAAGGTGCCATCTTAATGGAAGCATGCCAACTATTATTATACGTGAACTCGATCAACGGTAGTTGGGCTTCCCAATCGTCCTTCCAATCGAGGACGCAAGCTCTCAACATGTCTTCTAATGTCTGAATAGTCCTCTCTGATTGTCCGTCGGACTGAGGATGAAAGGCAATACTGAGATTAAGCTGAGTTCCCATAGCACGATGAACTGATTTCCAAAAATGGGATACTAATCGTTCATCACGATCGGAAACGATACTCTTAGGAGTACCGTGCAGTCTCACTATCTCCTTGATGAACAACTGGGCCAGTCTCTTGGGACTCCACAAATCCTTGATTTCAAGGAAATGAGCTAAATTAGTAAAGCAGTCCGCGATCACTCAGATCGTATTTATGCCACAACGACTCGTCGGCAATTCGTGATGAATTCCATAGAAATGTCTTCCCACTTCCATTCTGGAATAGGGAGCGGTATCAGCATACTCGCCGGTCGCTGATGTTCAATCTTAACTTGTTGACAGGTTAAGCATCTCGAAACAAATTTTGCGACTTCTCGCTTCATATTACTCCACCAGTAATTTTGTTTCAAGTTCTTGTACATCTTGCTGGACCCCGGATGAACAGAATAAGGGGTAGCATGAGCTTCTCTCAAAATAGAATTTTTCAACTCGTCATTCGCCGGTACGCACAACCGGTTCTTAAACCTCAAAAGTCCATCCTCGTGGACCACGAATCCAGGGGCTTTCCCCTGAGCCACATCTTCACGGATGCGCAACAATGAAGGGTCTGAACTCTGATTCTCTCTGATTACCTCCTCAAGTGACGATGAAATCTCTAACATACAAAGCTGTCCCTGAACTCGCTGAAGCCAGACCTTGATGTCGGGTATAAGGAATTCCTATTGAAGCTCCTTCTGAACTGTTAAACGAGCAAGCATCTGCTCCTGAACGGACTTACGACTCAAGGCGTCGACGACAATATTCGCCTTGCCCGGGTGGTAAAGGATTTCGATATCATAATCTTTGAGTAGTTCCAACCACCGTCTCTGTCGCATATTTAACTCCTTGTGAGTAAATATATCCTTCAACTCTTGTGATTGGTGAATAACTGAAAGGTGACGCCATAAAGGTAACGACGCCAAATCCCCAACGCGAAAACCACGGCTGCTAGCTCCGTGCGTGGGTTGGATAATTGACCAACTAATCAGGAAACATCGGATTTACTTAATATCTTTCGGAGGTCGCCAATCTCGGATAGTCTCCGACTTCGAGGGTCGACACGAATCGTGTCGGATGAAATTACATGTCCAGAAAGTCACTTGACCTCGTAACTCATATTTGGAAAACTTTCCATAAAGTTGCTCTCGTCTCAACACGTCGAGAACCTGATGAAGATGAACCTCGTATTCCTCTCGGCTACGAGAATAAATCAAAATGTCTTCGATGAAGACAACAACAAACTGATCCCAAAAAAATCGATGAAAACCCGATTCATTACCCCCATGAATACCACAGGTGTAATAGTTAGCCCGAACGGCATAACTACGAACTCATAATGACCATAGCGTGTATGAAACGCTGTCCTCGCGATATCCGACTCTCGAATCCGCAACTGGTGATATCCAGATCTTAAGTCGATCCTGGAAAATACTGAGGCTCCCTGAAGTTGATCTAAAAGATCATCAATACGGGGTAAAGGATACTACTCTTGATCATCACCCTGTTCAACTCCTGGTAATCGATACACAAGCGAAAAGAACTATCATTCTTCTTGACAAACAGCACTGGTGCTCCCCACGGGGACGTACTCGGTTGGATCTAACCTTTCTCGAACAATTCCTCAAGTTGATTCTTCAACTCTCGCATTTCGGTCGGGGCCATCCGATACGGTGCCTTCGATAAATGGGACGTACCGGCTCCCACTCACTCCTGAATTCCCCTACTCTATGTGAAGGCAACTAGATAACTCGTCTGGAAATACATCGTCAATCGATGACAATGATACCACGAATGATTGAACATTTCGATTGCCCTAGAATGGTCAATCGATAAAAAGAGATACCAATAATGATTAACAACTCGATTGCCTTAGAAAGGCCAATCGATGAAGATGATACAATGAATGTTTGAATAACTCGATTGCCTTTGAAAGGACAATCGATGAAAATAATACAATGAATGATTGAATAACTCGATTGCCGTAGAAAGGCCAATCGATGAAAATGATACAATGAATGATTGAATGACTCGATTGTCTTAGAAAAGCCAATCGATGGAAATGATACAATGAATGATTGAATGACTCGATTGTCTAAAAAAAACCAATCGATGGAAATGATACAATGAATGATTGGATAGTTCGATTGCGGAATTTCTCTGCTTCCGCCATAATAGAAATTCTACTGGAACAACGGGGATTACTTCCCTGAAGCACACATTCGACAACTAACGACGGAAAGATAGCGACCAAACGCTAACAAACACTGAGAATAGTATCGAGACGGTTAAACCAACTAATACCGAAAATTGCATCGTCCTAAGATAAGTTCACCACGATTAGATCCATCAACCAATCGCGGTCATTAAGCTTAATTCGGTATGATTCCGAAAATTCTTCCATCGTCAGGTAGACCGATGGTATGAGGTCCACAAGCAATAGGACTATCCCGAAACAAGTCTATTCAAGCATGATTCGAAAATGAATGAATGCGGTGTACCAGAATCAAAAGGTACACACAAGTTGAAATAAAATTACGAGTATACCTGAAATCATTCGGGCCACCGGATCGTCGATCCTCCTCATCATATGAATCTGGGACTTGCCGGCCCCCGAACCGGACGCTCCCGTATGATAAATACGAGCTCCAACTCTATTTGCTTCCAGTGTCTTAAACAGCGTTGACAAAGCGATCGATTCGAAAGGCCGATTGCTTGAGCTGAGATGCCGCGGAGCGACTTGGAGTCCCTTCGCAAAAGCGGACCTTATGCCCGAAATTCCCACAATTATAGCACGTGATAGATGGTTTCGGACACTCGGTGCTGAAATGACCGGCGTTCCACAATTGAAACAGTGATGGCAGGCGGCGCTCGGGAATGAGATCCCTTGCGATTATGCGCCGTAGAGGTCGCCCGAAGCGATAGGACTCACACGAGGCTTCTTGAAGGTTGGTGACCGCCTTGGATTGATTACGCCGTTGATTTCTTGCTGACAAATGAAGGTTGTTGTTCAGCACTTTCCTTAGCAGCTGGCTCATACGGGAGAGTTCTCTCGATTAATCCGGTCAGAGTGGCGCAATGATGATTGAGCAACTGCACATGGGTCATCATGGCCTGCATAAAAGTTAGTGGATCAACCCGAACATCTTCTGATCGAGCCGAGTCCTGGGCACGATTTCCCGGCAGCGAGTGATTATTTCTCGGGTTTCGGTCAGCACATAGGCCTCTCCCCGTGCATCCCCTGACAGCTCTCTCCATACTGAAGTAGGAAGGTCGCATAATGATTATATTACCCGCATGATTAGCACATTATGATTATGTCATGAGATGATGAAAATGAGTATACATGCTCTAACTTAGTGATTATATGAATGATTTACTGAAGTTACATGATTATCTGATGAAATTCTTGAAATGATTATCTTGAATAACTTAACAAGATTGATAATATGATCATCAGTTGACAAGCGAGTAATGAAATGAATTGAGTAATTAATGAGTTAACATGATCATCCTGATTATTAACTGAGTAATGAAATGAATTAAGTGATTGATGAGTTAATATGATCGTCCCGATCATAATGAATGCTGATGTTTGAGGATTGTTAAATGATGAATGATGAATGAATGACTATTGCCAGAAATTATACCATGGCGTTAGAATTCTTACAGATTCTTTGATGCGATTGGCTCGGCATCTGCACGAGTCACACGTGACGCGAAAGTCCAATGATACTAGTCCGATTACGATGATTTCAAATGAGACATGACTTGGAGGGTAGTATTCAAAACCACGCTCCGATACCAACTCTGTAACACCCCAAACCAGCGGATATTACGGTCCGTAGATCCCCAACCTGGGACCCACCAGGCAAATGAAAATGAATGAATTATACAAGATAAATGTAGTACCGAACTACATTACGGCAATAATTACTCCGATGAGGAGTTTAGTTACAACACACAATGAGAATAACGAATACTAGTGTATTTTATATGAAGAAAAAATACACAACACTGAATGAAACGGAGTATTCAAATGAAAGTCTTCAGCGGAAAATAAAGGACAAAAACATGAATAATCAAAGATCGGGGCCCCCTACTAGTATCACTAGGACTCCTCGACATCAACATGCTATTCCCGTGCGTTTGCCTTGCCATGACACGAAAAACAAAATCCCCAAACGGGGTCGATTAAACAGAACAACAATCCTCTAGAGTTGAAAATACACAATCTTGATTTTATCTGAAGTTATGTATTATACTGTCGAAACATACGCAATCAATCATGCTATATGTATCAACTAACTGTACGGCTCTAAGGAAATGGCGCCACACGACGCCCGGGAGGGAAATGTGTCCGTGCACAAGCCACCAACGATCAATACATGCGTGGTCTTGTACCTAATCGGTCTCACGAAACAATCAATCTCGTGTGCACACCCAATGTGAGGCCATCAACCAACACACGACTATAATGTGCCCGACATGAAAACCCTACACATACCAATCGCACGCCAAGATGACCCGGAATGCCACGATATAACAAAAGTGACATCGAAAATGAATAATGACTCACCGAGATGGAATGGTAATGAAATAAATGACAGCTCAATGAAAAGATTGGAACCGTCGTTCCTTATGACTGAAATGATTAATTGATAACAACAAGTTTTGATACGGTTAATATAATGATGAATGAGTTATGATTATGAATGAACAACAACAAAAGGGATGAATATCCTTTTAACCGAGTAAGAATTATCTTACACAATACCGGTGACAATTATCCTTCCACGAACAACGTCCTAATTGAGATATCGGTCGCTCGAACAACCTTGAATTATACAATATCCAAAAACTCGTTCAATATACGAATCAAACACGAATATAACGAACTCAAAACGTCGATACGATTAAACCAAGTCCATAGAGGCATTAAATCAAACACGTTGTATCCAAACTCCGATTGTTTACAATCAAACCTCAATATACCAATATCAAAATCTCCAAGAAGTGTTTTAAACCAACAAAACACCTCCAATACGATCAATAATCCGTTATGAATATCCAAAAACGTGATTATAACAACAATTAGTCGAAAATCCCCAATTCCAACTCGATTTTCAAGGTGTTCTCGAATAATTCCTCAATAATCCAATGAATCCTTATACAAACTCATAATCATATACATATCCCTTCATATAACATGATTATAACGTCCAAAACATCATATTTCAACACAAAATCGAAGTCCAAAGTGTTGAAGGAATTACCTCTTGATGATCCAAGTGCTTTAATCCGAAGAACACGCGTTAGATTGATTATCCGGACTTCACGATCGAAAGGAGATGAAGAAAATCAAACACCCAAATGATTTGTGAAGGAAAAACCCTCCCTCAAGCTTCCTCTCTCGGTTGCAAGAGAAAAAAATGGGAAAGAAATGGAAGAAATGCTGAAAAAAACGAATTTAAAGGAGTTGACTGCCTGCCGGACACGGCCCGTGCCGATCGGCATGGTCGTGTCGCACAGCTGGCCGACAGCTGGCCGACAGGGACTCGACCGTGTCTTGCTTGACACGGTCGTGGCGTGGAGGGCCTTCCGACAGTGACCCGTCCGACAGCGACTCGGCATGACTCGACCGTGCCAGACGACACGGTCGGGCGTGTTGGGCAGACGATTCTGGCTTATCCGGAGGAGTTCGACTCGGCCGTGCCAGCGACACGGTCGGGTCTGAGGCGAACACCGGCATCTTCGGACGAAATGCGGCACGGGCCGTGTCGGACGACACGGCCGAGTTCGTTCGGCAGTGATCGGCCAATACTGAAAAATGATCGGTTGAACTAAAACGACCATAACTCTCTCGTCCGGACTCCGATTGACTCACCGTTTGAACCATTGGAAAGCTAACTCGATGCTCTATAATATTGCAAAGATTTAGAATTTTTGGATTTACCAAAAATTAATGGTGATCTAACAAAGTCGAACTCATATAAGGAAAGTTGAAACAATGAACAATAACGATACACAACTCGAAGTTTTTCCGAACGGTGAACATGGTGAATGAACATGATTGATGAATGATTATAATTGAGTGAAAATCCACTGAGTGACAATCACCGAATGAAATTACTGAATGATAATGACTGAATTACAACCGGGTATTACAGCAGAGGCGCTGGCTGGAGCTAATCAAAGGTTACAATGTGGAGATTTCATATCACCCTGTAAAGGCCAATGTCGTAGCAAATGCACCGAGTCGGAAAACTACACAGGAGATGACACTATCCGGTTTAACGGTACAACTGAAATTGCAGCAAGATCTTAGGAGGAATGACATTAAAGTATGGATACAACACCGCCAGGGACAATTGTGCTCAATTAACATTCATTCATCCTTGCTGGACGAGATACGCCTAGCACAAATAGAGGACCCGGAACTTTGTGCGATCGGTGCAAAGGCCAAAGGGGAAATTATTTCAGACTACAGGATCCAGGGGGACTTAGTGAGATTCAAGAACAGGATTTGTATTCCACCTAATGACGAGCTTAAGCACACTATACTCAAGGAAGCTCATTCTACTCCCTTTTCGGTACATCCCGAGGCGAGCAAAATGTATAAGGATCTGCGGAAGATCTTTTTGTGGAAGAACATGAAGCAGGAGGTAGCGAGGTTCGTTGCTCGATGTATGACATGTCAATAGGTGAATATTGAACACCGCAGACCGTCCGGAATCATGCAACCCTTACCCATTCCGGAATAGAAATGGGAGAGTACATCAATGGATTTTGTCACCAAGTTACCAGCGACGGCGGGAGGAAAAGACACGATATGGGTCATTGTAGACCGACTGACAAAGTCGGCACATTTA
Organism: Orobanche coerulescens; assembly: GCA_033398695.1. Classification (NCBI taxonomy): domain Eukaryota; kingdom Viridiplantae; phylum Streptophyta; class Magnoliopsida; order Lamiales; family Orobanchaceae; genus Orobanche; species Orobanche coerulescens. Next base: position 89,468,423 of record CM065811.1, on the reverse strand, counting down.
ATTCCAATTCAGGAGACCACCGGAATAGAGCAGCTGGCCACCATCTTTATCCGGGAAATCGTGAGACTACATGGCATTCCCTTGAGAATCATATCGGATAGAGACACTAGATATGTGTCCCGCTTCTGGAAGGCTGTCCACAAGGCTATGGGTACTCAGCTACATTTCAGCATAGCTTATCACCCTCAAACAGATGGACAGACAGAACGCACCATACAAACCCTGGAAGATATGTTAAGGGCATGTGTACTCGATTGGGGCAAGGATTGGGCTAAACACCTCTGCTTGGCAGAATTTTCATACAACAACAGCTGGCATGCAAGCATAGGCACGACACCCTTCGAGGACTTGTACGGTAGGAGGTGCAAGTCTCCCCTATGTTGGGATTGTTGGGATTCGGTGCCAAAAACGAAGGCCCAGTAGAAGCGGTATAATGAAAATTAATTCAATTTGAATCCCTACGAGGATCGATCGAGCTACGTATATACGAATATTAAAACAAAATACAAGAGATATAAGAGACTCACCCTTGTAGTCCGTTGCTTAAATAGATTCCTTCTCTTGAGCCATTCCCCAAGCTTGAAATGAATTCCCTACGATCCAATGCACTCCAAGCACTTGAATGATCCAACGCCGAAAAGACAACGTCTCTACTTGTCACGCGCCGGAGAAATGACTGGAATGACTAAACCTTGTTATCATCCAAGGCTATGCTAGAACAAGGTTGTAGAAGCTTGTTTATCAAGATTATAACACTCTAAGTATATAATCTTTGATCTCTCTATTAATCTCTATTTTTCTCCAAGAAAAAACTCAAGAACAATAGTAAGGAAAGATGAAGACTTGAGAAAAATGAATTCTATCTCTCTCGCTCTCTCTCTCTTGGTATTCTCACGTATGGAATGAGTTGGGTGAGAGTTTTTCAAGTCTTCATTTTATTTCTCACGGAATCAAGACCAAATCCACAACAAAATTATCACACTTGATATTTTGTCCCCTGGGTTGTCACAAGTCTTTTAACAAGGAGAAGACCAAGACCAAGGGAGGAGTTAGGTATCGGGCGGCCATATAGAAGGAATCGGACGAGTTCGATTCGTTTTGGACTCCCGTGAGTCCAAACAGATAAACTCTGATTCTGTTCCGATGTAGTTATATCAATTAATTAATCCAATTAATTAATCATATCAAATATATAATAATATAATTAATTTCTCCAAGAAATAATTATATTAATGAATTAAATTAATCACCCAGTAATTTATTTAATTCATTAGGCCATAAATTAATTTATCCAATAAATCAATTTAGACAACCAATGTCCCAATAAATTAGATATCCAATATCTAATATTTATAAAGAGAGGATAAGCTCGATTCATTTCGTTGTCAATCCTATTGCGCTACTTGGTAGGTCCGTCTCAGTCAGCAATGGGAGGAACCAAAGAGTAGTAGAACCACCTAGCCAGCCTGGCGGCCTACACTGTACCCCAACTGAGAACGAATGATTGGGATCATTCAATTACCATTCTGTCGTGAATACCAATATACGTATAAACCCTTCTTTCAAATGTCCCGATCAAGTTATAGGGTCATGGTCAGTCAAACCCTACCTGTACTTGACACTATGCATGCGTTAATGCAAATCGAGATCATCGAGCTCTCGTGTATCCAATACAACTAGCTCCAATGCTTTGGCCAAAGACTTATAATCTCATCTGCCAATAACTGCATAAGACATATAACCCGCTCATTAACAAGAGAAAGAATTCTATCTTGGTATTCAGTAGGACGTGCTACTTGCCCGTCAAGATGCACGTCGAGGTTGACCCCCGCCTTCCGGTTTACAGGGTCGAACTACTCTAATGAAAATCTTGACGTCACAATCACATCCCTACTAAAACCTCAAGTCGAAGGTTCATGAATACCTATCACAACCTTTCGATTCCATCATTGACTGTCCCGGAGTGAAATTTGTGTGACGAATCGAGTGTGAGTCAGTTCGAGTTTACTAATCCAATTAGCATACCTATAAACGTTTCTCCCACTAACCATTAGTGTTCCACAGGCACTCTCCATGTCAAAGAACATGTTATACAAGTCTTCACATAAACATAATGCCCAATCAAGTTTCATCGACTTGCGAACGATTAAGTATTTGAGCTATAAACCTTTCCAGTGCCGACCCCCTTATCCAATAAGGAGTGGAACATTTTGCTCTCAAATACACAGACTAGTTTATATATATATATATATATATATATATTTACGAGTTACCAATGCAGTAACTACCAGTAAATAAAGAAACATCCATTTGCCTTATGATAATGAATTACATAATTACAAGTACAATGCCCTCACTCAACATTATCTGAGTGGCATTCGAGGGCATACTCCTAACAATCTCCCACTTGCACTCAATGCCACACACTATGATATATAATACCCACGTTCTCCAGATGACACTCCAAGCTAATCTGAGGAAGTGAATTGGTCAGTGGATCAGAGACATTGTCGGCTGAGTCTACTCTATGTAGCACAATGTATCCTTTGTGAACAAATTCTCTTACGAGATGATACTTCCTCTCAATGTGCTTGGTACTGTTGTGAAACCTCGGCTCATTGGCCTCTGCTACAGCTCCGTTGTTGTCGCAGTACAGAGGAACAGGAAGCTCAGCACATGGTATCACTTGAAGTTCTCCCATAAACTTCTTAATCCAGAACCCTTCCTTGGAAGCCTCTGAGGCTGCTTGATACTCAGCGTGACAGGTGGAATCAGCAGTCGCGCTTTGCTTAGCGCTACGCTAAGATACTGCTCCTCCATTAAGAGTAAATATGTAGCCAAAAGTAGACATCGAATCGTCCTTCACTCCTTGGAAGTCTGAATCAGTGAATCCCACCACATCCAATTCTCCACCGCCATATATAAGAACCATGTCTCTAGTCCTTATTAAGTACTTGAGAATGTTCTTTACGGCAGTCCAATGTTCCCTACCTGGGTTTGCCTGAAACCTACTCACCACGCTTATAACATGCGCAATGTCAGGTCTTGTACACAACATAGCATACATAAGGCTACCCACGGCCGAAGCATATGGTATATTACTCATTTCCTTTCGTTGTTCCTCACTTTGAGAACACATCTTCAAGGAGAGTTTTATTACATGTCGTATCGGTAGGAACCCTCTTTTAGAATCATCCATCTTAAATCGCTTTAAGATTTTATCTATATAGAGGGCTTGGGAAAGACCTATTGTTCTCTTCTCTCTATCCCGGTAGAGTCGAATACCAAGAATATAGGTAGCTTCTCCCAAGTCTTTCATGGAGAAATTACTCGAAAGCCAAGCTTTCACAGAACTGAGCATTCCCACATCATTTCCTATTAGTAGAATATCATCTACATATAGTACTAAGAATGCGATCTTCATTTTGAATGAAGTCAAACTCTTTGACCGCCTCATCAAAATGAAGTTTCCAACTACGCGACACTTGCTTCAGTCCATAAATGGAACGCTGAAGTTTGCACACTTTTTGAATATCGACTTTGGACACAAATCCTTTAGGCTGCTCCATATAGATTTCCTCCCCGAGGAATCCATTAAGGAAAGCCGTCTTTACGTCTATTTGCCATATGTCATAATCGTGGTAGGCAGCTATAGCAAGCATCATGCGAATAGACTTGATTATAGGTATGGGCGAGAAGGTATCGTGGTAATCGATCCCTTCTTTCTGGGTATAACCCTTTTCCACAAGCCTGGCCTTATAGGCATCAACCTTGCCATCACCATCAGTCTTTCTCTTGTAGATCCACTTTTTCCCAATAGGCACTATGCCCTTGGGGCGGTCTACTAGAGTCCAGACCTGATTGACATGCATCGAGTCTATCTCAGCTTCCATAGCTTCATGTCATTTCGTGGAGTCTACATCCACCATCGCTTGGTCATAGGTCGTTGGGTCGGTCTCTTGGATATCACTTGGAACCTCATGGATACCCAGCTCCTCGAAGTGCACAAGCCCATACCTCTCAGGTAAATGAGACACCCTACTAGACCTACGAGGTGGTTTTACTTGTGTTTCAGAAGGTTCTGTTCCAATTTCTTGCACAGGTGTCTCCTTAGGAGTTTCATTGTATTCTTCCAAAGAAATACTTCTACCTGCTCCGCCTTCCTGAATGAACTCATCTTCCAGGAAGTGTGCTTGTAAAGCAACAACGATCTTTCGATCTTCGGGCATGTATAATAGATAAATCATCGTCCCATACGGGAATCCAATAAAACGTCCCTTCACGGACCTCGCTTTCAACTTTTCCACCTTAGTCTTCTTGACATAGGAGGGAAATCCCCAAATCCTAATATGATTAAGACTTGGTTTACTGCCCTCCCACATCTCATGTGGAGTTTTAGGAACAGATTTGGAAGGACATCTGTTCAAGATGTAGGCAGCAGTCAGGAGTGCATAAACCCACAGGTATATCGGTAAGTCAGTATAGCCCATCATGGAACGGACCATGTTCAACAGGGTCCGGTTCCTTCTTTCTGACACACCATTTAACTGAGGAGTACCTGGAGGTGTTAGTTGTGAAACTATTCCATATTTCTTAAGGAACTCGTCAAACTCCATACTCATATACTCGCCACCTCGGTCCGACCGAAGTGCTTTGATATGATTCCCAGTTTGTTTCTCGACTAGAGCCTTGAATTCCTGGAATTTCTCGAAGGCCTCGGATTTATGTTTCATTAAGTATACATAACCATACCTAATATGATCATCTGTAAACATAATGAAATATTGATATCTGTCACGTGCTGCTTCCAAAGCACCACATACGTCGGTATGAATTAATCCCAGTTTGTCAGCGGCTCTTTCAAAAGTCCCTGTGAAGGGGGGACTTAGTCATTTTGCCTTTAAGGCAACATTCACAAGTAGGAAAGGGATCCGATCCCAATGGACCCATAAGTCCATCTTTTTCCATTTTGTAAACCTTGGTCTGACCAGCATGACCAAGTCTAAGATGCCATTTCAAAACTTGATTGGTTTCATCCATACCACGCTTCCTAGTCATAGTATTCCAACGACTTTGTTACCGAGGTTTAGATGATACAGTCCATTTAACAATGTAGCAGTGCCTACTAGTTTATTTCTGAAATAAATTTTGCAGGAACCATTACCAATGAAAAATGAATAGCCTTTTCAGTCCATGACCGGAATGGATATAATGTTTTTATGCCCCTTGGGAAAAACAAATACATCTTCTAAAGTCAGAACAAAACCGGATTCTAAACCCAAAAGAAGCGATCCTATGTCGGTTGCCTCGACACTATGGCCGCTTCCAACAGTGATCATAACTTCTCCAGCTCCAAGCTTCCTACTTTGTTCTAGATCCTGATTCGCGGTATAAATATGAGAACTACCACCAGAATACAGTATCCAGGTAGTAGAAAATACAGTACCAGAACAATTTGTTCCAAAAATAAAAGTTCTGTACCTGAAGTGCCATGAAGAATAGGACACTCTCTAGCCCAGTGGCCTAACTCACCGAACTTGAGACAAGCGTATTTCGTCTTGCTCTTCAGAACCGTTGGGGCCTTGTCCTTGCCCTTGAAGTCCTTGACTTGTGGTCCCGTCTACTTCTTGGTCTTTTTCTTCTTGTTCTTAGACCTCCGAGGTCCAGAAAAAATCACAAGAGCAGACTCCTTCATCCGCGGAGTCTTCATCTGAGACTGAGCAGTCACAAGTTTGTTCATTAGCCCAGCTAAATTACATGCAATCTCATTGCAGTTGAAGTTCATAACAAAATGTGAAAAGAAATTAGGGAGAGACTATAGGATAAGGTCGGTTTGAAGAGAAGTATCCATTTTAAAATCAAGAGCCTCCAATCTCTCGATCATGGATATCATTTTGAGGATGTGTTCCCCAACCTTCTCACCTTCCTTCATCCTTGCACCGAACAATTGCTTGGATATCTCATATCTAGCAGTTCTGCTGTGCTCACCATAAAGCTCGGTTAAGTGAGATAGAATATGCCTAGCAGAAGTCATTTTCTCATGAGCTCTCTGAAGCTCATTTGACATAGAATCCATCATGTATGCACGGACATTTACGTCATCCTTAACCCACTTTTTGTGTTTTTCGATTTCTTCCTGATTGGCTTTGGTCCGCACAGGAGGCGCCGGATTGTCTGTCTCCAAGATGTATCCCAGTGCCTCTATACTGAGGACAATCATCAGATTGCGGAGCTAGTCCACAAAGTTAGGTCCAATCAGGGTGTTCTTCTCGAGTAGAATTGCGAGTGGGTTCATTGTCATATTGAGAGTTATATCTGCATTAAGTACGACAGATTAATTAGTGACTCGTTCAATTATGATCTGATTATAGAGAATTAAGGTCTTTTCTATTCTTTTAACCCAGCTTCCACTATTTTTATCGGAATAACACACTCCCATGTGAAATCTGGAAGTATCGTCGCTCTACTTCATAGTGGTGATCAAGTTCTTTATAAATCTTAATAGAGGGCAACCGAACAGGTTTCCTGTCTATTGATTTTCATAAAGTGGTGTCCAACACCAACCCATCTAATGAATGATTCGATCTTCTTTTTCCCCTTGTTCACTTCCCTCAACCTATACAGTTTTTATGGATCGTGGACAAGTTAAGTTTATACCATCGATGCAAATCAGTTTCACAATTGAATTTTATCCGGCAACCTTTCAAGTTTCTAGGGATAAAATTTGCTCCAACCGAAGGCATCCAATACACTCTAGGTAATTTATCCGTCCTCCCCGAACGACTACCCCAATAACTCGGAAGCATAGCACATCCGGTTTGGATTTCAATTTCCCGAAAGCTTGATGGAGGGAAGGAAAACCTTGAAACCTTATAAACTTAATTATTTGTCGTGGGAGAATTTTCGCGATTAATGTTACAATTTGCACATTAATTCATTTAAGCGCGTTTGTTGCATTCATACAATATGAACAAATATTCACAACTTAGTTGCTACAATATGTGGTTCATGGACTGTTCCTAGAATAAAAAACTTAGTAATCTAATTACAAGTCTTCGTCTTGAATCTTCGTCTTCTCGAATGGAGCTTCCTCCGGTAATTGTCATTACATATAAATTTTACATTGAAAAATTGCATCCTAGATACAAATAATTCTAGTAAAATAAATAGGCTCAAAACGTGTCACAGTCCCTTATCCCTAAGGACGGCATAGCCGGAGCGTGACTCGGGGTAGGAATTAAGAAGCGGGGAAGAAAGGGGGAAGCATATGTTTCATAAGGAATATGGGTGGATTTCCATGAATGACCTATCAAGGTATCATGAAGGGGAGCTAATCCCGTGGGAATGACTTAGAATCCAAAGTAGAATACATAGTTATAATATTAGCCTTGAAATTTAGAAAAAGGCTTCATAGCATATTACAATCAACATAACTTAGAAAATAAAATCATAAAGAGTGTTTGCAGCGGAAAAATATGGTTGGTTACATATATGAAGATATGTAACCGGGGCTTAACATTGATCGTAAACAAAAGACTTCCACTCAACACCCTCCGTCACATCCCTTGCTCAACCTGCACATTTTTAAAACATATACAGGGCTGAGTACAACGTACTCCGTTAACATATTGCCAAAACATAAAACATGCTTTCGTATTTGTCATCATGCATATAAGCAGTAACACAGGGTTTTAAGAAAAATCCCATGTTTACTAAATCATTTAATTTCATAGCATATATCATCAGATTCACCATATCCATAATTTACGCCGGGGAAGGTGGCCACCTCCCGCGAACGTTACTCCCCGAGATCGGCCACTCCGAAGAGAGCTCACAATCCCGAGTACTGTGTACACTAACCCTGGCCAGCGACCTTTGTCTAGCTCAGGATCCGATCATTTCATAGGTTGGCAAGCCAACAGTAATAGGTTCATAAGAATCCACATAAAAGTTTTTATGCATCATAATCATTTGAAATCATAATTTGCTTGAAAAACATTTCATATAAATAGAGCAAAGCTCAAATCATTTTCGTATAGAGAGCCCATATAATCAGTTTCGTATAGAAAGCCCACCTGGACAAGTAATAAACGCAAGCAAAATGATTCTCGGATCTTCCTTATGCTTCAGTCTGCTGCTCCACCTTTCATCGGGAACAAGTAAGTTTAGCGGTTGATCGAGCTTAACGAAGTCTAACGGACAACGGACTCGATCGACATGTTTGGACTTTAGAGTTTTGCATTCGACTTAAGTTTAATAATAGAAGCTATGATTCTCTCAGAGAACCTAACTGACCATATAACATATAAAGATACTAACAACAGTAACCGATACTCAGTTCCGTTACACATTCCTTGGTTCGAAAACCAACATCAAACACTTAACATAATCATAACATAATGTGCATCAAGTCTGTAAATAATTAGCATTCTGTTAATGAAAAGTAAGAACTAGATAGTGTATCTTATACCACTGGAAAGACACTGAAGTCTAGTTTCAAGTCCATTTTACAGATCTCAAAAATATTAAATGTAGAGAAAGTTATGGATATTTCCTTGAAGTGTACTGAAACTGCCAACTTCCGACGAACATGGGAAAAACATCATATTAACCTAGAGCTCGTTTCTAGCAACAAAAACCCTAAACATGTAAACACTAATCATACATATCATACTTATAACACATATAGGATTCGACATACAAGCATGCTTCTCGACATTACAAACTCCATTTCATAATCTTTTCTTTTAAAAACATAACTACTTACTCATTTTTATTTCCCAACATTAAACCTTCAAACATCATTATCATCAAGTATCATCATCAAGCATCAATTATTTCTAATATCAAACAACACACTTAACATACACTCATGTTGATAATCAAAGTCTTGGTCCTAACATACAAATGACCTAAACATGACTTTGAAATCTTCAATACATAACATGCTCCTTAACTACATCAAATATTACCAACACATTTTCCAACTTTATAAATCTAAATTAATGCTCTTGTTTTCAAATAAATTTCCAAAACATTTTATAAAAATCTAACAAAAACATATCATGTACTCCTTTCATATATCATCATAATCATCAAGTCACTTTTGAACATATATCAACATATCAAGAACTAAGCATGACTCTTCCTTACTTTCAAAACACCAAACATTTTATAAAAATCCAATAAATTCAACATAGCATCATATCATCATATAGCAACATATTGTGTAAGAAAATCATAAGAAAAACAACACATTATTGGGTTATAAAACCCTAAAAGTTTCGGCCAACATGAAAAAAATCAAGACATGATTACAACTTGTTCTAAACACTTTCAAGAACCTTAAAATCAACTTAGAGACAACATACAAAACATTATAACATTTGATGCGAATTCTCACTTGTGATGCGAATTCCCTATCGGTCAATGGAAGGTTGTTTTGGCGAAGCGATCGGTAGAAGCTGTCGAGGCGTAACAACAGCGATTCGCTACAATAAGCTGGCGAGCAGTATGCGCGCGCGATGAAGACGGCAGCTCGATACAGCAACACGACAGGAACTTGACCGGATGGAAAAGACTCGAAACAGGTAATCCTCCAAAACAGCAGCACTCGAAACAGCAAACTTCGATCGGATGCTAATAAAAATAGGAAACCAGTTCGAACAATCGAACAACACTTGGAGCGGGATTTTGATTAAGTACAACACTGTATCGAAACAAGAAGAATATCGAAACAGGATAGAAACAGTTGTTTTTATCGAATTAGACCTATAATTCGATAAAGAGATTTCTCCTTAAGATCTATTGAGAATCAATCATATTAATACTCGAAAACGCGTCGAATAAAAATCAAGTTTTGATGAAAAGCATTCACCAGGGAAAACACAAAGTGTATTCTTAATTCTTCAACATTCAATTCTCTCAGTACAACTTCATCGCCCTATTTATAGGCAAAAGTAGCCTGACAAGAGCCTGACAAGATAATCTTAAATTATTACAAGCTGGTTTTAAAATAATGAAAAGATAATAAAAGGTTCCTCATGTCACTTGCTGACAAAAGTAAAAGCTGGTCCTTGTCTCCAAGTTGAAAGCTGATAGCCGCTTTTTCACACAGCATGTTGCCGAGAATCATGCTGCCTTTATAATAAAGAAAATGCTGAAATTCTTTTATTCTTTTACCACTTGGGCCCCCTTCCTCCAAGATGCAAGTTATCTATTGTTTAATTTACTCCAAGTTCGGTTATTAAGGTAACTCCGTGTCTCGTTTTCTCGCCCAAGTATGTTGCATGGTCGCTTATGTCGATCATCACCTCGTCTTCTTCCCTTGGACTTGTCAACCCCGTGTCATCCCCTCCCCCTTTAAAAGGAATTGTCCTCAATTCTGCAATCCCGTCGTCATCAAGATGAGGAGATAGATCTTCTATGTTGAAAGTAGCATGCACTCCATAATCGCCCGGAAGTTCTAACTTCTAAGCATTGTCGTTCACCCTCGCAACTATTTTAAATGGCCCCTTGGCTCATGGCGTTAACTTATTCTTATACTTACTCGGGAATATTTCCTTCCTCAAATGCACCCAAACTAAATACCCGACTTTGAACACTCTTGTTTTCCTTTGTTTGTTTGATTTTCTTTTGTACGCCTCATTTATCTTCTTGATTCAGTCATGCACCTGTTCGTGTAGTTTCATCATCGATTTTAGTTTTGACTCCATATCCTTTTGCACCAATTCATCATTCGGTAATGGTATTAAGTCTAACGGTATGTAAGGATTCAGACCATAAACTACTTCGAATGGCGACCGCGCCGTGGCATGAGTAGGAGAACAGTTATAAGCAAACTCCGCATGTGCGGGCTTCAAATCCCAATCCTTTCATGTCTTGCTTACCAAGCCTCGCAACAGCGTTCCCAGTGTTCGATTAGTCACTTCAGTTTGTCCGTCTGTTTGAGGATGATGCGAAGTACTAAACAAAAGCTTGGTTCCCACCTTTCTCCACAATGTGTTCCAAAACTAGCTTAGAAACTTCGAGTCCCGGTCCAAAACAATAGTTTTCGGAACTCCATGTAATCGTACACCTATTGGAAATACAAGTTAGCAACATTACTCGCATCATCGGTTTTGTGACAAGAAACAAAATGAGCCATCTTTGAAAAACGATCGACAACAACCATAATCGTATCCTTACCTCGTTGGGTTCGAGGCAAGGCAACAATGAAATCCATCGAGACATCTTCCCATGGCCTCTCCGGAATCGGTAAAGGTGTGTACAGTCCTGGTTTGAATTAACTCTTCGTAACATGGCATGTCACACACTTGCTAATTATATTATTAACATCCCCCTGCATCTTTGGCCAGTAAAAATATTCCTTAAGCATATCTAATGTCTTGGCCGAACCAAAGTGGCCAGCCAAACCTCCCCCGTGAGCCTCTCGAACCAGCAATTCTCGAATCGTGTGCCTGGGTAGACAAAGATGATTTCCCTTAAAAAGAAAGCCTTCCTGTATCGAAAATTCTCCCATCGATCTAGATTTGCAAAGGGCGAAGGCTTCACCAAAATCCGCATTACTGTCATAATATTCTTTCACTGTATCGAATCCAAGCAATCAGACATCAAGGGTAGAGAGTAAGGTATACCGCCTGGATAGCGCATCAGCCACCACATTCCTCTTACTGTCCTTATACTTCGATGAAAAGTGAAATGATTGCAAGAATTCCACCCACTTCGCATGTCTGGGACTCAACTTCTGTTGCCCATTAATATACTTTAAAGATTCATGGTCCGAATGCAGAATAAAATGCTTCGGCCGAAGGTAATGACTCCAATGATCAAGAGCTCTCACTATGGCGTAGAACTCCTTGTCGTAAGTGCAATAGTTGAGTCGAGCTCCACTCAACTTCTCCGAAAAGTACGCAATGGGCCACCTGCCTTGAATGAGGACCGCCCTAATACCAACTCCACTAGCATCACACTCCACCTCGAACAGTTGTGCAAAATCGGGTAATGCTAAGATAGGTGCTTCACATAACCTTGCCTTCAACTTTTCAAACGCCCCTTGGGCAGCCCTGCTCCACACAAATGGACCCTTTTTCAAACACTCAGTTATCGGACTCGTTATGGTGCTGAAATCTCGAATAAACCTCCGATAAAAGGAGGCAAGACCGTGGAACGATCTAACTTCAGTTACGGTTTTAGGAGTAGGCCACAACTTAATAGCTTCAATTTTCCCCTGATCAACTGACACTCCATCCTTCAAAACAACATAGCCAAGAAAAGTTAAGTTCTCGACGAGAAACGCACACTTTTCTTTATTTCCATATAGCCTTTGAGATCTAAGAGTCTCGAATACTTGCCGTAGATGTCCGAGATGCTCCTCCACCGACCGACTATAAACCAAAATATCATCCAAATAAACCACCACAAATCTGCCCAAAAATGCCTTAAGTACTTCGTTCATCAAACGCATGAAAGTACTCGAGGCATTCGTGATGCGATTGTGACGTCTCCAAACGAAGTAAGAATTGACGTAGGTGATGATACCACGTTACATGCACATGCACCTACGTACTTCGGTGAAAAAACAAATGCGCAAATGGGAACAATCTTAATAATTGGAACCGGGATAACTTAGACGTATCAAAGCATGCATACGTATGCATGTTCATGCATACAAAATCGGCCATATTAGGGGGAAGATTTCGGCCGATTTGATGAAGGATCCATGAAGTATCATTGTCCCCACTACTTTAAAATTTGCTTTCATTTTCAAAGTCCACCATATCAAGATCAAGGATAGAGATTTGATGCACACCACTCTTTTGAAAGAAATCGGCCGAACCACATGGAGAAGAAGATGCCAAGAAGTCCCTTTCATGTTCAAGTCCTTACCAAAGCCTTACAAAAGATATCACATGAGAAAGATGATTATCTCCTCCCTTCAAGTACCCCACGGCCGAAATAAAGGAAGAAGAAGCCATACATGAGGTTGCTTTCAATCTTTGTCAAAGTCTTGATAGTTTAGTTTATTATTTACTTGTCTTTTAGCTTGATCTTGTGTGATCTTGTTTGATCTTATTAGTAGTTGTAATGGCTATATATTAGCCTTATATTCAACATTTGAAATCAACTTTGAAGCTTGAAAAAACGAAATACACTTGTATGTATTCATTGTTGAATGATTTTCAGCACAACTTGATTATAATTCGACGCGTTTTCGAGTTGTAATTTAATAGATTCTCAATAGGTCTTGAGGAGAGATTTCCTTATCAAACTATAGGTCTAGTTTGATAATTTACCTTCATATTATCTTGTTTATGGAAACCGAATTGCCCTACTTTCGGTTAAATCTTACGAGTGTTAGACATATCCGAGTGTTTTGAGGTAACAAAATATATCCGCTGCATTTCCTTGCAAGTTTACTTACACTTTCATACGTAATTCGTATCATTAGTGGCATCAGAGACCAAGGTTATTTCCTTGTCGAAATTCTCTTAGGCGATTTTATTGTTAAAGCTATCTTATCATGGATTTTTCTGACGATTTCATGGAGAAACTGCGTGAAGCACTACTCAACTTACAAGAACCACGTTTTCAAGCAAAAAGAAGAGGATATGATGCACATTCACTGCGTCATGTGGATGAATTTAAAATTAATGAACTTCCGGAATTTGTCGGAGGTACCAATCCCGAAGTCTACTTGGAGTGGGAGAGGAAGATTGAACGTATGTTCGACTTCAAGAAACTTAACGATGAGAAACGGTGTAAATATGCAATTCTCAAGTTAGGGAAGGGCGCTTCCCTATGGTTCGAGGGTGTGAAAACACAACGAGCTCGTGCGGGAAAAGAGAAAATCCGTTCTTGGGATTCTTTGAAGAAAAAACTACGTAAAAGGTATGTCCCGACATCACATCGGTTAACCTTATACCGAAAAATTGCGGAGTTCGTACAAGGGAAACTAAGTGAATACATCGAAGAATTTGAAGGCTTGGCCTTAATGGGAGAACTTGAAGAAAATGAAGAACAAATAATGTCACGTTTCTTACGTGGCCTAAACCGAAACATTTCAAATACGGTGGAATTATACCCATGCGGAGATTTTGACACTTTATGCGGACTATGCATAAAAATAGAAGCTCAAAACAAGTTGAAGTTTACCAAACCCGAATTCCCATAAAAATTCGAAAATGCAAGTACCGACTCAAGTTCGACTACAAAACCTACCATACCTTTTTAAGTCCCTACCCCAGCCCCGAAGGTTCCTCATGTTTCCAAGGAAACGAGCTTAGCTAAAGTACGATGTTTTAAATGTCAAGGCTTTAGTCACTATCAAAATGCATGTCCAAATAAACGGGTGGTCACTTTAAGAGAAGCTCTTGCGGTCCGAGACGAACTTTTAGTCGAGGACGAGAAGGAAGGCCTTGGTGACGTATTTAACATGGAGACCGAGGAAGAGAACAAGGAATGCGAGACTTATGATGCTCCGGAATATGATACTGCTTTAGTGCTTCGAGCACTACATACCAAAATCATTCCAAGTGATACGGAACAAAGAGACCAAATCTTTCATTCCAAATGCAAAGTCGGAGAAAAGTGGTGTAGCTTGATAATAGACGGAGGGAGTTGCACGAATGTAGCTTCAAACGAAATGGTTACCAAACTCGGTCTAACTACTATGGCCCACCCGAGGCTGTATGCTTTACACTGGCTCGATGACGGAAGTAAAGTGAAGGTGTCAAGACAAGTACGGGTCAACTTAACTATGGGACCATATGGAGACGATGTGTTATGTGACATACTTCCGATGGACGCATGCCACGTACTTTTGGGACGACCATGGATGTTCGACCGAGATGTTTTACATCGAGGTCGGAGTAATGAATATGAATTACGAGACAAAGGAAAGAAGATTCTACTCAAACCGATGTCCCCGCAAGCTATCCGTTCGATGAGTTCTAGTCGAGTGGAGAAACCGAAACTTACCATGCTTGCTAGCGAAAGAGAAATGGAACATGCCATTAATGATGGGGAGCGAGTATATTTGGTGATGTTTAAAGAGACACGGGACGAGAACATGGGAGTACAAAATGGAGGAGAGCTAGATGTGTTGTTACACGAATTTGAGGACGTTTTTCCCGAAGAATTACCGTCGGGTTTACCACCTATTCGCGGTATCGAACACCAAATCGATCTTATACCGGGAGCACCACTTCCTAATAAATCCGCTTATAGATGTAATCCTGAGGAGACAAAGGAATTACAAAGACAAGTCGAAGAACTTTTGGACCGCGGATATGTCCGGGAGAGTTTGAGTCCGTGTGTGGTTCCGGTCTTACTTGTCCCTAAGAAAGATGGTTCTTGGCGGATGTGTGTGGACAGTCGGGCCGTGAACAATATTACCGTCAAGTATCGGTTCCCTATCCCGAGACTTGATGATATGTTAGACGAACTACATGGTTCGGTGATCTTTTCAAAAGTTGATTTACGAAGCGGATATCATCAAATCCGAATGCGAGAAGGTGACGAGTGGAAGACGGCCTTCAAAACGAAAAATGGATTATATGAATGGACCGTTATGCCTTTCGGTCTTACAAATGCGCCTAGTACCTTCATGACGTTGATGAACGAAGTGCTTAAACCATTTCTGGGGAAGTTCTTGGTTGTATATCTGGATGACATTAGGAATGTTGAACGTTAGGAATGTTGTATATCTGGATTTAAGTCACAAATTGATGGTCAAACCGAAGTCACAAATTGAACGTTAGGAATGTTGTTGCGAGGACTTGTGAATAAAATGCAAAAGGATTGGGACATGAAACTTGCTCATGCATAATTTGCCTATAACCGATCCCCTACACATGCTACGGCACATTCTCCTTTTGAAGTCGTTTACGGGATAAATCCTTATATCCCCTTAGACTTGATTCCATTGCCGAAGGACGAGTTGGTAGACAAAGATGCAGAATCTAAACTTAAATCAATGATCAAGTTGCACGGGCAAATACATGATCGAATCAAAGAGGTGAATGACGCATACAAAAGGAAAACCAACAATCACAAGAAACCGAGACTATTCGAAGTAGGCGACTTGGTTTGGGTACACTTAAGAAAAGAGAGATTTCCTAGCAAACGTAAGAACAAGCTTATGCCGAGGGCCGAGGGACCTTACAAAATCGTCTGAAAGGTGAACGAAAATGCGTATAAAGTAGAACTTTCGGGCGATTATGGGGTATACGCCACTTTTAACGTGGGCGATCTATCTTCTTACCTTGACGACGAGGGAATCACTGAATTGAGGTCAATTCCTTTCAAAGGGGGAGGGGATGATGCGATTGTGACGTCTCCAAACGAAGTAAAAATTGACGTAGGTGACGATACCACGTTACATGCACATGCACCTACATACTTCGGTGAGAAAACAAATGCGGAAATGGGAACAATCTTAATAATAGGAACCGGGATAACTTAGACGTATCAAAGCATGCATACGTATGCATGTTCATGCATACAAAATCGGCCATATTAGGGGGAAGATTTTGGCCAATTTGATGAAGGATCCATGAAGGATCTTTGTCCCCACTACTTTAAAATTTGCTTTCATTTTCAAAGTCCACCATATCAAGATCAAGGATAGAGATTTGATTCACTCCACCCTTTTGAAAGAAATCGGCCGAACCACATGGAGAAGAAGATGCCAAGAAGTCCCTTTCATATTCAAGTCCTTGTCAAATCCTTACAAAAGATATCACATGAGAAATATGATTATCTCCTCCCTTCAAGTACCCCACGGCCGAAATAAAGGAGGAAGAAGCCATGCATGATGTTGCTTTCAATCTTTGTCAAAGTCTTGATAGTTTAGTTTATTATTTACTTGTCTTTTAGCTTGATCTTGTGTGATCTTGTTTGATCTTATTATTAGTTGTAATGGCTATATATTAGCCTCATATTCAACATTTGAAATCAACTTTGAAGCTTGAAAAAACGAAATACACTTGTATGTATTCATTGTTGAATGATTTTCAGCACACCTTGATTATAATTCGACGCGTCTTCGAGTTGTAATTTAATCGATTCTCAATAGGTCTTGAGGAGAGATTGCCTTATCAAACTATAGGTCTAGTTTGATAATTTACCTTCATATTATCTTGTTTACGGAAACCGAATTTCCCTACTTTCGGTTAAATCTTACGAGTGTTACACATATCCGAGTGTTGTGAGTTAACAAAATATATCCGCTGCATTTCCTTGTGAGTTTACGTACACTTTCATACGTAATTTGTATCAATCCGTAAGTCCAAATGGCATGACGGTCCACTCATACAGCCCATGCTTAGTTTTGAAAGCCGTCTTTCATTCATCTCCCTCCCGCATACGAATCTGGTGATAGCCACTTCGCAAATCAATTTTAGAGAAGACCACCGAGCCATGTAGCTCGTCCAACATATCATCAAGCCTTGGTATCGGGAATCGATACTTGATCGTTATGTTATTTACGGCCCGGCTATCGATACACATCTACCAAGAACCATCCTTCTTAGGAATAAGTAGGACTGGAACCGCACATGGACTTAAACTTTCTCGAACATACCCATGGCTCATTAGTTCTTCAATCTGCTTCTGAAGTTCCTTCGTTTCCTCGGGGTTACACCTATAGGCAGCTTTATTCGGAAGAGGTGCACATGGTATAAGGTCGATTTTATGCTCAATTCTACGAATTGGCGGCAAACCTGACGGCAATTCTTCAGGGAAGACGTCCGCGAACTCATGTAATAAGTCGGCCACTGTATCCTCGTTTTTTGCTACCATGAAATCATTTCGAGTCTCCTTTATCACCAGCATGTAAACATGCTCACCACTCTCCACAGCGTGTTCAACTTCCCTTTCGCTGGCGAACATGGTGAGGTTCGGCCTTTCCCCTCGTTTGGCACTCATGGAACGGATAGCTTGGGGTGACATCGGCTTCAACACGATCTTCTTTCCCTTATCTCGCAACTCATACTCGTTGCTCCTTCCCCGATGCAAAACATCCCGATTTAATTGCCGGAAATTATTATAACGAAATGTAAACACAAAATGGAGTCGAAATAAAATCGCCCGGGCCTAGCCCGTAGTCCGGCATCACAGCCGGTCCTTTGCCGAGGGGCTAATCTGCCCGATCAGAAGCAAGTGCCGGCAGTCCAGCCTACAAGACTGACCAGTGACGATTTTCCGACTCTTTTCCGTCCCTATTTCAAAAATTATATTTTTCTAATTTTAATATTACCCATATAATTCAGTTTTAATAAATAAAACCGATTTATATAGTAACATAAAAACATGTAAAAATTAAATTTTCGACGAACAATTAAAACAACGAATTAAACAGTCTTGATTCCAAACCACTAATCATTTAATCAAGCATTCCAAATGCTATATATCGTATATACGATCGCAAGTCCTACTCTCCGATACCACCGTTGGGATTTGGTGCATAACGAAGGCCCAGTGGAAGCGGTAAAACGAAAATTAATTCGATCTGAATTCCTACAAGGATCGATCGAGCTACGTATATACGAATATTTAAACGAAATACAAGAGATATAAGAGACTCACCCTTGTAGTCCGTTGCTTAAATGGATTCCTTTTCTTGAGCTATTCCTCATGCTTGAAATGAATTCCCTACGATCCAATGCTCTCCAAGCACTTGAATGATCCAACACCGAAAAGACAATGTCTCTACTTGTCACGCGCCGGAGAAATGACCTGAATGACTAAACCTTGTTATCCTCCAAGGATACGGCTAGAACAAGATTGTAGAAGCTTGTTTATCAAGATTATAACACTCTAAGGGCCTGTTTGATAGATTGGTTTGGTCAGGTTAGGAAAAATTTTCTGGGATTTTCTACTTGTTTGGTACCTTAGTTTTTTAACAAGTCAATTCTTAATTGCCCGTTTTATATGTTGGGCCCGAGCTTAAAATAATGTTTCACCTATTCACTGAAACTGATGCTTGGGCCCCGATATGAAAAGGCTAACTTGAATAGTGTATTCACTTTCACTAACCTAATCCAAAATACCCTTCCCCTCATTTTCATTTGAGAATGTCGTTCAATTGAGAGAGAGAAAGCGACGCCCATCTTCTCTAAAATTTCAGAAAACTACCCCCATCTTCTCCAAAGTCGACGAAGCATTCCCACCTCGCCCACAAAACTCCCGTCGATGCCTTTCTTCTCCAGTCCTCACTCCTCCAGTTTCAGGCTTTCACTCGCTTCTTCCAACCCTAATTCACAAAACTCCGAATCTTAATTCTTCTCCTCATTTCTCAGTTGTCGAATCCATCCCCTTCGACCTTCACATCTTCATCCGACACCAACAGCGGCCAACACCCAAAGCAGCCGCCGACCGACACCCACCAGCGGCCGACACCCACCTCCATAGTGGATCAACAAACAGGTAAAGTACTGAGCTGAATTTTTTTATTAAGCAACTACCTTTTTTTTCCTCGGTATGATTTAAGCAACTACCTTTTTTTCCTCGGTGTTAGTTTATCTTCTTACGTCAGTGGATTTGTAGTAGTTGCATAAATGAGTAAGTTCTTTTAAATTTTGAAGGCATATTAATAATCGATTGTTCAGGTTCCAACCTTCCTCTGAGAATCTGAAAACCATATAAGAAAAATGCCATGGAATAGGGATTCAGATTTGGAAATTTACAAGATTGTCGATGAGATAATCACTTCCTTCTTTAACCAGATTTTTTTGGTTATTGATATAATAAATAAAAGATATGCTAGGAAAAGAATGCGTGTTTCAGAGTCTCGCCCATACGGCATGATTGAGAGGTTCCCTACTCAGGTTCAGCACCTACATAGGATGGTTCATGTAACTGATTCTGATTGCCTCAATAATCTTAGAATGGATCGAAACGCATTTGGCAGATTGTGTAGATTACTGAGAGACGTAGGAGGCGTGAGTGATGGGAGATACGTAAGCGTAGAAGAACAATTAGCAATATTCCTAGGGATCCTTGCCCACCACAAAAAAAATTGTGTGGTGAAGTTCAATTTCTGGAGGTCCGGCCAGACAATTTCCCATTATATTCATGTAATTTTGCATGCAATAATAAAGTGCCATAGATTGTTCTTGGTGAAGACAACTCCTGTTCCTGACGATTGTGCTGATCCTAGGTGGAAATGGTTTAAGGTAATAACTCACCGTTATTTTGTGAATTCTTATAATTTATAGAACATATATTTATTTCACAATATGGGTTCTTGTAGGGTTGTCTAGGCGCATTGGATGGCACATATATTAATGTGCAAGTACAAAACACAGACAAGCCAAGGTATAGAACTCGAAAAGGTCAAATATGTACAAATACCCTTGCAGTTTGCGATAGAAATATACGTTTTGTGTACGTGTTGCCTGGATGGGAGGGATCGGCAGCTGATGGGAGGGTGTTGCGGGATGCTGTGATTCGTGAAAATGGATTGAAAATCCCAAGGGGTAAACTTTTGTAGAGCTCGTTATAATAGGCACAAAATTCAGTTTTTCGAATTTTAATGTAATTATAAACTGGCCTAATAAGATCATTTTTATATTTTCATCATATAATTCTTAGGCACATACTACCTTTGTGATAATGGCTATGCAAATAGCGAAGGCTTTCTAATCCCGTATAAAGGAGTGAGGTATCATCTCAAAGAGTGGGGCCCAGAGTCCGCAAGACCTCAATCTCCTGACGAGATGTTAAACATGCGTCATACTAAAGCACGGAATGTTATTGAACATGCATTCGGGATTATGAAGATGCATTGGGGAATTCTTAGGAGCTCATCTTACTACCCTGTGAAAGTGCAAAATAGATTGATAATGGCATGCTTTTTGATTCAAAATTTTATTCGGAATGAGATGGCCCATGACCCGATAGAGGACTTGGTTGATGAACTTGGTGCTGAAGGTGCAAATGAGGACCATGACCAAGAAGATGACTACGTTGGTGCAGTTGAGAATACTACCGAGTGGAATCAATTTAGGGATGATTTAGCTCATGCTATGTGGCAGAATTGATAATAGGCTATTCAAACTTGTTAAAATCGAATGTGTGTGTGTGTGTTTTATCAACATTTCGAACCTCCTATTATGAACATGTATTGGAAATGTATTGGATTTGCTATATATGCTCCTATAATTCTCTGCAATATTATTTTATGATGTTGATGTGTGAATGTTATCACTCATGTTGCCATTATTCTACATGTAGCAGGAACTTCTTGAAAAATGAGCTCCATTCCTGACTGTTGGTGTGGGAACGGTAAAATGATAGTTAGATGTGCAAGGAAGGATGCGAAACACCCCGGTCGTTATTACTACAAATGTCCAGGAGATAGGGTCCACGAAGACGATTTTTTTGGTGTGATGACTACCAATTGAGCGATCCATCCGGATATATTCCAGACTACGTTCTTGCTCAAACTTACCCCCTGAGGTCCACTCAAACCTCACCCCATTTATCACGCAGCCAAGTTAACAGGCATGCTGAATTTGCAAATGATGCCCAATCAGAGAGGATTCAGGGCCAGAGTCCGCATGCAAAGGAAAGAGTCGAACTGAAGAGTGAACTATTTCTGCTAATTGAACGTGCATTCATGACAATTGTTCTTGTACTTTTCAGTATCGTTCTAGGTCGGTTAATGTGAACCAAGGGTGACTAGCACTCTTTGCTATTATCTACTGCTGTTAGCTATGATTATTGTAGTATTACAGACCAATTATGTATCTTTATATCAGATTCCGTATCACATTTCATTTTGTGTCTTTATGATGTGAAATTGGAAACGTATTTTCGCTTCATTGTTTCAGCCTTGGTTGGAACAACATATATGTGCTATAGAATTATTTTGGCAACAAGCTAGAGTTACAAAATTCATTCATTTTATTAAAATGTATTGCTACGTGAACTGCTATTATAAGTTGGCTGAGGTACTGTGCTTTCCTCAGCAAGTAAGAAGAAAACTCATGAACAAGAGCACATCAAAAAGAATGAACAATTATGTATTAGCAGAGAATTTTTTTATCTAGGCAGCCCACACCCAACTCACTATTTACTGCACCAATTAGATAGAGTTTTTATTTACTTCAGACACTTCAATCATAGGACGCGCATAATTTATCATATTGACACATCCAACATCTCAAAGATCTAAGGACTTCTAAGAAATACAGAGAAGAATAACTCATGTACAACAGTTCATACAATTTTGTAAACATAAACCATAAAAGATGATTACTTGCGCAAAAATAACAAGTATACACAGCAGAAAATCTGGGAACAGGATGTCAGCTCCAACTTCCAAAAAAGTACAGAAACAAATCATTAAAAAGTAACTTTTCAACTACTTTGGCCAAAAGATACAAAACTTAGTATAAAAGCAGACTAATATTCAGATTAATAAACCAAACAAATGTAGGATGATTCACTACTTCCTCAAAGAGATGAGGATCCGCATCACATAGGCCTCTCTTGCATCTTGAGGCAGCCCCATGAAGACGTCCAGCTTCTCGATCTCTTTCGCTAGAAGATCACAAAAATCAAACCTATCTTCCAACGAGAGCCCTTCAATAGAACCTAGGAGATCAAATGCCTCCTTTCTTTTGATGCTCACATCAAAATCGTATCCAATGCGCTTAACCAAGTCTTGAAGCCTTGCATCAGTTTTGTCTCCAATCTCTCGCAGTACTTCAAAGACACCCTGTATCTCCTAACCTGCCTTCCGTTTCTTCCCCTTCCGTTTCTTCCCCTTACGCTTTTCAGCTTGATTATTATTCAGTGCGCCGATAAGAGTTGTTTCTTCCTCTAAAGACCAGCTTCTTCGACCAATACCTGTCTTCTTCATCCGCTGGCTTGCTCCGCTGCTCCCACTGTCGTGAAGGGAGCTCATCCTCAGATCTTTGTTTTGTGTCTATACCTATACCTGAAAGTTCTCAGCTTTGTTTTGCGGCTCCTAAAATGGGAGCGAAAGATTAGGGCTCAGCTTTGTTTTGCGGCTCCTGAAATGGGAGGGAACGATTAGGGCTCCATTAGTTTAGGGAGGACAAGAGTGTAATTTTCAACAAGTGTGTTATAAATAAAATAGGCTACCAAAGGGAATTTTCTAAAGTGGCTGGATGTTTTAAATAGGCTACCAAACAACCTGTTAGAATCGTAACTCATATCCTGACATGCCTATGCTTTTTTTATCCTAACCTTACATAACCCAACCAACCTATCAAACAGGCCCTAAGTATATAATCTTTGATCTCTCTATTAATCTCTATTTTTCTCCAAGAAAAAACTCAAGAACAATAGTAAGGAAAGATGAAGACTTGAGAAAAATGAATTCTCTCTCTCTCTCTCTCTCTCTCTCTCTCTTGGCATTCTCACGTATGGAATGAGTTGGATGAGAGTTTTTCAAGTCTTCATTTTATTCCTCAAGGAATCAAGACCAAATCCACAACAAAATTATCACACTTGATATTTTGTCCCCTTGGTTGTCACAAGTCTTCCACTTAACAAGGAGAAGACCAAGACCAAGGGAGGGGTTAGGTATGGGGCGGCCATCTAGAAGGAATCGGGACGAGTTCGATTCGTTTCGGACTCCCGTGAGTCCAAACAGATAAACTGTGATTCCATTCCGATGTATTTATATCAATTAATTAATCCAATTAATTAATCATATCAAATACATAATAACATAATTAATTTCTCCAAGAAATAATTATATTCATGAATTAAATTAATCACCCAATAATTTATTTAATTCATTAGGTCACAAATTAATTTATACAATAAATCAATTTAGACATCCAATGTCCCAATAAATTAGATATCCAATATCTAATATTTATAAAGAGAGAATAAGCTCGATTCATTCCGTCGTCAATCCTATTGCGCGACTCGGTAGGTCCGTCTCAGTCAGAAATGGGAGGAACCAAAGAGTAGTAGCACTACCTAGCCAGCCTGGCGGCCTACACTGTACCCCAACTGAGAACGAATGATTGGGATCATTCAAGAACCATTCTGTCGTGAATACCAGTATACGTATAAACCCTTATTTCAAATGTCCCGATCAAGTTATAGGGTCACGGTCAGTCAAACCCTATCTGTACTTGACACTATGCATGCATTAATGCAAATCGAGATCATCGAGCTCTCGTGTATCTAATACAACTAGCTCCAATGCTTTGGCCAAAGACTTATGATCTCATCTGCTAATAACCGCATAGGACATATAACCCGCTCACTAACAGTAGAAATAATTCTATCTTGGTATTCAGTAGGACCTGTTACTTTCCCGTCAAGACGCACGTCAAGGTTGACCCCCGTCTTCCGGTTTACAGGGTTGAACTACTCTAATGAAAATCTTGACGTCACAAGCACATCCCTACTAAAACCTCGAGTCGAAGGTTCACGAATACCTATCACAACCTTTCGATTCCGTCATTGACTGTCCCGGAGTGAAATCTGTGTGACGATTCGAGTGTGAGTCGGTTCGAGTATACTAATCCAATTAGCATACCTATAACGTGTGCTCCCACTAACCATTAGTGTTCGACAGTCACTCTCCATGTCGAAGAACACGTCATACAAGTCCTCACATAAACTTAACGCCCAATCAAGTTTCATCGACTTGCAAACAATTAAGTATTTGAGCTATAAACCTTTCCAATGCCCACCCCCTTATCCAATAAGGAGTGGAACGTTTTGCTCTCAAATACACAGACTAGTTTATATATATATATAGTGTAACTTTATTTTCAGAACCCTGTTAAGTGCGAGAACTGCGAGAACCACCTTTTGTACTCCTAATAATACATAATGTACATCATGCCAATGCATACAACCCCCTACTGATCATAACCCCTACTATATAGTAGGGGTTATATATATAGTAGATCGAGCTTTCGGGTGTGGTGGTTCGAGTCGTTGTGTTATCAAGGGGGTAACTCTCGACGGATTTGAGGCAAGTGAATCTTGCGCAGACTTTACGTCTTGTAATTTCAGAATATTGTATGTGTTGCTATTTGTGGAATGGTGCTCGTTCGATTTATCTTGTCCGGAGTATTCTTGAGTAGACACTTCTGTGACCCTTGGCTGCGGCCTTGGGAGTTTATATGTTGATACATCTTGTGGAACTGTGTTGCGGGATAAAACCTGAATGATACCCACATCCGGAGTATTCCTGGGTAGATACTTCCGTGACCCTTGGTTGCAACCTTGGGAGTTTATGTGCTGATAAAAGAAACGACGTTGAATACTTGGTGATAACTTTGTTCTCTAAATTTATCTGATTCTATCTATAAATTTGGTTCGATTTGTCTGACCTAGGTTGACTGACACGATATGTCGTGTCACGCAAATTTGTTGAATATGTGCAGGACATTCCCGAAGGTTCCGGTCATGCTTGAGCAGTGTTGGGGAGAAGGCCTGTTAATTTCCTGAATTGAATTTCAATTATTCCATGTTGTGTAATAACTGTATGAACGGACATTGTTTTTCCTTGTATTTAAGTTCGTATGAATGCTTTCATAAGAATACTTTTACAAACCACTTGTTGAATAAATTGTTTTTAAAATCCTTTTAAAACTTGCCTTGTGGGTCCCACACGAGAATTCACGGCACTGTGGCGTCCCGGTTTATTTTGGGGGCTTTACAAGTTTTTCTGTCTTAATCTTTTGCTTATGTTAATATGCTGATAGCATACGTTAGATTCCTTTATCTGTCCAGCTCTTCATCTTCGACCTTTGTTGTCTCAATTATTGTTTTGACTTAGTTATCAACACATCATCAAAATCCGTTAATATATTCGTATGGAATAAAATATTCTAACATCCCATGGGTGAGCCCCGTGCATATGGTGTATAACAAGAATGGAATCAAAATCATAGAGAACGAGCATAATGAGCTTATACTGACATGACCCATTACCGGGTGAAGGATGTGCATAGAATACATGAATCTTAACAAGACAACTAGAAAAAATCACTTTCCACTCCCATTTATGGATCAAATGCTCGAAAGATTCACGGGACATTTTTACTATTGCTTTCTTGACGGTTATTCAGGGTACAACCAAATCGTCATATTCCCAGAAGACTAAGAAAAAACAATATTCACCTACCCTTAGGAAATGTTTACTTACGAAAGAATTCCATTCGGATTATACAATGCTCCCGCCACATTTTAAAGGTGCATGATGTCAATCTTCTCAAACATGGTAATAAAAATTATTGAAGTCTTCATGGGCAGCTTTTTGAGATAGCTTTGATAAATTCCTAAAACACTTATGAATGGTATTGGAAAGGTGTGAAGACACAAATCTAGTTCTCAATTGAGAGAAATGTCACTTCTGTAGGTCACAAGTCGTCCAGGAACAAGTCTAGAGGGGGGGGGGGGGGTGAATAGACTTGTTGAAACTCTTGAACTCTTTTTCGAAGAGTGAGTTTCTTCAACTGATAATCAAACAAATGACTTGGAGTCGTTTGTTCTTGGATAAGTGCGGAAGTCAGCTGATGACGAATATAAATTAATCTTAATGAAACACTTAACAATGTATGCAGCAGTTAGAGTATGATGCAGTAAAATAGTAAATAACACATGCAGTTATAGTGGTCTCAGAGGTGGGGTAATCCTCTACTAATCCACTTTTCTCCAAACCAGTTGGAGATGAATTCACTATAATTTTCAACCAGTGATAAAGATTACAGTGATTCACAACACACTACAACAGCTTCCAACCAGTGGAATTCCGTGCCGTTGTACACACACTTGACTGCCTTGCACCTCTTGATCCTCGATCCTCGGATGCCTTTACAGTCTGCTACTTCAACCAGTGAAGTACCCCGTACTCAAGATTTAAAGACAAGAGTGTTTGTCTTCTCCAACTTAAGAGCTTCCTTGAATATGAACTTTTTGGATCTGCTCTTTTTTTCTCGATGCTATTTGATTGCTTGAGATTGCTTTGTTTGCTTTGATCGCTAGAGTATATGTTCGCACCGGTGTTTGCTCAGTTTCAAATCTCCGGGTATTTATAGATCACGATCTCTGAGCTTCTTCCTTGTAGCCGTTGCAAATCTGAACAAATCCGTCCGTTGGAGGGAGACTTCATTGTTTAATCTTTTCTGAACGTTGCAAGGCTGGATTCCCATTATTTTATTTTATCTTCCGACCGTTGTGATGACTTCTGCATGTGAGCGCCGAATCTTTTGAATATAAAAGGTTTAAAGTCTTCACGGTGGGTCAGGATGATTTAAATAAATCATATCTCTTGCGGGAATCACTCCAATTTGTCTCTTCACGTTGCATGTGAGCTTTCCGTAATATTTGACTTTTCAAAGCATGCTGACGTGGACTTGGAGTACTAGGCTGTAGTTGAGTAGGCTGTGGTGCAGCTACATCTTTGCAGGTAGGTCCTCTTGGTATTCATTGCTTGAGACTTGTCCGATCGTGTGACTTCCACGAGGTTCCTCGGTGATCTGGTCAAACTTCTCCGACAATTTTTAGTTGACTGTGGCTACTCGATTGGAGTCACTGTACTTCTCGATGGACTAGACTGTACTTTAGTACTTAGCCGATTTTCATTTAACTAACTTTGGCCTATAGAAGACACTCATTTGGTTCTTCTTTACATATTGCCAATTTTATACTTAACATATTTTGGCCTATGGAAGATACTCATTTGGTTCTTCCTTACATTTCGCCAATTAATAAACATTTGATTTTAAATTAATGACATCATCAAAATCTAACAAGTATTCCTAACAAATTCCCCCTATTTTGATGATGGAAAAAACTAAGTAAGAAATCAAATGGCCAAGTCTGCACTTAAGTGCAAGACAAAGCGAAATCGATCTAATATTGAGACAACTGGAAAATTGTCATTCAATGATCGCTCATAAAATTTTCGACTTATCATTGAAATTATACAAGATTGTTTTAAGTACGTAAAAATAAAATTACAAGTAAGAAAATAATTTAAGGTCATCTGCCTCTTCCTCTGCCTCTTCGAATAGCCGTGGCAGTCCGAATGGTTTGGCTCCGATAGGTCTTACCTTGGTGGAGCAAGGCCATACTTTCTCTTCACAACCGGTCTTTGCGAAGTCCTGCTCTGCCGAGATCTGAATTTGTTCTCAAGGCGTACTAGCTTGATTTCCTCCTGAAGTTGTAGCTCATCAAGTTCACCATCCATGCGGATTGGTGCTTCTTCACTACGAATTTAGGGATCATGGGAAATGCATTTTGCTCTTTTGCGTACTTCTTTAGAAACAGCCCAAAGCTTAGGATGAACCTCTTCCATCCAGGTTTATGAAAATCTCCTGTGGGGAGAGTTTGTCATCTTGAAGTAGTTCCCTGGACATAAAAGTCTGATGAACTTCTTCCTAGCAGCTCCCCATATTTCAAGAGCTTCAAGTGGGCAGAAATCTTCAACATACCATAGCTCCAGACCTTCCCATTCAAGAGTAGGTTCAAAGCCGCCTATGGTCCTTCTGCGCTTCCCTTCAGGCTGGTCAGCCTTGTCTTCTTGATCTACAGCTTCCTTCCTTTTTAGGATAGAGGGTCCTTCAACTGGGACATCCCGCTTTTTCTGACTTCTGATTTCTCTCTCTTCCCCCTGAATCCTCTCTTCCCCCTTTTTGCCAGCATCAATGAGTGTTGTCAACTGTTGCTCCATGCGGCTCATCCAATCAGACATGCCAAAAGGCATTCTGTTGTTTGTAGGAGGAGGCTGAGGGATCTCTCTCTGAAGCAGGGTGTCAATCTTGGCATTAATGGTCTGAAGGTCAGGAGTGACCTGAGTTGATAGCAGCTCCCCAATGGTGTCTCGACAATTTGCTTGATCAGCTCGGTCATGGTAGGGGATAATCGAGCTGATGGGGAGTGTTCTCCCGATCCTTCAAAGAATGGAGCCACTAGATCGCGCAGCTCTCCGGCCGCGGCCGTAGGTCGATTGAGTCTTCTCCGGTCCCCGACTGAGTCCTCTGCCACTCTGCGTCTAGGCCGGTGTACCGAGGAGGTACAACAATCCTATCTGCAGCTTCGTTGGTAGGCTCGGCTCCTGCTCCGGCTCCTTTTCTCTTTCTTCCTCTTTCCCTTCTTCTTCTTCAGATTTCTCTTTTTCTTCCTCCTCATCTTCTTCTTTTTCTTCTCCAGCCGCCACACCAGCTCCTCCTTCACCTCCATCATCATTATTATCATCATCATCATCATCATTTTTCTCATCATCATCCTTCTCCTTTTCTCTTTCATCATCTTCATCCTTCTCCTTATCTTCTTCTTCTTTTTCCTGCTCCACTTCTTCTCCTTCTTCATCTTCTTCATCATCCACTTCTTCTGTTTTCTCAATCTCCTCTGTCTCCTTTTCAACTGGTATGTTTTCTTCAGATTCTTTTTCTTTTTCATCCTCTTCAACCAAATTGATAATTTCATTTTCTTCATCAACTTCTTCTATCCTAATTTCCTTTTCTACTTCCTCCTCTTCCTCCTCTTCTCCAAAGCTACCATCAAAAATACTGAGCATTATAGAGTGGATAAAATGGTCCATGTTTGTCTCAAAATGTGACATGAACCAGTTATCCTGGAGGAGTAAGGCTAAATCTGACTCTTTGCAAAAATCAGTCAGAACATCCTCCGTGGCTTGGGGGTATTCCCAACCACTAGTTTCAACAAAAATTTGAAAATTTGTAAAGGACATGGTTTTAAGAGTTTTCCACTCTTTAAAAATATTTACGAAAGAGTGTTTTTCTGCTTGTGGCTTGACAAGCTGAAGTTGTTCTATGGAGAGATTAAAAGTATTATTTTCTAAAAGATTGAATGTGTAATCTGCTTCAGGGATAGATATAACAAGACCTGCTTCCTCTTCTTCGGTCATGTACACTGGAGGAGTAATAACAGGTACAATTCTAGTTTCGGTATCTGGTGCAGGCTGGTCCGGATGAACTGGTGATCGAATCGATGGGTGGCATAGTGCTCAGCCGCTCTCCTTCGCCGAATCGCAGCCTTCCTTGGCCTCTTTGGAGAGGGTTCGTGATGACCGCAGTTGGAAGGTCCTTCTGGGGCTGGTCCCCTTCTCTTGAATCGGATGGCGATAGGTGTATCGTCAGACTCATTCTCGGACTCGACTGCAGTTCCGATCTCAGCTGCAGGTTGGTCCGAGTCTGATAGATCGTATCTTGGGCAATAGCTTGAGTCTGGCAAATCCTTCAACAACTGGGCTGCCCTCCCAGTGACTCCGACCTTCTTCTTGTCAGGGTCCATGTGACCTAACCTCTTGTTTGGGTGGAAAGGGTCAATGTTTCCTCGCCACCTACCGCTTCCAAGAACCAACTAAGATGCATTCCGAACGCCAACTTAGTCTTGAACTTCTTCTCTCCTTCGAGCCATTCGACCTTGTTCACCTCGCGAACAAGTTGCCTGAAAATGTAATCGGCCCAATTAACTTCCTCTCGTTGAATTAACGCACCCAACACCATGAATTTTGAAGATGATAGTTGGTCATAGCTTCCTGCCATTCCCATGACTATCTTGTTTGTGATGTCCAGAGCGACTCGATAGACCCTTTTCAACTCATTTCTCTTCGCGGTAAACTTCAATTTCTCAGGGACATTTTCGAGCTTAATCGTCTTCCACGTTTCGGCGGGTGATTGTTTGAGCGCTTCGACCGCCAAACCGCGATGTTTCATCCCGAATACAGAGCGAATCTTCTCTGTATCTATGGTGACTGGTACTCCACCGACCTTGCTCTGAATCCCGTGCTGAATCAGGTAAGCGTTGCGATAAAATTCAACCACATCTTCCTTGAACAAGTGTTGCGGGTTGATGTCGAGAAACGGGTAGATTCCGTTCAGCTTCATCGCCCGGATTAAGTCGAGCGTATCAAAGTCCTCTAGATTTGCTTCGAGTAATCCTTCGAAATCGACGACCATGGAGAAGATGACCTGGTCCTTCATCGCCTTCAAGTTTGCTCCGTCAAAAGATGCCATTTCTGCAAAAAGATTTTAGGATTTTTAGTGTGTATTTTGCTCTGTAAGTTCTAGGGTTTCTGAAAGCGTAAAGAGGAAAGGGAAAAGCTTTCTTCCTTATAAAGAAGATGAAAGGACGTTTGGATTAGTTTATTATAAATTTAAACGGTGGTACGCCTTTTCATATTCTTTTGAATTTCAAATTTGAATCGGTGGCCCCATTTAAAATTTGACGGTTGATTCTGATTGGCCACCGTAGAGGTTAATTAAATGGGCGTGTGACGCGTGTATTTAAAATTGCCACTAGGCTTATAAAATGTATTTTTTAAATGCTATTTCTTAAGCCAAAATAATATTTTAAATATGACAGATAATAATTAAAAATTTAGAGATTAGTTTAGAGAACTTAGCTGGTCTGATTCGTTGACTGTTGACCGCTCTGCTACAGGTGAGTTTGACCTCTCGCCTGGTATTCTGTACAGCTAAGTTACTTCGACTTGCCTTCGTCTTCTCGCCT
Organism: Orobanche coerulescens; assembly: GCA_033398695.1. NCBI lineage: Eukaryota > Viridiplantae > Streptophyta > Magnoliopsida > Lamiales > Orobanchaceae > Orobanche > Orobanche coerulescens. The sequence goes on along the minus strand of CM065811.1, from coordinate 89,436,935 downwards.
GCATCAGCTTAGGCTGATTCTGAGGGTCCGTCCTTCCTTCAACTTGCTTCAGAACTAGATTCCCAATCTAGTAATCCAAGGTCTCTGCTAAGCTCTAGGAATCTTTCTTCTGGCAATGGTTTGGTGAAGATGTCAGCTATTTGGTAGTCTCAGGCCGACTCTTTCAACTCTAACCCTTTTGTTAAGCACATGGTCTCGAATGAAATGGTGCTTAACGTCAATGTGCTTTGTCCTTGAGTGCAAAACCGGATTGTTGGTTATTGCAATAGCACTATTGTTGTCACACCATATAGGAACTTCGTTGGCAATAATATTGTAGTCCCTTAACTGTTGTCTGATCCATAGAATTTGTGCACAACAGCTACCTGCAGCTAGGTATTCTGACTCTATAGTGGATATGGAGTTAGAAACCTGCTTCTTGCTAAACCAGGATATCAGTCTGGTTCCTAGGAATTGACACGTTCCACTAGTGCTCTTCCTATTGATTTTGCATCCGGCGAAATCCGCATCTGAGTATCCTGACAGCTCGAAGTTGTCATCCTTGGGGTACCATAGTCCAACATTAATGGTAGACTTTAGGTACTTGATTATTCTCTTGGCTGCATCTAGGTGTGATTGCTTTGGCTTGGACTGGAATCTTGCACAAACTCCAACTGCATATGATATGTCCGGCTCGCTTGCGCTAGGTACGAAGAGATCCGATGAGTCCTCTCAGAGTGGGTTGAGTCTACCGATATTCCCGCCTGCCTCGCATCCAGTGAGTACTTGTGCTCATTGGAATTCTTGCGGGCTTGGCCGATTCCATTCCATATCTCTTGATAAGATCTCTAGTATACTTTGCTTGGTTGATGAAAATTCCTTTTCCATCTCGCTAACTTGTAATCCGAGAAAGAAGTTAAGCTTTCCCATCATACTCATCTCAAATTCTCCTTGCATGAGGTTGGAGAATTTCTCGCATAGTTCGATTGGTTGATCCGAATATGATGTCATCCACATAAATCAACTATTAATATGTGGCCTTCGTGCTCCACTCTAAATAGGGTCTTGTCCACTTTTCCTTTGCAAAATCCATTTTTCTCAAGAAACACAGACAGTGTTTCATACCATGCTCTCGGTGCTTGCTTGAGTCCATACAGAGCCTTCAATGCCTTATAGACTTTGTCTCCTTTGACAAAACACAGGGGTTGCTCTACATAGACTTCTTCTTCTAGGATTCCATTCGAAACGCACTTTTCACATCCATCTGGTAAACTTCAAAATCCTTGAATGCGGCATATGCGAGGAATAGTCGATGGCTTCTAATCTTGCAACAGTGCATAAGTTTCATCAAAATCTATTCCCTCACCTTTGTGCATATCCTTTTTCTACGAGTCTGCTTTATTCCTAACAACGACTCCGTCTTCATCACTCTTGTTTTTATACACCCATTTGGTGCCAATAACTTTCTTGTGATTGGAGTGCATGCATTAGTTCCCAAACTTTGTTTCTCTCCATCTGCTCAATTCCTCTTGCATGGCATTAATCCATGAATAATCTTCCAAGGCTTGTTCGTAGTCTTGGGTTCAATTTGTGACATGAAACATGAGAACATCGCCATTCTGTTGGTAGAGTTGATCGTCTTGTCTTGACTCCATCGATCAACTTTCCGATGATTTGCTGAATTGGATGATCCTTAAGCCATTTGGGGATCTCGTCCTCTTGGGTTTGTTCCCCCTGTTGGATTGCTCTGGTGGTTATCTCTGCATCTGCTGGATTCAGTGCGCAGCTAGATCGGCTACCGCCTTGTCATCTGCGGCAGTTACGAACTACGGATGAGTCTTTATGCTGCTCACTGGGTCTTCTTCAGACAAGCTGGATCGGATAGGTTTGGTGATCTGTCGATCTGCGATTGGGTCTTCATCACCGCAGTTGGGTCATCAGCCGATCTGCAGTGAGTCCAAGATTCCAGTGTCATGTACAATGACTTCTTCAAGGGTTGCTGACTTGAGCTTGTTCTCAATTTGCTCAAGTTGTTTCCTGTACTCAACGGTAGATTCATCAAAAACAACATGGGGTGTTTCCTCCACAACTAAGGTTCTTTTGTTGAAAACTCTATATGCCTTGCTTCTTTGGGAATATCCCATAAATAGACCATCATCAGTTTTAGCATCAAAGGCATTTAGCTGTGTTTTACCGTTGTTGTGGATGAAACACTTGCAACCAAAAACATGAAAGTAAGCAACAGTAGGAGTTCTATTATTCCAAACCTCATAGGGAGTTTTGCCATGTCTCCCTACTATCATACTCCTGTTCTGGGTGTGGCAGGCTGTGTTAACAGCTTCAGCCCAGAACCTCTTGGGTAGGTCCGCCTCTGCAATCATGGACCTTGCTGCTTCCTTCAGGGTTCTGTTCCTTCTTTCAGCAACACCATTCTGCTGGGGCGTCCTGGCCGCAGAGCTCATCTTTGGATCCCATTCTCGATCAGAAATCGATTATCGCCTTGTTGAGAAACTCTCCTCCTCTGTCCGATCTCGATCTTGATTATGGAGAGAGATTTCTCATTCGATCCTCCTCGCCGGCTCGAGTAACTTGGTCGTGGTTTCACTTTTCTTGTATAGAAAAATGATCCAAGTGTACCTTGAATAATCATCTACAATCACAAGAGCATGCTTTCTGCCGCTCAAAGTCCTTGGCTTGATAGGACCAAATAGATCCATGTGGAGTAGATCTAAGATCCTTGTTGTGAGCGTTGTAGCCGTGACCGGCTTGAACGACGCCTTGGTCTGCTTTCCCTTCGACATGCATCACGAGTGCTTCCTTCTTGAATGCTTCATTTGGAAGTCCTCGACCCGACTTCGAGCTAATCTTGTTGATGGCTTTGAAGTTCAGTGACATAGTCTTTTGTGCCATGACCATCCATTCTCGCCTACAGTCTTGGATAAAAAACAGAGTTAGGTGTTCTGTGTTCCAATCAATCATGTATACATCTCTTCTTCTAAACCTTGTAGCTTTATTTCTCCGGATAAGATGTCTATCACCATACACTTCAAGATGGTGAAGACTACTAGATTCTTCTCGTCGCGAATCGGCTTATGCTCAGGAGGTTGTACTTGAGCCCTTTGACATAATGAACTTTGGATATCACAATGTTTCCTCGGTGCAACTCTCCAAAGCCTTTTGTCTGTCCTCTAGAGCTATCTCCAAAGGTTACATCGGGACCTCTTTCCTTGATATATTTGGTCAACATCCTCTTGTTCCCGGTCATGTGCCTTGAGCATCCAGAGTCTACAAACCACTCTTCACCTCCAAAATTTGAGCTTGAGGAGATGTGGTTGTAGTCCTTCCATCTTTTCTGCAATTAAACAAGCAGAGATTTAGGTACCCAAATTTGTGTGGGTCCTTTGGGGTTAGTTGGTTTCCTGGAGAATTGATTTCTCCTTGGATTATAGGAATTGTTATTATTATTATAACCCTTATACGGTGCCTGTGGTCGAGGTCTAAATCTCTGGTTGGATTGTATAGGATATTCCTCAAAATAGTGTGGGCCATTTCTAAATCTAGCCGAGACCATTTGTTAAACCTTTGTGGTCTCCACACTTGTTCATTTTGGTAATTTGGATAACCTTGAGGTTTCCATCCCCTCCCATTATGAAATCTATTTTTGGGGAGTTGTTGGTAATAGTGGGCATGTTGTGCAGAATTTCTTGCTTTTGCACAGCTTTGCCTAGTCGCTGTCTAGGTGGGTCATGCAGTGTAACTTGACTGCAGACTGGGCGTTTGACTTGCTGTTTTTGAAAATCGGTTTATATACGTGCTCGTGATCGAGACCATTGTTTCTCCTTGATAAACTGGGTTTAAGAACTCGAGTGAGTGTGAGAATCATATCAAAGGACTGATTAGTTAAATAGTGACCTTATATAAGAACACAATTCGCCCAGAGTTGAAGACGCCTTCAGGGGAGGTTATTTCCTGCGAAGTTTTATTTAATCGTGCCGGCTTAGTAAACTCGGCTTTGGCATGAGCAAGTGCGGTGACTTTTCTTTAAGTAAAATATTTAGCCGGTCTATCTCAGCTGTATTGACACTTGCCTGGTTTTTAAAATCAGCTGTAGTTGTCTCAACCTTATTTAAATCTAGGCTGAGTTTTTCGAAATCATTTTTCAGCTGCCTATTCTCATCTTGCAGCTTAGTCTTCTCTGCTGATACAGCTTGGTGTGCAGATTTAAGTGTTTCAAAATCCTTGAATAATTGATTTACCGATTCATGTAAATCCATATCTTGTGACATGGCTGAGCTATTATTTGAACCGGTAGGTTTAGAGGTTACCTCTTCATCAGCCAAGTTTGCCATCAGGCAATCATACTCCTCGTCTTCATCAGAAAAGAAACCGCCGCTTGATTCGACATGCTCCTGGTCTTCTCCGATGAGAGCTTTTCTTCTGTCTTCCTTTCTGCCCACCTCCTTCTTGGTTTCATCCTTCTTGAGCTCGGGACAATCCATTTGGATGTGTCCTATTTTATGACAGTTGTAGCATTCAACTTTCCAGCTTCCAGCCTTCTGGTTCCTTCTTGGGTTCTCCTTGTAGTTTTTCTTATACTTGGAGTAGTTCTTTCTGAAATTACTGAACCTTTGCATAATGAAAGCCATTTCCTCCTCAAAATCTAGCGGATTTGGAGGTTTCACATCAGACAGGCTCTTAGCAGGGGACTCGGCTGCAAATGCGATTCCCTTCTCTGCAGGCTCAGTTGAGGATGAGCTTGGAAGCTCGAACTCATAAGCCTTTAGATTAGAGAACAGCTCCTGAATCTTTATCTTATTCAGGTCTTTGGATTCTCTCATAGCTACAGCCTTCATGCTCCATTCGGGATTGAGTGATCTGAGGACCTTGAGTGCCATTTCCCTGTTGCCATAAGTTTTGCCCAGGGAGTTGATTTCATTGATAATTTCAGTGAACCTTGTGTCCACTTGGTCTAGTGATTCACCATTCTTCATTTTAAAGTTGTCAAACTTTTGGATAGCTATTGACAACTTGTTTTCCTTGATCAGCTCCGTTCCTTCACACATTAGAGCTAATGTGTCCCAAATCTCTTTGGCATTCTTACAATTTTTGATCTTGACCATTGTGGATTTGTCAAGAGTTTGGTATAGCACATCTCCGGCCTGTTGTCAAGATTGGCGCCTTTCTCTCTTCGGGGTCAGCTCCGTTCTCTTCTTAGGGATCTTTTCGGGCCTCCCACTGCGATCTCCTACCGTGTTGTCCTTCTCTAAAAAGAATCGACCATATTAAATGATGCACCACATTTCGTCATGGATTGAATATAAATGTGCCTGCATTCTTATCTTCCGGAGATCATACTCGTCAACCGAAAAGACAGTAGTCTAGAGTGCATGTGTTCCATTATAACGTGAGAGATAAGATATATATCTTAATATAGATCTGGTTCGTGAAAAAATGAACCAACCGCTCGATACCACTTGTAGGTCACAAGTCGTCCAGGAACAAGTCTAGGGGGGGTGAATAGACTTGTTGAAACTCTTGAACTCTTTTTCCGAAGAGTGAGTTTCTTCAGCTGATAATCAAACAAATGACTTGGAGTCGTGTGTTGTTGGATAAGTGCGGAAGTCAGCTGATGACGAATATAAATTAATATTAATTAAAAACATAAAAAAGTATTCAGCAGTTAGAGTATGATGCAGTAAAACAGTAAATAACACAGGCAGTTATAGTGGTCTCAGAGGTGGGGTAATCCTCTACTAATCCACTTTTCTCCAAACCAGTTGGAGATGAATTCACTATAATTTTCAACCAGTGATAAAGATTACAGTGATTCACAACACACTACAACAGCTTCCAACCAGTGGAATTCCGTGCCGTTGTACACACACTTGACTGCCTTGCACCTCTTGATCCTCGATCCTCGGATGCCTTTACAGTCTGCTACTTCAACCAGTGAAGTACCCCGTACTCAAGATTTAAAGACAAGAGTGTTTGTCTTCTCCAACTTAAGAGCTTCCTTGAATATGAACTTTTTGGATCTGCTCTTTTTTCTCGATGCTATTTGATTGCTTGAGATTGCTTTGTTTGCTTTGATCGCTAGAGTATATGTTCGCACCGGTGTTTGCTCAGTTTCAAATCTCCGGGTATTTATAGATCACGATCTCTGAGCTTCTTCCTTGTAGCCGTTGCAAATCTGAACAAATCCGTCCGTTGGAGGGAGACTTCATTGTTTAATCTTTTCTGAACGTTGCAAGGCTGGATTCCCATTATTTTATTTTATCTTCCGACCGTTGTGATGACTTCTGCATGTGAGCGCCGAATCTTTTGAATATAAAAGGTTTAAAGTCTTCACGGTGGGTCAGGATGATTTAAATAAATCATATCTCTTGCGGGAATCACTCCAATTTGTCTCTTCACGTTGCATGTGAGCTTTCCGTAATATTTGACTTTTCAAAGCATGCTGACGTGGACTTGGAGTACTAGAAATTTGTAGTTGAGTAAAGTGGTGCGGCTTACATCTTTGCAGTAGGTCCTCTTGACTGCTCATTGTTTGAGACTTGTCCGATCGGGTGACTTCCCGAGGTTCCTCGGCTACACTGGTCAAACTTCTCTGACAATTTTTAGTTGACCAGGGCTACTCTGATTGGAGTCGGTTGTACTTCTCTGATGGACTAGACTGTACTTTAGTACTTAGCCGATTTTCAGCCTAACTAACTTTGGCCTATAGAAGACACTCATTTGGTTCTTCTTTACATATTGCCAATTTTATACTTAACATATTTTGGCCTATGGAAGATACTCATTTGGTTCTTCCTTACATTTCGCCAATTAATAAACATTTGATTTTAAATTAATGACATCATCAAAATCTAACAAGTATTCCTAACAACTTCATGGTCCAAGAAGGAATTGTGCTTGGCCATAGAATTTCACAAAATAGAATTGAGGTCGACCCAAGTGATTGAGAATCTTCTTCCACCAAACTTGGTGAAGGGAGTGAGGAGCTTTCTAGCGCATGCAGGATTCTATCGGAGATTCATCAAAGATTTCTCAAAAATAAAAAAACCTCTTTATTCTTTGCTTGAGAAAAATACTTCATTCATTTTCACACCTAAATGCCATAAGGCCTTTACAACTATGAAGGAAAAGCTAACATCGGCTCCAATCATCATTTCTTTGGATTAGACTATCCCTTTCATTCTGATGTGCAATTCAAGCGATTATGCTGTGGGGCAGCAGAAGGGCAAAATGATGCAAGTCATATATTATGCTAACCAGACAATGAACGATGCACAATAGAACTACACAAATTGAAAAAGAGATGCTTGCGATCTTTTATGCTTGTGATAAGTTTCCGTCCTACCTAATAGGGTTGAAAGTTATCGTCTACATAGACTTTTTGGCATTAAAATATTTGATGGCAAAGCGAGATGCGAAGTCAAGGCTAAAAGAAAATTGAAATCTAGTGGCAGACCGTCTCTCAAGCCTTGACCAAAACCACGCCCAAGAAGGGGACATAAACGTGGTGTTTGGATGAACAACTATTACAGATCTTCAATGTTCTGGAAACATAAGATGCACCATGGTATGCAGACATCGTAAATTTACTTGCAAGTGGAATAATTCACCCAAATTTTTCCCACCATCAAAAGAAGAAATTCTTTTTCGAGTTAAAATATTATTATTTGGAAGACCCTCTTTAATTCAGAAGAGGATCTGATCAAATCATTTGGAGATACATACCAGAAGAATAAATAGAGAAAGTCTTGGAACGATGTCATTCCTCCCCCAATGGAGGACATTTTGGTGCTTTGAAGACAGTCGCAGAAGTTCTTGAAGTGGGTTCATACACTTGTTTCTAAGTGTGACCGGTGCCAAAGACATGGAAACGTGTCAAAAAGAAATGAAATACCAATGAACTTCATCTTAGAGGTTGAAATCTTTGAGTTTCATGAAGTTGATTTTGTGGGACCATTCCATCATCTTTTTCAAACGAGTACATCCTTGTAGTTGTGAATCATGTGTCAAAATGGGCTAGAGGCTGTAGCATTACCAACAAAGTGTAACACCCCCAAACCATTTGGGAATATTATAGTGCCGCAGACCCTCTCCGTGAGGATCTACCAGGCTAAATACAGAAAAACACGATATATACCAACATGGCTAATAACGAATCACTAGCCCGATTTGGTCTTTTACTACAATACAACACAATAAACATACATAACACGAACTCATAACTCATACCCACGCAGGGGTTGGAATACATCAACGTTCCCATAAAACGGGAAGACTACACAACGGAGAGCCAAATACTGAGACTCTACCAAAATACTCAACGAATGGTTTACGTGCAATTAGTATCGTCGTCTTCCATCATCCTTCATATCGATCCTGTGATTTGCTCCCTAGTTACCTGCAAGTACCTGGACGCAATACAGACATCCACCCCCTGAATACTCAGGGGTTAGCATATTCCACGAGTATAAAAATTTAATTAGTTCCACAATTTAACCCAATGAAATACTTCCCGAGATATTACGTTAGATAAAATAATTCAAACCATAAAAAGTTGGAATGAGACATGTAGACGCTTTGAAACGCATTTGAAAATTCTCGGGAGTTTTTGGAAAGACATTTTGGACTAATGAATCCTCAATTTATCAAAACCCATATAGGGACACGGCCTCAAGTATTGCTTTTCAAAAGATGCAAATTCGATCACAAAACATGGCTCTACGACCCAAACATCAACATCACATACTTGAGTGAATAACCCAAAGGTCAAACTCGATACACAACCAAACCACAATGCACGGAAACAATCACAGGGCCCGCATCCTTATGCCAAAAACCTCACAATCAAGAAACGAGTCACATACGGCACTTATATTGATGCCATTCTAGCCAAGTACCAAGACCTTACGTATGACATATCTCACACCGAGAATGAAGGCGTTATGATATTCCGGACATATCACAATTATCGAAACAACAACATGCCATAATTATCATCACAAAACAACCTCCCGAGCTGTACTGGCACTGTACCCATACGGAATACACACCCCAGAGAGTCCTCGTCAGGCCCTCCCCAGTGTACAACCCAACCGAGTGATATGCCGAACTCAAAGTCTAAACAAATCCCCCTCGCTGGTTTTACACGGCTCACACATAATCTCAAAAACCACATGGCACAAATCACAATCATCAAAAACACATTCTCCCGAAGTATATCAACACAAATCAAGGTACTTGTTAGAAATGGCCACTTATCCGACACATACTCATAACCAATATTACACAACAACACATTATCATCGATAGACACACACACCTCTTGCCAAAAAGTCATGAACTTTTAAGTCCACGAATGATGTAATCACACACAACGGTACCATACGCAAACAAGTCATTCCAATGCACGACACTAATACACATCCTTGGAACAACACATTCGTTCACAAACACACAAGTAGATCTTTGTGAAAGTTTTTATCTAGAGTATGCCGATTCTTTTAAATTTCATTGAAGCATTTAAATTCCACATATAATCCATTGCCAACTATCACGTCTATGAAACATGAAGTGTATGGGCAAGATACTTGCCTCAAAATCACGAGCAACCGAACAACGAACGGATGAGTTTGAGCAGCCCTCTAGTTTCCAAAAATGACCAAGAACTCGACAACTCCACGAGGGCTACGAAAATAACACCAACACGAATCAATAACACTAAACGGAATCCGAATCGATCCTAAAAACAACAAGGATCTAAGTGTGTCTCAAAGAAATCAAGAACTATCTTCTGAGTGATATAATGAATGAGTTCAAAAATCCGAAGATCATGGACAAGACAACAAGAATTTCATAATCGATTCGTCATCCTCAGATTAAATTGAAGAACCAAGGAGAAACCCCCAAAATTCAAGAACTAGGGTTCTAAGAAGAGAATACCTTGATTTGAGCAAAGGAGATGATTAGATGTTGTTAAATACTTACAAATCCACTCCAAGATGAAGCTTGATGAAGAAGATCGCTCAAAATCTCCCTTAGAACTCACTCCCGGCGGAAAAAGGTGAAGAAGGGTGAGAGATGACGAAGTGAAGGCTGCTGTCCAGTATTTATACTGGACAGTTTATTAGCGTGCGCTAAACAGCCTGCATTAGCGGGTGCTAACGGGGTCAACGCCTCAGAACATACCACATAAAACACAGTTAGCGTGCGCTAGCTAATATGCATAGCGTGCGCTAACGAGTCACGAATCCAGTCCAGTGGCTCCTGGACTGGTCTGCACCTAACAGGTAGCGTGCGCTAGAAAGAAGGATTATTGTGCGCTAAGCAGTCGATAGCGTACGCTAGCTACCAACCTTAGCGTGCGCTAACTAGACTTCAGTCCGGTCCAGTAGCTCCTGGACTGTCTCTGGACTGCCAGTTAGCGTGCGCTACATGCCCGGTAGCATGCGCTAATAATAGCACAGTAGCGCGCGCTACACCACAAGCGGTAGCATGCGCTACACTGAAATTAGTCAAAAGCTCATGAAATGATCTGGAACGGAAATCAAACACGTGTCAACTCATGACACGACCATAAGTGGCAAAACATTCTAAAGACATAGACAACGCCAATCCGATAATCCGCAGAAAACTTAACAAAACTGGAACGAAGACTTCGGGTATTACATTCTACCCCTCTTAAAAGAAGTTTCGGCCCCAAAACTTAAAACATAAAACGATCAGCGCAAAATAATCTCCGACAACAAAAATCAGAACGATAACAAAATGCAACGAATGAAAATCATTATGGTTGACCAACCCGAACAGTACGTCAGTCAGAACGCAAGATAAACACTGAGCGAACCTTTTATTATCTTTTCATTATTTTAAGAACAACTTGTAATAGTTTAAATTATTTTGTCAGGTCACTTTTACCTATAAATAGTGGTGATAAAGTTGTGATAGAGGATTATTGATTTTTGAAGAAATAGGAACACACTTTGTGTTTTTCCCTGGTGAATGCTTTTCATCAAAACTTGATTTTTATTCAACGCGTTTTCGACTATTAATCTAATTGATTCTCAATAGGTCTTGAGGAGAAATCTCTTTGTCGAATTATAGGTCTAATTCGATAAAAACAACTGTTTCTGTCCTGTTTCAATATTCTGTTTGTTTTTCGATACAGTTTCATACTTGTTCAGTAGTTCGCATATTGTTCGATTCTTTGAACTTGTTTCCTGTTGCAATTCGTATCCGTCTGAAACGTGCTGTTTCGAGTGTTGCTGTTTGGAAGTGGTCTGCATCAAGTCTTTTACATTTTGTCAAGTTCCTGTTTTGTTGTTGTATCGAGTTGCCGTCATCCTTTCCTGTCGCGAGTGCGTGCCGCTAGCCCGTGTTAGAGCGAATGTGGCTGTTGTTACCGATTCAGCAGTTTCTTGCCGATAGCTTCCCCTCGTCAAAGCAGCCTTCCGCTGTATCGATAGCGAATTCGCATCTTAAGTGCTGAATTCGTATCAGATCATTAGAACCATAGGCAAAGGTAACCAGAAGGCAGGACGAGTCGGGAAAAAGAGTAACACAACAATGAATAAACTGCGACTCGATAGCAATAAAATCCACAGAAACAGAACCAGGATCCCACCCAATCCAGATCCTCTTCCCAGGCCAACTATCATAATCAGAGAACCAATTCCAAGAGCCAGAAATAAATGAAGAAACACACCCAAAGTTACCAACCGAGACTCGCGTCTCGAGTAGAGCAATACAACAAAGATTAAACGAGCTAATTACCTCCCAGACCGAGATCTGATATTCAGTCCGGTTAAGTCCACGAACATTCCATACAACAATACAAATCATTTAACAACATCGACCCGGGCTGCATCAATATTAGGGCCCAAAGGAGAAGAACTGATACGAATTACGTATAAAAATGGACGTGAACTCGCATGCAATGAAACGGAATTATTATTGATCCTCACAACACTCGAATATGTGTAACACTCGTAAGAAATAACCGAAAGTAGGGCAATTCGGCTTACGTAATCAAGAACAATATGAACGTGATTTATCAAACTAGACCTATAGTTTGAAAAGGTAATCTTTCCTCAAGACCTATTGAGAATCGATTAGATTAAAACTCGAAAACGCGTCGAATTATAACCAAAGGTTTGATGAAAATCATTCAACAAGAAGTAATACAAATGTATTTCATTTTTTTTATTCAAGATGATTTCCAAAGGCTGAAAATGTGGCCTATGAATAGCCATTACAAGCTTAAACAAGAATCAACTAAAATCAAACAAAGATTAAACAATTCTAACAAGACAACAAAATTAACACCAAGACTTGGACGTGAGTTAGAAGTGTGAAGGGGACAAGAATCTTTCACATGTGATACTTGACAAAGACAATAAAAATCACCACGCTTCCATCCTCCTTATTTCGGCCGAATTATTGAAGTGTGGAGGGACCCAAGCTTTTGTAGTGGACTTGGAAAATGAGATGAAGTCTTGAAACTAGAGGGGACAAAGATCCTCATGGATCTCCAAACAAATCGGCCGAAATCCCTTAATGTGGCCAATTAGTATGCATGAACATGCATACGTATGTATGTTTGATACGTCTAAGTTATCCCGGTTCCGATTATTAAGGTTGTTCCCATTTCTGCATTTGTTTTCTCACCGAAGTACGTAGGTGCATGTGCATGCAATGTTGTATCGTTACTTACGTCAACTCTTACTTCGTTTTCTTCGTTTGGATATGTCAATATCGCATCATCTCCTCCCCCTTTAAAAGGAATTGACCTCAATTCAGTAATTCCCTCGTCGTCAAGGTAAGAAGATAGATCGCCCACGTTAAAAGTCGTGTGTACTCCATAATCGCCCGGAAGTTCTACTTTATTTGCATTGTCGTTCACCTTACCCAGAATTTTGTAAGGACCCTAGGCCCTCGGCATTAGTTTGTTCTTGCGTTTACTAGGAAACCTCTCCTTTCTTAAGTGTACCCAAACCAAGTCGCTTACTTCGAACAGTCTCGGTTTTCTGTGATTGTTGGATTTCCATTTGTATACGTCATTCACCTCTTTGATTCGATCATGTATTTGTCCGTGTAACTTGATCATCTATTTAAGTTTAGATTCCACATCGTTGTGTACCAACTCGTCCTTCGGCAATGGAATCAAGTCTAAGGGTATATAAGGATTTAACCCGTAAACGACTTCAAAGGGAGAGTGTGCCGTGGCATGTGTAGGGGACCGATTATAGGCAAATTCTGCATGAGCAAGTTTCATGTCCCAATCCTTTTGCATTCTATTCACAAGTCCTCGCAACAACATTCCTAGTGTTCGATTTGTGACCTCGGTTTGGCCATCTATCTGAGGATGGTGTGAAGTGCTAAACAACAGTTTTGTTCCCACTTTCCTCCATAATGTATTCCAAAAATAGCTAAGAAATTTTGAATCCTGATCCGAAACAATAGTCTTCGGAACTCCATGTAAACGAACAACCTCTCGGAAGTATAAGTCGGCCACGTTACTTGCGTCGTCGGTTTTGTGGCATGCCATGAAATGAGCCATCTTCGAGAAACGATCAACGGCCACCATAATAGCATCTTTACCTCGTTGAGTACGGGGCAAAGCGAGGATAAAATCTATTGATACATCCTCCCACAGTCTTTTTGAAATCGGTAGAGGCATATACGATCCCGGTTTGAACGAACTCTTTGCGATGTGACATGTTACACATTTACTTAAAACATTGTAAACGTCTTTTAGCATTTTTGGCCAAAAGAAATGTTCTTTAAGTACCTCCATTGTCTTAGCCATGCCAAAGTGCCCCGCTAAGCCTCCTACGTGAGCCTCCCGAACCAACAATTCTCGAACCGCATGTTTTGGAACACAAAGTCTATTCCCTTTAAAGAGAAAATCATCTTGTATCATGAAATCCCCGAACGGACCAGAATTGCAATGAGCAAAAACTTCCCCAAAATCCGTATCATTCGCATAATATTCTTTCAACATTTCGAAACCAAGTAACCGAACCTCTAGAGTAGAAAATAAAGCATACCTTCTAGATAATGCATCCGCAACGATATTGCTTTTACCATCTTTGTACTTGAACGAAAAGTAAAACGATTATAAAAATTCCACCCACTTGGCATGCCTCGGACTCAGTTTGTGTTGTCCATTAATGTATTTCAATGATTCGTGGTCCGAATGTAGAATAAAATGTTTCGGTCGAAGGTAATGACTCCAATGGTCAAGGGCCCTTACGATAGCATAGAATTCTTTATCGTAAGTGCAATAATTCAACCGAGCACCATTCAATTTCTCTGAAAAGTAAGCGATAAGTCATTTACCTTGAATAAGAACCGCTCCAATTCCAACTCCACTAGCATCACACTCCACTTCAAATGGTTGAGTAAAATCGGGTATTGTTAGGATCGGTGTTTCGCATAATTTGGCCTTTAACCTTTCGAACGCTCCTTGGGCAGCCCTGTTCCATACGAATGGCCCCTTTTTTAAGCACTCCATTATCGGACTTGAAATGGTGCTAAAGTCTCGAATAAACCTCCGATAAAAAGAAGCAAGTCTGTGAAACTCGATTAGATTAAAACTCGAAAACGCGTCGAATTATAACCAAATGTTTGATGAAAATCATTCAACAAGAAGTAATACAAATGTATTTCGTTTTTTTTTATTCAAGATGATTTCCAAAGGCTGAAAATGTGGCCTGTAAAAATAGCCATTACAAGCTTAAACAAGAATCAACTAAAATCAAACAAAGATTAAACAATTCTAACAAGACAACAAAAATCAACACAAAGCTTCCATCCTTGGTTTGGTTCGGCCGTGAGGTAGAATGTAAAGGGGACAAGAATCTCTCCCATGTGATACTTGACAAAGACAACAAAATTAACACCAATACTTGGACGTGAGGTACAAGTGTGAAGGAGACAAGAATCTTTCCCATGTGATACTTGACAAAGACAACAAAAATCACCAAGCTTCCATCCTCCTTGTTTCGGCCGAATTATTGAAGTGTGGAGGGACCCAAGCTTTTGTAGTGGACTTTGAAAATGAGATGAAGTCTTGAAACTAGAGGGGATAAAGATCCTCATGGATCTTCAAACAAATCGGCCGAAATCCCCTAATGTGGCCGATTAGTATGCATGAACATACATACGTACGTATGTTTGATACGTCTAAGTTATCCCGGTTCCGATTATTAAGGTTGTTCCCATTTCTACATTTGTTTTCTCACCGAAGTACGAGGTGCATGTGCATACAATGTTGTATCGTTACTTACGTCAACTCTTACTTCGTTTTCTTCGTTTGGATATGTCAATATTGCATCAAGAACTAGAATAAAGCGACGTGCCGACAAAATTAGGGGTCTCATCCTCAATATCATCGGCAAGACCAGAAAGAGCTGCAAATCTGTTGTGATACGACTCACACACACCAACACAAGCCCTCCTAGGCGACACGATAGGAGAGCCGGTAGTAACCAAGGAGAAAGTAGAGATACTACTCAACGGACCCAAGCCAGCACTACGACCTCCAGAGCCCCCAACTAACTCCACTCCTGGGCACCCGGATCTAGCATCGAGGCCTACCTCAGCCTGAGCGACCCCCCCTGCCGGAACCAGACCCAACGAAGACCCCGGGCCACAAGCTCCTGAGGGAGCAGGCTTAGCCACATAGATACGAGCCTGCTTAACCTGCTTCTGGACCAAAGGCTTAGAAATGCTCGGGCAAACCTGATCACGATGCCCGAAAACTCTACAAACACCACACCGATGTGGTAACCATTCATACTGAACATGTGATATGATTCTCCTTGCCTAAGAAAGATGAACTCGTGAAGCTCTCAAGTAGGTTCTTTTAATCGGAATTTCTTGCCCTCCAACAGTTGTAAATGCAGCGGAAATGTAACGTACTATAAACCCTTAAGTAATATCCCAACGACGCCTTGATATCTTGTAGCAAGAAGCCTTCGAAAATAATCTCAAGATCCTATAGTTTCTATGTATTTCAAAACAAAGAGGTGACAATCTTTGGATTGAAGTAGAATGATTTAAATGTATAAAACACTAAATCCACAACATACACACAAATTTTGTAAGAACAAAAGCTTGCTAGCTATATTTCTTTGATCATCAAAATATATCCTATTACATTTCAAATATGGGCTTTATAGATCCATGAGGGAGCCTTTAACTAATCAAATGGTACAATAAACAATAACCTCACATGCTAAACCAAGTCAACTAAGCATTAAGCAAATAACAACTACAAGAGTGAAAGGTGGAAGCCTAACATGTGAACAATAGATAATTAAGTAGACTAATGCATATTCCTTGACTTTGTTTATTTGAGTCTAACAACTAGCTTGAGGGAGGAGGTTCAAATTTCTTCAAAATGTGGGGCTAACATCCTTCTTTTATTCTTCATGTTGCAATGGCTATAAGGTGTAGTGGGAGTAGAAAATATTGCTAGCTACACTTGATGAGGTCATTTTGATGAGGTCACTTGGATACCACACCATGTAGACTTTTTTTAGTACTTTATTCTACTTATTTGATGAAAGTAAAACACTTCTAGAAGGCCTTGAATTTTTGGACGAAAATTACTTCTTGTGTTGCATGGCCGAACCCCTTCCATACGTTTCCCATGCAGCCCCTAAACGGGGGTCTTGAATGTTGAAGAATTTCATGCAGCCCCTAGACGGAGGTCTTGTTTAATGTAATCCTTATAATGGAGCTTAGAATCGAACTTATCCGGATAGGAAAGTTGTGGCTTGAAATCTTCAATGTGTTCTCCAAAAGCAGCCTCTAAATGAGGGTCCTCAATCTTGGATTTAAACATGAACAAACAATGTAACTCTCTGACGGGAATGTGGCCTTCCGAATCAGTGACTTGAAGTAGAGTTATAGAGCTGGAACGTAGCATCATGTTATTTCATGAAGTGGTGCTAATGTCGCTTGTGTTCAACAATTCCTTTGTGTCTTGTCTCAATTTCTTAGCACGTGCTCGTGTGATAGGTCCGGTGGGGTTCATGATGGCTCCAACTGTATTTAATACTCTTGATGGTGCGACTGGGGTTGCATCAACATGGATACTCCTAATACAAGTACAATCACCATCAGACGGGAGAACCATGAGAAAAGAGCGAATCGGGCTAGTATTAGCGTCTAACATGACACAAACTCGGGCATAATCCACTTTCAAACAGTTCCTGGTGAACACGTCAGCAAAAAGTGGCTCCCCTATAGCACTAGCAGTAATACTGAGCCACTCGTCAGTCCAATACTCGAGAGGGACATTACGAAGTTTCACCCAAATAGGGACATGTTTAGGCGGAACCTTCAGAAGAGACATACCAAGCTTCCACCGGGAAAGGAGAATGGACTGGCCCTGAATCAGCCAAGGCCCACCCTCTAATGCCTCGGTCAAAACTTGCTCACTTTCAAACTTAAATAAATAAAATCCCCCCTCAGAGGAGAACACCTCCTTAAGCCCCTTCCACGCCGACATAAAGTAATTCTTGATCAAGTTGAGAGAAGGGGCTTTCCCCAAAAAATAACCAACTAAGGTGTGTTGCCACCTCTTAGCACCTTTGATGCGAAGTCTCACTTGTGATGTGAAGTCTCACTTGTGATGCGAATTCTCTATCGGTACAGCGGAAGGCTATTTTGACGAGCGGAAGTGATCATCAAGGAACTGTCAAGAACTAATCACAACAGTTCGCTACAGCAATAACACTGGCGAGCAGTATGCGTGCGCGATGAAGATGGCATCTCGATACAGCAAAAAGAAAGGAACTTGGCCAAATATAAAAGACTGGATTTAGGCCACCTCCAAACATCGACACTCGAAACAGCACGTTTTGGTCGGATGCGAATTGAAAACAGGAAACAAGTTCTAAGGATAGAACAACACTTGATGTGAAATACTAAACAAGTATAAAACTGTATCGAAAACAAGCAGAATATCAAAACAGGACAGATGCAGTTATTTTATTGAATTAGACCTATAATTCGATAAAGAGATTTCTCCTCAAGACCTATTGAGAATCAATCAGATTAATACTAAAAAACGCGTCGAATAAAAATCAAGTTTTGATGAAAAGTATTCACCAGGGAAAACACAAAGTGTATTCTTAATTCTTCAACATTCAATATCTTTCATTACAACTCCATCAGCCCTATTTATAGGCAAAAGTAGCCTGACAAGATAATCTAAACTAATGCAAGTTGGTCTTTAAAATAAGGAAAATAAAATACAAGGTTCCCCATGTCACTTACAAACAAAAGTAAAAGATGGGTTTTGTCTTCAAGATGATAGCCGCCCTTCATGTTGCCGAGAATCCTGCTACTTTAATAATAAAGAAAGTGCTAAAGTTCTTTTTTTATTCTTTTGCCTTCACTACTTAGACCCATTCCCCAAGGTTTAAGTTGCCTATGTTTGATTTACTCCAAGCCCGATTATCAAGGTAACTCCGGGTCTCGTATCCGTTTTCTCCCCAAGTATGTTAGAACATGGTCGAGGTGTTTTACGTCGATCCTTACTTCGTCTTCTTCGCTTGGAGTAGTCGGTTTCGTATCATTCCCTCCTTCTTAAAAAGGAATTGTCCTCAATTCCGCAATCCCATCGTCGTCAAGATAATGAGATAGATCACCTATGTTGAAAGTAGCATGCATTCCATAATCACCCGGAAGTTCTAACTTGTAAGCGTTGTCGTTCACCTTCGTAACTATTTTCGATGGTCCCTCAGCTCGTGGCATTAACTTGTTCTTGCGCTTACTCGAGAATCGTTCTTTCCTAAAATGCACCCAAACTAAATCTCCCACCTCGAATAATCTCGGTTTTCTTTGTTTGTTCGACTTCCTTTTGTACGTCTCGTTTATCTCCTTGATTCGTTCACGCACCTGTTCGTGCAATTTCATCATTGATTTCAGCTTTGACTCCGCATCCTTATGCACCAATTCGTCACTCGGTAGTGGAATTAGATCTAGCGGTATGTAAGGATTCAGTCCGTAAACTACTTCAAATGGCGATCGCGCTGTGGCATGAGTAGGAGAACGGTTATAAGCAAACTCCGCATGTGCGAGCTTCAAATCCCAATCCTTTTGTGTTTTGCTTACCAAGCCTCGCAACAGCGTTCCCAGTGTTCGATTAGTCACTTCAGTTTGTCCGTCTGTTTGAGGATGATGCGAAGTACTAAACAAAAGCTTAGTTCCCACCTTTCTCCACAATGTGTTCCAAAAGTAGCTCAGAAACTTCGAGTCCCGGTCGGAAACAATAGTTTTCGGAACTCCATGTAATCGTACCACCTCTCGGAAATATAAGTCAGCAATATTACTCGCATCATCGGTTTTGTGACAAGAAACAAAATGAGCCATCTTTGAAAAACGATTGACAACAACCATAATCGCATTCTTACCTCGTTGGGTTCGAGGCAAAGCAACAATGAAATCCATCGAGACATCTTCCCATGGCCTCTCCGGAATCGGTAAAGGTGTGTATATTCCTGGTTGAACGAACTCTTCGCAATATGGCATGTCACACACTTACTAATTATGTTACTAACATCCCCTTGCATCCTTGGCCAATAAAAATGTTCCTTCAGCACATCTAATATCTTAGTCGAACCAAAGTGGCCAACCAAACCTCCCCCGTGAGCCTCTCGAACCAGCAGTTCTCGAATCGTGTGCCTGGGTAGACAAAGACAATTTCCCTTAAAAAGAAAGCCTTCCTGTATCGAAAATTCTCCCATCGGTCCAGATTTGCAAAGGGCGAAGGTCTCGCCAAAATCCGCATCACCGTCATAATACTCTTTCACTGTCTCGAATACAAGCAAACGAACATCAAGAGTGGAGAGTAAGGCATAACGCCTATACAATGCATCTGCTACAATATTGCTCTTGCCATCCTTATACTTTGATGAGAAGTGAAATGATTGTAAGAATTCCACCCACTTCGCATGCCTGGGACTTAACTTGTGTTGTCCGTTAATGTACTTCAAGGATTCATGGTCCGAATGTTTGATGAAATGCTTCGACCGAAGATAGTGACTCCAATGATCTAGAGCCCTCACAATAGCATAAAAATCCTTGTCGTATGTACAATAATTGAGACGAGCACCGTTTAACTTTTCTGAAAAATAAGCAATAGGCCGCTTTCCTTGAATGAGAACCGCCCCAATGCCAACTCCACTAGCATCACATTCTACCTCGAAAGGTTGCGAAAAATCGGGTAATGCTAAGATTGGTTCTTCGCATAACTTTGCCTTCAAATTTGTGAACGACTCCTGAGCAGCCCGGCTCCAATTAAACGTGCCCTTCTTCAAACATTCGGTTATTGGGCTTGCAATGGTACTGAAATCTCGAATGAATCTTCGGTAAAATGAAGCCAGTCCGTGGAACGATCTAACTTCCATCACTGTAGTGGGTACTGGCCAGGACTTGATTACTTCGATCTTTGCTTGATCGACCGACACTCCATCCTTTGAAACAACATAGCCAAGAAAGACTATACTCTCAACCAAAAATGGGCACTTCTCCTTTTTTCCATACAACCTTTGTTCCCTAAGGGTTTCAAAGACTCGTCTCAAGTGTTCGAAATGTTCTTGCAATGATCGGCTATAAATCAAAATATCATCTAAGTATACAACCACAAATTTCCCTAAAAATGGCTTAAGTACCTCATTCATCAAGCGCATGAAAGTACTCGGCGCATTTGTAAGGCCGAACGGCATAACGGTCCATTCATACAGCCCGTGTTTAGTTTTGAAGGCCGTCTTCCACTCATCCCCTTCTCGCATCCGGATTTGGTGATAACCACTTCGTAAGTCAACCTTTGAAAAGATTACAGATCCATGTAATTCGTCCAACATGTCATCAAGCCTCGGGATCGGAAATCGATACTTGATGGTTATATTGTTCACAGCTCGACTGTCAATACACATTCGCCAAGATCCGTCTTTCTTAGGAACCAGTAATACCGGAACCGCGCAAGGACTTAGGCTTTCTTGAACATACCCATGATTCATTAGTTCTTCGATTTGGTTTTGTAATTCCGTCGTCTCATCGGGATTACATCTATAGGCAGCTTTGTTAGGGAGCGACGCACCCGGTATGAGGTCGATCTAATGTTCAATCCCACGAATAGGTGGTAAACCCGACGGTAATTCTTCGGGGAAAACATCCGCAAATTCGTGCAATAAGGCACCCATCCTTTCGTCGTTCCGCACAACCATGTTACCATTCCGTGTCTCTTTCAGAATCAACAAGTACACACACTCGCCATCATTAATAGCATGTTCCACATCTCGTTCACTAGCAACCATGGCTAGTTTTGTTTTTTCACTCCGACTAGAACTCATAGAGTGAATAGCTTGAGGTGACATTGGTTTAAGCGCAATCTTTTTACCCTTATCCCGTAACTCGTACTCATTGCTTCTTCCTCGGTGTAAAACATCCCTATCAAACATCCATGGTCTTCCCAACAGTACATGGCATGCATCCATCGGGAGTACATCACATAATACGTTGTCTTCATATGAACCCATGGTTAGTCCAATCCTCACTTGTTTAGTCACCCTTATTTTGCTCCCATCATCGAGCCAATGCAAAGTGTAAGGTTTTGGGTGAACCGTAGTGGTCAGCCCGAGTTTAGTCACCATCTCGCTGGAAGCTACGTTGGTGCAACTCCCTCCATCAACGATCAAACTACACCATTTGTTTTCGATTTGACACTTTGTGTGAAATATTTGATCCCGCTGTTCCGAATCATTCGAAATAGCTTTGGCTTGTAGAGTACACAGAACTAAAGCCGTGTCATAGTGTGGAGCATCGTAAGTCTCACAATCTTCTCCTTCTTAGTCTTCCATGCTAAAATCAAATACGTCACCCAGTCTCTCCTTTTCGTCCTCGACTAACAACTCGTCTCGAATCGTGACAGCTTCTCTTAGTGTTACCACTCGTTTGTTCGGACAAGCATTTTGATAATGTCCAAACCCTTGACATTTGAAACATCTTACTTTAGCCAAACTCATCTCCTTTGGTACGTAGGGGGCCTTAGGAATCGCAACAGAATCAAGTTTCAGATACCGCCTTAGGCTCTGTTCTTTTCGATCAATGAATCTCGAATCGAATCGAATCAATCGAATCAATCGAATCGAATCGAATCAATCGAATCGAATCAAATATATATTAAGGGTAAATAATAATAATAATGGTAAATAATAATAATAATAGTAATTAACAACAACAACGATAATAGTAATATTATTAGTAATAATAACAATAATAATTAAGATTAATAATAATAATAATAAGAAGAATCGAAATAATCAATCAATCGAATCGAATCAATCGAATCAATGGACTCGAATCAACGGAATCGAATCGAATCGAATCGAATGGACTCGAATCGAATCAATCGAATCAAAATCAAAATAAGTCCGAAAGAACAGGGCCTTAGTAGTTGAACTAGAACCGACACTTGGGTTTCCAAACTTGACTGGAAACTCGGGTTTATACAACTTTGTCCTGTTTTAAGCTTTCAACTTCACACATAGCCCACATAATGTATCGAAGTCCTCGTATGGATACAGTTCCACCGAGTTAGCTATACTTTGGTTCAAGCCACGCAAGAATCGCGACATCTTCTGCTCCTCATTCTCCTCTATTTCTCCCATTAAGGTCAGATTCTCAAACTCCTCAATGTATTCACTGACATTCAACTTTCCTTGCATGAGATCTGCAATCTTCCTGTACAAGGACAACCGATGTGATATTGGTACATATCTTTTGCAAAGTTTTCTTTTTAACGAATCCCACGAACGGATCTTATCGTTCCCCGCATGGGTTCTCCGTGTTTTTACTCCTTCGTACCAAAGCGAAGCGCCTTTCCCCAACTTGAGAATGGCATACTTGCACCGTTTCTCATTGTCGAGGTCTTTAAACTCGAACATGCGGTCAATTTTATGTTCCCATTCCAAGTAGACTTCAGGGTCTGTTCCACCAACGAACTTCGGAAGCTCATTCACCTTGAACTCTTCGACATGGCGTGAGGGTCGTTCATAGTCACCATGCCTAGGTTGCCAACGCTGGTCATGTTGTTCTGGTACGTCACGCAATGCGTCGTGAAGTTTTGCCAAGAAATCAGCACCGTTGAGATCCATAATGCCAAAGATCAAGAACTTGGGCTCCGATGCCACTTATGATGCGAAGTCTCACTTGTGATGCGAATTCTCTATCGGTACAGCGGAAGGCTGTTTTGATGAGCGGAAGCGATCAGCAAGGAACTGTGAATCGATCACAGCCACATAAAGAATAACATCAAGCCAGAAGATATGCGTGCGCGATGAAGACGGCAGCTAGATATAGCAACAAGACAGGAACTTGGCCAAATGTAAAAGACTGGATTCAGGCCACCTCCAAACAGCGACACTCGAAACAGCACGTTTTGGTCGGATGCGAATTGAAAACAGGAAACAAGTTCTAAGGATCGAACAACACTTGATGTAAAATACTAAACAAGTATAAAATTGTATCGAAAACAAGCAGAATATCGAAACAGGATAGAAACAGTTGTTTTATCGAATTAGACCAATAATTCGATAAAGTGATTTCTCCTCAAGACCTATTGAGAATCAATCAGATTAATACTCGAAAACGCGTCGAATAAAAATCAAGTTTTGATGAAAAGCATTCACCAGGGAAAACACAAAGTGTATTCTTAATTCTTCAACATTCAATATCTTTCATTACAACTCCACCAGCCCTATTTATAGGCAAAATTAGCCTGACAAGATAATCTAAACTAATGCAAGCTGGTCCTTAAAATAAGGAAAAGAAAATACAAGGTTCCCCATGTCACTTACAAACAAAAGTAAAAGATGGGTTTTGTCTTCAAGATTATAGCCGCCCTTCATGCTGCCGAGAATCCTGCTACATTAATAATAAAGAAAGTGCTAAAGTTCTTTTTTTATTTTTTTGCCTTCACTACTTAGACCCCTTCCCCAAGGTTTAAGTTGTCTATGTTTGATTTACTCCAAGCCCGATTATCAAGGTAACTCCGGGTCTCGTATCCGTTTTCTCGCCCAAGTATGTTGGAACATGGTCGAGGTGTTTTACGTCGATCCTTACTTTGTCTTCTTCGCTTGGAGTAGTCGGTTTGGTATCAACCTTCAATGCCAACACTGACATCCGGTTTCACAATAAACTCGCCATTTTGAATTTCCGGGTTCACATACTGAAGTCCCCTTTTTTACCAAAACTTTTCCCAACCCAACAGAAGATAGAGGCAATTCCTTCAGAATAAGAACCAGAACCGAACCAAAGATCAAAGATTTAGGTAATTCAGATACACTAATAACATTATCTTCACCCATCAAAGCTCCAACAATAATAGAAGACACATCATTACAGTCAGACAACAAGGGGGCAGAATTAGCAACCCCACTTGCCACAGAACCACTACTAACGACAGGCACAACAGCAGGTAAAGATGATTCCCCCGATACTTGGACAGGAAACAAGCTAAAATTCATAAAATCTGATGAATTAACATTACTCATACCCTTATCAAATAAAGTGTCAGATTTAATTCCCTTATTATGCAAGGAAAAAAGGTCAGCTTTATTAAGGACAGTATCTGAACAAAGGGAAGATACATTAACCAACGGATGTTCACTAAAAGCTGCAGAACCAAACTCTACATCAGCTACAGTAACCAGATTAAAGGATGGACACAACGGCCCAAAAGAAAAAAAAATAGGTCGATGACCCGATCAAACTGTGGGGCCCGTCTTGGACGCCTGGGAGCCGCAAGCTGAAGAAGCTGAGCGCTCGCCTGAGTAGCACCACCACGGGAACCCTCTGCCAACGCCGACTGAGGGCAATTCAAAGACGGGGCAACACATGAACCCCCAAAAAATTCGTCAATTTTATACTTAAGCAAATCCGAATTTGACTTGCTCAGCACTTTGAAGCTCAATTTATCAAAGCCATTAACATCAAAACCGCCCAAAACTGGAGCCGAGGAAGAAGCCGGCAAAGAAGCCACCTGCAAAGAAGCCGACACCGGCACCCCACAGGAAGAAGACGAAGCCAATAATGAAGCTACAAGTTGTTTTGAGTTGTTTTTTTCAAACGAGTGCATAATGAAGCTACAAGTTGTTTAAAGTTGTTTTCATGTTCAAACGAGTCAAAATGAAGCTACAAGTTGCGTCCATGTTCAAACAATCAAGAATAAAGCTACAAATTTCTACAAGTTGCTTTCATGTTGAAACAGTCAAGAATGAAGCTACAAGTTTTACAAGTTGCTCCCGTGTTCAAACGAGTCAAGAATGAGGCTATAAGTTGTTTCGAGTTGTTTTTTGCTTCAAACGAGTGCATAATGAAGCTACAAGTTGCTTCCGTATTCACACGAGTCAAAATGAAGCTACAAGTTGCTTCCGTGTTCAAACAGTCAAGAATGAATCTACAAGTTTTTACAAGTTGCTTCCATGTCAAACGAGTAAAGAATGAAGCTACAAGTTGTTTCAAGTTTTTTTTTTCAAACGACTGCATAATGAAGCTACAATTTGTTTCAAGTTGTTTTCATGCTCGAACGAGTCAAAATAAAGCTACAATTTGCTTCTGTGTTCAAACATTGAAGAATGAAGCTACAAGTTTTTACAAGTTACTTCCATTTTCAAAGGAGTCAAGAATGAAGCTACAAGTTGTTTCGAGTTGTTTTTCTCTTCAAATGAGTGCATAATGAAGCTACAAATTGTTTAAAGTTGTTTTCATGTTAAAACGAGTCAAAATGTAGAGCTACATATTGCTTCCATGTTCAAACACTCAAGAATAAAGCTACAAGTTATTATAAGTTGCTTTCGTGTTCAAACAGTGAAGAATGAAGCTACAAGTTTTTACAAGTTGCTTCCATGTTCAAACGAGTCAAGAATGAAGCTACAATTTGTTTCAAGTTGTTTTTTTCTTCAAATGAGTGCATAATGAACCTACAAGTTGTTTGAAGTTATTTTCATGTTCAAACGAGTCAAAATGAAGCTACAAGTTGCTTCCGTGTTCAAACACTCAAGAATGAACCTACAAGTTGGTACAAGTTTCTTTCATGTTCAAACGAGTCAAGAATGAAACTGCAAGTTGTTTCGAGTTGTTTTTCTCTTCAAACAAGTGTATGATAAAGCTATAAGTTGTTTCAAATTGTTTTCATGTTCAAACGAGTCAAAATGAAGCTACCAATTGCTTCCGTGTTCAAACAGTTAAGAATGAAGCTACAAGTTTTTACAAGTTGCTTCCATTTTCAAACGAGTCAAGAATGAAGCTACAAGTTGTTTCGAGTTGTTTTTCTCTTCAAATGAGTGCGTAATGAAGCTACAAATTGTTTAAAGTTGTTTTCATGTTTAAACAAGTCAAATGAAGAGCTACATATTGCCTCCATGTTCAAACACTCAAGAATAAAGCTACAAGTTATTACAAGTTACTTCCGTATTCAAACAGTAAAGAATGAAGCTACAAGTTTTTACAAGTTGCTTCCATGTTCAAACGAGTCAAGAATGAAGGTACAATTTGTTTCAAGTTGTTTTTTTCTTCAAATTAGTGCATAATGAAGCTACAAGTTGTTTGAAGTTGTTTTCATGTTCAAACGAGTCAAAATGAAGCTACAAGTTGCTTTCGTGTTCAAACACTCAAGAATGAACCTACAAGTTGGTACACGTTGCTTCCATGTTCAAACGAGTCAAGAATGAAACTGCAAGTTGTTTCGAGTTGTTTTTCTCTTCAAACAAGTGTACGATAAAGCTATAAGTTGTTTTAAATTATTTTCATGTTCAAACGAGTCAAAATGAAGCTACCAATTGCTTCCGTGTTCAAACCGTTAAGAATGAAGCTACAAGTTTTTACAAGTTGCTTCCATGTTCAAACGAGTCAAGAATGAAGCTACAAGTTGTTTCGAGTTGTTTATTGCTTCAAAAGAGTGCATAATGAAGATACAAATTGTTTCAAGTTATTTTCATGTTCACATGAGCCAAATGAAGCTACAAGTTGCTTCTTTGTTCAAACAGCCAAGAATGAAGATACAAGTTTTTACAAGTTGCTTCCATATTCAAACGAGTCAAGAATGAAGCTACAAGTTGTTTCGAGTTGTTTTTTTGCTTAAAACGAGTGCACAATAAAGCTACAAGTTGTTTCAAGTTGTTTTCATGCTCACAAGAGTCAAAATGAAGCTACAAGTTACTTCCGTGTTCAAACAGTCAAGAATGAAGCTACAAGTTATTACAAGTTGCTTCCATATTCAAACGACTCAAGAATGAAGCTATAATTTGTTTCGAGTTGTTTTTTGCTTCAAACGAGTGCATAATGAAGCTACAAGTTGTTTCAGGTCGTTTTCATTTTCAAACAAGTCAAAATGAAGCTACAAGTTGCTTCTGTGTCCAAACAGTGAAGAATGAAGCTACAAGTTTTTACAAGTTGCTTCCATGTTCAAACGAGTCAATAATGAAGCTACAAGTTGTTTCGAGTTGTTTTTTTTTCAAACGAGTGCATAATGAAGCTACAAGTTATTTAAAGTTGTTTTCATGTTCAAACGAGTCAAAATGAAGCTACAAGTTGCGTCCGTGTTCAAACACTCAAGAATAAAGCTACAAATTTCTACAAGTTGCTTCCGTGTTCAAACAGTCAAGAATAAAGCTACAAGTTTTACAAGTTGCTTCCATGTTCAAACGAGTCAAGAATGAGGCTACAAGTTGTTTCGAGTTGTTTCTTGCTTTAAACGAGTGCATAATGAAGCAAGAATGAGGCTACAATACCGATCCCCATGTGTGGGCGAATTACACGCACCGTAGGTGCGATTCTTCATAGTTGAGTTCGATCCCCTTTTCACTCCCGTTTTCAATCTGGTTCTACCCCTTTATAATTTTTTTCTCTAATCTATTCTTAGTGATAATTAGCTCCTCACCATATCGATTGTGAGTGTCGGAGTGTTCTTCGGAGTTTTGTGCGCTGCCTGCTTCATTTTTGCGACCTTCCCTGTTCGGTTCGCTTCGTTGACGGTTGTTGTGTCAAGAATTAATACCTTCCGACCGGCGATCGCCTCGGAGGACGGGCGACCGAGTCACTGCCGAGCGGCCAAGGCAGATCTGCCGACCAGCGACCGGGCGGCCGAGCCTTAACCCAGCGGACAAGCTAGACTGGCCAACCGAAGGTCCCAGGACGAATCCCGGTGCCGAGCGATCGACATCAATACGATCGCCTCTCGGTACTCGGCGACCGACTCCTGGAGACGATCGGCTCCCGGTACTCGGCGACCGACCCTTGGTGACCGACTGGAGACGATCATCTCTCGGCACTTGCCGACCGACCCTTAGTGACCGACCAATGCCGACCCTCAGCATCTGGCCGAGGGCGACCTCTGATGATCAGCTAGAGACTACCGCCTTATGTCGATCAATACCGATGGCGATCCAGTCGGCAGAGGCCGAACCTCAAGACTGACACCACGTGCAAGGACCGAGACAAGATCCGCGAATCTCGGGCCATTGACCACAGCCTGGCAGAATCTCTCCACCAGCCGACAAGCCGCCGAAAGCTGTCAGTAGGGCCGCATTGTGACTGACTCCGGACGCGTGCTGGCTCCTTATTGGACCGCCCAGCTGGCGCTAGCCACTGCATTGGACTTTATACGAACTGCCAGCCACTTCCTTGGACTTTAGCCCGACAGCCCGGGTGATCGCCCCATTATAATATTGGCCGGCAGGCGATCGGCACATTATTATAATGGCCGGAAGGCGATCGCCCGCTAGAGGACAGAACCCGGCAGCCCCTATATATACAAGGCTCCCAGCACTTGTCAAAGGACCGAAAACTCTCTCTGGCAATATCGCGATTCAAGCACACAATACAGAAACAATATACAGCACTTGACTATTCTCCAACTCTTGGCAACAGCTATCATTCGGTCTTACTTCTCCCGGCCTCTCTCCTCGAGCAGACTATCGGCGGGGACGAAGAACACCGAGCTTCGCTCAAGAGCCGGATTAACAGAGTCTTTTTACATTCATTGTATTTAAATTTCTCTCATTAATACTTGTATCCACGAATATTCGTATTAATATCATCTCGCGAGAGCATTCAAGCCCGAGCCTAACAAACCCGGCAAATCTTGTATTATTTATCTACTCTCGGAAGTACTCCCGCAATTGTTGTTTGTTGCCCGTCATCCAGCAGTATTAATCTTCGGATAAATATTTTGAGCAACAACAACGGTGCGCGATTTAATTTCGCGTTTTTGCTGCAGATTCCCTTCTTCCTCCAGATTAGGGTCCGTCGTTCTGCCGCGATTTAGTTTTCGCGATTTATTGTTCACTGGTGTGATTTTGCGAGTGGTTCTATTATGTCTTCCTCTACAGCGTGTGGGTTGTTTTCCTCTTCTGCTCGGCCGATTGGTAGCTTGCCTGTGTCCGGTGGCCTTTCTCAAGGCTTTGATGTTCAAGGTTTATGTGAGTTAGGGTTGAAAGTGCTTGGTAAATCCGAATCGGATCTTCTCCAGGTTAATCTTGATAAATTTTTTGGTAGTGCTTGTGCTGATCTTCCTCTGGTTCCGTCGGCGGCGGGTTTCACTCCAGACAGTGCTGTTCCGGTTCCTCCGCTGATAAATATCGGGGCTCCATCTCGGGCCAGGTGTGACCCTCGTCTTGACCGGGTCCTCGACCCTTTTCCCAACATGGGTGATTCTGCTGCATTTGATTTGGTTCCTCCGTCTGGTGCTATTAGGGTGGTGGCAATAGTCATCCCCTTACCCTTATCTACTCCCACTCCCCACCAATACCATTCTTCCAACTCATCCAATCCCCAATTTATCCCCACTCACCATTTTTTAGTGGCAATGGTCACCCATCTACCCTCACCACTTTTTTTTTTTTTTTTTTTACATTTTTATATTTAAAATCATATCAAACAATTTAATAAAAACACATAATATTTTATTTTTACTTAATAGGAAATTACAAAACACCTTAAAAAAAATTACATAATACTAAAAAAAAAAATAGATCCTAAAAATAGAAATAATACTTAAAAAACACATACTAAAAAACATTTTTTAAAAATTGCAACGCCATCCGTATTTCTCCGCAAGCTCACGTTTTTCGGCAAGAACCGTCTCTAATATATCCGGATCGGTTATGTGATCGTGCGGTGTTTGATATACTTTCAACGCCCTAAACTTGGCCTTTTCTTCCATGATACGGATTTTTGTCTCCATCATCTTTTCACTATCTCATCTTTTTATTTTTAATCTCGCCCTCTTCGACAATATTTCTTTTTCGATGATGTGTAATCTTGACTCATATGAACACTACCCTTTGACGTATCGGTATCGACCTTTTTGCCCTTTCTTTTGAATGCGAGGCATCGTGTCGTCATTGAGATCCTAATCACAAAGTCATCATTACTTGCGGTCTCGTAGTAGCCGGATTCCGCCGACTTTCTTCGTTTGTCGAATGAGACGAAGATCCTTGCGCTATATCCGATTGTTCCAACCATTTATCTTCCTTCCTAACAACCTCGCCATGCGTCGATATGACCAAACACCTTGTTGTCATGTTTGGTTTGGTAATCGCCAACGCATTTGTCATGACGTCAATATCGGCACAACCACTCTCGCGAAGACGATTCTACAATTATAAAAGTAAAAATTAATATGTGACTAATAAAAATTGACAATGTAAAAACTACAAAATATCAACTAAAAAAATGTAAAAAGTATATAATTAGAAAAATTACTTGTTGGATCCACAACCCATTAAAGACACCCATTTCGGCGTTCAAACTTTTCCACTTTGTGTTCAAGCCGTGAGTCGTACGAGGAGTGTCTCCAATGTTTGCCCTGAAATGCTCAAGAATTCTTTTCCAAAAACCTTCTCTACTTTGTTCATTTCCGACTGTCTTACATGTCGAGATTTGAACCCAAGCTTGTGCCAACGCCACCTCTTCGGCCGGCGTCCAAGCTTTCCTTTCCGATCTATTCGGCATTCTTCTTCTTTGCACTTGAACTTCTTCAACTTCTTGAGCTTCTTGAACTTCTTCTGTAACGTAACAAATAAAATTTTTTATTTACAATATTCTAACAAATAAAAGTGTAACGTAACAAATAAAAATTTTTATTTACAATATTCTAACAAATAAAAGTGTAACGTAACAAATAAAAATTTTTATTTACAATATTCTAACAAATAAAAGTGTAACGTAACAAATAAAAATTTTTATTTACAATATTCTAACAAATAAAAGTGTAACGTAACAAATAAAAATTTTTAAATACAATACCGATTGGGAGTTGCGTTTCGGGAATAGCAATGTCATCATCTTCATCATCCACGCCATATATCGGTAGTTGTCGTTCGACACTTGGTTCACGCCGCGGTGGAGCGTCACGGTACTCGAACGCGTTGAAATCGGGACCATAATCAGAAGGATTCATAGGGTGGTGGTTGATAATATTGTGGTTGTTGATAGTATGGCGGAGAAGTCATTGCCGGTGTATAATATTGTGGTTGTTGAGTCATTGCCGGAACGTACGGAGCCGGTTGTGATTGAACACCGGGACGAATTCGTCCACCGCCGCGTGCACCGGAACGTGGTGATTGAACACCGGAACGTGCACGTCCCCTTGATGATGAAGAACCGGCTTTGGATTTACGAGGATCCATGATAAAACTATAAAATTTGTAAAATAAAAGTGTTAAGATGAAGAAGATATATATGTTTAAGAGTGAGATATGTAAAAATAAGAGTTATGTATATATAGGAAATGAAATGGAAAAAAAAAATAAATAATATTAAACGGTCGGATTTTTGACCGTTGGAGGAGCGTCCCATGCCACAAGCCATCTACCTTCACGCGGGGAATGTACCCGCTCACTCCTTAGCCGATCCTTACCCGGGTGGGTGGCGGCGGTGTTCACCGCCCGGGTACACCTTCACCGCGCCCTACCCGCCCCCCGTTGCCACCCCCCTTAGTGTCCCGGTGGCTCATACTTCGGGTCCTGCTATTAGTTGCCATTTGTCTGGTGCCAGATTAGAATCTCCTGCCCTTCGTGTGCATGATTTCCCTTCATCTAAGGATACTTTTAGTAATCATGTGTCAAATGTCAGCTTTTCTATTCCTGATTTGGAGAGTTCTGGGAATATTATTCCAACCTCTAGTGTTTCTTGTTGTACTGAGGAGAATATGAAATTGCCTTGTAATATTGATGCTAATTCTATTGATAAAGGAAAATCGTTAATTTCTATGAATTTTGGTTCAATTTCTACTCCATTATCTTTGGGCACTACGACTCCTTCTGGGATTAATGATAGTTTCTTTGGTAAGAAAAGGGGACTTAAGTTTGTTAAACCAGATATTCAAAATGGAGAGGTGATTGTTAAACCGTCTGTTAGTATTGGGCTTGAGGGTGCTAAGAGGTGGCATTGTACCTTAGTTGGGTATTTTTTAGGGAAAGCCCCTTCACTCAATTTGATCAAGAATTACTTTTATTCGGCGTGGAAGAGGCTTAAGGAGGTGTTCACCTCTGAGGCTGGATTTTATTTCTTTAAGTTTAAAAGTGAGCAAGTTTTGTCTGAGGCGTTAGAGGGAGGGACTTGGCTTATTCAGGGCCAGTCCATTTTCCTTACCCGGTGGAAGCTTGGTATGTCCCTTCTGAAGGTTCAGCCTAAACACGTCCCTGTTTGGGTGAAACTTCGTAATGTCCCTCTCGAGTTGGACTGACGAGGGACTCAGTATTACTACTAGCGCTATCGGGGAGCCACTTTTTGCTGACGTGTTCACCAGGAACTGTCTGAAAGTGGATTATGCTCGAGTTTGCGTCTTGTTAGACGCTAATACTAGCCTGATTCACTCGTTTCTTATGGTGCTTCCGTCTGATGGTGTTTGTCCTTGTGTTAGGAGGATCCATGTCGAGTATGAATGGTTACCACATCGGTGTGGTTTTTATAGAGTTTTCGGGCATCGTGATCAGGTTTGCCCGAGCACTTCTAAGCATTCTGTTCAGAAGCAGGTTAAGTAGGCTCGTATTTATGTGGCTAAGCCTGCTCCCTCAGGCGCTCATGGTCCGGGGTCCTCGTTGGGTCTGGTTCCGGTCGGGGGGTCGCCAGCCGGGGTTGGACTCGATGCGGATCCGGGTGCCCAGATGTGGTGTTAGCTGGGGGCACTGGAGGTCGTAGTGCTGGTTTGGGCCCGTTGAGTAGTGTCTCTTCTTTCTTCTTGGTTACTACCAGCTCTCGTATCGTGTCGCCTAGGAGGGCTTGTGTTGGTATGTATGAGCTGTCTCACAACAGGTTTGCGGCTCTTTCTGGTCACGCCGATGTTATTGAGGATGAGATTCCTGAGTCTGTCGGCACGTCGCTTTGTTCTAGTTCTTCTCCTTTGGGCCCTATTATTGATGCAGCCCGTGTCGATGTTGTTATATGATCCCTATTGCTGTGTGGAATATTCATGGACTTAACCGGACTGAGCATCTGATCTCGGTCCGGGAGGTAATTAGTTCGTTTAATCTTTATTGTATTGCTCTTCTTGAGACGCGTGTCTCGATTGGTAACTTTGGGCGTGTTTCTTCATTTATTTCTGTCTATTGGAAGTGGTTCTCTGATTATGGTTGTGGGCCTGGGAAGAGGATCTGGATTGGTTGGGATCCTGGTTCTGTGTCTGTTGATATTATTGCTTTGGAGTCGCAATTTATTCATTGTCGTATTACTCTGTTGCTCGACTCGTCCTTTCTTTTGGTTACCTTTGCTTATGGATCTAATGATCTTATTGAGAGGCGACTGTTGTGGCAGTATCTCACTGATTTCTCGGTTCTACATGCTACTGATCCTTGGGTTATTATGGGTGATTTTAATGTTATTCTGGACACTAGTGAGATCTTGGGGGGGGGGGGGGGGGGAAGCTCCTCACTCTGACGATGAGCCCCCCCTAGTGGAGTTCAAAGAGCTTTGTAGGCGTGCAGATTTTGAGTCTCTTCCGATGGTAGGCTCTTGGTTCTCCTGGCATAACAAGAGCCCGTCTCCTCGTTCTTTATGAAAACGCCTTGATAAGGTGTTGGGTAACTCGCAGTGGTTTATTGATCACGCTGATCGTACTTACTCTTGTGATCTGCCGCGGACCTCTGATCATAGCCCCCTTATTCTGGGTCTTGATAGTTTGCCTCGATTCAGAGGTAAAATGTTCAGATTTGATAATTTTCTGGCTGACTCTGAGGATTTCCTCCGGCGGTTTGGGACATTTGGCGTCACCAAATTGTGGGGGGCCCGTTTTATGCGATTTGTCGTAAGTTGGACGCCCTCAAGCCTGTTTTTCACGCGATGAGGAAGAGGAAAGGGGATTTGGCATTGAATGTCGCTGCTGCTACTTCATTCCTTTTTTCTTCTCATAGTATTCGCAGGTACCATCCCATGGACGATTCGGTTTTATTGTTGGAAAGATGTTGTCGGTGGGTTTTATCGGTTGCTGTGGCTCAGGAACAGTCCTCGCTCAGGCAGCGTGCCAAGTTGGCTTGGCTGAAGGATGAGGATTAATGTACGGCCTTCTTCTTCCGGCGGATTGCTTCTAGGCGAGCAAGATCTCGTATCTATAGACTTAATACGGAGGATGGTACTGAGCTGTCTGACCCTGCTCTTATTAAGAATGAGGTTGTTGGGTTCTATGAGAGACTGTTGGGTTACTCTAATCAGATTATGCCTTTGTCGTTCAGCCAGGTTAGGCCTTTTATTTCGGCTTCTCTTTCTTCTGCTGATGCGATTCACATGGTTAGACCTGTTACTGTCGATGAGGTTCGGTCTGTGTTCTTCGAGTTTGATAAGGACAAGGCCCCGGGCCCTGATGGTTTTAATGCTGCTTTTACCGGCGGGCTTGGCCGATTGTGGGGGGTGAGATTTCATTTGCTATTATGCATTTCTTTGCTACCGGGCAGTTTGTCAGGCAGATCAATTCTACGATCATTTCTCTTGTTCCGAAACTGGCCTTGCCTAGGACCATGTCGGATTTTAGACCGATCTCTTGCTGCAACTTATTATATAAGGCTATTTCGAAAATTATTGTTCACCATATGCGTGATAGCTTGGATGGTTACTGGCCTTGCCCAGGAACTTCTTCATGGTTATGGGCAGAGGGGGATGCCTAGACGGTGTGTGTTTAAAGTTGACCTTATGAAAGCTTATGACACTGTTGAGTGGGATTTTGTGCTGATTGCTCTGTAGTGTATGGGTTTCCAGCAGATGTTCATTGCCTGGATCAGGGAGTGCATCACCACTACTGCCTTTTCGGTATCCTTGAATGGTGATGCTGAGGGGATCTTTAGAGGTCGTAGGGGTCTTCGGCAGGGAGACCCCATCTCCCCTTATCTCTTTGTTATTGTTATGGAGGTGCTTCATGGTATTATTACTCGTGAGATTGCTCAGACCCCGGGGTTTCGATACCACTGGAAGTGTGAGGCCACCCGTACTTTCATGCTTGCCTTTGCTGATGATCTCCATCTTTTCTGTAATCTAGATGAGGTCTCGATTGGTGTTCTTAAGAGGAGTATTGATATCTTTGATTCTCTTTCGGGGCTGCGTGCTAACCCTGGGAAGAGTAATTTTTTTCTATCGGCGAGTGCTTTGGAGCAGGGGGCTCAGGTTGAGCAGTTATTAGGATTTCAGATGGGCCAGCTCCCTGTGAGGTATTTGGGAGTCCCATTATCTTCATCGAAGCTCACGGTGGCTCAGTGCTCTCCTTTGCTTGACAGGATTGATGGTCGGGTGAGTGACTGGGCTTGTAGATCTCTGTCCATGACCGGTTGTTGTCAGCTTATTCGGTTTGTGTTATCTGCTCTTCACATTTATTGGGCCTGTATTTTTATCCTGCCTAAGGGCGTGCTTGCCCTTATTGAGAAGCGTTTAAGGCGTTTTCTTTGGAAAGGTTCTCGTGACTCTGGGCATGCTAAAATGGCTTGGTCTAAGGTTTGCTTGCCTGTAGAGTGTGGTGGCCTTGGTATTATTCCGTTCAGGGTTCAGAATCAGGCCCTTATGACCCGCCATATCTGGTCTCTCCTGGCTGGGTCTTCTCGTTCTGTTTGGGTTAGCTGGGTTCGTTCTTATAGAGTTCAGCAATGTTCTTTTTGGGATATCCCTATCTCCACTGCATCTTCTTGGTATTGGAAACAGCTGCTGAAGTTGCGTCCCCTTGGGAGCGTTTCAGTATTCTGTTGGTTATGGTGCTTCCTTCCGTTTATGGTCGGATCCTTGGCACTCTATGGGTTTGATTAGGCATTCTCTGCCTAGAGCGCCTCTTTGGACTGGCATTGATGTGCATGCCCATCTTGGCTCTGTTATTTCTGATGGTCAATGGGTTTGGCCTGTGGTTGATCGTCCTGGGTTCCAACAGGTTGTTTCTGCCCTTCCTCCTATTTATGGAGGCCAGGATCGCATCTCTTGGAGACCGCATAGCTCAGGTTCCTATTCATCCTCGTCCGCTCTTCGTTTCCTTAGAGCATATTCTTCTTCTGTTCTGTGGGCTCCTCTGCTTCTTGGTCCCGGGAAGATTCCTGGGCACTCCTTCATATTATGGTTGGCTATTCAGGAGCGTCTGTCGACTATGGATAAGCCTTGGCTGCAGCATGAAGATGGTATTTGTGTCCTTTGTGGGATGGCGTTAGAGTCTCATTCTCACTTATTCTTCATGTGCCCTTACTCTAGTAGGTGTATCTCTATTGCTAGGAGGGAGGTAAACTTTTGTTGGCCTCACTCGGAGTGGAGTATGCGTATTCTTTGGGCGGCTAGGAGATGGAGAGGTAAACATTTGGTTAACGTGGCTTACCATATCTTTTTAGAGGCATTGGTCTACTTACTCTGGCAGGAGCGAAATGAGCGGAGATTCGGTCAGAAGCATCGTGATCCTCACACAGTTACCTTCCAGGGGATTGGTCTTGTATGTGACATTATCTCTCAGCGTTGGCTGCCTCATTCATTATCTGCGGTCGTTGTTAGTCGTATTTGGAGGGTTGCTTGGTAGTTCCATTGTAACTCTTTTATTATTCTTCTGTTTCGTGCTGTTGGTGCACCTTCTGTATTGATTGTTGGGTACTGGCCTGCCTTGTTGGCCAATCTTTTTTTTATTAATGCAATTGACTTTTCCCAACAAAAAAAGTTGTTTCAAGTTGTTTTCATGTTCACACGAGTCAAAATGAAGCTACAAGTTGCTTCCGTGTTAATAGAGTCAAGAATGAATCTACAAGTTTTTACAAGTTGCTTCCATGTCAAACGAGTCAAGAATGAAGCTACATGTTGTTTCGAGTTGTTTTTTTCTTCAAACGACTGCATAATGATGCTAAAAGTTGTTTCAAGTTGTTTTCATGTTCGAACGAGTCAAAATAAAGCTACAATTTGCTTCTGTGTTCAAACATTGAAGAATGAAGCTATAAGTTTTTACAAGTTGCTTCCATTTTCAAACGAGTCAAGAATGAAGCTACAAGTTTTTTTTTTTTTTTTGGGAAAAAGTCAATTGCATTAATATAAAAGATTGGCCAAACAGGCTGACCAGAACCCCGATAACAAAAGAAGAATGGTGCACCAAACAACATTACAAAGAGAAAGATCTAGCAATACATAGCCTACATAAGCCAAAAGCTACATAAGCTATACAAAAGATACACGAAAGCTACAAGAATGAAGATTACCAAGCTATCCTCCAAATACGTCTAACAACAACAGTAGATATAGAGCGAGCGGGCCATCTCTGAGAGATAATGTCTCGAACGAGACCAATCCCCTAAAAAGTAACCGTATGAGGATCTCGACGCCTCTGCCCAAATCTCCTCTCATTCCTCTCCTTCCAAATCAAATAGACCAAAACAGCTAGAAAAATACGGTAAGCCACGTTGACCACGTGCTTACCTCTCCACCTCCTAGCCTCCCAAGACAACCCTGAGCTCCACACAGAGTGAGGCCAACTAAAGCGGACTGCCCTCCTAGCAATAGAAATACATCGACCAGAATAAGGGCACTGAAAGAATAGGTGAGAGTGAGACTCTAGCACCATACCACAAAGGACACAAATCCCATCAACCTGCTGAAGCCAAGGCTTATCCATAGTCGATAAACGCTCCTGAATAGCCTACCAAAGGATGAATGAGTGTCTAGGAATCTTCCCCGGTCCGTGCAAGAGAGGGGCCCATGGAACAAGGGGCAAATAACCTCTGAGGAACCGAAGAGCAGAAGAGGATGAATACAGACCTGAACTATGCGGCCTCCAGGATATGCGATCCTGACCCGCAACAATAGGCGGCAGAGCATAAGCAATCAGCAATATCTCAGGTTTATCAACTACCGGCCACTCCCAATCACCCTCACCAATAACCGTATCAAGCTTAGCACGCACATCAATGCCGGTCCACATAGGAGCTCTAGGAACAGAATGCCTAATCACACTCATGGGATGCCAGGGATCCGACCACAAGAAGAAAGACGAGCCAATTTCAGAAGCTGCTTCTAATACCAAGCTGAAGCAGAAGAAACATGAAGATCCCAAAACGAACACTGCTGCAACCTGAAGGTCCGCACCCAATTAACCCAAACAGAGCAATTAGAGTAAGTGAGAAGAGCCCAAATATGACGGGCCATCAGAGCTTGATTCTGGAGCCTCAACGGGCTAATACCAAGGCCCCCACAATCCACATCCAAGCAAACCTTAGCCCAAGCTACCTTGGCATGGCCCGAATCATGAGAACCACTCCATAGGAAACGCCTGATACGTTTCTCTATCAAATAGAGAACCCCTTAGGCAGAATAAAAATACCAGCCCAATAAATATGTAAAGAAGATAAGACAGAGCGAATAAGCTGGCACCGACCTACTATGGAAAGAGCAGTACTAGCCCACGTACTCAGCCGACCATCAACCGAATCCATCAAAGGGGAACACATCGCTATCGTCAGCTTCGAAGAAATCAAGAGGACTCCCAAATACCTCACAGGAAGCTGACCCAGCTGAAACCCTAACAACTGCTGGAGCAGAGCCCCCTGCACCTGAGCACTCGCTGAAACAAATATATTGCTCTTACTTGGGTTGGCTTGTAAGCCAGAAAGGGAGACGAAGATCTCAATACTCTTCTTAAGAACACCAATAGAGACCTCATCGGTTACAGAAAAGGAGGAGGTCATCGGCAAAACCAAGCATGAAAGTCCGAGTAGCCCCACACTTCCAGTGGAATCTGAACGTCGGAGTCTGGGAAATCTCAAGGGCGATAATACCACTACAAGTTGTTTCGAGTTGTTTTTATCTTCAAATGAGTGCATAATGAAGCTACAAGTTGTTTAAAGTTGTTTTCATGCTCAAACGAGTCAAAATGGAGAGCGACAAATTGCTTCCATATCCAAACACTCAAGAATAAAGCTACAAGTTATTACAAGTTGCTTCCGTGTTCAAACAGTGAAGAATGAAGCTACAAGTTTTTACAAGTTGCTTCCATATTAAAACGAGTCAAGAATGAAGCTACAATTTGTTTCAAGTTGTTTTTTCTTCAAATGAGTGCATAATGAATCTACAAGTTGTGATGCGATATTGACATATCCAAACGAAGAAAACGAAGTAAGAATTGACGTATGTAACGATACAACATTGCATGCACATGCACCTACGTACTTTGGTGAGAAAACGGACACAAAACGAGAAGGACCAAGGTGCCAGGTCTCGGCCGTGTCATATGACATGGCCCGTGTCATGCTGTGCCGGAAGACCAAAATACACTGCCTGCCGAACTCGGCCGTGTCGTCCGACACGGCCCGTGTCGAGATGATTCGATCAAGAAAAACTGACTGCCCGCCGGACTCGACCGTGTCTCGAGACACGGCCGAGTCGAACTCTTCCGGAACTTACCGAAAGACTGCCTCCCCAGCCCGACCGTGTCCCAAGACACGGTCGAGCCCTACTCGCCCAGAACGTCAGAACTGACTGCCCAGACACCCGACCATGTTCCAGGCGACACGATCGAGTCCTGCCGACCATGATGCGCGCGCTGCGTCCGTGTCAAGCGAAACGGCTCGTGTCCCTGCCAGCAGCCCACCATTTTTTATACACTTTTGTGTTGCTTGTTTTTCCTTTTCTTTCTTTACTTATTTTAGGGATTGTGTTCCTCTATTATGTGATTTTTGTTCCCCTTTTGTATTTTATTTTGATTTGTTTTGATTATTCAATGATTTTGTAATCTTTGAATTATTTTGTTTAATTGATAGGAAGACTTAGTTTTCCTATAAGTAGTCTTGTATGAGCATTGTAATATCACTGAATGTTGTAATAAGAATACACCTTGTGTTTCTATCCTTGATAAATGATTTTTATCAAACTCTTGATTTTTATTCGACGCATTTTCGAGTATTAATCCGATCGATTCTAAATAGGTCTTGAGAAGAAATCACTTATCGAATTATAGGTCTAATTAGATAAATCCTTGTTCTTGATCATTCAAGTCTCCTTGATCGATATTCTTACTTTATCCGATATTACATCCATAAAAATACATCCGAAATACACTACTCATAAAAAGACTTCCGCTACGATATTCATATACACGCTCCGACCGATACATATTCACTTTTCCGGGCGAATTCGTATCATTAGTGGTACCGTAGCCAAGGTTATTTCCTTGTCGAAATTTTCTTGGCGATTTCTTGATTAAAACTATCTCGTGACTCTCTTATCATGGATTTTTCCGACGTTGATTTCATGGAGAAACTCCGTGAGGCACTACACAGCTTACAAGAGCCACGTTTTCAAGCTAGAAGAGGAGGATATGACGCACATTCACCGCGTCATGCAGATGAATTTAAATTAAATGAACTTCCGAAATTTGTCGAAGGTACCGATCCCGAAGTCTACTTGGAGTGGGAGAGAAATATTGAACGCATGTTCGAGTTCAAAAACCTTAACAATGAGAAACGTTGCAAATATGCGATTCTCAAGTTAGGGAAAGGTGCTTCCCAGTGGTTCGAGGGTGTGAAAACACAACGAGCTCGTGCGGGAAAGGAAAAGATCCGTTCTTGGGATTCTTTAAAGAAAAAACTACGTAAAATGTATATCCCGACATCACATCGGTTAACCTTGAACCGAAGGATTGCCGAATTCATGCAAGGGAAACTAAGTGTGGGAGAATATATTGAAGAATTTGAAGGCTTGGCCTTAATGGGAGAACTCGAAGAAAATGAAGAACAAAGAATGTCACGTTTCTTACGTGGCCTAAACCGAAACATTGCAAATACAGTGGAATTATACCCCTACGGGGATTTTGACACTTTATGCGGACTATGCATAAAGATAGAAGCTCAAAACAAAGTGAAGTTTGCCAAACCCGAATTGCCCTACAAATTCGGAAATTCATGTACCGGCTCAAGTTCGACTGCGAAACTTACCGCAACTGTTCAAGTCCCTACCCCGGCACCGAAGGTTCCTCATGGGTCCAAAGAGACGAGCTTGACTAAAGTACGATGCTATAAATGTCAAGGTTTTGGTCACTATCAAAATGCATGTCCAAACAAACGAGTGGTCACGTTAAGAGAAGCTCTTGCAGTCCGAGACGAACTTTTAGTCGAGGACGAGAAGGAAGGACTTGGAGACGTATTTAACATGGAGTCCGAGGAATAAAACAAGAAATGCGAGGCTTATGACGCTCCGGAATATGATACTGCTTTAGTACTTCGAGCTCTACATACCAAAATCATTCCAAGTGATACGGAGCAAAGGGACCAAATCTTTCATTCCAAATGCCGAGTCGGAGAAAAATGGTGTAGTTTGATAATCGACGGAGGAAGTTGCACCAATGTAGCTTCCAATGAGATGGTTACAAAACTCGGTCTAACTACTACGGCTCACCCGAGACCATATGCTTTACATCTGCTCTATGATGGAAGTAAAGTGAAGGTGTTAAGACAAGTACGGTTCAACTTAACTATGGGACCATACGGAGACGGTGTGTTATGTGACGTACTCCCGATGGATGCATGCCACATACTTTTGGGACGACCATGGATGTTCGACCGAGATGTTTTACATTGAGGTCGAAGTAACGAATATGAATTACGAGACAAAGGAAAGAAGATTGTTCTCAAGCCGATGTCCCCGCAAGCTATCCGTTCGATGAGTTCTAGTCAACTGGAGAAACCGAAACTTACTATGCTTGTTAGCGAGAGGGAAATGGAACATGCCATTAATGACGGAGAGCAAGTATATTTGGTGATGTTTAAAGAAACACGGGACGAGAACATGGGAGTACAAAACAGAGGAGAGATAGATATGTTATTACACGAATTTGAGGATGTCTTTCCCGAAGAATTACCGTCAGGTTTACCACCTATTCGTGGTATTGAACACCAAATCGATCTTATACCGGGAGAACCACTTCCTAATAAAGCCGCCTATAGATGTAATCCCGAGGAGACGAACGAGTTACAAAGACAAGTCGAAGAACTTTTGAACTGCGGGTACGTCCGGGAGAGCTTGAGTCTGTGTGCGGTTCCAGTCTTACTTGTCCCTAAGAAAGATGGTTCTTGGCGAATGTGTGTGGATAGTCGGGCCGTGAACAATATCACCATCAAGTATCGATTCCCTATCCCGAGACTTGATGACATGTTAGACGAACTACATGGTTCAGTTGTCTTTTCAAAGGTTGATTTACGAAGCAGATATCATCAAATTCGAATGCGAGAAGGTGACAAGTGGAAGACGACCTTCAAAATGAAAAATGGATTATATGAATGGACCGTTATGCCATTCGGTCTTACAAATGCACCAAGTACTTTCATGGAGTTGATGAACGAAGTGCTTAAACCATTTCTGGGGAAATTTGTGGTTGTATATGTAACACCCCAATCTAGGCGGATATTACAGTGCCGTGAATCCCCGACTGGGACCCACCAGGCAATGAAAATGATGAATTAAATAATATAATTGTAGTACCGAACCACATTATATTACCAAGCACTCCGATGAGGAGTTTAAGTACAACACACCAGGACAAAACTGAATACTAGTATATTTTATATGGAGATAAAATACACCACCCTGAACAAATAAGCATCTCAAACGGAATTTGCAAATGAAAAATACAAATGACGGAATAATCAAATGATCGAAAATGATCGAACAAACGGAAAGACTGGGCCCCCTACTAGTATCACTCGACTCGCCGCCACAACATGCTCTTCCTGCCTTTGCCTTGCCGTGACTCAAAACAAAATCTCAACGGCCGCCATACGTAACAACAATCCTCAAGGGTTGAAATTACACAATCATTAATTAACTGAAGTTATGAAATATCCTTAATTATGAATTACGCTGAAGAGGAGTATCATAGTACGCCCGTAATGTTCTGTGCAAGTGTACAAGACGAATGACCGGACACACCCGTCCTTGTACCTAATTAGTCTCACGGAGGTAAGCGATACCGTGTGCACGGTCCAATGTATCGGTGAACCCAAAACATGACCATCGTGTGCCCGACTAAAAATTCCACACAACCACACCCGGCCACGCAATATGAACCCAGAAGGTCATATGAACGAGAATGACCACAATGAATATCAATGAATAATAACAATCCGACAAAGTCAAGAATGACTCACCAATATGAAAGTGATAATGAAGTGATTGATAGTTTTCAATGAAATGATTGGAACCGCCGTTCCTCGCTAATGAAATGATTACCCGACAATTACAAGTCTCAAAATGATTAATACAATGATGAATGAGTTATGATTATGAATGATTAACAACAAAAGGAATGAATATCCTTTTAACCGAGTAAGAATCAACTTACTCAATACCGATGAAGAATGTCCGTCCACGAACAACGTCCTAAGTGAAATACCGGTCGCTCGAACAACCTTGAATAACAATAATTACCAACAATCGTTCAATACACGTATCAAACAACAAGACACGACTAACCCAATGGTCGAAACAACGATAATCAAACTCATAGGGGCATTCTAACGAATACATAACCAACCACACAACTTCGGAAATATCCAATTCCGAATATGTCGAAACCCACTCCAAAATGAGTATTTCGAACTAACAAAACACTTCAATGATATCAATAATCCGTTAGGAATCCATAATTCATGATTACAACAACATCAATCGGAAAATCCCCAATTAACCGAAGTCAACCCCAAGGGTTCTTGAAATAATTCCGAAAATAACCATTAAATCCGTAGGAATATATTTATCCAAGGTAGATAATCCATATCTAACATATTCCAATGATAATCCAAGCTTACACGAAGAAATCGGAAGGAAAACCCAAAAATCCGAAATTCTAGATCCAAGAAATTAATACCTTTGATTCGATGTTTTGGAGATGATGAAGTGATGATTAATCCAACTCAAA
Source organism: Orobanche coerulescens (assembly GCA_033398695.1). Classification (NCBI taxonomy): domain Eukaryota; kingdom Viridiplantae; phylum Streptophyta; class Magnoliopsida; order Lamiales; family Orobanchaceae; genus Orobanche; species Orobanche coerulescens. Next base: position 89,392,531 of record CM065811.1, on the reverse strand, counting down.
GACTTGAAGATGATGATTGATGATTACACCTTGAAGAATACTCTCTAAATCGCCCAAATCGCCAAGAACCCACGAGAGGATGAGAAATAGATGACAAATGACGAAATTTGGCTAAACTGACCAATTTATAGCCAGTCCAGGTTAGCGTGCGCTAGCCCTTGTGCGTAGCGTGCGCTAACGAGTAATTTGGGTAGTCCAGTACCCACTGTCCGAACACGGTAGCGCGCGCTACGTACCTTTTTGTAGCGTGCGCTACGGCCATACTACTAGCGTACGTTAATACTCATAGTTAGCGTGCGCTAACGAATAATTTGATGCCCAGTACTGGAGTCCAGAAACTGCCTGTTCTCTGATCTGACCTCGATAGCATGCGCTACAACCAATATTTAGCGTGCGCTATAATATCGATTGCGTACGCTAAAAACAACACATAGCGTGCGCAATGAATAAATCCAGTGCAGTCCAGTAGCCACTGGACTCAATCTGATCTGTCCTTAGCGCGCGCTACACCACAAATTTGCGTGCGCTACTACAACTCACTAGCGCGCGCTACTTACCATTCGTAGCGTGCGCTACTTATAACTCACCTGCAGTCCAGTACCTTCTGGACTGCAGCCAGGGTAACCTTAGCGTGCGCTAAAGCTGAGTGGTAGCGTGCGCTACCTATACCCAATTAGCATACGCTAAAAGGAGTACGTAGCGTGCGCTACTCCTCACGCACAGCTCGCAACGAAAATGACAATGATGATAAACACGGCTCGAAACTCCAATCAGATTAGTGATGAATGACGATTGATACACGATACAATTACTCTGAATGATGAATACCATGACTGAATATGAGTGACAAATGATCAATAATGAATGAAATTACTGAGTATCGCCATCAATGATAAATACTGAATGATAATTACTGAATTACAACCGGGTATTACATACACCCCCCCTTAAAAGAGTTTCGTCCCCGAAACTAAGGGTCAAACAACTCGGGATAACTCTCCCGCATACTATCCTCGGTTTCCCAAGTAGACTCTTCGACTCCGTGTCTAGACCACTGAATTTTAACCAAAGGAATCGTCATATTCCTCAACTGTTTGATTCGTCGTTCTAAAACTCGCATAGGACGCTCGTCATATGAATGATCGTCGGCGATCTCGATTTCGTCGAACTGAAGTATGTGACTCGGGTCGGCAACATACTTCCGCAACTGAGAGACGTGAAACACATTATGAATTCGGCTCAACGCCGGAGGTAAAGCCAATCAATAAGCTAACTCGCCTACTCGATCGAAAATCTCAAACGGTCCAATGAATCTCGGACTCAACTTTCCCCTCTTCCCAAAATGGAAGATACCACGACTCGGGGATACCTTGACCAACACATGGTCACCAGCCTCGAACTCTAATGGTAGACGACGGTTATCTGCATATGATTTCACGACTGAGCGGTCAACAAACGACTCCTGATCAAAGCTACCTTCTCACGGGCGGCTATAAGCATATCGGGCTCGGTGCCGATTGATTCTGATAAGTCGTCCCAACACAACGGAGATCGACAACGACGACCATACAAGGCCTCGTAGGGTGCCATCTTGATCGAAGCATGCCAACTATTATTATACGTGAACTCGATCAATGGTAGTTGGGCTTCCCAATCGTCTTTCCAATCGAGGACGCATGCCCTCGACATGTCCTCTAATGTCTGAATGGTCCTCTCTGATTGTCCGTCGGACTGAGGATGAAAAGCGGTACTGAGATTAAGCTGGGTCCCCATAGCTCGATGAACTGATTTCCAAAAATGAGACACAAACCGTCCGTCACGATTGGAAACGATACTTTTAGGAGTACCGTGCAGTCTGACTATCTCTTTGATGAACAGTTGAGCAAGTCTCTCGGGACCCCACGTCTCCTTGATCTCAAGGAAATGAGCTGATTTAGTTAAGCGGTCCACGATCACCCAGATCGTATTCATACCGTGACGACTCGTCGGCAAACTCATGATGAAATCCATAGAAATGTTTTCCCACTTCCATTCGGGAATAGGAAGAGGTTTCAGCATACTCACGCCGCCGATGTTCAATCTTAACTTGTTGACAGGTTAAGCATCTCGAAACAAATTCTGCGACTTCTCGCTTCATATTACTCCACCAGTAATTTTGTTTCAAGTCCTTGTACATCTTGCTAGACCCCGGATGAACAGAATAAGGGGTAGCATGAGCTTCTTTCAAAATCGAGTTTTTCAACTCGACATTCGCCGGTACGCACAACCGATTCTTAAACCTCAAAAGTCCATCCTCGTGGACCACAAATCCAGGGGCTTTCCCCTGAGCCACATCTTCTCGGATGCGCAACAATGATGGGTCCGAACCCTGATTCTCTCTGATTGCCTCCTCAAGTGGCGATGAGATCTCCAACATACAAAGCTGTCCCTGAACTCGCTGAAGCCAGACCTCGATCTCGGGTCTAAGGAATTCCTGCTGAAGCTCCTTCTGAACTGTTAAACGGGCAAGCATCTGCTCCTGAACGGACTTACGACTCAAGGCGTCGGCGACAACGTTCGCCTTGCCCGGGTGGTAAAGGATCTCGATATCATAATCTTTGATTAATTCCAACCAGCGTCTCTGACGCATATTTAACTCCTTCTGAGTAAATATATACTTTAAACTCTTATGATCGGTGAATATCTGACAGGTGACGCCATAAAGGTAATGACGCCAAATCTTCAAAGCGAACACCACGGCTGCTAGCTCCAGGTCGTGGGTCGGATAATTAACCTCGTAAGGTCTCAATTGCCGTGAAGCATAAGCAATAACTTTCCCGTTCTGCATGAGTACACATCCGAGACCCTGTCCGGACGCATCACTATAAACCACAAATCCTTCCGTCCCCTGCGACAAGGAAAGTACAGGTGCTGACATTAACCGGCTCTTGAGTTCCTCAAAACTCCGTTGACATGCGTCGGACCACGTGTATTTCTTATCCTTCCGCAATAAGTACGTCAAGGGTTGAGCGATTTTAGAAAATCCTTCCACAAATCGCCGATAATAACCCGCTAATCCGAGGAAACTTCGGATTTCCTTAATGCTCTTCGGAGGTAGCCAATCTCGAATAGCCTCCGTCTTCTGAGGGTCGACACGAACTCCGCCTGATGAAATTACATGTCCGAGAAAAGTCACTTCGGACATCCAGAACTCATATTTGGAGAACTTCCCATAAAGTTGTTCTCGTCTCAACACATCGAGCACTTGACGAAGGTGAAACTCGTGTTCCTCCCGGTCACGAGAATAAATCAAAATGTCATCGATGAAGACAACAACAAACTGATCCAAAAAGTCGATGAAAACCCGATTCATTAACTCCATGAATACCGCAGGTGCATTAGTCAATCCGAACGGCATAACCACAAACTCATAATGACCATAGCGTGTTCGAAACGCCGTCCTCGCGATGTCCGACTCTCGGATCCGCAACTGATGATATCCAGACCTTAAGTCGATCTTGGAAAATACTGAAGCTCCCTGCAGTTGATCTAAGAGATCATCAATACAGGGTAAGGGATACTTATTCTTGATCGTCACCCTGTTCAACTCCCGATAATCAATACATAAGCGGAATGAACCATCCTTCTTCTTGACAAACAACACTGGTGCTCCCCACGGGGACGCACTCGGTCGGATATAACCTTTCTCGAACAACTCCTCAAGTTGGTTCTTTAATTCCTGCATTTCGGTCGGGGCCATCCGGTACGGTGCCTTCGATATCGGGGACGTACCAGGCTCCAACTCAATCGTGAATTCCACATCCCTCTGTGGAGGCAAACCAGGTAACTCGTCTAGAAAAACATCGGCATATTCCCTCACCACCGGAATATCCGTTAACATTACTGATGACTTCTCGGTTTTGGCCATATAGCACCAATAACCGACACATCCCTGATTGAGTAACCTTACTGCTTTCATCGAATTAATGACCTTACTAGAACAGCCAAGATTACCTCCCTGAAACACACATTCAACCCCATCATCTGAAATGATAGTGACCATACGCTTATGGACACTAATGATGGCATCATGACGATCCATCCAATCAATACCCAAGATGATGTCGTCCCTCGGCAAATCTACCACGATTAGGTCCGCTGGCCATACACGACCATGAAACTGAATCGGACAATTCTGAATCTCACGATTACCGATAATTCGTCTACCATCAGGTAGGCCAATGACATAAGGCTCACAACTAGTAGCACTACCCAGACGTAGTCTACTCAAACATGACTCGAAAATGAATGAATGCGATGCACCAGTATCAAAAAGGGTACACACAGGTTGAGATAGAATATCGAGTGTACCTGAGATCATTCGGGCCTCTGGATCATCGGTCTTCTTCATCTCATAAATCCGGGGCTTGCTAGTCCTGCACCGGACGCTCCTGTCACAAGCTAAAAGCTCCACCTTTAGTCGCTCCCGCTGCTTTAAACGATGCCGATTGAGTGGCCTGATTCAACGGCCGACCGCTTAGGGGCCCGAGATGACGTCCGAGTAGGTTTGGAGTCCTACGGCAAAACGGGCCTTATGCCCAGAATTCCACAATTATGACATGTGATAGTCTGTCTCGGACACTTGGTACCGAGGTGACCAAGATCCCCACAGCTAAAACAGTGATGGCCGAACTGGCCGCTCGAGACCGAGATTCCGCGGGTTTAGACGACACAGAGGTCGCTCGAAAAGCAGAGCCCGCACGGGGTTTCTTGAAAGTTGTCCGACCGCCTTGATCGATTACGATTCTTCGATTTCTTGCTAGCGCATTTAAGGTTGCCGCTTAGCAATTTCCTTAGCAAGAAGCTCGTATGTGAGAGCTTTCTCAATGAATTCGCCAACGTGGTGTAATTATGATTAAGTAATCAAGTCTCATACGGGGTTTCACCTCTTCTTTGAAATACTTGATCTTATCCGCCTCGAATGAATGATGGATGAGGCGAAAGGAAGAAGTTCTGAAATTTCTCGGCAATGGCGAGAACATCCTCGTCTGTTGAGGGGTCGGGGTGAGTAATTTGACACTTGGCCTCTCCGAGTGGGGCCGGATAATACCTCTCCATCATGAGAGTCTTGAATCGATCCCAAGTACAAGATCCTTCGGTGGGCTTCAACGACAACCACCACGAATGTGCGCTCTTACCTGTAGTAAGCCGCAACGAAACTTTGTGTCCCTCGGGACACTCTACCATAGCAAACACTCTTCTCGAAATGCTCGAGCCAATGAATGATATCCGGCCTCGGCACGAGCCCTCAAAAGTAGGTGGCTCCAAGCAGAGATATCGCCGATGATATTACTCACATTCCTCTCTTGCCTCTCGAGGTGGCGGCGAGGAGCTCGCTGATTTTGATTAACGGAGTTATGCATCGACTCCATCAACTGAGCCATCTGGGTCATTTGGGCCATCATGCCCTGCAAAAAAGCAAGTGGTTCAACCCAGACACCCTCTGACTGAGCCGTGTCCTGCACGACTCCCGATAGTGAATGATCGCGTCCAGGTGAATGAGTGGCAGCGTCGCTGCTCGATGAATTAGCATTTTTCCTCGCGTTTGCTCGTGTATTCACACGAGTTCTTGGGATTCGGCCCGCTCCACGGCCTCGTCCTCCACGTCCTCTCCGCCAAATCTTTCCATACTCAAGTGGAAAGTCATATGATGATTATATATCTCGCATGAGTATCACATTATGATTATATTATGAAATGATGAAAATGAGCATACGCGCTCAAATACGCGATTACATGAATGATTAATTGACGTGACATGATTATCTCGATGAAGTTATCAAATGATTATCTTGAATGAGTTAACAAGATTAATGATTTGATCTTCCTGATCAACAACTGAATAATGAAATGAATTGAGTGATTAATGAGTTAACCTGACCGTCCTGGTCAAAGTGACAATGATGATTGAGGATTGTTAACTGATGAATTATGAATGAACGATTAATGCCAGAAATTATACCATGGCATTAGAAATCTTACAGTTCTTGGTCTGATTGGCTCGGCATTTGCACAGGTCACACGTGACGCGAAAGTCCAATGATACTAGTCCGATGACGATGATTTCGAACGAGACATGACTTGGAGGGTAGTATTCAAAACCACTCTCCGATACCAACTCTGTAACACCCCAATCTAGGCGGATATTACAGTGCCGTGAATCCCCGACTGGGACCCACCAGGCAATGAAAATGATGAATTAAATAATATAATTGTAGTACCGAACCACATTATATTACCAAGCACTCCGATGAGGAGTTTAAGTACAACACACCAGGACAAAACGGAATACTAGTATATTTTATATGGAGATAAAATACACCACCCTGAACAAATAAGCATCTCAAACGGAATTTGCAGCGGAAAAATACAAATGACGGAATAACTGAAATGACTGAAAATGACTGAACAAACGGAAAGACTGGGGCCCCCTACTAGTATCACTGGGACTCGTCACCGTCAACATGCTCTTCCCGTGCCTTTGCCTTGCCGTGACCTGAAAACAAAATCCCCAACGGGCCGCCATACGTAACAACAATCCTCAAGGGTTGAAATTACACAATCATGAATTAACTGAAGTTATGAAATATCCTTAATTATGAATTACGCTGAAGAGGAGTATCATAGTACGCCCGTAATGTTCTGTGCAAGTGTACAAGAGGAATGACCGGACACACCCGTCCTTGTACCTAATTAGTCTCACGGAGGTAAGCGTTACCGTGTGCACGGTCCAATGTATCGGTGAACCCAAAACATGACCATCGTGTGCCCGACTAAAAATTCCACACAGCCACACCCGGCCACGCAATATGAACCCAGAAGGTCATATGAACGAGAATGACCACAATGAATATCAATGAATAATAACAATCCGACAAAGTCAAGAATGACTCACCAATATGAAAGTGATAATGAATTGATTTATAGTTTTCAATGAAATGATTGGAACCGCCGTTCCTCGCTAATGAAATGATTACCCGACAATTACAAGTCTCAAAATGATTAATACAATGATGAATGAGTTATGATTATGAATGATCAACAACAAAAGGAATGAATATCCTTTTAACCGAGTAAGAATCAACTTACTCAATACCGATGAAGAATGTCCGTCCACGAACAACGTCCTAAGTGAAATACCGGTCGCTCGAACAACCTTGAATAACAATAATTACCAACAATCGTTCAATACACGTATCAAACAACAAGACACGACTAACCCAAAGGTCGAAACAACGATAATCAAACTCATAGGGGCATTCTAACGAATACATAACCAACCACACAACTTCGGAAATATCCAATTCCGAATATGTCGAAACCCACACCAAAATGAGTATTTCGAACTAACAAAACACTTCAATGATATCAATAATCCGTTAGGAATCCATAATTCATGATTACAACAACATCAATCGGAAAATCCCCAATTAACCGAAGTCAACCCCAAGGGTTCTTGAAATATTTCCGAAAATAACCATTAAATCCATAGGAATATATTTATCCAAGGTAGATAATCCATATCTAACATATTCCAATGATAATCCAAGCTTACACGAAGAAATCGGAAGGAAAACCCAAAAATCCGAAATTCTAGATCCAAGAAATTAATACCTTTGATTCGATGTTTTGGAGATGATGAAGTGATGATTAATCCAACTTAAAGACTTGAAGATGATGATTGATGATTACACCTTGAAGAATACTCTCTAAATCGCCCAAATCACCAAGAACCCACGAGAGGATGAGAAATAGATGACAAATGACGAAATCTGGTTAAACTGTCCAATTTATAGCCAGTCCAGGTTAGCGTGCGCTAGCCCTTGTGCGTAGCGTGCGCTAACGAGTAATTTGGGTAGTCCAGTACCCACTGTCCGAACACGGTAGCGCGCGCTACATACCTTTTTGTAGCGTGTGCTACGGCCATACTACTAGCATACGTTAATACTCATAGTTAGCGTGTGCTAACGAATAATTTGATGCCCAGTACTGGAGTCCAGAAACTGCCTGTTCTCTGATCTGATCTCGATAGCGTGCGCTACAACCAATATTTAGCGTGCGCTATAATATCGATTGCGTACGCTAAAAACAGCACATAGCGTGCGCTATGAATAAATCCAGTGCAGTCCAGTAGCCACTGGACTCAATCTGATATGTCCTTAGTGCGCGCTACACCACAAATTAGCGTGCGCTACTACAACTCACTAGCGCGCACTACTTACCATTCGTAGCGTGCGCTACTTATAACTCACCTGCAGTCCAGTACCTTCTGGACTGCATCCAGGGTAACCTTAGCATGCGCTAAAGCTGAGTGGTAGCGTGCGCTACCTATACCCAATTAGCATACGCTAAAAGGAGTACGTAGCGTGCGCTACTCCTCACGCACAGCTCGCAACGAAAATGACAATGATGATAAACACGGCTCGAAACTCCAATCAGATTAGTGATGAATGACGATTGATACACGATACAATTACTCTGAATGATGAATACCATGACTGAATATGAGTGACAAATGATCAATAATGAATGAAATTACCGAGTATCAGTTACTGAATGATAAATACTGAATGATAATTACTGAATTACAACCGGGTATTACAGTATATCTGGATGACATTCTGATATATAGTCGGTCATTACAAGAACATTTCGGGCACTTAAGGCAAGTCTTCGAAACTTTGAGGGACCGAAAACTATATGGAAAAAAGGAGAAGTGTTCATTCTTAGTCGAGAGTATAGTCTTTCTTGGCTATGTCGTTCCGAAGGACGGAGTGGCGGTTGATCAAACAAAAATCGAAGCAATTAAGTCTTGGCCGACCCCTACGACCGTGACGGAAGTAAGGCTATTTCACGGACTTGCTTCTTTTTATCGGAGGTTTATTCGAGACTTTAGCACCATTTCAAGTCCGATAATGGAGTGCTTAAAAAAGGGGCCATTTGTATGGAACAGGGCTTCCCAAAGAGCGTTCGAAAGGTTAAAGGCGAAATTATGCGAAGCACCGATCCTAACACTACCCGATTTTACTCAACCTTTCGAAGTAGAGTCTGATGCTAGTGGAGTTGGAATTGGAGCGGTTCTTATTCAAGGTAAACGACCTATCGCTTACTTTTCAGAGAAATTGAACGGTGCTCGGTCGAATTATTGCACTTACGATAAAGAATTCTACGCTATCGTAAGGGCCCTTGATCATTGGCATCATTACCTTCGGCCGAAACATTTTATTCTACATTCGGACCACGAATCATTGAAATACATTAACGGACAACACAAACTGAGTCCGAGGCATGCTAAGTGGGTGGAATTCCTACAATCGTTTCACTTTTCATCCAAGTACAAAGACGGTAAAAGCAATGCGTTGCAGATGCGTTATCTAGAAGGTATGCTTTACTTTCTACTCTGGAGGTTTGGTTACTTGGTTTCGAAATGTTGAAAGAGTACTATGCAAATGATATGGATTTTGGGGAAGTTTTTACTCGTTTCAATTCTGGTCCGTTCGGGGATTTCATTATACAAGATGATTTTCTCTTTAAAAGGAATAAACTTTGTGTTCCAAACTATGCTGTTCGAGAATTGTTGGTTCGGGAGGCTCACGGAGGAGGCTTAGCGGGGCAATTTAGCACGGGTAAGACAATGGAGGTACTTAAAAAAAATTTCTTTTGGCCAAAAATGCTAAAAGACGTTTACAATATTTTAAGTAAATGTGTATCATGTCACATCGCGAAGAGTTCGTTCAAACCGGGATCGTATATGCCTCTACCGATTCCAGAAAGACCGTGGGAGGATGTATCAATGGATTTTATTGTCGCTTTACCCCGTACTCAACGAGGTAAAGATGCTATTATGGTGGTCGTTGATCGTTTCTCGAAGATGGCTCATTTCGTGGCTTGCCACAAAACCGATGACGCAAGTAACGTGGCCGATTTATACTTTCGAGAGGTGGTTCGCTTACATGAGGTTCCAAAGACTATTGTTTCAGATCGGGATTCGAAATTTCTTAGCTATTTTTGGAATACATTATGGAGGAAAGTGGGAACAAAACTCTTGTTTAGCACCTCACACCATCCTCAAACAGATGGTCAAACTGAGGTCACAAATCGAATGCTAGGAAAATTATTGCGAGGACTTGTGAATAAAACGCAAAAGGATTGGGACGTGAAACTTGCTCATGCGGAATTTGTCTACGGGTTAAATCCTTATATACCCTTAGACTTGATTCCATTGCCGAAGGACTAGTTGCTACACAAAGATGCGGAATCTAAACTTAAATCTTTGATAAAGTTACACGGACAAATACATGATCGAATCAAAGATGTGAATGACGCGTACAAATGGAAATCCAACAATCAAAGAAAATCGAGAGAGTTCGAGGTAGGCGACTTGGTTTGGGTACACTTAAGAAAATAGATATTTCCTAGTAAACGCAAGAACAAACTTATGTCGAGGGCCGAGGGTCCTTACAAAATCGTGGGTAAGGTGAACGACAATGCATATAAAGTAGAACTTCCGGGCAATTATGGAGTACACGCCACTTTTAATGTGGGCGATCTATCTTCTTACCTTGACGACGAGGGAATTACTGAATTGAGGTCAATTCCTTTTAAAGGGGGAGGAGATGATGCGATATTGACATATCCAAATGAAGAAAACGAAGTAAGAATTGACATAAGTAACGATACAACATTGCATGCACATGCACCTACGTACTTCGGTGAGAAAACGGACACAAAACGAGAAGGACCAAGGTGCCAGGTCTCAGCCGTGTCATATGACACGGCCCGTGTCATGCTTTGCCGGAAGACCAAAGTACACTGTCTGCCGAACTCAGCCGTGTTGTCCGACACGGCCCGTGTCGAGATGACCCGGACAAGCAAAACTGACTGCCCGCGCGGACTCGACCGTGTCCCGAGACACGGCCGAGTCGAACTCTTCTGAAACTTGCCGAAAGACTACCTGCCCAGCCCGACCGTGTCCCAAGACACGGTCGAGTCCTACTCGCCTAGAACGTCGGAACTGACTGCCCAGACACCCGATCGTGTTCCAGGCGACACGGTCGAGTCCTGCCGACCATGATGTGCGCGCCGCGGCCGTGTCAAGTGACACGGCCCGTGTCCCTGCCGGCAGCCTGTAATACCCGAGATTTTCGTTTCCAGTTATTTTTGAATTTTTGTCGATTGTGCCGGTTATTTTGCTCTGTTAGCGATTATTTGAGTTTTCCCCTATGATGGGTACGACATGATGTACCGTGTTGTGGTGTTCGTCGGGTACGACATATCGTTACGTAAGCCGAGCTAATAGTATGTCGTGCTTTATTATTTGTTTGTTTTAGATTTGGATCGTTGGTGTTGTCCGTTAGTGTTTCGTTGCATGTTGAATAATCATTATTTTGTCGAGGAGTATCGTTGTTGTGCAATTGGTCGACTTTGTAAGATCACCACCGGCATTTATAAAGTCTAAAAATTCTGAATCTTTACAGTGTGATAGAGCATCAAATTAGCATTCCAATGGTTCAAACGGCGAGTCAATCGGAGTCCGGACGAAGTAGTTATGGTCGTAATAGCAAAAACTACACAATGTATAATTAGCGCACGCTAACGTATTTATTAGCGCGCGCTAACTATTAGGGACAGAGCGTTCTGTCCTTTACAGGACTGCCTCGTTTACGCACGCTAATACATTGATTAGCACACGCTAACGGGACCGAACAGAGGCTTGTGGACTGCATTTTTACCCTGGTAGCGCACGCTAAGCCTTTCCGTAGCGTACGCTAAACCTCTGTTAGTATATAAGGGTTTGGGAAGTCAACTTTCATCATTTTTTTCATTTCACTTCTTCTCCTCCGGCGACCCAGGCGACTCCAGGCGTGAGAAGGTGGAGATCTTGGCCAGATATCATTAGATATCAACTCCTTTCAACTCCTAACACGGATTTATCGACCTTCTTTCATCTTCCACCGTCGGATTCGAGGTAAAATCCCTTAAAACCTTGGTTTTGGGAATTTTGGGGGTTTTTCCTTGATCTCTTGAGTTCACCCGGAAATGATAAATTGATTACGTAGTTCTTGTTGTTTTGGTTGTACCCTACGGATTAGAAACTCGTTTATTGATTTCATTCCACCCGGAACATGATTTTGATTTCGTTGGGAAACCCTTGAACCCTTGTTGTTTCTTAGTGTCGATTGGGATTTCGTTTAGTATTGTTGATTCGTAGCGGTGTTATTCTCGTAGTGATGGTGTTGTTATTGATTTTTCGCGAAGGTGGTCGGGTTTGGGTCAAGCTGTTTACCGAGCCGCGTTCGTCGGAGTATTCACAATTGATTTCGAGGCAAGTATCTTGCCCATACATTACGTGTTTTGTGAATATAATGATTGAAAATTGACGATATGTGCTAAATGAATATTTACAACCTTTTCTTAAAAGAATTGGTATATTTACAATCATAGTTTTCTTAAAGGACGACTCCTGTGTTCGGGACTTAATGCGCTTATTGACTTTGTGTGTTAGTGTTGAGTATAGGATATCCCTACTTTCGGGTGATGCCAATATGTGTGAATATGTCGTCGGTAATTTATGGTTAAATCCTCTTGTTATGAATTATGCGTGGAGTCATGTGGTTATCGGTGGATATATGAGTTGTGTGATATTGGTTGTTGTCATTCGGTGTTGATGAGATAAGTGTGTTTCTTTGTGGATAATATTAATTCTGGGTCATGAGTATGTGTTGAATAATATGGCCATTTTAGCAAAATACCTCGACTATATATATTGTGATTGACTCTTGAGGATTGCGGTTTTGGAAATGTGAATTGATGAGAGTTGTAAGGTTTTTCTCGGGTACTCTCACTCGGGGATTGACTCGACGGGGTCACACGGGGACCTGGTGGCTTAGCGGCCGGACTGGTCGCGAGAGTTACTTCGAGTGGGCATTCTCACCTGGGGATTGCTCGACGGGGCACACAGGGACTTGGTGGCCTTACGACGGGACCGGAGGGCTGGACCGGGTCGCGAGAATTGCCAGAGTGTTTGTACTGTTGATCAATTGTGATATGTCCGGAGTATCACAATGCTTGTTGCTCGGAGTCGAGAGACATTATATATCGAGTCTTGGTGTTTAGCTAAAATGGCATAAAAATAATATGTTGTGTGTAATGTGTCGTTGGAAGTGAATTGAAGTGAATGAACGGGTCACGGACCCTGTATTGATGATCGAAATGGCTGGGTCGTGGACCCTGTGTTTTGTGACTGGAGTGAATTGGGTTGAGAACCCCGTGTTTTGTTAATCGGATTTGCATTTTTGGAAAATGAATATTGGGGCGGTGACCCTAAGTGGCTTTTGGAGCATTAAGAACCTTACTATCGCAAATGTTTTCGAAAACTTCCGAGATTTGAAAATGTTTTCAAAGTGCTTTCTTTTTTTGGTTTCTACTTTCAAGACTTGAACTATTTTAATTATCAAATATCTCGGGAAGACTTTTGTTGTATTCTCGGAATGTGTTTTGTATGGCTCGTATTTGCACTTTATACTTGTACTAGCAAAACAGTGGAGTTTTGCTAACCCCTGAGTATTCGGGGGTGGATGTCTGTTTTTGCATCCAGGTACATGCAGGTTTGGGAGTAAAACACAGGATCAGCGCGAAGGATGATGGAAGGCGAATGATATTAATCACACGAAGGCCAGTGTTGGATACAGTTAGTCGGAGTTCGTGTATGGTCCTTTCCGCTGTCGTATTTTTATTTATGAGTGTATTTTACCCTTGCATGGGTATGAGTCGAGATAGAAATGTGCATTTTGACTTGTATGTTTGTGATGAAAGACCAAGTTAGTATGTTGATTTGGTATTTTATCACGTCGGTATGTAATGAGTTGTGTTGTTTGGATGTCTATCCTGGTGGATCCTCATGGAGAGGGTCTGCGGCGTGTAATATTCTCGGTTTGATTCTGGGGGTGTTACATTTATGGTATCAGAGCTTAGGTTGCGGAAACCTAGGCTGTCGGGTCCAGTCAGATATTGTCGTGTCTTGTCCTGTCAGATTGTTTTTGTCTAAGTCGTGTCGCGACGCGTCGTCTGTGATGTCGGCCGTGATTAGTATCGAGGTGCAGCCATCATCTTCGTGCGACCTGTGGATGTAAGTCTCCCTACTATATTGTGCCTTGTGATATACGAGCCGTATGATTTTGTGTTATGATGTGGAGTTAAAGGTGATTTGTGAGTATGTGGCCTATGTTGTTTGATTTTCCTATGATGACCTCAAGGTCAAAATTTTTGGAGAATTCCAACTACCGATATTTTATTTTCTTCTTGTATTATAAGTTTTCAAAACACCATTTTTAAACTCAAGTGAAGTCTCCAAAATTTAGACAAGACGTGACTCTCGTTTTCAACTTATTAGTTTTATGGTTGTTAGTCGGCAAATACGTGATGATGTTCTTGTTGTTCGGGTAGTATAGCCAGTTTTAGATTAAAACTGTGATGTGATTGCTGAGTCGTTCGGTTTGTGTACATTGAGATAGCTCTCTTTAATAAGAGGTGAGATTTCGGTTTTTGAATAACAATTGTCTTTTGATGGTTGTTCATGAAGTGTTAAATCGATGGCGTGGAGATTCGAACGTTGTTGTTGTTTATTTGTGACCATCGATTCTAGTAATGTCGTATATATGTTCGCGATCATGTTGCTGAGTTGGAGCAGCTAGCGCACGCTAAGCGCGAGGCTAGCGCGCGCTAATGCAGCATTGGTAGCGCACGCTAAATATTGTTGTAGTGCGCGTTAATTAGTCGGGACAGAGGCTAGTGAACCGCATTTCTTTTAGCCGTTAGGCCTAACCCCGGTAGTCAATCACCCGTAATTGTATTCTATGTGTGTTATGACTTTTCGTTGCGCTAAGTAATAATTGATTTTGCTTAGTGAGTTGATAAATTATGTCTGCTCTGTATGTGTGTTCGAAAATGCTTTCCTGAAACTTTCATAAGTTTGTGCAAGTTGCGGAAAATCAATTTTTGAAAATAATTTGACGTTGCGATTAAATCAGCGACTTCATATGCACTTTGGAAATTATTTGAAATTTGCGAGCCAGCCTAAGATTCTCAAATAAAACCTCGACGGTATTTAAAGAGTTGTTTTAAAGTACCTTGAACATTTGGTAAAATGTTACCGTCATTGAATTTTGTGTAGTGTTGGGAGAATTTTCAGAAATGATTTTTAACGTACTATTGTATTTTCAAATAATTCGAGTACATGATTTTCAAAAATCTTTCACAACATAAATATTTTTTTTATTTCCAAAACCAACACGATTTTTATTTTCAAAATATATAGTGAAAGACGAAAAAGCTTACTCGATTTAAACATCAAACTCGGATTTGGAAAAGTTTGAATAACTCCAAAATCATTGTCGATTTGTGGAAATATTTAGTGCATGTGCGAATGGTTTGATGGTATTGCGTGGTTACCCTGTTTGTTATTAACGAAAATGAGGATACTGATTATAAAGGATAATTGATATTCCGAAATATTGTTTTGCAAATGATTTCAAAATAAGATAGTTACGGTCTTTTGTTTACAAGTCGTGGTAAAACAGCCCGAGGTACCAAAAGAACTTTCAAAAATTCTCTTTCGAGTAAACATACAAATTCAAAGATTTTTTTTATGATGTCATTTAAAAGGATACCTCGTGGATCTTCTTATCATGTTGCTATTAGATACCTTATGTCGATATGTTGTGCTACGTTGGCATTCTAATGTATCATTTTGAAATGTTGGGTTCCATCGTGCTGAGTGGTTACTTACTCAGTATGCTGAGGGGCGGAGGTCATGGTCGTGACTATGATACAGATGGTTGTGGAGACTAGATGCGGGACCAAGAGAATATTGCCGAGAAGGTTGCTATGCTAACACCTCGCTTTCGTTGTTTTGGTTTCAGGGATGAAACCTCTTTTAATAGTGACAGAGTATAATAACCATTTTTTTTCGCTTCCGTATTGTTCGACTTTGTTGACTCGTTTGTGTTCGCTGATACTTCTGACCTTGCGTTGTTTTTCGGCATTGTCAATCAAGAGAGTTTTGATGTTTTTTCGAATCAATTAGTTTAGCCTTATGACTTTTCCAAGTTCGGTGCGACTTCCGTGAACCCTATGCATATGAGCATCTTGTAGTAAACGTCGGCGTTGTGGTCTAATCGTTGTTGCTCGACGTTGTTGTCCAATTTTTATTGTCCGATCCAAAACTGCGAATATTGAGCATCTCGGCCATTTCGTGGGTTCCTTAAAATTCGGGTAATTGTTCCCGTATGTGATTTTTTTCAAACATTTGAGGTTATTGGAATTTCATTCTTGTTCAACGTTGGAGTTGTGTTTTGATTGTTGATCTTGCTCGATTTATCAACCGTGGGGGTTCAGTTCACATTTTCGTAAACATTCTTGCGTCTTGATTGACGCATTAGCTCTGATCGCATGTAGCTCTTGTGCGCTCTCAATATCAGATAGAGTGTGTTGTCTAGAGTCGCCTTGCTCTTGTTTTATGTTTCGGGACGAAACTTATTTTTAGTAGGGTAGCCTGTAATACCCGAGATTTTCGTTTCCAGTTATTTTTGAATTTTTGTCGATTGTGCCGGTTATTTTGCTCTGTTAGCGATTATTTGAGTTTTCCCCTATGTTGGGTACGGCATGATGTACCGTGTTGTGGTGTTCGTCGGGTACGACATATCGTTACGTAAGCCGAGCTAATAGTATGTCGTGCTTTATTATTTGTTTGTTTTAGATTTGGATCGTTGGTGTTGTCCGTTAGTGTTTCGTTGCATGTTGAATAATCATTATTTTGTCGAGGAGTATCGTTGTTGTGCAATTGGTCGACTTTGTAAGATCACCACCGGCACTTATAAAGTCTAAAAATTCTGAATCTTTACAGTGTGATAGAGCATCAAATTAGCTTTCCAATGGTTCAAACGGCGAGTCAATCGGAGTCCGAACGAAGGAGTTATGGTCATAATAGCAAAGACTACACAATGTATAATTAGCGCACGCTAACGTATTTATTAGCGCGCGCTAACTATTAGGGACAGAGCGTTCTGTCCTTTACAGATCGCTCGTTTACGCACGCTAATACATTGATTAGCGCACGCTAACGGACCGAGCAGAGGCTTCGACCGCATTTTTACCCTGGTAGCGCACGCTAAGCCTTTCGTAGCGTCGCTAAACCTCTGTTAGTATATAAGGGTTTGGGAAGTCAACTTTCATCATTTTTTTCATTTCACTTCTTCTCCTCCGCGACCTGTGCGACTCCGGGCGTGAGAAGGTGGAGATCTTGGCCAGATATCATTAGATATCAACTCCTTTCAACTCCTAACACGGATTTATCGACCTTCTTTCATCTTCCACCGTCGGATTCGAGGTAAAATCCCTTAAAACCTTGGTTTTGGGAATTTTGGGGGTTTTTCCTTGATCTCTTGAGTTCACCCGGAAATGATAAATTGATTACGTAGTTCTTGTTGTTTTGGTTGTACCCTACGGATTAGAAACTCGTTTATTGATTTCATTCCACCCGGAACATGATTTTGATTTCGTTGGGAAACCCTTGAACCCTTGTTGTTTCTTAGTGTCGATTGGGATTTCGTTTAGTATTGTTGATTCGTAGCGGTGTTATTCTCGTAGTGATGGTGTTGTTATTGATTTTTCGCGAAGGTGGTCGGTTTTCGGGTCAAGCTTTTCGCTGTTTCGGCCGAGCCGCGTTCGTCGGAGTATTCACAATTGATTTCGAGGCAAGTATCTTGCCCATACATTACGTGTTTTATGAATACAATGATTGAAAATTGACGATATGTGCTAAATGAATATTTACAACCTTTTCTTAAAAGAATCGGTATATTTACAATCATAGTTTTCTTAAAGGACGACTCCTGTGTTCGGGACTTAATGCGCTTATTGACTTTGTGTGTTAGTGTTGAGTATAGGATATCCCTACTTTCGGGTGATGCCAATATGTGTGAATATGTCGTCGGTAATTTATGGTTAAATCCTCTTGTTATGAATTATGCGTGGAGTCATGTGGTTATCGGTGGATATATGAGTTGTGTGATATTGGTTGTTTTCATTCGGTGTTGATGAGATAAGTGTGTTTCTTTGTGGATAATATTAATTCTGGGTCGTGAGTATGTGTTGAATAATATGGCCATTTTAGCAAAATACCTCGACTATATATATTGTCATTGACTCTTGAGGATTGCGGTTTTGGAAATGTGAATTGATGAGAGTTGTAAGGTTTTTCTCGGGTACTCTCACTCGGGGATTGACTCGACGGGGTCACACGGGGACCTGGTGGCTTAGCGGCTGGACCGGGTCGCGAGAGTTACTTCGAGTGGGCATTCTCACCTGGGGATTGCTCGACGGGGCACACAGGGACTTGGTGGCCTTACGACGGGACCGGAGGGCTGGACTGGGTCGCGAGAATTGCCAGAGTGTTTGTACTATTGATCAATTGTGATATGTCCGGAGTATCACAATGCTTGTTGCTCGGAGTCGAGAGACATTATATATCGAGTCTTGGTGTTTGGCTAAAATGGCATAAAAATAATATGTTGTGTGTAATGTGTCGTTGGAAGTGAATTGAAGTGAATGAACGGGTCGCGGACCCTGTATTGATGATCGAAATGGCTGGGTCGTGGACCCTGTGTTTTGTGACTGGAGTGAATTGGGTTGAGAACCCCGTGTTTTGTTAATCGGATTTGCATTTTTGGAAAATGAATATTGGGGCGGTGACCCTAAGTGGCTTTTGGAGCATTAAGAACCTTACTATCGCAAATTTTTTCGAAAACTCCCGAGATTTGAAAATGTTTTCAAAGTGCTTTCTTGTTTTGGTTTCTACTTTCAAGACTTGAACTATTTTAATTATCAAATATCTCGGGAAGACTTTTGTTGTATTCTCGGAATGTGTTTTGTATGGCTCGTATTTGCACTTTATACTTGTACTAGCAAAACAGTGGAGTTTTGCTAACCCCTGAGTATTCGGGGGTGGATGTCTGCTTTGCATCCGGTACATGCAGGTTTGGGAGCAAAACACAGGATCAGCGCGAAGGATGATGGAAGGCGAATGATACTAATCACACGAAGGCCAGTGTTGGATACAGTTAGTCGGAGTTCGTGTATGGTCCTTTCCGCTGTCGTATTTTTATTTATGAGTGTATTTTACCCTTGCATGGGTATGAGTCGAGATAGAAATGTGCATTTTTACTTGTATGTTTGTGATGAAAGACCAAGTTAGTATGTTGATTTGGTATTTTATCACGTCGGTATGTAATGAGTTGTGTTGTTTGGATGTCTAGCCTGGTGGATCCTCATGGAGAGGGTCTGCGGCGTGTAATATTCCCGGTTTGATTCTGGGGGTGTTACACAGCCCACCATTTTTTATACACTTTTGTGTTGCTTGTTTTTCCTTTTCTTTCTTTACTTATTTTAGGGATTGTGTTCCCCTATTATGTAATTTGTGTTCCCCTTTTGTATTTTATTTTGATTTGTTTTGATTATTCAATGATTTTGTAATCTTTGAATTGTTTTGTTTAATTGATAGGAAGACTTAGTTTTCCTATAAGTAGGCTTGTATGAGCATTGTAATATCATTGAATGTTGTAATAAGAATACACCTTGTGTTTCTATCCTTGATAAATGATTTTTATCAAACTCTTGATTTTTATTCGACGCGTTTTCGAGTATTAATCCGATCGATTCTCAATAGGTCTTGAGAAGAAATCACTTATCGAATTATAGGCCTGATTCGATAAATCCCCGTTCTTGATCGTTCAAGTCTTCTTGATCGATATTCTTACTTTATCCGATATTTCATCCATAAAAATACATCCGAAATACACTACTCATAAAAAGACTTCCGCTACGATATTCATATACACACTCCGACCGATACATATTCACTTTTCCGGGCGAATTCGTATCAAGTTGTTTCAAGTTGTTTTCATGTTCAAACGAGTCAAAATGAAGCTACAAGTTGCCTCCGTGTTCAAACACTCAAGAATGAAGTTACAAGTTGGTACAAGTTGCTTCCATGTTCAAACGAGTCAAGAATGAAACTGCAAGTTGTTTCGAGTTGTTTTTCTCTTCAAAAAAATGTATGATGAAGCTACAAGTTGTTTTAAATTGTTTTCATATTCAAACGAGTCAAAATGAAGCTACCAATTAATCCCGTGTTCAAACAGTTAAGAATGAAGCTACAAGTTTTTACAAGTTGCTTTCATGTTCAAACGAGTCAGGAATGAAGCTACAAGTTGTTTCGAGTTATTTTTTGCTTCAAACGAGTGCATAATGAAGATACAAGTTGTTTCAAGTTATTTTCATGTTCACATGAGTCAAATGAAGCTACAAGTTTTTACAAGTTGCTTCCATGTTCAAACGTGTCAAGAATGAAGCTACAAGTTGTTTCGAGTTGTTTTTTGCTTCAAACGAGTGCATAATGAAGCTACAAGTTATTTCAAGTTGTTTTCATGCTCACAAGAGTCAAAATGAAGCTACAAGTTGCTTCTGTGTTCAAACAGTCAAGAATGAAGCTACAAGTTCTTACAAGTTGCTTCCATATTCAAACGAGTCAAGAATGAAGCTACAATTTGTTTTGAGTTGTTTTTTGCTTCAAACGAGTGCATAATGAAGCTACAAGTTGTTTCAAGTCGTTTTCATGTTCAAACAAGTCAAAATGAAACTACAAGTTGCTTCTGTGTTCAAACATTGAAGAATGAAGCTACAAGTTTTTACAACTTGCTTCCATGTTCAAACGAGTCAATAATGAAGCTACATGTTGTTTCGAGTTGTTTTTCTTCAAACGAGTGCATAATGAAGCTACAAGTTGTTTAAAGTTGTTTTCATGTTCAAATGAGTCAAAATGAAGCTATAAGTTGCGTCTGTGTTCAAACACTCAAGAATAAAGCTACAAATTTCTACAAGTTGCTTCCGTGTTCAAACAGTTAAGAATGAAGCTACAAGTTTTACAAGTTGCTTCTATGTTCAAACGAGTCAAGAATGAGGCTACAAGTTGTTTTGGGTTGTATTTTGCTTCAAACGAGTACATAATGAAGCTAAAAGTTGTTTCAAGTTGTTTTCATGTTCACACGAGTCAAAATGAAGCTACAAGTTGCTTCCGTGTTCAAACAGTCAAGAATGATTTTAAAGTTGTTTTCATGTTCAACGAGTCAAAATGAAGCTACAAGTTGCGTCCGTGTTCAAACACTCAAGATAAAGCTACAAATTTCTACAAGTTGCTTCCGTGTTCAAATAGTCAAGAATGAAGCTACAAGTTTTACAAGTTGCTTCCATATTCAAACGAGTCAAGAATGAGGCTACAATCTGTTTCGGGTTGTTTTTTGCTTCAAACGAGTGCATAATGAAGCTACAAGTTATTTCAAGTTGTTTTCATGTTCACACGAGTCAAAATGAAGCTACAAGTTGCGTCCGTGTTCAAACAGTCAAGAATGAATCTACAAGTTTTTACAAGTTGCTTCCATGTTCAAACGAATCAAGAATGAAGCTACAAGTTGTTTCGAGTTGTTTTTTTCTTTAAACGAGTGCATAATGAAGCTAGAAATTATTTCAAATTGTTTTCATTTTCGAACGAGTCAAAATAAAACTACAATTTGCTTCTGTGTTCAAACAGTGAAGAATGAAGCTACAAGTTTTTACAAGTTGCTTCCATGTTCAAACGAGTCAAGAATGAAGCTACAAGTTGTTTCGAGTTGTTTTTTTGCTTCAAACGAATGCATAATGAAGCTACAAGTTGTTTCAAGTTGTTTTGAAGCTCACACGAGTCAAAATGAAGCTACAAGTTGCTTCCGTGTTCAAATAGTCAAGAATAAATCTACAAGTTTTTACAAGTTTCTTCCATGTCAAACGACTCAAGCATGAAGCTACAAGTGGTTTCGAGTTGTTTTTTCTTCAAACGAGTGCATAATGAAGCTACAAGTTGTTTCAAGTTGTTTTCATGTTCGAACGAGTCAAAATAAAGCTACAATTTGCTTTTGTAATCAAACATTGAAGAATGAAGCTGTAATACCCGGTTGTAATTCATTCATTTTCATTCAGTAATTATTAGTCTGTAATTGTCACTCAGTGTATTTTCACTCGATTATAATCATTCATCAATCATATTCATTCACCGTGTTCACCGTTCGGAAAAACTTCGAGTTGTGTATCGTTAATGTTCATTGTTTCAACTTTCCTCATATGAGTTCGACTTTGCTAGATCACCATTAATTTTTGGTAACTCCGAAAATTCTAAATCTTTGCAATATTATAGAGCATCGAGTTAGCTTTCCAATGGTTCAAACGGTGAGTCAATCGGAGTCCGGACGAGAGAGTTATGGTCGTTTTAGCTCACCCGCTCATTTTTTCAGTTATTGGCCGATCACTGCCGACCGAACTCGGCCGTGTCGTCCGACACGGCCCGTGCCATACTCGTCCGGAAATGCCGAAGACTCTGCCTCAGGACCCGACCGTGTCGTCTGGCACGGCCGAGTCGAACCCTTCCGGATAAGCCAGAACCGACTGCCCAGAGATCCGACCGTGTTCCGGGACACGGTCGAGTCATTGCCGAGCGCCGCGGACAGGTCACTATCGGTAGGCCCCTGCGCGCCGCGACCGTGTCAATCAGGACACGGTCGAGTCCCTGCCGGCCAGCTGCGCGCCGCGACCATGTCAGGCGGACACGGTCGAGTCTGTCAGCCGAGTCAACCCCTATAAATTCGTTTTTTCAGCATTTCAGCCATTTCTCTCCCTTTTCTTCACCTTCAACCGAGAGAGAAAACATGAGGGAGAGTTTTCTTCATCAATTATCACTTGAGTGTTTGATTTTCTTCATCTCCTTTCGATCGTGAAGCCTGGATAATCAATCTAACGCGTGTTCTTCGGATTAAAGTACTTGGATCTTCAAGAGGTAATTCCTTCAACACTTTGGACTTCGATTTTGTGTTGAGATATGATGTTTTGGACGTTATAATCATGTTATATGAAGGGATATGTATATGATTATGAGTTTGTATAAGGATTCATTGGATTATTGAGGGATTATTCAAGAACACCTTGAATATCGAGTTGGAATTGGGGATTTTCGACTAATTGTTGTTATAATCACATTTTTGGATATTCATAACGGATTATTGATCGTATTGGAGATGTTTTGTTGGTTTGAAACACTTCTTGGGGATTTTGATATTGGTATATCGAGGTTTGATTGTAAACAATCGGAGTTTGGATACAACGTGTTTGATTTAATGCCTCTATGGACTTGGTTTAGTCGTATCGACGTTTTGAGTTCGTTATATTCGTGTTTGATTCGTATATTGAGCGGATTGTTGGTAATTGTATTATTTAAGGTTGTTCGAGCGACCGATATCTCAATTAGGGCGTTGTTCGTGGAAGTTTAATTGTCACTGGTGTTGTGTATTTTAATTCTTACTCGGTTAAAAGGATATTCATCCCTTTTGTTGTTGTTCATTCATAATCATAACTCATTCATCATTATATTAACCGTATCAAAACTTGTTGTTATCAATTAATCATTTCACCATAAGGAACAGCGGTTCCAATCTTTTCATTAATGTCATTTATTTCATTACCATTCCACCTCGGTGAGTCATTATTCATTTTCGATGTCACTTTTGTTATATCGTGGCATTCCGGGTCATCTTGGCGTGCCGATTGGTATGTGTAGGATTTTCATGTCGGGCACATTATAGTCGTGTGTTGGTTGGTGGCCTCACATTGGACTGTGCACACGAGTCATATTGTCTCGTGAGACTGATTAGGTACAAGACCACACGTGTATTCGATCGATACTCGTTGGTGGCTTGTGCACGGACACATTTCCATCCCGGGTGTAGTGTGGCGCCATTTCCTTTGAGCCGTACTGTTAGTTGATTCATATAGCATGTTTGATTGCGTATGTTTCGACAGGATATTTCATAACTTCAGATATAATCATGATTGTGTATTTTCAACTCTTGAGGATTGTTGTTACATTTAGCGGCCCGTTTGGGGATTTTGTTTTTCAGGTCTTGGCAAGGCAAAAGTACGGGGAGAACACGCTGACGTCGAGGAGTCCCAGTGATACTAGTAGGGGGCCCCGATCTTTCAGTTATTCATGTTATTGTCCTTTATTTTCTGCTGCAGACTTTCATTTGAATACTCCGTTTCATTCAGTGTTGTGTATTTTATCTTCATATAAAATACACTAGTATTCGGTATTGTCCTGGTGTGTTGTAACTAAACTCCTCATCAGAGTAATTATGGTTGTAATGTAGTTCGGTATTACATTTATCTTGTGTAATTCATTCATTTTTATTTGCCTGGTGGGTCCCAGTTGGGGATCTACGGCACTGTAATATCCGCCTAGTTTGGGGTGTTACAGTGTTGGTATCGGAGCGTGGTTTTGAATACTACCTTCCGAGTCATGTCTCATTTGAAATCATCATCATCGGACTAGTATCATTGGACTTTCGCGTCACGTGTGACCTGTGCAGATGCCGAGCCAATCAGACCGAAAGAACTGTAAGACTTCTAACGCCATGGTATAATTTCTGGCAATAGTCATTCATTCATCATTCATCAATTAACAATCCTCAAACATCATCATTCATTGTGATTAGGACAATCATGTTAACTCATTAATCACTTAATTCATTTCATTACTCAGTTAATAATCAGGACGATCATGTTAACTCATTAATTACTCAATTCATTTCATTACTCAGTTGTCAATCTGGATGATCATATTATCAATCTTGTTAAGTTATTCAAGATAATCATTTCAAGAATTTCATCAGATAATCATGTAACTTCAGTAAATCATACATATAATCACTAAGTTAGAGCATGTATACTCATTTTCATCATCTCATGACATAATCATAACGTGCTAATCATGCGGGAAATATAATCATTATGCGACCTTCCTACTTCAGTATGGAGAAGCGTCGGGGATGCACGGGGAGAGGCCGCGGTGCGGACCGAAACCCGAGAAATAATCACTCGCTGCCGGGAAATCGTGCCCAGGACTCGGCTCGATCAGAAGATGTTCGGGTTGATCCACTCACTTTTATGCAGGCCATGATGACCCATGTGCAGTTGCTCAATCATCATTGCGCCACTCTGACCGGATTAATCGAGAGAACTCTCCCGTATGAGCCAGCTGCTAAGGAAAGTGCTGAACAACAACCTTCATTTGTCAGCAAGAAATCAACGAAGCGTAATCAATCCGAAGGCGGTCAGTCAACCTTCAAGAAGCCTCATGTGAGTCCTATCATTTCTGAGCGACCTCCTACGGCGCATAATCGTGCGGGATCTCATTCCCGAGCGGCGGTTCGCCATCACTGTTTCAATTGTGGAACGCCGGGTCATTTCAGCACCGAGTGTCCAAACCGTCTATCACGTGCTATAATTGTGGGAATTTTGGGCATAAGGCCCGTTTTGCGAAAGGACTCCAAGTCGGCTCGACGGCATCTCGTGCCGAAGCAACCAGGCGTTTGAATCAGGCGCTTTGTCATCGTCGTTTAAGATAATGGAAGCAAATAGAGTTGGAGCTCGTATTTATCAGATGGGAGCGTCCGGTTCGGGGGCCGGCAAGTCCCAGATTCATTTGATGAGGAGGATCGATGATCCGGTGGCCCGAATGATTTCAGGTATACTCGTAATTTTATTTCAACTTGTGTGTACCTTTTGATGCTGGTACACCGCATTCATTCATTTTCGAATCATGCTTGAATAGACTTATTTCGGGATAGTCCTACTTAATGACCGCGATTGGTTGATGGATCTAATCGTGGTGAATTTATCTTAGGATGATGTAATTTTCGGTATTAGTTGGTTTGATCGTCTCGATACTATCCTCAGTGTTTGTTAGCGTTTGGTCGCTATCTTTCCGTCGTTAGTTGTCGAATATGTGCTTCAGGGAAGTAATCCCCGTTGTTCCAGTAGAATTTCTATTATGGCGGAAGCAGAGAAATTCCGCAATCGAACTATCCAATCATTCATTGTATCATTTTCATCGATTGGCCTTTCAAAGGCAATCGAGTTATTCAAACATTCATTGTATCATCTTCATCGATTGGCCTTTATAAGGCAATCGAGTTGTTCAATAATTATTGGTATCTCTTTTTATCGATTGACCATTCTAGGGCAATCGAAATGTTCAATCATTCGTGGTATCATTGTCATCGATTGACGATGTATTTCCAGATGAGTTATCTAGTTGCCTTCACATAGAGTAGGGGAATTCAGGAGTGAGTGGGAGCCGGTACGTCCCATTTATCGAAGGCACCGTATCGGATGGCCCCGACCGAAATGCGAGAGTTGAAGAATCAACTTGAGGAATTGTTCGAGAAAGGTTATATCCAACCGAGTACGTTCCCGTGGGGAGCACCAGTGCTGTTTGTCAAGAAGAATTATAGTTCTTTTCGCTTGTGTATCGATTACCACGAGTTGAACAGGGTGATGATCAAGAGTAGTATCCTTTACCCCGTATTGATGATCTTTTAGATCAACTTCAGGGAGCCTCAGTATTTTCCAGGATCGACTTAAGATCTGGATATCACCAGTTGCGGATTCGAGAGTCGGATATCGCGAGGACAGCGTTTCATACACGTTATGGTCATTATGAGTTCGTAGTTATGCCGTTCGGGCTAACTATTGCACCTGTGGTATTCATGGGGTTAATGAATCGGGTTTTCATCGATTTTTTGGGATCAGTTTGTTGTTGTCTTCATCGAAGACATTTTGATTTATTCTCGTAGCCGAGAGGAATACGAGGTTCATCTTCATCAGGTTCTCGACGTGTTGAGACGAGAGAAACTTTATGGAAAGTTTTCCAAATATGAGTTCTGGAGGTCCGAAGTGACTTTCTCGGACATGTAATTTCATCTGACAGAGTTCGTGTTGACCCTCAGAAGTCGGAGACTATCCGAGATTGGCAACCTCCGAAAGATATTAATTAAATCCGATGTTTCCTCGGATTAGCTGGTTAATTATCCAACCCACGGACGGAGCTAGCAACTGTGGTTTTCGCGTTGGAAATTTGGCGTCGTTACCTTTATGGCATCACCTGTCAGATCTTCACCAATAACAAGAGTTGAAGTATATATTTACTCACCAGGAGTTAAATATGCGACAGAGACGGTGGTTGGAACTACTCAAAGATTATGATATCGAGATCCTTTACCACCCGGGCAAGGCGAACATTGTCACCGACACCTTGAGTCGTAAGTCCGTTCAGGAGCAGATGCTTGCTCGTTTAACAGTTCAGAAGGAGCTTCAACAGGAATTCCTTAGACCCGACATCGAGTGCAGCCGGCTGAGTTCAGGGACAGCTTTGTATGTTAGAGATTTCATCGTCACTTGAGGAGGTAATCAGAGAGAATCAGAGTTCAGACCCTTCATTGTTGCGCATCCGTGAAGATGTGGCTCAGGGGAAAGCCCCTGGATTCGTGGTCCACGAGGATGGACTTTTGAGGTTTAAGAACCGGTTGTGCGTACCGGCGAATGACGAGTTGAAAAATTCTATTTTGAGAGAAGCTCATGCTACCCCCTTATTCTGTTCATCCGGGGTCCAGCAAGATGTACAAGGACTTGAAACAAAATTACTGGTGGAGTAATATGAAGTGAGAAGTCGCAGAATTTATTTAAAGATGCTTAACCTGTCAACAAGTTAAGATTGAGCATCAGCGACCGGCGGGTATGCTGAAACCTCTTCCTATTCCCGAATGGAAGTGGGAAGACATTTCTATGGATTTCATCACGAGTTTGCCGACGAGTCGTCGTGGCATGAATACGATCTGGGTGATTGTGGACCGCTTAACTAAATCAGCTCATTTCCTTGAGATCAAGGATACGTGGGGTCCCGAGAGACTGGCCCAGTTATTCATCAAGGAGATAGTAAGACTGCACGGTACTCCTAAGAGTATCGTTTTCGATCGTGACGGACGATTTGTGTCTCATTTTTGGAAATCAGTTCATCGTGCTATGGGAACTCAGCTCAATCTCAGTACCGCCTTTCATCCTCAGTCCGACAGACAATCAGAGAGAACTATTCAGACATTAGAGGACATGTTGAGAGCTTGCGTCCTCGATTGGAAGGACGATTGGGAAGCCCAACTACCACTGATCGAGTTCACGTATAATAATAGTTGGCATGCTTCCATTAAGATGGCACCTTACGAGGCCTTGTACGGTCGTCTTTGTCTATCTCCTTTGTGTTGGGATGACTTGTCAGAATCAATCGGCACCGAGCCCGATATGCTTATAGCCGCCCGAGAGAAGGTAGCATTGATCAAGAGTCGTATGTTGACAGCTCAGAGTCGACAGAAATCATATGCAGATAATCGTCGTCGACCACTAGAGTTCGGGACGGGTGACCACGTGTTGGTCAAAGTATCCCCAAGTCGAGGTACTTTCCGTTTCGGAAAACGGGGGAAGTTGAGTCCTAGATTCATTGGACCGTTTGAAATTTTGGATCGAGTAGGCGAGTTAGCTTATCGATTGGCGTTACCTCTGGCTTTGAGCCGAATTCATAATGTGTTTCATGTCTCTCAGTTGCGGAAGTTTGTTGCCGACCCGAGTCACATACTTGATTCGGCCAATCGAGATCGCGGATGATCATTTGTACGAGGAGCGTCCTGTACGAGTGTTGGAGCGGCGAATCAAACAGTTGAGGAATAAGTCGATTCCTTTGGTCAAGATTCAGTGGTCTAGACACGGAGTCGAAGAGGCTACTTGGGAAACCGAGGGTAGTATGCGGGAGAGTTATCCCGAGTTGTTTGACCCTTAGTTTCGGGGACGAAACTCTTTTAAGGGGGGGTGTATGTAATACCCGGTTGTAATTCATTCATTTTCATTCAGTAATTATCAGTCTGTAATTGTCACTTAGTGTATTTTCACTCGGTTATAATCATTCATCAATCATATTCATTCACCGTGTTCACCGTTCGGAAAAACTTCGAGTTGTGTATCGTTATTGTTCATTGTTTCAACTTTCCTCATATGAGTTCGACTTTGCTAGATCACCATTAATTTTTGGTAACTCCAAAAATTCTAAATCTTTGCAATATTATAGAGCATCGAGTTAGCTTTCCAATAGTTCAAACGGTGAGTTAATCGGAGTCCGGACGAGAGAGTTATGGTCGTTTTAGCTCACCCGCTCATTTTTTCAGTTATTGGCCGATCACTGCCGACCGAACTCGGCCGTGTCGTCCGACACGGCCCGTGCCATACTCGTCCGGAAATGCCGAAGACTCTGCCTCAGGACCCGACCGTGTCGTCTGGCACGACCGAGTCGAACCCTTCCGGATAAGCCAGAACCGACTGCCCAGAGGCCCGACAGTGTTCCGGGACACGGTCGAGTCATTGCCGAGCGCCGCGGACAGGTCACTATCGGTAGGCCCCTGCGCGCCGCGACCGTGTCAAACAGGACACGGTCGAGTCCCTGCCGGCCAACTGCGCGCCGCGACCGTGTCAGGCGGACACGGTCGAGTCTGTCAGCCGAGTCAACCCCTATAAATTCGTTTTTTCCAGCATTTCAGCCATTTCTCTCCCTTTTCTTCACCTTCAACCGAGAGAGAAAGCTTGAGGGAGAGTTTTCTTCATCAATTATCATTTGTGTGTTTGATTTTCTTCATCTCCTTTCGATCGTGAAGCCCGGATAATCAATCTAACGCGTGTTCTTCGGATTAAAGTACTTGGATCTTCAAGAGGTAATTCCTTCAACACTTTGGACTTCGATTTTGTGTTGAGATATGATGTTTTGGACGTTATAATCATGTTATATGAAGGGATATGTATATGATTATGAGTTTGTATAAGGATTCATTGGATTATTGAGGGATTATTCAAGAACACCTTGAATATCGAGTTGGAATTGGGGATTTTCGACTAATTGTTGTTATAATCACATTTTTGGATATTCATAATGGATTATTGATCGTATTGGAGATGTTTTGTTGGTTTGAAACACTTCTTGGGGATTTTGATATTGGTATATCGAGGTTTGATTGTAAACAATCGGAGTTTGGATACAACGTGTTTGATTTAATGCCTCTATGGACTTGGTTTAGTCGTATCGACGTTTTGAGTTCGTTATATTCGTGTTTGATTCGTATATTGAACGGATTGTTGGTAATTGTATTATTTAAGGTTGTTCGAGCGACCGATATCTCAATTAGGACGTTGTTCGTGGAAGGATAATTATCGCCGGTGTTGTGTAAGTTAATTCTTACTCGGTTAAAAGGATATTCATCCCTTTTGTTGTTGTTCATTCATAATCATAACTCATTCATCATTATATTAACCGTATCAAAACTTGTTGTTATCAATTAATCATTTCAGTCATAAGGAACGACGGTTCCAATCTTTTCATTGAGCTGTCATTTATTTCATTACCATTCCACCTCGGTGAGTCATTATTCATTTTCGATGTCACTTTTGTTATATCGTGGAATTCCGGGTCATACTGGCGTGCCGGTTGGTATGTGTAGGATTTTCATGTCGGGCACATTATAGTCGTGTGTTGGTTGGTGGCCTCACATTGGACTGTGCACACGAGTCATATTGTCTGGTGAGACTGATTAGGTACAAGACCACACGTGTATTCGATCGATACTCGTTGGTGGCTTGTGCACAGACACATTTCCATCCCGGGCGTAGTGTGGCGCCATTTCCTTTGAGCCGTACTGTTAGTTGATTCATATTGCATGTTTGATTGCGTATGTTTCGACAGGATATTTCATAACTTCAGATATAATCATGATTGTGTATTTTCAACTCTTGAGGATTGTTGTTCTGTTTAACTGACCCCGTTTGGGGATTTTGTTTTTCAGGTCTTGGCAAGGCAAAAGTACGGGGAGAACACGCTGACGTCGAGGAGTCCCAGTGATACTAGTAGGGGCCCCCGATCTTTCAGTTATTCATGTTATTATCCTTTATTTTCCGCTGCAGACTTTCATTTGAATACTCCGTTTCATTCAGTGTTGTGTATTTTATCTTCATATAAAATACACTAGTATTCGGTATTGTCCTGGTGTGTTGTAACTAAACTCCTCATCGGAGTAATTATGGTTGTAATGTAGTTCGGTACTACATTTATCTTGTGTAATTCATTCATTTTCATTTGCCTGGTGGGTCCTAGTTGGGAATCTACGGCACTGTAATATCCGCCTAGTTTGGGGTGTTACAGAAGCTGCAAGTTTTTACAAGTTGCTTCCATGTTCAAACGAGTGAATAATGAAGCTACAAGTTGTTTCGAGTTGTTTTTCTTCAAACGAGTGCATAATGAAGCTACAAGTTGTGTAAAGTTGTTTTCATGTTCAACGAGTCAAAATGAAGCTACAAGTTGCGTCCGTGTTCAAACAATCAAGAATAAAGCTACAAATTTCTACAAGTTGCTTCGTGTTCAAACAGTCAAGAATGAAGCTACAAGTTTTACAAGTTGCTTCCATGTTCAAACGAGTCAAGAATGAGGGTACAAGTTGTTTCGGGTTGTTTTTTTGCTTCAAACGAGTGCATAATGAAGCTACAAGTTGTTTCAAGTTGTTTTCATGTTCACACGAGTCAAAATGAAGCTACAAGTTGCTTCCTTGTTCAAACAGTTAAGAATGAATCTACAAGTTTTTACAAGTTGCTTCCATGTCAAACGAGTCAAGAATGAAGCTACAAGTTGTTTCGAGTTGTTTTTTCTTCAAACGAGTGCATAATGAAGCTACAAGTTGTTTCAAGTTGTTTTCATGTTCGAACGAGTCAAAATAAAGCTACAATTTGCTTATCTATTCAAACATTGAAGAATGAAGCTACAAGTTTTTACAAGTTGCTTCCATGTTCACACGAGTCAATAATGAAGCTACAAGTTGTTTCGAGTTGTTTTTTTCTTCAAACGACTGCATAATGAAGCTACAAGTTGTTTCAAGTTGTTTTTATGTTCGAACGAGTCAAAATAAAGATACAATTTGCTTCTGTGTTCAAACATTGAAGAATAAAGCTACAAGTTTGTACAAGTTGCTTCCATTTTCAAACCAGTCAAGACTGAAGCTACAAGTTGTTTCGAGTTGTTTTTCTCTTCAAACGAGTGCATAATGAAGCTACAAGTTGTTTAAAGTTGTTTTCATGTTCAAACGAGTCAAAATGAAGAGCTATAAATTGCTTCCATGTTGAAACACTCAAGAATAAAGCTACAAGTTATTACAAGTTGTTTTCGTGTTTAAACAGTGAAGAATGAAGCTACAAGTTGTTTCAAGTTCTTCCATGTTCGAACGAGTCAAAATAAAGCTACAATTTGCTTCTGTGTTCAAACATTAAAGAATGAAGCTGCAAGTTTTTACAAGTTGCTTCCATGTTCAAACGAGTCAATAATGAAGCTACAAGTTGTTTCGAGTTGTTTTTCTTCAAACGAGTGCATAATGAAGCTACAAGTTGTTTAAAGTTGTTTTCATGTTCAACGAGTCAAAATGAAGCTACAAGTTGCGTCCGTGTTCAAACAATCAAGAATAAAGCTACAAATTTCTACAAGTTGCTTCCGTGTTCAAACAGTCAAGAATGAAGCTACAAGTTTTACAAGTTGCTTCCATGTTAAAACGAGTCAAGAATGAGGCTACAAGTTGTTTCGGCTTGTTTTTTGCTTCAAACGAGTGCATAATGAAGCTACAAGTTGTTTCAAGTTGTTTTCATGTTCACACGAGTCAAACTGAAGCTACAAGTTGCTTCTGTGTTCAAACAGTCAAGAATGAATCTACAATTTTTTACAAGTTGCTTCCAAGTCAAACGAGTCAAGAATGAAGCTACAAGTTGTTTCGAGTTGTTTTTTCTTCAAACGAATGCATAATGAAGCTACAAGTTGTTTCAAGTTGTTTTCAGGTTCGACCGAGTCAAAATAAAGCTACAATTTGCTTATGTATTCAAACATTGAACAATGAAACTACAAGTTTTTACAAGTTGCTTCCATGTCAAACGAGTCAAGAATGAAGCTACAAGTTGTTTCGAGTTGTTTTTTCTTCAAACGAGTGCATAATGAAGCTACAAGTTGTTTCAAGTTGTTTTCATGTTCGAACGAGTCAAAATAAAGATACAATTTGCTTATGTATTCAAACATTGAAGAATGAAGCTACAAGTTTTTCTAGTTGCTTCCATGTTCAAACGAGTCAATAATGAAGCTACAAGTTGTTTCGAGTTGTTTTTTCTTCAAACGACTGCATAATGAAGCTACAAGTGTTTTCATGTTCGAACAAGTCAAAATAAAGCTACAATTTGCTTTTGTGTTCAAACATTGAAGAATAAAGCTACAAGTTTTTACAAGTTGCTTCCATGTTCAAACGAGTCAAGAATGAAGCTACAAGTTGTTTCGAGTTGTTTTTTGCTTCAAACGAGTGCATAATGAAGCTACAAGTTATTCCAAGTTGTTTTCATGCTCACAAGAGTCAAAATGAAGCTACAAGTTGCTTCCGTGTTCAAACAGTCAAGAATGAAGCTACAAGTTCTTACAAGTTGCTTCCATATTCAAACGAGTCAAGAATGAAGCTACAATTTGTTTTGAGTTGTTTTTTGCTTCAAACGAGTGCATAATGAAGCTACAAGTTGTTTCAAGTCGTTTTCATGTTCAAACAAGTCAAAATGAAACTACAAGTTGCTTCTGTGTTCAAACATTGAAGAATGAAGATACAAGTTTTTACAACTTGCTTCCATGTTCAAACGAGTCAATAATGAAGCTACATGTTGTTTCGAGTTGTTTTTCTTCAAACGAGTGCATAATGAAGCTACAAGTTGTTTAAAGTTGTTTTCATGTTCAAATGAGTCAAAATGAAGCTATAAGTTGCTTCTGTGTTCAAACACTCAAGAATAAAGCTACAAATTTCTACAAGTTGCTTCCGTGTTCAAACAGTTAAGAATGAAGCTACAAGTTTTACAAGTTGCTTCTATGTTCAAACGAGTCAAGAATGAGGCTACAAGTTGTTTTGGGTTGTTTTTTGCTTCAAACGAGTACATAATGAAGCTAAAAGTTGTTTCAAGTTGTTTTCATGTTCACACGAGTCAAAATGAAGCTACAAGTTGCTTCCGTGTTCAAACAGTCAAGAATGATTTTAAAGTTGTTTTCATGTTCAACGAGTCAAATTGAAGCTACAAGTTGCGTCCGTGTTCAAACACTCAAGATAAAGCTACAAATTTCTACAAGTTGCTTCCGTGTTCAAATAGTCAAGAATGAAGCTACAAGTTTTACAAGTTGCTTCCATATTCAAACGAGTCAAGAATGAGGCTACAATCTGTTTCGGGTTGTTTTTTGCTTCAAACGAGTGCATAATGAAGCTACAAGTTATTTCAAGTTGTTTTCATGTTCACACGAGTCAAAATGAAGCTACAAGTTGCGTCCGTGTTCAAACAGTCAAGAATGAATCTACAAGTTTTTACAAGTTGCTTCCATGTTCAAACGAATCAAGAATGAAGCTACAAGTTGTTTCGAGTTGTTTTTTTTCTTCAAACGAGTGCATAATGAAGCTAGAAATTATTTCAAATTGTTTTCATTTTCGAATGAGTCAAAATAAAACTACAATTTACTTCTGTGTTCAAACAGTAAAGAATGAAGCTACAAGTTTTTACAAGTTGCTTCCATGTTCAAACGAGTCAAGAATGAAGCTACAAGTTGTTTCGAGTTGTTTTTTTGCTTCAAACGACTGCATAATGAAGCTACAAGTTGTTTCAAGTTGTTTTCAAGCTCACACGAGTCAAAATGAAGCTACAAGTTGCTTCCGTGTTCAAATAGTCAAGAATAAATCTACAAGTTTTTACAAGTTTCTTCCATGTCAAACGACTCAAGCATGAAGCTACAAGTGGTTTCGAGTTGTTTTTTCTTCAAACGAGTGCATAATGAAGCTACAAATTGTTTCAAGTTGTTTTCATGTTCGAACGAGTCAAAATAAAGCTACAATTTGCTTCTGTAATCAAACAT
This sequence comes from Orobanche coerulescens, assembly GCA_033398695.1. Lineage (NCBI taxonomy): Eukaryota > Viridiplantae > Streptophyta > Magnoliopsida > Lamiales > Orobanchaceae > Orobanche > Orobanche coerulescens. Next base: position 89,357,538 of record CM065811.1, on the reverse strand, counting down.
TGAAGAATGAAGCTACAAGTTTTTACAAGTTGCTTCCATGTTTAAGCGAGTCAATAATGAAGCTACAAGTTGATTCGAGTTGTTTTTCTTCAAACGAGTGCATAACAAAGCTACAAGTTTTTTAAAGTTGTTTTCATGTTCAATGAGTCAAAATGAAGCTACAAGTTGCGTCCGTGTTCAAACACTCAAGAATAAAGCTACAAATTTCTACAAGTTGCTTCCGTGTTCAAACAGTCAAGAATGAAGCTACAAGTTTTACAAGTTGCTTCCATGTTCAAACGAGTCAAGAATGAGGGTACAAGTTGTTTCGGGTTGTTTTTTTGCTTCAAACGAGTGCATAATGAAGCTACAAGTTGTTTCAAGTTGTTTTCATGTTCACACGAGTCAAAATGAAGCTACAAGTTGCTTCCTTGTTCAAACAGTTAAGAATGAATCTACAAGTTTTTACAAGTTGCTTCCATGTCAAACGAGTCAAGAATGAAGCTACAAGTTGTTTCGAGTTGTTTTTTCTTCAAACGAGTGCATAATGAAGCTACAAGTTGTTTCAAGTTGTTTTCATGTTCGAACGAGTCAAAATAAAGCTACAATTTGCTTATCTATTCAAACATTGAAGAATGAAGCTACAAGTTTTTACAAGTTGCTTCCATGTTCACACACGAGTCAATAATGAAGCTACAAGTTGTTTCGAGTTGTTTTTTTCTTCAAACGATCGCATAATGAAGCTACAAGTTGTTTCAAGTTGTTTTTATGTTCGAACGAGTCAAAATAAAGATACAATTTGCTTCTGTGTTCAAACATTGAAGAATAAAGCTACAAGTTTGTACAAGTTGCTTCCATTTTCAAACCGATCAAGACGAAGCTACAAGTTGTTTCGAGTTGTTTTTCTCTTCAAACGAGTGCATAATGAAGCTACAAGTTGTTTAAAGTTGTTTTCATGTTCAAACGAGTCAAAATGAAGAGCTATAAATTGCTTCCATGTTCAAACACTCAAGAATAAAGCTACAAGTTATTACAAGTTGTTTAGTGTTTAACAGTGAAGAATGAAGCTACAAGTTGTTTCAAGTTCTTCCATGTTCGAATGAGTCAAAATAAAGCTACAATTTGCTTCTGTGTTCAAACATTAAAGAATGAAGCTGCAAGTTTTTACAAGTTGCTTCCATGTTCAAACGAGTCAATAATGAAGCTACAAGTTGTTTCGAGTTGTTTTTCTTCAAACGAGTGCATAATGAAGCTACAAGTTGTTTAAAGTTGTTTTCATGTTCAACGAGTCAAAATGAAGCTACAAGTTGCGTCCGTGTTCAAACAATCAAGAATAAAGCTACAAATTTCTACAAGTTGCTTCCGTGTTCAAACAGTCAAGAATGAAGCTACAAGTTTTACAAGTTGCTTCCATGTTAAAACGAGTCAAGAATGAGGCTACAAGTTGTTTCGGCTTGTTTTTTGCTTCAAACGAGTGCATAATGAAGCTACAAGTTGTTTCAAGTTGTTTTCATGTTCACACGAGTCAAGCTACAAGTTGCTTCGTGTTCAAACAGTCAAGAATGAATCTACAAGTTTTTACAAGTTGCTTCCAAGTCAAACGAGTCAAGAATGAAGCTACAAGTTGTTTGAGTTGTTTTTCTTCAAACGAATGCATAATGAAGCTACAAGTTGTTTCAAGTTGTTTTCAGGTTCGACCGAGTCAAAATAAAGCTACAATTTGCTTATGTATTCAAACATTGAAGAATGAAACTACAAGTTTTTACAAGTTGCTTCCATGTTAAACGAGTCAAGAATGAAGCTACAAGTTGTTTCGAGTTGTTTTTTCTTCAAACGAGTGCATAATGAAGCTACAAGTTGTTTCAAGTTGTTTTCATGTTCGAACGAGTCAAAATAAAGCTACAATTTGCTTATGTATTCAAACATTGAAGAATGAAGCTACAAGTTTTTACAAGTTGCTTCCATGTTCAAACGAGTCAAGAATGAAGCTACAAGTTGTTTCGAGTTGTTTTTTGCTTCAAACGAGTGCATAATGAAGCTACAAGTTATTCCAAGTTGTTTTCATGCTCACAAGAGTCAAAATGAAGCTACAAGTTGCTTCCGTGTTCAAACAGTCAAGAATGAAGCTACAAGTTCTTACAAGTTGCTTCCATATTCAAACGAGTCAAGAATGAAGCTACAATTTGTTTTGAGTTGTTTTTTGCTTCAAACGAGTGCATAATGAAGCTACAAGTTGTTTCAAGTCGTTTTCATGTTCAAACAAGTCAAAATGAAACTACAAGTTGCTTCTGTGTTCAAACATTGAAGAATGAAGATACAAGTTTTTACAACTTGCTTCCATGTTCAAACGAGTCAATAATGAAGCTACATGTTGTTTCGAGTTGTTTTTCTTCAAACGAGTGCATAATGAAGCTACAAGTTGTTTAAAGTTGTTTTCATGTTCAAATGAGTCAAAATGAAGCTATAAGTTGCGTCTGTGTTCAAACACTCAAGAATAAAGCTACAAATTTCTACAAGTTGCTTCCGTGTTCAAACAGTTAAGAATGAAGCTACAAGTTTTACAAGTTGCTTCTATGTTCAAACGAGTCAAGAATGAGGCTACAAGTTGTTTTGGGTTGTTTTTTGCTTCAAACGAGTACATAATGAAGCTAAAAGTTGTTTCAAGTTGTTTTCATGTTCACGAGTCAAAATGAAGCTACAAGTTGCTTCCGTGTTCAAACAGTCAAGAATGATTTTAAAGTTGTTTTCATGTTCAACGAGTCAAATTGAAGCTACAAGTTGCGTCCGTGTTCAAACACTCAAGATAAAGCTACAAATTTCTACAAGTTGCTTCCGTGTTCAAATAGTCAAGAATGAAGCTACAAGTTTTACAAGTTGCTTCCATATTCAAACGAGTCAAGAATGAGGCTACAATCTGTTTCGGGTTGTTTTTTGCTTCAAACGAGTGCATAATGAAGCTACAAGTTATTTCAAGTTGTTTTCATGTTCACACGAGTCAAAATGAAGCTACAAGTTGCGCCCGTGTTCAAACAGTCAAGAATGAATCTACAAGTTTTTACAAGTTGCTTCCATGTTCAAACGAATCAAGAATGAAGCTACAAGTTGTTTCGAGTTGTTTTTTTTTTCTTCAAACGAGTGCATAATGAAGCTAGAAATTATTTCAAATTGTTTTCATTTTCGAACGAGTCAAAATAAAACTACAATTTACTTCTGTGTTCAAACAGTGAAGAATGAAGCTACAAGTTTTTACAAGTTGCTTCCATGTTCAAACGAGTCAAGAATGAAGCTACAAGTTGTTTCGAGTTGTTTTTTTGCTTCAAACGACTGCATAATGAAGCTACAAGTTGTTTCAAGTTGTTTTCAAGCTCACACGAGTCAAAATGAAGCTACAAGTTGCTTCCGTGTCCAAATAGTCAAGAATAAATCTACAAGTTTTTACAAGTTTCTTCCATCTCAAACGACTCAAGCATGAAGCTACAAGTGGTTTCGAGTTGTTTTTTCTTCAAACGAGTGCATAATGAAGCTACAAATTGTTTCAAGTTGTTTTCATGTTCGAACGAGTTAAAATAAAGCTACAATTTGCTTCTGTAATCAAACATTGAAGAATGAAGCTACAAGTTTTTACAAGTTGCTTCCATGTTTAAGCGAGTCAATAATGAAGCTACAAGTTGATTCGAGTTGTTTTTCTTCAAACGAGTGCATAACAAAGCTACAAGTTTTTTAAAGTTGTTTTCATGTTCAATGAGTCAAAATGAAGCTACAAGTTGCGTCCGTGTTCAAACACTCAAGAATAAAGCTACAAATTTCTACAAGTTGCTTCCGTGTTCAAACAGTCAAGAATGAAGCTACAAGTTTTACAAGTTGCTTCCATGTTCAAACGAGTCAAGAATGAGGGTACAAGTTGTTTCGGGTTGTTTTTTGCTTCAAACGAGTGCATAATGAAGCTACAAGTTGTTTCAAGTTGTTTTCATGTTCACACGAGTCAAAATGAAGCTACAAGTTGCTTCCTTGTTCAAACAGTCAAGAATGAGTCTACAAGTTTTTACAAGTTGCTTCCATGTCAAACGAGTCAAGAATGAAGCTACAAGTTGTTTCGAGTTGTTTTTTCTTCAAACGAGTGCATAATGAAGCTACAAGTTGTTTCAAGTTGTTTTCATGTTAGAACGAGTCAAAATAAAGCTACAATTTGCTTATCTATTCAAACATTGAAGAATGAAGCTACAAGTTTTTACAAGTTCCTTCCATGTTCACACGAGTCAATAATGAAGCTACAAGTTGTTTCGAGTTGTTTTTTTCTTCAAACGACTGCATAATGAAGCTACAATTTGTTTCAAGTTGTTTTTATGTTCGAACGAGTCAAAATAAAGCTACAATTTGCTTCTGTGTTCAAACATTGAAGAATAAAGCTACAAGTTTGTACAAGTTGCTTCCATTTTCAAACCAGTCAAGACTGAAGTGACAAGTTGTTTCGAGTTGTTTTTCTCTTCAAACGAGTGCATAATGAAGCTACAAGTTGTTTAAAGTTGTTTTCATGTTCAAACGAGTCAAAATGAAGAGCTATAAATTGCTTCCATGTTCAAACACTCAAGAATAAAGCTACAAGTTATTACAAGTTGTTTCCGTGTTTAAACAGTGAAGAATGAAGCTACAAGTTGTTTCAAGTTCTTCCATGTTCGAACGAGTCAAAATAAAGCTACAATTTGCTTCTGTGTTCAAACATTAAAGAATGAAGCTACAAGTTTTTACAAGTTGCTTCCATGTTCAAACGAGTCAATAATGAAGCTACAAGTTGTTTCGAGTTGTTTTTCTTCAAACGAGTGCATAATGAAGCTACAAGTTGTTTAAAGTTGTTTTCATGTTCAACGATTCAAAATGAAGCTACAAGTTGCGTCCGTGTTCAAACACTCAAGAATAAAGCTACAAATTTCTACAAGTTGCTTCCGTGTTCAAACAGTCAAGAATGAAGCTACAAGTTTTACAAGTTGCTTCCATGTTAAAACGAGTCAAGAATGAGGCTACAAGTTGTTTCGGCTTGTTTTTTGCTTCAAACGAGTGCATAATGAAGCTACAAGTTGTTTCGAGTTGTTTTCATGTTCACACGAGTCAAACTGAAGCTACAAGTTGCTTCTGTGTTCAAACAGTCAAGAATGAATCTACAAGTTTTTACAAGTTGCTTCCAAGTCAAACGAGTCAAGAATGAAGCTACAAGTTGTTTCGAGTTGTTTTTTCTTCAAACGAATGCATAATGAAGCTACAAGTTGTTTCAAGTTGTTTTCAGGTTCGACGGAGTCAAAATAAAGCTACAATTTGCTTATGTATTCAAACATTGAAGAATGAAACTACAAGTTTTTACAAGTTGCTTCCATGTCAAACGAGTCAAGAATGAAGCTACAAGTTGTTTCGAGTTGTTTTTTCTTCAAACGAGTGCATAATGAAGCTACAAGTTGTTTCAAGTTGTTTTCATGTTCGAACGAGTCAAAATAAAGCTACAATTTGCTTATGTATTCAAACATTGAAGAATGAAGCTACAAGTTTTTCTAGTTGCTTCCATGTTCAAACGAGTCAATAATGAAGCTACAAGTTGTTTCGAGTTGTTTTTTCTTCAAACGACTGCATAATGAAGCTACAAGTGTTTTCATGTTCGAACAAGTCAAAATAAAGCTACAATTTGCTTTTGTGTTCAAACATTGAAGAATAAAGCTACAAGTTTTTACACGTTGCTTCCATTTTCAAACGAGTCAAGACTGAAGCTACAAGTTGTTTCGAGTTGTTTTTCTCTTCAAACGAGTGCATAATGAAGATACAAGTTGTTTAAAGTTGTTTTCATGTTCAAACGAGTCAAAATGAAGAGCTATAAATTGCTTCCATGTTCAAACACTCAAGAATAAAGCTACAAGTTATTACAAGTTGTTTCCGTGTTTAAACAGTGAAGAATGAACCTACAAGTTGTTTCAAGTTGTTTCATGTTCGAATGAGTCAAAATAAACTACAATTTGCTTCTGTGTTCAAACAATGAAGAATGAAGCTACAAGTTTTTACAAGTTGCTTCCATTTTCAAACGAGTCAAGAATGAAGCTACAAGTTGTTTCGAGTTGTCACTATAAGAATAAACGTCAAAGACTTCGGATAATATCTGAAGTAAAAATGTTATAATTACCGAAGTCTATGTTCGTGTAGTTAAAGGTATACTTTAGACTTCGCTTATTAGGCGAAGTCTAATATCATAATAACCGAAGTCTATCTCGGTTTTTAGAACCCGAATATGGGGGTTTGCGAAGTAAAAAAGGTTCTTCCACTTCACTTATCTTATAATCGCTGAAGTGTATATTTCGTATTCGCTTCAGTAAAATATATACAGATGAAGTGAAATAATGTTATCGACTTCGCTTGTTAATAGGCAACGAAGTTAAAGATACCACATTTACTTCACTTTTATTTGTTTAGCCGAAGCATTACACTCCTTTTTACTTCGCTTATTCTATTTTGTGTCGCTAATTATATATCTCTGACTTCATTTTTTATCCGAAGTAAATAACCACATTGCATATTTCTTTTCAATTTGTAAATATAGAATCCCTGTTAACAGGAACATGATCCATCCAATAAAAAACCTCAATTCACAAGATTGCAACAACACAACCTCAAATACATCAATCAACCTCATTAAAAATCCAACAAACTCAATTCAAAAGATCCCAATTCAATAACATAAGATCATAAGCATTGATAATAGTAATAAACAATACTTTCATATATAAACGGCGGATTGTCGTACAAAAATGCCAAATATTCAGATTCGCGTGATTCACAAGTTTGCATTGGGAATAACTATAATATGCCAACATCAAATAAACTTCCACAATGTCTACGAGACACATGCAGGTCTAGATAATGGACTGCACATCAACCAAACATTCACCATATTTCGCGGAAGTCAACACTGTCTTCTTAGTTTGTGGCGCTAATTCAAACACATTCTGCCAATTATCAAAAAATTTGTTAATATTAGAACAAAACATCAACAAATATCTGATATCATATAAAACAAATATATAACATTGCAACATTTAGTCGGATCCATAAAAACAGAAGACGGAAGACGGATCCATAAAAACGTTATCGAGTCTGGTGGTGATATTTTAAGTAAAACACAGTGCTACACAACTTACAAAATTGATGATGGTCCTTTTCACCAATATCAGAGCAACTAGTGGAATCATCAAAATCAAAATCGATATCTTCTTCGTTTCCAGTAGGAGGTTCTAACACGCTTAAACCGTGTCATACTCGCAACACATTAACAGAAGTTCATGATTATAAAATTAGTTGTGGAATCATCAAAACCTTTTTAGTGCCACTTGTTTCCACCTCGCTGACCTGCTTTGGTGCTGGTAAAGATTTCCTTCTATAAAAAAAAAGGCACGTCAATGCACAAATCATTCATTTACACATTAACAGATCAATAGAAAAAGAAAATGTTAACCCTATAACCTTGTCAGATGGAGAGGAATTATGACGGGTTTTCTGGAACCAACAGAAAAGGAAAAAAAATCATCAAATGAAATATAATGGAGATTAGGAATCTCACCTCTTTGTCTGAGAGATACATCAACAACCAGTTTGAAAATATCACGTCTAGTGATCCTTCAGAAAAGTTCGTGCAGGGATGTTACATCAGCGCACATAAACTTGACATTTTGATGATGTGCATTGAGGGCTTCATTCTGAGGGTAGAAAATAATGAAAATCCTAAAAGCATTAGATTCATAGAACATGCAGGTTACTTAACTAAACTCCAGAAATAAATGTTCAGATTATGAACCTTCTTTATAACACTTTCAATGAAGTCTAAAGCTATAACTTCTTTAGCCTTTTTAGCTAATTCACCCGTGAAACGGCCAATACCAGCTCCCAGTTCCAGAACCGACCTGCCTTCATATGGCGGGAGCAGTGCCAACACCTTCATACATTTTAGAAAAAAGAAAATCAGTAAAGGATATTAAGGTGATGTCCTTGATCATTAAAAATGGCGAAAATCAACTTATTGACCATGAATGATAATTTCCAATTACAAAAGAAAAGATAAAAGAGAAAAGATATGCATTGTATCCAATAAGAGGTAATATCTTAGAAACTTTGGCACCTATAAATGAAGAGAAGTATAATTCAGATCTCCAAAAACCACTAAGATGCATAATGTAAAACATAACTTGCATAATCACAAATATGTCCTGGTATATAATTAGGAAAAAAAAATGTGACCAAAGACAGGTACTTGAAGTCCAAATATAATAAAAAGTGCAGATATGAGCAAGATAAACCGCACAGATGAAGCAGTTCTTTGTATTACATCAAAAGTTATCAAACAGTCAAAAATAACTTCTACTCAAGCGAGCAATGATGTGTTTTTCCTGCACAATCTTCTCGACAGCAAAAATAAAAACATAAATCATGTTGGGAGACGGTCAACAAAGACACCTTCCAAACAAATTTCCTGCTGCACTTGTACTTCCCTAGACGTAATAGTCAACATTTTCCAGAACAAAATCACATCACCAGCAATTATTATCCCTTCATTTATAATAGAACCATGCATATATGGCGAAAGATTTAAGAAACTAATGCCAATTGCTACAAATTAAGGTATTTGATAAACTTACCTACGCACATGGACGGTGTCATGCAGATTGGTTCGATTTGCATGTAGAGCCTTCTGAACCTCTGGAAGGTTAAAGCCTCTCGTAGCTCATGCAAACATCTACACCAATACTAGTCTTTGTTGCCTGCAATTTCATAGTGCATTGTTCATCCTTTTTTTTTTCATTTTTTTAGCCCATGGTTTAGAAAATCAGACAGAATATGATACATAAAATGTACCATCTTTTTGAGTCTAAGCTCTTGCTCCACTATCGCCGGATAGCACACATCAAGAATAACATCGTAACTATTTATATAATCACCAACAATCTTGTTTGTCTCGGATACGGCATTGTTACGATATTCATATACACACTCCGACCGATACATATTCACTTTTCCGGGCGAATTCGTATCAAGTTGTTTCAAGTTGTTTTCATGTTCAAATGAGTCAAAATGAAGCTACAAGTTGCCTCCGTGTTCAAACACTCAAGAATGAAGTTACAAGTTGGTACAAGTTGCTTCCATGTTCAAACGAGTCAAGAATGAAACTGCAAGTTGTTTCGAGTTGTTTTTCTCTCCAAAAAAATGTATGATGAAGCTACAAGTTGTTTTAAATTGTTTTCATATTCAAACGAGTCAAAATGAAGCTACCAATTAATCCCGTCTTCAAACAGTTAAGAATGAAGCTACAAGTTTTTACAAGTTGCTTTCATGTTCAAACGAGTCAGGAATGAAGCTACAAGTTGTTTCGAGTTATTTTTTGCTTCAAACGAGTGCATAATGAAGATACAAGTTGTTTCAAGTTATTTTCATGTTCACATGAGTCAAATGAAGCTACAAGTTGCTTCCGTGTTCAAACAGCCAAGAATGAAGCTACAAGTTTTTACAAGTTGCTTCCATGTTCAAACGAGTCAAGAATGAAGCTACAAGTTGTTTCGAGTTGTTTTTTGCTTCAAACGAGTGCATAATGAAGCTACAAGTTATTTCAAGTTGTTTTCATGCTCACAAGAGTCAAAATGAAGCTACAAGTTGCTTCCGTGTTCAAACAGTCAAGAATGAAGCTACAAGTTCTTACAAGTTGCTTCCATATTCAAACGAGTCAAGAATGAAGCTACAATTTGTTTTGAGTTGTTTTTTGCTTCAAACGAGTGCATAGTGAAGCTACAAGTTGTTTCAAGTCGTTTTCATGTTCAAACAAGTCAAAATGAAACTACAAGTTGCTTCTGTGTTCAAACATTGAAGAATGAAGCTACAAGTTTTTACAACTTGCTTCCATGTTCAAACGAGTCAATAATGAAGCTACATGTTGTTTCGAGTTGTTTTTCTTCAAACGAGTGCATAATGAAGCTACAAGTTGTTTAAACTTGTTTTCATGTTCAAATGAGTCAAAATGAAGCTATAAGTTGCGTCTGTGTTCAAACACTCAAGAATAAAGCTACAAATTTCTACAAGTTGCTTCCGTGTTCAAACAGTTAAGAATGAAGCTACAAGTTTTACAAGTTGCTTCTATGTTCAAACAAGTCAAGAATGAGGCTACAAGTTGTTTTGGGTTGTTTTTTTGCTTCAAACGAGTACATAATGAAGCTAAAAGTTGTTTCAAGTTGTTTTCATGTTCACACGAGTCAAAATGAAGCTACAAGTTGCTTCCGTGTTCAAACTGTCAAGAATGATTTTAAAGCTGTTTTCATGTTCAACGAGTCAAAATGAAGCTACAAGTTGCGTCCGTGTTCAAACACTCAAGATAAAGGTACAAATTTCTACAAGTTGCTTCCGTGTTCAAATAGTCAAGAATGAAGCTACAAGTTTTACAAGTTGCTTCCATATTCAAACGAGTCAAGAATGAGGCTACAATCTATTTCGGGTTGTTTTTTGCTTCAAACGAGTGCATAATGAAGCTACAAGTTATTTCAAGTTGTTTTCATGTTCACACGAGTCAAAATGAAGCTACAAGTTGCGTCTGTGTTCAAACAGTCAAGAATGAATCTACAAGTTTTTACAAGTTGCTTGCATGTTCAAACGAATCAAGAATGAAGCTACAAGTTGTTTCGAGCTGTTTTTTTCTTCAAACGAGTGCATAATGAAGCTAGAAATTATTTCAAATTGTTTTCATTTTCGAACGAGTCAAAATAAAACTACAATTTGCTTCTGTGTTCAAACAGTGAAGAATGAAGCTACAAGTTTTTACAAGTTGCTTCCATGTTCAAACGAGTCAAGAATGAAGCTACAAGTTGTTTCGAGTTGTTTTTTTGCTTCAAACGACTGCATAATGAAGCTACAAGTTGTTTCAAGTTGTTTTCAAGCTCACACGAGTCAAAATGAAGCTACAAGTTGCTTCCGTGTTCAAATAGTCAAGAATAAATCTACAAGTTTTTACAAGTTTCTTCCATGTCAAACGACTCAAGCATGAAGCTACAAGTGGTTTCGAGTTGTTTTTTCTTTAAACGAGTGCATAATGAAGCTACAAGTTGTTTCAAGTTGTTTTCATGTTCGAACGAGTCAAAATAAAGCTACAATTTGCTTCTGTAATCAAACATTGAAGAATGAATCTACAAGTTTTTACAAGTTGCTTCCATGTTTAAGCGAGTCAATAATGAAGCTACAAGTTGTTTCGAGTTGTTTTTCTTCAAACGAGTGCATAACAAAGCTACAAGTTTTTTAAAGTTGTTTTCATGTTCAATGAGTCAAAATGAAGCTACAAGTTGCGTTCGTGTTCAAACACTCAAGAATAAAGCTACAAATTTCTACAAGTTGCTTCCGTGTTCAAACAGTCAAGAATGAAGCTACAAGTTTTACAAGTTGCTTCCATGTTCAAACGAGTCAAGAATGAGGGTACAAGTTGTTTCGGGTTGTTTTTTGCTCCAAACGAGTGCATAATGAAGCTACAAGTTGTTTCAAGTTGTTTTCATGTTCACACGAGTCAAAATGAAGCTACAAGTTGCTTCCTTGTTCAAACAGTCAAGAATGAATCTACAAGTTTTACAAGTTGCTTCCATGTCAAACGAGTCAAGAATGAAGCTACAAGTTGTTTCGAGTTGTTTTTTCTTCAAACGAGTGCATAATGAAGCTACAAGTTGTTTCAAGTTGTTTTCATGTTCGAACGAGTCAAAATAAAGCTACAATTTGCTTATCTATTCAAACATTGAAGAATGAAGCTACAAGTTTTTACAAGTTGCTTCCATGTTCACACGAGTCAATAATGAAGCTACAAGTTGTTTTGAGTTGTTTTTTTCTTCAAACGACTGCATAATGAAGCTACAAGTTGTTTCAAGTTGTTTTTATGTTCGAACGAGTCAAAATAAAGCTACAATTTGCTTCTGTGTTCAAACATTGAAGAATAAAGCTACAAGTTTGTACAAGTTGCTTCCATTTTCAAACCAGTCAAGACTGAAGTTACAAGTTGTTTCGAGTTGTTTTTCTCTTCAAACGAGTGCATAATGAAGCTACAAGTTGTTTAAAGTTGTTTTCATGTTCAAACGAGTCAAAATGAAGAGCTATAAATTGCTTCCATGTTCAAACACTCAAGAATAAAGCTACAAGTTATTACAAGTTGTTTCCGTGTTTAAACAGTGAAGAATGAAGCTACAAGTTGTTTCAAGTTCTTCCATGTTCGAACGAGTCAAAATAAAGCTACAATTTGCTTCTGTGTTCAAACATTAAAGAATGAAGCTACAAGTTTTTACAAGTTGCTTCCATGTTCAAACGAGTCAATAATGAAGCTACAAGTTGTTTCGAGTTGTTTTTCTTCAAACGAGTGCATAATGAAGCTACAAGTTGTTTAAAGTTGTTTTCATGTTCAACGAGTCAAAATGAAGCTACAAGTTGCGTCCGTGTTCAAACACTCAAGAATAAAGCTACAAATTTCTACAAGTTGCTTCCGTGTTCAAACAGTCAAGAATGAAGCTACAAGTTTTACAAGTTGCTTCCATGTTAAAACGAGTCAAGAATGAGGCTACAAGTTGTTTCGGCTTGTTTTTTGCTTCAAACGAGTGCATAATGAAGCTACAAGTTGTTTCAAGTTGTTTTCATGTTCACACGAGTCAAACTGAAGCTACAAGTTGCTTCTGTGTTCAAACAGTCAAGAATGAATCTACAAGTTTTTACAAGTTGCTTCCAAGTCAAACGAGTCAAGAATGAAGCTACAAGTTGTTTCGAGTTGTTTTTTCTTCAAACGAATGCATAATGAAGCTACAAGTTGTTTCAAGTTGTTTTCAGGTTCGACCGAGTCAAAATAAAGCTACAATTTGCTTATGTATTCAAACATTGAAGAATGAAACTACAAGTTTTTACAAGTTGCTTCCATGTCAAACGAGTCAAGAATGAAGCTACAAGTTGTTTCGAGTTGTTTTTTCTTCAAACGAGTGCATAATGAAGCTACAAGTTGTTTCAAGTTGTTTTCATGTTCGAACGAGTCAAAATAAAGCTACAATTTGCTTATGTATTCAAACATTGAAGAATGAAGCTACAAGTTTTTCTAGTTGCTTCCATGTTCAAACGAGTCAATAATGAAGCTACAAGTTGTTTCGAGTTGTTTTTTCTTCAAACGACTGCATAATGAAGCTACAAGTGTTTTCATGTTCGAACAAGTCAAAATAAAGCTACAATTTGCTTTTGTGTTCAAACATTGAAGAATAAATATACAAGTTTTTACAAGTTGCTTCCATGTTCAAACGAGTCAAGAATGAAGCTACAAGTTGTTTCGAGTTGTTTTTTGCTTCAAACGAGTGCATAATGAAGCTACAAGTTATTTCAAGTTGTTTTCATGCTCACAAGAGTCAAAATGAAGCTACAAGTTGCTTCCGTGTTCAAACAGTCAAGAATGAAGCTACAAGTTCTTACAAGTTGCTTCCATATTCAAACGAGTCAAGAATGAAGCTACAATTTGTTTTGAGTTGTTTTTTGCTTCAAACGAGTGCATAGTGAAGCTACAAGTTGTTTCAAGTCGTTTTCATGTTCAAACAAGTCAAAATGAAACTACAAGTTGCTTCTGTGTTCAAACATTGAAGAATGAAGCTACAAGTTTTTACAACTTGCTTCCATGTTCAAACGAGTCAATAATGAAGCTACATGTTGTTTTGAGTTGTTTTTCTTCAAACGAGTGCATAATGAAGCTACAAGTTGTTTAAAGTTGTTTTCATGTTCAAATGAGTCAAAATGAAGCTATAAGTTGTGTCTGTGTTCAAACACTCAAGAATAAAGCTACAAATTTCTACAAGTTGCTTCCGTGTTCAAAGCGCTTAAGAATGAAGCTACAAGTTTTACAAGTTGCTTCTATGTTCAAACGAGTCAAGAATGAGGCTACAAGTTGTTTTGGGTTGTTTTTTGCTTCAAACGAGTACATAATGAAGCTAAAAGTTGTTTCAAGTTGTTTTCATGTTCACACGAGTCAAAATGAAGCTACAAGTTGCTTTCGTGTTCAAACAGTCAAGAATGATTTTAAAGTTGTTTTCATGTTCAACGAGTCAAAATGAAGCTACAAGTTGCGTCCGTCTTCAAACACTCAAGATAAAGCTACAAATTTCTACAAGTTGCTTCCGTGTTCAAATAGTCAAGAATGAAGCTACAAGTTTTACAAGTTGCTTCCATATTCAAACGAGTCAAGAATGAGGCTACAATCTGTTTCGGGTTGTTTTTTGCTTCAAACGAGTGCATAATGAAGCTACAAGTTATTTCAAGTTGTTTTCATGTTCACACGAGTCAAAATGAAGCTACAAGTTGCGTCCGTGTTCAAACAGTCAAGAATGAATCTACAAGTTTTTACAAGTTGCTTCCATGTTCAAACGAATCAAGAATGAAGCTACAAGTTGTTTCGAGTTGTTTTTTTCTTCAAACGAGTGCATAATGAAGCTAGAAATTATTTCAAATTGTTTTCATTTTCGAACGAGTCAAAATAAAACTACAATTTGCTTCTGTGTTCAAACAGTGAAGAATGAAGCTACAAGTTTTTACAAGTTGCTTCCATGTTCAAACGAGTCAAGAATGAAGCTACAAGTTGTTTCGAGTTGTTTTTGCTTCAAAGCATTTGCATAATGAAGCTACAAGTTGTTTCAAGTTGTTTTCAAGCTCACACGAGTCAAAATGAAGCTACAAGTTGCTTCCGTGTTCAAATAGTCAAGAATAAATCTACAAGTTTTTACAAGTTTCTTCCATGTCAAACGACTCAAGCATGAAGCTACAAGTGGTTTCGAGTTGTTTTTTCTTCAAACGAGTGCATAATGAAGCTACAAGTTGTTTCAAGTTATTTTCATGTTCGAACGAGTCAAAATAAAGCTACAATTTGCTTCTGTAATCAAACATTGAAGAATGAAGCTACAAGTTTTTACAAGTTACTTCCATGTTTAAGCGAGTCAATAATGAAGCTACAAGTTGTTTCGAGTTGTTTTTCTTCAAACGAGTGCATAACAAAGCTACAAGTTTTTTAAAGTTGTTTTCATGTTCAATGAGTCAAAATGAAGCTACAAGTTGCGTCCGTGTTCAAACACTCAAGAATAAAGCTACAAATTTCTACAAGTTGCTTCCGTGTTCAAACAGTCAAGAATGAAGCTACAAGTTTTACAAGTTGCTTCTGTAATACCCGGTTGTGAATTCATTTATTATCATTCAGTAACTGTCACTCAGAATTTTTTTTCACTCAGTAATAATCATTCATCATTCATATTCAGTCAACTATGTTCACCATTCGGTGTATTTTGGGATCATCACTGTTTGAGATCGAGCCGAGATTATTGTCATCATCATCATCATGTTTAGATTTTCAGTTTGAGAGGTAGCGCACGCTGCACTTTCTGTCTAGTGCACGCTAATGGAGTGCATTTAACGTACGCTATGATTCAGTATTAGCGCACGCTGGCGCAAGAGAGGCAGGCAGTCCAGAAGGTACTGGGCTGATTTGGGAAATTCGTAGCGCACGCTACGAGTGGTAAGTAGCGTACGCTAATTGGTTTGGCAACGCACGCTAAGTCACATTAGTAGCGCACGCTAACGCGTGCAAGACAGAGGACAGTAGGTTCTGGATTTCATTCTTTGAGTATCAGACATCAGTAGCGCACGTTAACAATTTGGGATAACGCACGCTATCGGTAAGGTGTTAGCGCACGCTACCAAGTCGTAGCGCACGCTAACGAGGCATTTCAGACCTCACTGGACTGCCCAATAAACCGCTAGCGCACGCTAAATATCAAGTCATAGCGTGCGCTAAGCTGGGACAGTATAAATAGGACAGTTCGGTCCAACCTTCGTCATTTCTCCATTTCTCAACCATTTCGGACGAGCTTGGGTGATTCGGAAAGGTCTTTTCGATCTGAAATCATCTAGCATCATCTTCAAGCTCCTAAGTTGGATTAATCATCATCTAAATCAGTTTCATCACTCCAAATCAAGGTAATGATTCTTGGATCTAGAATTTCGGATCTTGGGTGTTTTGCTTTCGATCTCTTCGTGTAAATCGATATTATGTTGGAGTATGTTAGATATGGATTATCTATATTGGATTCATGTATTTCTACGGCTTCATTGGTGTAATTTTCGGAATTTGTGAATAATTGAGGAATTGTTCAAGAACCCTTACGGGTTGACTTTGGAATTTTGGGGGTTTTCGACTAAATGTTGTTGAAATATCGTTCTAAGTATTCCTATTGGATTATTGATAGTATTAATGAGTTTTTGTGGGTTTGAATCATTCATTGGGAGTTGGTTTCGGATGTAAATGAGTTTTGGTTGTAAACAATTGGAGATTGTTTACAACGCGTTTGTTTAAATGCCCCAATGAGTTTCGGGTATTGTTGTATCGACTTTTGAGTTGGTTGTGATCATGCTTGATTCATGTTTTAAGAGAATTGTTGGTTTTTGTGTTGTTTAAGGTTGTTCAAGCGGCCGGTAATTTCATTAAGGACGTTGATCGTGGAAGTACCTTCTCACCTTCGGTTTGAGGCAAGTTTTATACTTGTACTAGTCAATGAGCTAATGTCATCATGTATGTGTATGAATGTGTTGTATCATTCCGAGACTTAGTCTCTTCATGAATTCATTGATATCAAGAGATCGTTCGATACGATACCTTTCAGCAATTTTGCCAAATGTTTATTGTTGTTCGTTAACGGCCGATTCAAGGCCTTGTGATAATCATTATTAATGTCATTGTCGATAGCCGGTTCGCGGTATCGATGTATCGATTGTTGTTAATATAGATGTCAAATTAAGACATCGTTGAGATCATTGTTATTCCTGTTTGGATTGTCATTAAAACTGTACAGGCCGATTAAAGGCATTGGCTTATTCACTTCTCACCTTCGTCGTCGGTAACCGATTAAAGGTGCCGATGCATCCTTCATATCATTGTTATCGATTGGCCATTCTCAGGCAAATCGAAATGTTCAATCATTCACTGCATCATTGTTATCGATTGACCTTTCTAAGGCAATCGAGGTATTCACTCATTCATCGTGTCATTGTTATCGATTGGCCATTCTCAGGCAAATCGAAATGTTCAATCATTCACTGCATCATTGTTATCGATTGACCTTTCTAAGGCAATCAAGATATTCACTCATTCATCGTGTCATTGTTATCGATTGGCCGTTCTCAGGCAAATCGAAGTGTTCAATCATTTATGGTATCATTGTTGTCGATTGACCGTTTTAGGCAATCGAGGTATTGAATCATCCGCTGCATCATTGTTGTCGGTTGGCCGTTCTAAGGCAATCGAGGTGTTAATTTGGGACTGTCAAGGACAGTGTCTATCCATGTGTTACTATCATCGTGTTGGCCGACTCAAGGCAGCACACTATGATTAATTGTGATACGGCTTCGTGCCGTGGCTTCGGCCCTAATTGTGATACGGCTGGATGCCGTGGCTTCGGCCCTCATTGTGATACGGCCGTGCGTGGCCCGGCCCTAATTGTGATACGGCTGGATGCCGTGGCTTCGGCCCTCATTGTGATACGGCTTCGTGCCGTGGCTTCGGCCCTAATTGTGATACGGCTGGATGCCGTGGCTTCGGCCCTCATTGTGATACGGCTTCGTGCCGTGGCTTCGGCCCTCATTGATACAGCTTCGGGCTGTTTTGAATTCAGGTGTATGTGATATTTGTTAACTTCCGCTGAATGACTTTCAGGCCTTTTGTAATGCCTTGGTATTTTCATTGGAGCCTTTGGGCATTATGATTCATATTAAATTCAGTTCTGGTTTGGTTCATGCCGTTTAATTCATTTTGGTATTCTGTGATTATGATTCGCCGTTGGGCATTTATGTTCTAACCTGTCGAACAGGTATTAATAGTATGCCGTGGGCATAGTATTTCACGAATGCTCGGTTCTTACCTTGGTTTGTGAGCATCTCGTATTATTATCATCATTGTACCGTTTCATTCTGCCTTTGGATGCATATCATGTTATACATATATTTGATGTTCATTATCTGGATGACTGACCCCGTGGGGGCGGAACATGTTTTTCATGTTTTAGGTGCTTGCGAGGAGAGAGTTGAGATACAGGGGCATGATGATGGCGACGAGGCATTCGAGCGATACTAGTCCGAGTTGTTCATGTTGCTCAGTCAGTTGGAGTGTTCTTCAGTTTGTCAGTCATTGTCATTTTGTATTACCCGAGCAGATGCTCGTGGATGTTGTATTTTTACTCTTGGCCATGTAGGCCCATCGTTGTCGTTGAAATTCCTTCTCGGAATATTGTGTCGGATATCATGGTAGGGACTATGATTTTCCCTTGTTGTTTAATTTAATGTATTTTAGTCATGTTCGCCTGGTGGATCTCCTGGCGTAGGGTCCACGGCACTGTAATAACCCAATAGGATTTGGGGGTGTTACAGAAATGGTATCAGAGCTTTGGGTTGTTAAATACCCTGAGATGTGAGTTATGTGGTCCTACCGACGCGGTAGTGGTGGGATTGTCAGGTTATGACAATCTAGTCAGTCAGGTTTTGTGAGTCGTAATATTAGTGCGACTGCACAAGTCATTCATTCATCGAGTTGTCGTCAGTGAAGACTAGTATCGCGAGACCTCGAAGCTTCGTATGACCTGTGTAAGGACTCGATTCTCTTTATGTTCATACATTCATCATGTCATTAATTGTTCATGCCTTGTTGAAACCTATATGCGATATTAGTGTTATGATTGATTCATGACTAATTGTTTTGGGACACGTGTGGCTTGTGTAAGCATTAAGGATCAACTCATTCATCAGTTAATAATCCTCAATCGTCATTCTGATCATGTCGATCATGTTAATTCATTCATCACTCAGTCAATATCATTACTCAGTTAATTCATCACTCAGATAATTCATTCATCACTCAGTCAACATCATTACTCAGTTAATTCATCACTCAGATAATTCATTCATCACTCAGTCAATATCATTACTCAGTTAATTCATCACTCAGATAATTCATTCATCACTCAGTCAATATCATTACTCAGTTAATTCATCACTCAGATAATTCATTCATCACTCAGTCAATCTCATTGCTCAGTTAATTCATTCCTCATTCAGTCAATCTCATTGTTCAGTTAATTCATTAATCATTCAGCCCACCTCACGGTTCAGTTGTTGATCTTGAGGATCGAATTTTCAACATTGTTAACTTGTTCAAGGTAATCATTTCAGGAATTTCATCAGGCAATCATGTTACCTCATTTGATGTTTCATACGGTCTTATCATACTCTGACGTAGTGTTGACGATCATTTCATTAAATCATTAATGCATTCATTGTGCGAGAGCGTGTATGCTCATTATTGTCACTCTGTAACGTAATCATAATGCGATATTCATGCGGAATTTATAATCATCATGTGACTTTCCTACTTCAGTATGGATAGAGCTGTCAGAGGACGCAGGGGAATAGGCCGCGGTGCGGGCCGGAACCCGGGATCTCGTGTGCATGCCCACACGAACGCGAGGGATATCATTAATTCCTCAAATAGCGAGGCTACTCATTCACTATCAGATAACCATTCACCGTCAGGGAGTCGTACCCGAGAAGCAGCTCACTCGGAAGGTGTTCGGGTTGACCCATTCATATTTATGCACGGCATGATGGCCCAGATGACTCAGATGACGCGGATAGTGGAGACCATGCAGACCACGATGGTTCGTGGTCCACCGCAACAGGGATGCCAGGTGCCATTTCATGGACAGACTGGAGGAGTGAATCTGATTGTTGGCGATATCTCTCGTCAGATGCCGCCTACTTTTGAGGGTTCGTCGGAACCAGCTGATATTGTTCATTGGCTCGAGCATTTTGATAAACTCTTCGACATGGTTCAGTGTCCGGAAGAGAGTAAAGTGGCAGTAGCGGCTTATTACTTGAGTAAGGGCACTTATTCGTGGTGGCTTTCTGTGAAACCCATCGATCGTGATTGTATTTGGAGCGAGTTCAAGACTCTCATGTTAGAGAGGTATTATCCGGCTCCACTTCGTGAAGCCAAGTTGTCAGAGGTTTTGAACCCCGAACCCGATGAGGACGAGGGTGTTATTGTCATTGCTGAGAAGTTTCAGGGACTACTTCAGTTTGCTTCGTCAATTATCCGTACTGAGGCGGATAAAATTAAGTATTTTAGCAAGAGGCTAAATCCGCAGTTGAGGATGCAGTTGTTAAATCACAATTGTAATTCACTTAGTGAGTTCATCGGGAAGGCTCTTGGAGCAGAGCTTTTGATCAAGGAGCTTACTCAGAAGCATCCTTCAGTTTCTTCAGGTGAGAGGACTAGAATGCCGGCTCGTTCAGAGGGACATCGGGCTCCGACGTCCAAGGGGTTGTTTTCTAGTCGTCTTCGTGCTGGGACAACATCTTCCTCTCGGGCGACGAGTTCGACTGTTGTTTGCTTTAATTGTGATTCAGCAGGTCACGTTAGTACCCGGTGTACGGTGCCATCTATTGTTTGTTTTCTGTGTGGGAGGCAGGGACACCGGCAGAAATACTGCATGGGTTCTAGCGCCAGTAAATCTCAAGAGAGCTCAAGAGCCTCGAGGGATTTTGTTACTCCAGTCCGTAATTCATTCAAGGGGCCCTATTAGACTTCGAGAGCCCGAGGTAAGGACATTCGTCACCAGTTTTGAGCAAGTTAATTCTTGCTCGGTAGGAGGATAATCATTCATTTCATTGTCGTTCATTCATTCATATAATTCATTCATCATATATATCAATCATGTTGGGACACATAATTATCGATTAATCATTCAATTCACGAGGAACGACGGTTCCAATCACTTCAGGGAACTATCACTCATGACGTTATTAATTCACCTTGGTGAGTCATTCTAAATCCTTGTCGGATTTGTAGTCATTTATCATTCATCATTCATTTTTGTCACTTTCATTCTCGTGACCTTCTGAGATCATAGTTAGCGGTGAGTTCATCATCGGATATACCTTAAATCGTTGAGATAGAGGAGATCGATGATATGGAAGGATATCGATGTTGGGTACATTTGAGATGTAACCTTGTTTTTGGATGACTGTGTAAATCTATCCGTAATAATGTATCGTGACTGTGGATCATTTATTGTTGATCTATCTTATTATGATCATATTCGAGAATCTTGAGATTTGGGTCATTTGTTGGGAGTTCATCCCTCCGGCGTTGTGCTCGAGATTTCGTGATAATTTGAGAAATCGTTCACTGTGTTTCGAGACGTCAAGTCTTGGGGACTTGGGCTTGCGGTTGATTTGGTCCTGAGGACTATTTGGGCGTTATTGTTTTCAGTTCGTGATGGATAGTTCATATCCCGAGTTGTTTACCCTCAGTTTCGAGGACGAAACTCTTTTTAAGGGGGGGGGGAGTATGTAATACCCGGCTGTGAATTCATTTATTATCATTCAGTAACTGTCACTCAGAATTTTTTTTCACTCAGTAATAATCATTCATCATTCATATTCAGTCAACTATGTTCACCATTCGGCGTATTTTGGGATCATCACTGTTTGAGATCGAGCCGAGATTATTGTCATCATCATCATCATGTTTTTATTTTCAGTTTGAGAGGTAGCGCACGCTGCACTTTCTGTCTAGCGCACGCTAATGGAGTGCATTTAACGCACGCTATGATTCAGTATTAGCGCACGCTGGCGCAAGAGAGGCAGGCAGTCCAGAAGGTACTGGGCTGATTTGGGAAATTCGTAGCGCACGCTACGAGTGGTAAGTAGTGTACGCTAATTGTGTTGGCAACGCACGCTAAGTCACATTAGTAGCGCACGCTAACGCGTGCAAGACAGAGGACAGTAGGTTCTGGATTTCATTCTTTGAGTATCAGACATCAGTAGCGCACGTTAACAATTTGGGATAACGCACGCTATCGGTAAGGTGTTAGCGCACGCTACCAAGTCGTAGCGCACGCTAACGAGGCATTTCAGACCTCACTGGACTGCCCAGTAAACTGCTAGCGCACGCTAAATATCAAGTCAAAGCGTGCGCTAAGCTGGGACAGTATAAATTGGACAGTTCGGTCCAACCTTCGTCATTTCTCCATTTCTCAACCATTTCGGACGAGCTTGGGCGATTCGGAAAGGTCTTTTCGAGCTGCAATCATCTAGCATCATCTTCAAGCTCCTAAGTTGGATTAATCATCATCTAAATCAGTTTCATCACTCCAAATCAAGGTAATGATTCTTGGATCTAGAATTTTGGATCTTGGGTGTTTTGCTTTCGATCTCTTCGTGTAAATCGATATTATGTTGGAGTATGTTAGATATGGATTATCTATCTTGGATTCATGTATTTCTACGGATTCATTGGTGTAATTTTCGGAATTTGTGAATAATTGAGGAATTGTTCAAGAACCCTTACGGGTTGACTTTGGAATTTTGGGGGTTTTTGACTAAATGTTGTTGAAATATCGTTCTAAGTATTCCTATTGGATTATTGATAGTATTCATGAGTTTTTGTGGGTTTGAATCATTCATTGGGAGTTGGTTTCGGATGTAAATGAGTTTTGGTTGTAAACAATTGGAGATTGTTTACAACGCGTTTGTTTAAATGCCCCAATGCGTTTCGGGTATTGTTGTATCGACTTTTGAGTTGGTTGTGATCATGCTTGATTCATGTTTTAAGAGAATTGTTGGTTTTTGTGTTGTTTAAGGTTGTTCAAGCGGCCGGTAATTTCATTAAGGACGTTGATCGTGGAAGTACCTTCTCACCTTCGGTTTGAGGCAAGTTTTATACTTGTACTAGACAATGAGCTAATGTCATCATGTATGTGTATGAATGTGTTGTATCATTCCGAGACTTAGTCTCTTCATGAATTCATTGATATCAAGAGATCGTTCGATACGATACCTTTCGGCAATTTTGCCAAATGTTTATTGTTGTTCGTTAACGGCCGATTCAAGGCCTTGTGATAATCATTATTAATGTCATTGTCGATAGCCGGTTCGCGGTATCGATGTATCGATTGTTGTTAATATAGATGTCAAATTAAGACATCGTTGAGATCATTGGTATTCCTATTTGGATTGTCATTAAAACTGTATAGGCCGATTAAAGGCATTGGCTTATTCACTTCTCACCTTCGTCGTCGGTAACCGATTAAAGGTGCCGATGCATCCTTCATATCATTGTTATCGATTGGCCATTCTCAGGCAAATCGAAATGTTCAATCATTCACTGCATCATTGTTATCGATTGACCTTTCTAAGGCAATCGAGGTATTCACTCATTCATCGTGTCATTGTTATCGATTGGCCATTCTCAGGCAAATCGAAATGTTCAATCATTCACTGCATCATTGTTATCGATTGACCTTTCTAAGGCAATCGAGGTATTCACTCATTCATCGTGTCATTGTTATCGATTGGCCGTTCTCAGGCAAATCGAAGTGTTCAATCATTTATGGTATCATTGTTGTCGATTGACCGTTTTAGGCAATCGAGGTATTGAATCATCCGCTGCATCATTGTTGTCGGTTGGCCGTTCTAAGGCAATCGAGGTGTTAATTTGGGACTGTCAAGGACGGTGTCTATCCGTGTGTTACTATCATCGTGTTGGCCGACTCAAGGCAGCACACTATCATTAATTGTGATACGGCTTCGTGCCGTGGCTTCGGCCCTAATTGTGATACGGCTGGATGCCGTGGCTTCGGCCCTCATTGTGATACGGCTTCGTGCCGTGGCTTCGGCCCTAATTGTGATACGGCTGGATGCCGTGGCTTCGGCCCTCATTGTGATACGGCTTCGTGCCGTGGCTTCGGCCCTAATTGTGATACGGCTGGATGCCGTGGCTTCGGCCCTCATTGTGATACGGCTTCGTGCCGTGGCTTCGGCCCTCATTGATACAGCTTCGGGCTGTTTTGAATTCAGGTGTATGTGATATTTGTTAACTTCCGCTGAACGACTTTCAGGCCTTTTGTAATGCCTTGGTATTTTCATTGGAGCCTTTGGGCATTATGATTCATATTAAATTCAGTTCTGGTTTGGTTCATGCCGTTTAATTCATTGTGGTATTCTGTGATTATGATTCGCCGTTGGGCATTTATGTTCTAACCTGTCGAACAGGTATTAATAGTATGCCGTGGGCATAGTATTTCACGAATGCTCGGTTCTTACCTTGGTTTGTGAGCATCTCGTATTATTATCATCATTGTACCGTTTCATTCTGCCTTTGGATGCATATCATGTTATACATGTATTTGATGTTCATTATCTGGATAATCGACCGTGGCGGAACATGTTTTTCATGTTTTAGGTGCTTGCGAGGAGAGAGTTGAGACACGGGGCATGATGATGGCGACGAGGCATTCTTGCGATACTATTCCGAGTTGTTCATGTTGGTCATCGGTTGGAGTGTTCTTCATTTGTCACCATTGTCATTTTGTATTACGAGCAGATGCTCGTGGATGTTGTATTTTTACTCTTGGCCATGTAGGACCATCGTTCAAGTTGAAATTCCATATCGGAATATAGAGTCGGATATCATGGTAGGGACTATGATTTTCCCTTGTTGTTTAATTTAATGTATTTTAGTCATGTTCTTTGGTGGATCTCCTGGCGTAGGGTCCACGGCACTGTAATAACCCAATAGGATTTGGGGGTGTTACAGCTTCCATGTTCAAACGCGTCAAGAATGAGGGTACAAGTTGTTTCGGGTTGTTTTTTGCTTCAAACGAGTGCATAATGAAGCTACAAGTTGTTTCAAGTTGTTTTCATGTTCACACGAGTCAAAATGAAGCTACAAGTTGCTTCCTTGTTCAAACAGTCAAGAATGAATCTACAAGTTTTTACAAGTTGCTTCCATGTCAAACGAGTCAAGAATGAAGCTACAAGTTGTTTCGAGTTGTTTTTTCTTCAAACGAGTGCATAATGAAGCTACAAGTTGTTTCAAGTTGTTTTCATGTTCGAACGAGTCAAAATAAAGCTACAATTTGCTTATCTATTCAAACATTGAAGAATGAAGCTACAAGTTCTTACAAGTTGCTTCCATGTTCACACGAGTCAATAATGAAGCTACAAGTTGTTTCGAGTTGTTTTTTTCTTCAAACGACTGCATAATGAAGCTACAAGTTGTTTCAAGTTCTTCCATGTTTAAACAGTGAAGAATGAATCTACAAGTTGTTTCAAGTTCTTCCATGTTCGAACGAGTCAAAATAAAGCTACAATTTGCTTCTGTGTTCAAACATTAAAGAATGAAGCTACAAGTTTTTACAAGTTGCTTCCATGTTCAAACGAGTCAATAATGAAGCTACAAGTTGTTTCGAGTTGTTTTTCTTCAAACGAGTGCATAATAAAGCTACAAGTTGTTTAAAGTTGTTTTCATGTTCAACGAGTCAAAATGAAGCTACAAGTTGCGTCCGTGTTCAAACACTCAAGAATAAAGCTACAAATTTCTACAAGTTGCTTCCGTGTTCAAATAGTCAAGAATGAAGCTACAAGTTTTACAAGTTGCTTCCATGTTAAAACGAGTCAAGAATGCGGCTACAAGTTGTTTCGGCTTGTTTTTTGCTTCAAACGAGTGCATAATGAAGCTACAAGTTGTTTCAAGTTATTTTCATGTTCACACGAGTCAAACTGAAGCTACAAGTTGCTTCTGTGTTCAAACAGTAAAGAATGAATCTACAAGTTTTTACAAGTTGCTTCCAAGTCAAACGAGTCAAGAATGAAGCTACAAGTTGTTTCGAGTTGTTTTTTCTTCAAACGAATGCATAATGAAGCTACAAGTTGTTTCAAGTTGTTTTCAGGTTCGACCGAGTCAAAATAAAGCTACAATTTGCTTATGTATTCAAACATTGAAGAATGAAACTACAAGTTTTTACAAGTTGCTTCCATGTCAAACGAGTCAAGAATGAAGCTACAAGTTGTTTCGAGTTGTTTTTTCTTCAAACGAGTGCATACTGAAGCTACAAGTTGTTTCAAGTTGTTTTCATGTTCGAAAGAGTCAAAATAAAGCTACAATTTGCTTATGTATTCAAACATTGAAGAATGAAGCTACAAGTTTTTCTAGTTGCTTCCATGTTCAAACGAGTCAATAATGAAGCTACAAGTTGTTTCGAGTTGTTTTTTCTTCAAACGACTGCATAATGGATCTACAAGTGTTTTCATGTTCGAACAAGTCAAAATAAAGCTACAATTTGCTTTTGTGTTCAAACATTGAAGAATAAAGCTACAAGTTTTTACACGTTGCTTCCATTTTCAAACGAGTCAAGACTGAAGCTACAAGTTGTTTCGAGTTGTTTTTCTCTTCAAACGAGTGCATAATGAAGATACAAGTTGTTTAAAGTTGTTTTCATGTTCAAACGAGTCAAAATGAAGAGCTATAAATTGCTTCCATGTCCAAACACTCAAGAATAAAGCTACAAGTTATTACAAGTTGTTTCCGTGTTTAAACAGTGAAGAATGAACCTACAAGTTGTTTCAAGTTGTTTCATGTTCGAATGAGTCAAAATAAACTACAATTTGCTTCTGTGTTCAAACAATGAAGAATGAAGCTACAAGTTTTTACAAGTTGCTTCCATTTTCAAACGAGTCAAGAATGAATCTACAAGTTGTTTCGAGTTGTCACTATAAGAATAAACGTCAAAGACTTCGGATAATATCTGAAGTAAAAATGTTATAATTACCGAAGTCTATGTTCGTGTAGTTAAAGGTATACTTTATACTTCGCTTATTAGGCGAAGTCTAATATCGTAATAACCGAAGTCTATCTCGGTTTTTAGAACCCGAATATGGGGGTTTGCGAAGTAAAAAAGGTCCTTCCACTTCACTTATCTTATAATCGCTGAAGTGTATATTTCGTATTCGCTTCAGTAAAATATATACAGATGAAGTGAAATAATGTTATCGACTTCGCTTGTTAATAGGCAACGAAGTTAAAGATACCACATTTACTTCACTTTTATTTGTTTAGCCGAAGCATTACACTCCTTTTTACTTCACTTATTCTATTTTGTGTCGCTAATTATATATCTCTGACTTCGTTTTTTATCCGAAGTAAATAACCACATTGCATATTTCTTTTCAATTTGTAAATATAGAATCCCTGTAATGTGAACATGATCCATCCAATAAAAAACCTCAATTCACAAGATTGCAACAACACAACCTCAAATACATCAATCAACCTCATTAAAAATCCAACAAACTCAATTCACAAGATCCCAATTCAATAACATAAGATCATAAGCATTGATAATAGTAATAAACAACACTTTCATATATAAACGGCGGATTGTCGTACAAAAATGCCAAATATTCAGATTCGCGTGATTCACAAGTTTGCATTGGGAATAACTATAATATGCCAACATCAAATAAACTTCCACAATGTCTACGAGACACATGCAGGTCTAGATAATGGGATCGCACATCAACCAAACATTCACCATATTTCGCGGAAGTCAACACTGTCTTCTTAGTTTGTGGCGCTAATTCAAACACATTCTGCCAATTATCAAAAAATTTGTTAATATTAGAACAAAACATCAACAAATATCTGATATCATATAAAACACATATATAACATTGCAACATTTAGTCGGATCCATAAAAACAGAAGACGGAAGACGGATCCATAAAAACGTTATCGAGTCTGGTGGTGATATTTTAAGTAAAACACAGTGCTACACAACTTACAAAATTGATGATGGTCCTTTTCACCAATATCAGAGCAACTAGTGGAATCATCAAAATCAAAATCGATATCTTCTTCGTTTCCAGTAGGAGGTTCTAACACGCTTAAACCGTGCCATACTCGCAACACATTAACAGAAGTTCATGATTATAAAATTAGTTGTGGAATCATCAAAACCTTTTTAGTGCCACTTGTTTCCACCTCGCTGACCTGCTTTGGTGCTGGTAAAGATTTCCTTATATAAACAAAACAGGCACGTCAATGCACAAATCATTCATTTACAAATCAACCGATCCATAGAAAAAGAAAAAGTTAACCCTCTACCCTTGTCAGATGGAGAGGAATTATGACGGGTTTTCTGGAACCAACAGAAAAGGAAAAAAAATCATCAAATGAAATATAATGGAGATTAGGAATCTCACCTCTTTGTCTGAGAGATACATCAACAACCAGTTTGAAAATATCACGTCTAGTGATCCTTCGTAAAAGTTCGTGTCCTGGGATGTTACATCGGCGCACATAAACTTGACATTTTGATGATGTGCATTGAGGGCTTCATTCGAGGGTAGAAAATAATGAAAATCCTAAAAGCATTAGATTCATAGAACATGCGGGTTACTTAACTAAACTCCGATCTAAATGTTCAGATTATGAACCTTCTTTATAACACTTTCAATGAAGTCTAAAGCTATAACTTCTTTAGCCTTTTTAGCTAATTCACCCGTGAAACGGCCAATACCAGCTCCCAGTTCCAGAACCGACCTGCCTTCATATGGCGGGAGCAATGCCAACACCTTCATACATTTTAGAAAAAGAAAATCAAGTAAATGATATTAAGGTGATGTCCTTGATCATTAAAAATGGCGAAAATCAACTTATTGACCATGAATGATAATTTCCAATTACAAAAGAAAAGATAAAAGAGAACAGATATGCATTGTATCCAATAAGAGGTAATATCTTAGAAACTTTGCACCTATAAATGAAGAGAAGTATAATTCAGATCTCCAAAAACCACTAAGATGCATAATGTAAAACATAACTTGCATAATCACAAATATGTCTGGTATATAATTAGGAAAAAAATGTGACCAAAGACAGTACTTGAAGTCCAAATATAATAAAAAGTGCGTATATGAGCAAGATAAACCGCACAGATGAAGCAGTTCTTTGTATTACATCAAAAGTTATCAAACAGTCAAAAATAACTTCTACTCAAGCGAGCAATGATGTGTTTTTCCTGCACAATCTTCTCGACAGCAAAAATAAAAACATAAATCATGTTGGGAGACGGTCAACAAAGACACCTTCCAAACAAATTTCCTGCTGCACTTGTACTTCCCTAGACGTAATAGTCAACATTTTCCAGAACAAAATCACATCACCAGCAATTATTATCCCTTCATTTATAATAGAACCATGCATATATGGCGAAAGATTTAAGAAACTAATGCCAATTGATACAAATTAAGGTATTTGATAAACTTACCTACTGCACATGGACCAGCTGTATGACAGATTGGTTCGATTTGCATGTAGAGCCTTCTGAACCTCTGGAAGGTTAAAGCCTCTCGTAGCTCATGCAAACATCTACACCAATACTAGTCTTTGTTGCCTGCAATTTCATAGTGCATTATTCATCCTTTATTTTTTTCATTTTTTTAGCCCATGATTTAGAAAATCAGACAGAATATGATACATAAAATGTACCATCTTTTTGAGTCTAAGCTCTTGCTCCACTATCGCCGGATAGCACACATCAAGAATAACATCGTAACTATTTATATAATCACCAACAATCTTGTTTGTCTCGGATACGGCATTGTTACGATATTCATATACACACTCCGACCGATACATATTCACTTTTCCGGGCGAATTCGTATCAAGTTGTTTCAAGTTGTTTTCATGTTCAAATGAGTCAAAATGAAGCTACAAGTTGCCTCCGTGTTCAAACACTCAAGAATGAAGGTACAAGTTGGTACAAGTTGCTTCCATGTTCAAACGAGTCAAGAATGAAACTGCAAGTTGTTTCGAGTTGTTTTTCTCTCCAAAAAAATGTATGATGAAGCTACAAGTTGTTTTAAATTGTTTTCATATTCAAACGAGTCAAAATGAAGCTACCAATTAATCCCGTGTTCAAACAGTTAAGAATGAAGCTACAAGTTTTTACAAGTTGCTTTCATGCTCAAACGAGTCAGGAATGAAGCTACAAGTTGTTTCGAGTTATTTTTTGCTTCAAACGAGTGCATAATGAAGATACAAGTTGTTTCAAGTTATTTTCATGTTCACATGAGTCAAATGAAGCTACAAGTTGCTTCCGTGTTCAAACATCCAAGAATGAAGCTACAAGTTTTTACAAGTTGCTTCCATGTTCAAACGAGTCAAGAATGAAGCTACAAGTTGTTTCGAGTTGTTTTTTGCTTCAAACGAGTGCATAATGAAGCTACAAGTTATTTCAAGTTGTTTTCATGCTCACAAGAGTCAAAATGAAGCTACAAGTTGCTTCCGTGTTCAAACAGTCAAGAATGAAGCTACAAGTTCTTACAAGTTGCTTCCATATTCAAACGAGTCAAGAATGAAGCTACAATTTGTTTTGAGTTGTTTTTTGCTTCAAACGAGTGCATAGTGAAGCTACAAGTTGTTTCAAGTTGTTTTCATGTTCAAACAAGTCAAAATGAAACTACAAGTTGCTTCTGTGTTCAAACATTGAAGAATGAAGCTACAAGTTTTTACAACTTGCTTCCATGTTCAAACGAGTCAATAATGAAGCTACATGTTGTTTCGAGTTGTTTTTCTTCAAACGAGTGCATAATGAAGCTACAAGTTGTTTAAAGTTGTTTTCATGTTCAAATGAGTCAAAATGAACCTATAAGTTGCGTCTGTGTTCAAACACTCAAGAATAAAGCTACAAATTTCTACAAGTTGTTTCCGTGTTCAAACAGTTAAGAATGAAGCTACAAGTTTTACAAGTTGCTTCTATGTTCAAACAAGTCAAGAATGAGGCTACAAGTTGTTTTGGGTTGTTTTTTTGCTTCAAACGAGTACATAATGAAGCTAAAAGTTGTTTCAAGTTGTTTTCATGTTCACACGAGTCAAAATGAAGCTACAAGTTGCTTCCGTGTTCAAACTGTCAAGAATGATTTTAAAGTTGTTTTCATGTTCAACGAGTCAAAATGAAGCTACAAGTTGCGTCCGTGTTCAAACACTCAAGATAAAGCTACAAATTTCTACAAGTTGCGTCCGTGTTCAAACAGTCAAGAATGAATCTACAAGTTTTTACAAGTTGCTTGCATGTTCAAACGAATCAAGAATGAAGCTACAAGTTGTTTCGAGTTGTTTTTTTCTTCAAACGAGTGCATAATGAAGCTAGAAATTATTTCAAATTGTTTTCATTTTCGAACGAGTCAAAATAAAACTACAATTTGCTTCTGTGTTCAAACAGTGAAGAATGAAGCTACAAGTTTTTACAAGTTGCTTCCATGTTCAAACGAGTCAAGAATGAAGCTACAAGTTGTTTCGAGTTGTTTTTTTGCTTCAAACGACTGCATAATGAAGCTACAAGTTGTTTCAAGTTGTTTTCAAGCTCACACGAGTCAAAATGAAGCTACAAGTTGCTTCCGTGTTCAAATAGTCAAGAATAAATCTACAAGTTTTTACAAGTTTCTTCCATGTCAAACGACTCAAGCATGAAGCTACAAGTGGTTTCGAGTTGTTTTTTCTTCAAACGAGTGCATAATGAAGCTACAAGTTGTTTCAAGTTATTTTCATGTTCGAACGAGTCAAAATAAAGCTACAATTTGCTTCTGTAATCAAACATTGAAGAATGAAGCTACAAGTTTTTACAAGTTGCTTCCATGTTTAAGCGAGTCAATAATGAAGCTACAAGTTGTTTCGAGTTGTTTTTCTTCAAACGAGTGCATAACAAAGCTACAAGTTTTTTAAAGTTGTTTTCATGTTCAATGAGTCAAAATGAAGCTACAAGTTGCGTCCGTGTTCAAACACTCAAGAATAAAGCTACAAATTTCTACAAGTTGCTTCCGTGTTCAAACAGTCAAGAATGAAGCTACAAGTTTTACAAGTTGCTTCTGTAATACCCGGTTGTGAATTCATTTATTATCATTCAGTAACTGTCACTCAGAATTTTTTTTCACTCAGTAATAATCATTCATCATTCATATTCAGTCAACTATGTTCACCATTCGGCGTATTTTGGGATCATCACTGTTTGAGATCGAGCCGAGATTATTGTCATCATCATCATGTTTTGATTTTCAGTTTGAGAGGTAGCGCACGCTGCACTTTCTGTCTAGTGCACGCTAATGGAGTGCATTTAACGCACGCTATGATTCAGTATTAGCGCACGCTGGCGCAAGAGAGGCAGGCAGTCCAGAAGGTACTGGGCTGATTTGGGAAATTCGTAGCGCACGCTACGAGTGGTAAGTAGTGTACGCTAATTGTGTTGGCAACACACGCTAAGTCACATTAGTAGCGCACGCTAACGCGTGCAAGGCAGAGGACAGTAGGTTCTGGATTTCATTCTTTGAGTATCAGACATCAGTAGCGCACGTTAACAATTTGGGATAACGCACGCTATCGGTAAGGTGTTAGCGCACGCTACCAAGTCGTAGCGCACGCTAACGAGGCATTTCAGACCTCACTGGACTGCCCAGTAAACTGCTAGCGCACGCTAAATATCAAGTCATAGCGTGCGCTAAGCTGGGACAGTATAAATAGGACAGTTCGGTCCAACCTTCGTCATTTCTCCATTTCTCAACCATTTCGGACGAGCTTGGGCGATTCGGAAAGGTCTTTTCGAGCTGAAATCATCTAGCATCATCTTCAAGCTCCTAAGTTGGATTAATCATCATCTAAATCAGTTTCATCACTCCAAATCAAGGTAATGATTCTTGGATCTAGAATTTCGGATCTTGGGTGTTTTGCTTTCGATCTCTTCGTGTAAATCGATATTATGTTGGAGTATGTTAGATATGGATTATCTATCTTGGATTCATGTATTTCTACGGATTCATTGTTGTAATTTTCGGAATTTGTGAATAATTGAGGAATTGTTCAAGAACCCTTACGGGTTGACTTTGGAATTTTGGGGGTTTTTGACTAAATGTTGTTGAAATATCGTTCTAAGTATTCCTATTGGATTATTGATAGTATTCATGAGTTTTTGTGGGTTTGAATCATTCATTGGGAGTTGGTTTCGGATGTAAATGAGTTTTGGTTGTAAACAATTGGAGATTGTTTACAACGCGTTTGTTTAAATGCCCCAATGCGTTTCGGGTATTGTTGTATCGACTTTTGAGTTGGTTGTGATCATGCTTGATTCATGTTTTAAGAGAATTGTTGGTTTTTGTGTTGTTTAAGGTTGTTCAAGCGGCCGGTAATTTCATTAAGGACGTTGATCGTGGAAGTACCTTCTCACCTTCGGTTTGAGGCAAGTTTTATACTTGTACTAGTCAATGAGCTAATGTCATCATGTATGTGTATGAATGTGTTGTATCATTCCGAGACTTAGTCTCTTCATGAATTCATTGATATCAAGAGATCGTTCGATACGATACCTTTCGGCAATTTTGCCAAATGTTTATTGTTGTTCGTTAACGGCCGATTCAAGGCCTTGTGATAATCATTATTAATGTCATTGTCGATAGCCGGTTCGCGGTATCGATGTATCGATTGTTGTTAATATAGATGTCAAATTAAGACATCGTTGAGATCATTGGTATTCCTATTTGGATTGTCATTAAAGCTGTATAGGCCGATTAAAGGCATTGGCTTATTCACTTCTCACCTTAAATGCGTGTAACCGATTAAAGGTGCCGATGCATCCTTCATATCATTGTTATCGATTGGCCATTCTCAGGCAAATCGAAATGTTCAATCATTCACTGCATCATTGTTATCGATTGACCTTTCTAAGGCAATCGAGGTATTCACTCATTCATCGTGTCATTGTTATCGATTGGCCATTCTCAGGCAAATCGAAATGTTCAATCATTCACTGCATCATTGTTATCGATTGACCTTTCTAAGGCAATCGAGGTATTCACTCATTCATTGTGTCATTGTTATCGATTGGCCGTTCTCAGGCAAATCGAAGTGTTCAATCATTTATGGTATCATTGTTGTCGATTGACCGTTTTAGGCAATCGAGGTATTGAATCATCCGCTGCATCATTGTTGTCGGTTGGCCGTTCTAAGGCAATCGAGGTGTTAATTTGGGACTGTCAAGGACGGTGTCTATCCGTGTGTTACTATCATCGTGTTGGCCGACTCAAGGCAGCACACTATCATTAATTGTGATACGGCTTCGTGCCGTGGCTTCGGCCCTAATTGTGATACGGCTGGATGCCGTGGCTTCGGCCCTCATTGTGATACGGCTTCGTGCCGTGGCTTCGCCCTAATTGTGATACGGCCGATGCCGTGGCTTCGGCCCTCATTGTGATACGGCCGTGCCGTGGCTTCGCCCTAATTGTGATACGGTGGATGCCGTGGCCGGCCCTCATTGTGATACGGCTTCGTGCCGTGGCTTCGCCCTCATTGATACGACTTTGTTTTGAATTCAGTGTATGTGATATTTGTTAACTTCATTGAACGACTTTCGTGCCTTTTGTAATGCCTGGGTATTTTCATAGGAGCCTTTGGGCATACTGATACATATTAAATTCGATTCTGGTTTGGTTCATGCCGTTTAATTCATTGTGGTATTCGTGATTATGATTCGCCGTTGGGCATTTATGTTCTAACTGTCGAGCAATTATTAATAGTATGCCGTGGGCATAGTATTTCACGAATGCTCGGTTCTTACCTTGGTTTGTGAGCATCTCGTATTATTATCATCATTGTACCGTTTCATTCTGCCTTTGGATGCATATCATGTTATACATGTATTTGATGTTCATTATCTGGATAACTGACCCCGTGGGGGCGGAACATGTTTTTCATGTTTTAGGTGCTTGCGAGGAGAGAGTTGAGACACAGGGGCATGATGATGGCGACGAGGCATTCGAGCGATACTAGTCCGAGTTGTTCATGTTGGTCAGTCGGTTGGAGTGTTCTTCAGTTTGTCAGTCATTGTCATTTTGTATTACCCGAGCAGATGCTCGTGGATGTTGTATTTTTACTCTTGGCCATGTAGGCCCATCGTTGTCGTTGAAATTCCTTCTCGGAATATTGTGTCGGATATCATGGTAGGGACTATGATTTTCCCTTGTTGTTTAATTTAATGTATTTTAGTCATGTTCGCCTGGTGGATCTCCTGGCGTAGGGTCCACGGCACTGTAATAACCCAATAGGATTTGGGGGTGTTACAGCTTCCATGTTCAAACGCGTCAAGAATGAGGGTACAAGTTGTTTCGGGTTGTTTTTTGCTTCAAACGAGTGCATAATGAAGCTACAAGTTGTTTCAAGTTGTTTTCATGTTCACACGAGTCAAAATGAAGCTACAAGTTGCTTCCTTGTTCAAACAGTCAAGAATGAATCTACAAGTTTTTACAAGTTGCTTCCATGTCAAACGAGTCAAGAATGAAGCTACAAGTTGTTTCGAGTTGTTTTTTCTTCAAACGAGTGCATAATGAAGCTACAAGTTGTTTCAAGTTGTTTTCATGTTCGAACGAGTCAAAATAAAGCTACAATTTGCTTATCTATTCAAACATTGAAGAATGAAGCTACCAGTTTTTACAAGTTGCTTCCATGTTCACACGAGTCAATAATGAAGCTACAAGTTGTTTCGAGTTGTTTTTTTCTTCAAACGACTGCATAATGAAGCTACAAGTTGTTTCAAGTTCTTCCATGTTTAAACAGTGAAGAATGAATCTACAAGTTGTTTCAAGTTCTTCCATGTTCGAACGAGTCAAAATAAAGCTACAATTTGCTTCTGTGTTCAAACATTAAAGAATGAAGCTACAAGTTTTTACAAGTTGCTTCCATGTTCAAACGAGTCAATAATGAAGCTACAAGTTGTTTCGAGTTGTTTTTCTTCAAACGAGTGCATAATGAAGCTACAAGTTGTTTAAAGTTGTTTTCATGTTCAACGAGTCAAAATGAAGCTACAAGTTGCGTCCGTGTTCAAACACTCAAGAATAAAGCTACAAATTTCTACAAGTTGCTTCCGTGTTCAAACAGTCAAGAATGAAGCTACAAGTTTTACAAGTTGCTTCCATGTTAAAACGAGTCAAGAATGCGGCTACAAGTTGTTTCGGCTTGTTTTTTGCTTCAAACGAGTGCATAATGAAGCTACAAGTTGTTTCAAGTTGTTTTCATGTTCACACGAGTCAAACTGAAGCTACAAGTTGCTTCTGTGTTCAAACAGTAAAGAATTAATCTACAAGTTTTTACAAGTTGCTTCCAAGTCAAACGAGTCAA
Source organism: Orobanche coerulescens (assembly GCA_033398695.1). Classification (NCBI taxonomy): domain Eukaryota; kingdom Viridiplantae; phylum Streptophyta; class Magnoliopsida; order Lamiales; family Orobanchaceae; genus Orobanche; species Orobanche coerulescens. The sequence goes on along the minus strand of CM065811.1, from coordinate 89,321,471 downwards.
GAATGAAGCTACAAGTTGTTTCGAGTTGTTTTTTCTTCAAACGAATGCATAATGAAGCTACAAGTTGTTTCAAGTTGTTTTCAGGTTCGACCGAGTCAAAATAAAGCTACAATTTGCTTATGTATTCAAACATTGAAGAATGAAACTACAAGTTTTTACAAGTTGCTTCCATGTCAAACGAGTCAAGAATGAAGCTACAAGTTGTTTCGAGTTGTTTTTTCTTCAAACGAGTGCATACTGAAGCTACAAGTTGTTTCAAGTTGTTTTCATGTTCGAACGAGTCAAAATAAAGCTACAATTTGCTTATGTATTCAAACATTGAAGAATGAAGCTACAAGTTTTTCTAGTTGCTTCCATTTTCAAACGAGTCAATAATGAAGCTACAAGTTGTTTCGAGTTGTTTTTTCTTCAAACGACTGCATAATGGATCTACAAGTGTTTTCATGTTCGAAAAAGTCAAAATAAAGCTACAATTTGCTTTTGTGTTCAAACATTGAAGAATAAAGCTACAAGTTTTTACACGTTGCTTCCATTTTTAAACGAGTCAAGACTGAAGCTACAAGTTGTTTCGAGTTGTTTTTCTCTTCAAACGAGTGCATAATGAAGATACAAGTTGTTTAAAGTTGTTTTCATGTTCAAACGAGTCAAAATGAAGAGCTATAAATTGCTTCCATGTTCAAACACTCAAGAATAAAGCTACAAGTTATTACAAGTTGTTTCCGTGTTTAAACAGTGAAGAATGAACCTACAAGTTGTTTCAAGTTGTTTCATGTTCGAATGAGTCAAAATAAACTACAATTTGCTTCTGTGTTCAAACAATGAAGAATGAAGCTACAAGTTTTTACAAGTTGCTTCCATTTTCAAACGAGTCAAGAATGAAGCTACAAGTTGTTTCGAGTTGTCACTATAAGAATAACGTCAAAGACTTCGGATAATATCCAAGTAAAATGTTATAATTACCAAGTCTATGTTCGTAGTTAAAGGTATACTTTATACTTCGCTTATTAGGCGAAGTCTAATATCGTAATAACCGAAGTCTATCTCGGTTTTTAGAACCCGAATATGGGGGTTTGCGAAGTAAAAAAGGTCCTTCCACTTCACTTATCTTATAATCGCTGAAGTGTATATTTCGTATTCGCTTCAGTAAAATATATACAGATGAAGTGAAATAATGTTATCGACTTCGCTTGTTAATAGGCAACGAAGTTAAAGATACCACATTTACTTCACTTTTATTTGTTTAGCCGAAGGATTACACTCCTTTTTACTTCACTTATTCTATTTTGTGTCGCTAATTATATATCTCTGACTTCGTTTTTTATCCGAAGTAAATAACCACATTGCATATTTCTTTTCAATTTGTAAATATAGAATCCCTGTTAACAGGAACATGATCCATCCAATAAAAAACCTCAATTCACAAGATTGCAACAACACAACCTCAAATACATCAATCAACCTCATTAAAAATCCAACAAACTCAATTCACAAGATCCCAATTCAATAACATAAGATCATAAGCATTGATAATAGTAATAAACAACACTTTCATATATAAACGGCGGATTGTCGTACAAAAATGCCAAATATTCAGATTCGCGTGATTCACAAGTTTGCATTGGGAATAACTATAATATGCCAACATCAAATAAACTTCCACAATGTCTACGAGACACATGCAGGTCTAGATAATGGACTGCACATCAACCAAACATTCACCATATTTCGCGGAAGTCAACACTGTCTTCTTAGTTTGTGGCGCTAATTCAAACACATTCTGCCAATTATCAAAAAATTTGTTAATATTAGAACAAAACATCAACAAATATCTGATATCATATAAAACACATATATAACATTGCAACATTTAGTCGGATCCATAAAAACAGAAGACGGAAGACGGATCCATAAAAACGTTATCGAGTCTGGTGGTGATATTTTAAGTAAAACACAGTGCTACACAACTTACAAAATTGATGATGGTCCTTTTCACCAATATCAGAGCAACTAGTGGAATCATCAAAATCAAAATCGATATCTTCTTCGTTTCCAGTAGGAGGTTCTAACACGCTTAAACCGTGTCATACTCGCAACACATTAACAGAAGTTCATGATTATAAAATTAGTTGTGGAATCATCAAAACCTTTTTAGTGCCACTTGTTTCCACCTCGCTGACCTGCTTTGGTGCTGGTAAAGATTTCCTTCTATAAACAAAACAGGCACGTCAATGCACAAATCATTCATTTACACATTAACAGATCAATAGAAAAAGAAAATGTTAACCCTCTAACCTTGTCAGATGGAGAGGAATTATGACGGGTTTTCTGGAACCAACAGAAAAGGAAAAAAAATCATCAAATGAAATATAATGGAGATTAGGAATCTCACCTCTTTGTCTGAGAGATACATCATCAACCAGTTTGAATATTTCACGTCTAGTGATCCTTCAGAAAAGTTCAGTCCAGGGATGTTACATCAAGCACATAAACTTGACATTTTTATGATGTGCATTGAGGGCTTCATTACGAGGGTAGAAAATAATGAAAATCCTAAAAGCATTAGATTCATAGAACATGCAAAGTTACTTAACTAAACTCCGAAATAAATGTTCGATTATGAACCTTCTTTATAACACTTTCAATGAAGTCTAAAGCTATAACTTCTTTAGCCTTTTTAGCTAATTCACCCGTGAAACGGCCAATACCAGCCTCCGGGCCTAACCGACTCGCCTTCATATGGCGGGAGCAGGCTAACACCTTCATACATTTTAGAAAAAAGAAAATCAGTAAAGGATATTAAGGTGATGTCCTTGATCATTAAAAATGGCGAAAATCAACTTATTGACCATGAATGATAATTTCCAATTACAAAAGAAAAGATAAAAGAGAAAAGATATGCATTGTATCCAATAAGAGGTAATATCTTAGAAACTTTGGCACCTATAAATGAAGAGAAGTATAATTCAGATCTCCAAAAACCACTAAGATGCATAATGTAAAACATAACTTGCATAATCACAAATATGTCCTGGTATATAATTAGGAAAAAAAAAATGTGACCAAAGACAGGTACTTGAAGTCCAAATATAATAAAAAGTGCAGATATGAGCAAGATAAACCACACAGATGAAGCAGTTCTTTGTATTACATCAAAAGTTATCAAACAGTCAAAAATAACTTCTACTCAAGAGAGCAATGATGTGTTTTTCCTGCACAATCTTCTCGACAGCAAAAATAAAAACATAAATCATGTTGGGAGACGGTCAACAAAGACACCTTCCAAACAAATTTCCTGCTGCACTTGTACTTCCCTAGACGTAATAGTCAACATTTTCCAGAACAAAATCACATAACCAGCAATTATTATCCCTTCATTTATAATAGAACCATGCATATATGGCGAAAGATTTAAGAAACTAATGCCAATTGATACAAATTAAGGTATTTGATAAACTTACCTACTGCACATGGACCAGCTGTACGACAGATTGGTTCGATTTGCATGTAGAGCCTTCTGAACCTCTGGAAGGTTAAAGCCTCTCGTAGCTCATGCAAACATCTACACCAATACTAGTCTTTGTTGCCTGCAATTTCATAGTGCATTGTTCATCCTTTTTTTTTTCATTTTTTTAGCCCATGATTTAGAAAATCGAATGTAATATGATACATAAAATGTACCATCTTTTTGAGTCTAAGCACTTGCTCCACTATCGCCGGATAGCACACATCAAGAATAACATCGTAACTATTTATATAATCACCAACAATCTTGTTTGTCTCGGATACGGCATTGTTACATGATGCAGACACATTTTGTGGATTTTCCAATGTGTAATCTTCAAAATGACAATCTTTCATAATGGTGAGTCCAATTTCATCGGAAATCATTCCGTGCGACCAGAAAAACTCATAAGTTGATGGAACATCACGGTCGAGCCTTAGAAGTGGATTCCCAATCTAAGCCAAGATAACCATTCACATATAAGCCCAATACGTAAAAAAGATTAAAAGCAAGTTTCCGTAAAATCAGAAAAAATGAATAAAGACAGAAAGGTTGAGCAAATGCTTTCTTACAGCAACCCCTTTAATGTTAAACTTGAATTTTTGGAGTGTTTATTGTAGTCCAGAAGAGCAACAGCTAACTGGGGATGTAATGTCCTGTCGAGAAAAACAATGTGAGAAAATGGAAAATCAAGGAGCAACTTTGGATGATAATTTTTTTTTATTTTTTTGAGAAATAATATGATTATCTACGAACCATGTTCACTGATGTACGTGTTGATATACAATATCAATCACACAAATCACTTTTAGACTCTAAGTTGATACCACAAAGTTACAACACGACTAGTTAGAGGCTGCTTTTGATTGGCCCGGAAAAAAGTCGCCAGCCCAAAATCACCAATCTTCAGATTTCCTTGGTTGTCAATCAGAAGATTTGAACCCTTAATGTCACGGTGCAAGCCTCCACGATTATGACAGTGTTCGAGTCCCGGCGGTATTGCATGAAGCATTTTATCTGCATGCCCATCACATAAAATATTAATGAATAGCTTGCATTTCATAGACTAATTCCTTAATCTACAAAGTTCCTGCATTTACTCCATCTCGATCGATTGAAATATAACCCATATTCAAAATCATAATCAAACCAATCATGATGATGATTCTGTTAGTTAAGAGTAAGGTCTTTGTCTTGCTATTGTCACCGATGATGATATGATGATGGTGATGGTCGTGGTGGTTGTCTGCGTGGCTGCGATGGCGATGGAGATTGAGGCGATGGCGGTGGCGATGATGATGATGATGGCGATGATGATGATAATGATGAAATTTCAATTCCACACAATTACGGTCCTATAAGCTCCATGTTAGTTCAATTTTGGTCGAAATAATTTGTCGGCTCGTATAAGCTAACATAGTCTTCCGTGCTCGTATATCACGCTGAAGAATACTTTTGTCCGGCTTCCAGATGACAACACGGAAGAGCTCCGAGCAACGGAACCAACTCGCGGCCGATGTCCCTCCATAGTTCTAATCCTCTTGCAACAAGAGGCATCCCATAACCGCATAAACAAATGTTAGGCTTAATGAGGGAATGCGGAAGTGAAACATGGAATTCCATGTATAGGATTATACCCTCTTGTGTCACTTTCACATATAGTTCTTGGTCATTTGAGAGAATAGTTTGTAGAGGATGTGAGAGAATAGTTTGGTCATTTGAAGGGATGGTTTTAAGTCGTTTGTTTTCAAGTAACAACAAATCCACAAGCAACTCCATACGGTTCATGTCCCACTAAAGCAACTTCTCTTATTATCTTGAGCTACGTATAATTCGGATCAATATGGCAACGCTCGGTTTAATGTTACCACAAAGCCGACTCAAAATAATAATGAGCCACAAAACTTAAGTCAAGACTGTGATGGAGATTCTATGGTTTAAAACATTAATCACATACGATTACTAAAACATGTATCATTTGAATCATGGTTCATTGAGTATTGTCATGCCAGTACCACGAGATTGGGCTATCCCCACTCATATTATTATATTAGGATTTTTTTTGGGGAGAAGGAAAAAAAAGACGAGTCTAGAGAACCATGAAACGAACTTAAATAATTGTGAATGTATATAAGCCGTGTTCCATGAATATGTACATCACAAAATCAACATATATAACAATACTCTAGAGCAGAGTGTATCAACTTTGTACACAATGAAGAGGTCGGAAAAGCTTCACCGCATACAGAGTTGGCCATTGCTAGTTCCAACAAAGAATATGTGTACCACGGTGTGCCCATCCAATGAGCAGAATCATCGTCATCGACCCACAAATCACACAACTTCATTACCTGTCATAAATACACAAAATGCCAACTTCATCAATTCATGAGGACAACGACGACAAAAAGAGATTGAAATAAACTGTAACACCCCCAGATTTACCCGGAAATATTACAGAGCCGTGGGCCCCGAGATGGAACCCACAAGGCTAAAAGAAATTTTCGCAAACATTTACAAATGCCCAAGAGGCCAACGACGGTACTATCTTTAAAAATTCACAAAGACTTATAAAATCCATTTATCAAAAACCGTCGTAAAAACTCATTTGAAATCGTAAGGCCAAACAGCCGACACTCAAAAGTTTGGAAAACGATTTCCAAAGTAACCTCAGTTACCAGATACCAATAGAGCGTTTCAAAATACTCATGCAGCGGAAAAAGACCAACCATAAAGATACTCTAGCAGCGGAATACAAGAACCAATCAAGAAACTCAATGCACACAACATGTCCTAGCCAGTATCCTCCGGGAAGCTCATCTCTTCACGACCGCTACAAGCTCGATGCTCCAAGAACCTAAAAAGAAATCCCACGACGGGGTCATCCATAATATCCAACAATGATATCAATCACATCACATTAATAATTACATACCAATGAGAGTACAACATAAGAATACGACCAACGAAATCTTACCGCCATAACTTTACTTACTCAAGAATTCTCATCAGAATAACCATTATCACATTTCACATCCTGTACTCGATTAAACAATAAACTCGAACATAATATCTGTATTGTACCTCAAACAATACTCAGGATTCTCAAACTATCATCACCAACTCACGATACGGAAAATATACCAGTTCTGACCAAAACAATCCATCGGATAGCATCATCAGATCCCAAAACGACAACTGATTGTCCATCACAAGAAGAATACCAAAGGAAAATACGGAACATACCTCGAGATATGAAGTGCCACGACAATCATACCAGTCTAATCCGAGATCAGATCAATGCAATACGGACAAGGTCCTAACACAAGACCTACAAATGCATACTCATATGACCACATCAATATGATCACAGCAATAACAATCATGTATACTCAATGGACATCCGACGATCCAGCGCCCTCAGCATAGATCCCTTTGTTGATCCTATCAGATCAACATAAGGTGGATAACTAACAATACACATGTGAACAACAACACATGACAAATCAATGATGCGAATTCACAAGATTCCATCAACACGATACTGGTAATCCAACGATCCAGCGCCCTCAGCATAGATCCCCATGATGATCCCGTCGAACCAACGCATGGTGGAAAACCTGTCCAACGATCCAGCGCCCTCAGCATAGATCCCCATGATGATCCCGTCGAACCAACGCATGGTGGACATTCGATCCAGCGCCCTCAGCATAGATCCTCATAATCCCATCGGATTATTTACACAACATAAACAACACAATATGCATACACATATGCAAATCAACACGTCCATCAACATGAACAGCATAACATGCACGACAACACGCATGGTAGACATTCGATCCAGCGCCCTCAGCATAGATCCTCATAATCCCATCGGATTATTTACACAACATAAACAACACAATATGCATACACATATGCAAATCAACACGTCCATCAACATGAACAGCATAACATGCACGACAACATGACAACTTATAATCATTGCTATATGCATTATAAACGAAATGAAACTGAAACCATTCATTAAATATTATAACTGAGCAAGTAATAACTTGCCTCGATACCGATACGATGATGATGAAACCGCTACCAGTCACAATGCCTTCGTCTACGAGCTCCTCGGCTCCGACCGAAGCAATTTACGAACATACTCGAACACGACCGCAGCATACGGTTATAAACACCGATCAATAACCTTAACCTATAACAATAATCGATTAAACAACAATCCGATAATAATCAACAACCGCTAAAACCAATTCACAAACCCAATGGCTCAACAATATCTCAGTTAACCACAAGTCTGATCAAACCAACTTAAACGATCACGAATTCATAATCGAAACAGAATATATTACCCTGCCTGATGACTTAGCGCACGTTAATCTTTAACCGTAGCGTGCGCTAAGTTGTTCCCGATAGCGTGCGCTAGCCAGTAGGCTTAGCGTGCGCTAATAACGTGCAGTTACATGCATTTCGGGTACCGATCAACATCTGGCGATTATCAAACACTCTAAGTGATTCTGAATCATGTTCATAGCTATCAAACAACGAAATCCAATATCCTTTAACATATAGGTAATCATCCGACTTTTAATTCAAGTGATATATTCATATTTCATCTTTCTTAATATCAACAACCTAAACACCAAGAACTCATAATCATGCCATGTTCATCATCATATGAAGGAACCAACAACAACAACATCACAGATCCGAATTGAAGGAAGACATTATCCAACATATCTCTTTGAAGATAACAACTCATTCGAAACTATCCAGTTCATATCAATATCTTCATATCAACAATAACATTATCATAATCCGGTAATCCAACTCATAATCATACTTATGAACTTGTTAATATGATAATCATCAGCTCAAGAACATCATATACAATCCAAAACGAAATCTCAAAGTCAAGAGTAATTACCTTTTTGAAGTAATGGATTGATTTCCAAGGTTGAATCCATTTACAAGAATCACCAAAGATTTCAAGCTTCAAATGTTGTTATGGATGATTAACTCCACCTTAATCCAGTGTTTGGACCCTCAAATATATCCCAACTCTCTCTCTCTCTCGGCTGAAAGAAGAAAGAATGACGAAATGCTCAATAACACCCTTCTGTCCCTTTTTATAATATTCATTATTAGCGTGCGCTAACATCTCATGTTTAGCGTGCGCTACCGCCTTAGCGTGCGCTAACTGACTTTGTTAGCGTGCGCTATCGAAGCCGAGAGGCTACTGTCTTGCTTCGTAAACTAACTTACGTACGTAATGCCCATGCATTAACGTACGTAAATCATCCTGCTTAGCGTACGCAAGTCATTTATATTAGCGTGCGCTATCCGAAGTTGACTTGCTACAGTATACACCTACCACGAAGATGCTCGTGACCCCACAAGCCGAAATCAACCAATAAAGCCAAGATTCCCTGTTGTCCGATATATAGTTAGCGTGCGCTAATCAACATGCATTAGCGTGCGCTAACACTACATTACAACATCCGTTGACTTATCAGAACGTGCGCCGAAAGTGGCCTGGTCCACGCGTAGATTCCTTCTGATCGGACTGCATTAGCGTACGCTAACCTATGAACGTAGCGTGCGCTAATCCTGCACGATAGCGTGCGCTATGCATGAATATTAGCGTGCGCTAATAAGGCTATAATTAGCCATTTTCAGCTATCCTTGTCCAACATCTCGACATATCAAATACGAACATACGGCATATCAAATATACATTACTCAACACATTATATCCTCAAATACAATTGTCGACCAAATACGACAATTATACCAATACTGACATCTCAGTCCTTCATTTATTTTATCCCTACATAACTCGGATAAAATAATATCAAACAACAGTAGTAGAAATTCCGGATATTACATTCTACACCCCTTAAAATAAGTTTCGTCCTCGAAACTTGCAATCCGTCATAGAAAACAAACAAACATACTGCTCAACCCAAAATATCCCACAATCATCACGACACTGATCAATCATCATTATTCTGAATAGCCGAAACCGCATACTTACAAATACGCAGGTCGACGATCTCCGGAGATACTAGCCAGCGTTCTCACTGTACAGTCTCAATACGCTTACGATCACAATTCCCTGATTCTCAACAAAATATATCATCTTCGGATCAAACAATCTGCCCGAATCAAATCTTGTCTGCCTGATTACATAATCAGGTCTCAATTCCGGTAAAACGAATACTATCCGATGTATCTGTGAAACAACTGCTCAAAACAACGACACGAATTCCGAAACATCAACACAAAATCCGAACGCTCAGATGATCACCAAAATGATCAACTAATAAATCAACCGAATTTATCATTAACATGATAAATTCCAATATGACCAACCAGAGGTCAAAACACAATCGAGAATATCATCAACGTGATAAACTCCAATATTACCAATGAATGATCAACGAAAATCGAGAATACCTTCACACGGTAAACTCCAACACGATCAACACAGAACCACAGAAATAGATATACGAAAGAATAACATTCTCAAAACGACAAATCAATCACGTACAGTAGATCTCAATAAACATATCCGACTGGCGAACATACCCCTCGGCATATGAACAACCAATCACAAACTGACGAACATACCCAATCATACACGGAGTGGAAACGACCACTCAATATCCAAAACAACCAGTATGGGGTCACCGTCCCCAAATCTATGCTTACAAGGAAATCATTCCAGAATCACTAAGGTAAAATCGCGCTACTACCATACCAATGGAATCACATAGCACATATGTTCCGGTTTTACAAAATCCCAAGTTTTCCAAAATAATATTATGTGCATGAATCTACAACACGCAACATATTTCTCTTATCCGATAAATCAATCGATCATCCTTGCATAACCAAACGACCATACCAAAGTTCGGATCCATATTCCTCGTTCCACATTGATATATTACCCAGTTCGTGAGTCACACTCACAACTTCACCATGATATGTAATATACACTAAATGCGTATGTACATCAATCACATTTCCAAAGCCAGTTTGAAATCATATATTCTTGTCACGAAGACCATTTTCGAAAGTTCTTTCAAGAGTTTGAAAACTCAAAACATAAATTTTCGTAAGACCACGAAATCAATTTTAAAAATTAAATCGGCTCGCTGGTGCCAAGTTCTCGATCAAAATTCTTTTCGAATAGACACGATTACATATAATGGAATTTATGCAAATGCTTGTGCATATCCATACTCCTGTATACCACTTCGGCTCGTCATCAATATCCACTGATATTCTATCAGAAAACCACAGGATAGAGTTCCAAAATCTCAAATATATAGACTCTGATAAAAACTCCTCTCTACATACTACTCGCAACGTTAATCCTTAATCTATCCTGGATCACCTCAAATATGATATGACAAAACATTGAAACAAATCAACAAATCAAACACAACGAAAGACTTCCCGAGAAGTTCCATTTGAACAAGTGAACCAAAAGCCTCAAAAGATAGGAACAAAATAAATAAACGATTGATAAAGAGTTTTACAAATCTCGGGAGTTTTAGAAAACAAGAAAAAGTCTTTTGAAACGTTAGGGTCTCGGCCCGTACCTCATTCCGTATTACAAGAAGTTTAAAAAGTAGAAAACCCTTTTTGGACCCCAAGTCCTGAGTTATAAAACCATTTCAAAATCGATTGGGTCTCGGCCCAAAATCATTTTCCGTAAAACATCCGTAAAACATATATTTTGAAAGGTATCATTTTCAAATGATCAAAAGCAGTTCATATAACTCAAAATGAGTTAACATGCTACATGTTCTTCTCAACCATGCACAATATTTCTTCCAGATGCACAATTCCGTTCCACAATCTACCCAACATACTGATTCCCAAAATCATAGTTTCTCAAGATCATCAATCCTGTCCCACTCTGGCATCTCATACTGTAACGCATGATATCCGCTGAATCTCAAAACATATCAACTTAGAACGGCAATAAATCTCAATGAAATTCAAAAATCCAAATACTTACAGATCGTGAAGCCGACGATTCCCCGTGATACTGGCACATGTCTCGACTCAAGAAAATACTCGACACAGATATTTTCAAAACACACGTTTTGCAAACTCAGTGCAACTCGAGAACACAATATATCTCATTCCAGAGAATCTCGTTAACACCCCTTGGAAAAGTTATAACAAGCCCAGTACGATACTGGCAAATCCGATAACGCACAAGCCTGAGTGAACAACAAAGACTCACGGCTCTAATATTTGTCAATCGACAACTCGAATGACGCAACAAAAACACGACCCAACTCGACCCAAATGTCTAGGTTTTCTCAACCTAAGCTCCGATACCATATTTTGTAACACCCCTAGATTTACCCAGAAATATTACAGAGCCGTGGGCCCCGAGATGGAACCCACAAGGCTAAAAGGAATTTTCGCAAACATTTACAAATGCCCAAGAGGCCAACGACGGTACTATCTTTAAAAATTCACAAAGACTTATAAAATCCATTTATCAAAAACCGTCGTAAAAACTCATTTGAAATCGTAAGGCCAAACAGCCGACACTCAAAAGTTTGGAAAACGATTTCCAAAGTAACCTCAGTTACCAGATACCAACAGAGCGTTTCAAAATACTCACGCAGCGGAAAAAGACCAACCATAAAGATACTCTAGCAGCAGAATACAAGAACCAATCAAGAAACTCAATGCACACAACATGTCCTAGCCAGTATCCTCCGGGAAGCTCATCTCTTCACGACCGCTACAAGCTCGATGCTCCAAGAACCTAAAAAGAAATCCCACGATGGGGTCAGCCATAATATCCAACAATGATATCAATCACATCACATTAATAATTACATACCAATGAGAGTACAACATAAGAATACGACCAACGAAATCTTACCGCCATAACTTTACTTACTCAAGAATTCTCATCAGAATAACCATTATCACATTTCACATCCTGTACTCGATTAAACAATAAACTCGAACATAATATCTGTATTGTACCTCAAACAATACTCAGGATTCTCAAACTATCATCACCAACTCACGATACGGAAAATATACCAGTTCTGAACAAAACAATCCATCGGATAGCATCATCAGATCCCAAAACGACAACTGATTGTCCATCACAAGAAGAATACCAAAGGAAAATACGGAACATACCTCGAGATATGAAGTGCCACGACAGTCATACCAGTCTAATCCGAGATCAGATCAATGCAATACGGACAAGGTCCTAACACAAGACCTACAAATGCATACTCATATGACCACGTCAATATGATCACAGCAATAACAATCATGTATACTCAATGGACATCCGACGATCCAGCGCCCTCAGCATAGATCCCTTTGTTGATCCTATCAGATCAAGATAAGGTGGATAACTAACAATACACATGTGAACAACAACACATGACAAATCAATGATGCGAATTCACAAGATTCCATCAACACGATACTGGTAATCCAACGATCCAGCGCCCTCAGCATAGATCCCCATGATGATCCCGTCGAACCAACGCATGGTGGAAAACCTGTCCAACGATCCAGCGCCCTCAGCATAGATCCCCATGATGATCCCGTCGAACCAACGCATGGTGGACATTCGATCCAGCGCCCTCAGCATAGATCCTCATAATCCCATCGGATTATTTACACAACATAAACAACACAATATGCATACACATATGCAAATCAACACGTCCATCAACATGAACAGCATAACATGCACGACAACACGCATGGTGGACATTCGATCCAGCGCCCTCAGCATAGATCCTCATAATCCCATCAGATTATTTACACAACATAAACAACACAATATGCATACACATATGCAAATCAACACGTCCATCAACATGAACAGCATAACATGCACGACAACATGACAACTTATAATCATTGCTATATGCATTATAAACGAAATGAAATTGAAACCATTCATTAAATATTATAACTGAGCAAGTAATAACTTGCCTCGATACCGATACGATGATGATGAATCCGCTACCAGTCACAATGCCTTCGTCTACGAGCTCCTCGGCTCCGACCGAAGCAATTTACGAACATACTCGAACACGACCGCAGCATACGGTTATAAACACCGATCAATAACCTTAACCTATAACAATAATCGATTAAACAACAATCCGATAATAATCAACAACCGCTAAAACCAATTCACAAACCCAACGACTCAACAATATCTCAGTTAACCACAAGTCTGATCAAACCAACTTAAACGATCATGAATTCATAATCGAAACAGAATATATTACCCTACCTGATGACTTAGCGCACGTTAATCTTTAACCGTAGCGTGCGCTAAGTTGTTCCCGATAGCGTGCGCTAGCCAGTAGGCTTAGCGTGCGCTAATAACGTGCAGTTACATGCATTTCGGGTACCGATCAACATCTGGCGATTATCAAACACTCTAAGTGATTCTGAATCATGTTCATAGCTATCTAACAACGAAATCCAATATCCTTTAACATATAGGTAATCATCCGACTTTTAATTCAAGTCATATATTCATATTTCATCTTTCTTAATATCAACAACCTAAACACCAAGAACTCATAATCATGCCATGTTCATCATCATATGAAGGAACCAACAACAACAACATCACAGATCCGAATTGAAGGAAGACATTATCCAACATATCTCTTTGAAGATAACAACTCATTCGAAACCATCCAATTCATATCAATATCTTCATATCAACAATAACATTATCATAATCCGGTAATCCAACTCATAATCATACTTATGAACTTGTTAATATGATAATCATCAGCTCAAGAACATCATATACAATCCAAAACGAAATCTCAAAGTGAAGAGTAATTACCTTTTTGAAGTAATGGATTGATTTCCAAGGTTGAATCCATTTACAAGAATCACCAAAGATTTCAAGCTTCAAATGTTGTTATGGATGATTAACTCCACCTTAATCCAGTGTTTGGACCCTCAAATATATCCCAACTCTCTCTCTCTCTCGGCTGAAAGAAGAAAGAATGACGAAATGCTCAATAATACCCTTCTGTCCCTTTTTATAATATTCATTATTAGCGTGCGCTAACATCTCATGTTTAGCGTGCGCTACCGCCTTAGCGTGCGCTAACTGACTTTGTTAGCGTGCGCTATCGAAGTCCAGAGGCTACTGTCTTGCTTCGTAAACTGACTTACGTACGTAATGCCCATGCATTAACGTACGTAAATCATTCTGCTTAGCGTACGCAACTCATTTATATTAGCGTGCGCTATCCGAAGTTGACTTGCTACAGTATACACCTACCACGAAGATGCTCGTGACCCCACAAGCCGAAATCAACCAATAAAGCCAAGATTCCCTGTTGTCCAATATATAGTTAGCGTGCGCTAATCAACATGCATTAGCGTGCGCTAACACTACATTACAACATCCGTTGACTTATCAGAACGTGCGCCGAAAGTGGCCTGGTCCACGCGTAGATTCCTTCTGATCGGACTGCATTAGCGTACGCTAACCTATGAACGTAGCGTGCGCTAATCCTGCACGATAGCGTGCGCTATGCATGAATGTTAGCATGCGCTAATAAGGCTATAATTAGCCATTTTCAGCTATCCTTGTCCAACATCTCGACATATCAAATACGAACATACGGCATATCAAATATACATTACTCAACACATTATATCCTCAAATACAATTGTCGACCAAATACGACAATTATACCAATACTGACATCTCAGTCCTTCATTTATTTTATCCCTACTGTACAGATTCCATGCTGTACAATATAACTCGGATAAAATAATATCAAAAAACAGTAGTAGAAATTCCGGATATTACATAAACAAACTATTACCTTGCTGCTAGAAGCATGCCACAGATAAACACAGCTGCCCAACCCCACAGCCAGCACATTATGTGGAGACCAGTCTATAAGGTTAAGGTAGAAATCATCTTGCAATGCAGGTGCATCCAAAACCTGTGAAAAAATTAATTAGATTGAACAATTCAAATTGCAAATGTATCACAGGTGTGCATTAGAAAACCTTATGCGAAAGAAAATACTTTAAATAATTTTGGACTGAAACATTTGTAACTCTTCAAACTGATAAAACCCATAATCTCTCTGCAACTAACAAACACAAAGATCAAAGCTTCTGTAAACTATACAAATCCCAAATTCCCTGAGTAGCTAAAAATATACACATCAAATTCTGTAAATTAAATAAACCCGAATCTCTCTTATTAGCTAAAAAAAACTCAAAGCTCTGAAGATTAACTAATTCTGTCAATTAAATAAAACCAAATTTTGTCATGCAACTAAAAACCTAGAGATCAATGCTCGAAGATTACCTATTTCTCTAAATTGAATAAACCCCAATTTCTCAGTCGCAACTAATAAAGATTGAAGCTCTTGATAATTACCTTGTTGGGTTTGGGATTGTTGGAAGCTAGGTGGAGAATCTCGACCACTGGGAGCACGAAGGCAAGGGTTTTTCTCGAGCTGGTGGAAGCGTCGACGGCGACGTCCTTGAAACTGCATAGCAATTAGCAACAGGATAGTGGCTGTAACGCCCCAATACTTATTTAAATGCTAACGATCATAGATTTTGATTTTTTTTAATATTTACAGGTTGTCCGATACTTGGACCGATACGTTCCTAGCATAAAATGAAGAAAACGATTTCAAAATAAATTATAAGGATTATTTTATAATTTATGAAAGTAATTTCGAAAATTTTAATTTAATTGATACGATAAAATTTTCATTTCGTAACACTTATCTTCGCAAAAATAATATTAAATTATTATTTTAATATTATCGAAAATTTGTTCCGAGCATATCGAAGATTTAACTCGGGCAGTGCAGGCAGTCGGAAAATCGAATTTGGACATCGGGAAGGGGTCGAACCGGGTGAGCCAAGTTGACGGACATTTGCGGTCACCGCCGGACACGCCGATCGACAATCACGGTCATGGCCAGAAGCTTCTAGGACACTATCCGGATAAAGGCATCCATTTGTCGGATAAGGTCGATCCACGACCGACGAAGCTTCTCGACCACTATCCGGATAAAGTGTCGGCTGTCAGGATAAGGTCGATCACGACCGACGAAGCTTCTCGGCGGTGTCCGGATAAAGGTCATCGGTGTCGGATAAGGTCGGTCCACGACCGACGAAGCTTCTCGGCCACCGTCGGATAAGGGTTCCAGCTGTCCGGGTAAGGTTGATTTTCAACCGACTTTGAGCCCTTATTTATACATGTTCCCGAACGTGGTTTTGTACATATCATATATCATTTTTAAGCTTTGAAACTCTACTTTAAAACGCCCGAAACATATTTTCCTTCCAAAAATTATAAAAGCCACAAAAATCCCGATCAAACAGATAGCTCAAATCTGACAGTTCTTCAAAGGTGTTTGATAAAAGTCCTCAAAGAGATTTCAGATTTTACATCAAGAATTTATGGCCGGAAATATGAAAAAGTATTTTCACGTGCTAGGAGCAGCGTATCCGGGATCCAAGAAGGACAACCGAGCCAAATTCAGAGGAAGATATTTCAAGATTTCAGCAAACGAGGTGAGGTTATACTGTTTTAATATGTTACGGTCATCGTTGTGTCGTGTAACATGACGACCCGCGAGGGGTCGATAGAATGAAAGAAATTCGAGACGAGTCTCACACAGATAAGAATGTTTTATGTTCATTACACAACATGATTTTGACGATTTATAAGGGTTTAATCTCACTGAGTATGCTCGCATACTCACACCTCATCGATTATGTTTTTCAGGCTAAGGAATCGATGAACGGGACAAGAAGAAGATGAATACATATTCCCAACACGATGAAGTTCTAAAGAATAAAAGATGTTGTCGCCGTAATTGTTATTATTTTTACGAAACACTTGATGTTCTTCAACGAATATAATTTCAACGGACTATGTCCGAATATTTGATTCCCCATGTGTTTGTAAAACTGTACTGATGTTTGATTAAATGACTTTTATTGAAGATTTACTTACTAAAATGCTTCCGAAAATACTCCGGATTTATATAAAATTTTTAAGGAAAAATTGAGCCGTGTAACGTTCTTTTTAATTAAGAAATCCAGGGCGTTACAGAATGGTATCAGAGCCAGGTTTCTCTTAGTACGGTGAGATTTGGGGATGAACCAAGCGGAAGATGGTGAACATGTGACACCCGGGGCCGACGAGGGCAGGGAGTGATCGCCGGTGCAATAGAAAAGGGCACGGACAATGAGCGGCTCCGAGAAAGGGGAGTGATCGCCGGTGCAATAAGAAAAAGGGCACGGACAATGAGCGGCTCGACAAGGCTTCTAGGCGGAGGGGACATGGATCGAATTCTTACCGAGCAGAGGTATTACAAGACTGTATAAGTATGAGACTATACTGTTAAGGAGGTTTAAAAGGGTTTACTTATACAAAACAAGATATTTCAAAACTTTCTTATTTTTAAAAGTATAACGAATAATTACGGCATGATTATATTTTCGGGAGAATATGTGGTTCATCGCTGCTGCCCAACGTCGACTCTGAGGTAATGTTTTCAAGTATTCACTCTTTTATGAAAACTTAAAAATTATGGTATGAGTATAGAATGATTGTGTCGGCAAAAGATTTGAAAGGATATGTGAAAGTTTAAATGTTGTCCGAAAGGGACAAAATATGATTTCAAAGAAAGGTTTCAAAGTGATTTTGCTGGCACAATATTTTTAAAATTATTGATGAAAATACTCATACAAAGTTTGATACAGATTTTCAAAGTTCTTTACGAAGCTCAATTTCGAGGACGAAATTTTTTAAAGGGGGGAGGATTGTAACGCCCCAATACTTATTTAAATGCTAACGATCATAGATTTTGATTTTTTTAATATTTACAGGTTGTCCGATACTTGGACCGATACGTTCCTAGCATAAAATGAAGGAAACGATTTCAAAATAAATTATAAGGATTATTTTATAATTTATGAAAGTAATTTCGAAAATTTTCGACGAATTGATACGATAAAATTTTCATTTCAGAACACTTATACTGCAAAAATAATATTAAATTATTATTTTAATATTATCGAAAATTGGTTCCGAGCATATCGAAGATTTAACTCAGACGAGTCTGGAACAGGTCGGAAAATCGAATTTGGACATCGGGAAGGGGTCAAACAGGCTGAGCCAAGTTGACGGACATTTGCCGGTCACCACCGGACACGCGATCGAAATCGCCGGTGATGGCCGGCGAAGCTTCTAGGCCACTATCCGGATAAAAGGTCATTTGTCAGGATAAGGTCGATCACGACCGACATAAGCTTCTCGACCGATGTCCGGATAAGGTCATCAATTTGTCAGGATAAGGTCGATCACGACCGACGAAGCTTCTCGGCGGTGTCCGGATAAAGGTCATCGGTATCGGATAAGGTCGGTCACGACCGACAGAAGCTTCTCGGCCAGCTGTCCGGATAAGGGTTCCAGCTGTCCGGGTAAGGTTGATTTTCAACCGACTTTGAGCCCTTATTTATACATGTTACCGAACGTGGTTTTGTACATATCATATATCATTTTGAAGCTGTGAAACTCTACTTTAAAACGACCGAAATATATTTTCCTTCCAAAAATTATAAAAGCCACAAAAATCCCGATCAAACAGATAGCTCAAATCTGACAGTTCTTCAAAGGTGTTTGATAAAAGTCCTCAAAGAGATTTCATATTTTACATCAAGAATTTATGGCCGGAAATATGAAAAAGTATTTTCAAGTGCTAGGAGCAGCATATCCGGGATCCATGAAGGACAACCGAGCCAAATTCAGAGGAAGATATTTCAAGATTTCAGCAAACGAGGTGAGGTTATACTGTTTTAATATGTTACGGTCATCGTTGTGTCGTGTAACATGACAAACCGCGAGGGGTCGATAGAATGAAAGAAATTAGAGACGAGTCTCACACAGATAAGAATGTTTTATGTTCATTACACAACATGATTTTGACGATTTATAAGGGTTTAATCTCACTGAGTATGCTCGCATACTCACACCTCATCGATTATGTTTTTCAGGCTAAGGAATCGACGAACGGTACAAGCAGAAGATGAATACATATTCCCAACATGATGAAGTTCTAAAGAATAAAAGATGTTGTCGCCGTAATTGTTATTATTTTTACGAAACACTTGATGTTCTTCAACGAATATAATTTCAACGGACTATGTCCAAATATTTGATTCCCCATGTGTTTGTAAAACTGTATTGATGTTTGATTAAACGACTTTTATTGAAGATTTACTTACTAAAATGCTTCCGCAAATACTCCGGATTTATATAAAATTTTTAAGGAAAAATTGAGCCGTGTAACGTTCTTTTTAATTAAGAAAGCCAGGGCGTTACAGTGGCTGCCTGAACTGGAGTGCAGAACTCGAAGCCGCCTTGGGTGAGGGCTTCGAGCACCGGCTCGGAGAGCGGAGGGTTGAGATTGGAGAATCGCGTGGTACTGAAAATGAGCGGGCGAAGAAGGAGGGTTGAGATTGGAAATGAGCGGGCGAAGAAGGAGGGTTTTTTGGAGTCTGAAAAATTTTTGGAGTCTGAAAAATAATTGATCTCAAGTATACTTAAAAAATTGCGTCAAAAAAAAATTCACACTTTTTACTTCAGTAATTATAAAATTAGCGAAGTCTTTGGAATTTAAAATTTCTAACTAGCTCCTGCCTTTTTGTTGGATACCATTTACTGAAGTCTATGTGTGTAATTTACTTCCCTAAATTGAAAAGCGAAGTTGTTGTTTGTTTTTACTTCGCTAATATACATTACCGAAGTGAGACGTACCGAAGTCTTTGATGTTTTTTCTACTAGTGTGTTTTTCTCTTCAAACTAGTGAATAATGAAGCTACAAGTTGTTTAAAGTTGTTTTCATGTTCAAACGAGTCAAAATAAAGAGCTATAAATTGCTTCCATGTTCAAACACTCAAGAATAAAGCTGTAATACCCGGTTGTAATTCATTCCTTTTCATTCAGTAATTATCAGTCTGTAATTGTCACTCAGTGTATTTTCACTCAATTATAATCATTCATCAATCATGTTCATTCACCGTGTTCACCGTTCGGAAAACTTCGAGTTGTGTATCATTATTGTTCATTGTTTCAACTTTCCTCTTATGAGTTCGACTTTGTTAAATCACCATTAATTTTTGGTAACTCCAAAAATTCTAAATCTTTTCAATATTATAGAGCATCGAATTAGCTTTCCAATGGTTCAAACGGTGAGTCAATCGGAGTCCGGACGAGAGAGTTATGGTCGTTTCAGTTTTTGGCCGATCACTGCCGACCGAACTCGGCCGTGTCGTCCGACACGGCCCGTGCCGTACTCGTCCGGAAATGCAGAAGTTTCTGCCGACCAGACTCGATCGTGTCGTCCGACACGGCCCGTGCCGTACTCTTCCGGATAAGCCTGGAACGACTGCCGACACGCCCGACCGTGTCCCAGGACACGGTCGAGTCATGCCGAGTCGCTGTCGGGCGGGTCGCTATCGGAAGGCCCTCAGCGCCGCGACCGTGTCAAACCGGACACGGTCGAGTCCCTGTAGGCCATCTGTCGGCCAACTGTGCGGCACGACCGTGCCGATCGGCACGGGCCGTGTCCGGCAGGCAGTCAACTCCCTTAAATTCGTTTTTTTCAGCATTTCAGCCATTTCTTCCCCTTTTCTTCACCTTCAACCGAGAGAGGAAGCTTGAGGGAGGGTTTTTCCTTCACAAATCATTTGAGTATTTGATTTTCTTCATCTCCTTTTGATCGTGAAGCCCGGATAATCGACCTAACGCGTGTTCTTCGGATTAAAGTACTTGAATCTTCAAAGGTAATATTCTTCAACACCTTGGATTTCAATTTTTGTGTTGAGATACGATGTTTTGGACGTTATAATCATGATATATGAAGGGATATGTATATGATTATGAGTTTGTATAAGGATTCATTGGATTATTGAGGAATTATTCAAGAACACTTTGAAAATCGAGTTAGAATTGGGGATTTTCGACTAATTGTTGTTATAATCACGTTTTTGGATATTCATATCGGATTATTGATCGTATTGGAGATGTTTTGTTGGTTTGAAACACTTCTTGGGGATTTTGATATTGGTATATCGAGGTTTGATTGTAAACAATCGGAGTTTGGATACAACGTATTCGATATAATGCCCCAATGAACTTAGTTTAATCGTATCGACGTTTTGAGTTCGTTATATTCGTGTTTAATTCGTGTATTGATCGGATTGTTGGTAATTGTATTGAATTAAGGTTGTTCGTGCGACCGACACTTCATTTAGGACATTTGTTCGTGGAAGGACTTTCTTCATCGGTATTTAGTAAGTTAATTCTTACTCGGTTAAAAGGATATTCATCCCTTTTGTTGTTGTTCATTCATAATCATAACTCATTCATCATTATATTAATCGTATCAAAACTTGTTGTTATCAATTAATCGTTTCAGTCATAAGGAACGACGGTTCCAATCTTTTCATTGAGCTGTCATTTATTTCGTTACCATTCCACCTCGGTGAGTCATTATTCATTTTTGATGTCACTTTTGTTATATCATGGCATTCCGGGTCATACTGGCGTGCCGATTGGTATGTGTAGGGTTTTCATGTCGGGCACATTATAGTCGTGTGTTGGTTGATGGCCTCACATTGGACTGTGCACACGAGATTGATTGTTTCGTGAGACTGATTAGGTACAAGACCACACGTGTATTCGATCGATACTCGTTGGTGGCTTGTGCACGGACACATTTCCATCCCGGGCGTAGTGTGGCGCCACCCTTTGAGCCGTACTGTTAGTTGATTCATATAGCATGTTTGATTGCGTATGTTTCGACAGGATATTTCATAATTTCAGATATAATCATGATTGTGTTTATTCAACTCTGGAGGATTGTTGTTCTTTGTAACTGACCCCGTTTGGGGATTTTGTTTTTCAGGTCATGGCGAGGCAAATGCACGGGGAGAGCACGTTGACGGCGAGGAGTCCTAGTGATACTAGTAGGGGGCCCCGATCTTTCAGTTATTCATGTTATTGTCCTTTATTTTTCCGCTGCAGACTTTCATTTGAATACTCCGTTTCATTCAGTGTTGTGTATTTTATCTTCATATAAAATACACTAGTATTCGGTATTGTCCTGGTGTGTTGTAACTAAACTCCTCGTCGGAGTAATTATTGCTGTAATGTAGTTCGGTACTACATTTATCTTGTGTAATTCATTCATTTTCACTTGCCTGGTGGGTCCCAGTTGGGGATCTACGGCACTGTAATATCCGCCTAGTTTGGGGTGTTACAGAGTTGGTATCGGAGCGTGGTTTTGAATACTACCCTCCAAGTCATGTCTCATTTGAAATCATCGTCATCGGACTAGTATCATTGGACTTTCGCGTCACGTGTGACCTGTGCAGATGCCGAGCCAATCAGACCGAAAGAACTGTAAGACTTCTAACACCATGGTATAATTTCTGGCAATAGTCATTCATTCATCATTCATCATTTAACAATCCTCAAACATCATCATTCACTATGATCGGGACGATCATATTAACTCATCAATCACTTAATTCATTTCATTACTCAGTTAATAATCAGGATGATCATGTTAACTCATTAATTACTCAATTCATTTCATTACTAAGTTGTCAATCTGGATGATCATATTATCAATCTTGTTAAGTTATTCAAGATAATCATTTCAAGAATTTCATCAGATAATCATGTAACTTCAGTAAATCATTCATATAATCACTAAGTTAGAGCATGTATACTAATTTTCATCATCTCATGACATAATCATAACGTGCTAATCATGCGGGAAATATAATCATTATGCGACCTTCCTACTTCAGTATGGAGAGAACTGTCAGGGGATGCACGGGGAGAGGCCGCGGTGCGGACCGAAACCCGAGAAATAATCACTCGCTGCCGGGAAATCGTTCCCAGGACTCGGCTCGATCACAATATGCTCGGGTTGATCCACTCACTTTTATGCAGGCCATGATGACCCATGTGCAGTTGCTCAATCATCATTGCGCCACCCTGACCGGATTAATCGAGAGAACTCTCCCGTATGAGCCAGCTGCTAAGGAAAGTGCTGAACAACAACCTTCATTTGTCAGCAAGAAATCAACGAAGCGTAATCAATCCGAAGGCGGTCAGTCAACCTTCAAGAAGCCTCGTGTGAGTCCTATCGTTTCTGAGCGACCTCCTACGGTGCATAGTCGTGCGGGATCTCATTCCCGAGCGGTCAGTTCGGCCATCACCTGTTTCAATTGTGGAACGCCGGGTCATTTCAGCACTGAGTGTCTGAAACCGTCTATCACGTGCTATAATTGTGGGAATTTCGGGCATAAGGCCCGTTTTTGCCGAAGGGACTCCAAGTCGGCTCCGGCGGCATCTCAGTTCAAGCAATCGGCCTTTCGTAATCGATCGCTTTGTCAACGTCGTTTAAGACACTGGAAGCAAATAGAGTTGGAGCTCGTATTTATCAGATGGGAGCGTCCGGTTCGGGGGCCGGCAAGTCCCAAATTTATATGATGAGGAGGATCGACGATCCGGTGGCCCGAATGATTTCAGGTATACTCGTAATTTTATTTCAACTTGTGTGTACCTTTTGATGCTGGTACACCGCATTCATTCATTTTCGAATCATGCTTGAATAGACTTATTTCGGGATAGTCCTATTGCTTGTGGACATCATACCATCGGTCTACCTGACGATGGAAGAATTTTCGGAATCATACCTAAGTAAGCTTAATGACCGCGATTGGTTGATGGATCTAATCGTGGTGAACTTATCTTAGGACGATGTAATTTTCGGTATTAGTTGGTTTAACCATCTTGATACTATCCTCAGTGTTTGTTAGCATTTGGTTGCTATCTTTCCGTCGTTGGTTGTCGAATGTGTGCTTCAGGGAAGTAATCCCCGTTGTTCCAGTAGAATTTCTATTATGGCGGAAGCAGAGAAATTCCGCAATCGAACTATTCAATCAGTCATTGTATCATTCTCATCGATTGGCCTTTCTAGGGCAATCGAGTTATTCAATCATTCCTTGTATTATTTCCATCGATTGGCTTTTCTAAGACAATCGAGTCATTCAATCATTCATTGTATCATTTTCATCGATTGGCCTTTCTAAGGCAATCGAGTTATTCAATCATTCATTGTATCATTTTCATCGATTAGCCTTTCTAGGGCAATCGAGTTATTCAATCATTCATTGTATCATTTCCATCGATTGGCCTTTCAAAGACAATCGAGTTATTCAAACATTCATTGTATCATCTTCATCGACTGACCTTTCTAAGGCAATCGAGTTGTTCAATCATTATTGGTATCTCTTTTTATCGATTGACCATTCTAGGGCAATCGAAATGTTCAATCATTCGTGGTATCATTGTCATCGATTGACGATGTATTTCCAGGCGAGTTATCTAGTTACCTTCACATAGAGTAGGGGAATTCAGGAATGAGTGGGAGCCGGTACGTCCCATTTATCGAAGGCACCGTATCGGATGGCCCCAACCAGAATGCAGGAGTTGAAGATTCAACTTGAGGAGTAGTTCGAGAAAGGCTATCTCCGATCGATTGCGTCCCCGTGAGGAACACCAGTGTGATCTGTCAAGGAGAAGGATGGTTCGTTCCGTTTGTGTATTGATTACCGGGAATTGAACCGGGTGACGATCAAGAATAAGTATCCTTTACCCCGTATTGATGATCTTTTAGATCAACTTGAGAGCCTCGGTATTTTCCAGATCGACTTAAGATCTGGATATCACCGATTGCGGATTCGAGTCGGATATCGCGAGACAGCGACGGCGTACACGCTATGGTCATTATGAGTTCGTAGTTATGCCGTTCGGGCTAACTATTACACCTGCGGTATTCAGGGAGTTAATGAATCGGGTTTTCATCGACTTTTTGGATCAGTTTGTTGTTGTCTTCATCGAAGACATTTTGATTTATTCTCGTAGCCGAGAGGAATACGAGGTTCATCTTCATCAGGTTCTCGACGTGTTGAGACGAGAGCAACTTTATGGAAAGTTTTCCAAATGTGAGTTCTGGAGGTCCGAAGTGACTTTCTCGGGCATGTGATTTCATCCGACAGAGTTCGTGTCGACCCTCAGAAGTCGGAGACTATCCGAGATTGGCAACCTCCGAGAGATATTAAGTAAATCCGATGTTTCCTTGGATTAGTTGGTCAATTATCCAACCCACGACCTGGAGCTAGCATCCGTGGTTTTCGCGTTGGGGATTTGGCGTCGTTACCTTTATGGCGTCACCTTTCAGTTATTCACCAATCACAAGAGTTGAAGGATATATTTACTCACAAGGAGTTAAATATGCGACAGAGGCGGTGGTTGGGACTACTCAAAGATTTTGATATCGAAATCCTTTACCACCCGGGCAAGGCGAACATTGTCGCCGACGCCTTGAGTCGTAAGTCCGTTCAGGAGCAGATGCTTGCTCGTTTAACAGTTCAGAAGGAGCTTCAACAGGAATTCCTTAGACCCGACATCGAGGTGCAGCCGGCGAGTTCAGGGACAGCTTTGTATGTTAGAGATTTCATCGTCACTTGAGGAGGTAATCAGAGAGAATCAGAGTTCAGACCCTCCATTGTTGCGCATCCGTGAAGATGTTGCTCAGGGGAAAGCCCTGGATTCGTGGTCCACGAGGATGGACTTTTGAGGTTTAAGAACCGGTTGTGCGTACCGGCGAATGACGAGTTGAAAAATTCTATTTTGAGAGAAGCTCATGCTACCCCTTATTCTGTTCATCCGGGGTCCAGCAAGATGTACAAGAACGTGAAACAAAATTACTGGTGGAGTAATATGAAGCGAGAAGTCGCAAAATTTGTGTCGAGATGCTTAACCTGTCAACAAGTTAAGATTGAACATCAGTGACCGGCGAGTATGCTGATACCGCTCCCTATTCCAGAATGGAAGTGGGAAGACATTTATATGGAATTCATCACGAATTGCCGACGAGTCGTCGTGGCGGACTGCTTTACTAATTTAGCTCATTTCCTTGAAATCAAGGATTTGTGGAGTCCCAAGAGACTGGCCCAGTTGTTCATCAAGGAGATAGTGAGACTGCACGGTACTCCTAAGAGTATCGTTTCCGATCGTGACGGACGATTAGTATCCCATTTTTGGAAATCAGTTCATCGTGCTATGGGAACTCAGCTTAATCTCAGTATTGCCTTTCATCCTCAGTCCGACGGACAATCAGAGAGAACTATTCAGACAATAGAGGACATGTTGAGGGCATGCGTCCTCGATTGGAAGGACGATTGGGAAGCCCAATTACTGTTGTTTAAGTCCACGTACAGTATAGTTGGCATGCCTCCATTAAGATGGCACCTTACGAGGCATTGTACGGTCGTTGTCGATCTCCTTTGCGTTGGGATGACTTGTCAGAATCAATCGGCACCGAGCCCGATATGCTTTTAGCCGCCCGTGAGAAGGTAGCTTTGATCAGGAGTCGTTTGTTGACAAATCAGAGTCGACAGAAATCATATGCAGATAACCGTCGTCGACCATAAGAGTTCGAGGCTGGTGACCATGTGTTGGTCAAGGTATCCCCGAGTCGTGGTATCTTCCGTTTTGGGAAGAGGGGAAAGTTGAGTCCGAGATTCATTGGACCGTTCGAGATTTTGGATCGAGTAGGCGAGTTAGCTTATCGATTGGCTTTACCTCCGGCGTTGAGCCGAATTCATAATGTGTTTCATGTCTCTCAGTTGCGGAAGTATGTTGCCGACCCGAGTCACATACTTGATTCGGCCGAAAATCGAGATCGCAGATGATCATTCGTACGAGGAGCGTCCTGTACGAGTGTTAGAGCGGCGAATCAAACAGTTGAGGATCAAGACGATCCCTTTGGTCAAGATTCAGTGGTCTAGACATGGAGTCGAAGAGGCCACTTGGGAAACCGAGGAGAATATGCGGGAGAGTTATCCCGAGTTGTTTGACCCTTAGTTTCGGGGACGAAACTCCTTTTAAGGGGGGGAGTATGTAATACCCGGTTGTAATTCATTCCTTTTCATTCAGTAATTATCAGTCTGTAATTGTCACTCAGTGTATTTTCACTCAATTATAATCATTCATCAATCATGTTCATTCACCGTGTTCACCGTTCGGAAAACTTCGAGTTGTGTATCATTATTGTTCATTGTTTCAACTTTCCTCTTATGAGTTCGACTTTGTTAAATCACCATTAATTTTTGGTAACTCCAAAAATTCTAAATCTTTGGAATATTATAGAGCATCGAATTAGCTTTCCAATGGTTCAAACGGTGAGTCAATCGGAGTCCGGACGAGAGAGTTATGGTCGTTTCAGTTTTTGGCCGATCACTGCCGACCGAACTCGGCCGTGTCGTCCGACACGGCCCGTGCCGTACTCGTCGGAAATGCGAAGTTTACGCCGACCGGACTCGACCGTGTCGTCCGACACGGCCCGTGCGTACTCTTAGGATAAGCCTGGAACGACTGCCGACACGCCCGACCGTGTCCCAGGACACGGTCGAGTCATGCCGAGTCGCTGTCGGGCGGGTCGCTATCGGAAGGCCCTCAGCGCCGCGACCGTGTCAAACCGGACACGGTCGAGTCCCTGTCGGCCAGCTGTCGGCCAACTGTGCGACACGACCGTGCCGATCGGCACGGGCCGTGTCCGGCAGGCAGTCAACTCCCTTAAATTCGTTTTTTTCAGCATTTCAGCCATTTCTTCCCCTTTTCTTCACCTTCAACCGAGAGAGGAAGCTTGAGGGAGGGTTTTTCCTTCACAAATCATTTGAGTATTTGATTTTCTTCATCTCCTTTTGATCGTGAAGCCCGGATAATCGACCTAACGCGTGTTCTTCGGATTAAAGTACTTGAATCTTCAAAGGTAATATTCTTCAACACCTTGGATTTCAATTTTTGTGTTGAGATACGATGTTTTGGACATTATAATCATGATATATGAAGGGATATGTATATGATTATGAGTTTGTATAAGGATTCATTGGATTATTGAGGAATTATTCAAGAACACTTTGAAAATCGAGTTGGAATTGGGGATTTTCGACTAATTGTTGTTATAATCACGTTTTTGGATATTCATATGGGATTATTGATCGTATTGGAGATGTTTTGTTGGTTTGAAACACTTCTTGGGGATTTTGATATTGGTATATCGAGGTTTGATTGTAAACAATCGGAGTTTGGATACAACGTATTCGATATAATGCCCCAATGAACTTAGTTTAATCGTATCGACGTTTTGAGTTCGTTATATTCGTGTTTAATTCGTGTATTGATCGGATTGTTGGTAATTGTATTGAATTAAGGTTGTTCGTGCGACCGACACTTCATTTAGGACATTTGTTCGTGGAAGGACTTTCTTCATCGGTATTTAGTAAGTTAATTCTTACTCGGTTAAAAGGATATTCATCCCTTTTGTTGTTGTTCATTCATAATCATAACTCATTCATCATTATATTAATCGTATCAAAACTTGTTGTTATCAATTAATCGTTTCAGTCATAAGGAACGACGGTTCCAATCTTTTCATTGAGCTGTCATTTATTTCGTTACCATTCCACCTCGGTGAGTCATTATTCATTTTCGATGTCACTTTTGTTATATCGTGGCATTCCGGGTCATACTGGCGTGCCGGTTGGTATGTGTAGGGTTTTCATGTCGGGCACATTATAGTCGTGTGTTGGTTGATGGCCTCACATTGGACTGTGCACACGAGATTGATTGTTTCGTGAGACTGATTAGGTACAAGACCACACATGTATTTGATCGATACTCGTTGGTGGCTTGTGCACGGACACATTTCCATCCCGGGCGTAGTGTGGCGCCACCCTTTGAGCCGTACTGTTAGTTGATTCATATAGCATGTTTGATTGCGTATGTTTCGACAGGATATTTCATAATTTCAGATATAATCATGATTGTGTTTATTCAACTCTGGAGGATTGTTGTTCTTTGTAACTGACCCCGTTTGGGGATTTTGTTTTTCAGGTCATGGCGAGGCAAACGCACGGGGAGAGCACGTTGACGGCAAGGAGTCCTAGTGATACTAGTAGGGGGCCCCGATCTTTCAGTTATTCATGTTATTGTCCTTTATTTTTCCGCTGCAGACTTTCATTTGAATACTCCGTTTCATTCAGTGTTGTGTATTTTATCTTCATATAAAATACACTAGTATTCGGTATTGTCCTGGTGTGTTGTAACTAAACTCCTCGTCGGAGTAATTATTGCTGTAATGTAGTTCGGTACTACATTTATCTTGTGTAATTCATTTATTTTCACTTGCCTGGTGGGTCCCAGTTGGGGATCTACGGCACTGTAATATCCGCCTAGTTTGGGGTGTTACAAAAGCTACAAGTTATTACAAGTTGGTTCCGTGTTTAAACAGTGAAGAATGAACTACAAGTTGTTTCAAGTTCTTTCATGTTCGAACGAGTCAAAATAAAGCTACAATTTGCTTCTGTGTTCAAACATTAAAGAATGAAGCTACAAGTTTTTACTAGTTGCTTCCATGTTCAAACGAGTCAATAATGAAGCTAAAAGTTGTTTCGAGTTGTTTTTTTCTTCAAACGACTGCATAATGAAGCTACAAGTTGTTTCAAGTTGTTTTCATGTTCGAACGAGTCAAAATAAAGCTACAATTTGCTTATATGTTCAAACATTGAAGAATAAAGCTACAAGTTTTTACAAGTTGCTTCCATTTTCAAACGAGTCAAGACTGAAGCTACAAGTTGTTTTGAGTTGTTTTTCTCTTCAAACGAGTGCATAATGAAGCTACAAGTTGTTTACAGTTGTTTTCATTTTCGAACGAGTCAAAATAAAGCTACAATTTGCTTCTGTGTTCAAACATTGAAGAATGAAGCTACAAGTTTTTACAAGTTGCTTCCATGTTCAAACGAGTCAATAATGAAGCTACAAGTTGTTTCGAGTTGTTTTTCTTCAAACGAGTGCATAACTGATACGGAATTGACTAGTCCAAATAAAGAAAATGAAGCAAGGATCGACGTAAATGGCCTTACAATGCGTTATGCACGTGCGGCAATATTTTTAGGCGAGAAAACGGACACAAGCCGGAAAATGACACAACGTGCCGGAAAATGTCGTCGCCTGCGGGAAAATGTCGAGCCTGCCGAAAAATATCGCACCTGCCAGAAAATGCCGAGCACTGCCGGCCGAACTCGGCCGTGTCGTCTGGCACGGCCCGTGCCGAGATATACCGGTTTAACCAAACTGACTATCGGCCGAACCCGACCGTGTCGTCCGACACGGTCGAGTCACACTCTTCCAGATAAGGAGATCTCGCTGTCTGACCAACCCGACCATGCCAGGCAACACTGTCGAGTCCTGCCAAACGTCCTTGTCGCGCCGCGCGGTCGAGTCACTGCCGGTCCTTGTCGCGCCGCGCCCGTGCCTAGTCATTTTCGGATGAGTCACTGTCGGACGAGTCGCTGTCGGACGTCCCTGTCGTGCCGCGACCGTGTCAGTCGGACACGGTCGAGTCACGACCGAACAGATGCGTGCCGCGGCCGTGTCAAGCGATACGGCCCGTGTCCGGCAGCCAGCCAACTTTTTTTTATTGCTGATTTTTGTGTGTTTTGTCTTCTCTTTTCCTTTCTTTACTCTTTTAGGGATTGTGTTCCCATGTTTTGTGATGTATGTTTCTTTTTCTTATTTTATTTGATTTGTTTTGATTATTCAAAGATTTTATAATCTTTGAATTGTTTTAGGAAGACTTGAGGTTTCCTATATATAGTTTGTATAAGCATTGTAAGATATAGTATTATGAATTTGAATGTGAAAGAATACACTTTGTGTTTCTATCCTTGGTAAATGATTTTTACCGAAACTTGATTTTTATTCGACCCGTTTTCGAGTATTAATCCGATTGATTCTCAATAGGTCTTGAGAAGAAATCATCTTATGGAATCATAAACCTAGTTGAGAGGGTCGAAGGAAGTAAGGAGGCATTGGAATTAAAGGTTAATTTGCAGAATCAGGATTCTTTTCAACCTAGCTCCATGTTCGCTGGTCTTCAGGATTCCAACGAAATCCTTAGGAGTAAACGTAATAAGGATAGCAGGTGTGAAGGAAACCCTAACCCTAGTACTTGTATAACAGCAACTAACGGCATGGCTGCTGCATCGACTGATCCTAAGGCAACTGATCAGGACGACGACCTGTTCGTTGGTAACATTAAGATCTCGATGGAGGAACCTATAGTGAACGATTATGCTTTCTCATCTTCTAAAAGGCGAACCATATAATATACTCCACCAGAAATCATAGATGGCCATGCAGTTATCAAACCTCCTTGGCAGGTGGCTTCTCTAGGCATGAATAGATGGAAATCCATGGCAGTTGGATATTTTTTCGGGCCAAAACTTTCATTCTTTGCTGTTAAGAATTTCTCAATGTCATTATGGAAGGGTTTGAAGGAAGTCAGAGCAAAAGCTAATGGATATTATTTCTTCGAATTTGAAACGGAATGCGCAATGGTTGAGGTTATTGAAGGAGGTCCATGGCACTACGCTGGACAACCCCTTTTTCTTGAGAAATGGAAAGAAGGTTTGTCACTGGAAAAACAAAACTACACTGAAATGCCAATATGGGTGAAGTTTAAAAACCTCCCAATGGAGTACTGGACAACGGAGGGACTGGGTTTGGTCGCAAGTGCGGTCGGTAAGCCTTTATATGCTGATGCTTTTACATCCACAATGGCTAGGATTGATTATGCTAGAGTTTGTGTTGTGGTTGATATCCATTCTAAATTCCATGACCACGTGGTTTTGATGCTACCCTCGGAATCAGGAGAATATAATGGCAATTGTAAAATTGAAGTTGAATACGAGTGGAAACCCCCGATATGTACGTTTTGTATGTCATTTGGTCATTTTGATAAAGAATGTCCTAAGGTGAAGAAGAAATTTCCTAATGCTGCTTTTACCGGCGGGCTTGGCCGATTGTGGGGGGTGAGATTTCATTTGCTATTATGCATTTCTTTGCTACCGAGCAGTTTGTTAGGCAGATCAATTCTACGATCATTTCTCTTGTTCCGAAACTGGCCTTGCCTAGGAGCATGTCGGATTTTAGACCGATCTCTTGCTGCAACTTATTATATAAGGCTATTTCGAAAATTATTGTTCACCATATGCGTGATAGCTTGGATGGTTACTGGCCTTGCCCAAGAACTTCTTCATGGTTATGGACAGAGGGGGATGCCTAGACGGTGTGTGTTTAAAGTTGACCTTATGAAAGCTTATGACACTGTTGAGTGGGATTTTGTGCTGATTGCTCTGCAGTGTATGGGCTTCCATCAGATATTCATTGCGTGGATCAGGGAGTGCATCACCACTACTGCCTTTTCGGTATCCTTGAATGGTGATGCTGAGGGGATCTTTAGAGGTCGTAGGGGTCTTCGGCAGGGAGACCCCATCTCCCCTTATCTCTTTGTTATTGTTATGGAGGTGCTTCATGGTATTATTACTCGTGAGATTGCTCAAACCCCGGGGTTTCGATACCACTGGAAGTGTGAGGCCACCCGTACTTTCATGCTTGCCTTTTCTGATGATCTCCTTCTTTTCTGTAATCCAGATGAGGTCTCGATTGGTGTTCTTAAGAGGAGTATTGATATCTTTGATTCTCTTTCGGGGTTGCGTGCTAACCCTAGGAAGAGTAATTCTTTTCTATCGGCGAGTGCTTTGGAGCAGGGGGCTCAGGTTGAGCAGTTATTAGGATTTCAGATGGGCCAGCTCCCTGTGAGGTATTTGGGAGTCCCATTATATTCATCGAAGCTCACGGTGGCTCAGTGCTCTCCTTTGCTTGACAGGATTGATGGTCGGGTGAGTGACTGGGCTTGTAGATCTCTGTCCATGGCCGGTTGTTGTCAACTTATTCGGTCTGTGTTATCTGCTCTTCACATTTATTGGGCCTGTATTTTTATCCTGCCTAAGGGCATGCTTGCCCTTATTGAGAAGTGTTTAAGGCGTTTTCTTTGGAAAGGTTCTCGTGACTCTGGGCATGCTAAAATGGCTTGTTCTAAGGTTTACTTGCCTGTAGAGTGTGGTGGCCTTGGTATTATTCCGTTCAGGGTTCAGAATCAGGCCCTTATGACCCGCCATATCTGGTCTCTCCTGGCTGGGTCTTCTCGTTCTGTTTGGGTTAGCTGGGTTCGTTCTTATAGAGTTCAGCAATGTTCTTTTTGGGATATCCCTATCTCCACTGCATCTTCTTGGTATTGGAAACAGCTGCTGAAGTTGCGTCCCCTTGTCATGGGAGCGTTTCAGTATTCTGTTGGTGATGGTGCTTCCTTCCGTTTATGGTCGGATCCTTGGCACTCTATGGGTTTGATTAGGCATTCTCTGTCTAGAGCGCCTCTTTGGACTGGCATTGATGTGCATGCCCATCTTGACTCTGTTATTTCTGATGGTCAATGGGTTTGGCCTGTGGTTGATCATCCTGGGTTCCAACAGGTTGTTTCTGCCCCCCCCTCCTATCTATGGAGGCCAGGATCGCATCTCTTGGAGACCGCATAGCTCAGGTTCCTATTCATCCTCGTCCGCTCTTCGTTTCCTTAGAGCATATTCTCTTTCTGTTCCGTGGGCCCCTCTGCTTCTTGGTCCGGGGAAGATTCCTGGGCACTCCTTCATATTTTGTTTGGCTATTCAGGAGCGTATGTCGACTATGGATAAGCCTTGGCTGCAGCATGAAGATGGTATTTGTGACCTTTGTGGGATGGCGTTAGAGTCTCATTCTCACTTATTCTTCATGTGCCCTTACTCTAGTAGGTGTATCTCTATTGCTAGGAGGGAGGTAAACTTTTGTTGGCCTCACTCGGAGTGGAGTATGGGTATTCTTTGGGTGGTTAGGAGATGGAGAGGTAAGCATGTGGTTAACGTGGCTTACCGTATATTTTTAGCGGCATTGGTCTACTTACTCTAGCAGGAGCGAAATGAGCGGAGATTCGGTCAGAAGCATCGTGATCCTCACACAGTTACCTTCCAGGGGATTGGTCTTGTATGTGACATTATCTCTCAGCGTTGGCCGCCTCATTCATTATCTGCGGTCGCTGTTAGGCGTATTTGGAGGGTTGCTTGGTAGTTCCATTGTAACTCTTTTATTATTCTTCTATTTCGTGCGGTTGGTGCACCTTCTGTATTGATTGTTGGGTACTGGCCTGCCTTGTTGGCCAATCTTTTTTTTTTATTAATGCAATTGACTTTTCCCAAAAAAAAAAAGTTGTTTCAAGTTGTTTTCATGTTCACACGAGTCAAAATGAAGCTATAAGTTGCTTCCGTGTTAAAACAGTCAAGAATGAATCTACAAGTTTTTACAAGTTGCTTCCATGTCAAACGAGTCAAGAATGAAGCTACATGTTGTTTCGAGTTGTTTTTTTCTTCAAACGACTACATAATGATGCTACAAGTTGTTTCAAGTTGTTTTCATGTTCGAACGAGTCAAAATAAAGCTACAATTTGCTTCTGTGTTCAAACATTGAAGAATGAAGCTACAAGTTTTTACAAGTTGCTTCCATTTTCAAACGAGTCAAGAATGAAGCAACAAGTTTTTTTTTTTTGGGGAAAAGTCAATTGCATTAATATAAAAGATTGGCCAAACAGGCTGACCAGAACCCCGACAACCAAAGAAGAATGGTGCACCAAACAACATTACAAAGAGCATGATCTAGCAATACATAGCCTACATAAGCCAAAAAGCTACATAAGCTATACAAAAGATACACGAAAGCTACAAGAATGAAGATTACCAAGCTATCCTCCAAATACGTCTAACAACAACAGTAGATATAGAGCGAGCGGGCCATCTCTGAGAGATAATGTCTCGAACGAGACCAATCCCCTAAAAAGTAACCGTATGAGGATCTCGACGTCTCTGCCCAAATCTCCTCTCATTCCTCTCCTTCCAAATCAAATAGACCAAAGCAGCTAGAAAAATACGGTAAGCCACGTTGACCACGTGCTTACCTCTCCACCTCCTAGCCTCCCACGGCAACCCTGAGCTCCACACAGAGTGAGGCCAACTAAAGCGGACTGCCCTCCTAGTAATAGAAAGACATCGACCAGAATAAGGGCACTGAAAGAATAGGTGAGAGTGAGACTCTAGCACCATACCACAAAGGACACAAATCCCATCAACCTGCTGAAGCCAAGGCTTATCCATAGTCGATAAACGCTCCTAAATAGCCAACCAAAGGATGAATGAGTGTCTAGGAATCTTCCCCGGTCCGTGCAAGAGAGGGGCCCATGGAACAGGGGGCGAATAACCTCTGAGGAACCGAAGAGCAGAAGAGGATGAATACAGACCTGAACTATGCGGCCTCCAGGATATGCAATACTGACCCGCAATAATAGGCGGCAGAGCATAAGCAATCAGCAATATCTCAGGTTTATCAACTACCGGCCACTCCCAATCACCCTCACCAATAACCGTATCAATCCTAGCATGCACATCAATGCCGGTCCACATAGGAGCTCTAGGAACAGAATGCCTAATCACACTCATGGGATGCCAGGGATCCGACCACAAGAAGAAAGACGAGCCAATTTCAGAAGCTGATTCTAATACCAAGCTGAAGCAGTAGAAACATGAAGATCCCAAAACGAACACTGCTGCAACCTGAAGGTCCGCACCCAATTAACCCAAACAGAGCGATTAGAGTCGGTGAGAAGAGCCCAAATATTACGGGCCATCAGAGCTTGATTCTGGAGCCTCAACGGGCTAATACCAAGGCCCCCACAATCCACATCCAAGCAAACCTTAGCCCAAGCCACCTTGGCATGGCCCGAATCATGAGAACCACTCCATACGAAACGCCTGATACGTTTCTCTATCAAATAGAGAACCCCTTAAGCAGAATAAAAATACCAGCCCAATAAATATGTAAAGAAGATAAGACATAGCGAATAAGCTGGCACCGACCTACTATGGAAAGAGCAGTACTAGCCCACGTACTCAGCCGACCATCAACCGAATCCATCAAAGGGGAACACATCGCTATCGTCAGCTTCGAAGAAATCAAGGGGACTCCCAAATACCTCACAGGAAGCTGACCCAGCTGAAACCCTAACAACTGCTGGAGCGGAGCCCCCTGCACATGAGCACTCACTAAAACAAATATATTGCTCTTACTTGGGTTGTCTTGTAAGCCAGAAAGGGAGACGAATATCTCAATACTCTTCTTAAGAACACCAATAGAGACCTCATCGGTTACAGAAAAGGAGGAGGTCATCGGCAAAACCAAGCATGAAAGTACGAGTAGCCCCACACTTCCAGTGGAATCTGAACGTCGGAGTCTGGGCAATCTCAAGGGCGATAATACCACTACAAGTTGTTTTGAGTTGTTTTTCTCTTCAAACGAGTGTATAATGAAGCTACAAGTTGTTTAAAGTTGTTTTCATGTTCAAACGAGTCAAAATGAAGAGCTACAAATTGCTTCCATATTCAAACACTCAAGAATAAAGCTACAAGTTATTACAAGTTGCTTTCGTGTTCAAACAGTGAAGAATGAAGCTACAAGTTTTTACAAGTTGCTTCCATATTCAAACGAGTCAAGAATGAAGCTACAATTTGTTTCAAGTTGTTTTTTCTTCAAATGAGTGCATAATGGATCTACAAGTTGTGATGCGATATTGACATATCCAAACGAAGAAAACGAAGTAAGAATTGATGTAAGTAACGATACGACATTACATGCACGGCCCGTGTCGAGATGATCCGGACAAGAAAAACTGACTGCCCGCCGGACTCGACCGTGTCTCGAGACACGACCGAGTCGAACTCTTCTGGAACTTGCCGAAAGACTGCTTGCCCAGCCCGACCATGTCCCAAGACACGGTCGAGTCCTACTCGCCCAGAACGTCAGAACTGACTGCCCAGACACCCGACCGTGTTCCAGGCGACACGATTGAGTACTGCCGACCATGATGCACGTGCCGCGGCCGTGTCAAGCGAAACGGCTCGTGTCCCTGCCAGCAGCCCACCATTTTTTATACACTTTTGTGTTGCTTGTGTTGTTGCCCAAAATATTTATCCGAAGATTAATACTGCTGGAAGACGGACAACAAACAACAATTGCGGGAGCACTTCCGAGAGAAGATAAATAATACAAGATTTGCCGGGTTTGTTAGGCCCGGGCTTGAATGCTCTCGCGAGATGTTATTAATACAAATATTCGTGGATACAGGTATTAATGAGAGAAATCTAAATACAATGAGTGTAAAAAGACTCTGTTAATCCGGCTCTTGAGCGAAGCTCGGTGTTCTTCGTCCCTGCCGATAATCTGCTCGAGGAGAAAGGCCGGGAGAAGTAAGACCGAATGATAGCTGTTGCCAAGAGTTGGAGATTAGCCAAGTGCTGTATATTGATTCCGTATTGTGTGCTTGAATCGCGATATCGCAGAAGAAGTGGCCGAGAGCAGGGTGCCTTGTTTATATAGGGACAGCCGAGTCTTGTCCTTAGGCGGGCGATCGCCTTTCGGCAATTATAATAATGTGCCGATCGCCTGCCTGCCAATATAATAATGTGCCGATCTCCCGGGCTGTCGGGCTAAGGTCCAAGGTAGTGGCTGGCAGTCCGTATAAAGTCCAATGCAGTGGCTGGCGCCAGCTGGGCGGTCCAATAAGGAGCCAGCACGCATCCGGAGCCAGTCAACATGCGGCCCTAGTGACAGCTTTCGGCGGCTTGTCGGCTGGTGGAGAGATTCTGCCAGACTGTGGTCAATAGCCCGAGATTCGCGGATCTTGTCTCGGTCCTTGCACGTGGTGCCAGTCTTGAGGTTCGGCCTTCGCCGACTGGATGGCCATCGGTGGAGATCGACATGAGGCGGTCGCCTCTAGCTGATCATCCGAGGTCGCCATAGGCCAGTCGCTGGGGGTCGGCAATGGTCGGTCACCAAGTGCGGTCGGCAGATGCTGAGAGAGGATCGTCTGCTAGTCGATCGCCAGTAGTCGGTCGCCGAGTACCTAGAGGCGATCGTCTCCAGGAGTCGGTCGCCGAGTACCGAGAGGCGATCGTATTGATGTCGATCGCTCGGCACCGGGATTCGTCCTGGGACCTTCGGTTGGCCAGTCTAGCATGTCCGCTGGGTTAAGGCTCGGTCGCCTGGTCGCTGGTCGGCAGATCTGCCATGGCCGATCGGTAGTGGCTCGGTCGCCCGACCTCCGAGGCGATCGCCGGTCGGAAGGTGTTAACTCTTGACACAACAATTGCCCCCCAGCTTGCTCCTATGTTGAAGACATGGGGCGAGGTGGTTTTTGCTGGTGATCGTGTAAGGAAGAGGACGGGCGACCTGAGCTGACTTAGGATTTGGACTTGGGCTATCATAGTCGATTGGCTTAGCTATCTTTCGGTCTTGTACCTGCAAAAACAACATTGGCCGATACCCCACGGAAACTTGGTGGTTTCGCTTTGTTTGAGGAATCGTGCACAGACGCGGAGATCGATGGACCGACTCCATGACCGTGTCTTGGTGCGCGAAGACAATGAGTGTCTCGTGACTCACTTTATTATGAGGGTCCTCTGTTAGGCTGCGCCTCGCCTCGTATTTAAACTAAGGGCGTGCGGTCTCGGTCTAGAGGAGTCCTTGCGCGGGGCAGCGTCGGATGAATCAACTCCACGCCCGCAGCTTGTTAGCTCTGCTTCCACCTCGGCCAGCCATGGAGATGGCCGACCTCGACGGTGTACGTTGAGACGGGGTTGTGGCATGTGTCCACTGATTAATGTTGGAGAGCCCTCAGACTACGCCGGCCTCATATTTAAACGAAGGGCGGGCGATCTCGGCCGAAAGGGACCTTGCATGGCCGAAGCAGCCGGTTCCATCGACTGCCAGGACCTATGGCTTTATGATGTGCGGTGGAGGCGATCTTATGCCTTAGTCCGTCATGTTATATGCTGGACTGTAGATGGCGATCGTGTCCACCGGGTTGCTGATGATGTAGCGTGATGATCGGCGATCGGGCCGGAAGACTAGCGATCGCCGCTCGGCTTCCGATCGCTTTATTCATAGGTCGATATCGGCGATCGGCGAGAGTTAGTCCCTTATTTAGAATGGTGGACTGTAGGCGGTGAGCGAGTCCTCCGGCTCTGCTGGATAGTAGCGATCGGGCTGGAAGACCGGAGGTCGTCGCTCGGGCTGGGAGACTGGAGGTCGTCGCTCGGGCGCCGATCGCGGAACTCCTAGGCTAAGAAGAAGCCTTTGCCTGGACAGGAAATCTGCGGCTCTAGCCCGGAAGGCTGCGTAGGTCGTCGGTAGGGTCTTCGTGAGATGCCTGAACATAGGCGAGAAGCCCTGAAAACCTCCTAGAACCGCGTAGAGGGCGGTCTCATCGCTTACGGGCTCGCCGTTGAGGATGATCACGTCTACCCGGTCGATGTAGTCCGAGTCGGACTCTTCTTCTCCCTGCCTGATTTGCATCATGCGATGGCGACCTTCTGGCCGGGCGACCCTGGTGGCGAAGTGTTCCGCGAAGACGTGCGCCAGCTCGTTAAAGGAGCCAATGGACCGAGGTGGCAATGAGGTGTACCACCGGTGGGCGAGGTCGTCCAGCGTCAGAGGGAACATCCGGCACCTGGTCGCGTCCGATGCCCCACACCCGGTCATGTAGATGTTGAACTTGTGCAGGTGTGTTTGGGGGTCCGATCGCCCCTCGTACACGGGTGTCTGAGGAGGAACGATCTTGTGCTGCACGGGGGCGAGCTCGATGTCGATCGCGAGCGGCTCGCTCGGCTCGGCGATCGTCTTCATGGCGCCTGCCCCGGATTGCAGGAGCGCCTTCACGTCGTCGAGCTGACGTTGCAATGCGGCAATCGCCGCGGCTCGGCTGCTTGCGGATCGGCTTTGGGAGCGGGGGCCGAGGCGATCGTGTACCGACCTCCGGACTCCGCTGCTGCCGACCTCGGGAATTTGGCGAGCGGGAGCCAGGCGGCTGGATCGCCTTGTGGGAGCCGGGTAGGCCGAGCTCCTGGTGACGGATTCAAACTCCGTCGTCTCGTAGGCCGGGCCGGGCGCCCGGCCGCTGTCGGGTCACGCCCGAGCGATCGAAGACGACGTGCCCGGCCGAGCGCCTCTTCTCGCGGGCGAGAGCCTCTGGCGATCGCTCGGCGATGTGCCTTGAGCTTCGCTTGGACTTCCGGCGGGAGGCAGGGTGATAGCGGGGCGCGTCGAGAGCGCTCGGTCGCTCTGAAGGGCGGCTATGGCCTCTTCGATCTGTTCATTGGTTCGGGCGATCGAGCGAGAGGCTCGGGCCGCCGTCCGAGGCGAGATCGAGCGTCTCTAACCGTGGCGGC
This sequence comes from Orobanche coerulescens, assembly GCA_033398695.1. NCBI lineage: Eukaryota > Viridiplantae > Streptophyta > Magnoliopsida > Lamiales > Orobanchaceae > Orobanche > Orobanche coerulescens. Next base: position 89,280,570 of record CM065811.1, on the reverse strand, counting down.
CTTCCACCATCAGTGCGGCTCGGGCCCGGGGCCAGGCAGAAGTGCAGTCGGGCAGTCGGCGGCTTTCTTGACGCGGAGGCGGAAGACATGATTTACGAAGGATTTCTTTGAAGTGCGGTGAGTGTCACTTCAAGTATACCTTGAAGCAGTGAGTGTTCTTCGGGACGGTAGGTATAAGAATTTGAGGGTTGGATCCCCTTCTTCTAGCGCCAATTGTTGTTGCCCAAAATATTTATCCGAAGATTAATACTGCTGGAAGACGGACAACAAACAACAATTGCGGGAGCACTTCCGAGAGAAGATAAATAATACAAGATTTGCCGGGTTTGTTAGGCCCGGGCTTGAATGCTCTCGCGAGATGTTATTAATACAAATATTCGTGGATACAGGTATTAATGAGAGAAATCTAAATACAATGAGTGTAAAAAGACTCTGTTAATCCGGCTCTTGAGCGAAGCTCGGTGTTCTTCATCCCTGCCGATAATCTGCTCGAGGAGAAAGGCCGGGAGAAGTAAGACCGAATGATAGATGTTGCCAAGAGTTGGAGATTAGCCAAGTGCTGTATATTGTTTCCGTATTGTGTGCTTGAATCGCGATATCGCAGAAGAAGTGGCCGAGAGCAGGGTGCCTTGTTTATATAGGGACAGCCGAGTCTTGTCCTTAGGCGGGCGATCGCCTTTCGGCCATTATAATAATGTGCCGATCGCCTGCCTGCCAATATAATAATGTGCCGATCTCCCGGGCTGTCGGGCTAAGGTCCAAGGTAGTGGCTGGCAGTCCGTATATAGTCCAATGCAGTGGCTGGCGCCAGCTGGGCGGTCCAATAAGGAGCCAGCACGCGTCCGGAGCCAGTCAACATGCGGCCCTACTGACAGCTTTCGGCGGCTTTTCGGCTGGTGGAGAGATTCTGCCAGACTGTGGTCAATAGCCCGAGATTCGCGGATCTTGTCTCGGTCCTTGCACGTGGTGCCAGTCTTGAGGTTCGGCCTTCGCCGACTGGATGGCCATCGGTGGAGATCGACATGAGGCGGTCGTCTCTAGCTGATCATCCGAGGTCGCCATAGGCCAGTCGCTGGGGGTCGGCAATGGTCGGTCACCAAGTGTCGGTCGGCAGATGCTGAGAGAGGATCGTCTGCTAGTCGATCGCCAGTAGTCGGTCGCCGAGTACCGAGAGGCGATCGTCTCCAGGAGTCGGTCGCCGAGTACCGAGAGGCGATCGTATTGATGTCGATCGCTCGGCACCGGGATTCGTCCTGGGACCTTCGGTTGGCCAGTCTAGCATGTCCGCTGGGTTAAGGCTCGGTCGCCTGGTCGCTGGTCGGCAGATCTGCCATGGCCGATCGGCAGTGGCTCGGTCGCCCGACCTCCGAGGCGGTCGCCGGTCGGAAGGTGTTAACTCTTGACACAACAACTTGTTTTTCCTTTTCTTTCTTTACTTATTTTAGGGATTGTGTTCCTCTATTATGTGATTTTTGTTCCCCTTTTGTATTTTATTTTGATTTGTTTTGATTATTCAATGATTTTGTAATCTTTGAATTATTTTGTTTAATTGATAGGAAGACTTAGTTTTCCTATAAGTAGTCTTGTATGAGCATTGTAATATCATTGAATGTTGTAATAAGAATACACCTTGTGTTTCTATCCTTGATAAATGATTTTTATCAAACTCTTGATTTTTATTCGACGCATTTTCGAGTATTAATCCGATCGATTCTAAATAGGTCTTGAGAAGAAATCACTTATCGAATTATAGGTCTAATTAGATAAATCCTTGTTCTTGATCATTCAAGTCTCCTTGATCGATATTCTTACTTTATCCGATATTACATCCATAAAAATACATCCGAAATACACTACTCATAAAAAGACTTCCGCTACGATATTCATATACACACTCCGACTGATACATATTCACTTTTCCGGGCGAATTCGTATCATTAGTTGTACCGGAGCCAAGGTTATTTTCTTGTCGAAATTTTCTTGGCAACTTCTTGATTAAAACTATCTCGTGACTCTCTTATCATGGATTTTTCCGACTTTGATTTCATGGAGAAACTCCGTAAGGCACTACACAGCTTACAAGAGCCACATTTTCAAGCTAGAAGAGGAGGATATGACGCACATTCACCGCGTCATGCAGATGAATTTAAATTAAATGAACTTCCGGAATTTGTCGAAGGTACCGATCCCGAAGTCTACTTGGAGTGGGAGAGAAAGATTGAACGCATGTTCGAGTTCAAAAACCTTTACAACGAGAAACGTTGCAAATATGCGATTCTCAAGTTAGGGAAAGGTGCTTCCCAGTGGTTCGAGGGTGTGAAAACACAACGAGCTCGTGCGGGAAAGGAAAAGATCCGTTCTTGGGATTCTTTAAAGAAAAAACTACGTAAAATGTATGTCCCGACATCATATCGGTTAACCTTGAACCGAAGGATATCCGAATTCATGTAAGGGAAACTAAGTGTGGGAGAATATATTGAAGAATTTGAAGGCTTGGCCTTAATGGGAGAACTCGAAGAAAATGAAAAACAAAGAATGTCACGTTTCTTACGTGGCCTAAACCGAAACATTGCAAATACAGTGGAATTATACCCCTACGGGGATTTTGACACTTTATGCGGACTATGCATAAAGATAGAAGCTCAAAACAAAGTGAAGTTTGCCAAACCCGAATTGCCCTACAAATTCGAAAATTCAAGTATCGGCTCAAGTTCGACTGCGAAACTTACCGCACCTATTCAAGTCCCTACCCCGGCCCCGAAGGTTCCTCATGGGTCCAAAGAGACGAGCTTGACTAAAGTACGATGCTATAAATGTCAAGGTTTTGGTCACTATCAAAATGCATGTCCAAACAAACGAGTGGTCACGTTAAGAGAAGCTCTTGCAGTCCGAGACGAACTTTTAGTCGAGGACGAGAAGGAAGGACTTGGAGACGTATTTAACATGGAGTCCGAGGAAGAAAACAAGGAATGCAAGGCTTATGACGCTCCGGAATATGATACTGCTTTAGTACTTCGAGCTCTACATACCAAAATCATTCCAAGTGATACGGAGCAAAGGGACCAAATCTTTCATTCAAAATGCCGAGTCGGAAAAAAATGGTGTAGTTTGATAATCGACGGAGGAAGTTGCACCAATGTAGCTTCCAATGAGATGGTTACAAAACTCGGTATAAATACTATGTCTCACCTGAGACCGTATGCTTTACATTGGCTCGATGATGGAATTAAAGTGAATGTGTCAAGACAAGTACGGTTCAACTTAACTATGGGACCATACGGAGACGGTTTGTTATGTGACGTACTCCCGATGGATGCATGCCACGTACTTTTGGGACGACCATGGATGTTCGACCGAGATGTTTTACATCAAGGTCGAAGTAACGAATATGAATTACGAGACAAAGGAAAGAAGATTGTTCTCAAGCCGATGTCCCTGCAAGCTATCCGTTCGATGAGTTCTAGTCGAGTGGAGAAACCAAAACTTACTATGCTTGCTAGCGAGAGGGAAATGGAACATGCCATTAATGACAGAGAGCAAGTATATTTGGTGATGTTTAAAGAAACACGGGACGAGAAAATGGGAGTACAAAACGGAGGAGAGATAGATATGTTATTACACGAATTTGAGGATGTCTTTCCCGAAGAATTACCGTCAGGTTTACCACCTATTCGTGGTATTGAACACCAAATCGATCTTATACCGGGAGCATCACTTCCTAATAAAGCCACCTATATATGTAATCCCGATGAGACGAAGGAGTTACAAAGACAAGTCGAAGAACTTTTGAACCGCGGGTACGTCCGGGAGCGCTTGAGTCTGTGTGCGGTTCCAGTCTTACTTGTCCCTAAGAAAGATGGTTCTTGGCGAATGTGTGTGGATAGTCGGGCCGTGAACAATATCACCATCAAGTATCGATTCCCTATCCCGAGACTTGATGATATGTTAGACGAACTACATGGTTCGGTTGTCTTTTCAAAGGTTCATTTATGAAACAGATATCATCAAATTCGAATGCGAGAAGGTGACGAGTGGAAGACGGCCTTCAAAATGAAAAATGGATTATAAGAATGGACCGTTATGCCATTCGGTCTTACAAATGCATAAAGTACTTTCATGGAGTTGATGAACGAAGTGCTTAAACCATTTCTGGGGAAATTTGTGGTTGTATATCTGGATGACATTCTGATCTATAGTCGGTCATTATAAGAACATTTCGGGCACTTAAGGCAAGTCTTCGAAACTTTGAGGGACTGAAAACTATATGGAAAAAAGGAGAAGTATTCATTCTTAGTCGAGAGTATAGTCTTTCTTGGCTATGTCATTTCGAAGGACAGAGTGGCGGTTGATCAAACAAAAATCGAAGCAATTAAGTCTTGGCCGACCCCTACGACCGTGACGGAAGTGAGGCCATTTTACGGACTTGCTTCTTTTTATTGGAGGTTTATTCGAGACTTTAGCAGCATTTCAAGTCCGATAATGGAGTGCTTAAAAAAGGGGCCATTTGTATGGAACGGGGCTTCCCAAAGAGCGTTCGAAAGGTTAAAGGCCAAATTATGCGAAGCACCGATCCTAACACTACCCGATTTTACTCAACCTTTCGAAGTAGAGTCTGATGCTAGTGGAGTTGGAATTGGAGCGGTTCTTATTCAAGGTAAACGACCTATCGCTTACTTTTCAGAGAAATTGAATGGTGCTCGGTCGAATTATTGCACTTACGATAAAGAATTCAACGCTATCGTAATGGCCCTTGATCATTGGAGTCATTACCTTCGGCTGAAACATTTTATTCTACATTCGGACCACGAATCATTGAAATACATTAACGGACAACACAACCTGAGTCTGAGGCATGCTAAGTGGGTGGAATTCCTATAATTGTTTCACTTTTCATCCAAGTACAAAGATGGTAAAAGCAATGCGTTGCGGATGCGTCATCTAGAAGGTATGCTTTACTTTCTACTCTGGAGGTTCGGTTACTTGGTTTAGAAATGTTGAAAGAGTACTATGCAAATGATATTGATTTTGGGGAAGTTTTTACTCGTTGCAATTCTGGTCCGTTCGGGGATTTCATTATACAAGATGATTTTCTCTTTAAAAGGAATAGACTTTGTGTTCCAAACTATGCTGTTCGAGAATTGTTGGTTCGGGAGGCTCACGGAGGAGGCTTAGCGGGGCACTTTAGCACGGCTAAGACAATGGAGGTACTTAAAGAACATTTCTTTTGGCCAAAAATGCTAAAAGACGTTTACAACGTTTTAAGTAAATGTGTAACATGTCACATCGCGAAGAGTTCGTTCAAACCGGGATCGTATATGCCTCTACCGATTCCAGAAAGACCGTGAGAGGATGTATCAATGGATTTTATCGTCGCTTTACCCCGTACTCAATGAGGTAAAGATGCTATTATGGTGGTCGTTGATCGTTTCTCGAAGATGGCTCATTTCGTGGCTTGCCACAAAACTGACGATGCAAGTAACGTGGCCGATTTATACTTTCGAGGGGTGGTTCGCTTACATGAGGTTCCGAAGACTATTGTTTCAGATCGGGATTCGAAATTTCTTAGCTATTTTTGGAATACATTATGGAGGAAAGTGGGAACAAAACTCTTGTTTAGCACCTCACACCATCCTCAAACAGATGGTCAAACCGAGGTCACAAATCGAATGCTAGGAAAATTGTTGCGAGGACTTGTGAATAAAACGCAAAAGGATTGGGACGTGAAACTTGCTCATGCGGAATTTGCCTATAACCGATCACCTACACATGCCATGGCACACTCTACCTTTGAAATCGTCTACGGGTTAAATCCTTATATACCCTTAGACTTGATTCCATTGCCGAAGGACTAGGTGGTACACAAAGATGCGGAATCTAAACTTAAATCGATGATAAAGTTACACGGACAAATACATGATCGAATCAAAGAGGTGAATGACGCGTACAAACGGAAATCCAACAATTAAAGAAAATCGAGACAGTTCGAGGTAGGCGACTTGGTTTGGGTACACTTAAGAAAGGAGATATTTCCTAGTAAACGCAAGAACAAACTTATGCCGAGGGCCGAGGGTCCTTACAAAATCGTGGGTAAGGTGAACGACAATACATATAAAGTAGAACTTCCGGGAAATTATGGAGTACACACCACTTTTAACGTGGGCGATCTATCTTCTTACCTTGACGACGAGGGAATTACTGAATTGAGGTCAATTCCTTTTAAAGGGGGAGGAGATGATGCGATATTGACATATCCAAACGAAGAAAATGATGTAAGAATTGGCGTAAGTAACGATACAACATTGCATGCACATGCACCTACGTACTTCGGTGAGAAAACAGACACAAAACGAGAAGGACCAAGGTGCCAGGTCTCAGCCGTGTCATATGACACGGCCCGTGTCATGCTGTGCCGGAAGACCAAAGTACACTGTCTGCCGAACTCGGCCGTGTCATCCGACATGGCCCGTGTCGAGATGATCCGGACAAGCAAAACTGACTACCCGCCGGACTCGACCGTGTCCGGAGACACAACCGAGTCGAACTCTTCCGAAACTTGCCGAAAGACTACCTGCCCAGCCCGACCATGTCCTAAGACACGGTCGAGTCCTACTGCCGAGCGTCGGGCGGCGCCCGGACACCCGACCGTGTTCGAGCGACAATCGAGTCCTGCCCGACCATGATGCGCGCGCCATGCGTGTCAGCGGCGACACGGCCCGTGTCCCTGCCGGCAGCCCACCATTTTTTATACACTTTTGTGTTGCTTGTTTTTCCTTTTCTTTCTTTACTTATTTTAGGGATTGTGTTCCCCTATTATGTAATTTGTGTTCCCCTTCTGTATTTTATTTTGATTTGTTTTGATTATTCAATGATTTTGTAATCTTTGAATTGTTTTGTTTAATTGATAGGAAGACTTAGTTTTCCTATAAGTAGTCTTGTATGAGCATTGTAATATCATTGAATGTTGTAATAAGAATACACCTTGTGTTTCTATCCTTGATAAATAATTTTTATCAAACTCTTGATTTTTATTCGACGCGTTTTCGAGTATTAATCCGATCGATTCTCAATAGGTCTTGAGAAGAAATCACTTATCGAATTATAGGCCTGATTCGATAAATCCCTGTTCTTGATCGTTCAAGTCTTCTTGATCGATATTCTTACTTTATACGATATTACATCCCTAAAAATACATCCGAAATACACTACTCATAAAAAGACTTCCGCTACGATATTCATATACACACTCTGACCGATACATATTCACTTTTCCGGGCGAATTCGTATCAAGTTGTTTCAAGTTGTTTTCATGTTCAAACGAGTCAAAATGAAGCTACAAGTTGCCTACATGTTCAAACACTCAAGAATGAAGTTACAAGTTGGTACAAGTTGCTTCCATGTTCAAACGAGTCAAGAATGAAACTGCAAGTTGTTTCGAGTTGTTTTTCTCTTCAAAAAAATGTATGATGAAGCTATAAGTTGTTTTAAATTGTTTTCATGTTCAAACGAGTCAAAATGAAGCTACCAATTAATCCCGTGTTCAAACAGTTAAGAATGAAGCTACAAGTTTTTACAAGTTGCTTTCATGTTCAAACGAGTCAGGAATGAAGCTACAAGTTGTTTCGAGTTGTTTTTTGCCTCAAACGAGTGCATAATGAAGATACAAGTTGTTTCAAGTTATTTTCATGTTCACATGAGTCAAATGAAGCTACAAGTTACTTCCGTGTTCAAACAGCCAAGAATGAAGCTACAAGTTTTTACAAGTTGCTTCCATGTTCAAACGAGTCAAGAATGAAGCTACAAGTTGTTTCGAGTTGTTTTTTGCTTCAAACGAGTGCATAATGAAGCTACAAGTTGTTTCAAGTTGTTTTCATGTTCGAACGAGTCCAAATAAAGCTACAATTTGCTTATCTATTCAAACATTGAAGAATGAAGCTACAAGTTTTACAAGATGCTTCTATGTTCAAACGAGTCAAGAATGAGGCTACAAGTTGTTTTGGGTTGTTTTTTGCTTCAAACAAGTACATAATGAAGCTAAAAGTTGTTTTCATGTTCACACGAGTCAAAATGAAGCTATAAGTTGCTTCCGTGTTCAAACAGTCAAGAATGATTTTAAAGTTGTTTTCATGTTCAACGAGTCAAAATGAAGCTACAGGTTGCGTCCGTGTTCAAACACTCAAGAATAAAGCTACAAATTTCTACAAGTTGCTTCCGTGTTCAAATAGTCAAGAATGAAGCTACAAGTTTTACAAGTCGCTTCCATATTCAAACAAGTCAAGAATGAGGCTACAAGTTGTTTCGGGTTGTTTTTTGCTTCAAACGAGTGCATAATGAAGCTACAAGTTATTTCAAGTTGTTTTCATGTTCACACGAGTCAAAATGAAGCTACAAGTTGCGTCCGTGTTCAAACAGTCAAGAATGAATCTACAAGTTTTACAAGTTTCTTCCATGTTCAAACAAATCAAGAATGAATCTACAAGTTGTTTTGAGTTGTTTTTTTCTTCAAACGAGTGTATAACGAAGCTACAAATTATTTCAAATTGTTTTCATTTTCGAACGAGTCAAAATAAAACTACAATTTGCTTCTGTGTTCAAACAGCGAAGAATGAAGCTACCACTTTTTACAAGTTGCTTCCATGTTCAAACGAGTCAAGAATGAAGCTACAAGTTGTTTTGAGTTGTTTTTTTTGCTTCAAACGACTGCATAATGAAGCTACAAGTTGTTTCAAGTTGTTTTCAATCTCACACGAGTCAAAATGAAGCTACAAGTTGCTTCCGTGTTCAAATAGTCAAGAATAAATCTACAAGTTTTTACAAGTTGCTTCCATGTCAAACGAGTCAAGCATGAAGCTACAAGTGGTTTCGAGTTGTTTTTTCTTCAAACGAGTGCATAATGAAGCTACAAGTTGTTTCAAGTTGTTTTCATGTTCGAACGAGTCAAAATAAAGCTACAATTTGCTTCTGTAATCAAACATTGAAGAATGAAGCTACAAGTTTTTACAAGTTGCTTCCATGTTTAAGCGAGTCAATAATGAAGCTACAAGTTGTTTCGAGTTGTTTTTCTTCAAACGAGTGCATAACGAAGCTACAAGTTTTTTAAAGTTGTTTTCATGTTCAACGAGTCAAAATGAAGCTACAAGTTGCGTCCGTGTTCAAACACTCAAGAATAAAGTTACAAATTTCTACAAGTTGCTTCTGTGTTCAAACAGTCAAGAATGAAGCTACAAGTTTTACAAGTTGCTTCTATGTTCAAACGAGTCAAGAATGAGGGTACAAGTTGTATCGGGTTGTTTTTTACTTCAAACGAGTGCATAATGAAGCTACAAGTTGTTTCAAGTTGTTTTCATTTTCACACGAGTCAAAATGAAGCTACAAGTTGCTTCCGTGTTCAAACAGTCAAGAATGAATCTACAAGTTTTTACAAGTTGCTTCCATGTCAAACGAGTCAAGAATGAAGCTACAAGTTGTTTCGAGTTGTTTTTTTTTTCAAACGAGTGCATAATGAAGCTACAAGTTGTTTCAAGTTGTTTTCATGTTCGAACGAGTCAAAATAAAGCTACAATTTGCTTATCTATTCAAACATTGAAGAATGAAGCTACAAGTTTTTACAAGTTGCTTCCATGTTCACACGAGTCAATAATGAAGCTACAAGTTGTTTCGAGTTGTTTTTTTCCTCAAATGACTGCATAATGAAGCTACAAGTTGTTTCAAGTTGTTTTTATGTTCGAACGAGTCAAAATAAAGCTACAATTTGCTTCTGTGTTCAAACATTGAAGAATAAAGCTACAAGTTTTTACAAGTTGCTTCCATTTTCAAACCAGTCAAGACTGAAGCTACAAGTTGTTTCGAGTTGTTTTTCTCTTCAAACGAGTGCATAATGAAGCTACAAGTTGTTTAAAGTTGTTTTCATGTTCAAACGAGTCAAAATGAAGAGCTATAAATTGCTTCCATGTTCAAACACTCAAGAATAAAGCTACAAGTTATTACAAGTTGTTTCCGTATTTAAACCGTGAAGAATGAAGCTACAAGTTGTTTCAAGTTGTTTCTTGTTCGAACGAGTCAAAATAAAGCTACAATTTGCTTCTGTGTTCAAACATTGAAGAATGAAGCTACAAGTTTTTACAAGTTGCTTCCATTTTCAAACGAGTCAAGAATCAAGCTACAAGTTGTTTCGAGTTGTTTTTCTCTTCAAACGAGTGCATAATGAAGCTACAAGTTGTTTAAAGTTGTTTTCATGTTCAAACGAGTCAAAATGAAGAGCTATAAATTGCTTCCATGTTCAAACACTCAAGAATAAAGCTACAAGTTATTACAAGTTGTTTCCGTGTTTAAACAGTGAAGAATGAAGCTACAAGTTGTTTCAAGTTGTTTCATGTTCGAACGAGTCAAAATAAAGCTACAATTTGCTTCTGTGTTCAAACATTGAAGAATGAAGCTACAAGTTTTTACAAGTTGCTTCCATTTTCAAACGAGCCAAGAATCAAGCTACAAGTTGTTTAAAGTTTTTTTCATGTTCAAACGAGTCAAAATGAAGAGCTATAAATTGCTTCCATGTTCAAACACTCAAGAATAAAGCTACAAGTTATTACAAGTTGTTTCCCTGTTTAAACAGTGAAGAATGAAGCTACAAGTTGTTTCAAGTTGTTTCATGTTCGAACGAGTCAAAATAAAGCTACAATTTGCTTCTGTGTTCAAATATTAAAGAATGAAGCTACAAGTTTTTACAAGTTGCTTCCATTTTCAAACGAGTCAAGACTGAAGCTACAAGTTGTTTCGAGTTGTTTTTCTCTTCACACGAGTGCATAATGAAGCTACAAGTTGTTTAAAGTTGTTTTCATTTTCAAACGAGTCAAAATGAAGAGCTATAAATTGCTTCCATGTTCAAACACTCAAGAATAAAGCTACAAGTTATTACAAGTTGTTTCCGTGTTTAAACAGTGAAGAATGAAGCTACAAGTTGTTTCAAGTTGTTTCATTTTCGAACGAGTCAAAATAAAGCTACAATTTGCTTCTGTGTTCAAACATTGAAGAAAGAAGCTACAAGTTTTTACATGTTGCTTCCATGTTCAAACGAGTCAATAATGAAGCTACAAGTTGTTTCGAGTTGTTTTTCTTCAAACGAGTGCATAACGAAGCTACAAGTTGTTTAAAGTTGTTTTCATGTTCAACGAGTCAAAATGAAGCTACAAGTTGCGTCCATGTTCAAACACTCAAGAATAAAGCTACAAATTTCTACAAGTTGCTTCCGTGTTCAAACAGTCAAGAATGAAGCTACAAGTTTTACAAGTTGCTTCCATGTTAAAACGAGTCAAGAATGAGGCTACAAGTTGTTACGGCTTGTTTTTTGCTTCAAACGAGTGCATAATGAAGCTGCAAGTTGTTTCAAGTTGTTTTCATGTTCACACGAGTCAAAATGAAGCTACATGTTGCTTCCGTGTTCAAACAGTCAAGAATGAATCTACAAGTTTCTACAAGTTGCTTCCAAGTCAAACGAGTCAAGAATGAAGCTACAAGTTGTTTTGAGTTGTTTTTTCTTCAAATAAGTGCATAATGAAGCTACAAGTTGTTTCAAGTTCTTTTCATGTCCGAACGAGTCAAAATAAAGCTACAATTTGCTTATGTATTCAAACATTGACGAATGAAGCTACAAGTTTTTACAAGTTGCTTCCATGTCAAACGAGTCAAGAATGAAGCTACAAGTTGTTTCGAGTTGTTTTTTCTTCAAACGAGTGCATAATGAAGCTACAAGTTGTTTCAAGTTGTTTTCATGTTCGAACGAGTCAAAATAAAGCTACAATTTGCTTATGTATTCAAACATTGAAGAATGAAGCTACAAGTTTTTACAAGTTGCTTCCATGTTCAAATGAGTCAATAATGAAGCTACAAGTTGTTTCGAGTTGTTTTTTTCTTCAAACGACTGCATAATGAAGCTACAAGTAGTTTCAAGTTGTTTTCATGTTCGAACAAGTCAAAATAACGCTACAATTTGCTTCTGTGTTCAAACATTGAAGAATAAAGCTACAAGTTTTTACAAGTTGCTTCCATTTTCAAACGAGTCAAGACTGAAGCTACAAGTTGTTTCGAGTTGTTTTTCTCTTCAAACGAGTGCATAATGAAGCTACAAGTTGTTTAAAGTTGCTTTCATGTTCAAACGAGTCAAAATGAAGAGCTATAAATTGCTTCAATGTTCAAACACTCAAGAATAAAGCAACAAGTTATTACAAGTTGTTTCCGTGTTTAAACAGTGAAGAATGAAGCTACAAGTTGTTTCAAGTTGTTTCATGTTCGAACGAGTCAAAATAAAGCTACAATTTGCTTCTGTGTCAAACAATGAAGAATGAAGCTACAAGTTTTTACATGTTGCTTCCATTTTCAAACGAGTCAAGAATGAAGCTACAAGTTGTTTCGAGTTGTTTTTCTCTTCAAACGAGTGCATAATGAAGCTACAAGTTGTTTAAAGTTGTTTTCATGTTCAAACGAGTCAAAATGAAGAGCTATAAATTGCTTCCATGTTCAAACACTCAAGAATAAAGCTACAAGTTATTACAAGTTGTTTTCGTGTTTAAACAGTGAAGAATGAAGCTACAAGTTGTTTCAAGTTGTTTCATGTTCGAACGAGTCAAAATAAAGCTACAATTTGCTTCTGTGTTCAAACATTAAAGAATGAAGCTACAAGTTTTTACAAGTTGCTTCCATGTTCAAACGAGTCAATAATGAAGCTACAAGTTGTTTCGAGTTATTTTTTCTTCAGACGACTGCATAATGAAGCTACAAGTTGTTTCAAGTTGTTTTCATGTTCGAACGAGTCAAAATAAAGCTACAATTTGCTTCTGTGTTCAAACATTGAAGAATAAAGCTACAAGTTTTTACAAGTTGCTTCCATTTTCAAACGAGTCAAGACTGAAGCTACAAGTTGTTTCGAGTTGTTTTTCTCTTCAAACGAGTGCATAATGAAGCTACAAGTTGTTTAAAGTTGTTTTCATTTTCGAACGAGTCAAAATAAAGCTACAATTTGCTTCTGTGTTCAAACATTGAAGAATGAAGCAACAAGTTTTTACAAGTTGCTTCCATGTTCAAACGAGTCAATAATGAAGCTACAAGTTGTTTCGAGTTGTTTTTCTCTTCAAACGAGTGCATAATGAAGCTACAAGTTGTTTAAAGTTGCTTTCATGTTCAAACGAGTCAAAATGAAGAGCTATAAATTGCTTCAATGTTCAAACACTCAAGAATAAAGCAACAAGTTATTACAAGTTGTTTCCGTGTTTAAACAGTGAAGAATGAAGCTACATGTTGTTTCAAGTTGTTTCATGTTCGAACGAGTCAAAATAAAGCTACAATTTGCTTCTGTGTCAAACAATGAAGAATGAAGCTACAAGTTTTTACATGTTGCTTCCATTTTCAAACGAGTCAAGAATGAAGCTACAAGTTGTTTCGAGTTGTTTTTCTCTTCAAACGAGTGCATAATAAAGCTACAAGTTGTTTAAAGTTGTTTTCATGTTCAAACGAGTCAAAATGAAGAGCTATAAATTGCTTCCATGTTCAAACACTCAAGAATAAAGCTACAAGTTATTACAAGTTGTTTTCGTGTTTAAACAGTGAAGAATGAAGCTACAAGTTGTTTCAAGTTGTTTCATGTTCGAACGAGTCAAAATAAAGCTACAATTTGCTTCTGTGTTCAAACATTAAAGAATGAAGCTACAAGTTTTTACAAGTTGCTTCCATGTTCAAACGAGTCAATAATGAAGCTACAAGTTGTTTCGAGTTATTTTTTTCTTCAGACGACTGCATAATGAAGCTACAAGTTGTTTAAAGTTGTTTTCATGTTCGAACGAGTCAAAATAAAGCTACAATTTGCTTCTGTGTTCAAACATTGAAGAATAAAGCTACAAGTTTTTACAAGTTGCTTCCATTTTCAAACGAGTCAAGACTGAAGCTACAAGTTGTTTCGAGTTGTTTTTCTCTTCAAACGAGTGCATAATGAAGCTACAAGTTGTTTAAAGTTGTTTTCATTTTCGAACGAGTCAAAATAAAGCTACAATTTGCTTCTGTGTTCAAACATTGAAGAATGAAGCAACAAGTTTTTACAAGTTGCTTCCATGTTCAAACGAGTCAATAATGAAGCTACAAGTTGTTTCGAGTTGTTTTTCTTCAAACGAGTGCATAACGAAGATACAAGTTGTTTAAAGTTGTTTTCATGTTCAACGAGTCAAAATGAAGCTACAAGTTGCGTCCGTGTTCAAACACTCAAGAATAAAGCTACAAATTTCTACAAGTTGCTTCCATGTTCAAACAGTCAAGAATGAAGCTACAAGTTTTACAAGTTGCTTCCATGTTAAAACGAGTCAAGAATGAGGCTACAAGTTGTTTCTGTAATACCCGGTTGTAATTAAGTCATTATCATTCAGTAATTTCATTCGGTGATTGTCACTCAGTGGATTTTCACTCATTTATAATCATTCATCAATCATGTTCATTCACTCGTGTTCACCGTTCGGAAAAACTTCGAGTTGTGTATCGTTATTGTCCATTGTTTCAACTTTCCGCATATGAGTTCGACTTTGTTAGATCACCATTAATTTTTGGTAACTCCAAAAATTCTGAATCTTTGCAATATTATAGAGAATCGAGTTAGCTTTCCAATGGTTCAAACAGTGAGTCAATTGGAGTCCGGACGAGAGAGTTATGGTCGTTTTAGCTCACCCGCTCATTTTTCAGTTATTGGCCGATCACTGCCGACTGAACTCGGCCGTGTCGTCCGACACGGCCCGTGTTGTACTCGTCCGTAAATGCGAAGTCTCGCCACGAGGACTCGACCGTGTCGTCTGCGCACGGCTGAGTCGAACTCTTCCGGATAAGCGAGAACCGGCGCCGGGCCGACCGTGTTCTGGACACGGTCGAAGTCATCGAAGTCATTGTCGGACAGTCACTATCGTAAGGCCCTTCGCGCCGCGACCGTGTCAAGCGGGACACGGTCGAGTCCCTGTCGGCGATTCCGCGCGGCCGTGCCGATCGGCACGCGGGCCGTGTCGGCAGGCGATCAACCCCTATAAATTCGTTTTTTGAGCATTTCGGCCCATTCCTTCCATTCCTTCCACCTTCATACGAGAGAGAGAGGCTTGAGGGAGAAAATTCTCTTCACCTATCACTTGAGTGTGGTTTTTAATCATTTTCATTTGGTTGTGAAGCTTGGATACTCGATTAAACTCGTGTTCTTCGGATCGAAGTTGTTGGATCTTCAAGAGGTAATTTCTTCAACACCTTGGACTTCGATTTTGTGTTGAGATATGATTTTTTGGACGTTATAATCATCTTTATATGAAGGGATATGTATATGATTATGAGTTTGTATAAGGATTCATTGGATTATTGAGGAATTATTCAAGAACACCTTGAATATCGGGTTGAAATTGGGGGTTTTCGATTAATTGTCGTTATAATCACGTTTTCGGATATTCATTTTGGATTATTGATCTTTTGGAAGATGTTTGTTGGTTGGAAAAACTTCTTGGGGGATTTGATGGTGGCTTATTGAGATTTGATTGTAAACAATCAGAGTTTGGCCACAACGTATTCGATATAATGCCCCAATGAATTTAGTTTAATCGTATCGACGTTTTGAGTTCGTTATATTCGTGTTTGATTCGTGTATTGAACGGGTTGTTGGATATTGTATAATTCAAGGTTGTTCGAGCGATCGATATCTCAATTAGGACGTTGTTCGTGGAAGGATAATTGTCACCGGTATTGGGTAAGTTAATTCTTACTCGGTTAAAAGGATATTCATCCCTTTTGTTGTTGTTCATTCATAATCATAACTTATTCATCATTGTATTAACCGTATCAAAACTTGTTATTGTCAATTAATCACTTCAGTCATAAGGAACGACGGTTCCAATCATTTCATTGAGCTGTCATTTACTTCACTATCATTCCATCTCTGTGAGTCATTATTCATTTTCGATGTCACTTTTGTTATATCGTGGCATTCCGGGTCATACTGGCGTGCCGGTTGGTATGTGTAGGATTTTCATGTCGGGCACATTTATGTCGTGTGTTGGTTGTTGGCCTCACATTGGACTGTGCACACGAGTCGATTGCTTCGTGAGACTGATTAGGCACAAGACCACGCGTGTATTCGATCGATACTCGTTGGTGGCTTGTGCACGGACACATTTCCATCCCGGGCGTAGTGTGGCGCCACCCTTTGAGCCGTACTGTTAGTTGATTCATATAGCATGTTTGATTGCGTATGTTTTCAACAAGATTGGGTTATAATCTAACCGTTTCATTTTGATCGAACTTGTGGTTTATACTACATATTATATGATTGTGTTTATTCAACTCGGGAGGATTGTTGTTCTGTTTAACTGACCCCGTTTGGGGATATTTTGTTTTCAGGTCATGGCAAGGCAAAAGCACGGGAATAGCATGTTGATGTCGAGGAGTCCCAGTGATACTAGTAGGGGGCCCCGATCTTTCAGTTATTCATGTTATTGTCCTTTATTTTCCGCTGCAGACTTTCATTTGAATACTCCGTTTCATTCAGTGTTGTGTATTTTATCTTCATATAAAATACACTAGTATTCGGTATTGTCCTGGTGTGTTGTAACTAAACTCCTCATCGGAGTAATTATTGTTGTAATGTAGTTCGGTACTACATTTATCTTGTGTAATTCATTCATTTTCATTTGCCTGGTGGGTCCCAGTTGGGGATCTACGACACTGTAATATCCGCCTAGTTTGGGGTGTTACAGAGTTGGTATCGGAGAGTGGTTTTGAATACTACCCTCCAAGTCATCTCTCGTTTGAAATCATCGTCATCGGACTAGTATCATTGGACTTGTTGGGATTCGGTGCCTAAAACGAAGGTCCAGCGGAAGCGGTAAAACGAAAATTAATTCGATCTGAATCCCTACGAGGATCGATCGAGCTACGTATATACGAATATATAAACGAAAGGCAAGAGTCGTAAGATACTAACCCTCGAAGTCCGTTGATTAAATGGTAACCTTCTCTTGAGCTATTCCCCAAGCTTTAGTTTGATCTCTACGAGTTCAATCCGCTCCAAGCCCTTGAACGATCCAACGCCGAAAGCACCGCGTCTCTACTTGCCATGCGCCGGAAAAACGAACGGAATGACAACACCTTGCTATCCTCCGAGGATACGGCTAGAGCTAGGTGATGAAGCTTGCAATATGAGATTATCACACTCTAATTGTATAACTCACAACTCTCAATTAATCTCTTGAAATTTCTCAAAGAAAACCAAGAAGAAATGAAGAACAAGAAGAAGACTTAAGAAATGAATTCAAAAATTCTTTTCTCTCTCTCTCTTTCTATTCATAAACCGTGAGAAAAAATGAATGAATCATTTGAGAGATGATGTCTTCTACTTTTATTCTATTCCCACCCAAGATAACAACTCATCCCACTACAACACTTGCCCCACAAGTCTTAATCATCCATTAAAGAATGGAACAAGAAACAAAAGGAAGCAAGGTGGAAAGAGGGAGGGGGGGCCAAGATGAAATTCGGACGAGTTCGGTTCGTTTCGGACTCCCGCGAGTCCAAACAGATAAACTCCGATTCCATATCGATGTATTTATATCGATTAATTAATCCAATTAATTAAACATATCAAATACATTATAACATAATTAATTTCTCCAAGAAATAATTATATCCATGAATTAAATTAATCACCCGGTGATATATTTAATTCATTAGGCCGTAAATCAATTTATCCAATAAATCGATTTAGACATCTAATGTCCTAAATTTAGATATCCAATATCTAATATTCATAATGAGAGAATTATCTTGATTCATTCCGTTGCCAATCCTATTGCGCGACTCGGTAGGTCCGTCTCAGTCAGTAATGGGAGGAACCAAAGAGTAGTAGCACCACCTAGCCAGCCTGGCGGCCTACACTGTACCCCAACTGAGAACGAATGATTGGGATCATTTAAGAACCATTCTGTCGTTAATACCAGTATACGTATAAACCCTTCTTTCAAATGTCCCGATCAAGTTATAGGGTCACGGTCAGTCAAACCCTATCTGTACTTGACGCTATGCATGCGTTAATGCAAATCGAGATCATCGAGCTGTCGTGTATCTAATACAACTAGCTCCAATGCTTTGGCCAAAGACTTATGATCTCATCTGCCAATAACCGCATAGGACATATAACCCGCTCACTAATGGGAGAAAGAATTCTATCTTGGTATTCGCAGGACCTGCTACTTGCCCGTCAAGATGCACGCCGAGGTTGACCCCGCCTTCCGGTTTACAGGTCGAACTACTCTAATGAAAATCTTGACGTCACAAGCACATCCCTACTAAATCCTCAAGTCGAAGGTTCACGAATACCTATCACAACCTTTCGATTCCGTCATTGATCGTCCCGGAGTGAAATCCATGTGACGAATCGAGGGTGAGTCGGTTCGAGTATACTAATCCACTTAGCATACCTATAACGTGTGCTCCCACTAACCATTAGTGTTCGACAGACACTCTCCATGTCAAAGTACACGTCATACAAGTCTTCACATAAACTTTACGCCTACCAAGTTTCATCGACTTGCGACGATTAAGTATTTGAGCTATAACCTTTCCGGTGCCGACCCCCTTATCCAATAAGGAGTGGAACGTTTTGCTCTCAAATACACGGACTAGTTTCTATATGTTTATTTACGAGTTAGGAATGCCAAGAACTACCAGAAATAAAGAAACATTCATTGCCTTATATAAATGGTTTACATAATTACAAGTACAATGCCCTCACTCAACAACCTCTGAGTGGCATTCGAGGGCATACTCCTAACAATCTCCCACTTGCACTCAATGCCACACACTATGGTATCTAATACCCATGTTCTCCAGATGACGCTCCAAGCTAGTCCGAGAAAGTGGCTTGGTCTGGATCGGCTATGTTGTCGGCCGAGTCTACTCTGGCAAAGACAATGTATCACTTGCGCACAAATTCTCATTCGTGATGAAACTTCCTCTCAATATGTTTGGTGATGTTGTGAAACCTCGGCTCCTTGGCACGTGCTCTGACTCCGTCGTTGTCGCGATGCAGTAGACAGCGGCTCGGACATGGTATCATTTGAAGTTCTCCCAGAAACTTCTTAATCCAGAACCCTTCCTTGGAAGCCTCCGAGGCTGCTTGATACTCAGCCTGACAGGTGGAATCAGCAGTCGCGCTTTGCTTGGCACTACGCCAAGATACTGCTCCTCCATTAAGAGTAAATATGTAGCCAGAAGTGGACATCGAGTCGTCCTTCAGTCCTTGGAAGTCCGAATCAGTGAATCCCACCACATCCAATTCTCCACCGCCATACATAAGAACCATATCTCTAGTTCTTCTCAAGTACTTGAGAACGTTCTTTACAGCAGTCCAATGTTCCCTACCTGGGTTTGCCTGAAACCTACTCACCACGCTTACAGCATGCGCGATGTCAGGTCTTGTACACAACATAGCATACATAAGGCTACCCACGGCTGAAGCATATGGTATATTACTCATTTCCTTGCGTTGTTCCTCACTTTGAGGACACATCTTCAAGGTGAGTTTTATTCCATGTTGCATCGGTAGGAACCCTCTTTTAGAATCATCCATCTTAAATCGCTTTAAGATCTTATCTATATAGAGGGCTTGGGAAAGGCCTATTGTTCTCTTCGCTCTATCCCGGTAGAGACTAATACCAAGAATATAGGTTGCTTCTCCCAAGTCTTTCATGGAGAAATTACTCGAAAGCCAAGCTTTCACAGAACTAAGCATTCCCACATCATTTCCTATTAGTAGAATGTCATCTACATATAGTACTAAGAATGAGATCTTGCTCCCACTAACTTTCTTATATACACAAGGTTCCTCTTCATTTTGCACGAAGTCAAACTCTTTGACCGCCTCGTCAAAACGAAGGTTCCAACTACGCGACGCTTGCTTCAGTCCATAAATGGAACGCTGAAGCTTGCACACTTTCTGAATATCGACTT
The DNA here is from genome assembly GCA_033398695.1 of Orobanche coerulescens. NCBI lineage: Eukaryota > Viridiplantae > Streptophyta > Magnoliopsida > Lamiales > Orobanchaceae > Orobanche > Orobanche coerulescens. Next base: position 89,260,569 of record CM065811.1, on the reverse strand, counting down.
CAGACACAAAGCCTTTAGGCTGCTCCATATAGATTTCCTCCTCGAGGAATCCATTAAGGAAAGCCGTCTTTACGTCCATTTGCCATATCTCATAATCGTGGTAGGCAGCTATAGCAAGCATCATGCGAATAGACTTGATCATGGCTACGGGCGAGAAGGTATCGTGGTAATCGATCCCTTCCTTCTGGGTATAACCCTTTGCCACAAGCCTGGCCTTATAGGCGTCAACCTTGCCATCACCATCAGTCTTTCTCTTGTAGATCCACTTGTTCCCAATAGGCACTATACCCTTGGGGCGGTCTACTAGAGTCCAGACCTGATTGACATGCATCGAGTCTATCTCAGCTTCCATAGCTTCACGCCATTTTGCGGAGTCTACATCCACCATCGCTTGGTCATAGGTTGTTGGGTCGGTCTCTTGGCTATCACTTGGAACCTCATGGAGACCCAGCTCCTCCAAGTGCACAAGCCCATACCTCTCAGGTAAATGAGACACCCTACTAGACCTACGAGGTGGTTGTACTTGTGTTTCAGAAAGTTCGGTTCCAGTTTCTTGCACAGGTGTCTCTCGAGGAGTTTCATTGTATTCTTCTAAAGAAATACTTCTACCTGCTCCGCCTTCCTGAATGAACTCATCTTCCAGGAAGTGTGCTTGTAAAGCAACAATGATCCTTCGATCTTCGGGCATGTAGAATAGATATCCCATCGTCCCAGACGGGAATCCAATGAAATGTCCCTTCGCAGACCTAGCTTCCAACTTTTCCACCTTAGTCTTCTTGACATAAGCGGGACATCCCCAAATCCTAATATGATTAAGACTTGGTTTCCTTCCTTCCCACATCTCATGTGGAGTTTTAGGAACGGATTTGGAAGGACATCTGTTCAAGATATACGCGGCAGTCAGGAGTGCATACCCCCACAGGTAAATCGGCAAGTCAGTATAGCCCAGCATGGAACGGACCATGTTCAACAGGATCCGGTTCCTTCTTTCTGACACACCATTTAACTGTAACACCCCCATGATTTACGGAGATATTACAGCTCCGTAGATCCTTTTTGGAGGACCTACCAGGCTTAGACCCATATAAAACACAATAAATACGAAAAACATAAACGTTCATACATTCAAAACCAACCTCAATTTCAACATAATATACATCACAATACCAAACAACATATCATCCCGAGGAATCATAACCAATATGACCGTTCACCACGGGAATACAACAACATCATTAACCATTAATAATGACATGACATACAACACCGGACAGTACCCGCGCGAGTACAAAACCAAAACACAACTTTGACCATGACCCTATGACCATCAACTCAAAATAATGCACGATATCAATCGCCCACCAAGCTCGTGTCCGTCTGTGCTAGTCCTCCCACTTTGGACTGTGCACGAATACACAAAGTATATCCACCCCAATAGGGTCAGCAAGAAGCCGGTGCAAGTACAATGATTCTATAATATGTACAAAAATTTAATAATCAACAAAAAAAAAACCATAGAAAATCATAGTGCCATCACGTATATTCCTAATACCACATCACAATCATCATCACAAAACAACCTCCCGAGCTATACCGGCCCTGTACCTCTCAAGCAAGATACACACCCCAGAGACACCTCGTCAGCCCTCCCCGTGTATAGCCCAACCGAGTGGTCCGTAGGGATACGCAGCCTCTACGGACCCTGTGGACCCTCACCGGTTTTACTCGGCTCACACACTCGACCAACAATTGGCACAAATTCCATTTTTACATATTCACACGAAGTACAGTAAACACAATCAAAGTACTTGCCTCAATTTGAACGACACAAGAAACGGCGAACGGATGAATGTACGGCCGAACTTCCTTCAACGATTCGATCCTAACACATCGAAATATCGAATCAAAACACAACACCAAGGAAATGGAAAGATTCACCCTAAGTTCTACCCTTAGGGACATTTATTCAAATATTACGAAGGCAACGTAGCTCGAACCCAAACTATGAAAGGTAACTTAGGGTTAAATCCGTGAATCTTGGAGAAAAATGAAGGATTATGATTACAACATCACAATCTAGTACAAATCGGAGCTAGGATAGATTAGAATCAAAGATCTCGACACAAATCCCCAAAATATGAAGAACTAGGGTTCCAACGGTTTTACCTTGATTTGGATGGTGAAAGTTGATAAGATGTTGATAACTTGGTGTTAGGAGCTCAAAATTATCATTGGATGAAGAAATCCGACCAAGAATCTGCACTCCCACTGATCAAGTATGCCCAGCCGCCGAAGAGAAGAGGAAGAGGTGAAAAATGACATTTCTAGAACCTACCCCCCATATATATACTGGGAGGTATTAGCGCACGCTACGGCTACAGCTTAGCGTGCGCTAACGAGCCGAGGGCGGTGCATCAAGAAGAAAAGGCGGTCTGAACATTCGCCGCACTCCGGTAGCGTGCGCTGAACTAACTGTTAGCGTGCGCTACCGATTGCTACTAGCGCGCGCTAACTCCATACAGAGCGTGCGCTACTGCAAGTATCTGCAGCCCGTAAACGGTTCTGTCTTCACTGACCTGACATCCTAGCGCACGCTATCATACAAGTAACGAGCGCTAGAAAATCGAAATAGCGTCGTTAGTCCGTCCATAGCGTACGCTAACGCCTCATTCGAGTCCGTAAAGCTTATCGGCGGGCCTAACGCACGCTATTGCACAAGAGTAGCGTGCGCTACTCGAACCTCGTTAGCGTGCGCTAGACATACAGTCTTAGCGTGCGCTAATCGCTATTTTCCAAATTTAAATTCGCAAGAAGGCCGGCTAAAACGAGCTCAATTCGAGAATCACAAAACCCAACAATTATCACCATGAATATGCCAAGGTCAATCATCAATATATACGGTCCAAATAACCACAATACCACAAAATACATCCAAAATAACACTCACAAAATACACGGGAATTACACCCTTACCCCCTAAAAAGAAGTTTCGTCCCTAAACTTAAGATACAAAAAGTTCGGGTATCGGGCACGCATACTATCCTCGGTCTCCCACGTGGCCTCCTCAATTCCATGCTTAGACCATCGACCTTTACTAACGGAATCACTTTCCGTCGCAATTGTTTCACTCGTCTCTCTAGTATGGTTACGGTTGTTCTTCATACGTAACATCATCACTAACCTCAATCTCTTGATAATCAATAACATGGCTGGGATCGGGACATACTTACGCAGCTTGTGAAACATGAAACACATTATGAACATGACTAAGCGTCGGAGGTAATGCTAGTCGATAAGCTACATCGCCTACCTTGTCCAGATCTCGAAGGGGCCAATATAACGAGGACTAAGCTTCCCCTTCTTACCAAACCGAAGAACTCCACGAGTCGGCGATACTTTCAACAACACATGGTCTCCCTTTGGAACTCTAATCAGTCGACGATTTAACGTCGGCATATGACTTTGTCGACTCGAGCGATCAACAACCTTTGCGAATAATTGCGACTTTTTCCGAGTTTGAACCACCAAGTCGGTTCTACTCCAAGTAACTCGTGCGGCTCGTCCCAACAGTTAGCGATCTACAACGCCTTCCATATAATGCTTCAAACGGCCATCCCAATCGAACTATGCCAACTGTTATTGTACGCAAATTCAATCAATGGTAAATGAGTCTCCCAATCTTCTTTCCAATCCAACGCGCAAGCCCTCAACATGTCTTCTAGCGTTTGGATCGCCCTTTCGATCGTCCGTCCGTCTGGGATGATAAGCGGTGCTGAAATTCAATTTGGTACCGAGTGCTCGATGTCTTGCTTGCGTAAATGCGACACAAAACGCCCATCGCGATCGGACACTATACTCTTTGGGGTACCATGGAGTCTCACAATCTCCGCAATGAATAACCGAGCTAACCTCTCCGGTCCCCAAATGTCTCTAATTCCCGTAAAGTGTGCGGATTTGGTTAGCCGATCAACAATTACCCAAATCATATTCACCTGATTCGCGTCTTTGGCATTCCCACAATAAAATCCATCGCTATATCTTCCCACTTCCATTCCTAATTGGTAGCGGTTGCAATTTACCGGCGGGTCTCGATGTTCCGCTTTAACTCGCCGACAAGTCAAGCATTTCATCACGAACTCGTTACATCTTTCTTCATGTTCGCCACCAAAAGTTTTTCTTCAAGTCCTTATACATTTTACTCATACCCGGATGAATCGAGTACGGAGTAGAATGTGCTTCATTCAAAATTACCTGCTTGAGATCATCCCGATTAGGTACACAAGTTCTCTCAAATCGAAGAACTCCGTCTTCATCGATTAAGAATCCAGGAGCTTTTCCTCTAACACTGTCTTCCCGAAGCCGCACAATTGAGAGATCATCTAACGCTGACTTAATATCTTCCATTACGGAGGATGTAATCTCAAGGAAACGCAACTGCCCTGAGTTCTGTGGAGGCCAAACTTCAATTTCCATATCAATCAACTCTCGCCTAAGCTTCGTTGAATGGTAAGTAGTTCCAACTTTTGCAACACAACCGACTTGCGGCTTAACGCATCGGCAACGACGTTTGCTTTACTCGGATGGTAAAGAATGTCAAGATCATAATCTTTAAGTAGTTCCAACCATCGCCGACGCATATTTAGTTCCTTCGCGTAAATATGTACTTCAAGCTCTTATGATCCGTATACACTCGACAAGAAGAACCATACAAGTAATGCCTCCAAATTTTCAACGCAAACACCACAGCGGCTAACTCAAGATCATGAGTAGGATAATTCATCTCGTATGGCTTTAATTGTCGAGACGCATAGGCCACTACTCTCTCATTTTGCATCAATACACACCCCAATCCTTGTTTAGAAGCATCACTATAAATAACGAAACCTTCCGTTCCTTGTGGTAAGGATAGGATCGGAGACGTAGTCAACCGCTTTTTCAACTCATCAAAACTCTTCTGACACTCATCACTCCACTCAAATTTTTGTGACTTCTGCAATAATAAGGTGAGCGGTCGAGCTATTTTCGAGAATCCTTCAACAAATCGACGATAATAGCCCGCTAATCCTAGAAAACTCCGAACTTCCTTAACATTCCGTGGAGGCTCCCAAGCTAAGACTGCCTAACCTTTTGAGGGTCTACACGAATACCATCCCGAGATGATGTGTCCTAAAAGAAACTTCTTTAAGCCAGAACTCGCACTTAGAAAATTTAGCATATAGCTTATCAGCCCTCAAAATACTCAACGTGATTCTCAAGTGTTCGGCATGTTCCGTCTCACTTTTGGAATAGATTAATATATCGTCGATAAACACCACTACAAATTTATCGAGATATTCGATAAAAGTTTTGTTCATAAGTTGCATGAAGGCCGGAGCATTTGTTAAACCGAATGGCATAACTACGAATTCGTAATGCCCATACCTCGTCCGAAATGCCGACTTGGGAATATCCGAATCTCGAATTCGAGTTGGTAATATCCTCGACCTCAAATCAATCTTGAGAAAACCGTAGCCCCTTGTAATTGATCAAATAGATCATCGATTCTTGGCAACGGATACTTGTTCTTAATAGTGAGTTTATTCAACTCACGATAGTCAATACATAGCCGTAAGGACCCATCTTTCTTTCGTACAAACAATACCTGCACCCCACGGAGACACACTAGGCCGAATATAACCTTTGTCCAATAATTCACCCAATTGTTTCTTCAATTCTAACATTTCCGATGGGGCCATTCTCAGACGGTGCCTTGGATATTGGCGCCACATTGGGCTCTAGTTCGATGACGAACTCTACTTCACGATGTGGTGGCAATCCCGCAAATCATCCTAAATACGTCTGAAATTCATTCGCAATCGAACAGAGGATAGTCAGATTCGCCAACTTCCGACTTTAATGCGTAACACCAATAATCGTACACCCTTGTCGCAATAATTTCATCGCTTTCATGGCTCGAATAAACTTCCTGTATACCGTGTTTTTGCCCTTCAAAACGTGTTCGCACCATCCGGCGCGACTAGCGAAATTATCTTCCGACGATAATCTACTATCGCTCCATGCCGATTTAACCAATCATCACCGAGGATTAAATCCTCTCCCATCATATCGATCACAATCAAATCGGATGACCAATCTTTACTGCCAATGGTTACAGGACAATTGGCGATCTCTTGATTCCCAACTATCCTTTCCCCACTTGGCAACCCTACAATAAAAGGTTCACATGTAGAGAGACCGTCTAGGCCCAAACGATTCACACAAGATAATGATATAAAAGAATGAGTAGCTCCAGAATCAAACAATACATCTACCGGGTGCATCGAAATATAAACAATACCTGACGTAGTGGCAGTCCCTACGCCATCATCCGCTTCATCTCATACAATCGGGTGGGGCTGATCCAATGCTAGGTGCATCCTTAGGCTCGGTTTACCTGCCACCGCCGCGTCCGAAACTCGGAGTTGGCTGACCCGTGAATCGTGCACCCGGGTAGGAGATCATAGAAAATATTCGCCCATCGACTCACAATATAACGCGCGATGACCTCGCTTCCCACACTTAAAACAATCAATGGGGCGAGAAGTGCATGAGAACCGACATGTCCCGGATTTCCACAATTAAAGCAAACCTCGGCATTCCTCCACTAGGCCGAGGGGAACCGGCGTAAGATTGCATAGAAGATTGAGGCCTACGCGATCCACCGCCTCTAAACTACCGTAAAATTTTGGTTTCTTCGAGCTCAAATCGCAGGAACTGAATCGACACCATCTCATAAGCAAGTGCTCTATCCCGATATTCTCTCAAAGTAGTACACCCAAGGCCCGCCATATACTTTCGGACCTCCGGTTTCATCCTTGCATCGAAATGAAGTATCTTGTCTATCTCATCCTTAACTCGATCTTGGACATACACTAACCGCTTGTTGTATGTCTTGATTGCTTCGTAAATAGGAACATCTTCTGTTGAGCTCAAGAACTCATCGACTCTTGCCACCGAATCGCTGACAATACCGAGCTTCCATCAATTCTTTAAATTCTTCCCAAGTGACATCACGGTTCTTGGGCTTAATACCTCGCCACCAACCAAGCGTCATCAATCTGCCGATATTGAGCAATCGGGACTCTCTTGGCTTCAGGACAACCAATACCGTCAAAGATCTTCTCCACTCAACTAACCAATGATCCCAATTGTTCGCATCACCGAACCATCGAATGGGAGGGTTCATCTTCATAACTTCTTGAAGCCATCGATCCTCAACCGTCCCGCCAAGATTAATATTCTCGCACCACTTGTGCCGCTTGGTGCACTTGTGTTACAACTTGTTGAAGAACGTTAGGCACCTCGGCCTCCGAGCCTCCATTCGAACCTCCCAAGGAATCGGGTCCGACCTAGTCGCAGAGCGAGATGCCGATTCAAACGGACCTCTCGGACTCGGACACTACCACTCGCCACGGCCTCTACCACGACCACGTTGACGGATAGCTCTACCTCTCGGCATACCAAGAGTAAGAATGATTCAACAAGGAAATGATTACAATAATAGATTGCACAATATTACGGTAATTATTTCCGAAGGAAAGAAACAACCAACATCCGAAGAGTCTTCCAACACAGCAACACGAGGTGGTAGCATGCCAATGATATCGTAGATAACAACTGACTCAATTTAATAGACCCAAAACACCGACAGCCTAGGTATCCATAAACCTAGGCTCTGATACCATATTCTGTAACACCCCCATGATTTACGGAGATATTACAGCGCCGTAGATCCTTTTTGGAGGACCTACCAGGCTTAGACCCATATAAAACACAATAAATACGAAAAACATAAACGTTCATACATTCAAAACCAACCTCAATTTCAACATAATATACATCACAATACCAAACAACATATCATCCCGAGGAATCATAACCAATATGACCGTTCACCACGGGAATACAACAACATCATTAACCATTAATAATGACATGACATACAACACCGGACAGTACCCGCGCGAGTACAAAACCAAAACACAACTTTGACCATGACCCTATGACCATCAACTCAAAATAATGCACGATATCAATGCTGCCCACCAAGCTCGTGTCCGTCCTGTGCTAGTCCTCCCACTGGACCTGTACCTGAATACACAAAAGTATATCCACCCCAAAAGGGGTCAGCAAGAAGCCGGTGCAAGTACAATGATTCTAGAATATGTACAACAAGTGAATAATCAACAAAAAAAACCCATAGAAAATCATAGTGCCATCACAGATATTTCGGAATACCACATCACAATCATCATCACAAAACAACCTCCCGAGCTATACTGGCCCTGTACCTCTCAAGCAAGATACACACCCCAGAGACACCTCGTCAGGCCCTCCCTGGTGTATAGCCCAACCGAGTGATCCGTAGGGATACGCAGCCTACCGGACCCCAGGGGACCCTCACTGGTTTTACTCGGCTCACACACACTCGATCAACAATTGGCACAAATTCCATTTTTACATATTCACACGAAGTACAGTAAACACAATCAAAGTACTTGCCTCAATTTGAACGACACAAGAAACGGCGAACGGATGAATGTACGGTCCGAACTTCCTTCAACGATTCGATCCTAACACATCGAAATATCGAATCAAAACACAACACCACGGAAATGGAAAGATTCACCCTAAGTTCTACCCTTAGGGACATTTATTCAAATATTACGAAGGAAACGTAGCTCGAACCCAAACTATGAAAGGTAACTTAGGGTTAAATCCGTGAATCTTGGAGAAAATGAAGGATTATGATTACAACATCACAATCTAGTACAAATCGGAGCTAGGATAGATTAGAATCAAAGATCTCGACACAAATCCCCAAAATATGAAGAACTAGGGTTCCAACGGTTTTACCTTGATTGGATGGTGAAAGTTGATAAGATGTTGATAACTTGGTGTTAGGAGCTCAAAATTATCATTGGATGAAGAAATCCGACCAAGAATCTGCACTCCCACCGATCAAGTATGCCCATACCAAGAGAAGAGGAAGAGGTGAAAATGACATTTCTAGAACCTACCCCCATATATATACTGGGAGGTATTAGCGCACGCTACGGCTACAGGCTTAGCGTGCGCTAACGAGCCGAGGGCGGTGCATCGCTGAAGAAAAAGGCAATCTGAACATTCGCCGCTGCACTCGGTAGCATGCGCCGAACTAATCGTTAGCGTGCGCTACCGATTGCTACTAGCGCCGCTAACTCCATACAAGATGGCGTGCGCTACCGCAAGTATCTGCACCCGTAAACGGTTCTCGTCTTCACCGACTGACATCCTAGCGCACGCTATCATACAAGTAACGTGCGCTAGTACATCGAAATAGCGTCGTTAGTCCGCCCATAGCGTCGCTAACGCCTCATTCCGAGTCCGAAGCTTACCGTCTCCGGCCTAACGCACGCTATTGCACAAGAGTAGCGTGCGCTACTCGAACCTGGTTAGCATGCGCTAGACATACAGTCTTAGCGTGCGCTAACTGCTATTTTCCAAATTTAAATTCGCAAGAAGGCCGGCTAAAACGAGCTCAATTCGAGAATCACAAAACCCAACAATTATCAGCCATGAATATGCCAAGGTCAATCATCAATATATACGGTCCAAATAACCACAATACCACAAAATACATCCAAAATAACACTCACAAAATACACGGGTATTACATTAACTGAGAAGTACCTGGAGGTGTTAGTTGTGAAACTATTCCATGTTCCTTAAGGAACTCGTCAAACTCCGTACTCATATACTCGCTACCTCAGTCCGACCGAAGTGCTTTGATATGATTACCAGTTTGTTTCTCGACTAGGGCCTTGAATTCCTGGAATTTCTCAAAGGCCTCGGATTTATGTTTCCTTAAGTATACATAACCATACCTAGTATGATCATCTGTAAACGTAATGAAATATTGATATCCGTCACGTGCTGCTTCCAAAGCACCACATACGTCGGTATGGATTAATCCCAGTTTATTAGCGGCTCTTTGAAATGTCCCTGTGAAGGGGGACTTAGTCATTTTGCCTTTAAGGCAAGATTCACAAGTAGGAAAGGGATCCGATCCCAATGGACCCATAAGTCCATCTTTTTCCATCTTGTAAACCTTGGTCTGACCAACATGACCAAGTCTAAGATGCCATTTCAAAACTTGATTAGTTTCATCCTTACCGCGTTTTCTAGTTATAGTATTCACAACTACTTTGTTGTTGAGATTGAGATGATACAATCCATTCAACAATGTAGCAGTACCCACTAGTTTATTTCTAAAATAAATTTTGCAGGAACCATCACCAATGAAAAATGAAAAGCCTTTTCGGTCCATGACCGGAATGGATACAATGTTTTTGTGCCCCTTGGGCAAAACAAGTACATCTTCTAAAGTCAAAACAAAGCCGGATTCTAAACCCAAAAGAAGTGATCCTATGTCGGTCGCCTCGACACTATGCCCGCTTCCGACTGTGATCATAACTTCTCCAGCTCCAAGCTTCCTACTTTGTTCCAGATCCTGATTCACGGTACAAATATGAGAACTAGCACTAGAATCCAGTATCCAGAAAGTAGAAAATACAAGAGCGTAACAATTTGTTTCCAAAACTAAAAGTTCTCAGACTAAGTGCCATGAAGAATCGGACAGCCTCTAGCCCAAAGGGCCCACCACCGCACTTGAGACAAGCATCCTTCTTCTTCTTGTTCTTTGGAACCAATGGGGCCTTGCCCTTTCCCTTAAGGTCCTTAGCTTGTGGTCCATCCGCTTCTTGGTCTTTTTCTTCTTATTCTTAGACTTCCGAAGTCCGTAAGAAATCACAAGTGCACTCCTTCATCCGCGGGTCTTCATCTCGAGACCGAGCGGTCACCGCTTGTTCATTAGCCCACTAAATTACATGCAATCTCATTGCGGTTGAAGTTCATAACAAACCGTGAGAAGGAATCGGGAGAGACCGTAGGATAAGGTCGGTTGAGAGAAGTATCCATTTTAAAATCAAGAGCCTCCAATCTCTCGATCATGGATATCATTTTGAGGACGTGTTCCCCAACTTTCTCACCTTCCTTCATCCTTGCACCGGTCAGCTACTTGGATATCTCATATCTAGCAGCTGCTGTGCTCACCATAAAGCTCGGTTAAGTGAGATAGAAACTGCCTAGCAGAAGTCATTTTCTCATGAGCTCTCTGAAGCTCATTAGACATGGAATCCATCATATAAGCACGGACTTTCACGTCATCCTTAACCCACTTTTCGTGGTTTTCAATCTCTTCCTGATTGGCTCGAGTCCGCATAGGAGGCGCCGGAATGTCCGTCTCCAAGACGTATCCCAGTGCCTCTATACTGAGGACAATCATCAGATTTCGGAGCCAATCCACAAAGTTAGGTCCCATTAAGGTGTTCTTTTCGAGTAGAATTGCGAGTGGATTCATTGTCATATTGAGAATTGTCTGCATTAAGTATAACAGATTAATTAGTGACTCATTCAATTATGTTCTGAGTATAGAATTTAAGGTCTTTTCTATTCTTGTTACCCATCTCCCACTATTTTATCGGAATAACACACTCCCATGTGAAATCCGGAAGTATCGTCGCTCTACTTCATAGTGGTGATCGAGTTCTTTCTAAATCTTAATAGAGGGCAACCGAACAGGTTTCTAGTCTATTAATTTTCATAAAGTGGTGTCCAACACCAACCCATCTAATGGATGATTCGATCTTCTTTTTCCCCTTGTTCACTCCCCTCAACCTATACGGTTTCTATGGTTCGTGAACAAGTTAAGTTTATACCATCGACGCAAATCAGTTTCACAATTGAATCTTATCCGCAACCTATCGTGTTTCTAGGATAAAATTTGCTCCAACCGAAGGCATCCAATGCACTCCCGTAATTTATCCGTCCTCCCGAACGACTACCCCGATAACTCGGAAGCATAGCACATCCGGTTTGGATTTCAATTTCCCGAAAACTCGAGGGAGGGAAGGAAAAACTTTGAAACCTTATAAACTTAATTATTTGTTGTGGGAGAATTATCGCGATTAACGTTGCACTTTGCACATTAATCGTTTAAGCGCGTTTGTGGCATTCATACAATATGAAACAACCATTCACAACCTAGTTGCTACCAACATGTGGTTCATGGACCGTTCCTAGAAAACAAAAACTCCGTAATCTAATTACAAGTCTTCGTCTTGAATCTTCGTCTTCTCGAAATGGATCTTCCTCCGGTCTTCGCCATTACATATAAATTTTACATCAAAAATTGCATCCTAGATACAAACATTTCTAGTAAAATAAATAGGCTCAAAACGGCCTTTAAAACCCAATCGAATAAAACGAACGATTCAAAAACTAAGTCCACGAACCACATCCCCATTCAAAAGCATTCATCCAATATATACTAAATAAATGGAAAGCGTAGAGATACGTTGATCCAATCAACAATACGAACCGATCCAATCGATTCACACAATCGGTAATATGATAACGTTCAAAATAATTCGGTCGACCATAAATATTCCAATTAATCAAATTTCCCTTATAAAATGAAATACCATAAATCATTTTAATCATATTAAATCCAATTTAACATGAGGGAGATTAATTTTCAAGAATACACGAAAAATCGAGCCGGGCGAAAATGGCTGCCATGGCCGAGTCACTGCGGCATCTTCCTACAGATCGCCTGCATGGCCGAGTCACGCTTGGCTACCGGCCGCACGGCCCGTGTCTCTGTCACGGTAGGGTCTGCCCGGCAGCGGCTTTGGGATCGCGACACGGCCCGTGTCACTGCACACGGCCGAAGTCACCCCGGGCAGCCTTCTCGCCTTTGTCCGAAAAATCGTCCGACGACGATTCGGAGCTCTATTTTCGACTGGATATCCAATATCAATATTTTTCAACATTCATATCTTCAATATAAATCATATTTCCAAGAAATTAAGATTTATATTTAGACATAAACTTACGAAAAATATAACTACAACGAACGTAAAAATATATACCACGATTAATGATTCCAAATGTCTAATATTCGGAACCTGGCTCCGATACCACTGTTGCGATTCGGTGCCTAAAACGAAGGCCCAGCGGAAGCGGTAAAACGAAAATTAATTCGATCCGAATCCCTACGAGGATCGATCGAGCTACGTATATACGAATATATAAACGAAAGGCAAGAGTCGTAAGAAACTAACCCTCGAAGTCCGTTGATTAAATGGTAACCTTCTCTTGATCTATTCCCCAAGCTTTAGTTTGATCTCTACGAGTTCAATCCGCTCCAAGCCCTTGAACGATCCAACGCCGAAAGCACCGCGTCTCTACTTGCCACGCGCCGGAAAAACGAACGGAATGACAACACCTTGCTATCCTCCGAGGATACGGCTAGAGCTAGGTGATGAAGCTTGCAATATGAGATTATCACACTCTAATTGTATAACTCACAACTCTCAATTAATCTCTTGAAATTTCTCAAAGAAAACCAAGAAGAAATGAAGAACAAGAAGAAGACTTAAGAAATGAATTCAAAAATTCTTTTCTCTCTCTCTCTTTCTATTCATAAACCGTGAGAAAAAATGAATGAATCATTTGAGAGATGATGTCTTCTACTTTTATTCTATTCCCACCCAAGATAACAACTCATCCCACTACAACACTTGCCCCACAAGTCTTAATCATCCATTAAAGAATGGAATAAGAAACAAAAGGAAGCAAGGTGGAAAGAGGGAGGGGGCCAAGATGAAATTCGACGAGTTCGGTTCGCTTCGACTCCGCGAGTCCAAACAGATAAATTCGATTCCATATCGATGTATTTATATCGATTAATTAATCCAATTAATTAAACATATCAAATACATTATAACATAATTAATTTCTCCAAGAAATAATTATATCCATGAATTAAATTAATCACCCGGTGATATATTTAATTCATTAGGCCGTAAATCAATTTATCCAATAAATCGATTTAGACATCTAATGTCCTAAATTTAGATATCCAATATCTAATATTCATAATGAGAGAATTAGCTTGATTCATTCCGTTGTCAATCCTATTGCGCGACTCGGTAGGTCCGTCTCGAAAGAATGGGAGGAACCAAAGAGTAGTAGCACCACCTAGCCACCGCGCCTACACTGCACTTAACCGAGAACGAATGATTGGGATCATTCAAGAACCATTCTGTCGTGAATACCGATAACGTATAAACCCTTCTTTCAAATGTCCCGATCAAGTTATAGGGTCACGGTCCAAACCCTATCTCAGACTTGACGCTATGCATGCGTTAATGCAAATCGAGATCATCAAGCTATCGTGTATCTAATACAACTAGCTCCAATGCTTTGGCCAAAGACTTATGATCTCATCTGCCAATAACCGCATAGGACATATAACCCGCTCACTAATGGGAGAAAGAATTCTATCTTGGTATTCAGTAGGACCTGCTACTTGCCCGTCAAGATGCACGTCGAGGTTGACCCCCGCCTTCCGGTTTACAGGGTCGAACTACTCTAATGAAAATCTTGACGTCACAAGCACATCCCTACTAAATCCTCAAGTCGAAGGTTCACGAATACCTATCACAACCTTTCGATTCCGTCATTGACTGTCCCGGAGTGAAATCCATGTGACGAATCAAGGGTGAGTCGGTTCGAGTATACTAATCCAATTAGCATACCTATAACGTGTGCTCCCACTAACCGTTAGTGTTCGACAGGCACTCTCCATGTCAAAGAACACTTCATACAAGTCTTCACATAAACTTAACGCCCAGTCAAGTTTCATCGACTTGCGAACGATTAAGTATTTGAGCTATAACCTTTCCAGTGCCGACCCCCTTATCCAATAAGGAGTGGAACGTTTTGCTCTCAAATACACGGACTAGTTTCTATATGTTTATTTACGAGTTAGAAATGCCAGTAACTACCAGTAAATAAAGAAACATTCATTTACCTTATATAAATGGTTTACATAATTACAAGTACAATGCCCTCACTCAACAACCTCTGAGTGGCATTCGAGGGCATACTCCTAACAGGACTTTCGCGTCACGTGTGACCTGTGCAAATGCCGAGCCAATATGACCGAAAGAACTGTAAGATTTCTAACGCCATGGTATAATTTCTGGCAATAGTCATTCATTCATCATTCATCAATTAACAATCCTCAAACATCATCATTCATTGTGATCAGGACGATCATGTTAACTCATTAATTACTCAATTCATTTCATTACTCAGTTGTCAATCTGGATGATCATATTATCAATCTTGTTAAGTTATTCAAGATAATCATTTCAAGAATTTCATCAGATAATCATGTAACTTCAGTAAATCATTCATATAATCACTAAGTTAGAGCATGTATACTCATTTTCATCATCTCATGACATAATCATAACGTGCTAATCATGCGGGTAATATAATCATTATGCGACCTTCCTACTTTAGTATGGAAAGAGCTTTCGAGATGCACGGGAGAGGCCGCGGTGCGGACCGAAACCCGAGAAATAATCACTGCCGTCGGGAAATCGTGCCCAGACTCGCTCGATCGAAGATGTTCGGGTTAATCCACTCACTTTTATGCAGGCCATGATGACCCATGTGCGCTTGCTCAATCATCATTGCGCCACTGCCGGATTAATCGAGAGAACTCTCCCGTATGAGCCACCGCTAAGGAAAGTACCAACAACAACCTTCATCTGCCACAAGAAATCAACGGCGTAATCAATCCGAAGGCGCGGTCAACCTTCAAGAAGCCTCGTGTGAGTCCTATCGTTTATGATCGACCTCCTACGGTGCATAATCGTGCGGGATCTCAATCTTGAGCGGCCAGTTCGGCCATCATCTGTTTTAATTGTGGAGAACCGGGCCATGTCAGCACCAAGTGCCCGAGGCAGTCTGTCACGTGCCATAACTGTGGAATTGCTGGGCATAGGGCCCGTTTTTGCCGAAGGGACTCTAAACCCACTCCGGCGTTATCTCAGCCCCGTGACATTCTAAGGTGCGTACTCGAGCCACTCGTCGGGCTGTTTAAGACGACAGGAGCTAACAAAGGCGGAGCCAAGAGCTATCAGACGGGAGCGTCTGGTTCGGGGGCCGGCAAGCCCCGAATTTATGAGATGAAGAAGACCGATGATCCAGATGCCCGAATGATCTCATGTATACTCGTAATTTTATTTCAACTTGTGTGTACCTTTTGATGCTGGTACACCGCATTTATTCATTTTCGAATCATGCTTGAATAGACTTATTTCGGGATAATCCTATTGCTTATGGACCTCATACCATCGGTCTACCTGACGATGGAAGAATTTTTGGAATTATACCGAATTAAGATTAATGACCGCGATTGGTTGATGGATCTAATCGTGGTGAATTTATCTTAGGACGATGTAATTTTCGGTATTAGTTGGTTTGATCGTCTTGATACTATCCTTAGTGTTTGTTAGCGTTTGGTCGCTATCTTTCCGTCATTGGTTGTCGAATATGTGCTTCAGGGAAGTAATCCCCGTTGTTCCAGAAGAAGTATTATTATGACGAAAGCAGAGAAATTCCGCAATCGAACTATTCAATCATCCATTGTATCATTTTCATCGATTGGCCTTTCTAAGGCAATCGAGTTATTCAATCATTCCTTGTATCATTTCCATCGATTGGCCTTTCTAAGGCAATCGAGTTATTCAATCATTCCTTGTATCATTTCCATCGATTGGCCTTTCTAAGGCAATCGAGTTATTCAATCATTCATTGTATCATTTTCATCGATTGGCCTTTCTAGGGCAATCGAGTTATTCAAACATTCATTGTATCATCTTCATCGATTGGCCTTTCTAAGGCAATCGAGTTGTTCAATCATTATTGGTATCTCTTTTTATCGATTGACCATTCTAGGGCAATCGAAATGTTCAATCATTCGTGGTATCATTGTCATCGATTGACGATGTATTTCCGCATTTGAGTTATCTGGTTGCCTTCACATAGAGTAAGGGAATTCGGGGTGAGTTGGAGCCGACGCCCCTTTATCGAAGGCACCGTATCGGATGGCCCCGACCAGAATGCAGGAGTTGAAGATTCAACTTGAGGAGTAGTTCGAGAAAGGTTATCTCCGACCGATTGCGTCCCCGTGAGGAGCACCAGTGTGATCTATCAAGGAGAAGGATGGCTCGTCTCGTGTATGTATTAATTACCAGGAGTTAAACAGGGTGATGATCCAGAGTAGTATCCCTTACCCCGTATTGATGATCTTTTAGATCAACTTCAGGGAGCCTCAGTATTTTCCAGGATCGACTTAAGATCTGGATATCACCAGTTGCGGATTCGAGAGTCGGATATCGCGAGGACACCATTTCGTACACGCTATGGTCATTATGAGTTCGTAGTTATGCCGTTCGGGCTAACTATTGCACATGCGGTATTCATGGAGTTAATGAATTGGGTTTTCATCGACTTTTTGGAATCAGTTTGTTGTTGTCTTCATCGACGACATTTTGATTTATTCTCGTAACTGAGAGGAACACGAGGTTCATTTTCATCAGGTTCTCGACGTGTTGAGACGAGAGCAACTTTATGGAAAGTTTTCCAAATGTGAGTTCTGGAGGTCCGAAGTGACTCTCTCGGGCATGTAATTTCATCTGACAGAGTTCGTCTCGACCCTCAGAAGACGGAGACTATCCGAGATTGGCAACCTCCGAAAGATATTAAGTTAATCCGATGTTTCCTCAGATTAGCTGGTTAATTATCCAACCCACGGCCGGAGCTAGCAACCGTGGTTTTCGCGTTGGAAATTTGGCGTCGTTACCTTTATGGCATCACCTGTCAGATCTTCACCAATCACAAGAGTTGAAGTATATATATTTACTCACTAGGAGTTAAATATGCGACAGAGGCGGTGGTTGGAACTAATCAAATATTTTGATATCGAGATCCTTTACCACCCGGGGAAGGCGAACGTTGTCGCCGACGCCTTGAGTCGTAAGTCCGTTCAGGAGCAGATGCTTGCTCGTTTAACAATTCAGAAGGAGCTCCAACAGGAATTCCTTAGACCCGAGATCGAGGTCTGACTTCAGCGAATTCAGGGACAGCCTTGTATGTTAGAGATTTCATCATCTCTTGAGGATGCAATCAGGGAGAATCAGGGTTCAGACCCAGCATTGTTGCGCATTCGTGAGGATGTGGCTCAGGGGAAAGCCCCTGGATTCGTGATCCACGAGGATGGACTTTTGAGATTTAAGAATCGGATGTGTGTACCGGCGAATGATGAGTTGAAAAACTCTATTTTGAGAGAAGCTCATGCTGTAACACCCCCAAAACCGTATGGGAATATTACACGCCATAAACCCTTTCCGCAAGGATCTACCAGGCTAAACGTCCATAAACAACCAAATGCTTGCCCGGCCAGGGTCAAACAATATAATAATACAGACCGTTAAGGTCACTTACACATAAACACACAGACCGATGAGGTCACACAACTCTATCAACAGGACTGACTAACAACATTACCCACACAGGGGTCGAAATACAATACAGCGGAAGACTGAATCAACTCTAACAATACAACTAAACTCTACCAACTCTCAACTCTTGATTAGTATCGCAGCTCGTCATCCCCATGTGCAATTCCTGTGACTGCTCCCCTGAACATGCATGTACCTGGATGCAGAACATGTAACACCCCCAAATCCTATTGGGTTATTACAGTGCCGTGGACCCCACACCAGGAGATCCACCAGGCGAACATGACTAAAATACATTAAATTAAACCACAAGGGAAAATCATAGTCCCTACCATGATATCCGACACAATATTCCGATAAGGAATTCCAACGACAACGATGGGCCTACATGGCCAAGAGTAAAAATACAACATCCACGAGCATCTGCTCGGGTAATACAAAATGACGATGACTGACAAACTGAAGAACACTCCAACCGACTGACCAACATGAACAACTCGGACTAGTATCGCTCGAATGCCTCGTCGCCATCATCATGCCCCTGTGTCCCAACTCTCTCCTCGCAAGCACCTAAAACATGAAAAACATGTTCCGCCCCCACGGGGTCAGTCATCCAGATAATGAACATCAAATGCATGTATAACATGATATGCATCCAAAGGCAGAATGAAACAGTACAATAATGATAATAATACGAGATGCTCACAAACCAAGGTAAGAACCGAGCATTCGTGAAATACTATGCCCATGGTATACTATTAATACCTGTTCGACAGGTTAGAACATAAATGCCCAACGACGAATCATAATCACAGAATACCATAATGAATTAAACGACATGAACCAAAACCAGAACTGAATTTAATATGAATCATAATGCCCAAAGGCTCCAATGAAAATACCAGGACATTACAAAAGGCCTGAAAGTCGTTTAGCGGAAGTAAACAAATATCACAAACACCTGAAGTCAAAACAGCCCGAGGCTGTATCAATGAGGGCCGAAGCCACGGCACGAAGCCGTATCACAATAAGGGCCGAAGCCACGGCATCCAGCCGTATCACAATAAGGGTCGAAGCCACGGCATCCAGCCGTATCACAATAAGGGCCGAAGCCACGGCATCCAGCCGTATCACAATAAGTGATAGTGTGCTGCCTTGAGTCGGCCAACACGATGACAGTAACACACGGATAGACACCGTTCTTGAGAGTCCCAATTTAACACCTCGATTGCCTTAGGATGGCCAACCGATAACAATGATGCAGCGGATGATTCCATGAATGATTAAGCACTTCGATTGGCTTAGAATGGCCAATCGTTACGAATGATACGATGAATGATTAAAATACCTCGATTGCCTTAGAACGGTCAATCGATAACAATGAGATGGTGAATAATTGAACATTTCGATTTGCCTGAGAACGGCCAATCGATGACAATGATACGAAGGATGCCTCGGCACCTTTAATCGGTTACCGACGACGAAGGTGAGAAATGAATAAGCCAATGCCTTTAATCGGCCTGTACAGTTTTGATGACAATCCAAACAGGAATAACAATGATCTCAACGATGTCCTAAATTGACATCTATATTAACAACAATCGATACATCGATACCGCGAACCGGCTATCGACAATAACATTAATAATGAGTATTACAATGCCTTGAATCGGCCGTTAACGAATAACAATAAACATTTGGCAAAATTGCCGGAAGGTATCGTATCGAACGATCTCTTGATATCAATGAATTCATGAAGAGACTAAGTCTCGGAATGATACAACACACCCATACACATACATGATGACATTAGCTCATTGACTAGTACAAGTATAAAACTTGCCTCAAACCGAAGGCGAGAAGGTACTTCCACGATCAACGTCCTTAATGAAATTACCGGCCGCTCGAACAACCTTAAACAACACAAAAACCAACAATTCTCTTAATACAAGAATCAAGCATGATCACAACCAACTCAAAAGTCGGTACAACAATACCCGAAACTCATTGGGGCATTTAAACAAACGCGTTGTAAACAATCTCCAATTGTTTACAACCAAAACTCAATTATATCCGAAACCAACTCCCAATGAATGATTCAAACCCACAAAATCTCATGAATACTATCAACAATTCAATAGGAATACTTAGAACGATATTTCAACAACATTTGGTCGAAACCCCCCAAAATTCCAAAGTCAACCCGTAAGGGTTCTTGAACAATTCCTCAATTATTCACAAATTCCGAAAATTACACCAATGAATCCGTAGAAATACATGTATCCAAGATAGATAATCCATATCTAACATATTCCAACATAATATCGATTTACACGAAGAGATCGAAAGCAAAACACCCGAGATCCGAAATTCTAGATCCAAGAATCATTACCTTGATTTGGAGTGATGAAACTGATTTAGATGATGATTAGTCCAACTTAGGAGCTTGAAGATGATGCTAGATGATTGCAGCTTGAAAAGACCTTTCCGAATCGCCCAAGCTCGTCCGAAATGGTTGAGAAATGAAGAAATGACGAAGGTTGGACCGAACTGTCCTATTTATACTGTCCCAGATTAGCGCACGCTATGACTTGATATTTAGCGTGCGCTAGCGGTTTCATCGGGCACCCAAAGGAGGTCTGAAATGCCTCGCTAGCGTGCGCTACGACTTGGTAGCGTGCGCTAATACCTTACCGATAGCGTGCGTTATCCCAAATTGTTAACGTGCGCTACTGATGTCTGATACTCAAAGACTGAAATCCAAAATCTACTGTCCTCTGTCTTGCACGCGTTAGCGTACGCTACTAATGTGACTTAGCGTGCGTTGCCAACACAATTAGCGTACGCTACTTACCACTCATAGCGTGCGCTACGAATTTCCCAAATCAGCCCAGTACCTTCTGTACTGCCTGCCTCTCTTGCGCTAGCGTGCGCTAATACTGAATCATAGCGTGCGTTAAATGCACTCCATTAGGGTGCGCTAGACAGAATGTGCAGCGTGCGCTACCTCTCAAACTGAAAATAAAAACATGATGATGATGACAATAATCTCGGCTCGATCTCAAACAGTGATGATCCCAAAATACGCCGAATGGTGAACATAGTTAACTGAATATGAATGATGAATGATTATTACTGAGTGAAAAAAAATTCTGAGTGACAAGCATCGAATGATAATAAATGAATTCACAACCGGTATTACATACTCCCCTTAAAAAGAGTTTCGTCTCGAAACCGAGGGTAAACAACTCGGGATATGAACTATCCATCACGATCCAAAACAATAACGCCCAAATAGTTCTCGACCAAATCAACCGCAAGCCCAAGTCCCCAAGACTTGACGTCTCGAAACACAAAGGAACGATTTCCCAAATTATCACGAAATCTCGAGCACAACGTCGAAGGGATGAACTCCCAACAAATGACCCAAATCTCAAGATTCTCGAATATGATCATAATAAGATAAATCAACAATAAATGATTCACAGTCACGATACATTATTACGGATAGATTTACACAGTCATCCAAAAACAAGGTTACATCTCAAATGTACCCATCATCGATATCCTCCCATATCATCGATTTCCTCTATCTCAATGATTTAAGGTATATCCGACGATGAACTCGCCGCTAACTAAGATCTCAGAAGGTCACGAGAATGCAAGTGACAAAAATGAATGATGAATGATATATGACTACAAATCCGACAAGGATTTAGAATGACTCACCAAGGTGAATTAATAATGTCATGAGTGATAGTTCCTTGAAGTGATTGGAACCGCCGTTCCTCGTGAATTGAATGACTAATCGATAATTATGAGTCCCAACATGATTGATATATATGATGAATGAATTATATGAATGAATGAACGATAATGAAATGAATGATTATCCTCCTACCGAGCAAGAATTAACTTACTCAAAACTGGTGATGAATGTCCTTAACTCGGGCTCTCGAAGCCTGATAGGGCCCCTTGAATGCAGTACGGGCTGGAGTAACAAAATCCCTCGAGGCTCTTGAGCTCTCTTGAGATTTACTGGCGCTTGAACCCCTGCAGTATTTCTGCCGGTGTCCCTTCCTCCCACACGTAAAACAAACAATAGCCGCACCGTACACCGGGTACTAACGTGACTCGTGAATCACGCTAAAGCAAACAACAGCCTAACTCGTCGCTCGAGAGGAAGATGTCGTCCCAAAGACGAAGACGACTAGAAAACGACCCCTTGGACGTCGGAGCCCGATGTCCCTCCGAACGAGCCGGCATTCTAGTCCTCTCACTTGAAGAAATCAAGGATGCTTCGAGTAAGCTCCTTGATCAAAAGCTCGCTCCAAGAGCCATCCCGATGAACTCACTAAGTGAATTACAATTGTGATTGAACAATCGCATCCTCAATCGCGGATTTAGCCTCTTGCTAAAATACTTAATTTTATCCGCCTCAAGACGGATAATTGACGAAGCAAATCAAGTAGTCCCCAAACTTCTCAAAGAATGACAATAACACCCTCGTCCTCGTCGGGTTCGGGGTTCAAAACCTCTCGACAACTTGGCTTCACGAAGTGGAGCCGATAATACCTTTCTAACATGAGAGTCTTGAACTCGCTCCAAATACAATCACGATCGATGGGTTTCACGTAAAGCCACCACGAATAAGCGCCTTACTCAAGTAATAAGCCGCCATCGCCACTTTACTCTCTTCCCGACACCGAACCATGTCGAAGAGTTTATCAAAATGCTCGAGCCAATGAGCAATATCACCGGTTCCGATTTAACCCTCAAAAGTAGGCGGCATCCGACGAGAGATATCGCCAACAACTGATTCACTCCTCCAACCTGGCCCATGAAATGGCACTGCATCCTCATTGCGGTGGACCACGAACCATCGAGGTCCGCATGGTCTCCACTATCCGCGTCATCTGTCATTCCGGGGCCATCATGCCCTGCATAAATATGAATGGGTCAACCCGAACACCTTCCGAGTGAGCCGCTTCGGTACGACTCCTGACGGTGAATGGTTATCTCGATGGTGAATGAGTAGCCTCGCTATTTGATGAATTAATGATATCCTCTCGTTCGTGTGAGCATGCACACGAGATCCCGGTTCCGGCCCGCACCGCGCCTCTTCCCTCGTCCTTCCGATACTCTATCCATACTGAAGTAGGAAAGTCACATGATGATTATAAATTCCGCATGAATATCGCATTATGATTACGTTATAGGGTGACAATAATGAGCATACACGCTCTCGCACAATGAATGCATTAATGATTTAATGTAATGATCGTCAACATTACGTCAGAGTATGATAAGATCGTATGAAACATCAAATGAGGTAACATGATTGCCTGATGAAATTCCTAAAATGATTACCTTGAACAAGTTAACAAGGTTGAAAATTCGATCCTCAAGATCAAAAACTGAACCGTGAGATGGGCTGAATGATTAATGAATTAACTGAACAATGAGATCGACTGAGTGATGGATGAATTAACTGAACGATGAGATTGACTGAGTGATTAATGAATTATCTGAGTGATGATATTGACTGAGTGATGAATGAATTAACTGATTGATGAATGAATTATCTGAGTAATGATATTGACTGAGTGAGGAATTAATTAACTAGGTGATGGATGAATTATCTGAGTGATGAATGAATTGACTGAGTGATAGATGAATTATCTGAGTGATGATATTGACTGAGTGAGGAATGAATTAACTGAGTGATGGATGAATTATCTGAGTGATGATATTGACTGAGTGATGAATGAATTAACTGAGTGATAGATGAATTATCTGAGTGATGATATTGACTGAGTGATGAATGAATTAACTGAGTGATAGATGAATTATCTGAGTGATGATATTGACTGAGTGAGGAATGAATTAACTGAGTGATGGATGAATTATCTGAGTGATAATATTGACTGAGTGAGGAATGAATTAACTGAGTAATGGGATCAAAATGATGATTGAGAATTATTAACTGATAAATGAGTTGATCCTTAATGCTTACACAAGTCACACGTGCTCCAAAACAATTAATCATGAATCAATCATAACACTAATATCACATATAGGTTTCGGCAAAGCATGAACAATTAATGGCATGATGAATGTATGAACACAAAGAGGATCGAGTCCTTACACAGGTCATACGAAGCTTCGAGGTCTCGCGATACTAGTCTTCACTGACGACGACATCGATGAATGAATGACTCGTGCAGTCGCACTAATATTACGACTCACAAAACCTGACTGACTAGATTGTCATGACCTGACAATCCCATTTCTACCGCGTCGGTAGGACCACATAACTCACATCTCAGGGTATTTCACAACCCAATCTCTGATACCATTTCTGTAACACCCCCAAATCCTATCGTTATTACAAAGGTTGCTGGACCCCACGCCAGAGATCCACCAAAGTAACATGACTAAAATACATTAAATTAAACCACAAGGGAAAATCATAGTCCCTACCATGATATCCGACACAATATTCCGATAAGGAATTCCAACGACAACGATGGGCCTACATGGCCAAGAGTAAAAATACAACATCCACGAGCATCCGCCGTAATACAAAATGACGATGATCGATAAATCAAGAACACTCCAACCGATCGACCAACATGAACAACTCGGACTAGTATCGCCGAATGCCTCGCCGCCATCATCATGCCCCCGTGTCCCAACTCTCTCCTCGCAAGCACCTAAAACATGAAAAACATGTTCCGCCACGGCCGGGCCATCCAGATAAGGAACATCAAATGCATGTATAACATGATATGCATCCAAAGGCAGAATGAAACGGTACAATGATGATAATAATACGAGATGCTCACAAACCAAGGTAAGAACCGAGCATTCGTGAAATACTATGCCCATGGTATACTATTAATACCTGTTCGACAGGTTAGAACATAAATGCCCAACCGCGAATCATAATCACAGAATACCATAATGAATTAAATGACATGAACCAAAACCAGAACTGAATTTAATATGAATCATAATGCCCAAAGGCTCCAATGAAAATACCAAGACATTACAAAAGGCCTGAAAGTCGTTTAGCGGAAATAAACAAATATCACAAACACCTGAAGTCAAAACAGCCCAAGGCTGTATCAATGAGGGCCGAAGCCACGACACGAAGCCGTATCACAATAAGGACCGAAGCCACGGCATCCAGCCGTATCACAATAAGGGCCGAAGCCACGGCATCCAGCCGTATCACAATAAGGGCCGAAGCCACGGCATCCAGCCGTATCACAATAAGTGATAGTGTGCTGCCTTGAGTCGGCCAACACGATGACAGTAACACACGGATAGACACCGTTCTTTACAGTCCCAATTTAACACCTCGATTTCCTTAGGATGGCCAACCGATAACAATGATGCAGCGGATGATTCCATGAATGATTAAGCACTTCGATTGGCTTAGAATGGCCAATCGTTACGAATGATACGATGAATGATTAAAATACCTCGATTGCCTTAGAACGGTCAATCGATAACAATGAGATGGTGAATAATTGAACATTTCGATTTGCCTGAGAACGGCCAATCGATGACAATGATACGAAGGATGCCTCGGCACCTTTAATCGGTTACCGACGACGAAGGTGAGAAATGAATAAGCCAATGCCTTTAATCGGCCTGTACAGTTTTGATGACAATCCAAACAGGAATAACAATGATCTCAACGATGTCTTAAATTGACATCTATATTAACAACAATCGATACATCAATACCGCGAACCGGCTATCGACAATAACATTAATAATGAGTATTACAATGCCTTGAATCGGCCGTTAACGAACAACAATAAACATTTGGCAAAATTGCCGGAAGATATCGTATCGAACGATCTCTTGATATCAATGAATTCATGAAGAGACTAAGTCTCGGAATGATACAACACACCCATACACATACATGATGACATTAGCTCATTGACTAGTACAAGTATAAAACTTGCCTCAAACCGAAGGCGAGAAGGTACTTCCACGATCAACGTCCTTAATGAAATTACCGGCCGCTCGAACAACCTTAAACAACAAAAAACCAACAATTCTCTTAATACACGAATCAAGCATGATCACAACCAACTCAAAAGTCGGTACAACAATACCCGAAACTCATTGGGGCATTTAAACAAACGCGTTGTAAACAATCTCCAATTGTTTACAACCAAAACTCAATTACATCCGAAACCAACTCCCAATGAATGATTCAAACCCACAAAACCTCATAAATACTATCAACAATTCAATAGGAATACTTAGAACGATATTTCAACAACATTTGGTCGAAAACCCCCAAAATTCCAAAGTCAACCCGTAAGGGTTCTTGAACAATTCCTCAATTATTCACAAATTCCGAAAATTACACCAATGAATCCGTAGAAATACATGTATCCAAGATAGATAATCCATATCTAACATATTCCAACATAATATCGATTTACACGAAGAGATCGAAAGCAAAACACCCGAGATCCGAAATTCTAGATCCAAGAATCATTACCTTGATTTGGAGTGATGAAACTGATTTAGATGATGATTAATCCAACTTAGGAGCTTGAAGATGATGCTAGATGATTGCAGCTCGAAATGACCTTTCCGAATCGCCCAAGCTCGTCCGAAATGGTTGAGAAATGAAGAAATGACGAAGGTCGACCGAATCTGTCCTATTTATACTCCCCTGCATTAGCGCACGCTATGACTTGATATTTAGCATGCGCTAGCGGTTTACTGGGCAGTCCAGTGAGGTCTGAAATGCCTCGCTAGCGTGCGCTACGACTTGGTAGCGTGCGCTAATACCATACCGATAGCGTGCGTTATCCCAAATTGTTAACGTGCGCTACTGATGTCTGATACTCAAAGATCAAATCAGACCCATCGCTCCTGTCTTGCACGCGTTAGCGTGCGCTACTAATGTGACTTAGCGTGCGTTGCCAACACAATTAGCGTACGCTACTTACCACTCGTAGCGTGCGCTACGAATTTCCCAAATCAGCCCAGTACCTTCTGGACTGCCTGCCTCTCTTGCGCTAGCGTGCGCTAATACTGAATCATTGCGTGCGTTAAATGCACTCCATTAGCGTGCGCTAGACAGAATGTGCAGCGTGTGCTACCTCTCAAACTGAAAATCAAAACATGATGATGATGATGACAATAATCTCGGCTCGATCTCAAACAGTGATGATCCCAAAATACGCCGAATGGTGAACATAGTTAACTGAATATGAATGATGAATGATTATTACTGAGTGAAAAAAAATTCTGAGTGACAGTTACTGAGTGATAATAAATGAATTCACAACCGGGTATTACAGAACAGACATCCACCCCCCCGAATACTCGGGGGTTAGTAAAACTCCACTGTTTTACTAGTGCAAGTATCAAACCATACAAAATATAACAAGCAAATAGCAACTACGAATTTAATACGTAAATCAATTATCAAAATGTTCCCGAGAAGTTTTAGAATTTCGAACTCAAGTAAGAGATATTTGAAAAGGAACACATCATCTCGGGATTTTTAAAGGTAAATTCTTTTGGACCTCGAGTCCCAATTTACAAAACCTTTTCGTAAACATTAGGGCCTTAGCCCGATTCTCGTTTCAAAGCATACTGTATAATATATTATTATGAGTCTGAGATCCATATTTAAAATGTTACACATCATGTACCGAACTCCGGAGGCCTCGACGGACCTTACCCGGACCACACACACTGTTCGTACACATCATGTACCGAACTCCGGAGGCCTCAACGGACCCTACCCGGCCACAACATCGTTCGTACACATCATGTACCGAACTCCAGAGGCCTCGTCAGACCCTACCTGGATCACACACCTTGTCCGTACACGTCATGTACCGGACTCCAGAGGCCTCGTCAGACCCTACCTGGATCACACACTTTGTTCGTACACATCATGTACCGAGCTCCAGAGGCCTCGTCAGACCCTACCTGGAACACCCACACATCGACATGACACAATTCATAATCATTAAATGTCAAGCCAACATTACACTGAAATGTACAATCAAGTATGTAAACCAAAACAACACCAATATCATGATCATCACAACGACTCTTAACCAACATAACACACATTCGGTACACAATACATTGAACAACCACGTGTACAACCATCTCATATGTACATCGCAATCCTGCACAAATGGCACAACGCCTAACACATATACCAATATATCACTATTATCACAAAGCCTTCAAATTTCGGAAAACACAACCAACTCAAACGGAACATATTTACGGAGGCAAGCAAAATCGTCATACATATCATACGTAATTACTAGTCGCAAGATACAAGTCGTATAATAAGATATTTGCCTTAATAACCGCTACCAAACGCTCCGAAGAACACGGTTTGACCGGGAAGCTCGGACCCCGAAGAAGACAATGAACGGAAGGGTTCCGACTCGAGTTCTTCACAAGAATTCATCCCTAACAACATAATTTCAATAAATCATCGATCATACGAGGAAGAATAATCGTAGAACGCCCGAAAACCCCTCTATGACATTTTACCGGACACCTTCAAGGCGTCAGTGAAGAACTCGACCAAAACAACGAATCGATACGATCCTGTAATACCCACGATTTTCGTTCCGGTTATTTTGGATTTTTTTTTTGGATATTTCCCGGTTGTCGAGTTCCGGTATTATTTTCTCGACAACTGATTTTGGCGTTTAAGACCATAGGTGGTGATTTGTTATCCGTTTTCATTTTGGACCAATGATGTTGTCCCCGAGTATTTTGTCGTGTTCGTTCCGTGCGATTTCGGAAAATTGAGTCGTCGAATCATGGTGGTCGGACACTGGCCGGACGGTTGGGGACGGTGGCCGGACGCAGTGCAATCGCCGGCGAGTGCAGTGCACTGTCCCGGCGAGTGCAATCGCCGGCGACAGGACAGAACCGGCGTAGCTCACGCTACGTCCGGAAAGTAGCGCACGCTACGGCCAGAGGCGCGCACGCTATGGCGGTTGGCCGCGCGCTAGTCGGCCGAGGCGTAAGGGGCGTAAAGGTTCGGATCGGGAAGATCGGCAGGTAGCGCACGCTACTGCCGGACACTGCGCACGCTACGGCCGGCCGGTAGCGCACGCTACGGCCGGAAGGTTGCGCACGCTACCTGGCCGAGCCAGGAAGTCACTGGATTGTGGCTGGGCCGACAGCGCACGCGTTCAGTGCATAATGGCGGGCCCGGCCGAACATTCTCGACCATGACCGCCCGCTAGGGCACGCTAGCTCGGCAGTCTAGCGCACGCTAGGCTGCACCAGTATAAATATGACCGAGCAGTACTGTTTGCACTCATTTTTCATTTTCTCCCTTTCTCTTCCGCGGCTGGATTCTTGGAGGTGACGAAGGCATGTTATTATAAAACTAATCCACGAAGTTTGGGAGCTGATAACATCGATTAATCACTTCTTAACATCCTTCAATCCAGCGAATCAAGGTTAGTTTTCCTAAAATCATAGTTTTGGGAAAAATTGGGGATTTTGTGGATTTCGTCCGTTTGATTCGTTATAACTTAGAATAGTGATGGATTGATGATTATTAAGTTGTTTTATATCGAATCCCTTGTTTTTCCACGGTTGGATTGCCGAGGATTCGTCGTTTTATTGAGTTTCAAATCGAGACCTTGAAAGTGTTCGATAAAATGTCACAAAGGGGATTCGGGCGTTCTACGATTATTCTTCCTTGTTCGATCGTCGATTTATTCATGGTATGATGTTGGGGTCAGGTTCCTTGCGAAGAACTCAAGCCGGAACCCTTCCGTTTGCCGTTTTCCGATCGGTGGTGTTACCGCTGCTCACGTGAGAGTTGTGGGCATTCGAGGTTTTCCGGTTAATCCACGTTCGTCGGAGTGTGCGGTGTCGACTACCAAGGCAAGTATCTTGCCCATACACTTCGTATTCCGTATACATAATAAATTGGTGATTGTATATGGGGAAAATTGAATGTTATTTAACTTTCAAAAGAATCAATATATATAAGTATATTCCCGATAAAGGTCTTCTTCAAATTAACTTGAGTGTTCAAGAATGAATGTGTCATTCTGAGAATGGGTACTAGTATTGTATGTTGTGCCCGGTTTTCGTGTGATACTGTTAGATGACTGTCGTCACGATGATGTGTGATGTGGTGTGATTTTCCATTGGGTTTTTCACTCGGGGATGTCTCAAGGAGGCTCCGAGGCCCGTGGCTTACTAGCACGGGATGCGAATAACCCTTGGGAGGATGTCGATGTGAGTATTTGGGTCTTGGACCCTGTGATTTGTGATTGGAATTGTATTTTGGAAATAACCTTGGGTTGTTTCCCAAAATGGGTTCCGTAAGGCTGTGAATTCTTTAAAACATTTTACTTGTTGTTTAACTCGTTTCATTCCTACCTTTCCTAGTTTGTAGATTATATTGTTAATCTTGCATGTGTGCGATTGGGGAGGCCATTCTGGTGAGTACTCTGAGTATATGGTTTATAGTCCTTTGCATTGGAAGTCGGATATTACTTCTAAGTGTGAGAGTTATATTTGTTCACTCCGAGAGGGCCTGACGGGGCCGAGGAGGGTTCCGCTTATGACGGTTCCGCGAACATTTGGGTTAGCCACTCTGAGAGGGCCCGACGGGGTCGAGGAGGGATTCGCGTATTGTCGGATCCACGGTTAACCAGGAGTATTTTTAACCTTGTGACTTGATGCATTTTTGTGATATGTCCGGAGTATCACGATGTTTTGACTTGCCATAATGCTTGGGATGTAAAACATATTCATCAGAGGTGCTTGGACTAGAATGGCTTATGGATGATGTGTTGTGTGTAATTGGTCCACCGTTGTGAATTGATGTATGGCTATAGGTTTTGTGATTATTTTCCAATCAAAACTCCCGGATTCGGAGTTGTTTTCAAAGTGCTTACTTGTTCGATTCTACTTTCAAGACTTGAACTATTTTAACTAAATGAAACATCTCGAAGTCTTTCTAAATTAATCAAGTTATTGTATTCCTGAATATGATATGTATGGCTTGTATTTATATTTTATACTTGCACTAGCAAAACAAAGGAGTTTGCTAACCCCGAGTATTCGGGGTGGATGTCTCAGACAAGGCCCGTGCATTTGCAAAGTTCCGGGAGCGAATCACAGGATCGATTCGAAGGATGATGGAAGACGACGATACTAATCACATGAAGACCAATCGTTGAGTATGTTGAATAGTCTTGTTGGTTATTTCTACGATTTATTGTTATCCCGATTTATGGGAGCGTTATTGTATTCCACTTCGCTGGGTATGAGTTTTGGGAAAGAATCATGTATGTAATGTTGTGTGTTGTGATAAAAGACCAAATCGGTTTAATGGTCCTTTACGTAGCCATGTCGGCATGTGAAGTGATGCATTGTATTGTATTTAGCCTGGTAGATCCTCGCGGAGAGGGTCTGCGGCGCTGTAATATTCCCGAGTGGTTTGGGGGTGTTACAGAATATGGTATTAGAGCTTAGGTTGCGGAAACCTAGGCAGTCGGGTCCAGTCAGGTATTGTCGTGTCTTGTCCTGTCAGATTGTGTTTGTCTAAGTCGTGTCGCGATGCGTCGTCTGGAATGTCGGTCGTGATTAGTATCATGGTGCAGCCATCATCTTCGTGCGACCTGTGGATGTAAGTCTCCCTACTATATTGTGCCTTGTGATATACGAGCTTGTATGATTTTATATTATGATGTGGAGTTTAAAGGTGATTTGTGATTATGTGGCCTATGTTGTTTGGTCCTCGTATGATGCTAGGATAAAAGTGGTACCAACGTATATGTATATATACACACATCCTGATATAAGTCGTTTTTACAAGAATAACGGCCTTGATGTGGTTACGCAAGGAAGAATTCATCAATGTGATATTTTAAAACTTTACATGTTTTGAGGAGTCACGTATATTTTGTTTTAAAACATCCTCCAAAGGGAGGAAAAAGTTTGATTTTCGTATTATGACCTCAAGGCCAAATTTTTTTTTAAGAAGTCAAACTACCGATATTTTATTTTCATTTTGTATTATAGGTTTTCAAAACACGTTTTTTGAACCCAAGTGAAGTTTACAAAATGTAGACAACACGTGACTCGTTTTCAACTTATCGGTTTTATGGCTGTTAGTCGAGAAAGACGTGATGATGTTCTTGTTGTTCGGTAAGGTTGCCGCTTTAGATTAAAACAGTGATGTGAATGCTAAGTCGTTCGGTATGAGTTAAGACAAATTTCTCTTTATTAATAGACGAGATTTCGATTTTTGATGACAGTTGTCCTTTGATGGTTGTTCGCGAAGTGTTGTAAGCATGTGAATCGATGGCAATTAGATTCATATGATGTCGTTGTTCATTTGTAACTATCGGTTTTAGTAATGTCGTATATATGTTCGTAATCACGTGCTGAATTCGAGTTGTTAGCGCACACTAAGTACAAGCTAGCGCGCGCTAATGTGGCATGAGTAGCGCACGCTAATGTTGTTGTAACACGCGCTAATGCAGCATGAATAGCGCACGCTAAATAATGGTTGTAGCGTGCGCTAGTTAGCTGGGACTGAGAATGTGGAACCGCATTTTTGCCGTTAGGGCTAACTTTCTGCAGTCAGTCGTCTGTGACTGTATTCTATGTGTGTTGTCTAGTGATGACAACCGTTTTATGTGAACGTGTGTTGTGACCTTTCATTCGCGCTAAGTGATAATTGATTTTGTTCGATGAGTTGATAAATTATGTCTGATGTATGTGTGTGTTCGAAAATGTTTTACTGAAACTTTCATAAGTTTGTGCAAGTTGTGGGAATCAATTTTTTTTTTTTACTAATTTGACGTTTCGATTAATTCGGCGGCTTCGTATGAACTTTGAAAACTGTTTGAAATTTGCGAGCCGGCCTAGGATTCTCAAATAAAACCTCGACGGTATTGAAAGAGTTGTTTTAAAATACCTTGAACATTTTGTAAAATGTTACCGTCGTTGATTCTTGTGTAGTGTTGGGAGAATTTTCAGAAATGATTTTAACGTACTATTGTATTTTCGAATAATTCGAGTACATGATTTTCAAAAATCTTTCACATCATAAAATATTTTTTCAAAAACCAGTACGATTTCCTTTTCAAAAATATATAGTGAAAGATAAAAAGAAGTCTCACTCGATGTAAAGTTCAAACTCGGATTTGGAAATGTTAGAGTATGTAAGAATGGTTTGATGGTCTTGCATGGTGAACTTGTTGTTTGTTAATGGTGATGATGATGCGTAGAGGCATGACGATTTTGATAACGCCGGTTACATAGAAATATTATTTTGGCAAATGATTTCAAATGAAACGGTTAGAGTATGATGTTTACAAGTTTTGATGAAACAACCGGAGGTACTAAAAGTATTTTTAAAATTTATTTTTAATAGCATACAAATCCAAGGATTTTCAAAAGATTTTCTTTAAAAGGATACCTCGTGGATTTTCTTTCCGAGTTGTTATTGGTTACCTTATATGATATGTCATGCTAAGTTGGTACTTTAGCATATTTATTTTTGCGAAGTGGTGCAATCGTATTGAGTGAGAATCCGCTTAGTATGCCGAGGGATAGAGGACGCGACCGTGACCACAGTACAGTTGGTTATGGAGATTAGATGCGGGACCAAGAGGATATGGCCGAAGGTTGATATTCAAGCACTTCGTTGCTTATTTAGGTTTCGGGACAAAACCTCTTTTAAAGGCGATATGATGTAATACCCACATTTTTTCCTCTTCTTCTCAAGTTTCCGCTGTTCGACCGTATTGAGGCGATTGTGTTCGTTAATGCTTCTGACCTTATGTTGTTTCTCACATTTGTCATTCGAGCGAGTTCTGATATGGTTCCAAATTGATGTGCATATCGTTGTGATCTTTCCAAGTTCGGATCGATTTCTTGTGAACCGTGTTCGAAACTAACACCTCGTGCCTCCTATAAGTTATTGATGTCTTGATTTGAGGTATGAACTTCAAAGGTTATCGTTGTTGTTCGATCATTGCTATTCATTCATCGTTGTCCAATCATTATCGTTTGACCTCGAAATCGTGATTATTGTACATCTGGGCCATTTTGCGATTTCCATAAGTGTTGGGAAATTTTCTTCATATTCGATCTTCCAAATCTGTGAGTTACTGGAATTTCATACCTTTCAGTGTTGGAATCGTGACTTGATTTTTGTATTGCTCGGTTTTATCAACCGCAACGATTCATGCTCATTGCTTTTCGTAAGCATTCTTGCGTATTGAATCGGATCGTAGTGGCTTTATACTGCATGGAGTTCTGGTGTATTGTCGAGGTTCGCCTTGCTTTTCTTTTAAGTTTCGGGACGAAACTTATTTTTAGGGGGGTAGAATGTAATACCCACGATTTTCGTTCCGGTTATTTTGGATTTTTTTTTTTGGATATTTCCCAGTTGTCGAGTTCCGGTATTATTTTCTCGACAACTGATTTTGGCGTGTAAGACCATAGGTGGTGATTTGTTATCCGTTGTTTTCATTTTGGACCAATGATGTTGTCCCCGAGTATTTTGTCGTGTTCGTTCCGTTCGATTTCGGAAAATCGAGTCGTCGAATCATGGTGGTCGGACACTGGCCGGACGGTTGGGGACAGTGTCCGGATGGCTGCAGGCACTGGCCGGGCGAGTGCAGGCACTGGCCGGGCGATTGCGACAGGAACCGGCGTAGCGCACGTTACGTCCGGAAAGTAGCGCACACTACGGCCAGGAGGCATGGCACGCTATGGCCGGTTGGCTGCGCGCGCTAGTCGGCCGAGGCAATAAGGGCAGAAAGGTTCTGGACTGGGAAGATCGGCACGTAGCGCACGCTACTGCCGGACATCAAGACGACGCCACGGCCGGCCAGAGCGCACGCCACTGGCCGGAAGGTTGCGACGCTTACTGCCGAGCCAGGAAGTCTCTGGATTGTGGCTGGGCCGACAGCGCACGTGTTCAGCGCATGATGGCGGGCCCGGCCGAACATTCTCGACCATGACCGCCCGCTAGGGCACGCTAGCTCGGCAGTCTAGCGCACGCTAGGCTGCACCAGTATAAATATGACCGAGCAGTACTGTTTGCACTCATTTTTCATTTTCTCCCTTTCTCTTCCGCGGCTGGATTCTTGGAGGTGACGAAGGCATGTTATTATACAACTAATACACGAAGTTTGGGAGCTGATAACATCAACTAATGACTCCTTAACATCCTTCAATCCAACGAATCAAGGTTAGTTTTCCTAAAATCATAGTTTTGGGAAAAATTGGGGATTTTGTGGATTTCGTCCGTTTGATTCGTTATAACTTAGAATAGTGATGGATTGATGATTATTAAGTTGTTTTATATCGAATCCCTTGTTTTTCCATGGTTGGATTGCCGAGGATTCGTCGTTTTATTGAGTTTCAAATCGACACCTTGAAAGTGTTTGATAAAATGTCACAAAGGGGATTCGGGCGTTCTACGATTATTCTTCCTTGTTCGATCGTCGATTTATTCATGGTATGATGTTGGGGTCAGGTTCCTTGCGAAGAACTCGAGCCAGAACCCTTCCGTTTGCCATTTTCCGATCGGTGGTGTTACCGTCGTTTCCGCCGGAGAGTTGTGGGCATTCGAGGTTTTTCGGTTAATCCACGTTCGTCGGAGTGTGCGGTGTCGACTACCGAGGCAAGTATCTTGCCCATACACTTCGTATTCCGTATACATAATAAATTGGTGATTGTCTATGGGGAAAATTGAATGTTATTTAACTTTCAAAAGAATCAATATATATAAGTATATTCCCGATAAAGGTCTTCTTCAAATTAACTTGAGTGTTCAAGAACGAATGTGTCATTCTGAGAATGGGTACTAGTATTGTATGTTGTGCCCGGTTTTCGTGTGATACTGTTAGATGACTGTTGTCACGATGATGTGTGATGTGGTGTGATTTTCCATTGGGTTTTTCACTCGGGGATGTCTCAAGGAGGCTCCGAGGCCCATGGCTTACTAGCACGGGATGCGAATAACCCATGGGAAGATGTCGATGTGAGTATTTGGGTCTTGGACCCTGTGATTTGTGATTGGAATTGTATTTTGGAAATAACCTTGGGTTGTGTCCCAAAATAGGTTCCGTAAGGCTGTGAATTCTTTAAAACATTTTACTTGTTGTTTAACTCGTTTCATTCCTACCTTTCCTAGTTTGTAGATTATATTGTTAATCTTGCATGTGTGCGATTGGGGAGGCCATTCTGGTGAGTACTCTGAGTATATGGTTTATAGTCCTTTGCATTGGAAGTCGGATATTACTTCTAAGTGTGAGAGTTATATTTGTTCACTCCGAGAGGGCCTGACGGGGCCGAGGAAGGTTCCGCTTATGACGGTTCCGCGAACATTTGGGTTAGCCACTCCGAGAGGGCCCGACGGGGTCGAGGAGGGATTCACGTATTGTCGGATCCACGGTTAACCAGGAGTATTTTTAACCTTGTGACTTGATGCATTTTTGTGATATGTCCGGAGTATCACGATGTTTTGACTTGCCATAATGCTTGGGATGTAAAACATATTCATCAGAGGTGCTTGGACTAGAATGGCTTATGGATGATGTGTTGTGTGTAATTGGTCCACCGTTGTGAATTGATGTATGGCTATAGGTTTTGTGATTATTTTCCAATCAAAAACTCCCGGGATTCGGAGTTGTTTTCAAAGTGCTTACTTGTTCGATTCTACTTTCAAGACTTGAACTATTTTAACTAAATGAATCATCTCGGGAAGTCTTTCTAAATTAATCAAGTTATTGTATTCCCAGAATATGATATGTATGGCTTGTATTTATATTTTATACTTGCACTAGCAAAACAAAGGAGTTTGCTAACCCCCGAGTATTCGGGGTGGATGTCTCAGATTGCGTCCGTGTATTTGCAAAGTTCTTTGGGGAGCGAATCACAGGATCGATACGAAGGATGATGGAAGACGACGATACTAATCACATGAAGACCAATCGTTGAGTATGTTGAATAGTCTTGTTGGTTATTTCTACGATGTATTGTTATCCCGATTTATGGGAGCGTTATTGTATTCCGGCCACTGGCGGGTATGAGTTTTGGGAAAGAATCATGTATGTAATGTTGTGTGTTGTGATAAAAGACCAAATCGGTTTAATGGTCCTTTACGTAGCCATGTCGGCATGTGAAGTGATGCATTGTATTGTATTTAGCCTGGTAGATCCTCGCGGAGAGGGTATGCGGCGCTGTAATATTCCCGAGTGGTTTGGGGGTGTTACAGAATATGGTATCAGAGCTTAGGTTGCGGAAACCTAGGCAGTCGGGTCCAGTCAGGTATTGTCGTGTCTTGGCCTGTCAGATTGTGTTTGTCTAAGTCGTGTCGCGACGCGTCGTCTGGAATGTCGGTCGTGATTAGTATCATGGTGCGGCCATCATCTTCGTGCGACCTGTGGATGTAAGTCTCCCTACTATATTGTGCCTTGTGATATACGAGCTTGTATGATTTTATATTATGATGTGGTGTTTAAAGGTGATTTGTGATTATGTGGCCTATGTTGTTTGGTCCTCGTATGATGCTAGGATAAAAGTGGTACCAACGTATATGTATATATACACACATCCTGATATAAGTCGTTTTTACAAGAATAATGGCCTTGATGTGGTTACGCAAGGAAGAATTCATCAATGTGATATTTTAAAACTTTACATGTTTTGAGGAGTCACGTATATTTTGTTTTAAAACATCCTCCAAAGGGAGGAAAAAGTTTGATTTTCGTATTATGACCTCAAGGCCAATTTTTTTTTAAGAAGTCAAACTACCGATATTTTATTTTCATTTTGTATTATAGGTTTTCAAAACACGTTTTTTGAACCCAAGTGAAGTTTACAAAATGTAGACAAGACGTGACTCGTTTTCAACTTATCAGTTTTATGGCTGTTAGTCGAGAAAGACGTGATGATGTTCTTGTTGTTCGGGCAGTGTTGCCAGTTTTAGATTAAAACAGTGATGTGAATGCTAAGTCGTTCGGTATGAGTTAAGACAGCTCTCTTTATTAATAGACGAGATTTCGATTTTTGATGATAGTTGTCCTTTGATGGTTGTTCGCGAAGTGTTGTAAGCATGTGAATCGATGGCAATTAGATTCATATGATGTCGTTGTTCATTTGTAACTATCGGTTTTAGTAATGTCGTATATATGTTCGTAATCACGTGCTGAATTCGAGCTGTTAGCGCACACTAAGTACAAGCTAGCGCACTAATGTGGCATGAGTAGCGCACGCTAATGTTGTTGTAACACGCGCTAATGCAGCATGAATAGCGCACGCTAAATAATGGTTGTAGCGTGCGCTAGTTAGCTGGGACTGAGAATGTGGAACCGCATTTTTGCCGTTAGGGCTAACTTTCTGCAGTCAGTCGTCTGTGACTGTATTCTATGTGTGTTGTCTAGTGATGACAACTGTTTTATGTGAACGTGTGTTGTGACCTTTCATTCGCGCTAAGTGATAATTGATTTTGTTCGATGAGTTGATAAATTATGTCTGATGTATGTGTGTGTTCGAAAATGTTTTCCTGAAACTTTCATAAGTTTGTGCAAGTTGTGGGAATCAATTTTTTTTTTTACTAATTTGACGTTTCGATTAATTCGGCAGCTTCGTATGAACTTTGAAAACTGTTTGAAATTTGCGAGCCGGCCTAGGATTCTCAAATAAAACCTCGACGGTATTGAAAGAGTTGTTTTAAAATACCTTGAACATTTTGTAAAATGTTACCGTCGTTGATTTTTGTGTAGTGTTGGGAGAATTTTCAGAAATGACTTTAACGTACTATTGTATTTTCGAATAATTCGAGTACATGATTTTCAAAAATCTTTCACATCATAAAATATTTTTTCAAAAACCAGTACGATTTCCTTTTCAAAAATATATAGTGAAAGATAAAAAGAAGTCTCACTCGATGTAAAGTTCAAACTCGGATTTAGAAATGTTAGAGTATGTAAGAATGGTTTGATGGTCTTGCATGGTGAACTTGTTGTTTGTTAACGGTGATGATGATGCGTAGAGGCATGACGATTTTGATAACGCCGGTTACACAGAAATATTATTTGGGCAAATGATTTCAAATGAAACGGTTAGAGTATGATGTTTACAAGTTTTGACGAAACAACCCGAGGTACTAAAAGTACTTTTAAAATTTATTTTTAATAGCATACAAATCCAAGGATTTTCAAAAGATTTTCTTTAAAAGGATACCTCGTGGATTTTCTTTCCGAGTTGTTATTGGTTACCTTATGTGATATGTCATGCTAAGTTGGTACTTTACCATATTTATTTTTGCGAAGTGGTGCAATCGTATTGAGTGAGAATCCGCTTAGTATGCCGAGGGATAGAGGACGCGACCGTGACCACAGTACAGTTGGTTATGGAGATTAGATGCGGGACCAAGAGGATATGGCCGGGAAGGTTGATATTCAAGCACTTCGTTTTCGTTATTTAGGTTTCGGGGACGAAACCTCTTTTAAAGGCGATATGATGTAATACCCACATTTTTTTCCTCTTCTTCTCGTTTCCGTTTTCGTTCGACCGTATTGAGGCGATTGTGTTCGTTAATGCTTCTGACCTTATGTTGTTTCTCACATTTGTCATTCGAGCGAGTTCTGATATGGTTCCAAATTGATGTGCATATCGTTGTGATCTTTCCAAGTTCGGATCGATTTCTTGTGAACCGTGTTCGAAACTAACACCTCGTGCCTCCTATAAGTTATTGATGTCTTGATTTGAGGTATGAACTTCAAAGGTTATCGTTGTTGTTCGATCATTGCTATTCGTTCATCGTTGTCCAATCATTATCGTTTGACCTCGAAATCGTGATTATTGTACATCTGGGCCATTTTGCGATTTCCATAAGTGTTGGGAAATTTTCTTCATATTCGATCTTCCAAATCTGTGAGTTACTGGAATTTCATACCTTTCAGCGTTGGAATCGTGACTTGATTTTTGTATTGCTCGGTTTTATCAACCGCAACGATTCATGCTCGTTGCTTTTCGTAAGCATTCTTGCGTATTGAATCGGATCGTAGTGGCTTTATACTGCATGGAGTTCTGGTGTGTTGTCGAGGTTCGCCTTGCTTTTGTTTTAAGTTTCGGGACGAAACTTATTTTTAGGGGGGTAGAATGTAATACCCACGATTTTCGTTCCGGTTATTTTGGATTTTTTTTTTTGATATTTCCCGGTTGTCGAGTTCCGGTATTATTTTCTCGACAACTGATTTTGGCATTTAAGACCATAGGTGGTGATTTGTTATCCGTTGTTTTCATTTTGGACCAATGATGTTGTCCCCGAGTATTTTGTCGTGTTCGTTCCGTGCGATTTCCGAAAATCGAGTCGTCGAATCATGGTGGTCGGACACTGGCCGGACAGTTGGGGACGGTGGCCGGACGGCTGCAGGCACTGGCCGGGCGAGTGCAGGCACTGGCCGGGCGATTGCGACAGGAACCGGCGTAGCGCACGCTACGTCCGGAAAGTAGCGCACGCTACGGCCAGGAGGCAGCGCACGCTATGGCCGGTAGGCTGCGCGCGCTAGTCGGCCGAGGCAGTAAGGGCAGAAAGGTTCTGGATCGAAGATCGGCGGTAGCGCACGCCATCGCCGGACATCGCGACGCCACGGCCGGCCGCAGAGCGCACGCCACGGCCGGAAGGTTGCGACGCTTACTGGCCGAGCCAGAAGTCTCTGGATTGTGGTCGGGCCGAGCCGCACGTGTTCGGCCGCATGATGGCGGGCCCGGCCGAACATTCTCGACCATGACCGCCCGCTAGCGCACGCTAGCTCGGCATCTAGCGCACGCTAGGCCGCACCCGATAAATATGACCGAGCGATCTTTTGCACTCATTTTTCATTTTCTCACTTTCTCTACCGCGGCTGGATTCTTGGAGGTGACGAAGGCATGTTATTATACAACTAATCCACGAAGTTTGGGAGCTGATAACATCGATTAATCACTCCTTAACATCCTTCAATCCAGCGAATCAAGGTTAGTTTTCCTAAAATCATAGTTTTGGGAAAAATTGGGGATTTTGTGGATTTCGTCCGTTTGATTCGTTATAACTTAGAATAGTGATGGATTGATGATTATTAAGTTGTTTTATATCGAATCCCTTGTTTTTCCACGGTTGGATTGCCGAGGATTCGTCGTTTTATTGAGTTTCAAATCGACACCTTGAAAGTGTTCGATAAAATGTCACAAAGGGGATTCGGGCATTCTACGATTATTCTTCCTTGTTCGATCGTCGATTTATTCATGGTATGATGTTGGGGTCAGGTTCCTTGCGAAGAACTCGAGCCGGAACCCTTCCGTTTGCCGTTTTCCGATCGGTGGTGTTACCGTCGTTTCCGCCGGAGAGTTGTGGGCATTCGAGGTTTTCCGGTTAATCCACGTTCGTCGGAGTGTGCGGTGTCAACTACCGAGGCAAGTATCTTGCCCATACACTTCGTATTCCGTATACATAATAAATTGGTTATTGTCTGTGGGGAAAATTGAATGTTATTTAACTTTCAAAAGAATCAATATATATAAGTATATTCCCGATAAAGGTCTTCTTCAAATTAACTTGAGTGTTCAAGAACGAATGTGTCATTCTGGGAATGGGTACTAGTATTGTATGTTGTGCCCGGTTTTCGTGTGATACTGTTAGATGACTGTCGTCACGATGATGTGTGATGTGGTGTGATTTTCCATTGGGTTTTTCACTCGGGGATGTCTCAAGGAGGCTCCGAGGCCCGTGGCTTACTAGCACGGGATGCGAATAACCCTTGGGAGGATGTCGATGTGAGTATTTGGGTCTTGGACCCTGTGATTTGTGATTGGAATTGTATTTTGGAAATAACCTTGGGTTGTGTCCCAAAATGGGTTCCGTAAGGCTGTGAATTCTTTAAAACATTTTACTTGTTGTTTAACTCGTTTCATTCCTACCTTTCCTAGTTTGTAGATTATATTGTTAATCTTGCATGTGTCCGATTGGGGAGGCCATTCTGGTGAGTACTCTGAGTATATGGTTTATAGTCCTTTGCATTGGAAGTCGGATATTACTTCTGAGTGTGAGAGTTATATTTGTTCACTCCGAGAGGGCCTGACGGGGCCGAGGAGGGTTCCGCTTATGACGGTTCCGCGAACATTTGGGTTAGCCACTCCGAGAGGGCCCGACGGGGTCGAGGAGGGATTCGCGTATTGTCGGATCCACGGTTAACCAGGAGTATTTTTAACCTTGTGACTTGATGCATTTTTGTGATATGTCCGGAGTATCACGATGTTTTGACTTGCCATAATGCTTGGGATGTAAAACATATTCATCAGAGGTGCTTGGACTAGAATGGCTTATGGATGATGTGTTGTGTGTAATTGGTCCAC
This sequence comes from Orobanche coerulescens, assembly GCA_033398695.1. NCBI lineage: Eukaryota > Viridiplantae > Streptophyta > Magnoliopsida > Lamiales > Orobanchaceae > Orobanche > Orobanche coerulescens. The sequence continues at coordinate 89,217,682 of CM065811.1, read as the reverse complement.
CGTTGTGAATTGATGTATGGCTATAGGTTTTGTGATTATTTTCCAATAAAAAACTCCCGGGATTCGGAGTTGTTTTCAAAGTGCTTACTTGTTCGATTCTACTTTCAAGACTTGAACTATTTTAACTAAATGAAACATCTCGGGAAGTCTTTCTAAATTAATCAAGTTATTGTATTCCCAAAATATGATATGTATGGCTTGTATTTATATTTTATACTTGCACTAGCAAAACAGTGGAGTTTTGCTAACCCCAGTATTCGGGGTGGATGTCTCAGACAAGGCCCGGTATTTGCGAGGTTCTTGGGAGCGAATCACAGGATCGATACGAAGGATGTTGGAAGACGACGATACTAATCACATGAAGACCAATAGTTGAGTATGTTGAATAGTCTTGTTGGTTATTTCTACGATGTATTGTTATCCCGATTTATGGGAGTGTTATTGTATTCCAGCCCCTGCGCGGGTATGAGTTTTGGGAAAGAATCATGTATGTAATGTTGTGTGTTGTGATAAAAGACCAAATCGGTTTAATGGTCCTTTACGTAGCCATGTCGGCATGTGAAGTGATGCATTGTATTGTATTTAGCCTCGTAGATCCTCGAGGAGAGGGTCTGCGGCGCTGTAATATTCCCGAGTGGTTTGGGGGTGTTACAGATCCTGTAACACCCCCAATCCACTCAGGGATATTACACGCCGTAGACCCTCTCCTCGAGGATCTACCAGGCTGGTAACTAAAATCAAACATCTAAACATCGCCTTTAAGGCTAAAATGACTCAGTAGACCGATTTGGTCTTTCAATAATAACATACAACTCAATTCCAAATACTTACCCACGCAGGGGTCAAAATACAATAAACTCCCGTACAATGGGGAAAAGATACTGCAGCGGAAAAGAAAATACAACTAGACCAATACGACATCAACGGATCCTCGTGTGATTAGTATCGTTCATCTTTCATCATCCTTCGTGCCGACCCTGTGCCATGCTCCAAAACCTGAATGCAAAAATAGACATCCACCCCCCGAATACTCGGGGGTTAGCAAAACTCCACTGTTTTGCTAGTGCAAGTACAAGTGCAAAAATACGAGCCATACAATTCACATTCCACGAATAACAATAACCAGGAATCATCAAAGATCCAAACATAATGAAAAGTACTTCCCGAGGCAAGAGTTTGGGTAAAACATTCTGAAACCGAAAGGCCACAATTAAGGGGAACAATTTGTAAAACTGTTTAAAACGCCATCGAGAGTTTTAATAGAAAACAATTTAGGATTTTCAAATCCTAATCTTTCCAAAATCAACAGGGTCACAGCCCAAGGTTTTATTTTTGCAAATAGAAAACCGACAACAGTTCACAGGGTTAAAACCCACGTCACGTGTCCTCGGCGGACATAAAATCAATACAATATAATCGCCAAGATACGTAAACGTTGGTCACCAAAAATACAACACCAACTCGTGAATCCAGGGCTATACCATTGGATTCCCTTCGTGGCCCCGTCGGACCCTCCCAAGGTGAGCAGAATGCGTTTTCAAAATCATATACACCAACTCGTGAAGTTTTACTCGTGAATCCAGGGCTATACCATTGGAATTCCCTCCGTGGCCCCGTCGAACCCTCCCGAGGTGAGCAAATACATTCCCCAAACATACACACACACTCGTGAAGTTTTACTCGTGAATCCAGGGCTATACCATTGGAATTCCCTCCGTGGCCCCGTCGAACCCTCCCGAGGTGAGAAAATACATTCACCAAACATACACACGCACTCGTGAAGTTTTACTCGTGAATCCAGGGCTATACCATTGGAATTCCCTCCGTGGCCCCGTCGAACCCTCCCGAGGTGAGCAAATACATTCACAAAACAAACAACCACACTCGTGAATCCAGGGCTATACCATTGGACTCCCTCCGTGATCCCGTCGGACCCTCCCGAGGTGAGCGAAATACATTCACACAATTAACACGTCACAACAAGGATATTCATACAATCCACCAAAGGCAACAAACACAAAGCACGACATAATCGTCAAATCACAACGCACAAAAAAGTGAGATAATATATGCACACACGTGTTATCAAGCGCAACATCAACACCAAACATATCCATAGGATTCACATAGTCACTTACAACCCACACAATTTACAAAACACACGCGTTTTGAAAGTGAGCCTTTAACGAGGCTAGTCGAATCTTTTGAAAAACTCGTTTCAAACAAACACACACACATACCAAGACGATCACCAATTATCATATCCACAAAACAAAAAATGTATGGACAAGGTACTTGCCTCGATACCACGATCACGGAACCGCGAACGGACATGGCTCAACCGGGAAGCTTCGGAACGCCCGAGGCTAACGAAAAGGAAGATAACAACGAACGAAGGGTTCAACACGGTTTCTTCGCAAGAAACTCGACCCTAACATCATATAATCCATAAATCAACAATCATACGAGGAAGGATAATCGTAGAACGCCCGAAAACCCCTCTAAGACATTTTACCGGACACCTTCAAGGCGTCGGTCAAGAACTCGACCCAAATAACGAATCGATACGATCCAACCATGGAATAACAAGGGAAATGATATAATACATCTAAATAATCATCAATCCATCACAATCCTAAGTTAAATCGGATTAAACGGACGAAATCGAACAAAATACCCAAAATCCCCAAAATTAGATTTCTAGAAAATCTGACCTGATTCGCTCGATCAAAGGATGTTATAGGATGGATGATTGATGATATGAACTCCAAGACTTCATGCATTTATTGAACAACAACATCTCTCCATGATAGAAACAACCCCAGCCGCGGAAGAGAAGTAGAAGAAGGAGAAAAAATGGCGAAAAAAACGACTGCTGGGCCTTAAATAGGCTGACAGACTCGACCGTGTCCGCCTGACACGGTCGTGGCGCGCAGCTGGCCGGCAGGGACTCGACCGTGTCCTGCTAGACATGGTCGCGGCGCGGAGGGGACTTCCGATAGTGACCCGTCCGACAGCGACTCGGCACGACTCGACCGTTTCCTGGAACACGGTCGGGCGTCTGGGCAGTCGGTTCTGGCTTATCCGGAAGAGTTCGACTCGGCCATGCCAGACGACACGGTCGGGTCCTGAGGCAGAGACTTCGGCATTTCCGGACGAGTACGGCACGGGCCGTGTCGGACAACACGGCCGAGTTCGGCCGGCAGTGATCGGCCAATAACTGAAAAAATGAGCGGGTGAGCTAAAACGACCATAACTTTCTCGTCCGGACTCCGATTGATTCACCGTTTGAACCATTGGAAAGCTAACTCGATGCTCTATAATATTGAAAAGATTCAGAATTTGTGGAGTTACCAAAAACTAATGGTGACTTTACAAAGTCGAACTCCCACGTGAAAAAGTCGATTAAGGACACGGAACTCAACAAAACGACACTGAAACGAACTCGGATGACAAAAAGTGCAGAATTAATCATTCTCGGAATGACGAAACGGTCATGATAGAGTTGTCAAAACGAACTTCCTCCGAAAAAGAAAATTACCGAAATTCGAAATTGCGGATAATACATTCTACTCTCCTTAAAAGAAGTTTCGTCCCGAAACTTAAAACAAGTAGGGAGAAGCAATATCCCGCCAGGAAAACTCAATGAAATACGCAAGAAACGCGTAACTAATGCCAAACGGCGAAACATTACATACAACGCAACGGAATATACGGTGTGAAAACACGCTCCACGACGACCAACACAACGTCGCCGTTAGGGATATAATAGAACCAACAAGTGACAAGCGTCATCAAATGGATAATACAATCAAGTCAATTATCCGAACAATCACAAAACACAACGAACGAAAATCAATACGATTGACCAACCCAACGGTACATCAATCAAAACGCGAGCCAATCGCTGAACAAATACGGAATTCCACCGCTCAAGGGTTGGAAGATCGAAAACGAGACTAATTTCCCGAACTTAAGGGAATTAGGAAGGAGCCTGAACGCTCAACAATCACGAAACGAGAACAAAACCGAACAAACAAATGATCGAGACAACAAAAATCGAACAATCATGTCCGAAATACGAAGGATAATAAAATTCAAACAACAACCCCAAGGTTCACATCTCGACTCGAGACAATATATGATCCGGTGAAAACAACAGGATGTGCATTCATATAAGATCCACAGGAAAGGGAATAGCAATAGAAAAGTCACAACGACAAACGAGTTATTCCGAAATAATACCACACTCGTTCGATCAACAAAAGCAAGGGGCAGGACAAGCTCAGAAATGTCAACGAACATAAACGAGTCGACAGAGTCGAAAATACAAAAGTTCAAGATCCAGTCCACTTCGAATAAAAGAACTAGTAGAACCAAAAGATGTTACTTCCGAACAAGGTTCACAAGAATCGAACCGAACTCGGAAAGTTACAGCGATAACCAGATTGACCCAAAACAAGATCACACCTCGTCCGATCAATGAAACCGAAATACAGAACAAGTTCAGTAAGTATCAACGAACACGAACGAGTCGATAGAATCGAGAAAGAGAAAATGCAGGAGTCTAAAAACAACACGGGTACTACATTCGACCTCTTATAAAAGAAGGTCGCCCCCGCAACTCACAACAGCGAAATCAAGGTGACGACACAACAAGCAACCGACAGAAACATCCTTCGAAGGCCTCTCAAAGCCGATTCCGATGACTGTGCTGAAGCGCGAACTCCGAAAGTCTCGGTAGCCAATTCACAAAACTGAATTCGGTGTCCCTCGAGTCCACACTTGAAATGTGTTACCGACGAGAAGGACAATTTACACGTGCATGCCCCGGCACATCACGATTGAAACGCCTCGGCTCGGCATACCGAAAATACAAATGCTAGATACAATGGGGCATAACGTCGCAAAACAACATAGCGGAGATGCCAACTCAGCACAACAAAGAATCATAACACATACCATATACAACGATTACCATCATAAAGTAATACACACACAAACACTACAGCAACGACGGTATCGTTCGGCGACCTCAACGGCCCGAACGATAACCAGCACATAATTACAACCATCATGAAACAATCACACATGTACACAAACGTACAAACTCAAGCTTCAACAGCTCACACCCGTGCGACAACACGCAAATCACCACGAGGCGACAAACGGTAAATACTTCACACCTCTCACAGAGGGCTAGTACAACAAATGCGTGGCAACGCCTCGACGTTCATGCCACCAATTCGATCACAATTCGGGGTTAACACCGTAACGAAAGTTCGAAAACCATACACGCATTTCCGGTCCGCAAACAGGAATGATAGGTTTTAAAAACAAAAACCACCTTTTGAAAACAGTTTGGAAACAACAGTTGATCTTGAGTATCATTTTACAAAAGTAGTACAAACACCGTTATCGAGACATTGAAAGTCTTCTTGCGTTTGAACAATAATGAGTACAACTTTCTTTTAGTGAAAAACTTTCAAAAATATTCGACCCTTGGGTCTAAGCAACTGCATTTGAAAATATCTCAAAATATTTTTGGTCCTCAACCGGAAAATTTTTGAAATGTATTGCGGCATTAGAAAACACCGCAAGAAAATAATTCGTTTTAAAAGTACGTCTCGAATTTTAATTTTCTAAGATACTCAAGGTTTTCAAAAATAATTCAATGGGCTAGAATGCCCAAAAATTTCAGGTAATTACAAGGAACAATATAGCGCCGTGGGTCCCGCGTCGGAACCCATCAGGCTAAAAACCATTTACAAAAACGCCAAAAAGGCCGATGACGGTAATATTTCAAAAACTCACAGAAGCCATTTAGAAAATAATAAATACCGTCATAAGAATTTCGCCTAAACGATCAAGGCCGTAATGCCAAACACTCGGTTAAGGAATTGGTTTTCAAAATAAAACTCAGTCGGTAAAATACCGAAAGCCATTACAGAAGAACTCACGCAGCGGATAAAAGAAATAAAGTCAAACATGCACAAGACAGCAACACTACTCCTCATATGAACGAAAAATGGGAGTCAAATAATCACATATCACGAAATCAAAATCCATAAGAGGATTCCGTCAATTAACTCATAATCATAAAAATAGCTCGTGTCACACGAGGCACAACACAAAGAAGGGAGACTTATAACCGCAGGTCGCACGAAGATGATGATCGCCCACGATACTAATCACGACCAACCAACTCAGACGACGCGTCGCGACACGACTCAGTCAGATAAAACCGACGAGACAAAAACTTAATAGACACCACTAACCCGACAGCCTAGGTTTCCATAACCTAAGCTCCGATACCATTCTGTAACACCCCCAATCCACTCAGGGATATTATGTTAGGATTGTATACTGCAAAGCATACTTTATGCTTGTATTACCTAATTTCCCTATTACTACCTATGAGAATATTAATTATATTTAATCACATATTTTGCATATTAATTCACGTTATGGTTATGCAAATGAAATGTCTAATTATTTTATATTGTAGATAATGTGGTGTGTTGGTGTCACACGGAAGATCACATTATCAGTGCCTTATAAAATAATATAATAGTTCACAACCTATATAATTATTAGACAAATTATATAAAGGGTTGTAGTGTGTGCTTGAGAATAGATGGTCTTGACTATTAGCATACATTAGCGTATTTGCATACGTTGAACAGGATCGAGGTGAGATAGTGTCTTCTGTACTGACTGTAAGAAGAACGTAAATCTCGAATAAATATTATTTCTTAATTCTAAGTATATAATATTTAATTGTGTATTTATAATAATTATTGCTTTGATTTACCATAGGTGAGAGTCAAAATGATCGACTCAATAAGCCTCGTATCTTGGGCAATAATATTGTTTATACGACAATTATTATTATTACTAGAAATCGTGTCCCGACTCGTGCGGGTTGATGATGTCCCCTTGAGAATCTCGATAATGATTATTATATTAAACCCTGCAGGTGGATTTAATTCCGATATAATAATAAGGTTCGAGTGGTACTACTCTTGGATAAGATATTAATTAATTAAAGCGGTCAGTAGCTTATAATTAATTAATGGACATTCGATATCTTAAACACGGGAAATAATATATTTAATAAGGAGCCCAATTTCGTAATTTGGGATTTTGGTAGGAAGTGCAATATCAACTTTTTAGTGGACTAAGTTGATATTAATTGATTCATCATATATTAGGAAGAGTCCTAATAAGGTAAGGTGAATTAATTGGGAGTCCTTCCATAATTCTCCTTTAGATCCCTAGTAGTAGTCCAAGAGCCTATAAATAGGACATTATGGCTTGGCCTATTTTATGCTCATACTTGCACAAGAAATTTCGATTTTTCTTCTAAGTGTTTAATTGTGGATCTTGACTTGTGTCTTTGATTCCACAATTGAGATAACACTTTAATTCTTGCTACATATCGGAATTACTTGAAGAAAATAAAATCGAGAGTTGTGAGACAAGTTGTTTCGGCCGATCCCATAAGGTGTCCAAGCAAGTTCCGGTAGCTCGTTGCCCACACAACGTCCGGTTCAAGGCGGATCATACTCTAGAAGATCTGAAGGTAGAGATACAAGGCGATCAAGAAGGAAATAACCAACCGCTTCAAAAGGTAATATCCTATGATCTTGGATCTAGATTAGGATATTTTAATTAATCAACATATTTAATTAATAAATAATAAATAATATTTAAATTGCTTGTTAGTCTTAGTAATTAATTAATTAGCATGCCTAAATAGATCTAATGCTCGTAGATGCGTAAAACGCTATAATCATATTTTCCTAACTTCGCTGCGTTTTACTTTCCAACAATTGGTATCGAGACGGATTTTTGTGCTTTTGCTATTTTAATTAATTTTAGTGATTAATTGATAGCAATTTAAATATTCATATATTTTGATGTTGGAATATTTTGCTAGATGTGTTCTTGCAGTGATATGATCCAATTATCATGGTTTATATGAATGGTGCATTTATTTATTTATTTTATTAATTATGCAATTGTTGGTTTGGCCTGTTTGAGTCATGTAATGGTTTTTCCCGTGAGAAAATCAAGGGTAGTTCTAGGTGGTTTTATTTTTCGTGTAATCTTGATGTAATTTCGATGTATTTTATTTCGTATAAAATTGTAATCGAATTCGAAAAGACGGATCACGAAGAAATAGAGCAACCGGATCACGGGATCGCTGGCGAAGCCGCGCCAACAAAGCAGCAGGCCGCTGAAAGGCCGAGAGTCGCCGCTGAGCCGAGCGGCCGGCCGCGGCACTGTCCGGCCGGTTGGTTCGGGCCGGTGATCCAGCTTTGTCCGTCCGTTTCGCCGTTGTCAAGGCGTCATTGAAGTCGGGATTTAAAATTAAATTTTTTATGTAATTAATTTTGCATAAAAGTAAAATTTTAATTTTGAAAATCCACGGCTTACTGGGAGAAACGACGAAATGCTTGATTCATGGGAGAGATCGAGCCAAGATTTTCTCGGATTCAACTCAAGGAAGAAGACCATGATAATTGGATAAATTTAATTATCCATGCTTTAATTTTTTTTTTATTGTTTTGATGTATGGCATGTATGGATGTATGCATGATATGTTTCCTTGCATGTTAGGACGAGAAAATTAAAAACCTTAAGGCTAAAATAACTAAGTGATTAAATTGATTTTTATTTTAAATAAAATCAAATTGGCCTCCATAATTAATTTAAATTGTGAAGTAATTAGCATGCGCGTTGACATTAGAGTCTTCCTCCATATCGGATGTGCTAATTATAGGTTCACTAGTTTTAAATTTCAAAATGATAACATAAGGTAAATATTACTTTTTATGATAGGACCTCTCCATCTGTAGGACTATTATTTAAAAGATAATATTTTAAGGATGTTAAATTATGGTGTTCACTTAGGTGTATTAATTAATAAGCTCCCCATCGGAGTCTATGTTAATTAATACATGGCCAAGAGGAACCAACTATTAATTTTACTTGTCATAACGTAATTTGACTAGATAGTAAAATTAAAGACGTAAAACTCTACTTGAAAAATGTGCGTGTAAACGTCCACACGATCGTGGCTTGCATGTGCGGATTTTTTGAGGTGTTGGTTGCTAGCATATATATTGTGTTTTTGAAATTTTTCGATATATTTTGCTATGCATTATGTGATGGATGTTTTTAATTTTTACTCTCAGATGTCTTTCAATCCACTAGCTGTTATTCTCAAAGAAAATAAACTAGATGGCACTAACTTTGCCGATTGGAAAAGAAATCTTGATATTGTCCTGACTGCTGAGGGGCATAAGTTTGTCTTAATCGAGGAGAGCCCTCTAGAACTGTGAACCGCCGCCACTCCCGAAGAGTTGGCAATTCCTAAATGGAAAAAGTCGATGAGATGGCTCATTGTTACATTTTGGCTTCACCGACAAATGTATTGCGAGATCGGCATCAGACGATGGGTTCGGCCGCGGAAATGATGAAAAGTCTCACCGAGATGTTTGGTCATCAGAACCGGGCGGCTAGACAAAATTCTATGAGGGTATTGATGACAACCCAAATGTCTGAAGGGACTCCAGTAAGGGATCATGTTCTAAAAATGATGTCTCATTTGAACGAACTGAGCATATTGGGGGCTACTATCGATGCGGAAACGCAGGTCGATATTATCTTAGGCAGCTTACCTAGAAGCTTTGAGCGTTTCGCCTCAACTACAATATGAACCGTAGGACATATAGTTTGGCGGAACTTCCGACAGAGCTTCATCTGTGAAGGTCTCTTCAAACAAGGTTATCATCGATTCTTGCGGCAACCGGTGCTACTTCTTCCAAACCCAAATGGGGAAAGAAGAAGAAGCAGGTTGGCCAGAAGCAAGTGGCAGCCCTCAAGGTGAAAAGCAAGGCTCCTCACCCCGAGGCGAACAAAAAGCCAAAGGGAAAGTGCTACAAGTGCGGTCAGAAAGGACATTTTAAAGAGGACTGCCCTGCTCTTAAGAAAGGTATGTCTCGTGCACTAGTAGTCAAAACATGTTTGGCAGTTTGTTCTTCCACTTCGTGGATAGTTGATTCAGGCTCCACTGATCATGTTTGCTTTGACTCGCATGGTTTTCGTGTAACCAAGCGGCTTAGTGCGGGCGAGATTACCATCAATCAGGCGATTATTCCGGGCTTATGGCCGCTGTGACCGGGAGTCGTGCGGTTGAAGATTAATGATAAATTATTAGTTCAATAATGTATTATTAGTACTGATTTTAGAATGAATTTAATTTCGGTTTCTAAATTAAAATGCGATGGTTATTCAGTTTCTTTTGATGATGATGCCATTATTAAGAAAAGAAGCGGTGAATATATTTGCAGAGGTACTTTTAATGATGGACTATTTATTGTTAATTCTGCACAAACTCATATGCATAAAACACTTAACTCTTTGTCTAAAGATAAAAAGAGAAATGAAAGTTCAAGCATAAACTACTCAAATCTGTGGCATATTCGGTTAGTACATGTAAAACTTAGAAGGATTCAAAGATTGGTAGATGATGGCCCATGGATGATCTCCAAGTTGAGTCATTTCCAATTTGTGAATCCTGTCTGGAAGGTAAGATGACCAAAAGGGTTTTTATAACCAAGGGATACCGTGATCTGGATGTGTTAGAATTGTTTCATACGGTTTTATGTTGTACATTGAATATCCAGGCTAGTGGAGGTTTCGAATATTTTATCACGTTCATAGATGATTATTCGAGATATGGATACATCTTTTGATGCGACGTAAGTCTGAAGCTTTTGACAAGTTCGAGACTTCAAGGCTGAAACGGAGAAGCGTCATGGGAAGAGTATCAAGTCACTACGATCTGATCGTGGTGGCGAATACCTTAGTGGAGAGTTTTTGGATTTCTTGGCGAATGAGGATTTCATCCCACTCACCGCCGAACTCCACAACAAAATGGTGTGGTGAAAGAAGGAATAGGACTCTTTTGGAAATGGTTAGATCAATGATGAGTTATTCGATTTACCTATTTCGTTTTGGGGATACGCCTTAGAAACAATGGCGTACAATCTAAACTCGGTGCCTTCAAATCGGGCCAAAAACACCCACAGAACGTGGAGTGGGCGTAAGCCCGTCTAGGACATGTTCGATTTGGGGTACTCCGACATGTGCTGAATAAGGAAGTCGATAAGTTGGCATCTCGCATGTATACGAGTGTTTGTGGGATATCCTAAGGGAACGAAGGGTGGCTTGTTCTATAGTCCCCAGGATCAGAAGGTCATTGTTAGCACCAATGCCCGATTTCTGGAAGAGGATTATATGATTAGTCACAAGCCCATGAGCGAAATAATTCTGGAAGAGCTGAGGGGCGAGATTCCGACTATACCAATCGTACAAGCGCCAACTAACACTGCACCACGTATCGATTCTGAAACTTTTACACCAACTCAGGATTTGCCTCGTCGTAGTGGGAGGGTTGTTCGTCAGCCCAAACGATTCATAGGCGTGGGAAAGTCTTCGGACTCAATCCCAGACGAAGATGAATCGGTTCCCTGGACCTATAAGGAGGCAATCTAAGATAAACATGCTGACTCCTGGCAAGAAGCAATGGAATCAGAAATGGGATCTATGGATTCCAATCAAGTGTGGGAGCTAGTAGAGCTACCTGATGGTGTACAAGCCATTGGGGGTAAATGGGTCTACAAGCGAAAGAAAGGACGTGACGGGAAGGTTGAAACCTTCAAAGCGAGGCTTGTTGCAAAAGGTTACACTCAGAAAGAGGGTATCGATTATGATGAAACCTTTTCGCCGGTAGCCATGCTTAAGTCAATCCGGATTCTTTTAGCTATAGTTGCGCATTTGGATCTGGAGATTTGGCAGATGGATGTCAAGACTGCATTCTTGAATGGGAGTCTAGACAAGGAAATCTATATGCGCCAAGCAGAGGGATTCATTGCTAAAGGAGAAGAGCACTTGGTGTGCAAACTTAAGAAATCCATTTATGGACTTAAGAAAGCATCTAGATCTTGGAACACTCGTTTTGACGAAGTAGTCCAGTCATATGGATTCGTCCAATGTCCGAGTGAGAGTTGTGTGTATAAGAAATGCGATGGAAACGTGTTGGTGTTTCTCAGATCAGTATGTAGACGATATCCTTCTGATTGGAAACAACGTGAAGGAATTGTCGGATGTACGGGTATGGCTATCTGAGCAGTTCGATATGAAGGATCTAGGAGAAGCAGGACACATCCTTGGAATCAGGATCTTTCGTGATCGGAAGAAGAGGATGTTGTGCTTATCCCAGGCATCCTATATCGATACAGTGCTGAAGCGGTTTAGCATGGAGAATTCCAAGAAAGGTTTTCTATCTTACAGACATGGAATTCAACTATCTAAGAACATGTGTCCTAAGACACAAAAGGAGATATATGACATGAAGATGGTCCCTTATGCATCTGCTGTGGGAAGTCTCATGTATGCTATGCTTTGCACTAGACCAGATATCTGTCATGCCGTCGGCATGGCTGCTAGATATCGGCCGAACCCGTGACTGTGACACTCGATTGCTGTCAAGCACATACTCAAGTACCTGAGAAGGACTAGGGAGTACATGCTTGTATATCAATCAGACGACCTGTTTCCGGTGGGTTACACTGACTCAGATTTTTTCATCGGACAAAGAAAAGTCCAAGTCTACTTCGGGTTATGTGTTTAGCCTAGGAGGTGGAGCCATTAGTTGGAGGAGTGTGAAGCAGAAATGCATCTCGGACTCTACCATGGAAGCCAAGTACGTGGCAGCCTCTAAGGCAGCCAAGGAGGCAGTGTGGCTCAAGTACTTCCTGCAGGACTTAGATGTGATTCCCGATTTGCCAGAGGGTATTACACTCTATTGTGATAATACTGGTGCAGTCGCAAATTCGAGGGAACCACGAGCCCATCAGGCAAGTAAACATATCAACCGCAAGTACCACATCATACGACACTTCGTAAAGGAAGGAGACGTAGTTGTAGCCAGGGTTGCATCGGAAGATAATCTTGCTAACCCTTTCACGAAAGGCCTACCTTCAAAAGTTTTTGAAAGGCATGTGGAAGGAATGGGATTACGGTGTATGGCAGCATTGCTTTGAGTATAAGTGGGAGAAATGAGAGACTATGTAATAGAGTAGTATACTTAAAAGCATGCTTTGAGTATAAGTGGGAGATTGTTAGGATTGTATACTGCAAAGCATACTTTATGCTTGTATTACCTAATTTCCCTATTACTACCTATGAGAATATTAATTATATTTAATCACATGTTTTGCATATTAATTCACGTTATGGTTATGCAAATGAAATGTCTAATTATTTTATATTGTAGATAATGTGGTGTGTTGGTGTCACACGGAAGATCACATTATCGGTGCCTTATAAAATAATATAATAGTTCACAACCTATATAATTATTAGACAAATTATATAAAGGGTTGTAGTGTGTGCTTGAGAATAGTTGGTCTTGACTATTAGCATACATTAGCGTATTTGCATACGTTGAACAGGATCGAGGTGAGATAGTGTCTTCTGTACTGACTGTAAGAAGAACGTAAATCTTGGATAAATATTATTTCTTAATTCTAAGTATATAATATTTAATTGTGTATTTATAATAATTATTGCTTTGATTTACCATAGGTGAGAGTCAAAATGATCGACTCAATAAGCCTCGTATCTTGGGCAATAATATTGTTTATACGACAACTATTATTATTACTAGAAATCGTGTCCCGACTCGTGCGGGTTGATGATGTCCCCTTGAGGAGCTCGATAATGATTATTATATTAAACCCTGTAGGTGGATTTAATTCCGATATAATAATAAGGTTCGAGTGGTACTACTCTTGGATAAGATATTAATTAATTAAAGCTGTCAGTAGCTTATAATTAATTAATGGACATTCGATATCTTAAACACGGGAAATAATATATTTAATAAGGAGCCCAATTTCGTAATTTGGGATTTTGGTAGGAAGTGCAATATCAACTTTTTAGTGGACTAAGTTGATATTAATTGATTCATCATATATTAGGAAGAGTCTTAATAAGGTAAGGTGAATTAATTGGGAGTCCTTCCATAATCCTCCTTTAGATCCCTAGTAGTAGTCCAAGAGCCTATAAATAGGACATTATGGCTTGGCCGATTTTATGCTCATACTTGCACAAGAAATTTCGATTTTTCTTCTAAGTGTTTAATTGTGGATCTTGACTTGTGTCTTTGATTCCACAATTGAGATAACACTTTAATTCTTGCTACATATCGGAATTACTTGAAGAAAATAAAATCGAGAGTTGTGAGACAAGTTGTTTCGGCCGATCCCATAAGGTGTCCAAGCAAGTTCCGGTAGCTCGTTGCCCACACAACGTCCGGTTCAAGGCGGATCATACTCTAGAAGATCTGAAGGTAGAGATACAAGGCGATCAAGAAGGAAATAACCAACCGCTTCAAAAGGTAATATCCTATGATCTTGGATCTAGATTAGGATATTTTAATTAATCAACATATTTAATTAATAAATAATAAATAATATTTAAATTGCTTGTTAGTCTTAGTAATTAATTAATTAGCATGCCTAAATAGATCTAATGCTCGTAGATGCGTAAAACGCTATAATCATATTTTCCCTAACTTCGCTTCCGCTGCGTTTTACTTTCCAACATATTACACGCCGTAGACCCTCTCCTCGAGGATCTACCAGGCTGGTAACTAAAATCAAACATCTAAACATCGCCTTTAAGGCTAAAATGACTCAGTAGACCGATTTGGTCTTTCAATAATAACATACAACTCAATTCCAAATACTTACCCACGCAGGGGTCAAAATACAATAAACTCCCGTACAATGGGGAAAAGATACTGCAGCGGAAAAGAAAATACAACTAGACCAATACGACATCAACGGATCCTCGTGTGATTAGTATCGTTCATCTTTCATCATCCTTCGTGCCGACCCTGTGCCATGCTCCAAAACCTGAATGCAAAAATAGACATCCACCCCCCGAATACTCGGGGGTTAGCAAAATTCCACTGTTTTGCTAGTGCAAGTACAAGTGCAAAAATACGAGCCATACAATTCACATTCCACGAATAACAATAGCCAGGAATCATCAAAGATCCAAACATAATGAAAAGTACTTCTCGAGGCAAGAGTTTGGGTAAAACATTCCAAAACCGAAAGGCCACAATTAAGGGGAACAATTTGTAAAACAGTTTAAAACGCCATCGAGAGTTTTAATAGAAAACAATTTAGGATTTTCAAATCCTAATCTTTCCAAAATCAACAGGGTCATAGCCCAAGGTTTTATTTTCGCAAATTGAAAACCGACAACAGTTCACAGGGTTAAAACCCACGTCACGTGTCCTCGGCGGACATAAAATCAATACAATATAATCGCCAAGATACGTGAACCTTGGTCACCAAAAATACAACACCAACTCGTGAATCCAGGGCTATACCATTGGATTCCCTTCGTGGCCCCGTCGGACCCTCCCAAGGTGAGCAGAATGCGTTTTCGAAATCATAGACACCAACTCGTGAAGTTTTACTCGTGAATCCAGGGCTATACCATTGGAATTCCCTCCGTGGCCCCGTCGAACCCTCCCGAGGTGAGCAAATACATTCACCAAATATACACACGCACTCGTGAAGTTTTACTCGTGAATCCAGGGCTATACCATTGGAATTCCCTCCGTGGCCCCGTCGAACCCTCCCGAGGTGAGCAAATACATTCACCAAACATACACACGCACTCGTGAAGTTTTACTCGTGAATCCAGGGCTATACCATTGGAATTCCCTCCGTGGCCCCGTCGAACCCTCCCGAGGTGAGCAAATACATTCACAAAACAAACAACCACACTCGTGAATCCAGGGCTATACCATTGGACTCCCTCCGTGATCCCGTCGGACCCTCCCGAGGTGAGCGAAATACATTCACACAATTAACACGTCACAACAAGGATATTCATACAATTCACCAAAGGCAACAAACACAAAGCACAACATAATCGTCAAATCACAACGCACAAAAAAGTGAGATAATATATGCACACACGTGTTATCAAGCGCAACATCAACACCAAACATATCCATAGGATTCACATAGTCACTTACAACCCACACAATTTACAAAACACACGCGTTTTGAAAGTGAGCCTTTAACGAGGCTAGTCGAATCTTTTGAAAAACTCGTTTCAAACAAACACACACACATACCAAGACGATCACCAATTATCATATCCACAAAACAAGAAATGTATGGACAAGGTACTTGCCTCGATACCACGATCACGGAACCGCGAACGGACACGGCTCAACCGGGAAGCTTCGGAACGCCCGAGGCTAACGAAAAGGAAGATAACAACGAACGGAAGGGTTCAACACGGTTTCTTCGCAAGAAACTCGACCCTAACATCATATAATCCATAAATCAACAATCATACGAGGAAGGATAATCGTAGAACGCCCGAAACGCCCGACCCAAATAACAAATCGATACGATCCAACCATGGAATAACAAGGGAAATGATATAATACATCTAAATAATCATCAATCCATCACAATCCTAAGTTAAATCGGATTAAACGGACGAAATCGAACAAAATACCCAAAATCCCCAAAATTAGATTTCTAGAAAATCTGACCTGATTCGCTCGATCAAAGGATGTTATAGGATGGATGATTGATGATATGAACTCCAAGACTTCATGGATTTATTGAACAACAACATCTCTCCATGATAGAAACAACCCCAGCCGCGGAAGAGAAGTAGAAGAAGGAGAAAAAATGGCGAAAAAACGACTGCTGGGCCTTAAATAGGCTGACAGACTCGACCGTGTCCGCCTGACACGGTCGTGGCGCGCAGCTGGCCGGGGGACTCGACCGTGTCCTGCTAGACACGGTCGCGGCGCGGAGGGGCCTTCCGATAGTGACCCGTCAGCAATGACGGCGACGACTCGACCGTGTCCCGAACACGGTCGGGCGTCTGGGCGATCGGTTACGCTTATCCGGAAGAGTTCGACTCGGCCGTGCTGCACGACACGGCCGGGTCTGAGGCGAGACTTGGCATTTCGGACGAGTGCGGCACGGGCCGTGTCGGGACGACACGGCCGAGTTCGGCCGGCAGTGATCGGCCAATAATTAAAAAAATGAGCGGGTGAGCTAAAACGACCATAACTCTCTCGTCCGGACTCCGATTGACTCACCGTTTGAACCATTAGAAAGCTAACTCGATGCTCTATAATATTGCAAAGATTCAGAATTTTTGGAGTTACTAAAAATTAATGGTGACTTTACAAAGTCGAACTCCCACGTGAAAAAGTCGATTAAGGACACGGAACTCAACAAAACGACACTGAAACGATCTCGGATGACAAAAAGTGAAGAATTAATTATTCTCGGAATGACGAAACGGTCATGATAGAGTTGTCAAAACGAACTTCCTCCGAAAAAGAAAATTACCGAAATTCGAAATTGCGGATATTACAGATCCAACCATGGGTTAACAAGGGAAGTGATACAATACATCCAAATAATCATCAATCCATCACAATCCTAAGTTAAATCGGATTAAACGGACGAAATCGAACAAAATACCCAAAATCCCCAAAATTAGATTTCTAGAAAATCTGACCTGATTCGCTCGATCAAAGGATGTTATAGGATGGATGATTGATGATATGAACTCCAAAACTTCATGGATTTGTTGACCAACAACATCTCTCCATGATAGGAACAACCCCAGTCGCGGAAGAGAAGTAGAAGCAGGAGAAAAAATGGCGAAAAAGCATCTTTGGGCCTTAAATAAGTGCACAGTGTGCCGCGGCCCGTGAGGAGTGTGCCGCAGCACAGCCCAAAAATGGCTCCCGGTGGTCGGCGGTGTGCGCGGCTCGGCCGGCGTGTGCCGCGGCACCGTCTGATCAGTTTGGCCGAAAAATGCCACAGAGTGTGCCGCGGCCCAGCCGGCAAGTGCCGCGGCCCTACGGCATGATCTGCTCGGCCGAAAGCGAGCACTACCGGCCATGACTCGGCGATCTGCGGCTGGGCCCGGTGCCGGCCATGTCGGCCGGGGCCAACTCCGACGGCCCGAACGACCCCGAAACCCGAACTTGAATACGAATCGATGATACGGTTACGACGTACTCGCAAAGACGAATCTAAGAGCTAAGAGAACACACAATTCCGACCACCCGAAGGCTCGGAATCCGACAACGGAAGTAATTACCCAAAACTTTGGGAAATTACGAAAATGGCCCAAAACGTCCGAAAATCACGATACGCGATCGAAACACCAAACCAAAGCTTGCAACAATAAATAATAACATTAAATGAACTTACGAGAAACTCGAAACAACAGTTTCGGATGAGATTCGCAAGAATCGAACTCAAGTGCGGAAAAGCGTCTAAAAAGCTCGGAACTCAGCAAAACGATACCGAAACGAGCTCTGATGACAAAAAGTGCAGAATTAATCATTCTCGAAATGACGAAACGGTCATGAGTGAGTCGTCAAAACGGACTTTCTCCGAAAAAAAAGAAATTACCGGAAATCGAAATTACGGGTATTACATTCTACCCTCCTTAAAAGAAGTTTCGTCCCGAAACTTAAAACAAGTAGGGAGAAGCAATATCCACTGTCAGGAAGACTCGACGAGATACACAAAAACCAAAAACTCGCGCCCAACGGCGAAACGCTGCAAGAAACGCCAAAAGACATACGGCGTGAAAACACGCTCCACGACGACCAACACAATGCCACCGACTAAGATTCAAAACAATAACGAGCAATTAACATCACATCACATGCACACATTTAATCAAAGAAACGCACGCGACAACAAGCCGCACCCGACTAAAACGGCTATGCGAAAGAAACAAATAGAGTAACACGATAGAAATCACTCCGATACTCATCAACAAGAAAATGTCCGACGTCAAAACACAAATAATTTCAAGATAACAGAAAATGAGAATACCGGATATTACATTCTATCACACAAAAAATAAGTTTCGCCCCGAAACTTAAACTAAGGTTATCACAGTGATACGAAACAAAATATAACGACACATAATAAAATACCATGCTCATGACCTCGTGGTCCACTGACACGCCTCCGTAGGTTCAAAAACTAAACGGGAACTTACACAAAACAAAATATCATTCAACAAGTTCCAAATGTAAAAGCATCACAGAAATATCTCTACACGCGAAACAATCCGTGTAGCGAGTACCAAAAACACCATCACTAGACATCACTGGGCCCTCCGGAAGTAGGAATAGAATCTCGGTCCCTTATCATCTCAGCAACAATCTCGCAGTACTGAACTCGATGCCCCTCGTGTCCACAATTATAACAAGTCATTGGCGGTTTCTTACAATGCGCGCGTTCATGGCCTAGAACGTAACAATTGAAACACCTAGGAGCATTACCAGAACACAAAGACACCGACTTGGGTCTTTTGGGTTCTCTAACTGACCGAGAAGGTCCCATACTCGGCTGATACGAGGGTTGAGGTGTGGGAATCCCAATTCCCTTACTTCCCGATGCGTCATCAGAAATCTTCTGCTTTTTCGCTACCGATACGGACTCGGTAGACATTATAGCCATCTCAAACGCCAAGGCTCGATACTGATAGTCCTTCAAGGTTATACACATAAAAGGAGCCATACACTGCCGAATCTGAGGTTTCATACGCATATCGAAATAACGAACCTTATCTGCCTCACTTTTCACCTGATCCCGAACATAACACAGCTGTCGATTATAATCGACTATCGCCTGGGATATCGACACGTCTCGGGGCATAGCCGAGAAAAACTCGACAATCCTACGCTCTTTAACAAGCGGCGGACAATACTCGGCCTCCATGGAAGTTTTGAATTCAGTCCAAGTAGCGGTACGATCACTAGGTGCTACGGCCTCCCACCAGTCTGCAGATTCCCTGTCGAGTAGGTATTGAGCAATAGGCACTCTTCTCTCATCGGGGCAAGCTACAGCATCAAATGTTCTGTCCAACTGGAAGAGCCAATTCTCCCAGCCTAACGAATCCGAAGAACCTACAAAACGGGGCGGGTGCATTCTCATCACATCTCGTAACCACTTACCAGCTCCGTTATCTTCATCCGAAATCCCGTCTCGGTGTACGGTCTGATTCATAAGCGCCAACCGGTCAGTCACCTGACGAAGGATGGTGGCGGCGCCAATATCATCATTACCTCTGGATGATTGCTGCTGATCACGACCACGACTACGACCACGTCCTCGGCCACGGCCTCTCGGCATACTGGACGGACGACCAATAAGAATAACACATCCAAACAAGTATCACAACGTCAAGATAAGACAATAAATAGCAGCACGTTAAAACATCAACTCCAAGTCATCACACAAGTGCACGAACTAACACTGTAATTTTAGAACTTCATTAAAAAAATAATCCACACAGTCACATCAACAGAGGTTTGGATTTTTTTCCAAATCAAACACGGTCAAAACCACACACGTATCGCAGGGATCAAACACTAACAACAAAAATAAAATGTTTCCGGGGTATTATTCAAATGATAAAATTTTAAAATTCTCAAGTTTGAAAAAAAAAATGGTGAAATGAAATTTTTGAAAACTCTTATAATACCACGGTCGTTTGATTAAAACCATGTATCTCATTATCAAAACTGTTTTGATTGAAGCTATTTGCAAAACAACACATTGAGGCTTCAATCTTTTCGCTAGACGATGTCGTCAAAATGACCTTATCAATATATCATTACCTTTACTAGCGTTATACGGGGTAACAACATGTTACCACGCCATCCATCACCGATATATCAACAGAGATTAAATAACTATGGGGCACGGGTACAACTGTAATAACAAATTTCTATCGGGTCAATCAAAAGTTTACGGCCGTAACAACATGCAGTTTACGGTCGTAACAACTCTGAGCTTACGGCCGTAATGGAAAACATCTTACGGCCGTAACATCTAGTCAGCAGGATCGAATTGTCACAGTAGCCCCCAACACACAAACACATAACATTTAAATTCCGAAAATTAGGGCCGTTTTGCAAAACAAGATTTTTCCAACAATTTTGATTTCCACAAAAATGCTCAAATCAGTAGTCTTTAAGGAAAAACGTTTTCAAAGCTACCCGTAGCGGGTATAATTACAACAATCCAAAATAGTCGATATTAAAACCACATGCCCAAATGGCAAACAGGGTCGCCAATTCAATCACATACATCTCATGGCATCAAGTTTAAACACACAGCAAAATCATTCATCGGAGTTTCTCCTAAACTCTACCGTAAAACCCATCAAGGTTCACAACTTTCACACCATACCAACCACGTGGTGGTTCAAGGTCCAAACATCAATACATCCAGTTCTATACATGCACAGCGTATCCAAGTATCGAATACAACTTTTACACAACACCGTGTAAATAAAATTATCCACCACAAATATCACACATAAATGAAATCATGAACACAGTTATTATGCATAAAAGAGGAGACTTACGTCCACAGGCCGCACGGAGACGACGGTCGCCCACGATACTAATCTCATCCGCCAACATATCCAACGCGTTGTGACTACGCACAACTCAACTTGTCACCTGACAACTCGAACGACAAGACAACACATTACTCGACAAATCACGACTCGACTCGACCCAACAGCCTAGGTTTCCGCAACCTAAGCTCCGATACCATAAATGTAACACCCCCAAAACCGTATGGGAATATTACACTCCATAAACCCTTTCCGCAAGGATCTACCAGGCTAAACGTCCATAAACAACCAAATGCTTGCCCGGCCAGGGTCAAACAATATAATAATACAGACCGTTAAGGTCACTTACACATAAACACACAGACCGATGAGGTCACACAACTCTATCAACAGGACTGACCAACAACATTACCCACACATGGGTCGAAATACAATACAGCGGAAGACTGAATCAACTCTAACAATACAACTAAACTCTACCAACTCTCAACTCTTGATTAGTATCGCAGCTCGTCATCCCCTTGTGCTATTCCTGTGTTGCTCCCCGAACTCGCATGTACAGGCCTTGAGCAGGACATCCACCCCCCCGAGTACTCGGGGGTTAGTAAAACTCCACTGTTTTACTAGTGCAAGTATCAAACCATACAAAATGTAACAAGCAAATAGCAACTACGAATTTAATACGTAAATCAATTATCAAAATGTTCCCGAGAAGTTTTAGAATTTCGAACTCAAGTAAGAGATATTTGAAAAGGAACACATCATCTCGGGGATTTTTTAAAGCAGAAATTCTTTTGGACCTCGAGTCCCAATTTACAAAACCTTTTCGTAAACATTAGGGCCTTAGCCCGATTCTCGTTTCAAAGCATACTGTATAATATATTATTATGAGTCCGAGATCCATATTTAAAATGTTACCCGAACAATCACTGCTACACGATCATTGTTCGTACACATCATGTACCGAACTCCAGAGGCCTCGACGGACCTTACTCGGACCACACACATTGTTCGTACACATCATGTACCGAACTCCGGAGGCCTCAACGGACCCTACCCGGCCACAACATCGTTCGTACACATCATGTACCGAATTCCAGAGGCCTCGTCAGACCCTACCTGGATCACACACCTTGTCCGTACACGTCATGTACCGGACTCCAGAGGCCTCGTCAGACCCTACGTGGATCACACACTTTGTTCGTACACATCATGTACCGAACTCCAGAGGCCTCGTCAGACCCTACCTGGAACACCCACACATCGACACGACACAATTCATAATCATTAAATGTCAAGCCAATATTACACTGAAATGTACAATCAAGTATGTAAACCAAAACAACACAAATATCATGATCATCACAACGACTCTTAACCAACATAACACACATTCGGTACACAATACATTGAACAACCACGTGTACAACCATCTCATATGTACATCGCAATCCTGCACAAATGGCACAATGCCTAACACATATACCAATATATCACTATTATCACAAAGCCTTCAAATTTCGGAAAACACAACCAACTCAAACGGAACATATTTACGGAGGCAAGCAAAATCGTCATACATATCATACGTAATTACTAGTCGCAAGATACAAGTCGTATAATAAGATACTTGCCTTAATAACCGCTACCAAACGCTCCGAAGAACACGGTTTGACCGGGAAGCTCGGACCCCGAAGAAGACAATGAACGGAAGGGTTCCGACTCGAGTTCTTCACAAGAATTCGTCCCTAACAACATAATTTCAATAAATCATCGATCATATGAGGAAGAATAATCGTAGAACGCCCGAAAACCCCTCCATGACATTTTACCGGACACCTTCAAGGCGTCGGTCAAGAACTCGACCAAAACAACAAATCGATACGATCCTGTAATACCCGGTTGTAATTCAGTAAGTATCATTCAGTATTTATCATTCAGTAATTGATACTTAGTAATTTTCACTCATTATTAATCATTTGTCACTCATATTCAGTCATGGTATTCATCATTCAGAGTAATTGTATCGTGTATCAATCGTCATTCATCACTAATCCAATTGGAGTTTCATGCCGTGTTGATCATCATTGTCATTTTCATTGCGAGCTGTGCGTGAGGAGTAGTGCACGCTACGTACTCCTTTTAGCGTACGCTAATTGGGTATAGGTAGCACACGCTACCACTCAGCTTTAGCGCACGCTAAGGTTGCCCTGGCTGCAGTCCAGAAGGTACTGGACTGCAGGTGAGTTATAAGTAGCGCACGCTACGAATGGTAAGTAGCGCGCGCTAGTGAGTTGTAGTAGCGCACGTTAATATGTGGTGTAGCGCGCGCTAAGGACAGATCAGGTTGAGTCCAGTGGCTACTGGACTGCACTGGATTAATTTTTAGCGCACGCTATGTGTTGTTTTTAGCGTACGCAATCGATATTATAGCGCACGCTAAATAATGGTTGTAGCGCACGCTATCGAGGTCAGATAAGAGAACAGGCAGTTTCTGGATTCCAGTACTGGGCATCAAATTATTCGTTAGCGCATGCTAACTATGAGTATTAGCGCACGCTAATGATATGGCTGTAGCGCACACTACAAAAAGGTACGTAGCGCGCACTACCGTTTTCGGACAGTGGGTACTGGAATACCCAAATTACCCGTTAGCGCACGCTACGCTTTAGGGCTAGCGTACGCTAACCTGGAGTGACTATATATTGGACAGTCAGCTTGAGTTCGTCATTTATCACTCTATTATCATTTCTCTCGTCGGTTCTAGGCGATTTGGGCGATTTAGAGAGTATTCTTCAAGGTGTAATCATCAATCATCATCTTCAAGTCTTGGAGTTGGATTAATCATCACTTCATCATCTCCAAAACATCGAATCAAAGGTATTAATTTCTTGGATCTAGAATTTCGGATTTTTGGGTTTTCCTTCCGATTTCTTCGTGTAAGCTTGGATTATCATTGGAATATGTTAGATATGGATTATCTACCTTGGATAAATATATTCCTACGGATTTAATGGTTTTTTTCGGAATTATTTCAAGAACCCTTGGGGTTGACTTCGGCTAATTGGGGATTTTCCGATTGATGTTGTTGTAATCATGAATTATGGATTCCTAATGGATTATTGATATCATTGAAGTGTTTTATTAGTTCGAAATACTCATTTTGGTGTTGGTTTCGACATATTCGGGAGTGGATATTTTCGAAGTCGTGTGGTTGGTTACGTATTCGTTAGAATGCCCCTATGAGTTTGATTATCGTTGTTTCGACCTTTGGGTTAGTCGTGTTTTGTTGCTTGATGCGTGTATTGAACGGTTGTTGGTAATTATTGTTATTCAAGGTTGTTCGAGCGACCGGTATTTCACTTAGGACGTTGTTCGTGGACGGACTTTCTTCATCGGTATTGAGTAAGTTAAATCTTACTCGGTTAAAAGGATACTCATTCCTTTTGTTGTTGATTGCTCATAATCATAATTCATGCATCATAATATTAATCATTTTGAGACTTGTAATTGTCGAATAATCATTTCATTCACGAGGAACGACGGTTCCAAATCATTTCATTGGGTTATCAATCACATCACTATTACTTTCATATCGGTGAGTCATCTTGGCCTTGTCTAATTATTATTCATTGATATTCATCATGGTCACTCTCGTTCATGTGACCTTCCGGGTTCATATTGCGTGGTCGGGTGTGGCTGTGTGGAATTTTTAGTCGGGCACACGATGGTCATGTATTGGGTTCACCGATACATCGGACCGTGCACTGCAGTAGCTTACCTCCGTGAGACTAATTAGGTACAAGGGCGGGTGTGTCCGGTCATTCGTCTTGTAAACTTGCACGAGAACATTACGGGCGTACTATGATACTCCTCTTGACGTAATTCATAATTAAGAATATTTCATAACTTGATTAATTCATGATTGTGTAATTTCAACTCTTGAGGATTGTTGTTACGTATGGCGGCCCGTTGGGGATTTTGTTTTCAGGTCACGGCAAGGCAAGGGCACGGGAAGAGCATGTTGACGGCGACGAGTCCCAGTGATACTAGTAGGGGGCCCCAGTCTGTAACACCCCCAATCCGCTCAGGGATATTACATGCCGTAGAACCTTTCCTCAAGGATCTACCAGGCTGGTAACGACATATAACAACTCAACCATGCCTTTAAGGCTAAAACGATTCAGTAGACCGATTTGGTCTTTCAATAAATACATATAACTCATATACAACTCATGCCTTGCGAAGACAAAATACAACTACACCCGTACAACGGGAACAATACAAAGAAGAAAATAAAGTACAACCGAACCAACACGATGTACGGTTCCTCATGTGATTAGTATCGATCATCTTTCATCATCCTTCGTGCCGACCTGTGTTATGCTCCAAAACACGAATGCAAAAATAGACATCCACCCCCGAATACTTGGGGTTAGCAAAACTCCTTTGTTTTGCTAGTGCAAATACAAAGTGCAAATACGAGCCATACAATTCACATTCCACGAATAACAATAACCAGGAATCCTCAAAGATCCAAACGAAACGAAAAGTACTTCTCGAGGCAAGGGTTTGAGAAAACCTTTAAAAATCGAAATACCATAAATCAATGGAAATAATTTATAAGACGGTTTAGAATGCCATCGAGAGTTTTAATAGAAAACCATTTAGGATTATCAAATCCTACTTTTCAAAATCCACAAGACAAAAGGGGTCACCGCCCCAAATCTTTACTTTCCGAAAAATGACATTTACCAATCCGTTGGGATTTTAGCCCCAAATCCGTAGAATGACTTTTACAAAACCATTGGGATTTTAGCCCCAAATCTCATCAACTCACAGTACACAAGAACGACCACAAGGTTCGTCTCCCAACATCAAAATCCACAAATAAAGGATTTAACACCACAACAAAATACTGTAGAGCCATCCTAGCCAAGTAGGCCAAACGAACAACTTACCTCTTACACACTTAGTCAATGCATGCAAATGAAAACCGTTCAAAAGCACTCATTTCCGGAAATGCCATAAATAAGTCACATTTGTAAAATGCACCACAATTAACCGCGGACCCACATCTTCGTGGATCCCTGCCGAGACCCCGTCGGATCTAACTCACAGTGGTTAAAAGCAAGCTCGCGGTTCCACAGCTTCGTGGAGCCCTACCGAGACCCCGTCGGATCTAACCCACAGTGAGCATACACACACACACGTTACTCATGCAATACTAACATGCTAAGAATGTAAGTTCATTAAGAATACTCACTAGAGATGGCCATTAACTCGACACCATTATCAAACTCTTCAAAACACAATAACAAGATTAAATACGGAATACACGATTCCATAACTTTAAACAATAGGAGTATCATCATCAAATCCTTCAACGTTCAAAATAATCAAATCATAATCAATTCTCAGAGTACCGTTCACAAAACACACGTTTTGAAAGAAAGCCTTTAACGAGGCCAAACCGAAATCCTTTGAAACTTCATTTCAAATAACCAAATAAACACATCAAGACGACCACCGATCATCATAACCATAAAACGAGAAAAGTATGGGCAAGGTACTTGCCTCGATACCACGAGCACTGAACCACGAATGGATACGGCTCAACCGGGAAGCTTCGGAACGCCCGATGCTAACGAAAAGGAAGACGACAATGAACGGAACGGAAGAATCAAGCACGACCGCGAGGAACCGACGAAAATGAACCTAACGATTCGAATAGCACAATCACAACCACTTCTAAACGATTATGGAAATGGAATACACCCGGAAACCCACCTACGATTCATGTGTATTCATACCGAAAACAACAACGAGGGCGGACCACAACCAAACCCTCTCGATTCCGTAAAAATCCACAAAATATCCATGAATCTGTAGGAAAACTAAAGATACTAACAATATTAATCGTATACATCATGAATCCACCAATAAAACGGAACGAATCGGAAGAAAAACCCGAAACCCCCAATTTAATCGAAAATAGGGTTTTAGAATATTACCTTAGGAGATTCAAGTACCAAGATCCGTAGAACACGCGTTAGATTGATTGCCCGGGCTCCACTACCGGAGAAAAATGGTGAAAATCGACCCCCCAATGGCTATAGATGAAGAACCCTTCCCCTCTCTCTCACTCTCTCGCGATGCAGTGAAAATGGAGGAGAATCCGCCGATTTCGTCTAATAAAGACGAATCGCACTGATCGCTTCGTGCAGCCGCAAAGATAAGTGTGCCGCGCACAGCCGAAAATTTACTCCTGTTTTGGCATTGTGCCGCAAGACAGCCGCGTGTGCAGTGTTTTGGTCGCAGATGTCACACGGTGTGCCGCGCACACTGTCCGGTGCCGCGCAAGATCGCTCGCACCGTGCCGCGGCACGGATAGGTGTGCCGCGGCACACAATCTGAATCGCTCGACCAACATTTGGAGAAATTTGTGTGCTGCGGCGCACGCACCTTGTGCCGCGGCCCACACCCCTTTTTGGGTCCCAAAATGCTAAAAATGATCCGGAAAGAGAATAAAACGGTAGGAATCAATATTTGGGAACCAATAACACGAAATGGATCCGCGGCAACCCCGAAACGGCGGTTCCGCGCAATAATAACGAGGATACAGTTCAACAGTTGACAGGAAGGACACACTGAAAGGTATACGAGAGTCACTACGATCGAGAAATACACCAAAAAAAAGAAAATTAACGAAATTCGAAATTGCGGATATTACATTCTACCCTCCTTAAAAGAAGTTTCGTCCCGAAACTTAAAACAAGTAGGGAGAAGCAATATCTCCGCCAGGGAAAACTCAACGAGATACACAAGAAATGCGTAACTTACGCTCATCAGCGAAACGTTACAAGCAACGCAAAGAAATAAACGGCGTGAAAACACGCTCCACGACGACCAACACAACGTCGCCGTTAGGGATACAATAAAACCAACAAATGACGAGCGTCATCAAACGGATGATATAGCCAAGTCAATTATCCGACAATCACAAAACACAACGAACGAAAGTCAGTATGATTGACCAACCCAACGGTACATCAATCGAAACGCGAGCCAATCGCTGAACTAATACGGAATTCCACCGCCCAAGGATTGGAAGATCGAAAACGAGACTAATTTCCCGAACTTAAGGGAATTACGAAGCAGTCTGAACGTTCAACAATCACGAAACGAGATTAACAAAAACCGAACAATCAAACGATCGAACCACAAAGATCGAGACAACAAAAATCGAACGATCATGTTCGTATCACGAAGAACAATAAAAATTCAAACAACATCTCCAAGGTTCACATCTTGACTCGAGACAATAAATGATCCGGTGAAAACAAAAACATATGCATTCACATAAGGTCCACATGAAAGGGAATAGAAATTGGAAAGTCACAACGGCAAACGAGTTATTCCGAAATGATGCCACACTCGTTCGATAAACAAAAACAAGGGGCAGGACAAGCTCAGAAATGTCAACGAACATAAATGAGTCGACAAGATAGAATATACAGAAGTTCAAAATCCGATCCCTTCGAATAAAAGGACTAGTAGAACCAAATGATGTTACTCCCGAACAAGGTTCACAAGGATCGAACCGAACTCGAAAAAAGTCACATCGATAACCAGACCGGCCCACAACAAGATCACAGCTCGTTCGAACGATGAAACCGGAATACAGAACAAGTTCAGAAAGTATCAACGAACACTAGCGAGTCTATAGAATTGAGAGAGAGGAAATACAGAAGCCCAAAACAATACGGGTATTACCCCCGACCTCATCCACGAAATTCACAAAAACAGAAGCAAGGTAACAAGACATTAAACAACCGACACATAACGAAACGATCACCGATGCGCACGGCCATACCAACCCAAGTTCTAACAGCTCGCACATGCGCGACAACACAGAAATCACCACGAGACGACAACATTCAACACCAACATCCCACCTCTCACAGGGGCTAGCACAACAAATGTGTGAAAAGCGACTCAACGCTCACACCGCCAATTCGATCATACTCGGGAGTAAACATCATAATGACAACGCGAACATCATACATACATACCCAGCCCTCAAACGGGAATGGATAGGTTTTAAAAACGAAAACCTCATTTTGAAAATAATTTAGAAGAACACCGATTGATCTTGAGTATCACCTTTCAAAAAGTACAAACGTGAAACATCGTTATCGAGACTTTGGAGAACCGTTTCGTATTTGATAAAAAATGAGGACACTTTATCTTAGTGAAACTTTCAGAATATTCGACCCTCGGGTCTAAATAAAAGTGTTTCTAAAACATTGAAAATATCTCAAAACATTTTGGTCCTCGAGGCAGAAAAATTTTTGGAATATATTGTGGCACCTGGATGTACCACAAGGAAATAACTCATTTGAAAAAAATATATGTCTCGAAATTTATTTCTAAGATACTCAAGTTTTCGAAAATAATTCAATGCCAAAAAGGACGATGCCAAAAAGGCTGATGACGGTAATATTTCAAAAATTCACAGTAGCCATTTACAAAATGCTAAATACCGTCATAAGAATTTCGCCAAAATGGTCAAGGCCATAATGCCAAAAATTCGGTTAAGGGAATTGGTTTTCGAAATAAAACTCGGTCGGTAAAACACCGAAAGTCATTACAAAAGAACTCACGCAGCGGATAAAAGAAATACAGTTCAACATGCACAATCCAGCAACACTACTCCTTATAAGAACAAAATATTAGAGTCAAATAACCACATTCAGAACAAAACCGCTGGCCCCATTCGAGGCCTCTAAAGACCTTACCGCACTGGCTAGTGAACAAGTCGAACGTGTATAAGCACAAGGCTTCCACAAGAGAACTTGTAAAACGTGCAAATCGATTCGAAAATCATCAGCAACGGACAAAAACAACAATAAAAAGACATCACAAGCTTCGACACTCCTCGTATAAACCAAATACGAGAGTCGATTAAATACATATCGTGAAATCAAAATCCACATAAGGATTCCATCACTTAACAAATAATCATAAAAATAGCTCGTGTCACACGAGGCACAACACAAAGAAGGGAGACTTACTTCCACAGGTCGCACGAAGATGATGATCGCCCCACGATACTAATCACGACCAACAAACTCAAACGACGCGTCGCGACACGACTCAGTCAGATAAAATCCGACGAAACAAGACTCAAACAACACGACTTGACCCGACAGCCTAGGTTTCCTTAACCTAATCTCCGATACCATTTATGTAACACCCCCAATTCGCTCAGGGATATTACACGCCGTAGAACCTTTCCTCAAGGATCTACCAGGCTGGTAACGACATATAACAACTCAACCATGCCTTTAAGGCTAAAACGATTCAGTAGACCGATTTGGTCTTTCAATAAATACATATAACTCATATACAACTCATGCCCACGCAGGGGACAAAATACAACTACACTGCATAACGGGAACAATACAAAGAAATGAAAATAAAGTACAATCGAACCAACACACGATGTACGGTTCCTCATGTGATTAGTATCGATCATCTTTCATCATCCTTCGTGCCGACTCGTGTTATGCTCCAAAACCCGAATGCAAAATAGACATCCACCCCCGAATACTCGGGGTTAGCAAACTCCACCGTTTTGCTAGTGCAAATACAAAGTGCAAATACGAGCCATACAATTCACATTCCACGAATAACAATAACCAGGAATCCTCAAAGATCCAAACGAAACGAAAAGTACTTCTCGAGGCAAGGGTTTGAGAAAACCTTTAAAAATCGAAATACCATAAATCAATGGAAATAATTTATAAGATGGTTTAGAATGCCATCGAGAGTTTTAATAGAAAACCATTTAGGATTATCAAATCCTACTTTTCAAAATCCACAAGACAAAAGGGGTCACCGCCCCAAATCTTTACTTTCCGAAAAATGACATTTACCAATCCGTTGGGATTTTAGCCCCAAATCCGTAGAATGACTTTTACAAAACCATTGGGATTTTAGCCCCAAATCTCATCAACTCACAGTACACAAGAACGACCACAAGGTTCGTCTTCCAACATCAAAATCCACAAATAAAGGATTTAACACCACAACAAAATACTGTAGAGCCATCCTAGCCAAGTAGGCCAAACGAACAACTTACCTCTTACACACTTAGTCAATGCATGCAAATGAAAACCGTTCAAAAGCACTCATTTCCGGAAATGCCATAAATAAGTCACATTTGTAAAATGCACCACAATTAACCGCGGACCCACAGCTTCGTGGATCCCTGCCGAGACCCCGTCGGATCTAACCCACAGTGGTTAAAAGCAAGCTCGCGGTTCCACAGCTTCGTGGAGCCCTACCGAGACCCCGTCGGATCTAACCCGCAGTGAGCATACACACACACACACGTTACTCATGCAATACTAACATGCTAAGAATGTAAGTTCATTAAGAATACTCACTAGAGATGGCCATTAACTCGACACCATTATCAAACTCTTCAAAACACAATAACAAGATTAAATACGGAATACACGATTCCATAACTTTAAACAATAGGAGTATCATCATCAAATCCTTCAACGTTCAAAATAATCAAATCATAATCAATTCTCAGAGTACCGTTCACAAAACACACACGTTTTGAAAGAAAGCCTTTAACGAGGCCAAACCGAAATCCTTTGAAACTTCATTTCAAATAACCAAATAAACACATCAAGACGACCACCGATCATCATAACCATAAAACAAGAAAAGTATGGGCAAGGTACTTGCCTCGATACCACGAGCACTAAACCACGAATGGATACGGCTCAACCGGGAAGCTTCGGAACGCCCGATGCTAACGAAAAGGAAGACGACAATGAACAGAACGGAAGAATCAAGCACGACCGCGAGGAACCGACGAAAATGAACCTAACGATTCGAATAGCACAATCACAACCACTTCTAAACGATTATGGAAATGGAATACACCCGGAAACCCGCCTACGATTCATATGTATTCATACCGAAAACAACAACGAGGGCGGACCACAACCAAACCCTCTCGATTCCGTAAAAATCCACAAAATATCCATGAATCCGTAGGAAAACTAAAGATACTAACAATATTAATCGTATACATCATGAATCCACCAATAAAACGGAACGAATCGGAAGAAAAACCCGAAACCCCCAATTTAATCGAAAATAGGGTTTTAGAATATTACCTTAGGAGATTCAAGTACCAAGATCCGTAGAACACGCGTTAGATTGATTGCCCTGCCCACTAATGAGAAAAATGGTGAAAATCGACCCCCCAATGGCTATAGATGAAGAACCCTTCCCCTCTCTCTCACTCTCTCTCGCGATGCAGGTGAAAATGGAGGAGAATCCGGCCGATTTCGTCTAATAAAGACGAACTGCACAGTTGACCGCTTCGTGTGCTGATAAGTGTCATTTTTGTACACTTATCAATGGTTTTTATCGATAAAATTCACCCATAATTGAGCTAGTCTACTCGTTTTTTGCTTTTAATATATTAGTTTTAATAATTTTATTTTTATTGGATGATGATCGGATTAAATAACTGAATTACTCAAGAAACAACATGTTTAATAAATATTCTCTTTATTAAATTTTGATATATTCATGTTGTAGGGCTTTCCGAGACGAATTCGGCAGTCTTTCCGGATTCAAAATCAGAGTTATATCTCAAAAGTTATCATCCGAAGAAGATCTGGGGCAAAAACGCAAAGTCTGAGGAATTCTCGGCTGAAAACGTAACTATCAAAGCTTCAAATGAGCAAATTTACGAAGCCACGTTACGGACGTAACATTCAGGAGTTACGGCCGTAAGTCACCTCAGTTACGGCCTTAACTCCTGATTTTTACGGCCGTAACTCTTGACAGATTGCTATGATTTGTCTAATTTTTTATACTTTTTGTGTATTATTGAGGGATGGTGGCATTGATCCGATATAATGTAATAATGCTGTAGTTTTGGAGCTATTAGATGACTTTAGGTGTATAAATAGACCCTTAGATCCTTCATCATTCACCATTCATCATATAATTTTCCATTTTCTTGTAAACTTTTCTTTTTGTGTGAAGAACACACTTGTGTTCTTGAGTGATCTTTGTAAGTGTGGTGTAGTATATGTTGTTCGAGAGTTTATTGCTTCTATCTCCTTTATCTACTAAGGGAGTTAGGATCAATTCTTTCTCTTGATTCAACTAAGAATGACCACCAAAGCTTGTAATATGTGTAATAAACCCTTTATGGGCTAAGTTTCTTAAGTTGGGATTATAAACAAGGTTAGTCATGTTATTTATGTTTGTATAAAGATATATTATGAATTACTTATTATTGTGTGTGATTTTCATTGTTTTAACAATCTTTATTTATTTGGCCAATTAATGAAGATATTTATGATCTTCATATGTTTCAAAGAAAATATGTTTGATTAGATCAAATGATCTTCACTCTAAGTTGTTCTAGGGATAGAAATATACCCCTAGTCCTTAGATGATTCATTGAGTTATTTTCACAAATCCTAATGCTATGTATTGAAGCCAATCAACATAGAAATATAGTGGATTGATTCAATATGTAAGGGGCGTTTTATAGTTCGAAAGAGAAACCGTCTTTTTAAGGAAAATCGAATCTACACAACATAATAAGTAAATTCATCTTATGATCTCCAATACATCTTTTATAACTAATGACGAACTAAGTTTGTAATCCCAACTATTTCATTTTATCGATAATCAATCTATTATTATTGCTATCTTTTTATTTCCTTATAATATTAGAACTATTATTGCAATTTCTTTGCAATTATTAAACCAAACTTTTTAATTGTGTGTTTCACTCATCTTAAGTATCTATAAAAATAGACTAATAGTGTATAATTCAAATTATAACATAACTTCCTTGTGGGATCGATAAACCGGACTCAAAAAGTCCACTTTACTACTTGATACGATATCGCACTTGCGATAGTTACACAAAAAGCGTGTCAAGTTTTTGGCGCTGCTGTTTGGGAAGTATAAGTTATATTTGAAAAAATTACATTATTAACTATTGTTATAAATTCAACTTTTTCTTTGTTGTAGATTCCCTTGTCTATGCGAAAGACATACAATCGCGATTTAGTTTTACTAGATCCCGAGATCGAAGCCACATATAGAAGAAGGCGAAGAGAACAAAAGAAAAACATTATTTCTTCACCATCAATGGCGGACGAACTAAATCCACGTCTCCCCCAAGGAAATGATAACGAAAGAATTCCTCCGGTGGGGGGAATACCTAATGTTCAAAACATTCAACATCAACAATATCCTATTGTACCGGAAATAGATGAAGACAACATGCTCTTTGGGGAATTCATGAACCCCCCATCTTTGAGCGTTCAATCAAGTGTAATCTATCCACCATTTGGAGTGGAAAATTTTCAAATTCGCCCAGATGTCATCAATCTCTTCTCCAACAACAACTCATTCTATGGAAGAACCGACGAAAATCCATATCTCCATATTAACCGTTTTGTGGAAATATGTGGAAATTTCAAATATCCAAATGTAAATGATGAGGCGATCAAAATGAGACTTTTCGTGCACACTTTGAAGGACAGAGCAAGAGAGTGGCTAGATACTTTGCCACCACGAAGCATAACAAATTGGCCCGAATTTGTCCAAAAATTCACCACTAAATACTTTCCACCAATAAAAGTGGCAAAACTCAAATACGAAATCTCTACATTTCGTCAACAAGATTCAGAATCATTCCACGAAGCATGGGAGAGATACAAGGATATGCTACGAAAATGTCCTAACCATGGTTTCAATTTGGGAGCACAAGTCAATTACTTCTATTCTGGAATTTTACCTTCATGCCGAGCCAATGTCGATTCATCATCAAATGGCTCACTGGAAACAAAACTATCAAAGAGGCTTATAATCTTTTTGAGGTTATAAGTGAACAAAGTGCAAGATGGCCAGACAGAAATATCCAAAAGAAACCAAATGGTGTTTTTGAAGTGGATTCTTATTCACTTATGTTGGCAAAAATTGAAGCTCTATCAAAGAAAGTCGAGGAAATGTCTTTTTCAACTCCTCAATCTGTGAAGACGGTGCAAACTCCACAAATTTCAGCTTTTTCATGTGAAATTTGTGGAGCAACTCACAACAGCACTATCTGTCCCTTAGTGCAACAAGAACAGTCACCACCACCACCAGAACAAGTGGCGTATGCTCAGAATTTCCAAAGGCAAGCATACAGTCCTTACGGGCCAACATACAATCCAGGATACAAAAATCATCCAAATTTTTCTTATGCAAACAACAACAATGTGTTGAATCCAACGCATCAAGAAAAGAAGCCCGGATGGGAAGAAGCAATCACGAAGCTAGCTGTACAACAATCAAGTATCAACAACGCAATGATGCTTCAATTAAAAATCTGAGACACAAGTTGGCCAAATGGCCAAAATACTTTCAGAAAGATCTCAAGGCATGTTACCTAGCAATACCGAGGTAAATCCAAGGGAAAATGTCCAAGCTATCACAACAAGAAGTGGAGTGCAGTTGCCCGAAATTTCTATGGAAAACCATCTCGAAAAACAAAAAAATAAACAAAAAGAATCTGATACAGGACCTTCATCTCAAAAAGGTCCAATTGCTACAAAAACTTATGTTCCACCTATCCCATTTCCTCAACGGTTGAAGAATCACAAGCTCGATGCTCAATTCGGGAAATTCTTGGAAATCTTCAAAAAGCTACACATCAACATTCCTTTTGCCGATGCTCTAGCACAAATGCCAAGCTATGCCAAATTTATGAAAGATATTCTTTCAAACAAACGAAGGCTTGAAGAATACGAAACTGTCATGCTAACAGAGGAATGTAGCGCAATACTACAAAAGAAGTTGCCACCCAAGCTAAAAGATCCGGAACTTTCACAATCCCGTGTACAATTGGTGAAGTAAATTTTGGCAAAGCTCTTTGTGATTTAGGGGCAAGTATCAACTTGATGCCCCTGTCAATTTTCAACAAATTGAATTTGGGAGAAGCAAAAGCAACAACAGTTTCGCTACAATTAGCCGATCGGTCAATCAAATATCCACGTGGGATAGTTGAAGATGTGCTCGTCAAAGTTGATAAATTCATATTCCCAGCAGATTTTATCATCCTCGACATGGAAGAAGATCAGGATATTCCCATTATTCTGGGACGACCATTTCTCGCAACCGGACGCGCTCTTATTGACGTCTATGAAGGAAAGCTAATTCTCAGAGTGGAAGACGAACATGTCATCTTCGATGTCTTAAAAACTTTGAATCAACCCTCCACAGATGAGTATTGTCTAA
The DNA here is from genome assembly GCA_033398695.1 of Orobanche coerulescens. Lineage (NCBI taxonomy): Eukaryota > Viridiplantae > Streptophyta > Magnoliopsida > Lamiales > Orobanchaceae > Orobanche > Orobanche coerulescens. The sequence continues at coordinate 89,180,797 of CM065811.1, read as the reverse complement.
AAATAGACACAATTGAAGCCATGGTGAACAAGTCTTTATAGAAAATTCTATCTAAAGATCCTCTTGAGACATGTATAGCAAATTCTCTAACCAGCATGGAAGAAGAATATCACTTGGCCGAAACAGTTAACTATCTGGAAGCACTACCAACCTTAAGAAAGCATCCACATTTTGAAGAATTGGGGACAAGCTCCGCTAAACCCTCCCCTTCTTTACAAGAAGCTCCAACACTTGATCTCAAACCTCTACCCACACATTTGAGATACGCTTACTTGGGCGTTTCCTCAACACTTCCGGTCATCATATCTAACATATTGACCAAACTTGAAGAAGGGAAATTACTAAGGGTATTGAGGAATCACAAAAGAGCAATTGGATGGACTATTGCGACATTAGAGGAATAAGCCCTCTATATGCACTCACAAAATCTTGATGGAAGATGACCGCAAACCTTCAATTGAGCATCAACGACGTTTGAATCCAAACATGAAGGAAATTGTGAAGGCAGAGATTCTTAAATTACTTGACGCAGAATCATTTATCCAATCTCATATAGTCCATGGGTGAGCCACGTACATATGGTGTCCAAAAAGAGTGGAATCACGATCATTGAGAACGAGCACAATGAACTTATACCAACACGACCGATCACAAATGGAGAATGTGCATTGATTACAGGAAACTAAACAAGACGACAAGAAAAGATCATTTTCCACTCCCATTTATTGATCGGATGCTAGATAGATTGGCAGACATTCTTACTCTGCTTTTCTCGACGGCTATTCAGTGGTACAACCAAATCGTAATAGCCCTAAGATCAAGAGAAAACAACATTCACATGCCCTTATGGAACATTTGCCTACGTAAGAATCCCATTCGGATTGTGCAATGCTCCACCACATTTCAAAGATGCATGATGTCAATATTCTCGGACATGGTTGAAAAATTCATTGAAGTTTTCATGGACGATTTCTCGGTTTTGAGATTCATTTGATAAATGCCTAATTCACTTAGGCATGGTCTTGGAAAGATGTGAAGACACAAATCTAGTTCTCAATTGGGAGAAATGTCACTTCATGGTCCAGAAGGAATCGTACTTGGCCATAGAATCTCACAACATGGAATTGAAGTCGATAAGGCAAAGATCCAAGTGATTGCAAAACTTCCTCCACCAATTTCGGTGAAAGGAGTAAGGAGTTTTCTCGGACATGTAGGATTCTATCGGAGGTTTATAAAAGATTTCTCAAAAATAGCAAAACCTCTGTTCTTTGCTTGAGAAAGATACACCATTCCTTTTCACAAATGAATGCCACGTGGCCTTTACAACTTTGAAGGATAAGCTTACATCAGCTCCAATCATCATTTCTCCAGTTGGACTATTCCTTTCATTTTAATGTGCGATGCAAGTGATTATGCCGTAGGGGCCGTCGGGCCGTAAGAAGGACAAAATGATGCAAGTCATCCATTATGCTAGCAGACTATGAATGATGCTCAGGTGAACTACACAACAACCGAAAAAGAGATGCTTGCGGTGGTTTATGCCTTTGACAAATTTCGATCCTACTTATTGGGATCAAAGGTCATAGTCTACACCGATCATTCAGCTTTGAAATATTTAATGACAAAGCAAGATGCAAAGTCAAGGCTAATCCGATGGGTTCTACTTATGCAAGAATTCGACATAGAAATCGAGACAAAGGGAACAAAACCAAGTGGCGGATCATCTCTCTAGACTCGACCAAAACAATGCTCAAGAGAAGGAAATAAATGAAGTATTTCCGGATGAACAACCTGCTCCAAATCTCTAATATCCAGAAAAACAAAATGCACCATGGTATGCCGACATCGTTAATTTCCTTGTTAGTGGAATAATTCACCCAAATTTTTCCCATCATCAAAAGAAAAATTCTTCTCCGAGTTGAAATACTATTACCGGGAAGATCCTCTGTTGTTCGACGAGGACTGATCAAATCATCCGAGATGCATACCTAAGAAGAAATGGAGAAGGTATTAGAAAGATGTCATTCCTCTCACTATGGAGGACATTTTGGAGGTTCAAAAACAAAGCAAAAATTCTTGAAGCAGGATTCTATTGGCCCACTGCTCAAAGATGCACATACACTTGTCTCGAAGTGTGACGGTGCCAAAGACATGGAAACATGTCAAAAAGAAATGAAATGCCAATGAATTTCATCCTTGAAGTTGAAATCTTCGACGTTTGGGGAATTGATTTCATGGGACCCTTTCCATCATCATTCTCTAATGAATACATCCTTGTACCGTTGACTACGTATCGAAATGGGTGGAGGTCATTGCATTACCAACAAACGAAGCTAAGGTCGTGGTAAATTTTCTAAAGAAAATATATTCACTCGCTTGAACTCCGAGAGTTATTATCGTGATGGCGGATCTCATTTCGCAATCACCGGTGTTAAGGCTCTATTGACCAAATTCGAGTAAAACACCATGTCGCTACCTCTTATCACCCACAAACCAAATGACAAGTCGAAATTTCCAATCGTGAATCAAACGTATACTTGAGATGACAATCGACTCATCTCGAAAAGATTGGTCGAAAAGCTGGATGATGCGCTCTGGCTTACGTAATGTACCTATAAGACACCGATAGGCATGTCTCCATTTCGTCTGGTTTTTGGAAAAGCGTGTCACCCGCCAAAGAGAACTTGAACATCGAGCTTTTGGGCTATAAAAACTAAACTTTGACGAACAAATGGTGGAAAGAAAAGGTTGTCATAGCTTAAATGAGTTGGATGAAATCCGACTCGACTCATATGAAAATGCCAAAATCTACAAAGAAAAAACGAAAAGATGGCATGACAACAAAATTCTAAGAAGAGATTTTAAAACAGGAGACCAAGTTCGCTTTTAATGCACGACCGTCTGCTTCCGGTAAGCTACGATCACGATGGATGTGCCCTTACACGATCAGAGAGGTGTTTTCTCATGGAGCTGTGGAGATTTATAATACAACCGACGGGAGTTTCAAAGTAAACGGTCAACGGTTAAAGCCATATCTGGGAGGAGAATTCTCGACAGCAAAATCAATCATAATGCTGGAAATACCTAATTAATCTGACGAGAAGTCAAGCTAAGGACGTTAAACAAAGCGCTTATTGGGAGGCAACCCAATCTCTATTATTTCGCAAATAAGTTTGGGGGTAACACGGAAGGATTCAACAACAACAGCAAGGATCAGATCGTTCATAAAATCCAGGGAGTCTTTCTTTCATTATTCTCAAACATATAATAATTATAATCTTGTTTTTTCTAAAAAAAAAAAAATAATAATATAAATAAATACGGCCGTAAGTTATTAGATACGGCCGTATGTTGTCCAATTATATTTTTACGAAAGCGCATTACGGCCGTAACTAGTGTACGTTACGGCCGTATCTTTAAAAACTGCCACTTAAAAAAAAAACGAACGTCACATACGGCCGTAACTTCTTTGTGTTACGGCCGTATCTTAAAACTCGTTTGAAAACGAAAGCAACTTACGGCCGTAACTTGTATATGTAACGGCCGTAACTAGTAGTCTGTATAAAAAAAAAACCGTCCTTAAACACTTCACACACACCAGACGAGACACAAGCGGCCGGGAGAGCGATTTTTTCCCCATATCAATCCCTACTTGCTAAAAAACTCAAATTCATCAATACAATTCATTAACATATCAACATTCACACATAATCATCAGGTTCTCTTTCAATCCTTGTTTCAATTTATATATTCTTGAGTTTTAGTTTGTAGTTTTTCTCTTCATATTTGTTTTTCGATTCTTATTTCCGTATGATTCGTTGATTAAATCTTGTTCATTTGTGAGTATTGTTGACATTTGTATCGTTATTTGATTCATTGATTTGTGGTGGCTTTATGGATTTGAGTTTGAATAAGAAAAACTTGTTAAAAAACTATGAACTCAAGGTGTCCGACGAAATGCCACAACGAAAATCTTTGAATTTTTTTATGTTTTTATTGGTTTTGCTTGATGATTATAGTCGTGTGATGAAAAGAAGTTGATTTTGTTCAAATTCAGGGATGGCAATCAAGAAATCAACAAAAGGAAAAGAAAAGGTCGGCTCGTCATCTCAAGGTTCGGCACCGCCACAAAGAAAGCAAAACACGAAGTGCATTAAGGAAAGATTGTTCAATCTTGATGATTTCATCGCCATGCGGATAGAAACACAATCACTACCCCTTTCATCCAAAAATTCTTAGACAACGGCCGAGAAGTTCATTTCCGATCTCCCAAATGGTAACCCGACCTTGACCCTAAACTTTTACAATTCTTTCAACAAGTCCATTGGGCAGGTAGGGTCACCTACTTATCATCAGACTACTGTGAATGGGAAATCGATAAATTTTTCACCGGATGTCATTAACAAGTTTTTGGGGGTTAATGGTACTAACGCGGTTCACATTAATATCTTGCCTAATGAAGAGGTGCCGGATGATAGAGTTTTACGCTGGGCGTTAGTGAGCGAGTTGCATGACAGTATTGGGATGATCAAACCCCGATACAACCAAGCGGACCTTATGGATGATGCTTGGTATTTATGGATGTGGGCAGCCGGGAGTATTTACCCGACTTCGACTCTGACGACGGTTTCCATTGGACACCTGCGAGGTTTATATGCTATCCGCCGAGGGGTTAAAATGGATTTGGGTACTCACATTTACACTACTATTTGTCACTATGCCGGCATGGTACCGGCTAGGCAGAAAATGCCATACCCCTGCCTTATCACCGGTATTTGCAGGAGCCAGAGAGTCAAAATTTCGGCAGGGGGTGATATTTTAACACATGGGGATCGATTGAACGGCCGGAGTAGTATTTTTCGAAGTACTCAATTGAGAAGCAAACGGGCACGTTTGGAACCGGAAGAGGAGAGTAGCGAGGAAGAGGAATATGAGGCCGAGGAAGATGCCGGTTATAAGTTGACGGCTTTTGAGGAAAATTTGCTTGAAAGAGTTCAGGGATTAGAAACATCCCAGGCTGAAATTATGAGAAATCAGAATGAAATACTCGAGCGACAATTAGAAACGGAGAAGCGCTTTGAAAAGCTTTTCCGTTTTCTAAACATCCCTGACGACACACCTGGAGGATCACAAAACTAAAATTTCAGGGAGTTTTCTGTTTTCTCGCATGCTATTATATATTTTTTTTTTTTTAAAAACTCGGGACAGTTTTACTTATAAGTTTGGGGGTGATGTTTTCATACTTGTGTGTTTATTTTGTGGTTTTTGAACTATGATTTTTATTTGGATTTTCATTGTGGTGTGTTTTTATTATTTGGCATTGATTATGTTTAGTATATATATAAATATATATATATATATATATATATATATATATATTTATAGTATTTTGATTTTTGAGATTTTTAGATCTGGCCATAACACCATAAATTAGCTATATACAAACTTCTAAAATCGTTTTAACCGGTAAAAAAATTGTATATTCCAAAAAATTTTTTTTGAGCCTTAATCTCTCTTTCCAAGCCTTGTAATTATCATATAAAATCAAGTCATTCGTTACCTTGAGAAAAGAAAAATCAATTGGTTGATGAAAAATAAAACTGAAATTTACTTAATTTGTGGAGTTTTTGATTTTTCATGCTTAACTAAAAAAATGATTTTCTGCAAAAATTCTATTCCCTAAAAAAAAAAAAAGGAGTCATTGGTGAAAAGAGCTACACGTTAGCAAATAACGGTGTGAAAGCTATCACCTAAAAAAAAAAATGACGAAAAGGAGAAGTGTTGAGCAGCAACAGCTGCCTAATTTTGGAAGTCTTAAATTTTGCAAAAATAATGGACTAACCATTGTTGGTGCGTAGTCGCCGTCTCAGTAAAAATTGGTGAAAAGAGCTACACGTTAGCAAATAACGGTGTGAAAGCTATCACCTTTTTACGAAAAAAAAAATGAGATAGAAATTGTGTTAGTGAAAAGAGCTACACGTTAGCAAATAACGGTGTGAAAGCTATCACTAAAAGGGATGTAGTTTATGAGCAGATTTGAATTAATTAGCAGCTGAATTTCAATACACTCAATTTTGTAAAAATCACAATATTTGATGACGCCAATGAAATTCTTCTTCATATTGAGTCGAAAAATAAACGAGTGATCGAGAGCAACCATTAAAGGGAGTCGTGTATCACGAGTGGGAAAGAAATAATCAACTTTTGGGGGAAAACCTTACATTTTGGAATTACAAAATAAAAACCGTGTTTTAACTTCAAAAATATTAGTAGATTTATTTTGAATCTTGATTCATTTCTATCTACCGTATAAAGTCAAGTTGTTGTTTATTAATGGCATTTTGATCTCCTTTTCTCTTTTTATATTTTAATTTATGTGTGTATTAATTTTCTTATTTTTTTATTTTTATTTTTATTTTTGGAGTGTGAATAATAAAGAGTCTTGCTCGGGACTAGCAAGAATTCAAGTTTGGGGTGTGATAAGTGTCATTTTTGTACACTTATCCATGGTTTGTATCGATAAAATTCACCCATAATTGAGCTAGTCTACTCGTTTTTTGCTTTTAATTTATTAGTTTTAATAATTTTATTTTTATTGGATGATGATCGGATTAAATAACTGAATTACTCAAGAAACAACATGTTTAATAAATATTCTCTTTATTGAATTTTGATATATTCATGTTGTAGGGCTTTCCGAGACGAATTCGGCAGTCTTTCCGATTCAAAATCAGAGTTATATATCAAAAGTTATCATCCGAAGAAGATCTGGGGCAAAAACGCAAAGTCTGAGGAATTCTGGGCTGAAAACGTAACTATCAAAGCTTCAAATGAGCAAATTTACGAAGCCACGTTACGGCCGTAACATTCAGGAGTTACGGCCGTAACTCCTGAATGTTACGGCCGTAACTCTTGACAGATTGCTATGATTTGTCTAATTTTTTATACTTTTTGTGTATTATTGAGGGGATGGCTGGCATTGATCCGATATAATGTAATAATGCTGTAGTTTTGGAGCTATTAGATGACTTTAGGTGTATAAATAGACCCCTTAAATCCTTCATCATTCACCATTCATCATATAATTTTCCATTTTCTTGTAAACTTTTCTTTTTGTGTGAAGAACACACTTGTGTTCTTGAGTGATCTTTGTAAGTGTGGTGTAGTATATGTTGTTCAGAGAGTTTATTGCTTCTATCTCCTTTATCTACTAAGGGAGTTAGGATCAATTCTTTCTCTTGATTCAACTAAGAATGACCACCAAAGCTTGTAATATGTGTAATAAAACCTTTATGGGCTAAGTTTCTTAAGTTGGGATTATAAACAAGGTTAGTCATGTTATTTATGTTTGTATAAAGATATATTATGAATTACTTATTATTGTGTGTGATTTTCATTGTTTTAACAATCTTTATTTATTTGGCCAATTAATGAAGATATTTATGATCTTCATATGTTTCAAAGAAAATATGTTTGATTAGATCAAATGATCTTCACTATTAGTTGTTCTAGGTGATAGAAATATACCCCTAGTACTTAGATGATTAATTGAGTTATTTTCACAAATCCTAATGCTATGTATTGAAGCCAATCAACATAGAAATATAGTGGATTGATTCAATATGTAAGGGCGTTTATAGTTCGAAGAGAAACCGTCTTTTTAAGGAAAATCGAATCTACACAACATAATAAGTAAATTCATCTTATGATCTCCAATACATCTTTTATAACTAATGACGAACTAAGTTTGTAATCCCAACTATTTCATTTTATCGATAATCAATCTATTATTATTGCTATCTTTTTATTTCCTTATAATATTAGAACTATTATTGCAATTTCTTTGCAATTATTAAACCAAACTTTTTAATTGTGTGTTTCACTCATCTTAAGTATCTATAAAAATAGACTAATAGTGTATAATTCAAATTATAACATAACTTCCTTGTGGGATCGATAAACCGGACTCAAAAAGTCCACTTTACTACTTGATACGATATCGTGCACTTGCGATAGTTACACAAAAAGCGTGTCATGTGCCGCGGCACAGGCCGAAAATTTACTCCCAGGTTTTGGCATTGTGCCGCGGCACAGCCCGCGTGTTCCGCGGCACACGGTACAGGCAGGTTTTGGTCGCAGATGTCACACGGGTGTGCCGCGGCACCGGACAGGTGTGCCGCGGCACTGGCCTGGCACTGTGCCGCGGCACCGGATAGGTGTGCCGCGGCACACAGTACAGATCGCTCGACCAACATTTGGAGAAATTTGTGTGCCGCGGCGCACGCACCTTGTGCCGCGGCCCACACCCCTTTTTGGGTCCCAAAATGCTAAAAATGATCCGGAAAGAGAATAAAACGGTAGGAATCAATATTTGGGAACCAATAACACGAAATGGATCCGCGGCAACCCCGAAACGGCGGTTCCGCGCAATAATAACGAGGATACAGTTCAACAGTTGACAGGAAGGACACACTGAAAGGTATACGAGAGTCACTACGATCGAGAAATACACCAAAAAAAAGAAAATTACCGAAATTCGAAATTGCGGATATTACACAGTCATTCCGTTTGTTCAGTCATCTTCAGTCATTTCAGTTATTCCGTCATTTGTATTTTCCGCTGCAAAATTCCGTTTGAGATGTTTATTTATTGAGGGTGGTGTATTTTATCTTCATATAAAATATACTAGTATTCTGTTTGTCCTGGTGTAATGTACTCAAACTCCTCATCGGAGTACTTGGTAATATAATGTGGTTCGGTACTACAATTATATTATTTAATTCATCATTTTCTTTTGCCTGGTGGGTCCCAGTCGGGGATTCACGGTACTGTAATATCCGCCTAGTTTGGGGTGTTACAGATCCAACCATGGGTTAACAAGGGAAGTGATACAATACATTCAAATAATCATCAATCCATCACAATCCTAAGTTAAATCGGATTAAACGGAGGAAATCGAACAAAATACCCAAAATCCCCAAAATTAGATTTCTAGAAAATCTGACCTGATTCGCTCGATCAAAGGATGTTATAGGATGGATGATTGATGATATGAACTCCAAAACTTCATGGATTTGTTTACCAACAACATCTCTCCATGATAGTAACAACCCTACCATGGAAGAGAAGTAGAAGCAGAGAAAAATGGCGAAAAACGATCATTGGGCCTTAAATAGTCGCACAAGGTGCCGCGCCCAATGAGTGTGCCGCGGCACAGCCCAAAAATGGCTCCCGGTGGTCGGCAGCAGCCGCGGCTCACCGGCGTGTGCCGCGGCACCAGACATGGCTTTGGCCGAAAAATGCCACAGAGTGTGCCGCGGCCTGCCCGGATGTGCCGCGGCCTCGCCAAAGATGTGCCGCGGCCCTACGGTGCGGCTCGCCGGAAGCTGCCGAGCACTACCGGCCGTGACTCGCCAGAAGCTGCCGAGCACCGCCGGCCATGACTCGCGCACTGCCTCAGGCCTGATTGCCGGCCATGTGGGCCGGGCCAACTCCGATGGCCCGAACGACCCCGAAACCCGAACTTGAATATGAATCGATGATACGGTTACGACGTACTCGCAAAGACGAATCTAAGAGCTAAGAGAACACACAATCCCGACCACCCGAAGGCTCGGAATCCGACAACGGAAGTAATTACCCAAAACTTTGGGAAATTACGAAAATAGCCCAAAACGTCCGAAAATCACGATACGCGATCGAAACACCAAACCAAAGCTTGCAACAAGAATAATAACATTAAATGAACTTACGAGAAACTCGAAACAACAGTTTCGGACGAGATTCACAAGAATCGAACTCAAGTGCGGAAAAGCGTCTAAAAAGCTCGGAACTCAGCAAAACGATACCGAAACGAACTCTGATGACAAAAAGTGCAGAATTAATCATTCTCTAAATGATGAAACGGTCATGAGTGAGTCGTCAAAATGGACTTTCTTCGAAAAAAAAGAAATTACCGGAAATCGAAATTACGGGTATTACACATGCTACCCTTATTCTGTTCATCCGGGGTCCATCAAGATGTACAAGGACTTGAAACAAAATTACTGGTGGAGTAATATGAAGCAAGAAGTCACAAAATTTGTTTCGAGATGCTTAACCTGTCAACAAGTTAAGATTGAACATCAGCGACCGGCGAGTATGCTGATACCGCTCCCTATTCCAGAATGGAAGTGGGAAGACATTTCTATGGAATTCATCACGAATTGCCGACGAGTCATCGTGGCATGAATACGATCTGAGCGATCGCGGACTGCTTTACTAATTTAGCTCATTTCCTTGAAATCAAGGATATGTGGAGTCCCAAGAGACTGGCCCAGTTGTTCATCAAGGAGATAGTGAGACTTCACGGTGCCCCTAAGAGTATCGTTTCTGATCGTGACGGGTGATTTGTATCTCATGTTGGAAATCAGTTCATCGTGCTATGGGAACTCAGCTTAATCTCAGTACTGCCTTTCATCCTCAGACCGTCGGGCAATCAGAGAGAACTATTCAGACATTAGAGGACATGTTGAGAGCTTGCGTCCTCGATTGGAAGGACGATTGGGAAGCCCAACTACCGTTGAACGAGTTCACGTATAATAATAGTTGGCATGCTTCCATTAAGATGGCATCTTACGAGGCCTTGTACGGTCGTCGTTGTCGATCTCCCTTGTGTTAGGATGACTTGTCAGAATCAATCGGCACCGAGCCCGATATGCTTATAGCCGCCCGGGAGAAGGTAGCTTTGATCAAGAGTCGTATGTTGACAACTCAGAGTCGACAGAAATCATATGCAGATAATCATCGTCGACCACTAGAGTTCGAGACGGGTGACCACGTTTTGGTCAAGGTATCCCCGAGTCGAGGTATTTTTCCATTTCGGAAAATGGGGGAAGTTGAGTCCGAGATTCATTGGACCGTTTGAAATTTTGGATCGAGTAGGCGAGTTAGCTCATCGATTGGCTTTACCTCCGGCTTTGAGCCGAATTCATAATGTGTTTCATGTCTCTCAGTTGCGGAAGTTTGTTGCCGACCCGAGTCACATACTTCAGTTCGACGAAATCGAGATAGCCGACGACTATTCATATGAGGAGCGTCCTATACGAGTCTTAGAGCGGCGAATCAAACAGTTGAGAAATAAGTCGATTCCTTTGGTCAAGATTCAGTGGTCTAGACACGGAGTCGAAGAGGATACTTGGGAAACCGAGGATAGTATGCGGGAGAGTTATCCCGAGTTGTTTGACCCTTAGTTTCGGGGACGAAACTCTTTTAAGGGGGGTGTATGTAATACCCGGTTTTAATTCAGTCATTATCATTCAGTAATTTCATTCGGTGATTGTCACTCAGTGGATTTTCACTCATTTATAATCATTCATCAATCATGTTCATTCACTCGTGTTCACCGTTCGGAAAAACTTCGAGTTGTGTATCGTTATTGTCCATTGTTTCAACTTTCCGCATATGAGTTCGACTTTGTTAGATCACCATTAATTTTTGGTAACTCCAAAAATTCTGAATCTTTGCAATATTATAGAGCATCGAGTTAGCTTTCCAATGGTTCAAACGGTGAGTCAATCGGAGTCCGGACGAGAGAGTTATGGTCGTTTTAGCTCACCCGCTCATTTTTCAGTTATTGGCCGATCACTGCCGACCGAACTCGGCCGTGTCGTCCGACACGGCCCGTGCTGTACTCGTCCGGAAATGCCGAAGTCTCTGCCCAGAGGACTCGACCGTGTTGTCTGGCACGGACGAGTCGAACTCTTCCGGATAAGCCAGAACGGACTGCCCAGACGCCCGTCCGTGTTCCAGGACACGGTCGAGTCATGCCGAGTCGCTGTCGGACAAGTCACTATCGGAAGGCCCTTCACACCGCGACCGTGTCAAGCAGGACACGGTCGAGTCCCTGTCGGCCAGTTGCGCACCGCGACCATGCCGATCGTCACGGGCCGTGTCCGACAGGGCAGTCAACCCCTATAAATTCGTTTTTTGAGCATTTCAGCCCATTCCTTCCATTCCTTCCACCTTCATACGAGAGAGAGAGGCTTCAGGGAGAAAATTCTCTTCACCTATCACTTGAGTGTGGTTTTTAATCATTTTCATTCGGTTGTGAAGCTTGGATACTCGATTAAACTCGTGTTCTTCGGATCGAAGTGGTTGGATCTTCAAAAGGTAATTTCTTCAACACATTGGACTTCGATTTTGTGTTGAGATATGATGTTTTGGAGGTTATAATCATGTTATATGAAGGGATATGTATATGATTATGAGTTTGTATAAGGATTCATTGGATTATTGAGGAATTATTCAAGAACACCTTGAATATCGGGTTGAAATTGGGGGTTTTCGATTAATTGTCGTTATAATCACGTTTTCGGATATTCATTTTGGATTATTGATCTTTTGGAAGATGTTTGTTGGTTGGAAAAACTTCTTGGGGGATTTGATGGTGGCTTATTGAGATTTGATTGTAAACAATCGGAGTTTGGCCACAACGTATTCGATATAATGCCCCAATGAATTTAGTTTAATCGTATCGACGTGTTGAGTTCGTTATATTCGTGTTTGATTCGTGTATTAAACGGGTTGTTGGATATTGTATAATTCAAGGTTGTTCGAGCGATCAATATCTCAATTAGGACGTTGTTCGTGGAAGGATAATTGTCACCGGTATTGGGTAAGTTAATTCTTACTCGGTTAAAAGGATATTCATCCCTTTTGTTGTTGTTCATTCATAATCATAACTCATTCATCATTGTATTAACCGTATCAAAACTTGTTATTGTCAATTAATCACTTCAGTCATAAGGAACGACGGTTCCAATCATTTCATTGAGCTGTCATTTACTTCACTATCATTCCATCTCGGTGAGTCATTATTCATTTTCGATGTCACTTTTGTTATATCGTGGCATTCCGGGTCATACTGGCGTGCCGGTTGGTATGTGTAGGATTTTCATGTCGGGCACATTTATGTCGTGTGTTGGTTGTTGGCCTCACATTGGACTGTGCACACGAGTCGATTGCTTCGTGAGACTGATTAGGCACAAGACCACGCGTGTATTCGATCGATACTCGTTGGTGGCTTGTGCACGGACACATTTCCATCCCGGGCGTAGTGTGGCGCCACCCTTTGAGCCGTACTGTTAGTTGATTCATATAGCATGTTTGATTGCGTATGTTTTCAACAAGATTGGGTTATAATCTAACCGTTTCATTTTGATCGAACTTGTGGTTTATACTACATATTATATGATTGTGTTTATTCAACTCGGGAGGATTGTTGTTCTGTTTAACTGACCCCGTTTGGGGATATTTTGTTTTCAGGTCATGGCAAGGCAAAAGCACGGGAATAGCATGTTGATGTTGAGGAGTCCCAGGGGGCCCCGATCTTTCAGTTATTCATGTTATTGTCCTTTATTTTCCGCTGCAGACTTTCATTTGAATACTCCGTCTCATTCAGTGTTGTATATTTTATCTTCATATAAAATACACTAGTATTCGGTATTGTCCTGGTGTGTTGTAACTAAACTCCTCATCGGAGTAATTATTGTTGTAATGTAGTTCGGTACTACATTTATCTTGTGTAATTCATTCATTTTCATTTGCCTGGTGGGTCCCAGTTGGGGATCTACGGCACTGTAATATCCGCCTAGTTTGGGGTGTTACAGTTTCGGCTTGTTTTTTGCTTCAAACGAGTGCATAATGAAGCTACAAGTTGTTTTAAGTTGTTTTCATGTTCACACCAGTCAAAATGAAGCTACAAGTTGCTTCCGTGTTCAAACAGTCAAGAATGAATCTACAAGTTTTTACAAGTTGCTTCCAAGTCAAACGAGTCAAGAATGAAGCTACAAGTTGTTTTGAGTTGTTTTTTCTTCAAACAAGTGCGTAATGAAGCTACAAGTTGTTTCAAGTTCTTTTCATGTCCGAACGAGTCAAAATAAAGGCACAATTTGCTTATGTATTCAAACATTGACGAATGAAGCTACAAGTTTTTACAAGTTGCTTCCATGTCAAACGAGTCAAGAATGAAGCTACAAGTTGTTTCGAGTTGTTTTTTCTTCAAACGAGTGCATAATGAAGCTACAAGTTGTTTCAAGTTGTTTTCATGTTCGAACGAGTCAAAATAAAGGTACAATTTGCTTATGTATTCAAACATTGAAGAATGAAGCTACAAGTTTTTACAAGTTGCTTCCATGTTCAAATGAGTCAATAATGAAGCTACAAGTTGTTTCGAGTTGTTTTTTTCTTCAAACGACTGCATAATGAAGCTACAAGTAGTTTCAAGTTGTTTTCATGTTCGAACAAGTCAAAATAAAGCTACAATTTGCTTCTGTGTTCAAACATTGAAGAATAAAGCTACAAGTTTTTACAAGTTGCTTCCATTTTCAAACGAGTCAAGACTGAAGCTACAAGTTGTTTCGAGTTGTTTTTCTCTTCAAACGAGTGAATAATGAAGCTACAAGTTGTTTAAAGTTGTTTTCATGTTCAAACGAGTCAAAATGAAGAGCTATAAATTGCTTCCATGTTCAAACACTCAAGAATAAAGCTACAAGTTATTACAAGTTGTTTCCGTGTTTAAACAGTGAAGAATGAAGCTACAAGTTGTTTCAAGTTCTTTCATGTTCGAACGAGTCAAAATAAAGCTACAATTTGCTTCTGTGTTCAAACATTGAAGAATGAAGCTACAAGTTTTTACAAGTTGCTTCCATGTTCAAACGAGTCAATAATGAAGCTATAAGTTGTTTCGAGTTGTTTTTTTCTTCAAACGACTGCATAATGAAGCTACAAGTTGTTTCAAGTTGTTTTCATGTTCGAACGAGTCAAAATAAAGCTACAATTTGCTTTTGTGTTCAAACATTGAAGAATAAAGCTACAAGTTTTTACAAGTTGCTTCCGTGTTTAAACAGTGAAGAATGAAGCTACAAGTTGTTTCAAGTTCTTTCATGTTCGAACGTGTCAAAATAAAGCTACAATTTTCTTCTGTGTTCAAACATTGAAGAATGAAGCTACAAGTTTTTACAAGTTGCTTCCATGTTCAAACGAGTCAATAATGAAGCTACAAGTTGTTTCGAGTTGTTTTTTTTCTTCAAACGACTGCATAATGAAGCTACAAGTTGTTTCAAGTTGTTTTCATGTTCGAACGAGTCAAAATAAAGCTACAATTTGCTTTTGTGTTCAAACATTGAAGAATAAAGCTACAAGTTTTTACAAGTTGCTTCCATTTTCAAACGAGTCAAGACTGAAGCTACAAGTTGTTTCGAGTTGTTTTTCTCTTCAAACGAGTGCATAATGAAGCTACAAGTTGTTTAAAGCTGTTTTCATTTTCGAACGAGTCAAAATAAAGCTACAATTTGCTTCTGTGTTCAAACATTGAAGAATGAAGCTACAAGTTTTTATAAGTTGCTTCCATGTTCAAACGAGTCAATAATGAAGCTACAAGTTGTTTCGAGTTGTTTTTCTTCAAACGAGTGCATAACGAAGCTACAAGTTGTTTAAAGTTGTTTTCATGTTCAACGAGTCAAAATGAAGCTACAAGTTGCGTCCGTGTTCAAACACTCACGAATAAAGCTACAAATTTCTACAAGTTGCTTCCGTGTTCAAACAGTCAAGAATGAAGCTACAAGTTTTACAAGTTGCTTCCATGTTAAAACGAGTCAAGAATGAGGCTACAAGTTGTTTCGGCTTGTTTTTTGCTTCAAACGAGTGCATAATGAAGCTACAAGTTGTTTCAAGTTGTTTTCATGTTCACACGAGTCAAAATGAAGCTACAAGTTGCTTCCGTGTTCAAACAGTCAAGAATGAATCTACAAGTTTTTACAAGTTGCTTCCAAGTCAAACGAGTCAAGAATCAAGCTACAAGTTGTTTTGAGTTGTTTTTTCTTCAAACGAGTGCATAATGAAGCTACAAGTTGTTTCAAGTTCTTTTCATGTCCGAACGAGTCAAAATAAAGCTACAATTTGCTTATGCATTCAAACATTGAAGAATGAAGCTACAAGTTTTACAAGTTGCTTCCATGTCAAACGAGTCAAGAATGAAGCTACAAGTTGTTTCGAGTTGTTTTTTCTTCAAACGAGTGCATAATGAACCTACAAGTTGTTTCAAGTTGTTTTCATGTTCGAACGAGTCAAAATAAAGCTACAATTTGCTTATGTATTCAAACATTGAAGAATGAAGCTACAAGTTTTTACAAGTTGCTTCCATATTCAAACGAGTCAATAATGAAGCTACAAGTTGTTTCGAGTTGTTTTTTTCTTCAAACGACTGCATAATGAAGCTACAAGTAGTTTCAAGTTGTTTTCATGTTTGAACAAGTCAAAATAAAGCTACAATTTGCTTCTGTGTTCAAACATTGAAGAATAAAGCTACAAGTTTTTACAAGTTGCTTCCATTTTCAAACGAGTCAAGACTGAAGCTACAAGTTGTTTCGAGTTGTTTTCTTCTTCGAACGAGTGCATAATGAAGCTAAAAGTTGTTTAAAGTTGTTTTCATGTTCAAACGAGTCAAAATGAAGAGCTATAAATTGCTTCCATGTTCAAACACTCAAGAATAAAGCTACAAGTTATTACAAGTTGTTTCCGTGTTTAAAAAGTGAAGAATGAAGCTACAAGTTGTTTCAAGTTGTTTCATGTTCGAACGAGTCAAAATAAAGCTATAATTTGCTTCTGTGTTGAAACAATGAAGAATGAAGCTACAAGTTTTTACATGTTGCTTCCATTTTCAAACGAGTCAAGAATGAAGCTACAAGTTGTATCGAGTTGTTTTTCTCTTCAAACGAGTGCATAATGAAGCTACAAGTTGTTTAAAGTTGTTTTCATGTTCAAACGAGTCAAAATGAAGAGCTATAAATTGCTTCCATGTTCAAACTGTAACACCCCCAGATCAAACCGGGAATATTACACGCCGCAGACCCTCTCCGTGAGGATCCACCAGGCTAGACATCAATACAACACATTACATTACATACCGACGAATCAAAATAACGGACCAATAGACCGATTTGGTCTTTCGTCACTGACTTACAAATCAAAATACATAAACTCATCCAGACTTATACCCACACAAGGGTAAAATACTTGCAACAACGAACAATAAGACAGCGGAAAAGACAATACAATGGACTCCGACTAACTGAACCCAAAACTGGCCTTCGTGTGATTAGTATCATTCGTCTTTCATCATCCCTCGTGCCGATCCTGTGTCTTGCTCCCGAAAACCTGCATGTACCTGGACACAATACAGATATCCACCCCCCGATTACTCGGGGGTTAGCAAAACTCCACTGTTTCGCTAGTGCAAGTATAATGTGCAAATACGAGCCATACACAACACATTCCGAGAATATAACGAAAGACTTCCCGAGATATATTTAGTTAAAAATAGTTCAAGTCTTGAAAGCAGAAACGAAGCAAGTAAGCATTTTGAAAACATTTCCAAATCTCGGGAGTTTTGAAAATATCAAAAATTGAAAATGTTCTTAATTCCCCCAAAGTTCATTTTTCAAAATACAAATCCGTTTAACAAAACACGGGGTCCACGACCCAACCATTACGGTCACAAAACACAGGGTCCACGACCCGATCATCCACTTCAATTCACTTACAAGGACACATTACACATAACACATTAATCCTATGCCATTCTAGCCAAGCACCAAGACTCGATATATAATGTCTCTCGACCCCAAGCACAAAGCATTGTGATACTCCGGACAATATCACAATTAACGAAAACATCAACGTCATCTTCAAGATGAAAACCACAACTGGTAACCCGCGGCCGTACCCCTTAGTATCGACCCCCAGACATCCCGTCGGACACTCCGGGTGGAAGTTCATCCACACACGCACCCAAGTCCACTTCCGTGGCCGTACCCCTTAGTATCGACCCCAGACATCCCGTCGGACACTCCGGGTGGAAGGAACAACACACACACGTTCCAAAATCACAGTTGCAAACCACAAGCCTCGAAGGTCAATCACAGTATATATAGTCGAGGTACCTTACTAGTGTTAGGAGTATGCCCTCGAATGCCACTCAGAGGTTGTTGAGTGAGGGCATTGTACTTGTAATTATGTAAACCATTTATATAAGGCAAATGAATGTTTCTTTATTTACTGGTAGTTACTGCCATTCCTAACTCGTAAATAAACATATAGAAACTAGTCCGTGTATTTGAGAGCAAAACGTTCCACTCCTTATTGGATAAGGGGGTCGACACTGAAGGGTTATAGCTCAAATACTTAATCGTTCGCAAGTCGATGAAACTTGACTGGACGTTAAGTTTATGTGAAGACTTGTATGACGTGTTCTTTGACATGGAGAGTGCCTGTCGAACACTAATGGTTAGTGGGAGCACACATTATAGGTATGCTAATTGGATTAGTATACTCGAACCGACTCACCCTCGATTCGTCACATGGATTTCACTCCGGGACAGTCAATGACGGAATCGAAAGGTTGTGATAGGTATTCGTGAACCTTCGACTTGAGGATTTAGTAGGGATGTGCTTGTGACGTCAAGATTTTCATTAGAGTAGTTCGACCCTGTAAACCGGAAGGCGGGGGTCAACCTCGACGTGCATCTTGACGGGCAAGTAGCAGGTCCCACTCAATACCAAGATAGAATTCTTTCCCCTGTTAGTGAGCGGGTTATATGTCCTATGCTGTTATTGGCAGATGAGATCATAAGTCTTTGGCCAAAGCATTGGAGCTAGTTGTATTAGATACACGACAGCTCGATGATCTCGATTTGCATTAACGCATGCATAGCGTCAAGTACAGATAGGGTTTGACTGACCGTGACCCTATAACTTGATCGGGACATTTGAAAGAAGGGTTTATACGTATACTGGTATTCACGACAGAATGGTTCTTGAATGATCCCAATCATTCGTTCTCAGTCGGGGTACAGTGTAGGCCACCAGGCTGGCTAGGTGGTGCTACTACTCTTTGGTTCCTCCCATTGCTGACTGAGACGGACCTACCGAGTCGCGCATTAGGATTGACGACGGAATGAATTAAGCTAATTCTCTCATTATGAATATTGGATATTGGATATCTAAATTTGGGACATTGGATGTTTAAATCGATTTATCGGATAAATTGATTTACGGCTTAATGAATTAAATATATCACTGGGTGATTAATTTAATTCATGAATATAATTATTTCTTGGAGAAATTAATTGTGTTATTTTGTATTTGATATGTTTAATTAATTGGATTAATTAATCGATATAAATACATCGGAATGGAATCGGAGTTTATCTGTTTGGACTCACGGGAGTCCGAAACGAACCGAACTCGTCCTATTTCTTCATCATAGCCGCCCCCCCTTCCCCACACCTTGACAAGACTTTGATTTTCAAATCAATTGGAATCTTGATTAGGTGTTTAATGAATAGATATTTGATATCTTTTTCAAGGTGGGGTTAACATGAGTTGTTCTCATGTGGAAAGGAATTGAATAAGAAGAGAAGACTTGTCACTCTCTTAAAAGAGAATGAGCCATCCGTGAGATACATTGAGAGAGAGAGAAAGTGAGACTTTGAGTTCAAAACACTTATCTTCATCTTCTTCTTCAACTTGTTCTTGGTGATTCTTGGAGAAAAATCAAGAAATAAATGAGAGTTGTGAGTTATACACTTAGAGTGTGATAATCTCATATTGGAAGCTTCATCACTTAGCTCTAGCCGTATCCTCGGAGGATAGCAAGGTGATCTTCATTCCGGTCGTTTTCTCCGGCGCGTGGCAAGTAGAAACGCGGTGCTTTCGGCGTTGGATCGTTCAAGAGCTTGGGGAATAGCTCAAGAGAAGGTTACCATTTAATCAACGGACTACGAGGGTATGTGTTTCTCGTATCTTCTTTGTTCATTCAATATCCGTATATATGTAGCTCGATCGATCCTCGTAGGGATTCGGATCGAATTAATTTTCGTTTTACCGCTCACTGGCCTCGTTTTAGGCACCGAATCCCAACAAAGGGTATCGAGCGTAGGTCTTGCGATCGTATATACGATATTGGCATTTGGAATGCTTGATTAGATGGTGAATGATTTGGAATCATTTTAGTCATAATCGTGGTATATATTTTTACGTTCGTTGTAGTTATATTTTTCGTAAGTTTATGTCTAAATATAAATCTTAATTTCTTGGAAATATGATTTATATTGAAGATATGAATATTGAAAAATATTGATATTGGATATCCGTCGAAAATCGAGCTCAATCGTCGCTTGACGATTTTTCGACAAAGGGCGTGTTGTCGCCAGGTGACTCGGCCGTGACACGGGCCGTGTCGCGATCCCGTGCCATCGCCAGTGCACCCGACCGTGTCGGGAGACACGGGCCGTGCCCGGCCGGCAGCTGCCGATCGTGATCGGCCATGCCAGGCATGTCTGCCGGCAGTGACTCGGCCATGGCAGGCCATTTTTCACCCGGCTCGATTTTTTCGTGTATTCTTATAAATTAATCTCCCGCATGTTAAATTGGATTTAATATGATTAAAATGATTTATAGTACATCATTTTATAAGGGAAATTTGATTAATTGGAATATTTATGGTCGACCGAATTATTTTGAACGTTATCAAATTACCGATTGTGTGAATCGATTGGATCGGTTCGTATTGTTGATTGGATCAATGTATCTCTACGCTTTCCATTTATATAGTATTTATTATATGAATGCTTTTTGAATGGGGATGTGGTTCGTGGACTTAGATTTGAATCGTTCGTTTTATTCGATTGGGTTGTAAAGGCCGTTTTGAGCCTATTTATTTTACTAGAAATGTTTGTATCTAGGATGCAATTTTCGATGTAAAATTTATATGTAATGACGCAGACCGGATGAAGATCCATTTCGAGAAGACGAAGATTCAAGACGAAGACTTGTAATTAGATTACGGAGTTTTTGTTTTCTAGGAATGGTCCATGAACCACATGTTGGTAGCAACTAGGTTGTGAATGGTTGTTTCATATTGTATGAATGCCACAAACGCGCTTAAACGATTAATGTGCAAAGTGCAACGTAAATCGCGAAAATTCTCCCACAATAAATTATTAAGTTTATAAGGTTTCAAGGTTTTCCTTCCCTCCATCGAGTTTTCGGGAAATTGAAATCCAAACCGGATGTGCTATGCTTCCGAGTTATCGGGGTAGTCGTTCGGGGAGGACGGATAAATTACCGGGAGCGCATTGGATGCCTTCGGTTGGAGCAAATTTTATCCCTAGAAACCTGATAGGTTGGCGGATAAGATTCAATTGTGAAACTGATTTGCGTCGATGGTATAAACTTAACTTGTTTACGAACCATAGAAACCGTATAGGTTGAGGGGAATGATCAAGGGGAAAAAGAAGATCGAATCATCCATTAGATGGGTTGGTGTTGGACACCACTTTATGAAAATTAATAGACTAGAAACCTGTTCGGTTGCCCTCTATTAAGATTTATAAAGAACTCGATCACCACTATGAAGTAGAGCGACGATACTTCCGGATATCACATGGGAGTGTGTTATTCCGATAAAAATAGTGGGAGCTGGGTAACAAGAATAGAAAAGACCTTAAATTCTATACTCAGAACATAATTAAATGAGTCACTAATTAATCTGTTATACTTAATGCAGACAAATCTCAATATGACAATGAATCCACTCGCAATTCTACTCGAAAAGAACACCTTAATGGGACCTAACTTTGTGGATTGGCTCCGCAATCTGATGATTGTCCTCAGTATAGAGGTACTGGGATACGTCTTGGAGACGGACATTCCGGCGCCTCCTATGCGGACTCGAGCCAATCAGGAAGAGATTGAAAACCACGAAAAGTGGGTTAAGGATGACGTGAAAGTCCGTGCTTATATGATGGCTTCCATGTCTAATGAGCTTCAGAGTGTTAGGAGTATGCCCTCGAATGCCACTCAGAGGTTGTTGAGTGAGGGCATTGTACTTGTAATTATGTAAACCATTTATATAAGGCAAATGATTGTTTCTTTATTTACTGGTAGTTACTGGCATTCCTAACTCGTAAATAAACATATAGAAACTAGTCCGTGTATTTGAGAGCAAAACGTTCCACTCCTTATTGGATAAGGGGTCGGCACTGGAAAGGTTTATAGCTCAAATACTTAATCGTTCGCAAGTCGATGAAACTTGACTGGGCGTTAAGTTTATGTAAAGACTTGTATGATGTGTTCTTTGACATGGAGAGTGCCTGTCAAACACTAATGGTTAGTGGGAGCACACGTTATAGGTATGCTAATTAGATTAGTATACTCGAACCGACTCACCCTCGATTCGTCACACGGATTTCACTCCGGGACAGTCAATGATGGAATCGAAAGGTTGTGATAGGTATTCGTGAACCTTCGACTTGAGGATTTAGTAGGGATGTGCTTGTGACGTCAAGATTTTCATTAGAGTAGTTCGACCTTGTAAACTGGAAGGCGGGGGTCAACCTCGACGTGCATCTTGACGGGCAAGTAGCAGGTCCTACTGAATATCAAGATAGAATTCTTTCTCCCATTAGTGAGCGGGTTATATGTCCTATGCGGTTATTGGCAGATAAGATCATAAGTCTTTGGCCAAAGCATTGGAGCTAGTTGTATTAGATACACGACAGCTCGATGATCTCGATTTGCATTAACGCATGCATAGCGTCAAGTACAGATAGGGTTTGACTGACCGTGACCCTATAACTTGATCGGGACATTTGAAAGAAGGGTTTATACGTATACTGGTATTTACGACAGAATGGTTCTTGAATGATCCCAATCATTCGTTCTCAGTCGGGGTACAGTGTAGGCCACCAGGCTGGCTAGGTGGTGCTACTACTCTTTGGTTCCTCCCATTGCTGACTGAGACGGACCTACCGAGTCGCGCATTAGGATTGACGAAGGAATGAATTAAGCTAATTCTATCATTATGAATATTAGATATTGGATATCTAATTTGGGACATTGGATGTTTAAATCGATTTATCGGATAAATTGATTTACGGCTTAATGGATTAAATATATCACTGGGTGATTAATTTAATTCATGAATATAATTATTTCTTGGAGAAATTAATTATGATATTTTGTATTTGATATGTTTAATTAATTGGATTAATTAATCGATACAAATACATCGGAACGGAATCGTAGTTTATCTGTTTGGACTCACGGGAGTCCGAAATGAACCGAACTCATCCGTTTCTGCATGGTAGCCGCCCCCCCTAATTTCCACCCACTTTCCTCTTGTCTTGTTGTTTTCATTTTATATGAAAAAGATGACTTTGTGGGGCTTTGATTCTCATAATAATGAGATGTATCATGTGAGTGGAAATAGAATAAAGAGAGGAAGACTTGTCACCTCATGACACCTTTTGATTCCAACGTGAGATACATTGAGAGAGAGAGAAAGTGAGACTTTGAGTTCAAACACTTATCTTCATCTTCTTTTTCAACTTGTTCTTGGTGATTCTTGGAGAAAAATCAAGAAATAAATGAGAGTTGTGAGTTATACACTTAGAGTGTGATAATCTCATATTGGAAGCTTCATCACTTAGCTCTAGCCGTATCCTCGTAGGATAGCAAGGTGATCGTCGTTCCGGTCGTTTCTCCGGCGCGTGGCAAGTAGAGACGCGGTACTTTCGGCGTTGGATCGTTCAAGAGCTTGGGGAATAGCTCAAGAGAAGGTTACCATTTAATCAACGGACTTCGAGGGTTAGTTTCTTACGACTCTTGCTTTTCGTTTATATATTCGTATATACGTAGCACGATCGATCCTCGTAAGGATTCGGATCGAATTAATTTTCGTTTTACCGCTTCATTTGGGCCCGTTTTAGGCACCGAATCCCAACGGTGGTATTGGAGCGTAGGTCTTGCGATCGTATATACGATATTAGCATTTGGAATGCTCGATTAGATGGTGAATGATTTGGAATCATTTTAGTCATAATCGTGGTATATATTTTTACGTTCGTTGTAATTATATTTTTCGTAAGTTTATGTCTAAATATAAATCTTAATTTCTTGGAAAAATGATTTATATTGAAGATATGAATGTTGGAGAATATAGATATTGGATATCCGGTCGAAAAACTAGTCCCGAAATGCCGTTGGACGGTCCGGGAGGCGTCCGGAAGTCGGGAGCCGCGGCCCAGGGCTGGTGCAGCCGGCCTGGGCAGCCACTGTACTGTGGGCCGCGGCACAGTCTCCAGGGGCCGCGGCACAGGGCTGCTGGGCAGCCGGCCGACAGCTGCCGATCATGATCGGCCATGCCAGGCATGTCTGCTGGCATGCTGCCGGCAGTGACTCGGCCATGGCAGGCCAATTTCGCCCCGGCTCGATTTTTTCGTGTATTCTTGAAAATTAATCTCCCTCATGTTAAATTGGATTTAATATGATTAAAATGATTTATGGTATTTCATTTTATAAGGGAAATTTGATTAATTGGAATATTTATGGTCGACCGAATTATTTTGAACGTTATCATATTACCGATTGTGTGAATCGATTGGATCGGTTCGTATTGTTGATTGGATCAATGTATCTCTACGCTTTCCATTTATTTAGTATTTATTAAATGAATGCTTTTGAATGGGGATGTGGTTCGTGGACTTAGTTTTTGAATCGTTCATTTTATTCGATTGGGTTGTAAAGGCCGTTTTGAGCCTATTTATTTTACTAGAAATGTTTGTATCTAGGATGCAATTTTTGATGTAAAATTTATATGTAATGACGAAGACCGGAGGAAGATCCATTTCGAGAAGACGAAGATTCAAGACGAAGACTTGTAATTAGATTACGGAGTTTTTGTTTTCTAACGGTCCATGAACCACATGTTGGTAGCAACTAGGTTGTGAATGGTTGTTTCATATTGTATGAATGCCACAAACGCGCTTAAACGATTAATGTGCAAAGTGTAACGTTAATCGCGAAAATTCTCCCACAACAAAATATTAAGTTTATAAGGTTTCAAGGTATTCCTTCCTCCATCGAGTTTTGAAATTGAAATCCAAACCGGATGTGCTATGCTTCCGAGTTATCGGGGTAGTCGTTCGGGAGGACGGATAAATTACCGGGAGCGCATTGGATGCCTTCGGTTGGAGCAAATTTTATCCCTAGAAACACGATAGGTTCGATAAGATTCAATTGTGAAACCGATTTGCGTCGATGGTATAAACTTAACTTGTTCACGAACCATAGAAACCGTATAGGTTGAGGGGAGTGAACAAGGGGAAAAAGAAGATCGAATCATCCATTAGATGGGTTGGTGTTGGACACCACTTTATGAAAATTAATAGACTAGAAACATTCGGTTGCCCTCTATTAAGATTTATAAAGAACTCGATCACCACTATGAAGTAGAGCGACGATACTTAGGTTTTCACATGGGAGTGTGTTATTCCGATAAAAATAGTGGGAGTGGGTAACAAGAATAGAAAAGACCTTAATTCTATACTCGAACATAATATAATGAGTCACTAATTAATCATATACTTAATGCAGACAAATCTCAATATGACAATGAATCCACTCGCAATTCTACTCGAAAAGAACACCTTAATGGGACCTAACTTTGTGGATTGGCTCCGCAATCGATGATTGTCCTCGGTATAGAGGCACGGGATACGTTTTGGAGACGGACATTCCGGCGCCTCCTATGCGGACTCGAGCCAATCGAGAAGAGATTGAAAACCACGAAAAGTGGGTTAAGGATGACGTGAAAGTCCGTGCTTATATGATGGCTTCCATGTCTAATGAGCTTCGGAGCTCATGAGAAAATGACTTGCTAGGCGATTCTATCTCACTTAACCGAGCTTTATGGTGAGCACGATATGAGATATCCAAGCAACTGTTCGGTGCAAGGATGAAGGAAGGTGAGAAGGTTGGGGAACACGTCCTCAAAATGATATCCATGATCGAGAGATTGGAGGCTCTTGATTTTAAAATGGATACTTCTCTCCAAACCGACCTTATCCTACAGTCTCTCCCTGATTCCTTCTCACAGTTTGTTATGAACTTCAACTGCAATGAGATTGCATGTAACTTAGCTGGGCTAATGAACAAACTGGTGACCGCTCAGTCTCAGATGAAGACCCCGCGGATGAAGGAGTCTGCACTTGTGATTTCTTCTGGACTTCGGAAGTCTAAGAATAAGAAGAAAAAGACCAAGAAGCGGACTGGACCACAAGCTAAGGACCTTAAGGGAAAGGGCAAGGCCCCGATGGTTCCAAAGAACAAGAAGAAGAAGGATACTTGTCTCAAGTGCGGTGAGCTGGGCCACTGGGCTAGAGACTGTCCGATTCTTCATGGCACTTCAGGTACAGAACTTTTAGTTTTGGAAACAAATTGTTCTGCTACTGTATTTTCTACTTCCTGGATACTGGATTCTGGTGCTAGTTCTCATATTTGTACCGTGAATCAGGATCTGGAACAAAGTAGGAAGCTTGGAGCTGGAGAAGTTATGATCACAGTCGGAAGCGGGCATAGTGTCGAGGCGACCGACATAGGATCACTTCTTTTGGGTTTAGAATCCGGCTTTGTTTTGACTTTAGAAGATGTACTTGTTTTGCCCAAGGGGCACAAAAACATTGTATCCATTCCGGTCATGGACCGAAAAGGCTTTTCATTTTTCATTGGTGATGGTTCCTGCAAAATTTATTTTAGAAATAAACTAGTGGGTACTGCTACATTGTTGAATAGATTGTATCATCTAAATCTCAGCAGCAAAGTAGTTGTGAATACTATAACTAGAAAACGCGGTAGGTGTAATACCCGGTTGTAACTCAGTCATTTTCATTCGGTAATTATCAGTCTGTATTTGTCACTCAGTAATTCTCACTCATTAATAATCACTCATCATTCATGAATCACTCAATTGCGTTCAATGTTGGCATGTGGTAACCGTGTATCAGTTACCGATCGTCATTTCGTCTCCGTTTGAGTGTCGGAACGGGAGTATTATCATTATCATCGTGATTGGTAGTCTTGTGCTGGAGTATCATTCTTTGGCATGTGTTAGACTTGTTCATTTCCACATTCGTATGATTTGTCGGATCATTCATCAGTCGTATCGAGGAATCGGAATCATCGGATTTATTCACCTTGGCCAACATTGAGTTACGGCCGTAAGGTTCGGATACGGCCGTAAGTCCAGTAGTGCGGCCGTAAGGCTGGCGATTCTGGCCGTAAGTGGCCCACAGATGCCCAGGCGTTTTGGCCGAAGGTGAGTTACGGCCGTAAGGAAGGTGAGATACGGCCGTAAGTGGCGTTCGTAAATTCCGGGTGTTGTCGACCAAGGGTGACTTACGGCCGTAAGGGTTGCGGCATACGGCCGTAAGTCGAGGCAGGTACGGCCGTAAGGCTTGGCCGGATACGGCCGTACGCTGCAGGTAGGATGTCCGGCCATTTTTGACGAAGGCGGGTTACGCCCGTAAGGTTGGCCGGATACGGCCGTATCATCCGAGTTACGGCCGTAAGGTGTGCGGTACGGCCGTAAGGCTGTCGGCGGGTGTTTTTGACGAAGGCGGGTTACGCCCGTAAGGTTGGCCGGATACGGCCGTATCATCCGAGTTACGGCCGTAAGGTGTGCGGTACGGCCGTAAGGCTGTCGGCGGGTGTTTTTGACGAAGGCGAGTTACGCCCGTAACTAAGGAATGGTTACGGCCGTAAGTCTGTCGGCAGGCTTTCGGACGAAGCCGAGTTACGGCCGTACGAGTTGGCCGGTTACGGCCGTAAGGCCGTTGACTTGTAAAGTTACGGCCGTAAGAGGGCCGAGTTACGGCCGTAACTTCCGGCAGTATTTAAGTACTCGGCCGGGACATTTTTACTCATTTTCATCCTCTTCTTCTTCTTGTTCCGAAAGAGAGACTTGAGAGAGGTATTTTTCCATCCTCAATCACTGGTGTATTCGGATTTCATCATCTTATTTCGTTGGGAAGCTTGGATAGTCGATTTAACACGTTTTCATCGGATCGAAGTGTTTGGATCTTCAAAGGTAATATTCTTCAACACCTTGGATTTCGATTTTGTGTTGAGATAAGATGTTTTGGACGTTATAATCATGTTATATGAAGGGATATGTATATGATTATAAGTTTGTATAAAGATTCATTGGATTATTGAAGGATTATTCTAGAACACTTTGAATATCGAGTTGAAATTGGGGGTTTTCGATTAATTGTCGTTATAATCACGTTTTTGGATATTCGTTTTGGATTATTAATCGTATTGAAGATGTTTTGTGGGTTTGAAACCTTTCTTGAGGGATTTGATATTGGTATATTGAGGTTTGATTGTAAACAATCGGAGTTCGGACGCAACGTGTTTGATTTAATGCCTCAATGGACTTGGTTTAGTCGTATTGGCGTTTTGAGTTCGTTATATTCGTGTTTGATTCGTATATTGAACGGATTGTTGGTAATTGAATTGTTCAAGGTTGTTCGAGCGACCGATATCTCAATTAGGACATTGTTCGCGGAAGGATAATTGTCGCCGGCGTTGTGTAAGTTAATTCTTACTCGGTTAAAAGGATATTCATTCCTTTTGTCGTTGTTCATTCATAATCATACCTCATTCATCATTGTATTAATCGTATCAAAACTCGTCATTGTCAATTAATCACCTCAGTCATAAGGAGCAGCGGTTCGATCATTTCATTGAGCTATCATTCATTTCACCATCATTCAATCTTGGTGAGTCATTATTCATTTTCATTGTCACTTTTGTCGTATTGTGGCATTCCGGGTCATCTTGGCGTGCCAGTTGGTATGTGTAGGATTTTCATGTCGGGCACATTATAGTCGTGTGTTGGTTGGTGACCTCACATTGGGTGTGCACACGAGTCGATTGCTCGTGAGACCGATTAGGTACAAGACCACGCGTGTTTGATCGTTGGTGGCTTGTGCGGACACATTTCCATCCCGGGCGTAGTGTGGCGCCATTCCTTTGAGCCGTCTTGATTAGTCGATTCATATAGCATGTTTGATTGCGTATGTTTTGAGGATAATTCATAATTTCGATATATCATGATTGTGTATTTTCAACCCTTGAGGATTGTTGTTCTTTATGGCCCGGCCCGTTTGGGGATTTTGTTTTTCGTGTCATGGCAAGGCAAACGCACGGGAATAGCATGTTGATGTCGAGGAGTCCTAGTGATACTAGTAGGGGCCCCGATCTTTCAGTTATTCATGTTATTGTCCTTTATTTTCCGCTGCAGACTTTCATTTGAATACTCCGTTTCATTCAGTGTGGTGTATTTTATCTTCATATAAAATACACCAGTATTCGGTATTGTCCTGGTGTGTTGTAACTAAACTCCTCATCGGAGTAATTATTGCTGTAATGTAGTTCGGTACTACATTTATCTGGTGTAATTCATTCATTTTCTTTTGCCTGGTGGGTCCCAGTTGGGGATCTACGGCGCTGTAATATCCGCCTAGTTTGGGGTGTTACAGAGTTGGTATCGGAGCGTGGTTTTGAATACTACCCTCCAAGTCATGTCTCATTTGAAATCATCGTCATCGGACTAGTATCATTGGACTTTCGCGTCACGTGTGACCTGTGCAGATGCCGAGCCAATCAGACCGAAAGAACTGTAAGATTTCTAACGCCATGGTATAATTTCTGGCAATAGTCATTCATTCATCATTCATCATTTAACAATCCTCAACATCATCCTTTATTATGATTAAGACGATCATGTTAACTCATTAATCACTTAATTCATTTCATTACTCAGTTAATGATCAGGACGACCATGTTAATTCATTAATCACTTAATTCATTTCATTACTCAGTTGCCGATCTAGATGATCATATTATAAATCTTGTTAAGTTATTCAAAATAATCATTTCAAGAATTTCATCAGATACTCATGTCACTTCAGTCAATCATTCATATAATCACTAAGTTAGAGCATGTATACTCATTTTCATCATCTCATGACGTAATCATAACGTGATAATCATGCGGGTAATATAATCATTATGCGACCTTCCTACTTCAGTATGGAGAGAGGCATCGAGATGCACGGAAGAGGCGCTGCGGCGAAACCCGAGGAATAATCACTCATTGCCGAAATCGTGCCCAGGACTCGGCTCGATCAGAAGATGTTCGGGTTGATCCACTCACTTTTATGCAGGCCATGATGACCCATGTGCAGTTGCTCAATCATCATTGCGCCACTCTGACCGGATTAATCGAGAGAACTCTCCCGTATGAGACGGCTGCTAAGGAAAGTGCTGAACAACAACCTTCATCTTTCAGCAAGAAATCAACGAAGCGTAATCAATCCGAAGGCGGTCAGTCAACCTTCAAGAAGCCTCGTGTGAGCCCTATCGTTTCTGAACGACCTTCTACGGCGCATAATCGTGCGGGATCTCATTCCCGAGCGGCCATTTCGGCCATCACCTGTTTCAATTGTGGAACGCCGGGTCATTTCAGCACTGAGTGTCTGAAACCGTCTATCACGTGCTATAATTGTGGGAATTTTGGACATAAGGCCCGTTTTGCGAAAGGACTCCAAGTCGGCTCGGCGGCATCTCGAGCCCGGCAATCGGCGTTTGAATCAGCTTTGTCAACGTCATTTAAGACAATGGAAGCAAATAGAGTTGGAGCTCGTACTTATCAGACGGGAGCGTCCGGTTCGGGGGCCGGCAAGTCCCAGATTCATATGATGAGGAGGATCGACGATCGGTGGTCCGAATAATTTCAGGTATACTCGTAATTTTATTTCAACTTGTGTGTACCTTTTGATGCTGGTACACCGCATTCATTCATTTTCGAATCATGCTTGAATAGACTTATTTCGGAATAGTCCTATTGCTTGTGGACTTCATACCATCGGTCTACCTGACGATGGAAGAATTTTCGGAATTTTACCAAATTAAGCTTAATGACCGCGATTGGTTGATGGGTCTAATCGCGGTGAACTTATCTTAGGACGATGTAATTTTCAGTATTTGTTGGTTCAACCGTCTTGATACTATCCTCAGTGATTGTTAGCGTTTGGTCACTATCTTTCCATCGTTGGTTGTCGATTGTGTGCTTCAGGGTAGTGATCCCCGTTGTTCCGGTAGAATTTTTTTTTTATTATGGCAGAGGTAGAGAGATTCCGCGATCGAACTATTCAATCATTCATTGTATCATTTTCATCGATTGGCCTTTCTAGGGCAATCGAGTTATTCAATCATTCATTGTATCATTTTCATCGATTGGCCTTTCTAGGGCAATCGAGTTATTCAATCATTCATTGTATCATTTTCATCGATTGGCCTTTCTAGGGCAATCGAGTTATTCAATCATTCATTGTATCATTTTCATCGATTGGTCTTTCTAGGGCAATCGAGTTATTCAATCATTCATTGCATCATTTTCATCGATCGACCTTTAGGGGCAATCGAGTTATTCAAACATTCATTGTGTCATCTTCATCGATTGGCCTTTCTAAGGCAATCGAGTTGTTCAATCATTATTGGTATCTCTTTTTATCGATTGACCATTCTAGGACAATCGCAATGTTCAATCATTCGTGGTATCATTGTCATCGATTGACGATGTATTTTCGAACGAGTTATCTGGTTGTCTTCACATAGAGTAGTGGAATTCAGAGTGAGTGGAACCGGTACGTTCCCTTTATCGAAGGCACCGTATCGGATGGCCCCGACCAGAATGCAAGAGTTGAAGATTCAACTGGAGGAGTAGTTCGAGAAAGGTTATCTCCGACCGATTGCATTCCCGTGAGGAGCACCAGTGTGATCTGTCAAGGAGAAGGATGGCTCGTCTCGTGTGTGTATTAATTACCAGTAGTTGATCAGGGTAATGATCAAGAGTAGTATCCCTTACCCCGTATTGATGATCTTTTAGATCAACTTCAGGGAGCCTCAGTATTTTTTCCAGGATCGACTTAAGATCTGGATATCACCAGTTGCGGATTCGAGAATCGGATATCGCGAGGACAGCGTTTCATACACGCTATGGTCATTATGAGTTCGTAGTTATGCCGTTCGGGCTAACTATTGCACCTGCAGTATTCATGGAGTTAATGAATCGGGTTTTCATCGACTTTTTAGATCAGTTGTTGTTGTCTTCATCGACGACATTTTGATTTATTCTCTTAGCCGAGAGGAACACGAGGTTCATCTTCTTCGTGTTCTCGGCGTGTTGAGGCGAGCAATTTTATGGAAGTTTTCTTAACGTGAGTTACGGATGTCCAAGTGACTTTTCTCGGGCATGTAATTTCATCTCGATGCAGTTCGTGTCGACCCTCAGAAGACGGAGGCTATCCGAGATTGGCAACCTCCGAAAGATGTTAAGTAAATCCGAAGTTCCCCCGGATTAGATGATTTATTATCCAACCACGACCGGAGCTAACAACCGTGGTTTTCGCGTTGGAATTTTGGCGTCATTACCTTTATGGCGTCACCTGTCAGTCATTCACCAATCACCGAGATGAGAGTAATAATGAAATGAATGAAGTATATATTTACTCACAAGGAGTTAAATATGCGACAGGGGCGGTGGTTGGAACTAATCAAAGATTTTGATCTCGAGATCCTTTACCACCCGGGCAAGGCGAACGTTGTCGCCGACGCCTTGAGTCGTAAGTCCGTTCAGGAGCAGATGCTTACTCATTTAAGAGTTCAGAAGGAGCTTCAGCAGGAATTCCTTAGACCCGAGATCGAGGTCCGACTTCAGCAAGTTCAGGGACAGCTTTGTATGTTAGAGATTTCATCATCACTTGAGGAGGAAATCAGGGTTCAGATTCATTTTGCTGCTCATCCGCGAGGATGTGGTACAGGGGAAAGCCCCTGAAATTGTGGTCCACGAGGATGGACTCTTGAGTTTTGAGAATCGGTTGTGCGTACCGGCGAATGATGAGTTGAAGAGCTCGATCTTGAGAGAAGCTCATGCTACACCTTATCCTGTTCATCCGGGGTCTAGCAGGGTGTACCAGGATATGAAACAACATTTCTGGTGGAATAATATGTAGCGAGGAGTCGCGGAATTTGTTTCGAGATGTTTAGCCTATTAGCAAGTCAAGATTGAAAATCAGCGACCGGTGAGTATGCTGATATCGCTTCCTATTCCAGGATGGAAGTGGGAAGACATTTCTATGGATTTCTTCACAAGTTTGCCGACGAGTCGTCGTGGCATGAATACGATGCAGGTGATCGTGGATCGCTATCTAAATCAGCTCATTCCCTTGAGATCAAGGATACGTGGGGTCGAGAGACTTGCCCAATCGCTTTCGTGAGTTAGTGAGATTGCGGTACTCCTAAGAGTTTTGTTTCGATCGTGTCGGGCGATTCGTGTCTCGTTTAGGGAACCGATTCACCGTGCTTTGAGAACTCGGCTTAATATCATTACCGTTTTCATCCTCGGTCAGACGGACAATCGAGAGGACTTTTCGACAGTGGAGGACATGTTGAGGGCATGCGTCCTCGATTAGTAGAGGATCGAAGCCCAATTGCATTACGGTTGTCGATCTCCCTTGTGTTGGGACAACCCCGTGAGTCAATCGGCAGAGCCGATATACTTATAACCGCCCGGGAGAAGGTAGCTTTGATCGGGAGGCGTCATTGAATGCTCGAGTCGGCGAAATCATATACAGTAATCGTCATCGACCACTAGAGTTCGATACGGGTGATCCGTTTGGTCAAGGTATTCCCAGTCGAGGTATTTTCCGTTTGGAAAGCGGGGAAGTTGAGTTCGAGATTCATTGGACCGTGTGAGATTTTGAATCGAGTAAGCGAGTTAGCTCATCGATTGGCTTTACCTCTGTTGTTGGGCGAATTCATAATGTGTTTCACATCTCTCACATACTTGATTTGTGAAATCGAGATCGCGGATGATCATCCGTGCGAGGAGCGTCTGTCGAGTGTTGGAGCGGCAAATCAAACATTTGAGGAACAAGATGATTCCTTTGGTCGATTCGGTGGTCTAGACACGGAGTCGAAGAGGCTACTTGGGAAACCGAGGAGAATATGCGGGAGAGTTGTCCCGAATTGTTTGACCCTTAGTTTCGGGACGAAACTCTTTTAAGGGGAGTATGTAATACCGGTTGTAACTCGATCATTTTCATTCGGTAATTATCGATCTGTATTTGTCACTCAAGAATTCTCACTCATTAATAATCACTCATCATTCATGAATCACTCAATTGCGTTCAATGTTGGCATGTGGTAACCGTGTATCGATTCTGATCGTCATTTCGTCTCCGTTTGAGTGTCGGAGCAGGTATTATCATTATCATCGTGATTGGTAGTCTTGTCTTTGGAGTATCATTCTTTGGCATGTGTTAGACTTGTTCATTTCCACATTCGTATGATTTGTCGGATCATTCATCACCGTATCGAGGAATCGGAATCATCGGATTTATTCACCTTGGCCAACATTGAGTTACGGCCGTAAGGTTCGGGATACGGCCGTAAGTCCAGTAGTGCGGCCGTAAAGTGGCGATTCTGGCCGTAAGTGGTGGCCAGTGCCCGAGCGTTTTGGCGAAGGTGAGTTACGGCCGTAAGGAAGGTGAGATACGGCCGTAAGTGGCGTTCGTAAATTTCGGGTGTTGTCGACCAAGGGTGACTTACGGCCGTAAGGGTTGCGGCATACGGCCGTAAGTCGGCGAGTACGTCCGTAAGGCTTGGCCGGATCTGGCCGTCTGTGCAGTAGGATGTCCGGCCATTTTGACGAAGGCGGGTTACGCCGTAAGGTTGGCGGATACGGCCGTATCATCCGAGTTACGGCCGTAAGGTGTGCGGTACGGCCGTAAGGCTGTCGGCGAGTGTTTTTGACGAAGGCGGGTTACGCCCGTAAGGTTGGCCGGATACGGCCGTATCATCCGAGTTACGGCCGTAAGGTGTGCGTAATGCCGTAAAGTGTCGGTGGGTGTTTTTGGCGAAGGCGAGTTACGCCGTAACTAAGAAACGATTACGGCCGTAAGTCATCGGCGAGCTTTGACGAAGCGAGTTACGGCCGTCTGAGTTGGCGATTCTGGCCGTAAGGCGTTGACTTGTAAAGTTACGGCCGTAAGAGGGCGAGTTACGGCCGTAACTTCCGCGATATTTAAGTACTCGGCCGGGACATT
Organism: Orobanche coerulescens; assembly: GCA_033398695.1. Lineage (NCBI taxonomy): Eukaryota > Viridiplantae > Streptophyta > Magnoliopsida > Lamiales > Orobanchaceae > Orobanche > Orobanche coerulescens. Next base: position 89,145,740 of record CM065811.1, on the reverse strand, counting down.
TTTACTCATTTTCATCCTCTTCTTCTTCTTGTTCCGAAAGAGAGACTTGAGAGAGGTATTTTTCCATCCTCAATCACTGGTGTATTCGGATTTCATCATCTTATTTCGTTGGGAAGCTTGGATAGTCGATTTAACACGTTTTCATCGGATCGAAGTGTTTGGATCTTCAAAGGTAATATTCTTCAACACCTTGGATTTCGATTTTGTGTTGAGATAAGATGTTTTGGACGTTATAATCATGTTATATGAAGGGATATGTATATGATTATAAGTTTGTATAAAGATTCATTGGATTATTGAAGGATTATTCTAGAACACTTTGAATATCGAGTTGAAATTGGGGGTTTTCGATTAATTGTCGTTATAATCACGTTTTTGGATATTCGTTTTGGATTATTAATCGTATTGAAGATGTTTTGTGGGTTTGAAACCTTTCTTGAGGGATTTGATATTGGTATATTGAGGTTTGATTGTAAACAATCGGAGTTCGGACGCAACGTGTTTGATTTAATGCCTCAATGGACTTGGTTTAGTCGTATTGGCGTTTTGAGTTCGTTATATTCGTGTTTGATTCGTATATTGAGCGGATTGTTGGTAATTGAATTGTTCAAGGTTGTTCGGCGACCGATATCTCAATTAGGACATTGTTCGCGGAAGGATAATTGTCGCCGGCGTTGTGTAAGTTAATTCTTACTCGGTTAAAAGGATATTCATTCCTTTTGTCGTTGTTCATTCATAATCATACCTCATTCATCATTGTATTAATCGTATCAAAACTTCGTCATTGTCAATTAATCACCTCGGTCATAAGGAGCAGCGGTTCCGATCATTTCATTGAGCTATCATTCATTTCACCATCATTCAATCTAGGTGAGTCATTATTAATTTTCATTGTCACTTTTGTCGTATTGTGGCATTCCGGGTCATCTTGGCGTGCGGTTGGTATGTGTAGGATTTTCATGTCGGGCACATTATAGTCGTGTGTTGGTTGGTGACCTCACATTGGATCGTGCACACGAGTCGATTGCTCGTGAGACCGATTAGGTACAAGACCACGCGTGTTTGATCGTTGGTGGCTTGTGCACGGACACATTTCCATCCCGGGCGTAGTGTGGCGCCATTCCTTTGAGCCGTACTGATTAGTCGATTCATATAGCATGTTTGATTGCGTATGTTTTGACAGATTAATTCATAATTTCAGATATATCATGATTGTGTATTTTCAACACTTGAGGTTTGTTGTTCTGTGTAATCGACCCGTTTGGGGATTTTGTTTTTCGTGTCATGGCAAGGCAAACGCACGGGAATAGCATGTTGATGTCGAGGAGTCCTAGTGATACTAGTAGGGGCCCCGATCTTTCGATTATTCATGTTATTGTCCTTTATTTTCCAGCTGAGACTTTCATTTGAATACTCCGTTTCATTCGGTGTGGTGTATTTTATCTTCATATAAAATACACCGGTGTGATATTGTCTGGTGTGTTGTAACTAAACTCCTCATCGGAGTAATTATTGCCGTAATGTAGTTCGGTACTACATTTATACGTGTAATTCATTCATTTTCTTTTGCACAGTGGGTCCCAGGTTGGGGATCTACGCGCTGTAATATCCGCCTAGTTTGGGGTGTTACGAGTTGGTATCGGAGCGTGGTTTTGAATACTACCCTCCAAGTCATGTCTCATTTGAAATCATCGTCATCGGACTAGTATCATTGGACTTTCGCGTCACGTGTGACTGTGCGAATCTTGAGCCAATCGGCCGAAAGAACTGTAAGATTTCTAACGCCATGGTATAATTTCTCGCAATAGTCATTCATTCATCATTCATCATTTAACAATCCTCAACATCATCCTTTATTATGATTAAGACGATCATGTTAACTCATTAATCACTTAATTCATTTCATTACTCGATTAATGATCGGGACGACCATGTTAATTCATTAATCACTTAATTCATTTCATTACTCGATTGCGATCTAGATGATCATATTATAAATCTTGTTAAGTTATTCAAAATAATCATTTCAAGAATTTCATCGATACTCATGTCACTTGATCAATCATTCATATAATCACTAAGTTAGAGCATGTATACTCATTTTCATCATCTCATGACGTAATCATAACGTGATAATCATGCGGGTAATATAATCATTATGCGACCTTCCTACTTCGGTATGGAGAGAGCTGTCAGGATGCACGGGAAGAGGCCGCGGTGCGGGCCGAAACCCGAGGAATAATCACTGTTGCCGGGAAATCGTGCCCAGGACTCGGCTCGATCGAGAAGATGTTCGGGTTGATCCACTCACTTTTATGCGAGCCATGATGACCCATGTGCGATTGCTCAATCATCATTGCGCCACTCTGACCGGATTAATCGAGAGAACTCTCCCGTATGAGACGGCCGCTAAGGAAAGTGCCGAACAACAACCTTCATCTTTCGGCAAGAAATCAACGGCGTAATCAATCCGAAGGCGGTCATTCAACCTTCAAGAAGCCTCGTGTGAGCCCTATCGTTTCTGAACGACCTTCTACGGCGCATAATCGTGCGGGATCTCATTCCCGAGCGGCCATTTCGGCCATCACCTGTTTCAATTGTGGAACGCCGGGTCATTTCAGCACTGAGTGTCAAACCGTCTATCACGTGCTATAATTGTGGGAATTTTTGACATAAGGCCCGTTTTTGCCGAAAGGACTCCAAGTCGGCTCCGGCGGCATCTCAGGCCCCGAAGCAATCAGCGTTTCAGAATCAGACTGCTTTGTCAACGTCATTTAAGACAATGGAAGCAAATAGAGTTGGAGCTCGTACTTATCAGACGGAGCGTCGGTTCGGGGCGGCAAGTCCCGATTCATATGATGAGGAGGATCGTCGATCGGTGGTCAGAATAATTTCAGGTATACTCGTAATTTTATTTCAACTTGTGTGTACCTTTTGATGCTGGTACACCGCATTCATTCATTTTCGAATCATGCTTGAATAGACTTATTTCGGAATAGTCCTATTGCTTGTGGACTTCATACCATCGGTCTACCTGACGATGGAAGAATTTTCGGAATTTTACCAAATTAAGCTTAATGACCGCGATTGGTTGATGGGTCTAATCGCGGTGAACTTATCTTAGGACGATGTAATTTTCAGTATTTGTTGGTTCAACCGTCTTGATACTATCCTCAGTGATTGTTAGCGTTTGGTCACTATCTTTCCATCGTTGGTTGTCGATTGTGTGCTTGAGGTAGTGATCCCGTTGTTCCGGTAGAATTTTTTTATTATGGCGAGGTAGAGATTCCGCGATCGAACTATTCAATCATTCATTGTATCATTTTCATCGATTGGCCTTTCTAGGGCAATCGAGTTATTCAATCATTCATTGTATCATTTTCATCGATTGGCCTTTCTAGGGCAATCGAGTTATTCAATCATTCATTGTATCATTTTCATCGATTGGCCTTTCTAGGGCAATCGAGTTATTCAATCATTCATTGTATCATTTTCATCGATTGGTCTTTCTAGGGCAATCGAGTTATTCAATCATTCATTGCATCATTTTCATCGATCGACCTTTAGGGGCAATCGAGTTATTCAAACATTCATTGTGTCATCTTCATCGATTGGCCTTTCTAAGGCAATCGAGTTGTTCAATCATTATTGGTATCTCTTTTTATCGATTGACCATTCTAGGACAATCGCAATGTTCAATCATTCGTGGTATCATTGTCATCGATTGACGATGTATTTTCAGACGAGTTATCTGGTTGTCTTCACATAGAGTAGTGGAATTCAGGAGTGAGTGGAACCGGTACGTTCCCTTTATCGAAGGCACCGTATCGGATGGCCCCGACCAGAATGCAAGAGTTGAAGATTCAACTGGAGGAGTAGTTCGAGAAAGGTTATCTCCGACCGATTGCATTCCCGTGAGGAGCACCAGTGTGATCTGTCAAGGAGAAGGATGGCTCGTCTCGTGTGTGTATTAATTACCAGTAGTTGATCAGGGTAATGATCAAGAGTAGTATCCCTTACCCCGTATTGATGATCTTTTAGATCAACTTCAGGGAGCCTCAGTATTTTTTCCAGGATCGACTTAAGATCTGGATATCACCAGTTGCGGATTCGAGAATCGGATATCGCGAGGGCAATTTCATACACGCTATGGTCATTATGAGTTCGTAGTTATGCCGTTCGGGCTAACTATTGCACTGCAGATTCATGGAGTTAATGAATCGGGTTTTCATCGACTTTTTAGATCAGTTGTTGTTGTCTTCATCGACGACATTTTGATTTATTCTCTTAGCCGAGAGGAACACGAGGTTCATCTTCTTCAGGTTCTCGACGTGTTGAGACGCGAGCAATTTTATGGAAGTTTTCTTAACGTGAGTTCTGGATGTCCGAAGTGACTTTTCTCGGGCATGTAATTTCATCTGACAGAGTTCGTGCCGACCCTCAGAAGACGGAGGCTATCCGAGATTGGCAACCTCCGAAAGATGTTAAGTAAATCCGAAGTTCCCCCGGATTAGATGATTAATTATCCAACCACGACCGGAGCTAACAACCGTGGTTTTCGCGTTGGAATTTTGGCGTCATTACCTTTATGGCGTCACCTGTCAGTCATTCACCAATCACCGAGATGAGAGTAATAATGAAATGAATGAAGTATATATTTACTCACAAGGAGTTAAATATGCGACAGGGGCGGTGGTTGGAACTAATCAAAGATTTTGATCTCGAGATCCTTTACCACCCGGGCAAGGCGAACGTTGTCGCCGACGCCTTGAGTCGTAAGTCCGTTCAGGAGCAGATGCTTACTCATTTAAGAGTTCGAAGGAGCTTCGAGAATTCCTTAGACCCGAGATCGAGGTCCGACTTCAGCAAGTTCAGGGACACTTTGTATGTTAGAGATTTCATCATCACTTGAGGAGGAAATCAGGGTTCAGATTCATTTTGCTGCTCATCCGCGAGGATGTGGTACAGGGGAAAGCCCCTGAAATTGTGGTCCACGAGGATGGACTCTTGAGTTTTGAGAATCGGTTGTGCGTACCGGCGAATGATGAGTTGAAGAGCTCGATCTTGAGAGAAGCTCATGCTACCCCTTATCCGGTTCATCCGGGGTCTAGCAGGGTGTACCAGGATATGAAACAACATTTCTGGTGGAATAATATGTAGCGAGGAGTCGCGGAATTTGTTTCGAGATGTTTAGCCTATTAGCAAGTCAAGATTGAAAATCAGCGACCGGTGAGTATGCTGATATCGCTTCCTATTCCAGGATGGAAGTGGGAAGACATTTCTATGGATTTCTTCACAAGTTTGCCGGCAGTCGTCGTGGCATGAATACGATCTGGTGATCGTGGATCGCTATCTAAATCAGCTCATTCCCTTGAGATCAAGGATACGTGGGGTCGAGAGACTTGCCCAATGCTCGTGAGAGAGTTAGTGAGATTGCAGGTACTCCTAAGAGTTTTGTTTACGATCGTGTCGGGCGATTCGTGTCTCGTTTAGGGAACCGATTCACCGTGCTTTGAGAACTCGGCTTAATATCATTACCGTTTTCATCCTCATCAGACGGACAATCGGAGAGGACTTTTCGACAGTGGAGGACATGTTGAGGGCATGCGTCCTCGATTAGTAGAGGATCGGGAAGCCCACCATTACGGTTGTCGATCTCCCTTGTGTTGGGACAACCCATCGTAGTCAATCGGCACCGAGCCCGATATACTTATAGCCGCCGAGAAGGTAGCTTTGATCGAGAGACGTCATTGAATGCTCGAGTCGGCGAAATCATATACAGTAATCGTCATCGACCACTAGAGTTCGATACGGTGATCCCGCTTTGGTCAAGGTATTCCCAGTCGAGGTATTTTCCGTTTGGAAAACGGGGAAGTTGAGTTCGAGATTCATTGGACCGTGTGAGATTTTGAATCGAGTAAGCGAGTTAGCTCATCGATTGGCTTTACCTCCGTTGTTGGGCGAATTCATAATGTGTTTCACATCTCTCACATACTTCGGTTGTGAAATCGAGATCGCGGATGATCATCCGTACGAGGAGCGTCTGCACAGTGTTGGAGCGGCAAATCAAACATTTGAGGAACCAGATGATTCCTTTGGTCGATTCGGTGGTCTAGACACGGAGTCGAAGAGGCTACTTGGGAAACAGGAGAATATGCGGGAGAGTTGTCCGAATTGTTTGACCCTTAGTTTCGGGACGAAACTCTTTTAAGGGGAGTATGTAATACCGGTTGTAACTCATCATTTTCATTCGGTAATTATCGATCCGTATTTGTCACTCAAGAATTCTCACTCATTAATAATCACTCATCATTCATGAATCACTCAATTGCGTTCAATGTTGGCATGTGGTAACCGTGTCGATTACCGATCGTCATTTCGCCTCCGCTTGAGTGTCGGAACGGGAGTATTATCATTATCATCGTGATTGGTAGTCTTGTCTTTGGAGTATCATTCTTTGGCATGTGTTAGACTTGTTCATTTCCACATTCGTATGATTTGTCGGATCATTCATCACCGTATCGAGGAATCGGAATAATCGGATTTATTAACCTTGGCCATCATTGAGATACGGCCGTAAGTTACGGGATACGGCCGTAAGTCCAGTGGTACGGCCGTAAAGGCTGGCTGTTACGGCCGTAAGTGGCCCAAAGAGTCGCCGTGCGTTGGCCGAAGGTGAGTTACGGCCGTAAGGAAGGTGAGATACGGCCGTAAGTGGCGTTCGTAAATTCCGGGTGTTGTCGACCAAGGGTGACTTACGGCCGTAAGGGTTGCGGCATACGGCCGTAAGTCGAGGCAGGTACGTCCGTAAGGCTTGGCCGGATACGGCCGTACGCTGCAGGTAGGATGTCCGGCCATTTTTGACGAAGGCGGGTTACGCCCGTAAGGTTGGCCGGATACGGCCGTATCATCCGAGTTACGGCCGTAAGGTGTGCGGTACGGCCGTAAGGCTGTCGGCGGGTGTTTTTGACGAAGGCGGGTTACGCCCGTAAGGTTGGCCGGATACGGCCGTATCATCCGAGTTACGGCCGTAAGGTGTGCGGTACGGCCGTAAGGCTGTCGGTGGGTGTTTTTGACGAAGGCGAGTTACGCCCGTAACTAAGGAACGGTTACGGCCGTAAGTCTGTCGGCAGGCTTTCGGACGAAGCCGAGTTACGGCCGTACGAGTTGGCCGGTTACGGCCGTAAGGCCGTTGACTTGTAAAGTTACGGCCGTAAGAGGGCCGAGTTACGGCCAGAATCTCCGGCAGATTTAAGTACTCGGCCGACATTTTTACTCATTTTCATCCTCTTCTTCTTCTTGTTCCGAAAGAGAGACTTGAGAGAGGTATTTTTCCATCCTCAATCACTGGTGTATTCGGATTTCATCATCTTATTTCGTTGGGAAGCTTGGATAGTCGATTTAACACGTTTTCATCGGATCGAAGTGTTTGGATCTTCAAAGGTAATATTCTTCAACACCTTGGATTTCGATTTTGTGTTGAGATAAGATGTTTTGGACGTTATAATCATGTTATATGAAGGGATATGTATATGATTATAAGTTTGTATAAAGATTCATTGGATTATTGAAGGATTATTCTAGAACACTTTGAATATCGAGTTGAAATTGGGGGTTTTCGATTAATTGTCGTTATAATCACGTTTTTGGATATTCGTTTTGGATTATTAATCGTATTGAAGATGTTTTGTGGGTTTGAAACCTTTCTTGAGGGATTTGATATTGGTATATTGAGGTTTGATTGTAAACAATCGGAGTTCGGACGCAACGTGTTTGATTTAATGCCTCAATGGACTTGGTTTAGTCGTATTGGCGTTTTGAGTTCGCTATATTCGTGTTTGATTCGTATATTGAACGGATTGTTGGTAATTGAATTGTTCAAGGTTGTTCGAGCGACCGATATCTCAATTAGGACATTGTTCGCGGAAGGATAATTGTCGCCGGCGTTGTGTAAGTTAATTCTTACTCGGTTAAAAGGATATTCATTCCTTTTGTCGTTGTTCATTCATAATCATACCTCATTCATCATTGTATTAATCGTATCAAAACTCGTCATTGTCAATTAATCACCTCAGTCATAAGGAACGACGGTTCCGATCATTTCATTGAGCTATCATTCATTTCACCATCATTCAATCTTGGTGAGTCATTATTCATTTTCATTGTCACTTTTGTCGTATTGTGGCATTCCGGGTCATACTGGCGTGCCGGTTGGTATGTGTAGGATTTTCATGTCGGGCACATTATAGTCGTGTGTTGGTTGGTGACCTCACATTGGACTGTGCACACGAGTCGATTGCTCGTGAGACTGATTAGGTACAAGACCACGCGTGTTTGATCGTTGGTGGCTTGTGCACGGACACATTTCCATCCCGGGCGTAGTGTGGCGCCATTCCTTTGAGCCGTACTGATTAGTCGATTCATATAGCATGTTTGATTGCGTATGTTTTGACAGAATAATTCATAATTTCAGATATATCATGATTGTGTATTTTCAACCCTTGAGGATTGTTGTTCTTTGTAACTGACCCCGTTTGGGGATTTTGTTTTTCAGGTCATGGCAAGGCAAACGCACGGGAATAGCATGTTGATGTCGAGGAGTCCTAGTGATACTAGTAGGGGGCCCCGATCTTTCAGTTATTCATGTTATTGTCCTTTATTTTCCGCTGCAGACTTTCATTTGAATACTCCGTTTCATTCAGTGTGGTGTATTTTATCTTCATATAAAATACACCAGTATTCGGTATTGTCCTGGTGTGTTGTAACTAAACTCCTCATCGGAGTAATTATTGCTGTAATGTAGTTCGGTACTACATTTATCTGGTGTAATTCATTCATTTTCTTTTGCCTGGTGGGTCCCAGTTGGGGATCTACGGCGCTGTAATATCCGCCTAGTTTGGGGTGTTACAGTAGGGATGAAACCAATCAAGTTTTGAAATGGCATCTTAGACTTGGTCATGTTGGTCAGACCAAGGTTTACAAGATGGAAAAGGATGGACTTATGGGTCCATTGGGATCAGATCCCTTTCCTACTTGTGAATCTTGCCTTAAAGGCAAAATGACTAAGTCCCCCTTCACAGGGACATTTCAAAGAGCCGCTGATAAACTGGGATTAATCCATACCGACGTATGTGGTGCTTTGGAAACAGCACGTGACGGATATCAATATTTCATTACGTTTACAGATGATCATACTATCTATGGTTATGTATACTTAATGAAACATAAATCCGAGGCCTTTGAGAAATTCCAGGAATTCAAGGCCCTAGTCGAGAAACAAACTGGTAATCATATCAAAGCACTTCGGTCGGACCGAGGTGGCGAGTATATGAGTACGGAGTTTGACGAGTTCCTTAAGGAACATGGAATAGTTTGACAACTAACACCTCCAGGTACTCCTCAGTTAAATGGTGTGTCAGAAAGAAGGAACCGGACCCTGTTGAACATGGTCCGTTCCATGCTGGGCTATACTGACTTGCCGATTTACCTGTGGGGGTATGCACTCCTGACTGCCGCGTATATCTTGAACAGATGTTCTTCCAAATCCGTTCCTAAAACTCCACATGAGATGTGGGAAGGAAGGAAACCAAGTCTTAATCATATTAGGATTTGGGGATGTCCCGCTTATGTCAAGAAGACTAAGGTGGAAAAGTTGGAAGCTAGGTCTGCGAAGGGACGTTTCATTGGATTCTGCCTGGGACGATGGGATATCTATTCTACATGCCCGAAGATCGAAGGATCATTGTTGCTTTACAAGCACACTTCCCGGAAGATGAGTTCATTCAGAAGGCGGAGGTAGAAGTATTTCTTTAGAAGAATACAATGAAACTCCTCGAGAGACACCTGTGCAAGAAACTGGAACCGAACTTTCTGAAACACAAGTACAACCACCTCGTAGGTCTAGTAGGGTGTCTCATTTACCTGAGAGGTATGGGCTTGTGCACTTGGAGGACCTAGGTCTCCATGAGGTTCCAAGTGATAGCCAAGAGACCGACCCGACGATCTATGACCAAGCGATGGTGGATGTAGATTCCGCGAAATGGCGTGAAGCTATGGAAGCTGAGATAGACTCGATGCATGTCAATCAGGTCTGGACTCTAGTAGACCGCCCCAAGGGCATAGTGCCTATTGGGAACAAGTGGATCTACAAGAGAAAGACTGATGGTGATGGCAAGGTTGACGACTATAAAGCCAGGCTTGTGGCAAAGGGTTATACCCAGAAGGAAGGGATCGATTACCACGATACCTTCTCGCCCGTAGCCATGATCAAGTCTATTCGCATGATGCTTGCTATAGCTGCATACCACGATTATGAGATATGGCAAATGGACGTAAAGACGGCTTTCCTTAATGGATTCCTCGAGGAGGAAATCTATATGGAGCAGCCTAAAGGCTTTGTGTCTGAAGTCGATATTCAGAAAGTGTGAAAGCTTCAGCGTTCCATTTATGGACTGAAGCAAGCGTCACGTAGTTGGAACCTTCGTTTTGACGAGACGGTCAAAGAGTTTGACTTCGTGCAAAATGAAGAGGAACCTTGTGTATATAAGAAAGTTAGTGGGAGCAAGATCGCATTCTTAGTACTATATGTAGATGACATTCTACTAATAGGAAATGATGTGGGAATGCTTAGTTCTGTGAAAGCTTGGCTTTCGAGTAATTTCTCCATGAAAGACTTGGGAGAAGCAACCTATATTCTTGGTATTCGGCTCTCACGGATAGAGCGAAGAGAACAATAGGCCTTTCCCAAGCCCTCTATATAGATAAGATCTTAAAGCGATTTAAGATGGATGATTCTAAAAGAGGGTTCCTACCGATGCAACATGGAATAAAACTCACCTTGAAGATGTATCCTCAAAGTGAGGAACAACGCAAGGAAATGAGTAATATACCATATGCTTCGGCCGTGGGTAGCCTCATGTATGCTATGTTGTGTACAAGACCTGACATCGCGCATGCTGTAAGCGTGGTAAGTAGGTTTCAGGCAAACCCAGGTAGGGAACATTGATCTCAGAAAGAACGTTCTCAAGTACTTGAGAAGAACGAGAGATATGGTTCTTATGTATGGCGGTGGAGATTTGGATGTGGTGGGATTCACTGATTCGGACTTCCAAGGACTGAAGGACGACTCGATGTCCACTTCTGGCTACATATTTACTCTTAATGGAGGAGTAGTATCTTGGCGTAGTGCCAAGCAAAGCGCGACTGCTGATTCCACCTGTCAGGCTGAGTATCAAGCAGCCTCGGAGGCTTCCAAGGAAGGGTTCTGGATTAAGAAGTTTCTAGGAGAACTTCAAATGATACCATGTGCTGAGCTGCCTGTTCCGATGTACTGCGACAATGACGGAGCTGTAGCACAGGCCAAGGAGTCGAGGTTTCACAACAGCACCAAACATATTGAGAGGAAGTATCATCTCGTAAGAGAATTTGTTCGCAAGGGATACATTGTGCTGCATAGAGTAGACTCGGCCGACAACGTCGCCGATCCACTGACCAAGCCACTATCTCAGACTAGCTTGGAGCGTCATCTGGAGAACATGGGTATTAGATACCCTAGTGTGTGGCATTGAGTGCAAGTGGGAGATTGTTAGGAGTATGCCCTCGAATGCCACTCAGAGGTTGTTGAGTGAGGGCATTGTACTTGTAATTATGTAAACCATTTATATAAGGCAAATGATTGTTTCTTTATTTACTGGTAGTTACTGGCATTCCTAACTCGTAAATAAACATATAGAAACTAGTCCGTGTATTTGAGAGCAAAACGTTCCACTCCTTATTGGATAAGGGGGTTGGCACTGGAAAGGTTTATAGCTCAAATACTTGATCGTTCGCAAGTCGATGAAACTTGACTGGGCATTAAGTTTATGTAAAGACTTGTATGACGTGTTCTTTGACATGGAGAGTGCCTGTCAAACACTAATGGTTAGTGGGAGCACACGTTATAGGTATGCTAATTAGATTAGTATACTCGAACCGACTCACCCTCGATTCGTCACACGGATTTCACTCCGGGACAGTCAATGACGGAATCGAAAGGTTGTGATAGGTATTCGTGAACCTTCGACTTGAGGATTTAGTAGGGATGTGCTTGTGACGTCAAGATTTTCATTAGAGTAGTTCGACCTTGTAAACCGGAAGGCGGGGGTCAACCTCGACGTGCATCTTGACGGGCAAGTAGCAGGTCCTACTGAATACCAAGATAGAATTCTTTCTCCCATTAGTGAGCGGGTTATATGTCCTATGCGGTTATTGGCAGATGAGATCATAAGTCTTTGGCCAAAGCATTGGAGCTAGTTGTATTAGATACACGACTGCTCGATGATCTCGATTTGCATTATCGCATGCATAGCGTCAAGTACAGATAGGGTTTGACTGACCGTGACCCTATAACTTGATCAGGACATTTGAAATAAGGGTTTATACGTATACTGGTATTCACGATGAATGGTTCTTGAATGATCCCAATCATTCGTTCTCCGGGTATAGTGTAGGCCACCAGTCAAGCTAGGTGGTGCTACTACTCTTTGGTTCCTCCCATTCTTGATCGAGACGGACCTACCGAGTCGCGCATTAGGATTGACGACGGAATGAATTAAGCTAATTCTCTCATTATGAATATTAGATATTGGATGTCTAATTTGGGACATTGGATGTTTAAATCGATTTATCGGATAAATTGATTTACGGCTTAATGGATTAAATATATCACTCGTGATTAATTTAATTCATGAATATAATTATTTCTTGGAGAAATTAATTATGTTATTTTGTATTTGATATGTTTAATTAATTGGATTAATTAATCGATACAAATACATCGGAACGGAATCGTAGTTTATCTGTTTGGACTCACGGGAGTCCGAAACGAACCGAACTCATCCGTTTCGCATGGTAGCCCCTAATTTCCACCCACTTTCCTCTTGTCTTGTTGTTTTCATTTTATATGAAAAGATGACTTTGTGGGGCTTTGATTCTCATAATAATGAGATGTATCATGTGAGTGGAAATAGAATAAAGAGAGGAAGACTTCTCACCTCATGACACCTTTTGATTCCAACGTGAGATACATTGAGAGAGAGAGAAAGTGAGACTTTGAGTTCAAACACTTATCTTCATCTTCTTCTTCAACTTGTTCTTGGTGATTCTTGGAGAAAAATCAAGAAATAAATGAGAGTTGTGAGTTATACACTTAGAGTGTGATAATCTCATATTGGAAGCTTCATCACTTAGCTCTAGCCGTATCCTCGGAGGATAGCAAGGTGATCGTCGTTCCGGTCGTTTCTCCGGCGCGTGGCAAGTAGAGACGCGGTACTTTCGGCGTTGGATCGTTCAAGAGCTTGGGGAATAGCTCAAGAGAAGGTTACCATTTAATCAACGGACTTCGAGGGTTAGTTTCTTACGACTCTTGCTTTTCGTTTATATATTCGTATATACGTAGCTCGATCGATCCTCGTAAGGATTCGGATCGAATTAATTTTCGTTTTACCGCTTCCGCTGGGCCTTCGTTTTAGGCACCGAATCCCAACACAGAGAGCTCATGAGAAAATGACTTCTGCTAGGCAGATTCTATCTCACTTAACCGAGCTTTATGGTGAGCACAGCAGAACTGCTAGATATGAGATATCCAAGCAACTGTTCGGTGCAAGGATGAAGGAAGGTGAGAAAGTTGGGGAACACGTCCTCAAAATGATATCCATGATCGAGAGATTGGAGGCTCTTGATTTTAAAATGGATACTTCTCTCCAAACCGACCTTATCCTACAGTCTCTCCCTGATTCCTTCTCACAGTTTGTTATGAACTTCAACTGCAATGAGATTGCATGTAACTTAGCTGGGCTAATGAACAAACTCGTAACCGCTCAGTCTCAGATGAAGACTCCGCGGATGAAGGAGTCTGCTCTTGTGATTTCTTCTGGACTTCGGAAGTCTAAGAATAAGAAGAAAAAGACTAAGAAGCGGACTGGACCGCAAGCTAAGGACCTTAAGGGTAAGGGCAAGGCCCCGATGGTTCCAAAGAACAAGAAGAAGAAGGATGCTTGTCTCAAGTGCGGTGAGCTGGGCCACTGGGCTAGAGACTGTCCGATTCTTCATGGCACTTCGTCTGTAACTTTTAGTTTTGGAAACAAATTGTTCTGCTACTGTATTTTCTACTTCCTGGATACTTGATTCTGGTGCTAGTTCTCATATTTGTACCGTGAATCAGGATCTGGAACAAAATAGGAAGCTTGGAGCTGGAGAAGTTATGATCACAGTCGGAAGCGGGCATAGTGTCGAGGCGACCAACATAGGATCACTTCTTTTGGGTTTAGAATCCGGCTTTGTTTTGACTTTAGAAGATGTACTTGTTTTGCCCAAGGGGCACAAAAACATTGTATCCATTCCGGTCATGGACCGAAAAGGCTTTTCATTTTTCATTGGTGATGGTTCCTGCAAAATTTATTTTAGAAATAAACTAGTGGGTACTGCTACATTGTTGAATGGATTGTATCATCTAAATCTCAGCAACAAAGTAGTTGTGAATACTATGACTAGAAAACGTGGTAGGGATGAAACCAATCAAGTTTTGAAATGGCATCTTAGACTTGGTCATGTTGGTCAGACCAAGGTTTACAAGATGGAAAAAGATGGACTTATGGGTCCATTGGGATCGATCCCTTTCCTACTTGTGAATCTTGCCTTAAAGGCAAAATGACTAAGTCCCCTTCACAGGACATTTCAAAGAGCCGATAAAGCGGGATTAATCCATACCGATGTATGTGGTGCTTTGGAAGCGGACGTGACGGATATCAATATTTCATTACGTTTACGATGATCATACTAGGTATGGTTATGTATACTTAATGGAACATAAATCCGGGGCCGTTGAGAAATTCCGGGAATTCAAGGCCCTAGTCGAGTAACAAACTGGTAAGCATGTCAAGGCACTTCGGACGAGGTGGCGAGTATAATAGTAAGGAGTTTGACGAGTTACTTAAGGAACAAGGAATATTTTAACAACAAACACCTCCAGTACTCCTCGGTTAAATGGTGTGTCGAAAGAAGGAACCGGACCCTGTTGAACATGGTCCGTTCCATGTTGAGCTATCTTGACTTGCCGATTTACCTGTGGGGGTATGCACTCTGATCGCCGCGTATATCTTGAACAGATGTCCTTCCAAACCGTTTCCTAAAACTCCACATGAGATGTGGGAAGGAAGGAAACCAAGTCTTAATCATATTAGGATTTGGGGATGTCCCGCTTATGTCAAGAAGACTAAGGTGGAAAAGTTGGAAGCTAGGTCTGCGAAGGGACGTTTCATTGGATTCCCATCTGGGATGATGGGATATCTATTCTACATGCCCGAAGATCGAAGGATCGTTGTTGCTTTACAAGCACACTTCCTGGAAGATGAGTTCATTCAGGAAGGCGGAGCAGGTAGAAGTATTTCTTTAGAAGAATACAATGAAACTCCTAGAGAGACACCTGTGCAAGAAACTGGAACCGAACTTTCTGAAACACAAGTACAACCACCTCGTAGGTCTAGTAGGGTGTCTCATTTACCTGAGAGGTATGGGCTTATGCACTTGGAGGAGCTGGGTCTCCATGAGGTTCCAAGTGACAGCCAAGAGACCGACCCGACGACCTATGACCAAGCGATGGTGGATGTAGACTCCGCGAAATGGCGTGAAGCTATGGAAGCTGAGATAGACTCGATGCATGTAAATCAAGTCTGGACTCTAGTAGACCGCCCCAAGGGCATAGTGCCCATTGGGAATAAGTGGATCTACAAGAGAAAGACTGATGGTGATGGCAAGGTTGACTCCTATAAGGCCAGGATTGTGGCAAAGGGTTATACCCAAAAGGAAGGGATCGATTACCACGATACCTTCTCGCCCGTAGCCATGATCAAGTCTATTCGCATGATGCTTGCTATAGCTGCCTACCACGATTATGAGATATGGCAAATGAACGTAAAGACGGCTTTCCTTAACGGATTCCTCGAGGAGGAAATCTATATGGAGCAGCCTAAAGGCTTTGTGTCCGAAGTCGATATTCAGAAAGTGTGCAAGCTTCAGCGTTCCATTTATGGACTGAAGCAAGCGTCGCGTAGTTGGAACCTTCGTTTTGACGAGGCGGTCAAAGAGTTTGACTTCGTGCAAAATGAAGAGGAACCTTGTGTATACAAGAAGGTTAGTGGGAGCAAGATCGCATTCTTAGTACTATATGTAGATGACATTCTACTAATAGGAAATGATGTGGGAATGCTCAGTTCTGTGAAAGCTTGGCTTTCGAGTAATTTCTCCATGAAAGACATGGGAGAAGCAACCTATATTCTTGGTATTCGGCTCTACCGGGATAGAGCGAAGAGAACAATAGGCCTTTCCCAAGCCCTCTATATAGATAAGATCTTAAAGCGATTTAAGATGGATGACTCTAAAAGAGGGTTCCTACCGATGCAACATGGAATAAAACTCACCTTGAAGATGTGTCCTCAAAGTGAGGAACAACGCAAGGAAATGAGTAATATACCATATGCTTCGGCCGTGGGTAGCCTCATGTATGCTATGTTGTGTACAAGACCCGACATCGCGCATGCCGTAAGCGTGGTGAGTAGGTTTCGTGCAAACCTGTAGGGAACATTGGATCTTCAGAAGAACGTTCTCAAGTACTTGAGAAGAACGAGAGATATGGTTCTTATGTATGGCGGTGGAGATTTGGATGTGGTGGGATTCACCGATTCGGACTTCCAAGCATCAAGGACGACTCGATGTCCACTTCGCTACATATTTACTCTTAATGGAGGAGCAGATCTTGGCGTAGTGCCAAGCAAAGCGCGACTTGATTCCACCTGTCAGCCGAGTATCAAGCGGCCTGAGGCTTCCAAGGAGGGTTACGGATTAAGAAGTTTCGGGAGAACTTCAAATGATACCATGTCTTTGAGCCGCCTGTTCATTGCATCGCGACAACGACGGAGTCAGTAGCGCAGCCAAGGAGCCGAGGTTTCACAACAAAGACCAAACATATTGAGAGGAAGTATCATCTCGTAAGAGAATTTGTTCGCAAGGGATACATTGTCTTTGCACAGAGTAGACTCGGCCGACAACGTCGCCGATCCACTGACCAAGCCACTTTCTCGGACTAGCTTGGAGCGTCATTTGGAGAACATGGGTATTAGATACCATAGTGTGTGGCATTGAGTGCAAGTGGGAGATTGTTAGGAGTATGCCCTCGAATGCCACTCAGAGGTTGTTGAGTGAGGGCATTGTACTTGTAATTATGTAAACCATTTATATAAGGCAAATGAATGTTTCTTTATTTAATGTTAGTTAATGGAATACCTAACTCGTAAATAAACATATAGAAACTAGTCCGTGTATTTGAGAGCAAAACGTTCCACTCCTTATTGGATAAGGGGGTCGGCACTGAAGGGTTATAGCTCAAATACTTAATCGTTCGCAAGTCGATGAAACTTGACTGGGCGTTAAGTTTATGTGAAGACTTGTATGACGTGTTCTTTGACATGGAGAGTGCCTGTCGAACACTAATGGTTAGTGGGAGCACACATTATAGGTATGCTAATTGGATTAGTATACTCGAACCGACTCACCCTCGATTCGTCACATGGATTTCACTCGGACGATCAATGACGGAATCGAAAGGTTGTGATAGGTATTCGTGAACCTTCGACTTGAGGATTTAGTAGGGAAGTGCTTGTGACGTCAAGATTGTCATTAGAGTAGTTCGACCTCGTAAACCTAAGGCGGGGTCAACCTCGACGTGCATCTTGACGGCAAGTAGCAGTCCTATCGAATACCAAGATAGAATTCTTTCCCTGTTAGTGAGCGGGTTATATGTCCTATGTCATATTGCGAGATAAGATCATAAGTCTTTGGCCAAAGCATTGGAGCTAGTTGTATTAGATACACGACAGCTCGATGATCTCGATTTGCATTAACGCATGCATAGCGTCAAGTACAGATAGGGTTTGACTGACCGTGACCCTATAACTTGATCGGGACTTTTGAAAGAAGGGTTTATACGTATACTGGTATTCACGACAGAATGGTTCTTGAATGATCCCAATCATTCGTTCTCAGTCGGGGGTACAGTGTAGGCCACCAGGCTGGCTAGGTGGTGCTACTACTCTTTGGTTCCTCCCATTGCTGACTGAGACGGACCTACCGAGTCGCGCATTAGGATTGACGACGGAATGAATTAAGCTAATTCTCTCATTATGAATATTGGATATTGGATATCTAAATTTGGGACATTGGATGTTTAAATCGATTTATCGGATAAATTGATTTACGGCTTAATGAATTAAATATATCACTGGGTGATTAATTTAATTCATGAATATAATTATTTCTTGGAGAAATTAATTATGTTATTTTGTATTTGATATGTTTAATTAATTGTATTAATTAATCGATATAAATACATCGGAACGGAATCAGAGTTTATCTGTTTGGACTCACGGGAGTCCGAAACGAAACGAACTCGTCCTATTTCTTCATCATAGCCGCCCCCCCCTTCCCCACACCTTGACAAGACTTTGATTTTTAAATCAATTGGAATCTTGATTAGGTGTTTAATGAATAGATATTTGATATCTTTTTCAAGGTGGGGTTAACATGAGTTGTTCTCATGTGGAAAGGAATTGAATAAGAAGAGAAGACTTGTCACTCTCTTAAAAGAGAATGAGCCATCCGTGAGATACATTGAGAGAGAGAGAGAAAGTGAGACTTTGAGTTCAAAACACTTATCTTCATCTTCTTCTTCAACTTGTTCTTGGTGATTCTTGGAGAAAAATCAAGAAATAAATGAGAGTTGTGAGTTATACACTTAGAGTGTGATAATCTCATATTGGAAGCTTCATCACTTAGCTCTAGCCGTATCCTCGGAGGATAGCAAGGTGATCTTCGTTCCGGTCGTTTCTCCGGCGCGTGGCAAGTAGAAACGCGGTGCTTTCTGCGTTGGATCGTTCAAGAGCTTGGGGAATAGCTCAAGAGAAGGTTACCATTTAATCAACGGACTACGAGGGTATGTGTTTCTCGTATCTTCTTTGTTTAGTCAATATCCGTATATATGTAGCTCGATCGATCCTCGTAGGGATTCGGATCGAATTAATTTTCGTTTTACCGCTTCCGCTGGGCCTTCGTTTTAGGCACCGAATCCCAACAACTAGAATGGCCAGTTCATCCAACATATACTTACGACCAAGTAATGATATGATTCACAAGGAAGCACAAGATTTCAACAGCACCGAACGAAACAACTAATATCACTCAAACTCACATATTCATCCATAAACACGTGACTCCAAGCACATAATTTGACAAAAGAATTACACTTTACATTTACCAACGACATAATCATACGCAATGACATCACAAGAAAGTAAGGTGATTCTATACTCGACACTAGCTCGCATATTCAACTAAGCACATTAATTCCCGACACACACGGGTCACCTTTACAAAAAGCATGATGGTAAATATTCCGATTCTTTTGAAAAATGGTTATTAATATTTATTTAGCACATATCGACGATTAACAACCATAATATCCACAAAACACGTAATGTATGGGCAATATACTTGCCTCGATAATTGATACCGGACACTCCTATAATCACGGCTCAGTCGGGACACCTCGAACACCTACGATTCCCCGACGAAGGAAAAGAATACACCCACGATCGAGAAGCTTGAAGAAAACGACGAACGGAAGGGTTCCGACCGGAGTTCTTCACAAGAATTCGACCCTAACAACATATAATCAATAAATCATCGATCATACGAGGAAGAATAATCGTAGAACGCCCGAAAACCCCTCTATGACATTTTACCGGACACCTTCAAGGCATCGATCAAGAACTCGACCAAATCGACGAATCGATACGATCCGACCATGGAATAATAAAGGAAATGATATAATATATCTAAATTATCATCAATCCATCAAAATCCTAAGTTAAATCGGACTAAACGGACGAAAACGAACAAAATACCCAAAATCCCCAAAATTAGATTTCTAGAAAATCTGACCTGATTCGGTAGATCGGAGGATGTTATAGGATGGATGATTGATGATATGAACTCGAAAACTTCATGGATTGATTGTCCAACAACATCACTCCATGATTAACCAAGCTCCAGCCGCGGAAGGGAAGAAAAAGAGTGAGAAAAATGGCCAAAAACCCGTGCGGGGCCATAAAATAGCCGCATGTGTCATGCGCCAAGCGGGAGTGTGCCACGGCACGAGCCCAAAAATGGCTCCCAGTGGTCGGAAGTGTGCAGCGTCTCGGCCGGAGTGTGCCGCAAAGACTGCATCGGTTTGGCCGAAAAATGCCACAGAGTGTGCGCGGCCCTGCCCGATGTGCCGCGGCCCACGGACGCTTCGGCGAGAAGCCGCTGAGCACCGCCGACCGAACTTCGGCCGTGTCGTCCGACACGGCCCGTCTTACTCGTCCGAAATGCCGAAGTCTCGCCATAGGACTCGACCGTGTCGTCGCACGGCCGAGTCGAACTCTTCCGGATAAGCGAACCGATCGCCAGACGCCCGGCCGTGTTCCGTGACACGGCCGAGTCATGCCGAAGTCAGCCGGACAGGTCACTATCGGAAGGCCCTTCGCGCCGCGACCGTGTCAAGCAGGACACGGTCGAGTCCCTGTCGGCCAGTTGCGCACCGCGACCGTGCCGATAGGCACGGGCCGTGTCCGACAGGGCAGTCAACCCCTATAAATTCATTTTTTGAGCATTTCAGCCCATTCCTTCCATTCCTTCCACCTTCATACGAGAGAGAGAGGCTTGAGGGAGAAAATTCTCTTCACCTATCACTTGAGTGTGGTTTTTAATCATTTTCATTCGGTTGTGAAGCTTGGATACTCGATTAAACTCGTGTTCCTCGGATCGAAGTGGTTGGATCTTCAAGAGGTAATTTCTTCAACACCTTGGACTTCGATTTTGTGTTGAGATATGATGTTTTGGACGTTATAATCATGTTATATGAAGGGATATGTATATGATTATGAGTTTGTATAAGGATTCATTGGATTATTGAGGAATTATTCAAGAACACCTTGAATATCGGGTTGAAATTGGGGGTTTTCGATTAATTGTCGTTATAATCACGTTTTCGGATATTCATTTTGGATTATTGATCTTTTGGAAGATGTTTGTTGGTTGGAAAAACTTCTTGGTGGATTTGATGGTGGCTTATTGAGATTTGATTGTAAACAATCGGAGTTTGGCCACAACCTATTCGATATAATGCCCCAATGAATTTAGTTTAATCGTATCGACGTTTTGAGTTCGTTATATTCGTGTTTGATTCGTGTATTGAACGGGTTGTTGGATATTGTATAATTCAAGGTTGTTCGAGCGATCAATATCTCAATTGGGACGTTGTTCGTGGAAGGATAATTGTCACCGGTATTGGGTAAGTTAATTCTTACTCGGTTAAAAGGATATTCATCCCTTTTGTTGTTGTTTATTCATAATCATAACTCATTCATCATTGTATTAACCGTATCAAAACTTGTTATTGTCAATTAATCACTTCAGTCATAAGGAACGACGGTTCCAATCATTTCATTGAGCTGTCATTTACTTCACTATCATTCCATCTCGGTGAGTCATTATTCATTTTCGATGTCACTTTTGTTATATCGTGGCATTCCGGTCATCTTGGCGTGCGGTTGGTATGTGTAGGATTTTCATGTCGGGCACATTTATGTCGTGTGTTGGTTGTTGGCCTCACATTGGGTGTGCACACGAGTCGATTGCTTCATGAGATCGATTAGGCACAAGACCACGCGTGTATTCGATCGATACTCGTTGGTGGCTTGTGCACGGACACATTTCCATCCCGGGCGTAGTGTGGCGCCACCCTTTGAGCCGCATCTTGTTAGTTGATTCATATAGCATGTTTGATTGCGTATGTTTTCAACAAGATTGGGTTATAATCTAACCGTTTCATTTTGATCGAACTTGTGGTTTATACTACATATTATATGATTGTGTTTATTCAACTCGGGAGGATTGTTGTTCTGCTTAACCCCCGTTTGGGGATATTTTGTTTTCGTGTCATGGCAAGGCAAAAGCACGGGAATAGCATGTTGATGTCGAGGAGTCCCAGTGATACTAGTAGGGGGCCCCGATCTTTCAGTTATTCATGTTATTGTCCTTTATTTTCCGCTGCAGACTTTCATTTGAATACTCCGTCTCATTCAGTGTTGTGTATTTTATCTTCATATAAAATACACTAGTATTCGGTATTGTCCTGGTGTGTTGTAACTAAACTCCTCATCGGAGTAATTATTGTTGTAATGTAGTTCGGTACTACATTTATCTTGTGTAATTCATTCATTTTCATTTGCCTGGTGGGTCCCAGTTGGGGATCTACGGCACTGTAATATCCGCCTAGTTTGGGGTGTTACAGTTTCGGCTTGTTTTTTGCTTCAAACGAGTGCATAATGAAGCTACAAGTTGTTTTAAGTTGTTTTCATGTTCACACCAGTCCAAATGAAGCTACAAGTTGCTTCCGTGTTCAAATAGTCAAGAATGAATCTACAAGTTTTTACAACTTGCTTCCAAGTCAAACGAGTCAAGAATGAAGCTACAAGTTGTTTTGAGTTGTTTTTTCTTCAAACAAGTGCGTAATGAAGCTACAAGTTGTTTCAAGTTCTTTTCATGTCCGAACGAGTCAAAATAAAGGTACAATTTGCTTATGTATTCAAACATTGACGAATGAAGCTACAAGTTTTTACAAGTTGCTTCCATGTCAAACGAGTCAAGAATGAAGCTACAAGTTGTTTCGAGTTGTTTTTTCTTCAAACGAGTGCATAATGAAGCTACAAGTTGTTTCAAGTTGTTTTCATGTTCGAACGAGTCAAAATAAAGGTACAATTTGCTTATGTATTCAAACATTGAAGAATGAAGCTACAAGTTTTTACAAGTTGCTTCCATGTTCAAATGAGTCAATAATGAAGCTACAAGTTGTTTCGAGTTGTTTTTTTCTTCAAAAGACTGCATAATGAAGCTACAAGTAGTTTCAAGTTGTTTTCATGTTCGAACAAGTCAAAATAAAGCTACAATTTGCTTCTGTGTTCAAACATTGAAGAATAAAGCTACAAGTTTTTACAAGTTGCTTCCATTTTCAAACGAGTCAAGACTGAAGCTACAAGTTGTTTCGAGTTGTTTTTCTCTTCAAACGAGTGCATAATGAAGCTACAAGTTGTTTAAAGTTGTTTTCATGTTCAAACGAGTCAAAATGAAGAGCTATAAATTGCTTCCATGTTCAAACACTCAAGAATAAAGCTACAAGTTATTACAAGTTGTTTCCGTGTTTAAACAGTGAAGAATGAAGCTACAAGTTGTTTCAAGTTCTTTCATTTTCGAACGAGTCAAAATAAAGCTACAATTTGCTTCTTTGTTCAAACATTGAAGAATGAAGCTACAAGTTTTTACAAGTTGCTTCCATATTCAAACGAGTCAATAATGAAGCTACAAGTTGTTTCGAGTTGTTTTTTTCTTCAAACGACTGCATAATGAAGCTACAAGTTGTTTCAAGTTGTTTTCATGTTCGAACGAGTCAAAATAAAGCTACAATTTGCTTCTGTGTTCAAACATTGAAGAATAAAGCTACAAGTTTTTACAAGTTGCTTCCGTGTTTAAACAGTGAAGAATGAAGCTACAAGTTGTTTCAAGTTCTTTCATGTTCGAACGAGTCAAAATAAAGCTACAATTTGCTTCTGTGTTCAAACATTGAAGAATGAAGCTACAAGTTTTTACAAGTTGCTTCCATGTTCAAACGAGTCAATAATGAAGCTACAAGTTGTTTCGAGTTGTTTTTTTTCTTCAAACGACTGCATAATGAAGCTACAAGTTGTTTCAAGTTGTTTTCATGTTCGAACGAGTCAAAATAAAGCTACAATTTGCTTTTGTGTTCAAACATTGAAGAATAAAGCTACAAGTTTTTACAAGTTGCTTCCATTTTCAAACGAGTCAAGACTGAAGCTACAAGTTGTTTCGAGTTGTTTTTCTCTTCAAACGAGTGCATAATGAAGCTACAAGTTGTTTAAAGTTGTTTTCATTTTCGAACGAGTCAAAATAAAGCTACAATTTGCTTTTGTGTTCAAACATTGAAGAATGAAGCTACAAGTTTTTACAAGTTGCTTCCATGTTCAAACGAGTCAATAATGAAGCTACAAGTTGTTTCGAGTTGTTTTTCTTCAAACGAGTGCATAATGAAGCTACAAGTTGATTAAAGTTGTTTTCATGTTCAACGAGTCAAAATGAAGCTACAAGTTGCGTCCGTGTTCAAACACTCACGAATAAAGCTACAAATTTCTACAAGTTGCTTCCGTGTTCAAACAGTCAAGAATGAAGCTACAAGTTTTACAAGTTGCTTCCATGTTAAAACGAGTCAAGAATAAGGCTACAAGTTGTTTCGGCTTGTTTTTTGCTTCAAACGAGTGCATAATGAAGCTACAAGTTGTTTCAAGTTGTTTTCATGTTCACACGAGTCAAAATGAAGCTACAAGTTGCTTCCGTGTTCAAACAGTCAAGAATGAATCTACAAGTTTTTACAAGTTGCTTCCAAGTCAAACGAGTCAAGAATCAAGCTACAAGTTGTTTTGAGTTGTTTTTTCTTCAAACGAGTGCATAATGAAGCTACAAGTTGTTTCAAGTTCTTTTCATGTCCGAACGAGTCAAAATAAAGCTACAATTTGCTTATGCATTCAAACATTAAAGAATGAAGCTACAAGTTTTTACAAGTTGCTTCCATGTCAAACGAGTCAAGAATGAAGCTACAAGTTGTTTCGAGTTGTTTTTTCTTCAAACGAGTGCATAATGAACCTACAAGTTGTTTCAAGTTGTTTTCATGTTCGAACAAGTCAAAATAAAGCTACAATTTGCTTATGTATTCAAACATTGAAGAATGAAGCTACAAGTTTTTACAAGTTGCTTCCATATTCAAACGAGTCAATAATGAAGCTACAAGTTGTTTCGAGTTGTTTTTTTCTTCAAACGACTGCATAATGAAGCTACAAGTAGTTTCAAGTTGTTTTCATGTTCGAACAAGTCAAAATAAAGCTACAATTTGCTTCTGTGTTCAAACATTGAAGAATAAAGCTACAAGTTTTTACAAGTTGCTTCCATTTTCAAACGAGTCAAGACTGAAGCTACAAGTTGTTACGAGTTGTTTTCTTCTTCGAACGAGTGCATAATGAAGCTAAAAGTTGTTTAAAGTTGTTTTCATGTTCAAACGAGTCAAAATGAAGAGCTATAAATTGCTTCCATGTTCAAAATCTCAAGAATAAAGCTACAAGTTATTACAAGTTGTTTCCGTGTTTAAAAAGTGAAGAATGAAGCTACAAGTTGTTTCAAGTTGTTTCATGTTCGAACGAGTCAAAATAAAGCTACAATTTGCTTCTGTGTTGAAACAATGAAGAATGAAGCTACAAGTTTTTACATGTTGCTTCCATTTTCAAACGAGTCAAGAATGAAGCTACAAGTTGTATCGAGTTGTTTTTCTCTTCAAACTAGTGCATAATGAAGCTACAAGTTGTTTAAAGTTGTTTTCATGTTCAAACGAGTCAAAATGAAGAGCTATAAATTGCTTCCATGTTCAAACTGTAACACCCCCATATCAAACCGGGAATATTACACGCCGCATACCCTCTCCGTGAGGATCCACCAGGCTAGACATCAAAACAACACATTACATTACATACCGACGAATCAAAATAACGGACCAATAGACCGATTTGGTCTTTCGTCACTGACTTACAAATCAAAATACATAAACTCATCCAGACTCATACCCACACAAGGGTAAAATACTTGCAACAACGAACAATAAGACAGCGGAAAAGACAATACAATGGACTCACTAATCAACCCAAAAGCGGCCTTCGTGTGATTAGTATCATTCGTCTTTCATCATCCCTCGTGCTGATCCCGTGTCTTGCTCCCGAAAACTTGCATGTACACTGACACAATACTGAGATATCCACCCCCGATTACTCGGGGGTTAGCAAACTCCTTTGTTTCGCTAGTGCAAGTATAAAGTGCAAATACGAGCCATACACAACACATTCCGAGAATATAACGAAAGACTTCGAGATATATTTAGTTAAAAATAGTTCAAGTCTTGAAAGCGTAAACGAAGCAAGTAAGCATTTTGAAAACATTTTCAAATCTCGGGAGTTTTGAAAACATCAAAATTGAAAATGTTCTTAATTCCTCGAAAGCCATTTAGGGTCACACCCAAAGTTCATTTTCAAAATACAAATCCGTTTAACAAAACACGGGGTCCACGACCCAACCATTCCGGTCACAAAACACGGGGTCCACGACCCGATCATCCACTTCAATTCACTTACAAGGACACATTACACATAACACATTAATCCTATGCCATTCTAGCCAAGCACCAAGACTCGATATATAATGTCTCTCGACCCCAAGCACAAAGCATTGTGATACTCCGGACAATATCACAATTAACGAAAACATCAACGTCATCCTCAAGATGAAAACCACAATGGTAACCCGCGGCCGTACCCCTTAGTATCGACCCCGGACATCCCGTCGGACACTCCGGTGGAAACCACCTCCGCGGCCGTACCCCTTAGTATCTACACCCAGACATACCGTCGGACTATCCGTGTGGATGTTCATCCACACAAGCACCCAATTCCACTCGTGGCCGTACCCCTTAGTATCGACCCCGGACATCCCGTCGGACACTCCGGTGGAAGGAACAACACACACACACGTTCCATAATCACAGTTTCAAACCACAATCCTCTAAGGTCAATCTCAGTATATATAGTCGTGGTACCTTGCTTGAATGGCGATTCATCCAACATATACTCACGACCAAGTAATGATACGATTCACAAGGAAGCACAAGATTTCAACAGCACCGAACGACACAACTAATATCACTCAAACTCACATATTCATCCATAAACACGTGACTCCAAGCACATAATTTGACAAAAGAATTACACTTTACATTTACCAACGACATAATCATACGCAATGACATCACAAGAAAGTAAGGTGATTCTATACTCGACACTAGCTCGCATATTCAACTAAGCACATTAATTCCCGACACACACGGGTCACCTTTACAAAAAGCATGATGGTAAATATTCCGATTCTTTTGAAAAATGGTTATTAATATTTATTTAGCACATATCGACGATTAACAACCATAATATCCACAAAACACGTAATGTATGGGCAAGATACTTGCCTCGATAATCGATACCGGACACTCCTACAATCACGGCTCAGTCGGGACACCTCGAACACCTACGATTCCCCGACGAAGGAAAAGAATACACCCACGATCGAGAAGCTTGAAGAAAACAACGAACGGAAGGGTTCCGACCCGAGTTCTTCACAAGAATTCGACCCTAACAACATATAATCAATAAATCATCGATCATACGAGGAAGAATAATCGTAGAATGCCCGAAAACCCCTCTATGACATTTTACCGGACACCTTCAAGGCATCGATCAAGAACTCGACCAAATCGACGAATCGATACGATCCGACCATGGAATAATAAAGGAAATGATATAATATATCTAAATTATCATCAATCCATCAAAATCCTAAGTTAAATCGGACTAAACGGACGAAAACGAACAAAATACCCAAAATCCCCAAAATTAGATTTCTAGAAAATCTGACCTGATTCGGTAGATCGGAGGATGTTATAGGATGCATGATTGATGATATGAACTCGAAAACTTCATGGATTGATTGTCCAACAACATCTCTCCATGATTAACCAATATGCAGCCGCGAAAGGGAAGAAAACGAGTGAGAAAAATGGCCAAAAACCCGTCTGCAGGGCCATAAATAGGCTGCACAGTGTGCCGCGGCCAAGCGGGAGTGTGCCACGGCACAGTGTCACGGACCACAGATTTGCCCCTATGTCACGCTGGTTGTGCATAATGTATCGGAGGATCGTGCTTCAGTGGTTGTCCCTTCAGTGTTGTAGCAAGAAACCCCTGGAGTTCAGGTATGCCGACCCGGTTCAATTCGGGGAGCTTACCGCTAGTCTTGGACTTAACCTAGAAGGGGGATTCGACCGTCCCTACACAAACTGGTCGGGCCAACTGAGGCTGGAGCCGTTCTCCTGATGAGCCCATGGCAGGGCGAAACCAGTGACATTGTGCCGATTCCCTAAGGCTTACCCCTGTGCTCCACGCACATATGATCGCATGGGGGTGCCGCACGGGCTTGTCAACTCCCATCCCGTGACAAGTGGTATCGGAGCCGTGCTCGTCCCCTCTCACGATGGCCCTTCCGCATCGCTCTCCATGCACCCCAATGCCGCACCACGCGGGTCCCCACCCTTTGGCGCGCAAGGGTTTGGCTGTGACGAACAGGGGGGAGATCACACATCCCATCCCAAGCGTTCGCACATCACTATGGTGTCTGCATGCGGGTCCTCTACCCTTCGAGGACGGGTTTGCTGGGAGCTGGGTCTCAGATGCTGTGGATGAGGCGGTCCTTTGTGCTTTCGCGGCGGGATAGGCACCTTTTCGGGGCGTACTCAGAATGCACGAGGACATGCATGATTATGGCGGTGGGAGGATGTCACAGACCGCAGATTTGCCCCTATGTCACGCTGGTTGTGCATAACGTATCGGAGGATCGTGCTTCAGTGGTTGTCCCTTCAGTGTTGTAGCAAGAAACCCCTGGAGTTCAGGTATGCCGACCCGGTTCAATTCGGGGAGCTTACCGCTAGTCTTGGACTTAACCTAGAAGGGGGATTCGACCGTCCCTACACAAACTGGTCGGGCCAACTGGTCGGGAACTGGAGCCGTTCTCCTGATGAGCCCATGGCAGGGCGAAACCAGTGACATTGTGCCGATTCCCTAAGGCTTACCCCTGTGCTCCACTCACATATGATCGCATGGGGGTGCCGCACGGGCTTGTCAACTCCCATCCCGTGACAACAGGCCCAAAAATGGCTCCCAGTGGTCGGCAGTGTGCCGCGTCTCGGCCGGAGTGTGCCACGGCACCCGGTACAGTCGGTTTGGCCGAAAAATGCCACAGAGTGTGCCGCGGCCCTGCGGCATGTGCGCGCCCACTGACCGCTCGGCGGAAGCTGCCGAGCACTGCCGGCCGTGACTCGGCCAGAAGCTGCCGAGCACTACCGGCCGTGACTCGGCCAGTGCCGGCCTGGGCCCAGGTTGCCCGGCCATGACTCGGCCAGGGCCAACTCCGACGGCCCGAACGACCCCGAAACCCGAACCTGAATACGAATCGATGATACAGTTACGACGTACTCGCAAAGACGAATCTAAGAGCTAAGAGAACACACAATTCCGACCACCCGAAGGCTCGAAATTCAACAACGGAAGTAATTACCCAAAACTTTGGGAAATTACGAAAATGGCCCAAAACGTCCGAAAATCACGATACGTGATCGAAACACCAAACCAAAGCTCGCAACATGAATAATAAAATTAAATGAACTTACGAGAAACTCGAAACGACAGTTTCGGACGAGATTCGCAAGAATCGCACTCAAGTGCGGAAAAGTCGCCAAAAGCTCGGAACTCAACAAAACGATACCGAAACAAACTCGGATGACAAAAAGTGCAGAATTAATCATTCTCGAAATGACGAAACGGTCATGAGCGAGTCGTCAAAACGGACTCCGGCTGAAAAAGAAATTTACCGAAAAATCGGAAATTGCGGATATTACATTCTACCCTCCTTAAAAGAAGTTTCGTCCCGAAACTTAAAACAAGTAGGGAGAAGCAATATCCCGCCAGGAAAACTCAACGAGATACGCAAGGAAATACGTAACTTACGCCCATCGGCGAAACGTTACAAGCAACGCAAAGGAATATACGGCGTGAAAACACGCTCCACGACGACCAACACAACGCCGCCGTTAGGGATATAATAAAACCAACAAGTGACAAGCGTCTTCAACTGGATAATACAATCAAGTCAATTATCCGAACAAACACAAAACACAACGGACCAAAATCAATACGATTGACCAACACAACGGTACATCAATCAAAACGCGAGCCAATCGCTGAACAAATACGAAATTCCACCGCCCAAGGGTTGGAAGATCGAAAGCGAGACTAATTTTCCGAACTTGAAAAGGTCACAACGATATATAGATCAATTTGGGACAATATCAGAACTAGCTCGAATGACAAAGGTGAGAAACAGCACCAGGTCAGAAGCATCAACGAACACAATCGAGTCGATACGATTGGACGAAATAGAAGAGAAAGAAAGAAAAATGCGGGTATTACATCATATCACCTTTAAAAGAGGTTTCGTCCCGAAACCTAAACAACGAGAACGAAGTGCTGGAATAGCAACCTTCCCGACCATATCCTCTTGGTCCACATCCGATCTTCATGGCCATTAGTATCGTGGTCACGACTGCGTCCTCTGCCCATCGGCATACTAAGCGGATTCCCACTCAATACGATTGCACAACTTCGCAAAATATTATACTAAGGTACCAACTCAGCACGACATATCACATGAGGTAACCAATAACAACTCGAAAAGAAAATCCACGAGGTATTCTTTTAAATGAAATCTTTTGAAAATCCTTGGATTTGTATATCTATTTAAAATAAACTTTAAAAGTACTTTTGGTACCTCGGGTTGTTTCATCAAAACTTGCAAACAACATACTTTAACCGTCTCATTTGAAATCATTTGAAGTCTGTTGTGTTAAGAATTAACACCTTCCGACCGGCGATCGACTAGGAGGACGGGCGACCGAGTCACTGCCGAGCGGCCAAGTCAGTTCTGCCAATCAGCGACCTGGTGACCTAGCCAAAACCCAGCAGACGAGCTACATCGACCGACCGAAGGCCCCAGGACCAGTCCCGATGCCGAGCGATCGAACTCAAGACGATCGCCTCTCGGTACTCGGCGATCGACCCTGGCGACCTACGAATGGACGATCTCCTCTCGGTACTCGGCGATCTACCCTTGGTGATCGACCATTGGCGACCTCCATCCACTGGCCGATGGCGTCCTCGGGTGATCAGCTAGAGACGACCGCTCATGTCGATCACCACCGATGACCATCCACTCGGCGAAGACCAAGTCTCAAGACTGGCACCATGTGCAAAGACCGAGACAAGATCCGCGCATCCCGTGCCATTGACCACAGTCTGACAGATTCTCTCCACCAGCCGACAAGCCGCCGAAAGCTTGTCAGTAGGGCCGCATGTGGACTGACTCCGGACACGTGATGGCTCCTTATTGGACCGCCCAGCTGTGGCAGCCTCTTCCTTGGACTTTAGCCCGACAACCAGCATCTTTCTTGGACTTTAGCCCGACAGCCCTGGAGATCGGCCCCTTATAATATTGGCCGACAAACGATCGGCACCTTATTATATCAGCCGGCAGGCGATCGGCCACTACAGGACAGGACCCGGCTGCCCCTATATAAACAAGGCTCCCAGCACTTGTCCAGGGATGGAAACTCTTCTGCACTGAACCGAGATTTTGGACACTCCATCATCTACTTCAGCTTCCTTCAGTTTCCCTGAGCAATATCGCAACTCAAGCACACTATACAGAAGCAAACATACAGCACTTGGCTAATCTCCAACTCTTGGCAACAGCTTTGTTTCGGTCTTACTTATCCCGGCCTTTTCTCCTCGAGCAGATTATCGGCGGGACGAAGAACACCAAGCTTCGCTCAAGAGCTGGATTAACAGAGTCTTTTTACACTCATTGTATTTAGATTTCTCTCATTAATACTTGTATCCACGAATATTCGTATTAATAACATCTCGCGAGAGCATTCAAGCCCGGGCCTAACAAACCCGGCAAATCTTGTATTATTTATCTTCTCTCGGAAGTGCTCCCGCAATTGTTGTTTGTTGTCCGTCTTCCAGCAGTCTTAATCTTCGGATAAATATTTTGGGCAACAACAATTGGCGCTAGAAGAAGGGCATCCAACCCTCGATTTTTTACACCTACCGTCCCGAAGAACACTCACTGTTCTCGGGGCAGATATTTGAAGTGACACTCACTGCACTTCAAAAGAAATCCTTCAGAAATCATGTCTTCCGCCTCCGTCAAGAAAGCCGCCGATCACCGCCAAACCCCTGCCTGGTCCCTGGGCCCGAGCCGCAGCCGATGGTGGGAGGTAGCCACCGCGGTCAGAGACGCTCGACCCCGTCCCGGGAAGGCGGCCCGAGCCTCTCGCTTGATCAGTTCCGAACCAATGAACAGATCGAAGAGGCCATAGCCGTCCTTCAGGAGCGACGGAGTGCTCTCGACGCGCCTCCAGCTACCGCCCCCCGGTCTCTCGCCGGAAGATCAAGCGGAAGCTCAAGGCACTACTGGCCGAGCGATCGCCAGGAGGCTCTCGCCCGCAACAAGAGGCGCTCGGCAGCCGGGGCACGTCTGTCTTCGATCGCAGCCGACCCGACCAGCGGCCGGGCATCGGCCCCAGCTACGAGACGACGGAGTTGGTGTCCGTCACCAGGAGCTCGGCCTACCCGGCTCCCACAAGGCGATCCAGCCGCCTGGCTCCAGCTCGCCAAATTCCCGAGGTCGGCAGCAGCGGGGTCCGGAGGTCGGTAAACGATCGCCTCGGCCCCCGCTCCCAAAGCCGATCCGCAAGCAGCCGAGCCACGGCGATTGCCGCAATGCAACGTCAACTCAACGACATGAAGGCGCTCCTGCAATCCGGTGCAGGCGCCACCAAGACGATCGCCGCGCCGAGCGAGCCGTTCGCGATCGACATCGAGCTCGCCCCGGTGCAGCACAGGATCGCTCCTCCTCAGACACCCGTGTACCAGGGGCGATCGGACCCCCAAGCACACCTGCACAAGTTCAACATCTACATGACCGGGTGTGGGGCATCGGACGCGACCAGGTGCCGAATGTTCCCTCTGACACTGGACGACCTCGCCCACCGGTGGTACACCTCGTTGCCACCTCGGTCCATTGGCTCCTTTAACGAGCTGGCGCATGTCTTCACGGAGCACTTCGCCACCAGGGTCGCCCGGCCAGAAAGTCGCCATCGCATGATGCAAATCAGGCAAGGAGAACAGGAGTCTGACTTGGACTACATCGACCGGGTTGACATGATCATCCTCAACGGCGAGCCCGTAAGCGATGAGACCGCCCTCTACGCGGTCCTAGGAGGTTTTCAGGGTTTCTCGCCTATGTTCAGGCATCTCACGAAGACCCTGCCGACGACCTACGCAGCCTTCCGGGCTAGAGCCGCAGATTTCCTGTCCAGGCAAAGGCTCCTTCTCAGCCTAGGAGTAGGGCGATCGGCGCCCGTACGACGACCTCCAGTCTCCCAGCCCGATCGCTACTACCCAGCAGAGCCGGAGGACTCGATCCCCGCCTACAGTCCATTCTAACATGAGGGACTAGCCGCCGCCCGATCGCCAATTTCGACCTACGAATAAAGCGATCGGCCGCAGAGCGATGATCGCCAGTCTTCCGGCGAGATCGCAACATCATCAGCAACCCGGTGGACACGATCGCCATCT
Source organism: Orobanche coerulescens (assembly GCA_033398695.1). Taxonomy (NCBI): domain Eukaryota; kingdom Viridiplantae; phylum Streptophyta; class Magnoliopsida; order Lamiales; family Orobanchaceae; genus Orobanche; species Orobanche coerulescens. The sequence continues at coordinate 89,112,204 of CM065811.1, read as the reverse complement.
ACAGTCCAGCATCTAACATGACGGACTAAGGCATAAGATCGCCTCCACCGCGCATCATAAAGCCATGGTCCTGGCAGTCGATGGAACCGGTTGCTTCGGCCATGCAAGGTCCCTTTCGGCCGAGATCGCCCGCCCTTCGTTTAAATACGAGGCCGGCGTAGTCGGAGGGCTCTCCAACATTAATCAGTGGACACATGCCACAACCCCGTCTCAACGTACACCGTCGAGGTCGGCCATCTCCATGGCTGGCCGAGGTGGAAGCAGAGCTAACAATCCGCGGGCGTGGAGTTGATTCATCCGACGCTGCCCCGCGCAAGGACTCCTCTAGACCGAGACCGCACGCCCTTCGTTTAAATACAAGGCGAGGCGCAGCCTAACAGAGGACCCTCATAATAAAGTGAGTCACGAGACACTCATTGTCTTCGCGCACCAAGACACGGTCATGGAATCGGTCCATCGATCTCCGCGACTGTGCACGATTCCTCAAACAAGCGAAACCACCAAGTTTCCATGGGGGATCGGCCAATGTTGTTTTTTGCACGTACAAGACCGAAAGATAGCTAAGCCAATCGACTATGATAGCCCAAGTCCGAGTCCTAAGTCAGCTCAGATCGCCCGTCCTCATCCTTACACGATCACCAGCAAGAACCACCTCGCCCCATGTCTTCAACATAGGAGCAAGCTGGGGGGCAATTGTTGTGTCAAGAATTAACACCTTCCGACCGGCGATCGACTAGGAGGACGGGCGACCGAGTCACTGCCGAGCGGCCAAGTCAGTTCTGCCAATCAGCGACCTGGTGACCTAGCCTAAACCCAGCGGACGAGCTACATCGACCGACCGAAGGCCCCAGGACCAGTCCCGATGCCGAGCGACCGACCTCAAGACGATCGCCTCTCGGTACTCGGCGATCGACCCTGGCGACCTACGAATGGACGATCTCCTCTCGGTACTCGGCGATCTACCCTTGGTGATCGACCATTGGCGACCTCCATCCACTGGCCGATGGCGTCCTCGGGTGATCAGCTAGAGACGACCGCTCATGTCGATCACCACCGATGACCATCCAGTCGGCGAAGACCAAGTCTCAAGACTGGCACCATGTGCAAAGACCGAGACAAGATCCGCGCATCCCGGGCCATTGACCACAGTCTGACAGATTCTCTCCACCAGCCGACAAGCCGCCGAAAGCTTGTCAGTAGGGCCGCATGTTGACTGACTCCGGACACGTGATGGCTCCTTATTGGACCGCCCAGCTGTGGCAGCCTCTTCCTTGGACTTTAGCCCGACAACCAGCATCTTTCTTGGACTTTAGCCCGACAGCCCTGGAGATCGGCCCCTTATAATATTGGCCGACAGACGATCGGCACCTTATTATATCAGCCGGCAGGCGATCGGCCACTACAGGACAGGACCCGGCTGCCCCTATATAAACAAGGCTCCCAGCACTTGTCCAGGGACGGAAACTCTTCTGCACTGAACCGAGATTTTGGACACTCCATCATCTACTTCAGCTTCCTTCAGTTTCCCTGAGCAATATCGCAACTCAAGCACACTATACAGAAGCAAACATACAGCACTTGGCTAATCTCCAACTCTTGGCAACAGCTTTCTTTCGGTCTTACTTCTCCCGGCCTTTTCTCCTCGAGCAGATTATCGGCGGGACGAAGAACACCAAGCTTCGCTCAAGAGCCGGATTAACAGAGTCTTTTTACACTCATTGTATTTAGATTTCTCTCATTAATACTTGTATCCACGAATATTCGTATTAATAACATCTCGCGAGAGCATTCAAGCCCGGGCCTAACAAACCCGGCAAATCTTGTATTATTTATCTTCTCTCGGAAGTGCTCCCGCAATTGTTGTTTGTTGTCCGTCTTCCAGCAGTATTAATCTTCGGATAAATATTTTGGGCAACAACAAAGTCATCATGCCTCTACGTATCATCATCCCCGTTAACAACTAACAAGTTAACCATGCAAGATCATCAAATCATTCTTACATACTCTAACATTTCCGAATCCGAGTTTGAACTTTACATCGAGTGAGATTTCTCATCTTTCACTATATATTTTTGAAAATAAAAATCGCATTGGTTTTTGAAATAAAATATTTTTATGGTGTGAAAGATTTTGAAAATCATTCACTCGAATTATTTGAAAATGCAACAATATGTTAAAATCATTTTCGAAAATTCTCCCAACACTTCACAAACATCAACGACGGTAAAATTTTACAAAATGTTCAAGGTACTTTAAAACAACTCTTTCAAATACCGTCGAGGTTTTATTTGAGAATCCTAGGCCGCTCGCAAATTTCAAACAATTACAAAAGTTCATACGAAGCCGCGGCTAATTGCACTTGCACAAACTTATGAAAGTTTTAGAAAAGCGTGTTCGAACACACTCGCAGACATAATTTATCAATTCATCAAACACAATCAAATATCACCTAGCAATACGAAAAGTCTTAACACACATTCACGCACAACAGCTTGTTATCACTAGACACCACGTAGAGAATACAACTACAGTGATTGGCTGCAATAGTTAGACCTAACGGCTATAATGCGGTTCCATAGCCTCTGCCCAGACTGACTAACGCTCGCTACAACACATATTTAGCGTGCGCTACCCATGCTGCATTAGCGCGCGCTAGCCTTACACTTAGCGTGCGCTAACGGTTCTATTTTAGCAACATGATTGCGAACATACATACGACATTACTGGAATCGAAGGTCACAATTAAACAACAACAATATTCGAATCTCAAAGCCATCGATTCACATAATTACAACACATCATGAGCAACCATCAAAAGGCAATTGTCATTCAAAACCGAAAAGTTAAAAGCAAGGATCACGTCTTGAGTATATTTTGTAGAACTCATTTGAGTTCAAAACTCGTGTTTTGAAAACTTATAGTACATAGTGGAAAAGAATTATCAATAATTCGAGTTTTCAGAACTTTCAGCCTTGTGGTCAACATACGAAAATCAACTTTTTCCTCCCTTGGAGGGCATTTTAAAAATTTTAAGTGACTTCCCGAAAGGATTCGAAAACTTAAAATTCCAAGGTTTATAATCTTGCAAGAAAAATGATTTATACAAGGATACATTCAGCAATATCTTTCTACATTTTAGCGCAAGACGGGAATCAACAAATATATGTCACTTACTCACGATGCATCTTCAAATATTAACTACATAACACAAAATCACACAGGCTCGTATAGCTCGTGGTACAACCTGTAGTAGGGAGACTTACATCCACAGATCGCACGAAGATGATGGCTGCACCCTGATACTAATCACGGCCGACATTCCAAACGACGCGTCGCGACACGACATCAGTCAGACTCAATCTGACAAGACAAGACCCAACAATACACGACTGGACTCGACAGCCTAGGTTTCCGCAACCTAAGCTCCGATACCATAAATGTAACACCCCCAGATCAAACCGGGAATATTACACGCCGCAGACCCTCTCCGTGAGGATCCACCAGGCTAGACATCAAAACAACACATTACATTACATACCGACGAATCAAAATAACGGACCAATTGACCGATTTGGTCTTTCGTCACTGACTTACAAATCAAAATACATAAACTCATCCAGACTCATACCCACACAAGGGTAAAATACTTGCAACAACGAACAATAAGACAGCGGAAAAGACAATACAATGGACTCCGACTAACTGAACCCAAAACTGGCCTTCGTGTGATTAGTATCATTCGTCTTTCATCATCCCTCGTGCCGATCCTGTGTCTTGCTCCCGAAAACCTGCATGTACCTGGACACAATACAGATATCCACCCCCGATTACTCGGGGGTTAGCAAAACTCCACTGTTTCGCTAGTGCAAGTATAAAGTGCAAATACGAGCCATACACAACACATTCCGAGAATATAACGAAAGACTTCCTGAGATATATTTAGTTAAAAATAGTTCAAGTCTTGAAAGCAGAAACGAAGCAAGTAAGCATTTTGAAAACATTTCCAAATCTCGGGAGTTTTGAAAACATCAAAAATTGAAAATGTTCTTAATTCCTCGAAAGCCATTTAGGGTCACAGCCCCAAAGTTCATTTTTCAAAATACAAATCCGTTTAACAAAACACGGGGTCCACGACCCAACCATTCCGGTCACAAAACACAGGGTCCACGACCCGATCATCCACTTCAATTCACTTACAAGGACACATTACACATAACACATTAATCCTATGCCATTCTAGCCAAACACCAAGACTCGATATATAATGTCTCTCGATCCCAAGCACAAAGCATTGTGATACTCCGGACAATATCACAATTAACGAAAACATCAACGTCATCCTCAAGATGAAAACCACAACTGATAACCCCGCGGCCGTACCCCTTAGTATCGACCCCCAGACATCCCGTCGGACACTCCGGGTGGGAAACCACTTCCGCGGCCGTACCCCTTAGTATCGACACCCAGACATCCCGTCGGACACTCCGGGTGGAAGTTCATCCACACACACACCCAAGTCCACTTCCTTGGCCGTACCCCTTAGTATCGACCCCCAGACATCCCGTCGGACACTCCGGGTAGAAGGAACAACACACACACACACGTTCCAAAATCACAGTTGCAAACCACAAGCCTCGAAGGTCAATCACAGTATATATAGTCGAGGTACCTTACTAGAATGGCCAGTTCATCCAACATATACTCACGACCAAGTAATGATACGATTCACAAGGAAGCACAAGATTTCAACAGCACCGAACGACACAACTAATATCACTCAAACTCACATATTCATCCATAAACACGTGACTCCAAGCACATAATTTGACAAAAGAATTACACTTTACATTTACCAACGACATAATCATACGCAATGACATCACAAGAAAGTAAGTTGATTCTATACTCGACACTAGCTCGCATATTCAACTAAGCACATTAATTCCCGACGCACACGGGTCACCTTTACAAAAAGCATGATGGTAAATATTCCGATTCTTTTGAAAAATGGTTATTAATATTTATTTAGCACATATCGACGATTAACAACCATAATATCCACAAAACACGTAATGTATGGGCAAGATACTTGCCTCTATAATCGATACCGGACACTCCTACAATCACGGCTCAGTCGGGACACCTCGAACACCTACGATTCCCCGACGAAGGAAAAGAATACACCCACGATCGAGAAGCTTGAAGAAAACGACGAACGGAAGGGTTCCGACTCGAGTTCTTCACAAGAATTCGACCCTAACAACATATAATCAATAAATCATCGATCATACGAGGAAGAATAATCGTAGAACGCCCGAAAACCCCTCTATGACATTTTACCGGACACCTTCAAGGCATCGATCAAGAACTCGACCAAATCGACGAATCGATACGATCCGACCATGGAATAATAAAGGAAATGATATAATATATCTAAATTATCATCAATCCATCAAAATCCTAAGTTAAATCGGACTAAACGGACGAAAACGAACAAAATACCCAAAATCCCCAAAATTAGATTTCTAGAAAATCTGACCTGATTCGGTAGATCGGAGGATGTTATAGGATGGATGATTGATGATATGAACTCCAAAACTTCATGGATTGATTGTCCAACAACATCTCTCCATGATTAACCAAGCTCCAGCCGCGGAAGGGAAGAAAACGAGTGAGAAAAATGGCCAAAAACCCGTCTGCAGGGCCATAAATAGGCTGCACAGTGTGCCGCGGTGTCACGGGATGCCCGCGACCCCAGGCAGTATTACCTGATCAACGGCCATTCATGGGGCCCACTTGCAGCTTTGTGGGACGCAGAGCCTCATCGCACTTCAAGCTGTCATCTATAGTGTAGGGCTTTACTTTATTGTTCCTTGTAATAGCTAGTTAGTGTTGTAATAGCTAGTTAGTGTTGTAATAGCTAGTTAGTGGTTGCTCAGCTTTTCAATATCCACTGTTGTCATTAGCCTTTATTTTTCTAAGCCTATTATAGGGGGGAAGAGTGTACTGAAGAGTTGTAGTACGAATTGGCTAGTTTGCTGAGACCCTCCTATCCGTGTATGCTTGTAATCATCGTTGCCTATTGTAATCGTTCATTGTATTAATACAAATCGATTGTCGTCTTCAATTTTGCTGTGCCACTAAAACGCCTCGGCGTGATTGCATCGCATTAGCCCCAACGCTCGAACGAGTTAGGCGGACGTAGTCGAGTAAATTGACTACTAGCCGCACGGTGCGCGTACATTACATACAAACTATAAGCGCCCCGTGACAGGTGGTATCGGAGACCGGTCAAGGTCTAAAGAATGGAATCGGGTAACGAGACGGAAGTCCCTAGAAAGCAGGGCAAGAAAAAGGATGACGGAAAGAGGAAAGAGGCCGAGGCCTCTAAAGCCCAATTCGATAATCTAGAGCAAGAGTGCTCTAGATTGAGATATGTTGTCGAGACCTTGGAGGAGAAGGTCCAGACCCTCGAGGCGGAGAATGAAGACCTCCGAGCCCAGTTGGGCGAATGCAGAGAAGTATGCCGAACCCTTGCAGAGGCAATGGGATCCAACAATACGGCTGAAATGAGACGCGAGATGGAAGCAATGAGTATCCAGATTGGATTGCTTCAAAGAGCAGTGAACAACACACCCCATGTTGCTCAAGAACCTATTACGAGAATTCGGATCCCCGAACCAAGTTCCTATAGTGGAACCCGAGATGCCAAGGAAGTTGAGAACTTCTTATTCGACATGGAACAATACTTCCATGCCGCTAATGTTTTGGACGAAGCGAGAAAGGTGTCAACCGCCACAATGTATTTGATCGATGATGCCAAATTGTGGTGGCGCACCAAATATGCGGACATTCAGGCTCAACGAGTAAGAATTGACACTTGGGAACAATTGCGAGAAGCCATCAGGCAACAATTCTTCCCAGAGAATGTCGAGTACAATGCAAGAAGGGCCTTGCGAGATTTGAAGCACACCGGTCTTATTCGAGATTACATGAAGGCATTTTCGACACATATGTTACACATTAGTGATATGTCGGAGAATGACCGGTTGTTTACGTTCCTGGAAGGATTGAAACCATTTGCTCGTACGGAGCTTCTGCGCCAACGAGTCACAGACCTTAGTACCGCCATGGGAGCGGCCGAAAGATTAATGGATTACACGTCGGAACCTCGAAAGGATCGTCCCGTAACAACAAACATGACACCGTCCCGAAGTGTAATGCCAAGACCGTTCAAACCTAACTTGAGTCGGAGTGTAGGGGATCGGCAAACCTATACTCAAGGAAGTTCATATGGGAGCACGAATCGTAGCAAACCTACAGAAGGTCAGCAGGCCCCTTCCCAACGGATCGTTAGATGTTTCCTATGTGATGGGCCTCATTTTCTCACTAATTGTCCGAAGAGGCAACTTTTGAGCGCCATAACAAGCGCCGCAGAATCGAGTTCGCAATCGAAAGAAGAGTTGCAAGTTCCAGATGAGGAAGAAAGATCGGAAGATGAGGAAAACCTTGGGGCCATCAATCAATGGTGCAACTCGTTAACCCATCAGGTGACAGCTAAGGTAAGAGTGCCGACAAAAGCTAGAAAACCCGTACCTGCTCTCACGACAGATGGTCCCGATAAGAAAAAGAAGGGATTAATGTTTGTTGATGTTAAAATCAATGGGAAAAATATTCGTGCTATGATAGACTCGGGTGCCACCCATAATTATCCGCGAGCACCGAAGTGGAGAGACTTGGATCATTGTTAGAGAAAGGAGCGGGTCGAGTTAAAGCCGTAAACTCTCCTAAGAAACCAATAGCGGGGATTGCCAAGGCTGTTCGAATTAAGGTAGGAGCCTTCGAAGGTAGGGCCGACCTATCTGTTGTGGAGATGGATGACTACAAATTAATACTCGGGCTCGAGTATATGCGTGACACTCAAACCCTAGTCATGCCTTGTGCCGATGCACTCTTGGTTTTGGGGGATAAACCGCATATTGTCCCAACAATTAGCGCAACCCAAGGGCAAAGTAACCTATCCGCATTACAATTCAAGAAGGGATGCAGGCACGGGGAACCGTCCTTCCTGTGCGCCTTGCAATTCGACGAAGTAGAGGAGTTGTCAGGTCCTATCCCTGATGCTGTGAAGCACCTCCTAGACGAGTTTGAAGATGTTATGCCCGATGAATTGCCTCGGAAGCTTCCACCTAAGAGGGTGGTCGATCATGAGATCGAGTTGGTGCCGGGCACAAAACCTCCTGCCCGAGCCCCTTATCGTATGTCGCTACCTGAGCTTGTGGAGCTCAGAAAACAGTTAAAAGAGATGTTGGAATGTGGTATGATCCAACCGGCGAAATCACCGTATGGAGCTCCTGTTCTCTTTCAGAAAAAGTCGGACGGAACTCTGCGATTGTGTTGTGATTATCGTGCTCTAAATAAAATTACGGTGAAGAATGTGTATCCTATTCCGCTCGTAGCAGATTGCTTCGACCGTCTCAGTGGAGCGGAGTACTATACAAAGATCGATCTGAGATCAGGTTATTGGCAAGTTCGCATCAAGGAGGGAGATGAGGTAAAAACGACGATTGTCACTCGTTACGGGGCCTTCGTATTCTTGGTCATGCCCTTTGGCCTAACAAACGCCCCAGCAACTTTTAGCACCTTGATGAATCAAGTTCTCCAAGGGTTCTTGGACGAGTTTGTCGTGGTATACCTGGACGATATTGTTATATACAGCCGAACCTTGAAAGAGCATGTGGAACATTTGAGAATGGTTCTTACTAGGCTTCGTGAGAACGAACTATATGTTAAGCTGTCGAAGTGCTCATTTGCCCAGAAGCGGATCAGTTTCTTGGGTCATATCGTTGAGTGTGGCAATATTCGTATAGATCCGAGAAAAATACGAGCAATTCAAGAATGGAAACCACCAACCGATGTACATGAAGTACGGTCATTTCTCGGGTTGGCGACTATAGAAGATTTGTGATGGGGTATGCCGGAATAGCAAGACCCCTAACCGATTTGACGAGAAAGACGGAAGTTTGGAATTGGTCACCGGAATGCCAAAATGCCTTCGACAACTTAAAGAAGGCCATCCTAACAGACCCGGTCCTCGCACTACCGGATCTATCCAAACCTTTTGTGGTTGAAACAGATGCTTCAGATATTGCACTAGGAGGAGTTTTGGTGCAATATGGCCATCCTGTTGCCTTCGAGAGTAAGAAACTTAAGGATGTCGAGAGGCGTTACACGGTGCATGAGAAAGAGCTTTTAGCAGTGGTCCATTGCCTTCGACTTTGGAGACATTACTTATTGGGGTTGCCGTTTATTGTAAAAGCGACAACACTGCTGTTAGTCACTTCTATCCCGACCAAAGCTTCGGGAAACAAGCGAGATGGCGGGAACTATTGTCCGAGTTCAACTTTGTGATTGAGTATCGTGCGGTTCTAGTAATCAGTGGCGGATGCCCTGAGCCGCAGATCCGACTGGCACGTTCTACAAGTGCTGGCAGCACTTTCCTCGAGTCAGGTGACCACTCCAGTAAAAGATCGAATACGAGAACTAATGGGAGCCGACGCAGCGGCTCAATGTTTGATAAATCTTATCCGCCAGGGTACAACACGAATATTTTGGCTAGAGGATGGTCTATTATGGACCAAGGGGAGACGACTCTATGTACCTATAGGCGGCGATATGAGGAAAACTATTATTGCGGAATGTCACGACACCCTCTGGGCGGGCCACCCAGGAGAGGAGCGCACTGTGGCCTTAGTTCAAAGAGCTTACTATTGGCCCCAAATGCGGGACGACATTGAGATGTATGTCCGCACCTGCTTGGTGTGCCAACAAGATAAACCTGATCGACAAAAGAAGGCAGGCTTGCTGGAACCACTTCTCATTCCTGTCAGGGCTTGGGAAAGTGTTTCAATGGATTTTATCACCAGTCTACCAAAAGTTGGGGATCTTGATGCCATTATTGTTGTGGTAGATCGGTTCTCCAAATACGCTACATTCATAGCAGCACCCAAGACAGTTTCGGCGGAAGAGACAGCTCAGCTCTTTTTCAAACATATTGTTAAGTATTGGGGACTACCGAGGGACATTGTTAGTGACCGAGACACCCGGTTTACTAGTGGCTTTTGGACCGAGCTCTTCAAACTACTCGGCTCCAAGTTGAATATGAGCTCTAGCTTACACCAACAATCTGATGGCCAAACTGAAAGATTTAACTCAATGTTGGAGGAATATCTTCGACATTTTGTGAGCACTAATCAGAAGGACTGGGTGAAGCTCTTGGATGTTGCTCAACTGTGCCTCAATGCTCAAAAATGCTCTACCACCAATAAGAGTGCTTTTGAAATTTGTAATGGGCAGCAGCCACTCCTCCCGCACACTATTGATACTGTTCCACAAAATGCCCGGCCTACTTCGGCACAAACATTTTCCCTTGAATGGGAACAAAATCTTGATTTGGCCCGTGGCTACCTGGAGAAGGCTCAAAAGCGGATGAAAAAATATGCTGATCTTAAACGCCGCTTTGTTGAATACTGTGTGGGTGACAAGGTGATGGTGAAGATCCCGAACCAGAATTCCTCCAGGGCAACACGGGGGAGAGATTCACGGCTAATGCAAAAATATATTGGGCCCCTAAGCATTCTCAAAAGAGTCGGAAATGTAGCCTACAAGCTTGAGTTACCCCAGTGGTGGCGCATTCATAATGTCTTTCATGTCAGCCAACTCAAGCCATATCAGGCAGACAAAGAGGACACCACACGCAACCTGCCCAACCGTCCACAACTAAAACTACGCAACTTGGGGAAGAGGGTGGCCGAAGCTATTATCGACCACCGTGATGCAGGGCCGAGAAAGAAGCTATACAAAGAATATTTGGTGAAATGGAAGGGCTGCAGCATGGAGGAGAACACTTGGGAGAGGGCGATAACACTTAAAGCTTTTCAACCCCTACTGGATGCTTATCTCACATCTATGGCGCCGGGGACGTCACCAACTCAGAGGGGGGAGTGCTGTCACGGGATGCCCGCGACCCCAGGCGGTATTACCTGATCAACGGCCATTCATGGGGCCCACTTGCAGCTTTGTGGGACGCAGAGCCTCATCGCACTTCAAGCTGTCATCTATAGTGTAGGGCTTTACTTTATTGTTCCTTGTAATAGCTAGTTAGTGTTGTAAAAGCTAGTTAGTGTTGTAATAGCTAGTTAGTGGTTGCTCAGCTTTTCAATATCCACTGTTGTCATTAGCCTTTATTTTTCTAAGCCTATTATAGGGGGGAAGAGTGTACTGAAGAGTTGTAGTACGAATTGGCTAGTTTGCTGAGACCCTCCTATCCGTGTATGCTTGTAATCATCGTTGCCTATTGTAATCGTTCATTGTATTAATACAAATCGATTGTCGTCTTCAATTTTGCTGTGCCACTAAAACGCCTCGGCGTGATTGCGTCGCATTAGCCCCAATGCTCGAACGAGTTAGGCGGACGTAGTCGAGTAAATTGACTACTAGCCGCACGGTGCGCGTACATTACATACAAACTATAAGCGCCCCGTGACACGCGGCCAAGCGGGAGTGTGCCGCGGCACAGGCCCAAAAATGGCTCCCAGTGGTCGGCAGTGTGCCACGGCTCGGCCGGAGTGTGCCGCGGCACCCGGTACAGTCGGTTTGGCCGAAAAATGCCACAGAGTGTGCCGCGGCCCTGCCAGCATGTGCCGCGGCCCACGACGCTCGGCGAGGAGCTGCCGAGCACCGGCCGTGACTTCGGCCAGAGCCGCGAGCACTACGGTCGTGACTCGGCGGTGCGGCCACAGGCTGTTGCCCGGCCATGACTCGGCCGGGGCCAACTCCGACGGCCCGAACGACCACGAAACCCGAACCTGAATACGAATGGATGATACGGTTACGACGTACTCGCAAAGACGAATCTAAGAGCTAAGAGAACACACAATTCCGACCACCCGAAGGCTCGGAATTCAACAACGGAAGTAATTACCCAAAACTTTGGGAAATTACGAAAATGGCCCAAAACGTCCGAAAATCACGATACGCGATCGAAACACCAAACCAAAGCTCGCAACCTGAATAATAACATTAAATGAACTTACGAGAAACTCGAAACGACAGTTTCGGACGAGATTCGCAAGAATCGCACTCAAGTGCGGAAAAGTCGCTAAAAGCTCGGAACTCAACAAAATGATACCGAGACAAACTCTGATGACAAAAAGTGCAGAATTATCATTCTCGAAATGACGAAACGGTCATGAGCGAGTCGTCAAAACGGACTCCGGCTGAAAAAGAAATTTACCGAAAAATCGGAAATTGCGGATATTACACAAACACTCAAGGATAAAGCTACAAGTTATTACAAGTTATTTCCGTGTTTAAATAGTGAAGAATGAAGCTACAAGTTGTTTCAAGTTCTTTCATGTTCGAACGAGTCAAAATAAAGCTACAATTTGCTTCTGTGTTCAAACATTGAAGAATGAAGCTACAAGTTTTTACAAGTTGCTTCCATGTTCAAACGAGTCAATAATGAAGCTACAAGTTGTTTCGAGTTGTCTTTTTCTTCAAACGACTGCATAATGAAGCTACAAGTAGTTTCAAGTTGTGTTCATGTTCGAACAAGTCAAAATAACGCTACAATTTGCTTCTGTGTTCAAACATTGAAGAATAAAGCTACAATTTTTTACATGTTGCTTCCATTTTCAAACGAGTCAAGAATGAAGCTACAAGTTGTATCGAGTTGTTTTTCTCTTCAAACGAGTGCATAATGAAGCTACAAGTTGTTTAAAGTTGTTTTCATGTTCAAACGAGTTAAAATGAAGAGCTATAAATTGCTTCCATGTTCAAACACTCAAGGATAAAGCTACAAGTTATTACAAGTTATTTCCGTGTTTAAATAGTGAAGAATGAAGCTACAAGTTGTTTCAAGTTCTTTCATGTTCGAACGACTCAAAATAAAGCTACAATTTTCTTCTGTGTTCAAACATTGAAGAATGAAGCTACAAGTTTTTACAAGTTGCTTCCATGTTCAAACGAGTCAATAATGAAGCTACAAGTTGTTTCGAGTTGTTTTTTTCTTCAAACGACTGCATAATGAAGCTACAAGTAGTTTCAAGTTGTTTTCATGTTCGAACAAGTCAAAATAACCCTACAATTTGCTTCTGTGTTCAAACAGCGAAGAATGAAGCTACAAGTTTTTACAAGTTGCTTCCATGTTCAAACGAGTCAAGAATGAAGCTACAAGTTCTTTTGAGTTGTTTTTTTGCTTCAAACGACTGCATAATGAAGCTACAAGTTGTTTCAAGTTGTTTTCAAGCTCACACGAGTCAAAATGAAGCTACAAGTTGCTTGCGTGTTCAAATAGTCAAGAATAAATCTACAAGTTTTTACAAGTTGCTTCCATGTCAAACGAGTCAAGCATGAAGCTACAAGTGGTTTCGAGTTGTTTTTTCTTCAAACGAGTGCATAACGAAGCTACAAGTTGTTTCAAGTTTTTTTCATGTTCGAACGAGTCAAAATAAAGCTACAATTTGCTTCTGTAATCAAACATTGAAGAATGAAGCTACAAGTTTTTACAAGTTGATTCCATGTTTAATCGAGTCAATAATGAAGCTACAAGTTGTTTCGAGTTGATTTTCTTCAAACGAGTGCATAACGAAGCTACAAGTTTTTAAAGTTGTTTTCATGTTCAACGAGTCAAAATGAAGCTACAAGTTGCGTCGGTGTTCAAACACTCAAGAATAAAGCTACAAATTTCTACAAGTTGCTTCCGTGTTCAAACAAATAAGAATGAATCTACAAGTTTTACAAGTTGCTTCTATGTTCAAACGAGTCAAGAATGAGGGTACAAGTTGTTTCGGGTTGTTTTTTACTTCAAACGAGTGCATAATGAAGCTACAAGTTGTTTCAAGTTGTTTTCATGTTCACACGAGTCAAAATGAAGCTACAAGTTGCTTCCGTGTTCAAACAGTCAAGAATGAATCTACAAGTTTTTAAAAGTTTCTTCCATGTCAAACGAGTCAAGAATGAAGCTACAAGTTGTTTCGAGTTGTTTTTTCTTCAAACGAGTGCATAATGAAGCTACAAGTTGTTTCAAGTTGTTTTCATGTTCAAACGAGTCAAAATAAAGCTACAATTTGCTTATCTATTCAAACATTGAAGAATGAAGCTACAAATTTTTACAAGTTGCTTCCATGTTCACACGAGTCAATAATGAAGCTACAAGTTGTTTCGAGTTGTTTTTTTCCTCAAACGACTGCATAATGAAGCTACAAGTTGTTTCAAGTTGTTTTTATGTTCGAACGAGTCAAAATAAAGCTTTAATTTGCTTCTGTGTTCAAACATTGAAGAATAAAGCTACAAGTTTTTACAAGTTGCTTCCATTTTCAAACCAGTCAAGACTGAAGCTACAAGTTGTTTCGAGTTGTTTTTCTCTTCAAACGAGTGCATAATGAAGCTACAAGTTGTTTAAAGTTGTTTTCATGTTCAAACGAGTCAAAATGAAGAGCTATAAATTGCTTCCATGTTCAAACACTCAAGAATAAAGCTACAAGTTATTACAAGTTGCTTCCGTGTTTAAACCGTGAAGAATGAAGCTACAAGTTGTTTCAAGTTGTTTCTTGTTCGAACAAGTCAAAATAAAGCTACAATTTGCTTCTGTGTTCAAACATTGAAGAATGAAGCTACAAGTTTATACAAGTTGCTTCCATTTTCAAACGAGTCAAGAATCAAGCTACAAGTTGTTTCGAGTTGTTTTTCTCTTCAAACGAGTGCATAATGAAGCTACAAGTTGTTTAAAGTTGTTTTCATGTTCAAACGAGTCAAAATGAAGAGCTATAAATTGCTTCCATGTTCAAACACTCAAGAATAAAGCTACAAGTTATTACAAGTTGTTTCCGTGTTTAAACAGTGAAGAATGAAGCTACAAGTTGTTTCAAGTTGTTTCATGTTCGAACGAGTCAAAATAAAGCTACAATTTGCTTTTGTGTTCAAACATTGAAGAATGAAGCTACAAGTTTTTACAAGTTGCTTCCATTTTCAAACGAGCCAAGAATCAAGCTACAAGTTGTTTCGAGTTGTTTTTCTCTTCAAACGAGTGCATAATGAAGCTACAAGTTGTTTAAAGTTGTTTTCATGTTCAAACGAGTCAAAATGAAGAGCTATAAATTGCTTCCATGTTCAAACACTCAAGAATAAAGCTACAAGTTATTACAAGTTGTTTCCGTGTTTAAACAGTGAAGAATAAAGCTACAAGTTGTTTCAAGTTGTTTCATGTTCGAACGAGTCAAAATAAAGCTACAATTTGCTTCTGTGTTAAAACATTAAAGAATGAAGCTACAAGTTTTTACAAGTTGCTTCCATTTTCAAACGAGTCAAGACTGAAGCTACAAGTTGTTTCGAGTTGTTTTTCTCTTCACACGAGTGCATAATGAAGCTACAAGTTGTTTAAAGTTGTTTTCATTTTCGAACGAGTCAAAATAAAGCTACAATTTGCTTCTGTGTTCAAACATTGAAGAATGAAGCTACAAGTTGTTTCGAGTTGTTTTCTTCTTCGAACGAGTCAAGACTGAAGCTAAAAGTTGTTTAAAGTTGTTTTCATGTTCAAACGAGTCAAAATGAAGAGCTATAAATTGCTTCCATGTTCAAACACTCAATAATAAAGCTACAAGTTATTACAAGTTGTTTCCGTGTTTAAACAGTGAAGAATGAAGCTACAAGTTGTTTCAAGTTGTTTCATGTTCGAACGAGTCAAAATAAAGCTACAATTTGCTTATGTGTTGAAACAATGAAGAATGAAGCTACAAGTTTTTACATGTTGCTTCCATTTTCAAACGAGTCAAGAATGAAGCTACAAGTTGTATCGAGTTGTTTTTCTCTTCAAACGAGTGCATAATGAAGCTACAAGTTGTTTAAAGTTGTTTTCATGTTCAAACGAGTCAAAATGAAGAGCTATAAATTGCTTCCATGTTCAAACACTCAAGGATAAAGCTACAAGTTATTACAAGTTATTTCCGTGTTTAAATAGTGAAGAATGAAGCTACAAGTTGTTTCAAGTTCTTTCATGTTTGAACGAGTCAAAATAAAGCTACAATTTGCTTCTGTGTTCAAACATTGAAGAATGAAGCTACAAGTTTTTACAAGTTGCTTCCATGTTCAAACGAGTCAATAATGAAGCTACAAGTTGTTTCGAGTTGTTTTTTTCTTCAAGCATTGCATAATGAAGCTACAAGTAGTTTCAAGTTGTTTTCATGTTCGAACAAGTCAAAATAACGCTACAATTTGCTTCTGTGTTCAAACATTGAAGAATAAAGCTACAATTTTTTACATGTTGCTTCCATTTTCAAACGAGTCAAGAATGAAGCTACAAGTTGTATCGAGTTGTTTTTCTCTTCAAACGAGTGCATAATGAAGCTACAAGTTGTTTAAAGTTGTTTTCATGTTCAAACGAGTTAAAATGAAGAGCTATAAATTGCTTCCATGTTCAAACACTCAAGGATAAAGCTACAAGTTATTACAAGTTATTTCCGTGTTTAAATAGTGAAGAATGAAGCTACAAGTTGTTTCAAGTTCTTTCATGTTCGAACGACTCAAAATAAAGCTACAATTTTTTTAGAAGAACCTTCCGAAGTATTCTCATTATACCAAGATTGAGTTTTTAGAACTAAATGATCTAAATACTCAATTGCATCTTCAGGATTTTTATCCAGAAATTCACCATTACACATCATTTCTACGAATTGTTTTGTTTCGGAATTTAAGCTTTCGTAGAAAAAACTTGCAGTTCTCCAATTTTCAAAACCATGGTGAGGACAAGAATTTAACAAATCCTTAAAATGTTCCCAACATTGAAAATATTGTTCATTAGGCTTTTGAAAGAAATTTTTAATTTGTTGCTTTAAGGAATTTGTTTTATTAATTGGAAAAAACTTTTTCAAGAATTGGGTTTGAATTTGTTGCCAAGACCAGGTTTTATAGAATTAAGCCATGTTTTCACTTTATCTTTTAGAGAGAAAGGAAATAACTTTAGCTTAACTGATTCTTGAGTACACAATTGTCACCAAATGTGGCACAAATTTCTTCAAATTCTTTTAAATGCAAATAAGGATTTTGATTCAAATCCACGAACATTAGGAAGCAATTGAATCATACCGGGTTTAAATCTAAAGTTATTTGCATTTTGAGGGTATCAATACCTGATGGAATGGAATTGCGTTGAGGCTCTAAGAAATCGCGCATGGAGCGGGCTTGTACAACATAGCATACATAAGGCTAACCACGGCCGAAGCATATGGTATATTACTCATTTCCTTTCGTTGTTCCTCACTTTGAGGACACATCTTCAAGGAGAGTTTTATTTCATGTCGCATCGGTAGGAACTCTCTTTTAGAATCATCCATCTTAAATCGCTTTAAGATTTTATCTATATAGAGGGCTTGGGAAAGACCTATTGTTCTCTTCGCTCTATCCGGGTAGAGCCGAATACCAAGAATATAGGTTGCTTCTCCCAAGTCTTTCATGGAGAAATTACTCGAAAGCCAATCTTTCACAGAATTGAGCATTCCCACATCATTTCCTATTAGTAGAATGAAGCTACAAGTTGTTTCGAGTTGTTTTCATGTTCGAACAAGTCAAAATAACCCTACAATTTGCTTCTGTGTTCAAACAGCGAAGAATGAAGCTACAAGTTTTTACAAGTTGCTTCCATGTTCAAACGAGTCAAACATTAAAGAATGAAGCTACAAGTTGTTTCGAGTTGTTTTCTTCTTGAGCGAGTCAAGACTGAAGCTAAAAGTTGTTTAAAGTTGTTTTCATGTTCAAACGAGTCAAAATGAAGAGCTATAAATTGCTTCCATGTTCAAACACTCAATAATAAAGCTACAAGTTATTACAAGTTGTTTCCGTGTTTAAACAGTGAAGAATGAAGCTACAAGTTGTTTCAAGTTGTTTCATGTTCGAACGAGTCAAAATAAAGCTACAATTTGCTTATGTGTTGAAACAATGAAGAATGAAGCTACAAGTTTTTACATGTTGCTTCCATTTTCAAACGAGTCAAGAATGAAGCTACAAGTTGTATCGAGTTGTTTTTCTCTTCAAACGAGTGCATAATGAAGCTACAAGTTGTTTAAAGTTGTTTTCATGTTCAAACGAGTCAAAATGAAGAGCTATAAATTGCTTCCATGTTCAAACACTCAAGGATAAAGCTACAAGTTATTACAAGTTATTTCCGTGTTTAAATAGTGAAGAATGAAGCTACAAGTTGTTTCAAGTTCTTTCATGTTTGAGCGAGTCAAAATAAAGCTACAATTTGCTTCGTGTTCAAACATTGAAGAATGAAGCTACAAGTTTTTACAAGTTGCTTCCATGTTCAAACGAGTCGATAATGAAGCTACAAGTTGTTTCGAGTTGTTTTTCTTCAAGCGATTGCATAATGAAGCTACAAGTAGTTTCAAGTTGTTTTCATGTTCGAACAAGTCAAAATAACGCTACAATTTGCTTCTGTGTTCAAACATTGAAGAATAAAGCTACAATTTTTTACATGTTGCTTCCATTTTCAAACGAGTCAAGAATGAAGCTACAAGTTGTATCGAGTTGTTTTTCTCTTCAAATGAGTGCATAATGAAGCTACAAGTTGTTTAAAGTTGTTTTCATGTTCAAACGAGTTAAAATGAAGAGCTATAAATTGCTTCCATGTTCAAACACTCAAGGATAAAGCTACAAGTTATTACAAGTTATTTCCGTGTTTAAATAGTGAAGAATGAAGCTACAAGTTGTTTCAAGTTCTTTCATGTTCGAACGACTCAAAATAATGCTACAATTTTCATGTTCGAACGACTCAAAATAAAGCTACAATTGAACCTTCCGAAGTATTCTCATTATACCAAGATTGAGTTTTTAGAACTAAATGATCTAAATACTCAATTGCATCTTCGAGATTTTTATCCAGAAATTCACCATTACACATCATTTCTACGAATTGTTTTGTTTCGGAATTTAAGCTTTCGTAGAAAAAACTTGCAGTTCTCCAATTTTCAAAACCATGGTGAGGACAAGAATTTAACAAATCCTTAAAATGTTCCCAACATTGAAAATATTGTTCATTAGGCTTTTGAAAGAAATTTTTAATTTGTTGCTTTAAGGAATTTGTTTTATTAATTGGAAAAAACTTTTTCAAGAATTGGGTTTGAATTTGTTGCCAAGACCAGGTTTTATAGAATTAAGCCATGTTTTCACTTTATCTTTTAGAGAGAAAGGAAATAACTTTAGCTTAACCGATTCTTGAGTACACAATTGTCACCAAATGTGGCACAAATTTCTTCAAATTCTTTTAAATGCAAATAAGGATTTTCGGATTCAAATCCACGAACATTAGGAAGCAATTGAATCATACCGGGTTTAAATCTAAAGTTATTTGCATTTTGAGGGTATCAATACCTGATGGAATGGAATTGCGTTGAGGCTCTAAGAAATCGCGCATGGAGCGGGCTTGTACAACATAGCATACATACATAAGGCTAACCACGGCAAGCATATGGTATATTACTCATTTCCTTTCGTTGTTCCTCACTTTGAGGACACATCTTCAAGGAGAGTTTTATTTCATGTCGCATCGGTAGGAACTCTCTTTTAGAATCATCCATCTTAAATCGCTTTAAGATTTTATCTATATAGAGGGCTTGTGAAAGACCTATTGTTCTCTTCGCTCTATCCCGGTAGAGCCGAATACCAAGAATATAGGTTGCTTCTCCCAAGTCTTTCATGGAGAAATTACTCGAAAGCCAATCTTACACAGAATTGAGCATTCCCACATCATTTCCTATTAGTAGAATGAAGCTACAAGTTGTTTCGAGTTGTTTTCATGTTCGAACAAGTCAAAATAACCCTACAATTTGCTTCTGTGTTCAAACAGCGAAGAATGAAGCTACAAGTTTTTACAAGTTGCTTCCATGTTCAAACGAGTCAAACATTGAAGAATGAAGCTACAAGTTGTTTCGAGTTGTTTTCTTCTTGAGCGAGTCAAGATCAAGCTAAAAGTTGTTTAAAGTTGTTTTCATGTTCAAACGAGTCAAAATGAAGAGCTATAAATTGCTTCCATGTTCAAACACTCAATAATAAAGCTACAAGTTATTACAAGTTGTTTCCGTGTTTAAACAGTGAAGAATGAAGCTACAAGTTGTTTCAAGTTGTTTCATGTTCGAACGAGTCAAAATAAAGCTACAATTTTCTTATGTGTTGAAACAATTAAGAATGAAGCTACAAGTTTTTACATGTTGCTTCCATTTTCAAACGAGTCAAGAATGAAGCTACAAGTTGTATCGAGTTGTTTTTCTCTTCAAACGAGTGCATAATGAAGCTACAAGTTGTTTAAAGTTGTTTTCATGTTCAAACGAGTCAAAATGAAGAGCTATAAATTGCTTCCATGTTCAAACACTCAAGGATAAAGCTACAAGTTATTACAAGTTATTTCCGTGTTTAAATAGTGAAGAATGAAGCTACAAGTTGTTTCAAGTTCTTTCATGTTTGAACGAGTCAAAATAAAGCTACAATTTGCTTCTGTGTTCAAACATTGAAGAATGAAGCTACAAGTTTTTACAAGTTGCTTCCATGTTCAAACGAGTCAATAATGAAGCTACAAGTTGTTTCGAGTTGTTTTTTTCTTCAAACGACTGCATAATGAAGCTACAAGTAGTTTCAAGTTGTTTTCATGTTCGAACAAGTCAAAATAACGCTACAATTTGCTTCTGTGTTCAAACATTGAAGAATAAATCTACAATTTTTACATGTTGCTTACATTTTCAAACGAGTCAAGAATGAAGCTACAAGTTGTATCGAGTTGTTTTTCTCTTCAAACGAGTGCATAATGAAGCTACAAGTTGTTTAAAGTTGTTTTCATGTTCAAACGAGTTAAAATGAAGAGCTATAAATTGCTTCCATGTTCAAACACTCAAGGATAAAGCTACAAGTTATTACAAGTTATTTCCGTGTTTAAATAGTGAAGAATGAAGCTACAAGTTGTTTCAAGTTCTTTCATGTTCGAACGACTCAAAATAAAGCTACAATTTTCATGTTCGAACGACTCAAAATAAAGCTACAATTGAACCTTCCGAAGTATTCTCATTATACCAAGATTGAGTTTTTAGAACTAAATGATCTAAATACTCAATTGCATCTTCAGGATTTTTATCCAGAAATTCACCATTACACATCATTTCTACGAATTGTTTTGTTTGAATTTAAGCTTTCGTAGAAAAACTTGCGATTCTCCAATTTTCAAAACCATGGTGAGGACAAGAATTTAACAAATCCTTAAAATGTTCCCAACATTGAAAATATTGTTCATTAGGCTTTTGAAAGAAATTTTTAATTTGTTGCTTTAAGGAATTTGTTTTATTAATTGGAAAAAACTTTTTCAAGAATTGGGTTTGAATTTGTTGCCAAGACCAGGTTTTATAGAATTAAGCCATGTTTTCACTTTATCTTTTAGAGAGAAAGGAAATAACTTTAGCTTAACTGATTCTTGAGTACACAATTGTCAACAAATGTGGCACAAATTTCTTCAAATTCTTTTAAATGCAAATAAGGATTTTCGGATTCAAATCCACGAACATTAGGAAGCAATTGAATCATACCGGGTTTAAATCTAAAGTTATTTGCATTTTGAGGGTATCAATACCTGATGGAATGGAATTGCGTTGAGGCTCTAAGAAATCGCGCATGGAGCGGGCTTGTACAACATAGCATACATAAGGCTAACCACGGCCGAAGCATATGGTATAGTACTCATTTCCTTTCGTTGTTCCTCACTTTGAGGACACATCTTCAAGGAGAGTTTTATTTCATGTCGCATCGGTAGGAACTCTCTTTTAGAATCATCCATCTTAAATCGCTTTAAGATTTTATCTATATAGAGGGCTTGGGAAAGACCTATTGTTCTCTTCGCTCTATCCCGGTAGAGCCGAATACCAAGAATATAGGTTGCTTCTCCCAAGTCTTTCATGGAGAAATTACTCAAAGCCAATCTTTCACGAATTGAGCATTCCCACATCATTTCCTATTAGTAGAATGAAGCTACAAGTTGTTTCGAGTTGTTTTCATGTTTGAACAAGTCAAAATAACCCTACAATTTGCTTCGTGTTCAAACAAATAAGAATGAAGCTACAAGTTTTTACAAGTTGCTTCCATGTTCAAACGAGTCAAACATTGAAGAATGAAGCTACAAGTTGTTTCGAGTTGTTTTCTTCTTGAGCGAGTCAAGATCAAGCTAAAAGTTGTTTAAAGTTGTTTTCATGTTCAAACGAGTCAAAATGAAGAGCTATAAATTGCTTCCATGTTCAAACACTCAATAATAAAGCTACAAGTTATTACAAGTTGTTTCCGTGTTTAAACAAGAAGAATGAAGCTACAAGTTGTTTCAAGTTGTTTCATGTTCGAACGAGTCAAAATAAAGCTACAATTTGCTTATGTGTTGAAACAATGAAGAATGAAGCTACAAGTTTTTACATGTTGCTTCCATTTTCAAACGAGTCAAGAATGAAGCTACAAGTTGTATCGAGTTGTTTTTCTCTTCAAACGAGTGCATAATGAAGCTACAAGTTGTTTAAAGTTGTTTTCATGTTCAAACGAGTCAAAATGAAGAGCTATAAATTGCTTCCATGTTCAAACACTCAAGGATAAAGCTACAAGTTATTACAAGTTATTTCCGTGTTTAAATAGTGAAGAATGAAGCTACAAGTTGTTTCAAGTTCTTTCATGTTTGAACGAGTCAAAATAAAGCTACAATTTGCTTCTGTGTTCAAACATTGAAGAATGAAGCTACAAGTTTTTACAAGTTGCTTCCATGTTCAAACGAGTCAATAATGAAGCTACAAGTTGTTTCGAGTTGTTTTTTTCTTCAAACGACTGCATAATGAAGCTACAAGTAGTTTCAAGTTGTTTTCATGTTCGAACAAGTCAAAATAACGCTACAATTTGCTTCTGTGTTCAAACATTGAAGAATAAAGCTACAATTTTTTACATGTTGCTTCCATTTTCAAACGAGTCAAGAATGAAGCTACAAGTTGTATCGAGTTGTTTTTCTCTTCAAACGAGTGAATAATGAAGCTACAAGTTGTTTAAAGTTGTTTTCATGTTCAAACGAGTTAAAATGAAGAGCTATAAATTGCTTCCATGTTCAAACACTCAAGGATAAAGCTACAAGTTATTACAAGTTATTTCCGTGTTTAAATAGTGAAGAATGAAGCTACAAGTTGTTTCAAGTTCTTTCATGTTCGAACGACTCAAAATAAAGCTACAATTTTCATGTTCGAACGACTCAAAATAAAGCTACAATTGAACCTTCCAAGTATTCTCATTATACCAAGATTGAGTTTTTAGAACTAAATGATCTAAATACTCAATAGCATCTTCACGATTTTTATCCAGAAATTCACCATTACACATCATTTCTACGAATTGTTTTGTTTCGGAATTTAAGCTTTCGAGAAAAACTTGCGATTCTCCAATTTTCAAAACCATGGTGAGGACAAGAATTTAACAAATCCTTAAAATGTTCCCAACATTGAAAATATTGTTCATTAGGCTTTTGAAAGAAATTTTTAATTTGTTGCTTTAAGGAATTTGTTTTATTAATTGGAAAAAACTTTTTCAAGAATTGGGTTTGAATTTGTTGCCAAGACCAGTTTTATAGAATTAAGCCATGTTTTCACTTTATCTTTTAGAGAGAAAGGAAATAACTTTAGCTTAACTGATTCTTGAATACACAATTGTCACCAAATGTGGCACAAATTTCTTCAAATTCTTTTAAATGCAAATAAGGATTTTCGGATTCAAATCCACGAACATTAGGAAGCAATTGAATCATACCGGGTTTAAATCTAAAGTTATTTGCATTTTGAGGGTATCAATACCTGATGGAATGGAATTGCGTTGAGGCTCTAAGAAATCGCGCATGGAGCGGGCTTGTACAACATAGCATACATAAGGCTAACCACGGCCGAAGCATATGGTATATTACTCATTTCCTTTCGTTGTTCCTCACTTTGAGGACACATCTTCAAGGAGAGTTTTATTTCATGTCGCATCGGTAGGAACTCTCTTTTAGAATCATCCATCTTAAATCGCTTTAAGATTTTATCTATATAGAGGGCTTGGGAAAGACCTATTGTTCTCTTCGCTCTATCCCGGTAGAGCCGAATACCAAGAATATAGGTTGCTTCTCCCAAGTCTTTCATGGAGAAATTACTCGAAAGCCAATCTTTCACGAATTGAGCATTCCCACATCATTTCCTATTAGTAGAATGAAGCTACAAGTTGTTTCGAGTTGTTTTCATGTTCGAACAAGTCAAAATAACCCTACAATTTGCTTCTGTGTTCAAACAGCGAAGAATGAAGCTACAAGTTTTTACAAGTTGCTTCCATGTTCAAACGAGTCAAACATTGAAGAATGAAGCTACAAGTTGTTTCGAGTTGTTTTCTTCTTGAACGAGTCAAGATCAAGCTAAAAGTTGTTTAAAGTTGTTTTCATGTTCAAACGAGTCAAAATAAAGAGCTATAAATTGCTTCCATGTTCAAACACTCAATAATAAAGCTACAAGTTATTACAAGTTGTTTCCGTGTTTAAACAGTGAAGAATGAAGCTACAAGTTGTTTCAAGTTGTTTCATGTTCGAACGAGTCAAAATAAAGCTACAATTTGCTTATGTGTTGAAACAATGAAGAATGAAGCTACAAGTTTTTACATGTTGCTTCGATTTTCAAACGAGTCAAGAATGAAGCTACAAGTTGTATCGAGTTGTTTTTCTCTTCAAACGAGTGCATAATGAAGCTACAAGTTGTTTAAAGTTTTTTTCATGTTCAAACGAGTCAAAATGAAGAGCTATAAATTGCTTCCATGTTCAAACACTCAAGGATAAAGCTACAAGTTATTACAAGTTATTTCCGTGTTTAAATAGTGAAGAATGAAGCTACAAGTTGTTTCAAGTTCTTTCATGTTTGAACGAGTCAAAATAAAGCTACAATTTGCTTCTGCGTTCAAACATTGAAGAATGAAGCTACAAGTTTTTACAAGTTGCTTCCATGTTCAAACGAGTCAATAATGAAGCTACAAGTTGTTTCGAGTTGTTTTTTTCTTCAAACGACTGCATAATGAAGCTACAAGTAGTTTCAAGTTGTTTTCATGTTCGAACAAGTCAAAATAACGCTACAATTTGCTTCTGTGTTCAAACATTGAAGAATAAAGCTACAATTTTTACATGTTGCTTCCATTTTCAAACGAGTCAAGAATGAAGCTACAAGTTGTATCGAGTTGTTTTTCTCTTCAAACGAGTGCATAATGAAGCTACAAGTTGTTTAAAGTTGTTTTCATGTTCAAACGAGTTAAAATGAAGAGCTATAAATTGCTTCCATGTTCAAACACTCAAGGATAAAGCTACAAGTTATTACAAGTTATTTCCGTGTTTAAATAGTGAAGAATGAAGCTACAAGTTGTTTCAAGTTCTTTCATGTTCGAACGACTCAAAATAAAGCTACAATTTTCATGTTCGAACGACTCAAAATAAAGCTACAATTGAACCTTCCGAAGTATTCTCATTATACCAAGATTGAGTTTTTAGAACTAAATGATCTAAATAATCAATTGCATGTTCAGATTTTTATCGAGAAATTCACCATTACACATCATTTCTACGAATTGTTTTGTTTCGGAATTTAAGCTTTCGTAGAAAAAACTTGCAGTTCTCCAATTTTCAAAACCATGGTGAGGACAAGAATTTAACAAATCCTTAAAATGTTCCCAACATTGAAAATATTGTTCATTAGGCTTTTGAAAGAAATTTTTAATTTGTTGCTTTAAGGAATTTGTTTTATTAATTGGAAAAAACTTTTTCAAGAATTGGGTTTGAATTTGTTGCCAAGACCAGGTTTTATAGAATTAAGCCATGTTTTCACTTTATCTTTTAGAGAGAAAGGAAATAACTTTAGCTTAACTGATTCTTGAGTACACAATTGTCAACAAATGTGGCACAAATTTCTTCAAATTCTTTTAAATGCAAATAAGGATTTTCGGATTCAAATCCACGAACATTAGGAAGCAATTGAATCATACCGGGTTTAAATCTAAAGTTATTTGCATTTTGAGGGTATCAATACCTGATGGAATGGAATTGCGTTGAGGCTCTAAGAAATCGCGCATGGAGCGGGCTTGTACAACATAGCATACATAAGGCTAACTACGGCCGAAGCATATGGTATAGTACTCATTTCCTTTCGTTGTTCCTCACTTTGAGGACACATCTTCAAGGAGAGTTTTATTTCATGTCGCATCGGTAGGAACTCTCTTTTAGAATCATCCATCTTAAATCGCTTTAAGATTTTATCTATATAGAGGGCTTGGGAAAGACCTATTGTTCTCTTCGCTCTATCCCGGTAGAGCCGAATACCAAGAATATAGGTTGCTTCTCCCAAGTCTTTCATGGAGAAATTACTCGAAAGCCAATCTTTCACAGAATTGAGCATTCCCACATCATTTCCTATTAGTAGAATGAAGCTACAAGTTGTTTCGAGTTGTTTTCATGTTTGAACAAGTCAAAATAACCCTACAATTTGCTTCTGTGTTCAAACAGCGAAGAATGAAGCTACAAGTTTTTACAAGTTGCTTCCATGTTCAAACGAGTCAAACATTGAAGAATGAAGCTACAAGTTGTTTCGAGTTGTTTTCTTCTTGAACGAGTCAAGATCAAGCTAAAAGTTGATTAAAGTTGTTTTCATGTTCAAACGAGTCAAAATGAAGAGCTATAAATTGCTTCCATGTTCAAACACTCAATAATAAAGCTACAAGTTATTACAAGTTGTTTCCGTGTTTAAACAGTGAAGAATGAAGCTACAAGTTGTTTCATGTTCGAACGAGTCAAAATAAAGCTACAATTTGCTTATGTGTTGAAACAATGAAGAATGAAGCTACAAGTTTTTACATGTTGCTTCCATTTTCAAACGAGTCAAGAATGAAGCTACAAGTTGTATCGAGTTGTTTTTCTCTTCAAACGAGTGCATAATGAAGCTACAAGTTGTTTAAAGTTGTTTTCATGTTCAAACGAGTCAAAATGAAGAGCTATAAATTGCTTCCATGTTCAAACACTCAAGGATAAAGCTACAAGTTATTACAAGTTATTTCCGTGTTTAAATAGTGAAGAATGAAGCTACAAGTTGTTTCAAGTTCTTTCATGTTTGAACGAGTCAAAATAAAGCTACAATTTGCTTCTGTGTTCAAACATTGAAGAATGAAGCTACAAGTTTTTACAAGTTGCTTCCATGTTCAAACGAGTCAATAATGAAGCTACAAGTTGTTTCGAGTTGTTTTTTTCTTCAAACGACTGCATAATGAAGCTACAAGTAGTTTCAAGTTGTTTTCATGTTCGAACAAGTCAAAATAACGCTACAATTTGCTTCTGTGTTCAAACATTGAAGAATAAAGCTACAATTTTTTACATGTTGCTTCCATTTTCAAACGAGTCAAGAATGAAGCTACAAGTTGTATCGAGTTGTTTTTCTCTTCAAACGAGTGCATAATGAAGCTACAAGTTGTTTAAAGTTGTTTTCATGTTCAAACGAGTTAAAATGAAGAGCTATAAATTGCTTCCATGTTGAAACACTCAAGGATAAAGCTACAAGTTATTACAAGTTATTTCCGTGTTTAAATAGTGAAGAATGAAGCTACAAGTTGTTTCAAGTTCTTTCATGTTCGAACGACTCAAAATAAAGCTACAATTTTCATGTTCGAACGACTCAAAATGAAGCTACAATTGAACCTTCCGAAGTATTCTCATTATACCAAGATTGAGTTTTTAGAACTAAATGATCTAAATACTCAATTGCATCTTCAGGATTTTTATCCAGAAATTCACCATTACACATCATTTCTACGAATTGTTTTGTTTCGGAATTTAAGCTTTCGTAGAAAAAACATGCAGTTCTCCAATTTTCAAAACCATGGTGAGGACAAGAATTTAACAAATCCTTAAAATATTCCCAACATTGAAAATATTGTTCATTAGGCTTTTGAAAGAAATTTTTAATTTGTTGCTTTAAGGAATTTGTTTTATTAATTGGAAAAAACTTTTTCAAGAATTGGGTTTGAATTTGTTGCCAAGACCAGGTTTTATAGAATTAAGCCATGTTTTCACTTTATCTTTTAGAGAGAAAGGAAATAACTTTAGCTTAACTGATTCTTGAGTACACAATTGTCACCAAATGTGGCACAAATTTCTTCAAATTCTTTTAAATGCAAATAAGGATTTTCGGATTCAAATCCACGAACATTAGGAAGCAATTGAATCATACCGGGTTTAAATCTAAAGTTATTTGCATTTTGAGGGTATCAATACCTGATGGAATGGAATTGCGTTGAGGCTCTAAGAAATCGCGCATGGAGCGGGCTTGTACAACATAGCATACATAAGGCTAACCACGGCCGAAGCATATGGTATATTACTCATTTCCTTTCGTTGTTCCTCACTTTGAGGACACATCTTCAAGGAGAGTTTTATTTCATGTCGCATCGGTAGGAACTCTCTTTTAGAATCATCCATCTTAAATCGCTTTAAGATTTTATCTATATAGAGGGCTTGGGAAAGACCTATTGTTCTCTTCGCTCTATCCCTAGAGAGCCGAATACCAAGAATATAGGTTGCTTCTCCCAAGTCTTTCATGGAGAAATTACTCGAAAGCCAATCTTTCACAGAATTGAGCATTCCCACATCATTTCCTATTAGTAGAATGAAGCTACAAGTTGTTTCGAGTTGTTTTCATGTTCGAACAAGTCAAAATAACCCTACAATTTGCTTCTGTGTTCAAACAGAGAAGAATGAAGCTACAAGTTTTTACAAGTTGCTTCCATGTTCAAACGAGTCAAACATTGAAGCATGAAGATACAAGTTGTTTCGAGTTGTTTTCTTCTTAGAAAGAGTCAAGACTGAAGCTAAAAGTTGTTTAAAGTTGTTTTCATGTTCAAACGAGTCAAAATGAAGAGCTATAAATTGCTTCCATGTTCAAACACTCAATAATAAAGCTACAAGTTATTACAAGTTGTTTCCGTGTTTAAACAGTGAAGAATGAAGCTACAAGTTGTTTCAAGTTGTTTCATGTTCGAACGAGTCAAAATAAAGCTACAATTTGCTTATGTGTTGAAACAATGAAGAATGAAGCTACAAGTTTTTACATGTTGCTTCCATTTTCAAACGAGTCAAGAATGAAGCTACAAGTTGTATCGAGTTGTTTTTCTCTTCAAACGAGTGCATAATGAAGCTACAAGTTGTTTAAAGTTGTTTTCATGTTCAAACGAGTCAAAATGAAGAGCTATAAATTGCTTCCATGTTCAAACACTCAAGGATAAAGCTACAAGTTATTACAAGTTATTTCCGTGTTTAAATAGTGAAGAATGAAGCTACAAGTTGTTTCAAGTTCTTTCATGTTTGAACGAGTCAAAATAAAGCTACAATTTGCTTCGTGTTCAAACATTGAAGAATGAAGCTACAAGTTTTTACAAGTTGCTTCCATGTTCAAACGAGTCAATAATGAAGCTACAAGTTGTTTCGAGTTGTTTTTCTTCAAACGATTGCATAATGAAGCTACAAGTAGTTTCAAGTTGTTTTCATGTTCGAACAAGTCAAAATAACGCTACAATTTGCTTCGTGTTCAAACATTGAAGAATAAAGCTACAATTTTTACATGTTGCTTCCATTTTCAAACGAGTCAAGAATGAAGCTACAAGTTGTATCGAGTTGTTTTTCTCTTCAAACGAGTGCATAATGAAGCTACAAGTTGTTTAAAGTTGTTTTCATGTTCAAACGAGTTAAAATGAAGAGCTATAAATTGCTTCCATGTTGAAACACTCAAGGATAAAGCTACAAGTTATTACAAGTTATTTCCGTGTTTAAATAGTGAAGAATGAAGCTACAAGTTGTTTCAAGTTCTTTCATGTTCGAACGACTCAAAATAAAGCTACAATTTTCATGTTCGAACGACTCAAAATAAAGCTACAATTGAACCTTCCGAAGTATTCTCATTATACCAAGATTGAGTTTTTAGAACTAAATGATCTAAATACTCAATTGCATCTTCAGGATTTTTATCCAGAAATTCACCATTACACATCATTTCTACGAATTGTTTTGTTTCGGAATTTAAGCTTTCGTAGAAAAAACATGCGATTCTCCAATTTTCAAAACCATGGTGAGGACAAGAATTTAACAAATCCTTAAAATATTCCCAACATTGAAAATATTGTTCATTAGGCTTTTGAAAGAAATTTTTAATTTGTTGCTTTAAGGAATTTGTTTTATTAATTGGAAAAAACTTTTTCAAGAATTGGGTTTGAATTTGTTGCCAAGACCAGGTTTTATAGAATTAAGCCATGTTTTCACTTTATCTTTTAGAGAGAAAGGAAATAACTTTAGCTTAACTGATTCTTGAGTACAATTGTCACCAAATGTGGCACAAATTTCTTCAAATTCTTTTAAATGCAAATAAGGATTTTCGGATTCAAATCCACGAACATTAGGAAGCAATTGAATCATACCGGGTTTAAATCTAAAGTTATTTGCATTTTGAGGGTATCAATACCTGATGGAATGGAATTGCGTTGAGGCTCTAAGAAATCGCGCATGGAGCGGGCTTGTACAACATAGCATACATAAGGCTAACCACGGCCGAAGCATATGGTATATTACTCATTTCCTTTCGTTGTTCCTCACTTTGAGGACACATCTTCAAGGAGAGTTTTATTTCATGTCGCATCGGTAGGAACTCTCTTTTAGGATCATCCATCTTAAATCGCTTTAAGATTTTATCTATATAGAGGGCTTGGGAAAGACCTATTGTTCTCTTCGCTCTATCCCGGTAGAGCCGAATACCAAGAATATAGGTTGCTTCTCCCAAGTCTTTCATGGAGAAATTACTCGAAAGCCAATCTTTCACAGAATTGAGCATTCCCACATCATTTCCTATTAGTAGAATGAAGCTACAAGTTGTTTCGAGTTGTTTTCATGTTCGAACAAGTCAAAATAACCCTACAATTTGCTTCTGTGTTCAAACAGCGAAGAATGAAGCTACAAGTTTTTACAAGTTGCTTCCATGTTCAAACGAGTCAAACATTGAAGAATGAAGCTACAAGTTGTTTCGAGTTGTTTTCTTCTTCGAACGAGTCAAGACTGAAGCTAAAAGTTGTTTAAAGTTGTTTTCATGTTCAAACGAGTCAAAATGAAGAGCTATAAATTGCTTCCATGTTCAAACACTCAATAATAAAGCTACAAGTTATTACAAGTTGTTTCCGTGTTTAAACAGTGAAGAATGAAGCTACAAGTTGTTTCAAGTTGTTTCATGTTCGAACGAGTCAAAATAAAGCTACAATTTGCTTATGTGTTGAAACAATGAAGAATGAAGCTACAAGTTTTTACATGTTGCTTCCATTTTCAAACGAGTCAAGAATGAAGCTACAAGTTGTATCGAGTTGTTTTTCTCTTCAAACGAGTGCATAATGAAGCTACAAGTTGTTTAAAGTTGTTTTCATGTTCAAACGAGTCAAAATGAAGAGCTATAAATTGCTTCCATGTTCAAACACTCAAGGATAAAGCTACAAGTTATTACAAGTTATTTCCGTGTTTAAATAGTGAAGAATGAAGCTACAAGTTGTTTCAAGTTCTTTCATGTTTGAACGAGTCAAAATAAAGCTACAATTTGCTTCTGTGTTCAAACATTGAAGAATGAAGCTACAAGTTTTTACAAGTTGCTTCCATGTTCAAACGAGTCAATAATGAAGCTACAAGTTGTTTCGAGTTGTTTTTTTCTTCAAACGACTGCATAATGA
The DNA here is from genome assembly GCA_033398695.1 of Orobanche coerulescens. Classification (NCBI taxonomy): domain Eukaryota; kingdom Viridiplantae; phylum Streptophyta; class Magnoliopsida; order Lamiales; family Orobanchaceae; genus Orobanche; species Orobanche coerulescens. The sequence goes on along the minus strand of CM065811.1, from coordinate 89,080,359 downwards.
AGCTACAAGTAGTTTCAAGTTGTTTTCATGTTCGAACAAGTCAAAATAACGCTACAATTTGCTTCTGTGTTCAAACATTGAAGAATAAAGCTACAATTTTTTACATGTTGCTTCCATTTTCAAACGAGTCAAGAATGAAGCTACAAGTTGTATCGAGTTGTTTTTCTCTTCAAACGAGTGCATAATGAAGCTACAAGTTGTTTAAAGTTGTTTTCATGTTCAAACGAGTTAAAATGAAGAGCTATAAATTGCTTCCATGTTCAAACACTCAAGGATAAAGCTACAAGTTATTACAAGTTATTTCCGTGTTTAAATAGTGAAGAATGAAGCTACAAGTTGTTTCAAGTTCTTTCATGTTCGAACGACTCAAAATAAAGCTACAATTTTCATGTTCGAACGACTCAAAATAAAGCTACAATTGAACCTTCCGAAGTATTCTCATTATACCAAGATTGAGTTTTTAGAACTAAATGATCTAAATACTCAATTGCATCTTCAGGATTTTTATCCAGAAATTCACCATTACACATCATTTCTACGAATTGTTTTGTTTCGGAATTTAAGCTTTCGTAGAAAAAACTTGCAGTTCTCCAATTTTCAAAACCATGGTGAGGACAAGAATTTAACAAATCCTTAAAATGTTCCCAACATTGAAAATATTGTTCATTAGGCTTTTGAAAGAAATTTTTAATTTGTTGCTTTAAGGAATTTGTTTTATTAATTGGAAAAAACTTTTTCAAGAATTGGGTTTGAATTTGTTGCCAAGACCAGGTTTTATAGAATTAAGCCATGTTTTCACTTTATCTTTTAGAGAGAAAGGAAATAACTTTAGCTTAACCGATTCTTGAGTACACAATTGTCACCAAATGTGGCACAAATTTCTTCAAATTCTTTTAAATGCAAATAAGGATTTTCGGATTCAAATCCACGAACATTAGGAAGCAATTGAATCATACCGGGTTTAAATCTAAAGTTATTTGCATTTTGAGGGTATCAATACCTGATGGAATGGAATTGCGTTGAGGCTCTAAGAAATCGCGCATGGAGCGGGCTTGTACAACATAGCATACATAAGGCTAACCACGGCCGAAGCATATGGTATATTACTCATTTCCTTTCGTTGTTCCTCACTTTGAGGACACATCTTCAAGGAGAGTTTTATTTCATGTCGCATCGGTAGGAACTCTCTTTTAGAATCATCCATCTTAAATCGCTTTAAGATTTTATCTATATAGAGGGCTTGGGAAAGACCTATTGTTCTCTTCGCTCTATCCCGGTAGAGCCGAATACCAAGAATATAGGTTGCTTCTCCCAAGTCTTTCATGGAGAAATTACTCGAAAGCCAATCTTTCACAGAATTGAGCATTCCCACATCATTTCCTATTAGTAGAATGAAGCTACAAGTTGTTTCGAGTTGTTTTCATGTTCGAACAAGTCAAAATAACCCTACAATTTGCTTCTGTGTTCAAACAGCGAAGAATGAAGCTACAAGTTTTTACAAGTTGCTTCCATGTTCAAACGAGTCAAACATTGAAGAATGAAGCTACAAGTTGTTTCGAGTTGTTTTCTTCTTCGAACGAGTCAAGACTGAAGCTAAAAGTTGTTTAAAGTTGTTTTCATGTTCAAACGAGTCAAAATGAAGAGCTATAAATTGCTTCCATGTTCAAACACTCAATAATAAAGCTACAAGTTATTACAAGTTGTTTAGTGTTTAAACGGTGAAGAATGAAGCTACAAGTTGTTTCAAGTTGTTTCATGTTCGAACGAGTCAAAATAAAGCTACAATTTGCTTATGTGTTGAAACAATGAAGAATGAAGCTACAAGTTTTACAAGTTGATTCAATTTTCAAACGAGTCAAGAATGAAGCTACAAGTTGTATCGAGTTGTTTTTCTCTTCAAACGAGTGCATAATGAAGCTACAAGTTGTTTAAAGTTGTTTTCATGTTCAAACGAGTCAAAATGAAGAGCTATAAATTGCTTCCATGTTCAAACACTCAAGGATAAAGCTACAAGTTATTACAAGTTATTTCCGTGTTTAAATAGTGAAGAATGAAGCTACAAGTTGTTTCAAGTTCTTTCATGTTTGAACGAGTCAAAATAAAGCTACAATTTGCTTCGTGTTCAAACATTGAAGAATGAAGCTACAAGTTTTTACAAGTTGCTTCCATGTTCAAACGAGTCAATAATGAAGCTACAAGTTGTTTCGAGTTGTTTTTTTCTTCAAGCATTGCATAATGAAACTACAAGTAGTTTCAAGTTGTTTTCATGTTCGAACAAGTCAAAATAACGCTACAATTTGCTTCTGTGTTCAAACATTGAAGAATAAAGCTACAATTTTTTACATGTTGCTTCCATTTTCAAACGAGTCAAGAATGAAGCTACAAGTTGTATCGAGTTGTTTTTCTCTTCAAACGAGTGCATAATGAAGCTACAAGTTGTTTAAAGTTGTTTTCATGTTCAAACGAGTTAAAATGAAGAGCTATAAATTGCTTCCATGTTCAAACACTCAAGGATAAAGCTACAAGTTATTACAAGTTATTTCCGTGTTTAAATAGTGAAGAATGAAGCTACAAGTAGTTTCAAGTTGTTTTCATGTTCGAACAAGTCAAAATAACCCTACAATTTGCTTCTGTGTTCAAACAGCGAAGAATGAAGCTACAAGTTTTTACAAGTTGCTTCCATGTTCAAACGAGTCAAACATTGAAGAATGAAGCTACAAGTTGTTTCGAGTTGTTTTCTTCTTCGAACGAGTCAAGACTGAAGCTAAAAGTTGTTTAAAGTTGTTTTCATGTTCAAACGAGTCAAAATGAAGAGCTATAAATTGCTTCCATGTTCAAACACTCAATAATAAAGCTACAAGTTATTACAAGTTGTTTCCGTGTTTAAACAGTGAAGAATGAAGCTACAAGTTGTTTCATGTTCGAACGAGTCAAAATAAAGCTACAATTTGCTTATGTGTTGAAACAATGAAGAATGAAGCTACAAGTTTTTACATGTTGCTTCCATTTTCAAACGAGTCAAGAATGAAGCTACAAGTTGTATCGAGTTGTTTTTCTCTTCAAACGAGTGCATAATGAAGCTACAAGTTGTTTAAAGTTGTTTTCATGTTCAAACGAGTCAAAATGAAGAGCTATAAATTGCTTCCATGTTCAAACACTCAAGGATAAAGCTACAAGTTATTACAAGTTATTTCCGTGTTTAAATAGTGAAGAATGAAGCTACAAGTTGTTTCAAGTTCTTTCATGTTTGAAAGAGTCAAAATAAAGCTACAATTTGCTTCTGTGTTCAAACATTGAAGAATGAAGCTACAAGTTTTTACAAGTTGCTTCCATGTTCAAACGAGTCAATAATGAAGCTACAAGTTGTTTCGAGTTGTTTTTTTCTTCAAACGACTGCATAATGAAGCTACAAGTAGTTTCAAGTTGTTTTCATGTTCGAACAAGTCAAAATAACGCTAAAATTTGCTTCTGTGTTCAAACATTGAAGAATAAAGCTACAATTTTTAACATGTTGCTTCCATTTTCAAACGAGTCAAGAATGAAGCTACAAGTTGTATCGAGTTGTTTTTCTCTTCAAACGAGTGCATAATGAAGCTACAAGTTGTTTAAAGTTGTTTTCATGTTCAAACGAGTTAAAATGAAGAGCTATAAATTGCTTCCATGTTCAAACACTCAAGGATAAAGCTACAAGTTATTACAAGTTATTTCCGTGTTTAAATAGTGAAGAATGAAGCTACAAGTTGTTTCAAGTTCTTTCATGTTCGAACGACTCAAAATAAAGCTACAATTTTCTTCTGTGTTCAAACATTGAAGAATGAAGCTACAAGTTTTTACAAGTTGCTTCCATGTTCAAACGAGTCAATAATGAAGCTACAAGTTGTTTCGAGTTGTTTTTTTCTTCAAACGACTGCATAATGAAGCTACAAGTAGTTTCAAGTTGTTTTCATGTTCGAACAAGTCAAAATAACCCTACAATTTGCTTCTGTGTTCAAACAGCGAAGAATGAAGCTACAAGTTTTTACAAGTTGCTTCCATGTTCAAACGAGTCAAGAATGAAGCTACAAGTTCTTTTGAGTTGTTTTTTTGCTTCAAACGACTGCATAATGAAGCTACAAGTTGTTTCAAGTTGTTTTCAAGCTCACACGAGTCAAAATGAAGCTACAAGTTGCTTGCGTGTTCAAATAGTCAAGAATAAATCTACAAGTTTTTACAAGTTGCTTCCATGTCAAACGAGTCAAGCATGAAGCTACAAGTGGTTTCGAGTTGTTTTTCTTCAAACGAGTGCATAACGAAGCTACAAGTTGTTTCAAGTTTTTTTCATGTTCGAACGAGTCAAAATAAAGCTACAATTTGCTTCTGTAATCAAACATTGAAGAATGAAGCTACAAGTTTTTACAAGTTGATTCCATGTTTAAGCGAGTCAATAATGAAGCTACAAGTTGTTTCGAGTTGTTTTTCTTCAAACGAGTGCATAACGAAGCTACAAGTTTTTTAAAGTTGTTTTCATGTTCAACGAGTCAAAATGAAGCTACAAGTTGCGTCAGTGTTCAAACACTCAAGAATAAAGCTACAAATTTCTACAAGTTGCTTCCGTGTTCAAACAGTCAAGAATGAATCTACAAGTTTTACAAGTTGCTTCTATGTTCAAACGAGTCAAGAATGAGGGTACAAGTTGTTTCGGGTTGTTTTTTACTTCAAACGAGTGCATAATGAAGCTACAAGTTGTTTCAAGTTGTTTTCATGTTCACACGAGTCAAAATGAAGCTACAAGTTGCTTCCGTGTTCAAACAGTCAAGAATGAATCTACAAGTTTTTACAAGTTTCTTCCATGTCAAACGAGTCAAGAATGAAGCTACAAGTTGTTTCGAGTTGTTTTTTCTTCAAACGAGTGCATAATGAAGCTACAAGTTGTTTCAAGTTGTTTTCATGTTCGAACGAGTCAAAATAAAGCTACAATTTGCTTATCTATTCAAACATTGAAGAATGAAGCTACAAGTTTTTACAAGTTGCTTCCATGTTCACACGAGTCAATAATGAAGCTACAAGTTGTTTCGAGTTGTTTTTTTCCTCAAACGACTGCATAATGAAGCTACAAGTTGTTTCAAGTTGTTTTTATGTTCGAACGAGTCAAAATAAAGCTATAATTTGCTTCTGTGTTCAAACATTGAAGAATAAAGCTACAAGTTTTTACAAGTTGCTTCCATTTTCAAACCAGTCAAGACTGAAGCTACAAGTTGTTTCGAGTTGTTTTTCTCTTCAAACGAGTGCATAATGAAGCTACAAGTTGTTTAAAGTTGTTTTCATGTTCAAACGAGTCAAAATGAAGAGCTATAAATTGCTTCCATGTTCAAACACTCAAGAATAAAGATACAAGTTATTACAAGTTGCTTCCGTGTTTAAACCGTGAAGAATGAAGCTACAAGTTGTTTCAAGTTGTTTCTTGTTCGAACGAGTCAAAATAAAGCTACAATTTTCTTCTGTGTTCAAACATTGAAGAATGAAGCTACAAGTTTTTACAAGTTGCTTCCATTTTCAAACGAGTCAAGAATCAAGCTACAAGTTGTTTCGAGTTGTTTTTCTCTTCAAACGAGTGCATAATGAAGCTACAAGTTGTTTAAAGTTGTTTTCATGTTCAAACGAGTCAAAATGAAGAGCTATAAATTGCTTCCATGTTCAAACACTCAAGAATAAAGCTACAAGTTATTTCAAGTTGTTTCCGTGTTTAAACAGTGAAGAATGAAGCTACAAGTTGTTTCAAGTTGTTTCATGTTCGAACGAGTCAAAATAAAGCTATAATTTGCTTCTGTGTTCAAACATTGAAGAATGAAGCTACAAGTTTTACAAGTTGCTTCCATTTTCAAACGAGCCAAGAATCAAGCTACAAGTTGTTTGAGTTGTTTTCTCTTCAAACGAGTGCATAATGAAGCTACAAGTTGTTTAAAGTTGTTTTCATGTTCAAACGAGTCAAAATGAAGAGCTATAAATTGCTTCCATGTTCAAACACTCAAGAATAAAGCTACAAGTTATTACAAGTTGTTTCCGTGTTTAAACAGTGAAGAATAAAGCTACAAGTTGTTTCAAGTTGTTTCATGTTCGAACGAGTCAAAAAAAAGCTACAATTTGCTTCTGTGTTCAAACATTAAAGAATGAAGCTACAAGTTTTTACAAGTTGCTTCCATTTTCAAACGAGTCAAGACTGAAGCTACAAGTTGTTTCGAGTTGTTTTTCTCTTCACACGAGTGCATAATGAAGCTACAAGTTGTCTAAAGTTGTTTTCATTTTCGAACGAGTCAAAATAAAGCTACAATTTGCTTCTGTGTTCAAACATTGAAGAATGAAGCTACAAGTTTTTACAAGTTGCTTCCATGTTCAAACGAGTCAATAATGAAGCTACAAGTTGTTTCGAGTTGTTTTTATTCAAACGAGTGCATAACGAAGTTACAAGTTGTTTAAAGTTATTTTCATGTTCAACGAGTCAAAATGAAGCTACAAGTTGCGTCCGTGTTCAAACACTCAAGAATAAAGCTACAAATTTCTACAAGTTGCTTCCGTGTTCAAACACTCAAGAATGAAGCTACAAGTTTTACAAGTTGCTTCCATGTTAAAACGAGTCAAGAATGAGGCTACAAGTTGTTTCGGCTTGTTTTTTGCTTCAAACGAGTGCATAATGAAGCTACAAGTTGTTTCAAGTTGTTTTCATGTTCACACGAGTCAAAATGAAGCTACAAGTTGCTTCCGTGTTCAAACAGTCAAGAATGAATCTACAAGTTTTTACAAGTTGCTTCCAAGTCAAACGAGTCAAGAATGAAGCTACAAGTTGTTTTGAGTTGTTTTTTCTTCAAACAAGTGCATAATGAAGCTACAAGTTGTTTCAAGTTATTTTCATGTCCGAACGAGTCAAAATAAAGCTACAATTTGCTTATGTATTCAAACATTGAATGAAGCTACAAGTTTCTACAAGTTGCTTCCATGTCAAACGAGTCAAGAATGAAGCTACAAGTTGTTTCGAGTTATTTTTTCTTCAAACGACTGCATAATGAAGCTACAAGTTGTTTCAAGTTGTTTTCATGTTCGAACGAGTCAAAATAAAGCTACAATTTGCTTATGTATTCAAACATTGAAGAATGAAGCTACAAGTTTTTACAAGTTGCTTCCATGTTCAAATGAGTCAATAATGAAGCTATAAGTTGTTTCGAGTTGTTTTTTTCTTCAAACGACTGCATAATGAAGCTACAAGTAGTTTCAAGTTGTTTTCATGTTCGAACAAGTCAAAATAATGCTACAATTTGCTTCTGTGTTCAATCATTGAAGAATAAAGCTACAACTTTTTACAAGTTGCTTCCATTTTCAAACGAGTCAAGACTGAAGCTACAAGTTGTTTCGAGTTGTTTTTCTCTTCAAACGAGTGCATAATGAAGCTACAAGTTGTTTAAAGTTGTTTTCATGTTCAAACGAGTCAAAATGAAGAGCTATAAATTGCTTCCATGTTCAAACACTCAAGAATAAAGCTACAAGTTATTACAAGTTGCTTCCGTGTTTAAACCGTGAAGAATGAAGCTACAAGTTGTTTCAAGTTGTTTCTTGTTCGAACGAGTCAAAATAAAGCTACAATTTGCTTCTGTGTTCAAACATTGAAGAATGAAGCTACAAGTTTTTACAAGTTGCTTCCATTTTCAAACGAGTCAAGAATCAAGCTACAAGTTGTTTCGAGTTGTTTTTCTCTTCAAACGAGTGCATAATGAAGCTACAAGTTGTTTAAAGTTGTTTTCATGTTCAAACGAGTCAAAATGAAGAGCTATAAATTGCTTCCATGTTCAAACACTCAAGAATAAAGCTACAAGTTATTACAAGTTGTTTCCGTGTTTAAACAGTGAAGAATGAAGCTACAAGTTGTTTCAAGTTGTTTCATGTTCGAACGAGTCAAAATAAAGCTATAATTTGCTTCTGTGTTCAAACATTGAAGAATGAAGCTACAAGTTTTTACAAGTTGCTTCCATTTTCAAACGAGCCAAGAATCAAGCTACAAGTTGTTTCGAGTTGTTTTTCTCTTCAAACGAGTGCATAATGAAGCTACAAGTTGTTTAAAGTTGTTTTCATGTTCAAACGAGTCAAAATGAAGAGCTATAAATTGCTTCCATGTTCAAACACTCAAGAATAAAGCTACAAGTTATTACAAGTTGTTTCCGTGTTTAAACAGTGAAGAATAAAGCTACAAGTTGTTTCAAGTTGTTTCATGTTCGAACGAGTCAAAAAAAAGCTACAATTTGCTTCTGTGTTCAAACATTAAAGAATGAAGCTACAAGTTTTTACAAGTTGCTTCCATTTTCAAACGAGTCAAGACTGAAGCTACAAGTTGTTTCGAGTTGTTTTTCTCTTCACACGAGTGCATAATGAAGCTACAAGTTGTTTAAAGTTGTTTTCATTTTCGAACGAGTCAAAATAAAGCTACAATTTGCTTCTGTGTTCAAACATTGAAGAATGAAGCTACAAGTTTTTACAAGTTGCTTCCATGTCCAAACGAGTCAATAATGAAGCTACAAGTTGTTTCGAGTTGTTTTTATTCAAACGAGTGCATAACGAAGCTACAAGTTGTTTAAAGTTATTTTCATGTTCAACGAGTCAAAATGAAGCTACAAGTTGCGTCCGTGTTCAAACACTCAAGAATAAAGCTACAAATTTCTACAAGTTGCTTCCGTGTTCAAACACTCAAGAATGAAGCTACAAGTTTTACAAGTTGCTTCCATGTTAAAACGAGTCAAGAATGAGGCTACAAGTTGTTTCGGCTTGTTTTTTGCTTCAAACGAGTGCATAATGAAGCTACAAGTTGTTTCAAGTTGTTTTCATGTTCACACGAGTCAAAATGAAGCTACAAGTTGCTTCCGTGTTCAAACAGTCAAGAATGAATCTACAAGTTTTTACAAGTTGCTTCCAAGTCAAACGAGTCAAGAATGAAGCTACAAGTTGTTTTGAGTTGTTTTTTCTTCAAACAAGTGCATAATGAAGCTACAAGTTGTTTCAAGTTCTTTTCATGTCCGAACGAGTCAAAATAAAGCTACAATTTGCTTATGTATTCAAACATTGACGAATGAAGCTACAAGTTTCTACAAGTTGCTTCCATGTCAAACGAGTCAAGAATGAAGCTACAAGTTGTTTCGAGTTATTTTTTCTTCAAACGACTGCATAATGAAGCTACAAGTTGTTTCAAGTTGTTTTCATGTTCGAACGAGTCAAAATAAAGCTACAATTTGCTTATGTATTCAAACATTGAAGAATGAAGCTACAAGTTTTTACAAGTTGCTTCCATGTTCAAATGAGTCAATAATGAAGCTATAAGTTGTTTCGAGTTGTTTTTTTCTTCAAACGACTGCATAATGAAGCTACAAGTAGTTTCAAGTTGTTTTCATGTTCGAACAAGTCAAAATAATGCTATAATTTGCTTCTGTGTTCAATCATTGAAGAATAAAGCTACAACTTTTTACAAGTTGCTTCCATTTTCAAACGAGTCAAGACTGAAGCTACAAGTTGTTTCGAGTTGTTTTTCTCTTCAAACGAGTGCATAATGAAGCTAAAAGTTGTTTAAAGTTGTTTTCATGTTCATACGAGTCAAAATGAAGAGCTATAAATTGCTTCCATGTTCAAACACTCAAGAAGAAAGCTACAAGTTATTACAAGTTGTTTTCGTGTTTAAACAGTGAAGAATGAAGCTACAAGTTGTTTCAAGTTGTTTCATGTTCGAACGAGTCAAAATAAAGCTACAATTTGCTTATGTGTCAAACAATGAAGAATGAAGCTACAAGTTTTTACATGTTGCTTCCATTTTCAAACGAGTCAAGAATGAAGCTACAAGTTGTTTCGAGTTGTTTTTCTCTTCAAACGAGTGCATAATGAAGCTACAAGTTGTTTAAAGTTGTTTTCATGTTCAAACGAGTCAAAATGAAGAGCTATAAATTGCTTCCATGTTCAAACACTCAAGAATAAAGCTACAAGTTATTACAAGTTGTTTTCGTGTTTAAACAGTGAAGAATGAAGCTACAAGTTGTTTCAAGTTGTTTCATGTTCGAACGAGTCAAAATAAAGCTACAATTTGCTTCTGTGTTCAAACATTAAAGAATGAAGCTACAAGTTTTTACAAGTTGCTTCCATGTTCAAACGAGTCAATAATGAAGCTACAAGTTGTTTCGAGTTATTTTTTCTTCAGACGACTGCATAATGAAGCTACAAGTTGTTTCAAGTTGTTTTCATGTTCGAACGAGTCAAAATAAAGCTACAATTTTCTTCTGTGTTCAAACATTGAAGAATAAAGCTACAAGTTTTTACAAGTTGCTTCCATTTTCAAACGAGTCAAGACTGAAGCTACAAGTTGTTTCGAGTTGTTTTTCTCTTCAAACGAGTGCATAATGAAGCTACAAGTTGTTTAAAGTTGTTTTCATTTTCAAACGAGTCAAAATAAAGGTACAATTTGCTTCTGTGTTCAAACATTGAAGAATGAAGCTACAAGTTTTTACAAGTTGCTTCCATGTTCAAACGAGTCAATAATGAAGCTACAAGTTGTTTCGAGTTGTTTTTCTTCAAACGAGTGCATAACGAAGCTACAAGTTGTTTAAAGTTGTTTTCATGTTCAACGAGTCAAAATGAAGCTACAAGTTGCGTCCATGTTCAAACACTCAAGAATAAAGCTACAAATTTCTACAAGTTGCTTCCATGTTCAAACAGTCAAGAATGAAGCTACAAGTTTTACAAGTTGCTTCCATGTTAAAACGAGTCAAGAATGAGGCTACAAGTTGTTTCGGCTTGTTTTTTGCTTCAAACGAGTGCATAATGAAGCTACAAGTTGTTTCAAGTTGTTTTCATGTTCACACCAGTCAAAATGAAGCTACAAGTTGCTTCCGTGTTCAAACAGTCAAGAATGAATCTACAAGTTTTTACAAGTTGCTTCCAAGTCAAACGAGTCAAGAATGAAGCTACAAGTTGTTTTGAGTTGTTTTTTCTTCAAAAAAGTGCATAATGAAGCTACAAGTTGTTTCAAGTTCTTTTCATGTCCGAACGAGTCAAAATAAAGGTACAATTTGCTTATGTCACTACACCATAGATTACCTATTGCAACCACATTTCTAAAAACTTGTTAAAAACCATTGCCATTGAGAAACCAAATCACATAAATTGCAATGCTTTCGAAAAGCATTGCAATTCCATTGAAAAAATCTAAGAAAGTTAAAAACATGCATTCTATTGCAATACTGTTTTAAAATCGTTGCAGTATCTATTTATTTTGGGGGCAAATGTTGGCGGGCTGGTAAAATGTGAGCGGGATTTCTTCCCGGGCTTACAAAAAATAACAATAGAAAAAACAAAAAAAAAAGCCACAACCCACACGACCACAACCCACACGGCACAACACAACACAAACACACGCAGACAAAATTCAACTCGAATAGAATTATACTGTGTTCGTGAAACCCCCAAAATTCAACTCGAATAATCAAGCTCGAAGAGGGTAAATCAAGCTCAAAGAAGATTAAAGCTCGATAAAGGTAAATCATCGATCCGAAATCCTTTTTGTTTTTTTGTAGTTTCGAATCGAGTTTGTTACATGCCCGATGCTTCTTCCTTCTTCTTATATTGCTCTATTTTTGTGTTCTTAATTAGGGTTCCTATGTTTCTTGCTCTGTTTCTTAATGGTACTTTGAGATGAAATTTATCCTTTTTGATTTTGTTTTTCTTGTCATGAATCTTCAGTTTCTAAGTTGTGTTTGTCCTAACATCTGGCGAGTAATGAGGTTTTCAACTAAATTGCTTGTCGTGTCGTGTTCATCAGACAAAAATTCCAGACCCTATTTATCAACCAGCTGCTGCAGAATTGAAGGTAGCTCGTCTTTGAAATTACTGAAGAGAAAATTGTTTTATGGAATGGTAAACTTGACCGTAACCTTATTTTGTTTTTCATTTTATACCCCTATATTTACCTTCTGGTGTATCTTCTCACTTCACTCCAGGATAATAACGGTTCTCCAATAAGAAATAGAAAAGCATCTGCACCAAGAGTTTCGATCCATCAAAGTTAACATCACCACTTATTAATCCGACAGATGTTAATCCAGTAAGTCCTTGCAATGTGTTCAGGAGTATACTTTATGCTCCTCTTTTTTTATGTCTTAATAATGTTAGCACTCTTGTTTGATTCATACTCTCAGAAGGGATGGCCGGTTCATTTTTTATTTGAATTTGCCTCGGGATTCGCTCTTTTTACGCCCATGAAATGGAACAAGTTGATCTAAGCTTTGAGATCGGCTAAGAAGTACATTAACCGCCCACACGACCAAATCTTTGAGCTTAAAGCTTTTTATCTTTTTTATTTCTTGTGATGATGTTTATCAAATGAACGTTGTACCCAAGTGTAAATTACTCTCGAATGAAGTTTAAAGTATGGCATTCTATTCTATTATATCAGCGTTCTGACCGGTTGTGTGCTCATTTGATGTGTATTTTGTTTGTAGCATTGATGATCGAGCACACTGAAAGTTTCTTGCTTCACAATCTTCCTAACCCAATCAGTCGCACACGTAATTATTATATTGCAGTTTTTGATCCAATCATGTGATACAACATAGGATAAACAATCAGAACATCCATCATATGTTGTCGTGAATATTAGAATATTATGCGTGGTTTGCGGATGAACATTGAAAATTTTATTCTTGGCTTCAACGTTTGTGTTTCTTTCATGTAATCATCATTTACAACAGAATATAATTTGTTCCTAATCTGATCTTTGATTTTCTCTAGCCCAGAGAATTGGAAAAAGCTCAAGTAGCGCGCCTTTATAGCAGGCAAAGGTGTGGTTCAACGTACAAAGGAAATGCCATGGCGGCTTCATCTTCTTCCTTACATGAGGTTGTGGTTGGGCCACATAGACTTGAAGGCGTTTTCACCTGCGTGAGTAAAGAGAAGAATTTCATTGGTAGGCAGCTATTTTGTTTTTGCCTACATCTTGGTTTACAGCTATTTCAATTTCTTTAATGCTTTTACTTGTATTTTGGATTGTTGTTTTAGTGGCTTTGCTAATTGATGATGATTGAATGCTTGTGAGGTTTACTTCCAATTATAACATATGATCTTTTTTAAGTTTTACCATTATAAAATAAAATCTTACTACTATAAAAACAGATTTCGTTATGTTTGGTTTTTTGGATGTTTTTTTGTATAAAATAAAATCTTACTACTATAAAAACAGATTTGAAACACTTCTTGGGGATTTGAAGTTGGTATTGTTGAGGTTTAGTGGTAATCAATCGAAGTTGGCCTCAAAGTGTTCGATATAATGCCCCAATGAACTTGATTTAATCGTATCGACGTCTTGAGTTCGTTATATTCGTGTTTAATTCGTTTATTGATCGGATTGTTGGTAATTGTATTGAATTAAGGTTGTTCGAGCGACCGACACTTCATTTAGGACATTTGTTCGTGGAAGGACTTTCTTCATCGGTATTGTGTAAGTTAATTCTTACTCGGTTAAAAGGATATTCATACCTTTTGTTGTTGATCATTCATAATCATAACTCATTCATCATTGTATTAATCATATTAATCACTTCAGTCATAAGGAACGACGGTTCCAATCCTTTCGTTGAGCTATCATTCATTTCATTATTATTCTCATCTCGGTGAGTCATTCTTGACTTTGTCAGATTATTATTTATTCATTGATATTCATTACGGTCATTCTCGTTCATATGACCTTCTGGGTTCATATTGCGTGGCTGGGTGTGGCTGTGTGGAATTTTTAGTCGGGCACACGATGGTTATTGTATTGGGTTCACCGATACATTAGACCGTGCACACGGGAAAGCATTACACCGTGAGACTAATTAGGTACACGGACGGGTGTTGTACACTCGCACAGAACACTACGGGCGTACTATGGTACTCCTCTTCAGCGTAATTCATAATTAAGATATTTCATAACTTCAGTTAATTCATGATTGTGTAATTTCAACTCTTGAGGATTGTTGTTCTGTGTAACTGACCCCGTTGGGGGATTTTGTTTTCAGGTCACGGCAAGGCAAAGGCACGGGAAGAGCATGTTGATGGCGACGAGTCCCAGTGATACTAGTAGGGGGCCCCAATCATTCCGTTTGTTTTAGTCATTTTCAGTCTTTTCAGTCATTGGTATTTTCCGCTGCAAATTCCGTTTGAAATGTTTATTTTTTCAGGGTGGTGTATTTTATCTTCATATAAAATACACTAGTATTCGGTATTATCCTGGTGTGTTGTACTTAAACTCCTCATCGGAGTATTTGGTAATATAATGTGGTTCGGTACTACAATTATATTATTTAATTCATCATTTTCATTTGCCTGGTGGGTCCCAGTCGGGGATTCACGGCACTGTAACATCCGCCTAGTTGGGGTGTTACAGAGTTGGTATCGGAGAGTGGTTTTGAATACTACCCTCCAAGTCATGTATCATTTGAAATCATCGTCATCGGACTAGTATCATTGGACTTTCGCGTCACGTGTGACCTGTGCAAATGCCGAGCCAATCAGACCAAGAACTGTAAGATTTCTAATGCCATGGTAATTTCTGGCAATAATCATTCATTCATAATTCATCAGTTAACAATCCTCAATCATCATTGTCATTTTGACCAGGACGGTCAGGTTAACTCACTAATAAGTCAATTCATTTCATTGTTCAGTTGTTGATCAGGAAGATCGAATCATTAATCTTGTTAACTCATTCAAGAAAATCATTTCAGTAACTTCATCAGATAATCATGTCACGTCAATTAATCATTCATGTAATCGCTGTATTTGAGCGCGTATGCTCATTTTCATCATTTCATAATATAATCATAATGTGATACTCATGCGAGATATATAATCATCATATGGCTTTCCACTTCAGTATGGAAAGGGCTGGCAGAGGACGTGGAGGACGAGGACGTGGAGCGGGCCGAATCCCGAGAACTCGTATGAATACCCGTGCGAATGCCAGGAATAATGCTAATTCATCGAGCAGCGACGCTGCCACTCATTCACCTGGACGCGATCATTCATTATCGGGGAGTCGTGCAGGACACGGCTCGGTCGGAGGGTGTCCGGGTTGACCCACTCGCATTTATGCAGGGCATGATGGCCCAAATGACTCAGATGGCTCAGTTGATGGAGACGATGCATAACTCCGTCAATCAGAATCAGCAGGCTCCTCCGCCGCCACCTCAGAGGCAAGAGAGGAATGTGAGTAATATCATCGGCGATATCTCTCGTCAGAGGCCACCTACTTTTGAGGGCTCGTCTGAGCCGGCAGATATCATTCATTGGCTCGAGCATTTCGAGAAGTTGTTTGCTATGGTAGAGTGTCCCGAGGGACACAAGGTTTCTGTTGCGGCTTACTACATGGGTAAGAGCGCACACTCTTGGTGGTTGTCGTTGAAGCCCACCGAAGGATCTTGTACTTGGGATCAGTTCAAGACTCTCATGATGGAGAGGTATTATCCGGCCCCACTCAGAGAGGCCAAGCTGTCAGAATTGCTCACCCCCGAACCCTCAACAGACGAGGATGTTCTCGCCATTGCCGAGAAATTTCAGGAACTTCTCCCTTTCGCCTCATCCATCATTCATTCAGAGGCGGATAAGATCAAGTATTTCAGCAAGAGGCTGAAACCCCGTATGAGACTTCAGTTGCTTAATCATAATTGCACCACGTTGGCCGAATTCATTGAGAAAGCTCTCACCTACGAGCTTACTGCTAAGGAAATTGCTAAGCAGCAACCTTCGTCTGCTAGCAAGAAATCGAAGAATCGTAATCAGTCTGAAGGCGGTCAGACAACTTTCAAGAATCCCCATGCGGGTTACGCTTTTCCGAGCGACCTCTGTGTCGTCTAAACCGCGGAATCTCGGTCTCGAGCGGCCGGTTCGGCCATCACTGTTTTAATCGTAGAGCTTGGTCACCTCAGTACCAAGTGTCCTCGACAGACTATCACATGTCATAATTGTGGGATTGCTGGGCATAAGGCCCATTTTTGCCGTAGGGACTCCAAACCTACTCAGACGTCATCTCAAGCCCCGAAGCGATCGGATCGTTCAATCGAGCCACTCAATCGGCGTCGTTTAAAGCAGCGGGGAGCGACTAGAGGGGAGCTTATAGCCGTGACGACGGAGCGTCCGGTGCCGGGACTAGCAAGCCCCGGATTTATGAGATGAAGAAGACCGATGATCCCGAGGCCCGAATGATCTCAGGTACACTCGATATTCTATCTCAACCTGTGTGTACCCTTTTTGATACTGGTGCATCGCATTCATTCATTTTCGAGTCATGTTTGAGTAGACTACGTCTGGGTAGTGCTACTAGTTGTGAGCCTTACGTCATTGGCCTACCTGATGGTAGACGAATTATCGGTAATCGTGAGATTCAGAATTGTCCGATTCAGTTTCATGGTCGTGTATGGACAGCGGACCTAATCGTAGTAGATTTGCCGAGGGACGATGTCATCTTGGGTATTGATTGGATGGATCGTCATGATGCCATCATTAGTGTCCGTAAGCGTATGATCACTATCATTTCAGACGATGGAGTGGAATGTGTGTTTCAGGGAGGTAATCCCTACTGCTCGTAAGGTCATTAATTTGATGAAAGCAGTACGATTACTCAGTCAGGGATGTGTTGGTTATTGGTGCTATATGACCAAAACCGAGAAATCATCAGTATTGTTGACGGATATTCCGATAGTGAGGGAGTATGCCGACGTTTTTCCAGACGAGTTACCTGGTCTGCCTCCACAGAGAGATGTGGAATTCACGATTGAGTTGGAGCCTGGTACGTCTCCGATATCAAAGGCACCGTACCGGATGGCCCCGACCGAAATGCAGGAATTAAAGAACCAACTTGAGGAGTTGTTCGAGAAGGGTTATATCCGACCGAGTGCGTCTCCGTGGGGAGCACCCGTGTTGTTTGTCAAGAAGAAGGATGGTTCATTTCGTCTGTGTATCGATTATCGGGAGTTGAACAGAGTGACAATCAAGAATAAGTATACCTTACCCGTATTGACGATCTTTTGGATCAACTTCAGGGAGCTTCAGTATTTTCCAAGATCGACTTAAGATCTGGATATCACCAGTTGCGGATTCGAGAGTCGGATATCGCAAGGATGTCGTTTCGAACACGCTATGGTCATTATGAGTTCGTAGTTATGCCGTTCGGGCTAACTAATGCACCTGCGGTATTCATGGAATTAATGAATCGGGTTTTCATCGACTTTTTGGATCAGTTTGTTGTTGTCTTCATCGACGATATTTTGATTTATTCTCGTAGCCGAGAGGATCACGAGGTTCATCTTCATCAAGTGCTCGACGTGTTGAGACGAGAACAACTTTATGGGAAGTTTTCCAAATGTGAGTTCTGGATGTCCGAAGTGACTTTTCTCGGACATGTAATTTCATCAGACGGAGTTTGTGTCGACCCTCAGAAGACGGAGGCTATTCGAGATTGGCTACCTCCGAAGAACGTTAAGGAAATCCGAAGTTTTCTCGGATTAGCGGGTTATTATCGGCGGTTTGTGGAAGGATTTTCTAGAATCGCTCAACCCTTGACGAACCTTTTGCGAAAGGATAAGAAATACACGTGGTCCAACGCGTGTCAGCAGAGTTTTGAGGAACTCAAGAGCCGGTTAATGTCAGCACCTGTACTTTCCTTGCCGCAGGGGACGGAGGGATTTGTGGTTTATAGTGATGCGTCCGGACAGGGTCTCGGATGTGTGCTCATGCAGAATGGAAAGGTTATTGCCTATGCTTCACGGCAATTGAGACCTTACGAGGTTAATTATCCGACACACGACCTGGAGCTAGCAGCCGTGGTGTTCGCTTTGAAGATTTGGCGTCATTATCTTTATGGCGTTACATCGAGATATTCACCGACCATAAGAGTTTAAAGTATATATTTACTCGAAGGAGTTAAATATGCGGCAGAGACGGTGGTTGGAATTAATCAAAGATTATGATATCGAGATCCTTTACCACCGGGCAAGGCGAACGTTGTCGCCGACGCCTTGAGTCGCAAGTCCTTTCGGGAGCGGATGCTTGCTCGTCTAACGATTCGAAGGAGCTTCAAGAGGAATTCCTTAGACCCGAGATCGAGGTCCCGGCTTCACGAGTTCGGGACAACTTTGTATGTTAGAGATTTCATCGTCACTCGAGGAGGCAATCCGAGAGAATCGGAGTTCGAGACCCTTCATTGTTGCGCATCCGTGAGGATGTGACTCGAGGAAAGCCCTCGATTTGTGGTCCACGAAGATGGACTTTTGAGGTTTAAGAATCGGTTGTGCGTATCGCGAATGACGAGTTGAAAAACTCGATTTTGAGATAAGCTCATTATACCCCTTATTCTTTTAATCCGGGGTCCAGCAAGATGTACAAGGACTTGAAACAAAATTACTGGTGGAGTAATATGAAGCGAGAAGTTGCAGAATTTGTTTCGAGATGCTTAACCTGTCAACAAGTTAAGATTGAACATCAGCGACCGGCGGGTAAGCTGAAACCTCTTCCTATTCCCGAATGGAAGTGGGAAGACATTTCTATGGATTTCATCACGAGTTTACCGACGAGTCGTCGTGGCATGAATACGATCTGGGTGATCGTGGACCGCTTAACTAAATCAGCTCATTTCCTTGAGATCAAGGAGACGTGGGGTCCCAAGAGACTTGCTCAACTGTTCATCAAAGAGATAGTCAGACTGCACGGTACTCCTAAAAGTATCGTTTCCGATCGTGACGGACGGTTTGTGTCGCATTTTTGGAAATCAGTTCATCGTGCTATGGGCACTCAGCTTAATCTCAGTACCGCTTTTCATCCTCAGTCCGACGGACAATCAGAGAGGACCATTCAGACATTAGAGGACATGTTGAGGGCATGCGTCCTCGATTGGAAAGACGATTGGGAAGCCCAACTACCATTAATCGAGTTCACGTATAATAATAGTTGGCATGCTTCGATCAAGATGGCACCTTATGAGGCCTTGTATGGTCGTCGTTGTCGATCTCCATTGTGTTGGGACGACTTATCAGAATCAATCGGCACCGAGCCCGATATGCTTATAGCCGCCCGGGAGAAGGTAGCTTTGATCAGGAGTCGTTTGTTGACCGCTCAGAGTCGACAGAAATCATATGCAGATAACCGTCGTCGACCATTAGAGTTCAAGGCTGGTGACCATGTGTTGGTCAAGGTATCCCCGAGTCGTGGTATCTTCCGTTTTGGGAAGAGGGGAAAGTTGAGTCCGAGATTCATTGGACCGTTTGAAATTTTGGATCGAGTAGGCGAATTAGCTTATCGATTAGCTTTACCTCCAGCATTGAGCCGAATTCATAATGTGTTTCACGTCTCTCAGTTGCGGAAGTATGTTGCCGACCCGAGCCACATACTTCAGTTTGACGAAATCGAGATCGCAGATGATCATTCGTACGAGGAGCGTCCTGTACGAGTGTTGGAGTGGCGAATCAAACAGTTGAGGAACAAGACGATCCCTTTGGTCAAGATTCAGTGGTCCAGACACGGAGTCGAAGAGTCCACTTGGGAAACCGAAGAGAGTATGCGGGAGAGTCATCCCGAGATGTTTGACCCTTAGTTTCGGGGACGAAACTATTTTTAAGGGGGGGAGTATGTAATACCCGGTTGTAATTCATTCATTTTCATTCAGTAATTATCAGTCTGTAATTGTCACTCAGTAATTCTCACTCGTTATTAATCACTCATCATTCTTGATTCATTCATTTGTGTTCATTGTTGGCATGTTGTAATCGTATATCAGTTACCGATCGGCATGTCATCTCCGTTTAGAGACCGACGGGAGTATTATTATTTTCATCGTGATTGGTAGTCGTATACTGGGAGCATCATCTGTGGCTTGTGTTAGACTTGTTCATTTTCACATTCGTATGTTATGTCGGATCATTCATCAGTCGTAGCGAGGAATCGGAGTTATCGGATTTTTCAACTTGGCCAGCATCGAGTTACGGCCGTAAGGACTTTGGGTTACGGCCGTAACAGGGGTTCGTGTTTTCAGGCCATTTGGACGAAAGGGACTTACGGCCGTAAGGTCTTGTGGTACGGCCGTAAGTTGAGCAGGTACGGGTAAGGCTGGCGATTCTGGCCGTCTGGCGTCAAAGAGCTACCGAGACATTTTTGGCCGAAGGTGAGTTACGGCCGTAAGGTAGGTGAGATACGGCCGTAAGTGGTGTTCGTAAATTTTGGGTGTTGTCGACCAAGGGTGACTTACGGCCGTAAGGGTTGCGGCATATGGCCGTAAGTCGAGGAAGGTACGGCCGTAAGGCTTGGGCCATTTACGGCCAGACGGCGAGCAAGGTGCCTGGTCGTTTTCGACGAACAGGGCTTACGCCCGTAAGTTTGGCCGGATACGGCCGTATCATCCGAGTTACGGCCGTAAGGTGTGCGGTTACGGCCGTAAGGGTGTCGGCGGATGATTTTGACGAAGGCGGGTTACACCCGTAACTCAGGAGCGGTTACGGCCGTAAGTCTGTCGGCAGGCTTTCGGACGAAGCCGAGTTACGGCCGTACGAGTTGGCCGGTTACGGCCGTAAGGCCGTTGACTTGGAAAGTTACGGCCGTAAGAGGGCCGAGTTACGGCCGTAACTTCCGGCAGTATTTAAGGAGTTGGCCGGGTCATTTCTCCTCACTTTTTCATTTTTCCTTCTTCATCCGAGAGAGAGGTTTGAGAGAGAGATTTTATCATCATCAATCACTTGAGTGTGTAATCTTCATCATCTTCATTCCTTTGGGAAGCTTGGATACTCGTTATAACTCGTGTTCATCGGATCGAAGTGGTTGGATCTTCAAGAGGTAATTTCTTCAACACCTTGGATTTCGATTTTGTGTTGAGATATGATGTTTTGGATGTTATAATCATGTTATATGAAGGGATATGTATATGATTATGAGTTTGTATAAGGATTCATTGGATTATTGAGGGATTATTCAAGAACACTTTGAATATCGAGTTGGATTTGGGGATTTTCGATTAATTGTTGTTATAATCACGTTTTTAGATTTTCATAACGGACTATTGATCGTATTGGAGATGTTTTGTTGATTTGAAACACTTCTTGGGGATTTGAAGTTGGTATTGTTGAGGTTTAGTGGTAATCAATCGAAGTTGGCCTCAAAGTGTTCGATATAATGCCCCAATGAACTTGGTTTAATCGTATCGACGTCTTGAGTTCGTTATATTCGTGTTTAATTCGTTTATTGATCGGATTGTTGGTAATTGTATTGAATTAAGGTTGTTCGAGCGACCGACACTTCATTTAGGACATTTGTTCGTGGAAGGACTTTCTTCATCGGTATTGTGTAAGTTAATTCTTACTCGGTTAAAAGGATATTCATACCTTTTGTTGTTGATCATTCATAATCATAACTCATTCATCATTGTATTAATCATATTAATCACTTCAGTCATAAGGAACGACGGTTCCAATCCTTTCGTTGAGCTATCATTCATTTCATTATTATTCTCATCTCGGTGAGTCATTCTTGACTTTGTCAGATTATTATTTATTGATTGATATTCATTACGGTCATTCTCGTTCATATGACCTTCTGGGTTCATATTGCGTGGCCGGGTGTGCCTGTGTGGAATTTTTAGTCGGGCACACGATGGTTATTGTATTGGGTTCACCGATACATTAGACCGTGCACACGGGAAAGCGTTACACCGTGAGACTAATTAGGTACACGGACGGGTGTTGTACACTCGCACAGAACACTACGGGCGTACTATGGTACTCCTCTTCAGCGTAATTCATAATTAAGATATTTCATAACTTCAGTTAATTCATGATTGTGTAATTTCAACTCTTGAGGATTGTTGTTCTGTGTAACTGACCCCGTTGGGGGATTTTGTTTTCAGGTCACGGCAAGGCAAAGGCACGGGAAGAGCATGTTGACGGCGACGAGTCCCAGTGATACTAGTAGGGGGCCCCAATCATTCCGTTTGTTTCAGTCATTTTCAGTCTTTTCAGTCATTGGTATTTTCCGCTGCAAATTCCGTTTGAAATGTTTATTTATTCAGGGTGGTGTATTTTATCTTCATATAAAATACACTAGTATTCGGTATTATCCTGGTGTGTTGTACTTAAACTCCTCATCGGAGTATTTGGTAATATAATGTGGTTCGGTACTACAATTATATTATTTAATTCATCATTTTCATTTGCCTGGTGGGTCCCAGTCGGGGATTCACGGCACTGTAATATCCGCCTAGTTGGGGTGTTACACCGTCATGGCTACACGCTTAGCCAACAGCCATGGTCGCAGCTCAGCCTCTATCTGCGGAGATAATCTATTAAACACCATTTTATTCTGTCCACTTGCATCATATTAACTGTAGTCACAACTAAATTACACCATTAATCTACACAAGAAAAAAAATGAGGAAGAAATCTTCAGCCGCAACTACCAAAGAAAGACAATCCAATCGAGAACCAAAAAAAAAAAAACCTAGCCAAGTCCCACAGGAACCTCAAATCCATAATGGCACCCCAGAAATGGAAATCAAAAACTCCATATAACTCATAGAAAACAAAACAAACTACAAACAATGTTACGGACCGTGCCTATTGACAATTTGATTGTAGTTGTTAATGTGATGCTATGTCTTTCTTTGGTTTAGGGATTTGTCTCAAACTTCGATCTTCCAGTGTTGTGTCTATTGACAATTTGCGGACCGTGCTTGATAATTTATTATAGTGCTTCGTGGCTGGTTTTATTGTGTTTCTACTTCCATTATCTATTTTGCACTGGTGTTGGTTTAGCCTTAGAAATGTAATTGATTTCCAATGATGAAATCAACTTCTCATTATCCAATGTAAATATCTGTTACTTTGTCTAAGATGGCAGATGAAAGAATCTGAAAAAAAAAACATGTTGTCCATAAAATACGATTCCTAACCTCTTTTAGTCGAATCCCAAGACTAACTTCTAATTATTATACTTGCAGTCCAGTCAGTAAGAGTCTTGATTGAAACTAACATATTATCCACTAAATACCCCTCTCTTATGATAGTGTGTATAGTTAAGAATGTTTACTTGTTGCTATCAGTGTTTTTATTACGTGATGCCTTATTGTCTGGGGTTGAGTTGGTGATTTATCTAGTAATGTACAGGGTCTGGAATTGTCTTTGGGCTGTACTTACAATTTGGTAGCTTTGAGTCGATGCATTGAAATCCTCCCGTGGATATTTGCCCGCAGCCTCTAATCTGTCCCTTCGCCTGTAGATGAGCCTAAATCGCTCCTGCTACTTATCAAAAATTATATCAGATGGTTGAACCCTTAACTTCTATCATTATGACCTATGTTAGTGTTTATCTCCGATATCATTATGCCTAAAAATTTCCCTTCTCTTTAGGTGATTTATCATTATGAATTCTGTTTCTATTGTCCTTTCATGCTAATCTCTTCGTGAATGTCTTATTCGGTATTCATTTAGTACTTTGTGATGTGTTGTATTGTAATAGGAAGAGACGGATGAAGATGAAGATGAAGATGAAGATGAAGATGAAGATGAAGATGAAGATAGATGAAGATGAAGATGAAGATGAAGATGAAGATGAAGAGGAAGAGGAAGAGGAATAGGAAGAGGAAGAAGAGCCATGACTCATGTTTATATAATGTTTAACTAAGAATTTGGTCTATGTATTACTACGTTAGATTGTGTGTCACTTAAACTTAGTTATTTTGCTTCAACTTGGTCATTTTCCTAAACTTAGTCTGAGTGAATTTATTGATGTTGGAACAACAGTAATATTGCTCGGTTAGATTGATGTTACGATATACCAATTGAAATAAATCTAATGGTCATGTCAGTTTTTTTATTTAGCATTGCAATAGAAGCTTAAATGTTGCCATATATGTCATATTCATTAATAAAATTAGATTGCATTTGATTCTAAATAAGTTGCAATTGGGCATATATATGTTGCCTTAGGGTTGCCTGAATCCATGTATTGCAACAATTAACACAAAAAAATCGTTGCAAAAAAATGTTGCCATAGGTAGTCCAAGATATTGCAATGGTGTTAAACATGTTGCTATAGCCGTTAAATCGTTGCCATATACTATATTTGCAACGATAATATGCCGTTGCAATATGGTACCAAATTTGTTGCCATAAGGGCCCTATGGCAACCAGAGCAAAGGTCACGCTTGATTTTTGTATAATCGTTGCAATAGTCCCTATTGCAATGAATTTAGGGCATATTGCAACGTATTTTACACGTTGCTGTATGCAATCTATGGTGTAGTGTGTATTCAAACATTGACGAATGAAGCTACAAGTTTTTACAAGTTGCTTCCATGTCAAACGAGTCAAGAATGAAGCTACAAGTTGTTTCGAGTTGTTTTTTCTTCAAACGAGTGCATAATGAAGCTACAAGTTGTTTCAAGTTGTTTTCATGTTCGAACGAGTCAAAATAAAGCTACAATTTGCTTATGTATTCAAACATTGAAGAATGAAGCTACAAGTTTTTATAAGTTGCTTCCATGTTCAAATGAGTCAATAATGAAGCTACAAGTTGTTTCGAGTTGTTTTTTTCTTCAAACGACTGCATAATGAAGCTACAAGTAGTTTCAAGTTGTTTTCATGTTCGAACAAGTCAAAATAAAGCTACAATTTGCTTCAGTGTTCAAACATTGAAGAGTAAAGCTACAAGTTTTTACAAGTTGCTTCCATTTTCAAACGAGTCAAGACTGAAGCTACAAGTTGTTTCGAGTTGTTTTTCTCTTCAAACGAGTGCATAATGAAGCTACAAGTTGTTTAAAGTTGTTTTCATGTTCAAACGAGTCAAAATGAAGAGCTATAAATTGCTTCCATGTTCAAACACTCAAGAATAAAGCTACTAGTTATTACAAGTTGTTTCCGTGTTTAAACAGTGAAGAATGAAGCTACAAGTTGTTTCAAGTTGTTTCATGTTCGAAAGAGTCAAAATAAAGCTACAATTTGCTTCTGTGTTCAAACAATGAAGAATAAAGCTACAAGTTTTTACATGTTGCTTCCATTTTCAAACGAGTCAAGAATGAAGCTACAAGTTGTTTCGAGTTGTTTTTCTCTTCAAACGAGTGCATAATGAAGCTACAAGTTGTTTAAAGTTGTTTTCATGTTCAAACGAGTCAAAATGAAGAGCTATAAATTGCTTCCATGCTCAAACACTCAAGAATAAAGCTACAAGTTATTACAAGTTGTTTCCGTGTTTAAACAGTGAAGAATGAAGCTACAAGTTGTTTCAAGTTCTTTCATGTTCGAACGAGTCAAAATAAAGCTACAATTTGCTTCTGTGTTCAAACATTGAAGAATGAAGCTACAAGTTTTTACAAGTTGCTTCCATGTTCAAACGAGTCAATAATGAAGCTACAAGTTGTTTCGAGTTGTTTTTTTCTTCAAACGACTGCATAATGAAGCTACAAGTTGTTTCAAGTTGTTTTCATGTTCGAACGAGTCAAAATAAAGCTACAATGTGCTTCTGTGTTCAAACATTGAAGAATAAAGCTACAAGTTTTTACAAGTTGCTTCCATTTTCAAACGAGTCAAGACTGAAGCTACAAGTTGTTTCGAGTTGTTTTTCTCTTCAAACGAGTGCATAATGAAGCAACAAGTTGTTTAAAGTTGTTTTCATTTTCGAATGAGTCAAAATAAAGCTACAATTTGCTTTTGTGTTGAAACATTGAAGAATGAAGCTACAAGTTTTTACAAGTTGCTTCCATGTTCAAACGAGTCAATAATGAAGCTACAAGTTGTTTCGAGTTGTTTTTCTTCAAACGAGTGCTTAACGAAGCTATAAGTTATTTAAAGTTGTTTTCATGTTCAACGAGTCAAAATGAAGCTAAAAGTTGCGTCCGTGTTCAAACACTCACGAATAAAGCTACAAATTTCTACAAGTTGCTTCCGTGTTCAAACAGTCAAGAATGAAGCTACAAGTTTTACAAGTTGCTTCCATGTTAAAACGAGTCAAGAATGAGGCTACAAGTTGTTTCGGCTTGTTTTTGCTTCAAACGAGTGCATAATGAAGCTACAAGTTGTTTCAAGTTGTTTTCATGTTCACACGAGTCAAAATGAAGCTACAAGTTGCTTCCGTGTTCAAACAGTCAAGAATGAATCTACAAGTTTTTACAAGTTGCTTCCAAGTCAAACGAGTCAAGAATCAAGCTACAAGTTGTTTTGAGTTGTTTTTTCTTCAAACGAGTGCATAATGAAGCTACAAGTTGTTTCAAGTTCTTTTCATGTCCGAACGAGTCAAAATAAAGCTACAATTTGCTTATGCATTCAAACATTG
The DNA here is from genome assembly GCA_033398695.1 of Orobanche coerulescens. Classification (NCBI taxonomy): domain Eukaryota; kingdom Viridiplantae; phylum Streptophyta; class Magnoliopsida; order Lamiales; family Orobanchaceae; genus Orobanche; species Orobanche coerulescens. Next base: position 89,054,028 of record CM065811.1, on the reverse strand, counting down.
AAGAATGAAGCTACAAGTTTTTACAAGTTGCTTCCATGTCAAACGAGTCAAGAATGAAGCTACAAGTTGTTTCGAGTTGTTTTTTCTTCAAACGAGTGCATAATGAACCTACAAGTTGTTTCAAGTTGTTTTCATGTTCGAACGAGTCAAAATAAAGCTACAATTTGCTTATGTATTCAAACATTGATGAATGAAGCTACAAGTTTTTACAAGTTGCTTCCATATTCAAACGAGTCAATAATGAAGCTACAAGTTGTTTCGAGTTGTTTTTTTCTTCAAACGACTGCATAATGAAGCTACAAGTAGTTTCAAGTTGTTTTCATGTTCGAACAAGTCAAAATAAAGCTCCAATTTGCTTCTGTGTTCAAACATTGAAGAATAAAGCTACAAGTTTTTACAAGTTGCTTCCATTTTCAAACGAGTCAAGACTGAAGCTACAAGTTGTTTCGAGTTGTTTTCTTCTTCGAACGAGTCAAGACTGAAGCTAAAAGTTGTTTAAAGTTGTTTTCATGTTCAAACGAGTCAAAATGAAGAGCTATAAATTGCTTCCATGTTCAAACACTCAATAATAAAGCTACAAGTTATTACAAGTTGTTTCCGTGTTTAAACAGTGAAGAATGAAGCTACAAGTTGTTTCAAGTTGTTTCATGTTTGAACGAGTCAAAATAAAGCTACAATTTGCTTATGTGTTGAAACAATGAAGAATGAAGCTACAAGTTTTTACATGTTGCTTCCATTTTCAAACGAGTCAAGAATGAAGCTACAAGTTGTATCGAGTTGTTTTTCTCTTCAAACGAGTGCATAATGAAGCTACAAGTTGTTTAAAGTTGTTTTCATGTTCAAACGAGTCAAAATGAAGAGCTATAAATTGCTTCCATGTTCAAACACTCAAGGATAAAGCTACAAGTTATTACAAGTTATTTCCGTGTTTAAATAGTGAAGAATGAAGCTACAAGTTGTTTCAAGTTCTTTCATGTTTGAACGAGTCAAAATAAAGCTACAATTTGCTTCTGTGTTCAAACATTGAAGAATGAAGCTACAAGTTTTTACAAGTTGCTTCCATGTTCAAACGAGTCAAGAATGAAGCTAAAAGTTGTTTCGAGTTGTTTTTTTCTTCAAACGACTGCATAATGAAGCTACAAGTTGTTTCAAGTTGTTTTCATGTTCGAACGAGTCAAAATAAAGCTACAATTTGCTTCTGTGTTCAAACATTGAAGAATAAAGCTACAAGTTTTTACAAGTTGCTTCCATTTTCAAACGAGTCAAGACTGAAGCTACAAGTTGTTTCGAGTTGTTTTTCTCTTCAAACGAGTGCATAATGAAGATGCAAGTTGTTTACAGTTGTTTTCATTTTCGAACGAGTCAAAATAAAGCTACAATTTGCTTTTGTGTTGAAACATTGAAGAATGAAGCTACAAGTTTTTACAAGTTGCTTCCATGTTCAAACGAGTCAATAATGAAGCTACAAGTTGTTTCGAGTTGTTTTTCTTCAAACGAGTGCATAACGAAGCTATAAGTTGTTTAAAGTTGTTTTCATGTTCAACGAGTCAAAATGAAGCTACAAGTTGCGTCCGTGTTCAAACACTCACGAATAAAGCTACAAATTTCTACAAGTTGCTTCCGTGTTCAAACAGTCAAGAATGACGCTACAAGTTTTACAAGTTGCTTCCATGTTAAAACGAGTCAAGAATGAGGCTACAAGTTGTTTCGGCTTGTTTTTTGCTTCAAAAGAGTGCATAATGAAGCTACAAGTTGTTTCAAGTTGTTTTCATGTTCACACGAGTCAAAATGAAGCTACAAGTTGCTTCCGTGTTCAAACAGTCAAGAATGAATCTACAAGTTTTTACAAGTTGCTTCCAAGTCAAACGAGCCAAGAATCAAGCTAAAAGTTGTTTCGAGTTGTTTTTCTCTTCAAACGAGTGCATAATGAAGCTACAAGTTGTTTAAAGTTGTTTTCATGTTCAAACGAGTCAAAATGAAGAGCTATAAATTGCTTCCATGTTCAAACACTCAAGAATAAAGCTACTAGTTATTACAAGTTGTTTCCGTGTTTAAACAGTGAAGAATGAAGCTACAAGTTGTTTCAAGTTGTTTCATGTTCGAAAGAGTCAAAATAAAGCTACAATTTGCTTCTGTGTTCAAACAATGAAGAATAAAGCTACAAGTTTTTACATGTTGCTTCCATTTTCAAACGAGTCAAGAATGAAGCTACAAGTTGTTTCGAGTTGTTTTTCTCTTCAAACGAGTGCATAATGAAGCTACAAGTTGTTTAAAGTTGTTTTCATGTTCAAACGAGTCAAAATGAAGAGCTATAAATTGCTTCCATGCTCAAACACTCAAGAATAAAGCTACAAGTTATTACAAGTTGTTTCCGTGTTTAAACAGTGAAGAATGAAGCTACAAGTTGTTTCAAGTTCTTTCATGTTCGAACGAGTCAAAATAAAGCTACAATTTGCTTCTGTGTTCAAACATTGAAGAATGAAGCTACAAGTTTTTACAAGTTGCTTCCATGTTCAAACGAGTCAATAATGAAGCTACAAGTTGTTTCGAGTTGTTTTTTTCTTCAAACGACTGCATAATGAAGCTACAAGTTGTTTCAAGTTGTTTTCATGTTCGAACGAGTCAAAATAAAGCTACAATGTGCTTCTGTGTTCAAACATTGAAGAATAAAGCTACAAGTTTTTACAAGTTGCTTCCATTTTCAAACGAGTCAAGACTGAAGCTACAAGTTGTTTCGAGTTGTTTTTCTCTTCAAACGAGTGCATAATGAAGCTACAAGTTGTTTAAAGTTATTTTCATTTTCGAACGAGTCAAAATAAAGCTACAATTTGCTTTTGTGTTGAAACATTGAAGAATGAAGCTACAAGTTTTTACAAGTTGCTTCCATGTTCAAACGAGTCAATAATGAAGCTACAAGTTGTTTCGAGTTGTTTTTCTTCAAACGAGTTCTTAACGAAGCTATAAGTTATTTAAAGTTGTTTTCATGTTCAACGAGTCAAAATGAAGCTAAAAGTTGCGTCCGTGTTCAAACACTCACGAATAAAGCTACAAATTTCTACAAGTTGCTTCCGTGTTCAAACAGTCAAGAATGAAGCTACAAGTTTTACAAGTTGCTTCCATGTTAAAACGAGTCAAGAATGAGGCTACAAGTTGTTTCGGCTTGTTTTTTGCTTCAAACGAGTGCATAATGAAGCTACAAGTTGTTTCAAGTTGTTTTCATGTTCACACGAGTCAAAATGAAGCTACAAGTTGCTTCCGTGTTCAAACAGTCAAGAATGAATCTACAAGTTTTTACAAGTTGCTTCCAAGTCAAACGAGTCAAGAATCAAGCTACAAGTTGTTTTGAGTTGTTTTTTCTTCAAACGAGTGCATAATGAAGCTACAAGTTGTTTCAAGTTCTTTTCATGTCCGAACGAGTCAAAATAAAGCTACAATTTGCTTATGCATTCAAACATTGAAGAATGAAGCTACAAGTTTTACAAGTTGCTTCCATGTCAAACGAGTCAAGAATGAAGCTACAAGTTGTTTCGAGTTGTTTTTTCTTCAAACGAGTGCATAATGAACCTACAAGTTGTTTCAAGTTGTTTTCATGTTCGAACGAGTCAAAATAAAGCTACAATTTGCTTATGTATTCAAACATTGATGAATGAAGCTACAAGTTTTTACAAGTTGCTTCCATATTCAAACGAGTCAATAATGAAGCTACAAGTTGTTTCGAGTTGTTTTTTTCTTCAAACGACTGCATAATGAAGCTACAAGTAGTTTCAAGTTGTTTTCATGTTCGAACAAGTCAAAATAAAGCTCCAATTTGCTTTTGTGTTCAAACATTGAAGAATAAAGCTACAAGTTTTTACAAGTTGCTTCCATTTTCAAACAAGTCAAGACTGAAGCTACAAGTTGTTTCGAGTTGTTTTCTTCTTCGAACGAGTCAAGACTGAAGCTAAAAGTTGTTTAAAGTTGTTTTCATGTTCAAACGAGTCAAAATGAAGAGCTATAAATTGCTTCCATGTTCAAACACTCAATAATAAAGCTACAAGTTATTACAAGTTGTTTCCGTGTTTAAACAGTGAAGAATGAAGCTACAAGTTGTTTCAAGTTGTTTCATGTTCGAACGAGTCAAAATAAAGCTACAATTTGCTTATGTGTTGAAACAATGAAGAATGAAGCTACAAGTTTTTACATGTTGCTTCCATTTTCAAACGAGTCAAGAATGAAGCTACAACTTGTATCGAGTTGTTTTTCTCTTCAAACGAGTGCATAATGAAGCTACAAGTTGTTTAAAGTTGTTTTCATGTTCAAACGAGTCAAAATGAAGAGCTATAAATTGCTTCCATGTTCAAACACTCAAGGATAAAGCTACAAGTTATTACAAGTTATTTCCGTGTTTAAATAGTGAAGAATGAAGCTACAAGTTGTTTCAAGTTCTTTCATGTTTGAACGAGTCAAAATAAAGCTACAATTTGCTTCTGTGTTCAAACATTGAAGAATGAAGCTACAAGTTTTTACAAGTTGCTTCCATGTTCAAACGAGTCAAGAATGAAGCTAAAAGTTGTTTCGAGTTGTTTTTTTCTTCAAACGACTGCATAATGAAGCTACAAGTTGTTTCAAGTTGTTTTCATGTTCGAACGAGTCAAAATAAAGCTACAATTTGCTTCTGTGTTCAAACATTGAAGAATAAAGCTACAAGTTTTTACAAGTTGCTTCCATTTTCAAACGAGTCAAGATCAAGCTACAAGTTGTTTCGAGTTGTTTTTCTCTTCAAACGAGTGCATAATGAAGATGCAAGTTGTTTACAGTTGTTTTCATTTTCGAACGAGTCAAAATAAAGCTACAATTTGCTTTTGTGTTGAAACATTGAAGAATGAAGCTACAAGTTTTTACAAGTTGCTTCCATGTTCAAACGAGTCAATAATGAAGCTACAAGTTGTTTCGAGTTGTTTTTCTTCAAACGAGTGCATAACGAAGCTATAAGTTGTTTAAAGTTGTTTTCATGTTCAACGAGTCAAAATGAAGCTACAAGTTGCGTCCGTGTTCAAACACTCACGAATAAAGCTACAAATTTCTACAAGTTGCTTCCGTGTTCAAACAGTCAAGAATGAAGCTACAAGTTTTACAAGTTGCTTCCATGTTAAAACGAGTCAAGAATGAGGCTACAAGTTGTTTCGGCTTGTTTTTTGCTTCAAAAGAGTGCATAATGAAGCTACAAGTTGTTTCAAGTTGTTTTCATGTTCACACGAGTCAAAATGAAGCTACAAGTTGCTTCCGTGTTCAAACAGTCAAGAATGAATCTACAAGTTTTTACAAGTTGCTTCCAAGTCAAACGAGTCAAGAATCAAGCTACAAGTTGTTTTGAGTTGTTTTTTCTTCAAACGAGTGCATAATGAAGCTACAAGTTGTTTCAAGTTCTTTTCATGTCCGAACGAGTCAAAATAAAGCTACAATTTGCTTATGCATTCAAACATTGAAGAATGAAGCTACAAGTTTTTACAAGTTGCTTCCATGTCAAACGAGTCAAGAATGAAGCTACAAGTTGTTTCGAGTTGTTTTTTCTTCAAACGAGTGCATAATGAACCTACAAGTTGTTTCAAGTTGTTTTCATGTTCGAACGAGTCAAAATAAAGCTACAATTTGCTTATGTATTCAAACATTGATGAATGAAGCTACAAGTTTTTACAAGTTGCTTCCATATTCAAACGAGTCAATAATGAAGCTACAAGTTGTTTCGAGTTGTTTTTTTCTTCAAACGACTGCATAATGAAGCTACAAGTAGTTTCAAGTTGTTTTCATGTTCGAACAAGTCAAAATAAAGCTCCAATTTGCTTCTGTGTTCAAACATTGAAGAATAAAGCTACAAGTTTTTACAAGTTGCTTCCATTTTCAAACGAGTCAAGACTGAAGCTACAAGTTGTTTCGAGTTGTTTTCTTCTTCGAACGAGTCAAGACTGAAGCTAAAAGTTGTTTAAAGTTGTTTTCATGTTCAAACGAGTCAAAATGAAGAGCTATAAATTACTTCCATGTTCAAACACTCAAGAATAAAGCTACAAGTTATTACAAGTTGTTTCCGTGTTTAAACAGTGAAGAATGAAGCTACAAGTTGTTTCAAGTTGTTTCATGTTCGAACGAGTCAAAATAAAGCTACAATTTGCTTCTGTGTTGAAACAATGAAGAATGAAGCTACAAGTTTTTACATGTTGCTTCCATTATCAAACGAGTCAAGAATGAAGCTACAAGTTGTATCGAGTTGTTTTTCTCTTCAAACGAGTGCATAATGAAGCTACAAGTTGTTTAAAGTTGTTTTCATGTTCAATCGAGTCAAAATGAAGAGCTATAAATTGCTTCCATGTTCAAACACTCAAGGATAAAGCTACAAGTTATTACAAGTTATTTCCGTGTTTAAATAGTTAAGAATGAAGCTACAAGTTGTTTCAAGTTCTTTCATGTTCGAACGAGTCAAAATAAAGCTACAATTTGCTTCTGTGTTCAAACATTGAAGAATGAAGCTACAAGTTTTTACAAGTTGCTTCCATGTTCAAACGAGTCAAGAATGAAGCTAAAAGTTGTTTCGAGTTGTTTTTTTCTTCAAAACGACTGCATAATGAAGCTACAAGTTGTTTCAAGTTGTTTTCATGTTCGAACGAGTCAAAATAAAGCTACAATTTGCTTCTGTGTTCAAACATTGAAGAATAAAGCTACAAGTTTTTACAAGTTGCTTCCATTTTCAAACGAGTTAAGACTGAAGCTACAAGTTGTTTCGAGTTGTTTTTCTCTTCAAACGAGTGCATAATGAAGCTGCAAGTTGTTTACAATTGTTTTCATTTTCGAACGAGTCAAAATAAAGCTACAATTTGCTTTTGTGTTGAAACATTGAAGAATGAAGCTAGAAGTTTTTACAAGTTGCTTCCATGTTCAAACGAGTCAATAATGAAGCTACAAGTTGTTTCGAGTTGTTTTTCTTCAAACGAGTGCATAACGAAGCTACAAGTTGTTTAAAGTTATTTTCATGTTCAACGAGTCAAAATGAAGCTACAAGTTGCGTTCGTGTTCAAAAACTCAATAATAAAGCTACAAATTTCTACAAGTTGCTTCCGTGTTCAAACAGTCAAGAATGAAGCTACAAGTTTTACAAGTTGCTTCCATGTTAAAACGAGTCAAGAATGAGGCTACAAGTTGTTTCGGCTTGTTTTTTGCTTCAAACGAGTGCATAATGAAGCTACAAGTTGTTTCAAGTTGTTTTCATGTTCGAACGAGTCAAAATAAAGCTACAATTTGCTTCTGTGTTCAAACATTGAAGAATAAAGCTACAAGTTTTTACAAGTTGCTTCCATTTTCAAACGAGTCAAGACTGAAGCTACAAGTTGTTTCGAGTTGTTTTTCTCTTCAAACGAGTGCATAATGAAGCTGCAAGTTGTTTACAATTGTTTTCATTTTCGAACGAGTCAAAATAAAGCTACAATTTGCTTTTGTGTTGAAACATTGAAGAATGAAGCAACAAGTTTTTACAAGTTGCTTCCATGTTCAAACGAGTCAATAATGAAGCTACAAGTTGTTTCGAGTTGTTTTTCTTCAAACGAGTGCATAACGAATCTACAAGTTGTTTAAAGTTGTTTTCATGTTCAACGAGTCAAAATGAAGCTACAAGTTGCGTTCGTGTTCAAACACTCAATAATAAAGCTACAAATTTCTACAAGTTGCTTCCGTGTTCAAACAGTCAAGAATGAAGCTACAAGTTTTACAAGTTGCTTCCATGTTAAAACGAGTCAAGAATGAGGCTACAAGTTGTTTCGGCTTGTTTTTTGCTTCAAAAGAGTGCATAATGAAGCTACAAGTTGTTTCAAGTTGTTTTCATGTTCACACGAGTCAAAATGAAGCTACAAGTTGCTTCCGTGTTCAAACAGTCAAGAATGAATCTACAAGTTTTTACAAGTTGCTTCCAAGTCAAACGAGTCAAGAATCAAGCTACAAGTTGTTTTGAGTTGTTTTTTCTTCAAACGAGTGCATAATAAAGCTACAAGTTGTTTCAAGTTCTTTTCATGTCCGAACGAGTCAAAATAAAGCAACAATTTGCTTATGCATTCAAACATTGAAGAATGAAGCTACAAGTTTTTACAAGTTGCTTCCATGTCAAACGAGTCAAGAATGAAGCTACAAGTTGTTTCGAGTTGTTTTTTCTTCAAACGAGTGCATAATGAACCTACAAGTTGTTTCAAGTTGTTTTCATGTTCGAACGAGTCAAAATAAAGCTACAATTTGCTTATGTATTCAAACATTGAAGAATGAAGCTACAAGTTTTTACAAGTTGCTTCCATATTCAAACGAGTCAATAATGAAGCTACAAGTTGTTTCGAGTTGTTTTTTTCTTCAAACGACTGCATAATGAAGCTACAAGTAGTTTCAAGTTGTTTTCATGTTCGATCAAGTCAAAATAAAGCTACAATTTGCTTCTGTGTTCAAACATTGAAGAATAAAGCTACAAGTTTTTACAAGTTGCTTCCATTTTCAAACGAGTCAAGACTGAATCTACAAGTTGTTTCAAGTTGTTTTATTCTTCGAACGAGTGCATAATGAAGCTAAAAGTTGTTTAAAGTTGTTTTCATGTTCAAACGAGTCAAAATGAAGAGCTATAAATTGCTTCCATGTTCAAACACTCAAGAATAAAGCTACAAGTTATTACAAGTTGTTTCCGTGTTTAAACAGTGAAGAATGAAGCTACAAGTTGTTCAAGTTGTTTCATGTTCGAACGAGTCAAAATAAAGCTACAATTTGCTTCTGTGTTGAAACAATGAAGAATGAAGCTACAAGTTTTTACATGTTGCTTCCATTTTCAAACGAGTTAAGAATGAAGCTACAAGTTGTATCGAGTTGTTTTTCTCTTCAAACGAGTGCATAATGAAGCTACAAGTTGTTTAAAGTTGTTTTCATGTTCAAACGAGTCAAAATGAAGAGCTATAAATTGCTTCCATGTTCAAACACTCAAGGATAAAGCTACAAGTTATTACAAGTTATTTCCGTGTTTAAATAGTGAAGAATGAAGCTACAAGTTGTTTCAAGTTCTTTCATGTTCGAACGAGTCAAAATAAAGCTACAGTTTGCTTCTGTGCTCAAACATTGAAGAATGAAGCTATAAGTTTTTACAAGTTGCTTCCATGTTCAAACGAGTCAAGAATGAAGCTAAAAGTTGTTTCGAGTTGTTTTTTTCTTTCAAACGACTGCATAATGAAGCTACAAGTTGTTTCAAGTTGTTTTCATGTTCGAACGAGTTAAAATAAAGCTACAATTTGCTTCTGTGTTCAAACATTGAAGAATAAAGCTACAAGTTTTTACAAGTTGCTTCCATTTTCAAACGAGTCAAGACTGAAGCTACAAGTTGTTTCGAGTTGTTTTTCTCTTCAAACGAGTGCATAATGAAGCTGCAAGTTGTTTACAATTGTTTTCATTTTCGAACGAGTCAAAATAAAGCTACAATTTGCTTTTGTGTTGAAACATTGAAGAATGAAGCTACAAGTTTTTACAAGTTGCTTCCATGTTCAAACGAGTCAATAATGAAGCTACAAGTTGTTTCGAGTTGTTTTTCTTCAAACGAGTGCATAACGAAGCTACAAGTTGTTTAAAGTTGTTTTCATGTTCAACGAGTCAAAATGAAGCTACAAGTTGCGTTCGTGTTCAAACACTCAATAATAAAGCTACAAATTTCTACAAGTTGCTTCCGTGTTCAAACAGTCAAGAATGAAGCTACAAGTTTTACAAGTTGCTTCCATGTTAAAACGAGTCAAGAATGAGGCTACAAGTTGTTTCGGCTTGTTTTTTGATTCAAGCGAGTGCATAATGAAGCTACAAGTTGTTTCAAGTTGTTTTCATGCTCGAACGAGTCAAAATAAAGCTACAATTTGCTTCTGTGTTCAAACATTGAAGAATAAAGCTACAAGTTTTTACAAGTTGCTTCCATTTTCAAACGAGTCAAGACTGAAGCTACAAGTTGTTTCGAGTTGTTTTTCTCTTCAAACGAGTGCATAATGAAGCTGCAAGTTGTTTACAATTGTTTTCATTTTTGAACGAGTCAAAATAAAGCTACAATTTGCTTTTGTGTTGAAACATTGAAGAATGAAGCTACAAGTTTTTACAAGTTGCTTCCATGTTCAAACGAGTCAATAATGAAGCTACAAGTTGTTTCGAGTTGTTTTTCTTCAAACGAGTGCATAACGAAGCTACAAGTTGTTTAAAGTTGTTTTTATGTTCAACGAGTCAAAATGAAGCTACAAGTTGCGTTCGTGTTCAAACACTCAATAATAAAGCTACAAATTTCTACAAGTTTCTTCCGTGTTCAAACAGTCAAGAATGAAGCTACAAGTTTTACAAGTTGCTTCCATGTTAAAACGAGTCAAGAATGAGGCTACAAGTTGTTTCGGCTTGTTTTTTGCTTCAAACGAGTGCATAATGAAGCTACAAGTTGTTTCAAGTTGTTTTCATGTTCACACGAGTCAAAATGAAGCTACAAGTTGCTTCCATGTTCAAACAGTCAAGAATGAATCTGTAACACCCCAACTAGGCGGATATTACAGTGCCGTGAATCCCCAACTGGGACCCACCAGGCAAATGAAAATGATGAATTAAATAATATAATTGTAGTACCGAACCACATTATATTACCAAGTACTCCGATGAGGAGTTTAAGTACAACACACCAGACAAAATCAATACTAGTATATTTTATATGGAGATAAAATACACCACCCCGAACAATTAAACATCTCAAACGGAATTTGCAATGGAAAATACAAATGACGGAAATGATCAAATGATCAAACAAACGGAATGACTGGGCCCCCTACTAGTATCACTGACTCTTCGCCACAACATTCTCTTCCGTGCCTTTGCCTTGCCGTGACTGAAAACAAAATCCCCAACAAGGTCGGGCCATACGTAACAACAATCCTCAAGGGTTGAAAATACACAATCATGAATTAATCAAGTTATGAAATATCCTTAGTTATGAATTACGCCAAGAGGAGTATCATAGTACGCCCGTAATGTTCTCAGGCAAGTGTACAAGACGAATGACCGGACACACCCGTCCTTGTACCTAATTAGTCTCACGGAGGTAAGCGTTACTGTGTGCACGGTCCAATGTATCGGTGAACCCAATACATGACCATCGTGTGCCCGACTAAAAATTCCACACCACACCCGGCCACGCAATATGAACCCGAAGGTCATATGGAAGAGAATGACCACAATGAATATCAATGAATAATAATTCGACAAGGCCAAGATGACTCACCGAGATGAAAATAATAGTGACGTGATTGATAACCCAATGAAATGATTTGGAACCGTCGTTCCTCGTGAATGAAATGATTATTCGACAATTACAAGTCTCAATATGATTAATACCTTGATGAATGAGTTATGATTATGAGTAATCAACAACAAAAGGAATGAGTATCCTTTTAACCGAGTAAGAATTAACTTACACAATACCGATGACAATGTCCTTCCACGAACAACGTCCTAATCAAGATACCGGTCGCTCGAACAACCTTGAATAACAATAATTACCAACAACCGATCAATACACGTATCAAGCAAAGAAACACGACTAACCCAAAAGTCGATACAACGATAATCAAACTCATTGGGGCATTCTAACGAATACGAAACAACCCACACAACTTCGAAAATATCCAATCCCGAATAAATCGAAACCAACACCAAAATGAGTATTTCGAACTATCAAAAACACTTCAAGGATATCAATAATCCAATAGGAATCCACAATTCAAGATTACAACAACATCAATCGGAAAATACCCAATTAATCCAAAGTCAACCCCAAGGGTTCTTGAAATAATTCCGAAAATAGCCATTAAATCCGTAGGAATATATTTATCCAAGGTAGATAATCCATATCTAACATATTCCAATGATAATCCAAGCTTACACGAAGAAATCGGAAGGAAAAACCCAAAAATCCGAAATTCTAGATCCAAGAGATTAATACCTTTGATTTGATGTGATGAGGATGTTGAAATGATGATTAATCCAAAAGATAAGCTTGAAGATGATGTTTGATGATTACTCCCCGAAGAACACTCTCCAAATCGCCCGGAATCGCCCTAAACCGCCGAAGAAACGAAGAGAAATGATAAATGACGGATTAAGGGCTGAACTGTCATATTTATAGCAATCCCAGTTTAGCGCGCTAGCTCTTCACTCTTAGCGTGCGCTAACGGGTGTTTTGGGTAGTCCAGTACCCACTGTCCGAACACGGTACCGTGCGCTACGTACCTTTTGTAGCGTGCGCTATAACCATACCATTAGCGTGCGTTAATACCCATGGTTAGCGTGCACTAACGAATTATTAGATGCCCAGTACTGGAATCCAGAAACCGTCTGTCCTCTGATCTGACCTCGGTAGCGTGCGCTACAACCAATATTTAGCATGCGCTACTACACCGTTTGCGTACGCTAAAAGTCACTCATAGCGTGCGCTATGAATTAATCCAGTGCAGTCCAGTGGCCACTGGACTCAACCTGATCCGTCCATAGCGCGCGCTACAGCAATTATTAGCGTGCGCTACTACAACCCACTAGCGCGCGCTACTTACCACTCGTAGCGTGCGCTACTTATAACTCACCTGCAGTCTAGTACCTTCTGGACTGTAGCCAGGGTAACATTAGCGTGCGCTAATGCTGAGTGGTAGCGTGCGCTACCTGTACTCAATTAGCGTGCACTAGAAAAAGTACGTAGCGTGCACTACTCCTCACGCACAGCCCACAATGAAAAATGACAAAGATGATAAACACGGTACGGAACTCCAATTATATTAGTGATGAATGACGATCGATACACGATACAATTACTCTGAACGATGAATACCATGATTGAATATGAGTGACAAATGATCATTAATGAGTGAAATTACTGAATGATACATACTGAAATATAATTACTGAATTACAACCGGGTATTACATACACCCCCCCTTAAAAGAGTTTCGTCCCCAAAACTAAGGGTCAAACAATTCGGGATAACTCTCCCGCACACTATCCTCGGTTTTCCAAGTAGCCTCTTCGACTCCGTGCCTAGACCACTGAATCTTAACCAAAGGAATCGTCTTATTCCTCAACTGTTTGATTCGCCGCTCTAAAACTCGCATAGGACGCTCCTCATATGAATGATCGTCGGCGATCTCGATTTCATCGAACTGAAGTATGTGACTCAGGTCGGCAACAAACTTCCGCAACTAAGAGACATGAAAAACCTTATGAATTCGGCTCACCGCCGGAGGTAAAGCCAGTCGATAAGCTAACTCGCCTACTCGATCCAAAATCTCAAACGGTCCAATGAATCTCGGACTCAACTTCCCCCTCTTCCCGAAATGGAAGATACCACGACTCGGGGATACCTTGACTAAAACATGGTCACCTGATTCGAACTCTAAAGGTCGATGTCGGTTATCTGCATATGATTTATGTCGACTCTGAGCGGTCAACAAACGACTCCTGATCAAAGTTACCTTCTAACGGGCGGCTATAAGCATATCGGGCTCGGTGCCAATTGATTCTGATAGGTCGTCCCAACACAACGGAGATCGACAAGGACGACCATACAAGGCCTCGTAAGGTGCCATCTTAATCGAAGCATGCCAACTATTATTATACGTGAATTCGATCAATGGTAGTTGGCCTTCCCAATCGTCTTTCCAATCGAGGACGCATGCCCTCAACATGTCCTCTAATGTCTGAATAGTCCTCTCTGATTGCCCGTCGGAGTGAGGATGAAAAGCGGTACTGATATTAAGCTGGGTCCCCATAGCACGATGAACTGATTTCCAAAAATGCGACACAAACCGTCCGTCACGATCGGAAACGATACTTTTAGGAGTACCGTGCAGTCTCACTATCTCTTTGATGAATAACTGAGCAAGCCTCTCGGGACCCCAAGTATCCTTAATCTCAAGAAAATGATCTGATTTAGTCAAGCGATCCACAATTACCCAGATCGTATTCATGCCACGACGACTCGTCGGCAAACTCGTGATGAAATCCATAGAAATGTCTTCCCATTTCCTTTCGGGAATAGGAAGAGGTCTCAGCATACCTGCCGGTCGCTGATGTTCAATCTTAACTTGTTGACAGGTTAAGCATCTCGAAACAAATTCCGCGACTTCTCGTTTCATATTACTCCACCAGTAATTTTGTTTCAAGTCCTTGTACATCTTGCTAGACCCCGGATGAACAGAATAAGGGGTAGCATGAGCTTCTTTCAAAATCGAGTTTTTCAACTCGTCATTCGCCGGTACGCACAACCGATTCTTAAACCTCAAAAGTCCATCCTCGTGGACCACAAATCCAGGGGCTTTCCCCTGAGTCACATCCTCACGGATGCGCAACAATGAAGGGTCTGAACTCTGATTCTCTCGGATTGCCTCCTCGAGTGACGATAAAATCTCTAACATACAAAGTTGTCCCTGAACTCGCTGAAGCCAGACCTCGATCTCAGGTCTAAGGAATTCCTGCTGAAGCTCCTTCTGGACTGTTAAACGAGCAAGCATCTGCTCCTGAACGGACTTACGACTCAAGGCGTCGGCGACAACGTTCTCCTTGCCCGGGTGGTAAAGGATCTCGATATCATAATCTTTGATTAATTCCAACCACCGTCTCTGCCGCATATTTAACTCCTTCTGAGTAAATATATACTTCAAACTCTTGTGATCGGTGAAAATCTGACAGGTAACGCCATAAAGATAATGACGCCAAATCTTCAAAGCGAACACCACGACTGCTAGCTCCAGGTCGTGTGTCGGATAATTATCCTCGTAAGGTCTCAATTGCCGTGAAGCATAGGCAATAACCTTTCCATTCTGCATGAGCACACATCTGAGACCCTGTCTGGATGCATCACTATAAACCACAAATCCTTCTGTCCCCTGCGGCAAGGAAAGTACAGGTGCTGACATTAACCGGCTCTTGAGTTCCTAAAAACTTCATTGACACGCGTCGGACCACGTGTATTTCTTATCCTTTCGCAAAAGGTTTGTCAAGGGTTGAGCGATTCTAGAAAATCCCTCCACAAATCGCCGATAGTAACCCGCTAATCCGAGAAAACTTCGGATTTCCTTAACATTCTTCGGAGGTAGCCAATCTCGAATAGCCTCCGTCTTCTGAGGATCGACACGAACTCCGTCTGACGAAATTACGTGTCCGAGAAATGTCACTTCGGACATCCAGAACTCACATTTAGAAAACTTCCCATAAAGTTGTTCTCGTCTCAACACGTCGAGCACTTGATGAAGGTGAAACTCGTGTTCCTCCCGGTCACGAGAATAAATCAAAATGTCATCGATGAAGACAACAAGAAACTGATCCAAAAAGTCGATAAAAACCCGATTCATTAACTCCATGAATACCGCAGGTGCATTAGTCAATCCGAACGGCATAACCACAAACTCATAATGACCACAGCGTGTTCGAAACGCCGTCCTCGCGATATCCGACTCTCGAATCCGCAACTGATGATATCCAGATCTTAAGTCGATCTTGGAAAATACTGAAGCTCCCTGAAGTTGATCTAAGAGATCATCAATACGGGGTAAGGGATACTTATTCTTGATTGTCACCCTGTTCAACTCCCGATAATCGATACACAAGCGAAAAGAACCATCCTTCTTCTTGACAAATAACACTGGTGCTCCCCACGGGGACGCACTCGGTCGAATATAACCCTTCTCGAACAACTCCTCAAGTTGGTTCTTTAATTCCTGCATTTCGGTCGGGGCCATCCGGTACGGTGCCTTCGATATCGGGACGACTGGCTCCAACTCAATCGTGAATTCCACATCCCTCTGTGGGGGCAAACCAGGTAACTCGTCTGGGAAAACATCGGCATATTCCCTCACTACCGGAATATCCGTCAACATTACTGATGACTTCTCGGTTTTGGTCATATAGCACCAATAACCGACACATCCCTGATTGAGTAATCTCACTGCTTTCATCAAATTAATGACCTTACCAGAACAGCCGGGATTACCTCCCTGAAACACACATTCAACCCCATCGTCTGAAATGATAGTGATCATACGCTTACGGACACTAATGATGGCATCATGACGATCCATCCAATCAATACCCAAGATGATGTCGTCCCTCGGCAAATCTACTACAATTAGGTCTGCTGGCCATACACGACCATGAAACTGAATCGGACAATTCTGAATCTCACGATTACCGATAATTCGTCTACCATCAGGTAGGCCAATGACATAAGGCTCACAACTAGTAGCACTACCCAGACGTAGTCTACTCAAACATGACTCGGAAATGAATGAATGCGATGCACCAGTATCAAAAAGGGTACACACAGGTTGATATAGAATATCGAGTGTACCTGAGATCATTCGGGCCTCTGGATCATCGGTCTTCTTCATCTCATAAATCCGGGGCTTGCTAGTCCCGGCACCGGACGCTCCCGTCTGCTGGCTATAGGCTCCACCTTTAGTCGCCCCTGTCGTTTTAAACGACGCTGATTGAGTGGCCTGATTCTGAACGGCTGACTGCTTAGGGGCCTGAGATGACGTCTGAGTAGGTTTGGAGTCCCTACGGCAAAAACGGGCCTTATGCCCAACAATCCCACCATTATGACACGTGATAGTGTGTCTCGGACACTTGGTACTGAGATGACCAAGATCCCCACAGTTATAACAGGTGATGGCCGAACTGGCCGCTCGTGACTGAGATTCCGCGGGTTTAGACGTCAAAGGAGGTCGCTCAGAAAAATCAGAGCCCGCACGAGCTTTCTTAAAAGTTGTCTGACCGCCTTCAGACTGATTACGATTCTTCGATTTCTTGCTAGCAGACGAAGGTTGCTGCTTAGCAATCTCTTTAGCAGTAAGCTCATAGGTAAGAGCCTTCTCAATGAATTCAGCCAACGTGGTGCAATTATGATTAAGCAACTGAAGTCTCATATGGGGTTTCAGCCTCTTGCTGAAATACTTAATCTTATCTGCCTCGGAATGAATGATAGATGAGGCGAACGGAAGAAGCTCTTGAAATTTCTCGGCAATGGCGAGAACATCCTCGTCTGCTAAGGGGTCGGGGGTGAGTAATTCTGACAGTTTGGCCTCTCTGAGCGGGGCCGGATAATACCTCTCCATCATGAGAGTTCTGAACTGATCCCAAGTACATGATCCTTCGGTGGGCTTCAACGACAACCACCAAGAATGTGCGCTCTTACCCAGGTAGTAAGCTGCAATAGAAACTTTGTGTCCCTTGGGACACTCTACCATAGCAAACAACTTCTCGAAATGCTCGAGCCAATGAATAATATCCGCCAGCTCAGACGAGCCCTCAAAAGTAGGTGGCCTCTGGCGAGAGATGTCGCCGATGATATTGCTCACATTCCTCTCTTGCCTCTGAGGTGGCGGCGGAGGAGCCTGTTGATTTTGATTGACGGAGTTATGCATCGTCTCCATCAACTGTGCCATCTGGGTCATTTGGGCCATCATGCCCTGCATAAAAGCGAGTGGGTCAACCCGGACACCTTCTGACTGAGCCGTGTCCCGGGTACTACTCCCCGTTAATGAATGATCGCGTCCAGGTGAATGAGTGGCAGCGTCGCTGCTCGATGAATTAGCATTATTTCGCGCGTTTGCACGTGTATTCACACGAGCTCTCGGGATTCGGCCCGCTCCACGGCCTCGTCCTCCACGTCCTCTTCTTGCCCTCTCCATACTGAAGTAGGAAAGTCACATGATGATTATATTTCCCGCATGAATATCACGTTATGATTATGACATGAGATGATGAAAATGAGCATACGCGCTCTAACACAGTGATTACATGAATGATTAACTGAGGTGACATGATTATCTTGAATAAGTTAACATGATTAATGATTTGATCTTCCTGATCAACAACTGAATAATGAAATGAATTGAGTGATTAACGAGTTAACATGACCGTCCTGGTCAAAAGAAAATGATGGTTGAGGATTGTTAACTGATGAATTATGAATGAATGATTCTTGCCAGAAATTATATCATGGCGTTAGAAATCTTACAGTTCTTGGTCTGATTGGCTCGGCATTTGCACAGGTCACACGTGACGCGAAAGTCCAATGATACTAGTCCGATGACGATGATTTCAAATGAGACATGACTTGGAGGGTAGTATTCAAAACCATTCTCTGATACCAACTCTGTAACACCCCAACTAGGCGGATATTACAGTGCCGTGAATCCCCGACTGGGACCCACCAGGCAAATGAAAATGATAAATTAAATAATATAATTGTAGTACCGAACCACATTATATTACCAAGTACTCCGATGAGGAGTTTAAGTACAACACACCAGGACAAAACCGAATACTTGTATATTTTATATGGAGATAAAATACACCATCCTGAACAATTAAACATCTCAAACGGAATTTGCAGCAGAAAATACAAATGACGGAAATGACTAAAATGACTGAAACAAACGGAATGACTGGGGCCCCCTACTAGTATCACTGGGACTCTTCGCTGTCAACATGCTCTTCCCGTGCCTTTGCCTTGCCGTGACCTGAAAACAAAATCCCCCAACGGGGTCAGTTACACAGAACAACAATCCTCAAGGGTTGAAAATACACAATCATGAATTAACTGAAGTTATGAAATATCCTTAGTTATGAATTACGCTGAAGAGGAGTATCATAGTACGCCCGTAATGTTCTGTGCAAGTGTACAAGACGAATGACCGGACACACCCGTCCTTGTACCTAATTAGTCTCACGGAGGTAAGCGTTACCGTGTGCACGGTCCAATGTATCGGTGAACCCAATACATGACCATCGTGTGCCCGACTAAAAATTCCACACAGCCACACCCGGCCACGCAATATGAACCCAGAAGGTCATATGGAAGAGAATGACCACAATGAATATCAATGAATAATAATTCGACAAGGCCAAGATGACTCACCGAGATGAAAATAATAGTGACGTGATTGATAACCCAATGAAATGATTTGGAACCATCGTTCCTCGTGAATGAAATGATTATTCGACAATTACAAGTCTCAATATGATTAATACCTTGATGAATGAGTTATGATTATGAGTAATCAACAACAAAAGGAATGAGTATCCTTTTAACCGAGTAAGAATTAACTTACACAATACCGATGACAATGTCCTTCCACGAACAACGTCCTAATCAAGATACCGGTCGCTCGAACAACCTTGAATAACAATAATTACCAACAACCGATCAATACACGTATCAAGCAACGAAACACGACTAACCCAAAAGTCGATACAACGATAATCAAACTCATTGGGGGCATTCTAACGAATACGAAACAACCCACACAACTTCGAAAATATCCAATCCCGAATATATCAAAACCAACACCAAAATGAGTATTTCGAACTATCAAAAACACTTCAAGGATATCAATAATCCAATAGGAATCCACAATTCAAGATTACAACAACATCAATCGGAAAATCCCCAATTAATCCAAAGTCAACCCCAAGGGTTCTTGAAATAATTCCGAAAATAGCCATTAAATCCGTAGGAATATATTTATCCAAGGTAGATAATCCATATCTAACATATTCCAATGATAATCCAAGCTTACACGAAGAAATCGGAAGGAAAAACCCAAAAATCCGAAATTCTAGATCCAAGAGATTAATACCTTTGATTTGATGTGATGAGGATGTTGAAATGATGATTAATCCAAAAGATAAGCTTGAAGATGATGTTTGATGATTACTCCCCGAAGAACACTCTCCAAATCGCCCGGAATCACCCGAAACCGCCGAAGAAACGAAGAGAAATGATAAATGACGGATTAAGGGCTGAAATGTCCTATTTATAGCAATCCCAGTTTAGCGCGTGCTAGCCCCAGCTCTTAGCGTGCGCTAACGGGTGTTTTGGGTAGTCCAGTACCCACTGTCCGAACACGGTAGCGTGCGCTACGTACCTTTTGTAGCGTGCGCTACAACCATACCATTAGGGTTTCAACTCACCTGCAGTCTAGTACCTTCTGGACTGTAGTCAGGGTAACATTAGCGTGCGCTAATGCTGAGTGGTAGCGTGCGCTACCTGTACTCAATTAACGTGCGCTAGAAAGAGTACGTAGCGTGCGCTACTCCTCACGCACAGCCCACAATGAAAAATGACAAAGATGATAAACACGGTACGGAACTCCAATTATATTAGTGATGAATGACGATCGATACACGATACAATTACTCTGAACGATGAATACCATGATTGAATATGAGTGACAAATGATCATTAATGAGTGAAATTACTGAATGATACATATTGAATGATAATTACTGAATTACAACCGGGTATTACAGAATCTACAAGTTTTTACAAGTTGCTTCCTTGTCAAACGAGTCAAGAATGAAGCTACAACTTGTTTCGAGTTTTTTTTTCTTCAAACGAGTGCATAATGAAGCTACAAGTTGTTTCAAGTTGTTTTCATGTTCGAACGAGTCAAAATATAGCTACAATTTGCTTATGTATTCAAACATTGAAGAATGAAGCTACAAGTTTTTACAAGTTGCTTCCATTTTCAAACGAGTCAAGAATGAAGCTACAAGTTTTTTCGAGTTGTTTTATTCTTCAAACGAGTGCATAATGAATCTACAAGTTGTTTTCATGTTCAAACGAGTCAAAATGAAGAGCTAAAATTGCTTCCATGTTCAAACACTCAAGAATAAAGCTACAAGTTATTACAAGTTGCTTCCATGTTCAAACAGTGAAGAATGAAGCTACAAGTTTTTACAAGTTGCTTCCATATTCAAACGAGTCAAGAATGAAGCTACAATTTGTTTCAAGTTAACTTTTCCTTCAAATGAGTGCATAATGAAGCTACAAGTTATTTCAATTTATTTTCATGTACGAACGAGTCAAAATAAAGCTACAATTTGCTTATCTATTCAAACATTGAAGAATGAAGCTACAAGTTTTTACAAGTTGCTTCCATGTACAAGTCAATAATGAAGCTACTAGTTGTTTCGAGTTGTTTTTTTCTTCAAACGACTGCATAATGAAGCTACAAGTTGTTTAAAGTTGTTTTCATGTTCGAACGAGTCAAAATAAAGCTACAATTTGCTTACGTATTCAAACATTGAAGAATGAAGCTACAAGTTTTTACAAGTTGCTTCCATTTTCAAACGAGTGAAGAATGAAGCTACAAGTTGTTTCGAGTTGTTTTATTCTTCAAACGAGTGCATAATGAAGCTACAAGTTGTTTTCATGTTCAAACGATTCAAAATGAAGAGCTAAAATTGCTTCCATGTTCAAACACTCAAGAATAAAGCTACAAGTTATTACAAGTTGCTTCCATGTTCAAACAGTGAAGAATGAAGCTACACATTTTTACAAGTTGCTTCCGTATTCAAACGAGTCAAGAATGAAGCTACAATTTGTTTCAAGTTATTTTTTCCTTCAATGAGTGCATAATGAAGCTACAAGTTATTTCAAGTTGTTTTCATGTTTGAACGAGTCAAAATAAAGCTACAATTTGCTTATCTATTCAAACATTGAAGAATGAAGCTACAAGTTTTGACAAGTTGCTTCCATGTTCACACGAGTCAATAATGAAGCTACAAGTTGTTTCGAGTTGTTTTTTTTCTTCAAACGACTGCATAATGAAGCTACAAGTTGTTTTCATGTTCGAACGAGTCAAAATAAAGCTACAATTTGCTTCTGTGTTCAAATATTGAAGAATAAAGCTACAAGTTTTTACATGTTGCTTCCATTTTCAAACCAGTCAAGACTGAAGCTACAAGTTGTTTCGAGTTGTTTTTCTCTTCAAATAAGTCCATAATGAAGGTACAAGTTGTTTAAAGTTGTTTTCATGTTCAAACGAGTCAAAATGAAGAGCTATAAATTGCTTCCATGTTCAAACACTCAAGAATAAAGCTACAAGTTATTACAAGTTGTTTCCGTGTTTAAACAGTGAAAAATGAATCTACAAGTTGTTTCAAGTTGTTTCATGTTCGAACGAGTCAAAATAAAGCTACAATTTGCTTCTGTGTTCAAACATTAAAAAATGAAGCTACAAGTTTTTACAAGTTGCTTCCATTTTCAAACGAGTCAAGAATGAAGCTACAAGTTGTTTCGACTTGTTTTTCTCTTCAAACGAGTGCATAATGAAGCTACAAGTTGTTTAAAGTTGTTTTCATGTTCAAACGAGTCAAAATGAAGAGCTATAAATTGCTTCCATGTTCAAACACTCAAGAATAAAGCTACAAGTTATTACAAGTTGTTTCCGTGTTTAAACAGTGAAGAATGAAGCTACAAGTTGTTTCAAGTTGTTTCATGTTCGAACGAGTCAAAATAAAGGTACAATTTGTGATACGAATTAACGTGTTAAGATGAACGTAAATTCGCCGGAAAATGCAGCGGATATATTTTGTTGCCTCACAACACTCGTATTTGTGTAACACTCGTAAGATTCAACCGAAAGTAGGGCAATTTTGTTTACATAAACAAGATAATATGAAAGTAAATTATCAAACTAGACCTATAGTTTGATAAAGCAATCTCTCCTCAAGACCTATTGAGAATCGATTAAAATTACAACTCGAAAACGCGTCGAATTATAATCATGTTGTGCTGAAAATCATTCAACAATGAACATACACAAGTGTATTTCGTTTTTGCAAGCTTCAAAAGTTGATTTCAAATGATGAATATGAGGCTAATATATAGCCATTACAACTACTAATAAGATCAAACAAGATCACACAAGATCAAGCTAAAAGACAAGTAAATAATAAACTAAACTATCAAAGACTTTGACAAAGATTGAAAGCAACATCATGCATGGCTTCTTCCTCCTTTGAAGGGATGAGATAATCATCTTTCTCATGTGATATCTTTTGCAAGACTTTGACAAGGACTTGATCATGAAAGGGACTTCTTGGCATCTTCTTTTTATCAAGTTTGGATAATAATTTTCGGCCATAAACACCACTGCACATTTGAACGGTTCGTGTGGCTTGATAGAAGCATAATTGGACCTTGGACCATTCCACATGATTTATAGATATTTCTTTTGTCTTTCCATGGCCGCTTGAATCACCTAAATCGGACTTCGTATGAGAGAGTTATGATTAAAATACCAAAACTGCTACGAAGTAGTCAAATGCGCGGGAATTGGTAATTTTGTCCGCTTTTCGCCTTTTTCACTCGGACTAGTAAATTTTGGATCATGACTAGTCAATTTCGTATCAAGGACAAATCTTGAGTAAATCTTCACCAAAGACAAGAAACAAAATAAAATAACTAATCATGTTAGAAGACTTTGGTTTGATTCTTGATGATTATTATTATCATGCTTTGACGACTTTGTTGCCATGTAGGTGACTTATTCAAGGGAGGGGAACCATCAGTTTCAATGCATGAAGAAGGTGGATGAGTGCATGGTTCGTAATTTCTTTATGCATACGCAAAATATGTTCAAGGTTACTTCAAGTCTCGTATTAGTCGTCTCGTCCAAAGAAGTAAGTGCATGTCGTGTAGGTGCATGTGTGTGCATGGCTGTATGCATGGTTGCATGGTCGTCTATGTCGTCTTTCTTCGGTTGGCCATGTCGATCTCGTATCAATTTGCTTCTGTGTTCAAACATTAAAGAATGAAGCTACAAGTTTTTACAAGTTGCTTCCATGTTCAAACGAGTCAATAATGAAGCTACAAGTTGTTTCGAGTTGTTTTTTTCTTCAAACGACTGCATAATGAAGCTACAAGTTGTTTCAAGTTGTTTTCATGTTCGAACGAGTCAAAATAAAGCTACAATTTGCTTCTGTGTTCAAACATTGAAGAATAAAGCTACAAGTTTTTACAAGTTGCTTCCATTTTCAAACGAGTCAAGACTGAAGCTACAAGTTGTTTCGAGTTGTTTTTCTCTTCAAACGAGTGCATGATGAAGCTACAAGTTGTTTAAAGTTGTTTTCATTTTCGAACGAGTCAAAATAAAGCTACAATTTGCTTCTGTGTTCAAACATTGAAGAATGAAGCTACAAGTTTTTACAAGTTGCTTCCATGTTCAAACGAGTCAATAATGAAGCTACAAGTTATTTCGAGTTGTTTTTCTTCAAACGAGTGCATAACGAAGCTACAAGTTGTTTAAAGTTGTTTTCATGTTCAACGAGTCAAAATTAAGCTACAAGTTGCGTCCGTGTTCAAACACTCAAGAATAAAGCTACAAATTTCTACAAGTTGCTTCCGTGTTCAAACAGTCAAGAATGAAGCTACAAGTTTTACAAGTTGATTCCATGTTAAAACGAGTCAAGAATGAGGCTACAAGTTGTTTCGGCTTGTTTTTTGCTTCAAACGAGTGCATAATGAAGCTCCAAGTTGTTTCAAGTTGTTTTCATGTTCACACGAGTCAAAATGAAGCTACAAGTTGCTTCTGTGTTCAAACAGTCAAGAATGAATCTACAAGTTTTTACAAGTTGCTTCCAAGTCAAACGAGTCAAGAATGAAGCTACAAGTTGTTTCGAGTTGTTTTTCTTCAAACGAGTGCATAATGAAACTACAAGTTGTTTCAAGTTGTTTTCATGTTCGAACGAGTCAAAATAAAGCTACAATTTGCTTATGTATTCAAACATTGAAGAATGAAGCTACAAGTTTTTACAAGTTGCTTCCATGTCAAACGAGTCAAGAATGAAGCTACAAGTTGTTTCGAGTTGTTTTTTCTTCAAACGAGTGCATAATGAACCTACAACTTGTTTCAAGTTGTTTTCATGTTCGAACGAGTCAAAATAAAGCTACAATTTGCTTATGTATTCAAACATTGAAGAATGAAGCTACAAGTTTTTACAAGTTGCTTCCATGTTCAAACGAGTCAATAATGAAGCTACAAGTTGTTTCGAGTTGTTTTTTTCTTCAAACGACTGCATAATGAAGCTACAAGTTGTTTCAAGTTATTTTCATGTTCGAACGAGTCAAAATAAAGCTACAATTTGCTTATGTATTCAAACATTGAAGAATGAAGCTACAAGTTTTTACAAGTTGCTTCCATGTCAAAAGAGTCAAGAATGAAGCTACAAGTTGTTTCGAGTTGTTTTTTCTTCAAACGAGTGCATAATGAAGCTACAAGTTGTTTCAAGTTGTTTTCATGTTCGAACGAGTCAAAATAAAGCTACAATTTGCTTATGTATTCAAACATTGAAGAATGAAGCTACAAGTTTTTACAAGTTGCTTCCATGTTCAAACGAGTCAATAATGAAGCTACAAGTTGTTTCGAGTTATTTTTTTCTTCAAACGACTGCATAATGAAGCTACAAGTAGTTTCAAGTTGTTTTCATGTTCGAACAAGTCAAAATAAAGCTACAATTTGCTTCTGTGTTCAAACATTGAAGAATAAAGCTACAACAAGTTGCTTCCATTTTCAAACGAGTCAACACTGAAGCTACAAGTTGTTTCGAGTTGTTTTTCTCTTCAAACGAGTGCATAATGAAGCTACAAGTTGTTTAAAGTTGTTTTCATGTTCAAACGAGTCAAAATGAAGAGCTATAAATTGCTTCCATGTTCAAACACTCAAGAATAAAGCTACAAGTTATTACAAGTTGTTTCCGTGTTTAAACAGTGAAGAATGAAGCTACAAGTTGTTTCAAGTTGTTTCATGTTCGAACGAGTCAAAATAAAGCTACAATGTGCTTCTGTGTTCAAACAATGAACAATGAAACTACAAGTTTTTACAAGTTGCTTCCATTTTCAAACGAGTCAAAAATGAAGCTACAAGTTGTTTCGAGTTGTTTTTCTCTTCAAACGAGTGCATAATGAAGCTACAAGTTGTTTAAAGATGTTTTCATGTTCAAACGAGTCAAAATGAAGAGTTATAAATTGCTTCCATGTTCAAACACTCAAGAATAAAGCTACAAGTTATTACAAGTTGTTTCCATGTTTAAACAGTGAAGAATGAAGCTACAAGTTGTTTCAAGTTCTTTCATGTTCGAACGAGTCAAAATAAAGCTACAATTTGCTTCTCTGCTCAAACATTAAAGAATGAAGCTACAAGTTTTTACAAGTTGCTTCCATGTTCAAACGAGTCAATAATGAAGCTAAAAGTTGTTTCGAGTTGTTTTTTTTTCTTCAAACGACTGCATAATGAAGCTACAAGTTGTTTCAAGTTGTTTTCATGTTCGAACGAGTCAAAATAAAGCTATAATTTGCTTCTGTGTTCAAACATTGAAGAATAAAGCTACAAGTTTTTACAAGTTGCTTCCATTTTCAAACGAGTCAAGACTGAAGCTACAAGTTGTTTCGAGTTGTTTTTCTCTTCAAACAAGTGCATAATGAAGCTACAAGTTGTTTAAAATTGTTTTCATTTTCGAACGAGTCAAAATAAAGCTACAATTTGCTTTTGTGTTCAAACATTGAAGAATTAAGCTACAAGTTTTTACAAGTTGCTTCCATGTTCAAACGAGTCAGTAATGAAGCTACAAGTTGTTTCGAGTTGTTTTTCTTCAAACGAGTGCATAACGAAGCTACAGGTTGTTTAAAGTTGTTTTCATGTTCAACGAGTCAAAGTGAAGCTACAAGTTGCGTCCGTGTTCAAACACTCAAGAATAAAGCTACAAATTTCTACAAGTTGCTTCCGTGTTCAAACAGTCAAGAATGAAGCTACAAGTTTTACAAGTTGCTTCCATGTTAAAACGAGTCAAGAATGAGGCTACAAGTTGTTTCGGCTTGTTTTTGCTTCAAACGAGTGCATAATGAAGCTACAAGTTGTTTCAAGTTGTTTTCATGTTCACACGAGTCAAAATGAAGCTACAAGTTGCTTCCGTGTTCAAACAGTCAAGAATGAATCTACAAGTTTTTACTAGTTGCTTCCAAGTAAAACGAGTCAAGAATGAAGCTACAAGTTTTTTCGAGTTGTTTTTTCTTCAAACGAGTGCATAATGAAGCTACAAGTTGTTTCAAGTTGTTTTCATGTTCGAACGAGTCAAAATAAAGCTACAATTTGCTTATGTATTCAAACATTGAAGAATGAAGCTACAAGTTTTTACAAGTTGCTTCCATGTCAAACGAGTCAAGAATGAAACTACAAGTTGTTTCGAGTTGTTTTTTCTTCAAACGAGTGCATAATGAAGCTACAAGTTGTTTCAAGTTGTTTTCATGTTCGAACGAGTCAAAATAAAGCTACAATTTGCTTATGTATTCAAACATTGAAGAATGAAGCTACAAGTTTTTACAAGTTGCTTCCATGTTCAAACGAGTCAATAATGAAGCTACAAGTTGTTTCGAGTTGTTTTTTTTCTTCAAACGACTGCATAATGAAGCTACAAGTAGTTTCAAGTTGTTTTCATGTTCGAACAAGTCAAAATAAAGCTACAATTTGCTTCTGTGTTCAAACATTGAAGAATAAAGCTACAAGTTTTTACAAGTTGCTTCCATTTTCAAATGAGTCAAGACTGAAGCTATAAGTTGTTTCAAGTTGTTTTTCTCTTCAAACGAGTGCATAATGAAGCTACAAGTTGTTTAAAGTTGTTTTCATGTTCAAACGAGTCAAAATGAAGAGCTATAAATTGCTTCCATGTTCAAACACTCAAGAATAAAGCTACAAGTTATTACAAGTTGTTTCCGTGTTTAAACAGTGAAGAATGAAGCTACAAGTTGTTTCAAGTTGTTTCATGTTCGAATTAGTTAAAATAAACTACAATTTGCTTCTGTGTTCAAACAATGAAGAATGAAGCTACAAGTTTTTACAATTTGCTTCCATTTTCAAACGAGTCAAGAATGAAGCTACAAGTTGTTTCGAGTTGTTTTTCTCTTCAAACCAGTGCATAATGAAGCTACAAGTTGTTTAAAGTTGTTTTCATGTTCAAACGAGTCAAAATGAAGAGCTATAAATTGCTTCCATGTTCAAACACTCAAGAATAAAGCTACAAGTTATTACAAGTTGTTTCCGTGTTTAAATAGTGAAGAATGAAGCTACAAGTTGTTTCAAGTTCTTTCATGTTCGAACGAGTCAAAGTAAAGCTACAATTTGCTTCTGTGTTCAAACATTAAAGAATGAAGCTACAAGTTTTTACAAGTTGCTTACATGTTCAAACGAGTCAATAATGAAGCTAAAAGTTGTTTCGAGTTGTTTTTTTCTTCAAACGACTGCATAATGAAGCTACAAGTTGTTTCAAGTTGTTTTCATGTTCGAACGAGTCAAAATAAAGCTACAATTTTGCTTATGTGTTCAAACATTGAAGAATAAAGCTACAAGTTTTTACAAGTTGCTTCCATTTTCAAACGAGTCAAGACTGAAGCTACAAGTTGTTTCGAGTAGTTTTTCTCTTCAAACGAGTGCATAATGAAGCTACAAGTTGTCTACAGTTGTTTTCATTTTCGAACGAGTCAAAATAAAGCTACAATTTGCTTCTGTGTTCAAACATTGAAGAATGAAGCTACAAGTTTTTACAAGTTGCTTCCATGTTCAAACGAGTCAATAATGAAGCTACAAGTTGTTTCGAGTTGTTTTTCTTCAAACGAGTGCATAACTGATACGGAATTGACTAGTCCAAATAAAGAAAATGAAGCAAGGATCGACGTAAATGGCCTTACAACGCATCATGCACGTACGGCAATATTTTTAGGCGAGAAAACGGACACAAGCCGGAAAATGACACAACCTGCCGGAAAATGTCGTTGCCTGCCGGAAAATGTCGAGCCTGCCGGAAAATATCGCACCTGCCGGAAAATGCCGTGCACTGCTGGCCGAACTCGGCCGTGTCATCCGGCACGGCCCGTGCCGAGATATGCCGGATTAACCAAACTGACTGTCGGCCGAACCCGACGGTGTCGTTTGACACGGTCGAGTCACACTCTTCCGGATAAGGAGATCTCGCTGTCCGACCAACCCGACCGTGCCAGGCGACACTGTCGAGTCCTGCCAAACGTCCTTGTCGTGCCGCGCGGTCGAGTCACTGCCGGTCCTTGTCGCGCCACGCCTGCCTTAGTCACCGCCGGACGAAGTCGGCCGCCGGACGTCCTCCGTGCCGCGACCGTGTCAGTCGGACACGGTCGAGTCACTGCCGAACAGATGCGCGCCGCGGCCGTGTCAAGCGACACGGCGCGTGTCCGGCAGCCAGCCAACTTTTTTTTATTGCTGATTTTTGTGTGTTTTGTCTTCTCTTTTCCTTTCTTTACTCTTTTAGGGATTGTGTTCCCATGTTTTGTGATGTATGTTTCTTTTTCTTATTTTATTTGATTTGTTTTGATTATTCAAAGATTTTGTAATCTTTGAATTGTTTTAGGAAGACTTGAGGTTTCCTATATATAGCTTGTATAATCATTGTAAGATATAGTATTATGAATTTGAATGTGAAAGAATACACTTTGTGTTTCTATCCTTGGTAAATGATTTTTACCGAAACTTTATTTTTATTCGACGCATTTTCGAGTATTAATCCGATTGATTCTCTTTTTTTTGGGTTAATGGTCAAATACAAAGAAAGTGCATGAGGGTTGGCCTCATCACAAAATGTAAAATGCCTAATCTCCAACCACGTACCCTACTAACGATTTAACATTATAACACATGGGTCAATCCAATTCATAAAATAATACTATCATACAACTCTACCAAGTAATTTTCCACAATCTACGAATAGCCATACTTCTCAAGGATTCAGGAATATGCATAGTGATCAATTTGTCTCGTACAATGTTGAGGGATCGGTAAGCGACGATCTCGGGTTCATTCTTGACATTACCGAAGATCCTATCATTTCTCTCACGCCATATGAAGTAAACAATGGCAGCAAACATGGCTCGATATGCATAGTTCACCATGTGTTTAACCCTCCATAGCTTAGCAGCTCTCTTAACACCCCTATTCCAATTAGGACCAGGCCATTTAAACCGAATCTCTTGTCGAAGAACATCCATGCATCGGCTAGAGTAACTACACTGAAAGAAAAGATGGTCATGGGTTTCCTTGCTTCTATCCATGCACAACACGCATACATCATCCCCATGGTTCATCCAAGGTTTATCTTTAGTAGCTAACCGCTCATAAATAGCTAACCAAAGAATAAATAAATGGCTCGGTATACGACATTTCCCTTGGATCAGCACAAACCACTCCATCTTTGGGCCAGAGGTTCTAAATAATTGCATAGCTGTAGCAGCTGAGTATATGCCATTTGGTGCAAGACCCCATGAAATACAATCCTCCGCAGACTGAGTAATGATGGGCAAATCTTCGACAATACAACCAATCTCCAGTCTAGTAGTAGACGGCCAATCCCATAATCCCCTATTAATAACCCGATCCAATCTAGCATCATTCGATAATCTAGTAAGCATTGGGACTAGCGGGTACTTATCAATAAGAATTCCGTGTGGATGCCACGGGTCTTTCCAAAGTAGAAAGCCATGCCCATCTCCCACATGATAAATAAAAGCTTTTTGCACTTGATGGCGAAGTTTAAGCATTTGTCTCCAACTCCATGGGCAAGAGGATGGAATCGATAGGAGCCAAAAAGAGTTCATTTTTATCCGGTATTCGCGAACCCAAACCGCCCACACGGAGCTGCCATCATCTACTAGCAAGTTCCAGATATGACGTAATATTAGCGATTTGTTATGATGTGTCAAAGGAATAATACCAAGACCCCCTCTTCTTTCGGTTTGCAAATAACGGACCAGATCACCTTAGCATAACCCGAACCCGAAGATCCTCTCCATAGAAAGTTTCTCAATTTTGATTCAATGCATCGGATCACTCCTTTAGGAAGGATAAAGATTCCAGCCCAATATATGTGCAATGTATTCAAGATAGAACGGATCAGCTGTAGACGACCGGCATAAGATAACATTCTGTTAGACCACGAACCAACACGTTCATCCAGTTTCATGAGAAGCGGTTTACAATCAGCAATAGTGAGTTTTGATGTAATGAATGGAACTCCAAGATATCGCACGGGCAAAGAGCCGATGTTATACCCTACAATGGGTTGCAACACATCGGTTAGTGGACTGGCTCGAGCAGATAGGAACATATTACTTTTCAACGGGTTAGCTCTCAATCCCAACAATTGGCCAAATAAATCTGTCCCCTTCTATAAGACCCTAACGGACTCCACGTCTGCGTTACAAAATAAAAGCAAGTCATCAGCAAAGCTCAACATTACCGTTTTAGTACGATGACACCTCCAATGGTA
Organism: Orobanche coerulescens; assembly: GCA_033398695.1. Taxonomy (NCBI): domain Eukaryota; kingdom Viridiplantae; phylum Streptophyta; class Magnoliopsida; order Lamiales; family Orobanchaceae; genus Orobanche; species Orobanche coerulescens. The sequence goes on along the minus strand of CM065811.1, from coordinate 89,022,855 downwards.
TCTAAAGTTCGGATGTGTCGCAATGTGTTGATTTAAAATTCCATGAAGAACCTCCATAACAAGCACAAAAATATAAGGCGATACTAGATCGCCTTGTCTCAGCCCACGTTTACCAAAAAAATACCCTTCGGTCGTGCCATTAATATTAATAGAAAAAGTCGGAGATGTCATGCATGCATGTATCCATCCAATGAAACGTGGATGGAAGTGCATCTCTTCTAACATAGTCAAAGCAAATTCACATTCCACCATATCATATGCCTTCATAAGATCAACTTTGAAAGCACATCTAGCCGGAAGATCCTTTTTTTTGTAACCATAAAGTAGTTCTTGAGCCAAAAGCACATTGTCACTAATTCGCCTTCCCGGGATAAAAGCAGTTTGAGATTTATCCACCAAGTTCCCCAAGAAATCACACATCCGATTAGCAATTATTTTGGAGATGACTTTATAGATAACATTACAACATGAAATAGGACGAAAATCTCTAGGATTCTTCGGAGCCTCCACCTTCGGAATTAAAGCAAGAAGGGTAGTGTTGATTTCTTTAACGAGCAGCCCTGTATCAAAGAATTGTACAATAGCTCGGGTCACCTCTCTTCCTACGACACCCCACGTATTCTTAAAAAAACAAGATGTATATCCATCAGGACCCGGAGCCTTAGAGTCTTTAAATCCGAAGAGAACACTCTTAATTTCCTCCTCGGTAACTCGCCGAACCATATGCGATGCATCATCTGGTGGCAATCGTTTAGTGATAAACGGATGGATCATTTCCCGATTAATATTGGGCTGAATTGAGCTTCCAAGTAAATTAGAGTAATATCTAATGATCTCAGCCCGAACTAGTTCTGGTTCATCCACCATAATCCCATCTGAGTTCTCAATACGTAATGTACGACTTCTGGCCTTCTTAACAGCCATTCTACGGAAAAAATAGGCCGTGCATTGATCCCCATCTTTTAACCATTCCACCTTAGCCCTCTGACTAAGAAAAGAATGTTCTTGCTTAACTGCAATAGCATAAACATAACGACATCTTTTTTCTATTTCAAGAAGTGGCTGAAACAAAGTAAATTTGGCCACATATTTCTGAGGAATATCCAGATAAGCACTTGCTTCTATCACATTCTTACTCAAGTTGCCTTTACTTCTCCTTAATTCCTTCAACCCCGGTTTCAAGGCTTGGAGCTTCTTTATCAACGAATACATAGGAAGACCATAAATTTGATGCCTCCAAATGTTAGCTACAAGTGTATGAAATTTGGCCTTATCCGCTAAAAAATTATCAAATCGGAAATTGGGGTTTTTAACTCTAACCCCCGCTTCATGCTGAAGAATCAACGGAGAGTGATCTGAAGTTTTAGGTTGCCCACAACAGTAATGCACAGTAGGAAAGTTAGTGAACCATGCAGGATTTACAACCACCCTATCCAATCTCCTCCAAATATAATTTGGGTTAACTTGGCAATTAGACCAAGAGAACCAAGGACCCTTCATAGGAAGGGTAATTAATTCTGAAACAGTTAAACATGCTGAAAAATCCTCATTAATGGTTTGAACATCATCACCTCCAAGCATCTCACTGTGATCCAGTATAGCATTGAAATCACCCATAGCAAGCCACGGGTCTTCACTTCTAGTTTCCGAGAATGACATAAGCTCGTCCCAAAGACTCCTCCGCTCAATAATCGTGTTATACCCATATACAAATGATAGATAACAAATAGATTGAGAATCAAGTACCGTTACCTTCGTATGCACAACTTGCTCGAAGCTACCCAGAATATCCACTTGCACATAAGAACTATCTCATCCAATTCAAATATGGTTCGCCGGACCATTAGAGTAATCGATATGCCATTTCCATAATTTATGAATACGTTCACATATAGGACTAACATTACGTAATTACACTCTAGTCTCCAAAAATGCACAGATTCTTAATTGATTAGCCGAAATAAGCTCTCTAGCCGCTTGTTGGTGATCCAGCTTATTAAGGCCACGTACATTCCAACATGCAGTCGGGATCATTTAACAACATCTTTAAGGGCTGCTCTAGGACCCTGCATTGAGTTATTGATAGCCATAACTTGATCATCCCTTTCCATACCTCCCGCCACCTCTAGCACCGCAAATGGATTAGTATCCATTATAGAATCCTTCCCTTTGTCATTCATAGTTCGACGTGGAGAACCAATAACATCATCAACCATTTTCACCATATCCGCTGGGAACGAAGGAAAATTAGAACGTTTCTTAAATCTTGCATCCATCCATCCCTCATTATCCATTCTCGGAGATTTTTGCGTTTTCGGAACATATACTTGGATTGGTTTAGCATTAGGAAGTTTATTCTTCACCTTAGGACATTCTTTATCAAAATGACCAAATGACATACACAACGTACATATCGGGGGTTTCCACTCGTATTCAACTTCAATTTTACAATTGCCATTATATTCTCCTGATTCCGAGGATAGCATCAAAACCACGTGGTCATGGAATTTAGAATGGATATCAACCACAACACAAACTCTAGCATAATCAATCCTAGCCATTGTGGATGTAAAAGCATCAGCATATAAAGGCTTACCGACCACACTTTCCACCAAACCCAGTCCCTCCGTTGTCCAGTACTCCATTGGGAGGTTTTTAAACTTCACCCATATTGGCACTTCAGTGTGGTTTTGTTTTTCCAGTGACAAACCTTCTTTCCATTTCTCAAGAAAAAGGGGTTGTCCAGCGTAGTGCCATGGACCTCCTTCAATAACCTCAACCATTGCGCATTCCGATTCAAATTCGAAGAAATAATATCCGTTAGCTTTTGCTCTGACTTCCTTCAAACCCTTCCATAATGACATTGAGAAATTCTTAACAGCAAAGAATGAAAGTTTTGGCCCCAAAAAATATCCAACTGCCGTGGATTTCCATCTATTCATGCCTAGAGAAGCCACCTTCCAAGGAGGTTTGATAACTGCATGGCCATCTATGATTTCTGGTGGAGTATATTGCATGGTTCGCCTCTTAGAAGATGATAAAGCATAATCGTTCACTATAGGTTCCTCCATCGGGATCTTAATGTTACCAACGAACAGGCCGTCGTCCTGATCAATTGCCTTAGGATCAGTCGATGCAGCAACCATGCCGTTAGTTGCTGTTATACAAGTACTAGGGTTAGGGTTTCCTTCACACCTGCTATCCTTATTACGTTTACTCCTAAGGATTTCGTTGGAATCCTGAAGACCAGCGAACATGGAGCTAGGTTGAAAAGAATCCTGATTCTGCAAATTAACATTTAATTCCGATGCCTCCTTACTTCCTTCGACCCTCTCAACTAGGTTTATGAACTCCGGAACATTGAATTCGTTAGCAAAGGATGGGATGCGAGCTGTGATTTTTCCTATATCCGGCGTGAATGGTTGCAGTGATGGAGAATCTGTATGGATTAGCATTGAATTTTTAGAAGGATCCATCGTCAGATTGCATGACGAAGATGATACGTAAAGAGTGTGTGAAATCGCACGCTGAGTGTGTGAAATCGCCGCTCTAGGTTTTTTTAACAATAGGTAACTTGCATCTTGAATCCGATTGATTCTCAATAGGTCTTGAGAAGAAATCATCTTATCGAATTATAGGTCTAATTCGATAAAGCTTTGTTCTTGTTCGATCGAATCACTTTGATCGATATTATCACCTTTTCCGATATTACTTCCATTTTCATTTGTTCGAATTTTCATCGTCATATTTGATATTACTCCCACAAAATACATACAAAAACACCATACTCGTAAAAAGCCTTCCGCTACGATATTCCTACATATACTCCGAACGATACGTATCCACCTTTCCGGGATAATTCATATCATAAGTGGTATCAAAGCCCAAGGTCATCTCCTTGGGCGATTTCTTCAACAATTTCTTGTGAAGAACTATCTCTTGACTCTTGTTATGGATTTCTCCGATCCCGATTTCTTGATGAAACTCCGTGACGCACTAAGCGGTCTACCGGAACCACGCAGGCAAGCAATACGCGGGGATGACGCATGTCAAATACACCATGCGGACGAGTTTAAAGTAAACGAACTTCCGGAGTTCGTTGGAGGTACCGATCCCGAAGCTTATTTGGAGTGGGAACGGAAAATTGAATGCATGTTCGAATTCAAAGACCTTAACGACGAGAAAAGTTGCAAATATGTAATTCTCAAGTTAGGGAAGGGTGCTTCTCTTTGGTTGGAAGGAGTAAAGACGCGAAGAGCTCGGGAGGGAAAAGCAAAAATCCGTTCGTGGGATTCTTTAAAAAGAAAACTTCGTAAGACGTATGTGCCAACATCACATCGGTTAACCTTATATGGGAAGATTGCCGATTTCATGCAAGGCAAACTAAGTGTCGGTGAATATATTGAAGAGTTTGAAAGTTTGGTCTTGATGGGAGAGCTAGAAGAAAACGAAGAGCAAAAGATGTCACGTTTTTTACGTGGCTTAAACAAAAACATAGCCAACACGGTGGAGTTATACCCATATGAATATTTCGACACTTTAAGTGGACTATGCATAAAGATAGAAGCTCAAAACAAAGTGAAGTTTGACAAAACCGAATTTACATCAAAGTTCGAGGATCCAAGTACCGGTTCGAGTTCAATTACCACAACGATACCGACTCCTATCTCTACTACGGTTTCTAAAACCCCCGGCGTACCGAAGGAAACGAGACTAACCAATGTAAGGTGTTTTAAATGCCAAGGATTCGGTCACTATCAAAATACTTGCCCTAACAAACGAGTTGTGACGCTAAGAGAAGCCATCACGATCCGAGACGAGTTGCTAGTCGAGGACGAAGGAGAAAGACTAGGTGATTCCAACGTGGTGGAAGACGAGGTAGAAGAATGTGAAACTTACGAGGCTCCAAACTATGATACAACATTAGTTCTTCGTACTTTACAAGTCAAACCCATTTCAAATGATTTGGAACAACGGGATCAAATTTTTCACACCAAGTGTCAAGTCGGGGACAAATGGTGTAGTGTGATCATCGATGGAGAAAGTTGTACCAACGTAGCATCTCGGACTCATCACTACTACTCACCCAAAACCATACGCATTACATTGGCTCGATGACGGGAGTAAAGTGAAAGTCTCGAAACAAGTACGGGTTGGCTTAACCATGGGTTCGTATGTCGACAACATATTATGCGATGTACTCCCGATGGATGCATGCCATGTACTCTTGGGACGACCATGGCTATTCGATAGAGATGTTTTACATCGAGGAAGAAGTAACGAGTACGAGTTATGGGATAAGGACAAGAGGATCGTGTTGAAACCAATGTCACTTCAATCTATGATTCCTAATCGAGGTGAGAAACTGAATCTAACCATGTTTTCTAGTGAGAGAGAAATTGAGCTTGGTACTAAGATTGACCGGTTAAAAGAAAACGACAACTTTGGGCCTAATTTTTATAACGACTCAGTTTCTCGTAATGGACTTATTGTCTTGGATGATTACCAAATTGAGGTTAGTAAATTATTTTGTGATGGGCTATTATTGGAGGAGCCGAACAATATTGAAACGGAGAGTTGGCCAGATTATGACGGACCGCCAGCATTTGATGAGGAACCAGTTGATGAAGAGGAATCCGTAATAAATCCTGTGTTTCCCATTCTTGATGGTGAACTCGATGTGGAATTATCAGTGTTTCCAATTCTGGAGGATGAATCGTGATGTGAAATTAACCGTGCGTCCCATTTCAGATGTCCACTCATGTCATGATATCGGTATTACCGGGCGGAGTCATTATTATTATTTTATTAATAATGATAGTTATTTTGTTGGTGATTCTCAAGGGGCCCCCACTACCTATCGTCTCAAGATTTTGGGCCATGTACGCACTGCGGACATTTTCGAGATCAAATACGTAGAGGCTTTAGTGAATTATCTTGATGACGAAGGGATTTCGGAATTGAGGACAATTCCCTTTAAAGGGGGAGGGGATGATACGGAATTGACTAGTCCAAATACAGAAAACGAAGCAAGGATCGACGTAAATGGCCTTACAATGCGTCATGCACGTACGGCAACATTTTTAGGCGAGAAAACGGACACAAGCCGGAAAATGACACAACCTGCCGGAAAATGTCGTCGCCTGCCGGAAAATGTCGAGCCTGCCGGAAAATATCGCACCTGCCGGAAAATGCCGAGCACTGCCGGCCGAACTCAGTCGTGTCGTCCGGCACGGCCCGTGCCGAGATATGCCGGATTAACCAAACTGACTGTCGGCCGAACCCGATCGTGTCGTCCGACACGATCGAGTCACACTCTTCCGGATAAGGAGATCTCGCTGTCCGAACAACCCGACCGTGCCAGGCGACACTGTCGAGTCCTGCCAAACGTCCTCGTCACGCCGCGCGGTCGAGTCACTGCCGGTCCTTGTCGCGCTGCGCCCGTGCCTAGTCACTGTCGGACGAGTCACTATCGGACGAGTCGCTGTCGGACGTCCCTGTCGCGCCGCGACCATGTCAGTCGGACACGGTTGAGTCACTACCGAACAGATGCGCACCGCGGCCGTGTCAAGCGACACGGCCCATGTCCGGCAGCCAGCCAACTTTTTTTTATTGCTGATTTTTGTGTGTTTTGTCTTCTCTTTTCCTTTCTTTACTCTTTTAGGGATTGTGTTCCCATGTTTTGTGATGTATGTTTCTTTTTCTTATTTTATTTGATTTGTTTTGATTATTCAAAGATTTTGTAATCTTTGAATTGTTTTAGGAAGACTTGAGGTTTCCTATATATAGCTTGTATAAGCATTGTAAGATATAGTATTATGAATTTGAATGTGAAAGAATACACTTTGTGTTTCTATCCTTGGTAAATTATTTTTACCGAAACTTGATTTTTATTCGACGCGTTTTCGAGTATTAATCCGATTGATTCTCAATAGGTCTTGAGAAGAAATCATCTTATCAAATTATAGGTCTAATTCGACAAACCTTTGTTCTTGTTCGATCGAATCACTTTGATCGATATTATCACCTTTTCCGATATTACTTCCATTTTCATTTGTTCGAATTTTCATCGTCATATTCGATATTACTCTCACAAAATACATCCAAAAACACCATACTCGTAAAAAGCCTTCCGCTACGATATTCCTACATATACTCCGAACAATACGTATCCACCTTTCCGGGATAATTCGTATCAATAATGAAGCTACAAGTTGTTTAAAGTTGTTTTCATGTTCAACGAGTCAAAATGAAGCTACAAGTTGCGTTCGTGTTCAAACAATCAAGAATAAAGCTACAAATTTCTACAAGTTGCTTCCGTGTTCAAAATGTCAAGAATGAAGCTACAAGTTTTACAAGTTGCTTCCATGTTAAAACGAGTCAAGAATGAGGCTACAAGTTGTTTCGGCTTGTTTTTTGCTTCAAACGAGTGCATAATGAAGCTACAAGTTGTTTCAAGTTGTTTTCACGTTCACACGAGTCAAAATGAAGCTACAAGTTGCTTCCGTGTTCAAACAGTCAAGAATGAATCTACAAGTTTTTACAAGTTGCTTCCTTGTCAAACGAGTCAAGAATGAAGCTACAAGTTGTTTCGAGTTGTTTTTCTTCAAACGAGTGCATAATGAAGCTACAAGTTGTTTCAAGTTGTTTTCATGTTCGAACGAGTCAAAATAAAGCTACAATTTGCTTATGTATTCAAACATTGAAGAATGAAGCTACAAATTTTTACAAGTTGCTTCCATTTTCAAACGAGTCAAGAATGAAGCTACAAGTTGTTTCGAATTGTTTTATTCTTCAAACGAGTGCATAATGAAGCTACAAGTTGTTTTCATGTTCAAACACTCAAGAATAAAGCTACAAGTTATTACAAGTTGCTTCCATGTTCAAATAGTGAAGAATGAAGCTACAAGTTTTTACAAGTTGCTTCCATATTCAAACGAGTCAAGAATGAAGCTACAATTTGTTTCAAGTTGTTTTTTTCCTTCAAATGAGTGCATAATGAAGCTACAAGTTGTTTCAAGTGTTTTCATGTTCAAACGAGTCAAAATGAAGCTACAAGTTGCTTCTGTGTTCAAACACTCAAGAATGAAGCTACAAGTTGGTACAAGTTGCTTCCATGTTCAAACGAATCAAGATTGAAACTGCAAGTTGTTTCGTGTTGTTTTTCTCTTCAAACAAGTGTATGATGAAGCTACAAGTTCTATTAAATTGTTTTCATGTTCAAACCAGTCAAAATGATGCTACCAATTGCTTCCATATTCAAACAGTTAAGATGAAGCTGCAAGTTTTTACAAGTTGCTTCCATGTTCAAATGAGTCAAGAATGAAGCTACAAGTTGTTTCGAGTTGTTTTTTTCTTCAAACGAGTACATAATGAAGATACAAGTTGTTTCATGTTCAAAATCCAAGAATGAAGCTACAAGTTTTTACAAGTTGCTTCCATGTTCAAGCGAGTCAAGAATGAAGCTACAAGTTGTTTCGAGGTGTTTTTTGCTTCAAATGAGTGCATAATGAAGCTACAAGTTGTTTCAAGTCATTTTCATGTTCAAACAAGTCAAAATGAAGCTACAAGTTACTTCTTTATTCAAACAGTGAAGAGTGAATCTACCAGTTTTTACAAGTTGCTTCCGTGTTCAAACAGCCAAGAATGAAGCTACAAGTTTTTACAAGTTGCTTCCATGTTCAAACGAGTCAAGAATGAAGCTACAAGTTGTTTCGAGTTGTTTTTTGCTTCAAATGAGTGCATAATGAAGCTACAAGTTGTTTCAAGTCATTTTCATGTTCAAACAAGTCAAAATGAGGCTACAAGTTACGTCTGTGTTCAAACAGTGAAGAGTGAAGCTACCAGTTTTTACAAGTTGCTTCCATTTTCAATCGAGTCAAGAATGAAGCTACAATTTGTTTCGAGTTGTTTTTTGCTTCAAACGTGTGCATAATGAGGCTACAAGTTGTTTCAAGTCATTTTCATGTTCAAACAAGTCAAAATGAAGCTATAAGTTTTTACAAGTTGCTTCCATGTTCAAACGAGTCAATAATAAAGCCACAAGTTGTTTCGAGTTGTTTTTGTTCAAACGAGTACATAATGAAGATACAAGTTGTTTCATGTTCAAAATCCAAGAATGAAGCTACAAGTTTTTACAAGTTGCTTCCATGTTCAAGCGAGTCAAGAATGAAGCTACAAGTTGTTTCGAGGTGTTTTTTGCTTCAAATGAGTGCATAATGAAGCTACAAGTTGTTTCAAGTCATTTTCATGTTCAAACAAGTCAAAATGAAGCTACTAGTTACTTCTTTATTCAAACAGTGAAGAGTGAATCTACCAGTTTTTACAAGTTGCTTCCGTGTTCAAACAGCCAAGAATGAAGCTACAAGTTTTTACAAGTTGCTTCCATGTTCAAACGAGTCAAGAATGAAGCTACAAGTTGTTTCGAGTTGTTTTTTGCTTCAAATGAGTGCATAATGAAGCTACAAGTTGTTTCAAGTCATTTTCATGTTCAAACAAGTCAAAATGAAGCTACAAGTTACGTCTGTGTTCAAACAGTGAAGAGTGAAGCTACCAGTTTTTACAAGTTGCTTCCATTTTCAATCGAGTCAAGAATGAAGCTACAATTTGTTTCGAGTTGTTTTTTGCTTCAAACGTGTGCATAATGAAGTCAAAATGAAGCTATAAGTTTTTACAAGTTGCTTCCATGTTCAAATGAGTCAATAATAAAGCCACAAGTTGTTTCGAGTTGTTTTTGTTCAAACGAGTGCATAACGAAGCTACAAGTTGTTTAAAGTTGTTTTCATGTTCAACGAGTCAAAATGAAGCTACAAGTTGCGTTCGTGTTCAAACACTCAAGAATAAAGCTACAAATTTCTACAAGTTGCTTCCGTGTTCAAATAGTCAAGAATGAAGCTACAAGTTTTACAAGTTGCTTCCATGTTCAAACGCGTCAATAATGAGGCTACAAGTCGTTTCGGGCTGTTTTTTTGCTTCAAACGAGTGCATAATGAAGCTACAAGTTGTTTAAAGTTGGTTTCATGTTCACACCAGTCAAAATGAAGCTACAAGTTGCATAATGAAGCTACAAGTTGTTTCAAGTTGTTTTCATGTTCACACAAGTCATAATGAAGCTACAAGTTGTTTCAAGTGTTTTCATGTTCAAACGAGTCAAAATGAAGCTACAAGTTGCGTCCGTGTTCAAACACTCAAGAATGAAGCTACAAGTTGGTACGAGTTGCTTCCATGTCAAACGAGTCGAGAATGAAGCTACAAGTTGCTTTGAGTTGTTTTTTTCTTCAAACGACTGCATAATGAAGCTACAATTTGTTTCAAGTTGTTTTCATGTTCGAACGAGTCAAAATAAAGCTACAATTTGCTTCTGTATTCAAACATTGAAGAATGAAGCTACAAGTTTTTACAAGTTGCTTCCATGTTCAAGCGAGTCAATAATGAAGCTACAAGTTGTTTCGAGTTGTTTTTCTTCAAACGAGTGCATAACGAAGCTACAAGTTGTTTAAAGTTGTTTTCATGTTCAACGAGTCAAAATGAAGCTACAAGTTGCGTTCGTGTTCAAACACTCAAGAATAAAGCTACAAATTTCTACAAGTTGCTTCCGTGTTCAAATAGTTAAGAATGAAGCTACAAGTTTTACAAGTTGCTTCCATGTTCAAACGCGTCAAGAATGAGGCTACAAGTCGTTTCGGGCTGTTTTTTTGCTTCAAACGAGTGCATAATGAAGCTACACGTTTTTCAAGTTGTTTTCATGTTCACACCAGTCAAAATGAAGCTACAAGTTGCATCCGTGTTCAAACAGTCAAGAATGAATCTACAAGTTTTTACAAGTTGCTTCCATGTCAAACGAGTCAAGAATGAAGCTACAAGTTGCTTCGAGTTGTTTTTTTCTTCAAATGATTGCATAATGAAGCTACAATTTGTTTCAAGTTGTTTTCATGTTCGAATGATTCAAAATAAAGCTACAATTTGCTTCTGTGTTCAAGCATTGAAGAATGAAGCTACAAGTTTTTACAAGTTACTTCCATTTTCAAACGAGTCAAGAATGAAGCTACAAGTTGTTTCGAGTTGTTTTTCTCTTCAAACGAGTGCATAATGAAGCTACAAGTTGTTTCAAGTTGTTTTCATGTTCGAACGAGTCAAAATAAAGCTACAATGCTTCTGTGTTCAAACAATGAAGAATGAAGTTACAAGTTTTTTCAAGTTGCTTCCATATTCAAACGAGTCAAGAATGAAGCTATAATTTGTTTGGGGTTGTTTTTCTCTTCAAACGAGTGCATAATGAAGCTACAAGTTGTTTAAAGTTGTTTTCATGTTCAAACGAGTCAAAATGAAGCTACAAGTTGCGTTCGTGTTCAAACACTCAAGAATAAAGCTACAAATTTCTACAAGTTGCTTCCGTGTTCAAATAGTCAAGAATGAAGCTACAAGTTTTACAAGTTGCTTCCATGTTCAAACGCCTCAATAATGAGGCTACAAGTCGTTTCGGGCTATTTTTTTGCTTCAAACGAGTGCATAATGAAGCTACAAGTTGTTTCAAGTTGATTTCATGTTCACACCAGTCAAAATGAAGCTACAAGTTGCATAATGAAGCTACAAGTTGTTTCAAGTTGTTTTCATGTTCACACGAGTCATAATGAAGCTACAAGTTGTTTCAAGTGTTTTCATGTTCAAATGAGTCAAAATGAAGCTACAAGTTGCGTCCGTGTTCAAACACTCAAGAATGAAGCTACAAGTTGGTACAAGTTTCTTCCATGTCAAACGAGTCGAGAATGAAGCTACAAGTTGCTTCGAGTTGTTTTTTTCTTCAAACGACTGCATAATGAAGCTACAATTTGTTTCAAGTTGTTTTCATGTTCGAACGAGTCAAAATAAAGCTACAATTTGCTTCTGTATTCAAACGTTGAAGAATGAAGCTACAAGTTTCTACAAGTTGCTTCCATGTTCAAGCGAGTCAATAATGAAGCTACAAGTTGTTTCGAGTTGTTTTTCTTCAAACGAGTGCATAACGAAGCTACAAGTTGTTTAAAGTTGTTTTCATGTTCAACGAGTCAAAATGAAGATACAAGTTGCGTTCGTGTTCAAACACTCAAGAATAAAGCTACAAATTTCTACAAGTTGCTTTCGTGTTCAAATAGTCAAGAATGAAGCTACAAGTTTTACAAGTTGCTTCCATGTTCAAACGCGTCAAGAATGAGGCTACAAGTCGTTTCGGGCTGTTTTTTGCTTCAAACGAGTGCATAATGAAGCTATAAGTTTTTCAAGTTGTTTTCATGTTCACACGAGTCAAATTGAAGCTACAAGTTGCGTCCGTGTTCAAACAGTCAAGAATGAATCTACAAGTTTTGACAAGTTGCTTCCATGTCAAACGAGTCAAGAATGAAGCTACAAGTTGCTTCGAGTTGTTTTTTTCTTCAAACGATTGCATAATGAAGCTACAATTTGTTTCAAGTTGTTTTCATGTTCGAACGAGTCAAAATAAAGCTACAATTTGCTTCTGTGTTCAAGCATTGAAGAATGAAACTACAAGTTGTTTCGAGTTGTTTTTCTCTTCAAACGAGTGCATAATGAAGCTACAAGTTGTTTAAATTTGTTTTCATGTTCAAACGAGTCCAAATGAAGAGCTATAAATTCCTTCCATGTTCAAACACTCAAGAATAAAGCACAAGTTAGTACAAGTTGCTTCCGTGTTTAAACAGTGAAGATTGAAGCTACAAGTTTTTACAAGTTGCTTCATGTTTAAACGAGTCAAAAATAAAGCTACAAGTTGTTTCGAATTGTTTTTTTCTTCAAACGAGTGCATAATGAAGCTACAAGTTGTTTCAAGTTGTTTTTATGTTCGAACGAGTCAAAATAAAGCTACAATGCTTCTGTGTTCAAACAATGAAGAATGAAGTTACAAGTTTTTTCAAGTTGCTTCCATATTCAAACGAGTCAAGAATGAAGCTATAATTTGTTTGGAGTTGTTTTTCTCTTCAAACGAGTGCATAATGAAGCTACAAGTTGTTTAAAGTTGTTTTCATGTTCAAACGAGTCAAAATGAAGCTACAAGTTGCGTTCGTGTTCAAACACTCAAGAATAAAGCTACAAATTTCTACAAGTTGCTTCCGTGTTCAAATAGTCAAGAATGAAGCTACAAGTTTTACAAGTTGCTTCCATGTTCAAACGCGTTAATAATGAGGCTACAACTCGTTTCGGGCTATTTTTTTGCTTCAAACGAGTGCATAATGAAGCTACAAGTTGTTTCAAGTTGTTTTCATGTTCACACGAGTCAAAATGAAGCTACAAGTTGCATAATGAAGCTACAAGTTGTTTCAAGTTGTTTTCATGTTCACACGAGTCATAATGAAGCTACAAGTTGTTTCAAGTGTTTTCATGTTCAAATGAGTCAAAATGAATCTACAAGTTGCGTCCGTGTTCAAACACTCAAGAATGAAGCTACAAGTTGGTACAAGTTGCTTCCATGTCAAACGAGTCGAGAATGAATCTACAAGTTGCTTCGAGTTGTTTTTTTCTTCAAACGACTGTATAATGAAGCTACAATTTGTTTCAAGTTGTTTTCATGTTCAAACGAGTCAAAATAAAGCTACAATATGCTTCTGTATTCAAACGTTGAAGAATGAAGCTACAAGTTTCTACAAGTTGCTTCCATGTTCAAGCGAGTCAATAATGAAGCTACAAGTTGTTTCGAGTTGTTTTTCTTCAAACGAGTGCATAACGAAGCTACAAGTTGTTTAAAGTTGTTTTCATGTTCAACGAGTCAAAATGAAGCTACAAGTTGCGTTCGTGTTCAAACACTCAAGAATAAAGCTACAAATTTCTACAAGTTGCTTCCATGTTCAAATAGTCAAGAATGAAGCTACAAGTTTTACAAGTTGCTTCCATGTTCAAACGCGTCAAGAATGAGGCTACAAGTCGTTTCGGGCTGTTTTTTTGCTTCAAACGAGTGCATAATGAAGCTACAAGTTTTTCAAGTTGTTTTCATGTTCACACGAGTCAAAATGAAGCTACAAGTTGCGTCCGTGTTCAAACAGTCAAGAATGAATCTACAAGTTTTGACAAGTTGCTTCCATGTCAAACGAGTCAAGAATGAAGCTACAAGTTGCTTCGAGTTGTTTTTTTCTTCAAACGATTGCATAATGAAGCTACAATTTGTTTCAAGTTGTTTTCATGTTCGAACGAGTCAAAATAAAGCTACAATTTGCTTCGTGTTCAAGCATTGAAGAATGAAACTACAAGTTGTTTCGAGTTGTTTTTCTCTTCAAACGAGTGCATAATGAAGCTACAAGTTGTTTAAAGTTGTTTTCATGTTCAAACGAGTCCAAATGAAGAGCTATAAATTCCTTCCATGTTCAAACACTCAAGAATAAAGCACAAGTTAGTACAAGTTGCTTAGTGTTTAAACGGTGAAGATTGAAGCTACAAGTTTTTACAAGTTGCTTCATGTTTAAACGAGTCAAAAATAAAGCTACAAGTTGTTTCAATTGTTTTTTTCTTCAAACGAGTGCATAATGAAGCTACAAGTTGTTTCAAGTTGTTTTCATGTTCGAACGAGTCAAAATAAAGCTACAATGCTTCGTGTTCAAACAATGAAGAATGAAGTTACAAGTTTTTAAAGTTGCTTCCATATTCAAACGAGTCAAGAATGAAGCTATAATTTGTTTGGAGTTGTTTTTCTCTTCAAACGAGTGCATAATGAAGCTACAAGTTGTTTAAAGTTGTTTTCATGTTCAAACGAGTCAAAATGAAGCTACAAGTTGCGTTCGTGTTCAAACACTCAAGAATAAAGCTACAAATTTCTACAAGTTGCTTCCGTGTTCAAATAGTCAAGAATGAAGCTACAAGTTTTACAAGTTGCTTCCATGTTCAAACGCGTCAAGAATGAGGCTACAAGTCGTTTCGGGCTGTTTTTTGCTTCAAACGAGTGCATAATGAAGCTATAAGTTTTTCAAGTTGTTTTCATGTTCACACGAGTCAAATTGAAGCTACAAGTTGCGTCCGTGTTCAAACAGTCAAGAATGAATCTACAAGTTTTGACAAGTTGCTTCCATGTCAAACGAGTCAAGAATGAAGCTACAAGTTGCTTCGAGTTGTTTTTTTCTTCAAACGATTGCATAATGAAGCTACAATTTGTTTCAAGTTGTTTTCATGTTCGAACGAGTCAAAACAAAGCTACAATTTGCTTATGTGTTCAAGCATTGAAGAATGAAACTACAAGTTGTTTCGAGTTGTTTTTCTCTTCAAACGAGTGCATAATGAAGCTACAAGTTGTTTAAAGTTGTTTTCATGTTCAAACGAGTCCAAATGAAGAGCTATAAATTCCTTCCATGTTCAAACACTCAAGAATAAAGCACAAGTTAGTACAAGTTGCTTAGTGTTTAAACGGTGAAGATTGAAGCTACAAGTTTTTACGAGTTGCTTCATGTTTAAAGCAGTCAAAAATAAAGCTACAAGTTGTTTGAATTGTTTTTCTTCAAACGAGTGCATAATGAAGCTACAAGTTGTTTCAAGTTGTTTTCATGTTCGAACGAGTCAAAATAAAGCTACAATGCTTCTGTGTTCAAACAATGAAGAATGAAGTTACAAGTTTTTTCAAGTTGCTTCCATATTCAAACGAGTCAAGAATGAAGCTATAATTTGTTTGGAGTTGTTTTTCTCTTCAAACGAGTGCATAATGAAGCTACAAGTTGTTTAAAGTTGTTTTCATGTTCAAACGAGTCAAAATGAAGCTACAAGTTGCGTTCGTGTTCAAACACTCAAGAATAAAGCTACAAATTTCTACAAGTTGCTTCCGTGTTCAAATAGTCAAGAATGAAGCTACAAGTTTTACAAGTTGCTTCCATGTTCAAACGCGTTAATAATGAGGCTACAAGTCGTTTGGGCTATTTTTGCTTCAAACGAGTGCATAATGAAGCTACAAGTTGTTTCAAGTTGTTTTCATGTTCACACGAGTCAAAATGAAGCTACAAGTTGCATAATGAAGCTACAAGTTGTTTCAAGTTGTTTTCATGTTCACGAGTCATAATGAAGCTACAAGTTGTTTCAAGTGTTTTCATGTTCAAATGAGTCAAAATGAAGCTACAAGTTGCGTCCGTGTTCAAACACTCAAGAATGAAGCTACAAGTTGGTACAAGTTGCTTCCATGTCAAGCAGTCGAGAATGAATCTACAAGTTGCTTCGAGTTGTTTTTTTCTTCAAACCAACGTATAATGAAGCTACAATTTGTTTCAAGTTGTTTTCATGTTCAAACGAGTCAAAATAAAGCTACAATATGCTTCTCAGATTCAAACGCGTTGAAGAATGAAGCTACAAGTTTCTACAAGTTGCTTCCATGTTCAAGCGAGTCAATAATGAAGCTACAAGTTGTTTCGAGTTGTTTTTCTTCAAACGAGTGCATAACGAAGCTACAAGTTGTTTAAAGTTGTTTTCATGTTCAACGAGTCAAAATGAAGCTACAAGTTGCGTTCGTGTTCAAACACTCAAGAATAAAGCTACAAATTTCTACAAGTTGCTTCCATGTTCAAATAGTCAAGAATGAAGCTACAAGTTTTACATGTTGCTTCCATGTTCAAACGCGTCAAGAATGAGGCTACAAGTCGTTTCGGGCTGTTTTTTTGCTTCAAACGAGTGCATAATGAAGCTACAAGTTTTTCAAGTTGTTTTCATGTTCACACGAGTCAAAATGAAGCTACAAGTTGCGTCCGTGTTCAAACAGTCAAGAATGAATCTACAAGTTTTGACAAGTTGCTTCCATGTCAAACGAGTCAAGAATGAAGCTACAAGTTGCTTCGAGTTGTTTTTTTCTTCAAAGCGATTGCATAATGAAGCTACAATTTGTTTCAAGTTGTTTTCATGTTCGAACGAGTCAAAATAAAGCTACAATTTGCTTCGTGTTCAAGCATTGAAGAATGAAACTACAAGTTGTTTCGAGTTGTTTTTCTCTTCAAACGAGTGCATAATGAAGCTACAAGTTGTTTAAAGTTGTTTTCATGTTCAAACGAGTCCAAATGAAGAGCTATAAATTCCTTCCATGTTCAAACACTCAAGAATAAAGCACAAGTTAGTACAAGTTGCTTCCGTGTTTAAACAGTGAAGATTGAAGCTACAAGTTTTTACAAGTTGCTTCATGTTTAAACGAGTCAAAAATAAAGCTACAAGTTGTTTCGAATTGTTTTTTTCTTCAAACGAGTGCATAATGAAGCTACAAGTTGTTTCAAGTTGTTTTCATGTTCGAACGAGTCAAAATAAAGCTACAATGCTTCTGTGTTCAAACAATGAAGAATGAAGTTACAAGTTTTTTCAAGTTGCTTCCATATTCAAACGAGTCAAGAATGAAGCTATAATTTGTTTGGAGTTGTTTTTCTCTTCAAACGAGTGCATAATGAAGCTACAAGTTGTTTAAAGTTGTTTTCATGTTCAAACGAGTCAAAATGAAGCTACAAGTTGCGTTCGTGTTCAAACACTCAAGAATAAAGCTACAAATTTCTACAAGTTGCTTCCGTGTTCAAATAGTCAAGAATGAAGCTACAAGTTTTACAAGTTGCTTCCATGTTCAAACGCGTCAAGAATGAGGCTACAAGTCGTTTCGGGCTGTTTTTTGCTTCAAACGAGTGCATAATGAAGCTATAAGTTTTTCAAGTTGTTTTCATGTTCACACGAGTCAAATTGAAGCTACAAGTTGCGTCCGTGTTCAAACAGTCAAGAATGAATCTACAAGTTTTGACAAGTTGCTTCCATGTCAAACGAGTCAAGAATGAAGCTACAAGTTGCTTCGAGTTGTTTTTTTCTTCAAACGATTGCATAATGAAGCTACAATTTGTTTCAAGTTGTTTTCATGTTCGAACAAGTCAAAATAAAGCTACAATTTGCTTATGTGTTCAAGCATTGAAGAATGAAACTACAAGTTGTTTCGAGTTGTTTTTCTCTTCAAACGAGTGCATAATGAAGCTACAAGTTGTTTAAAGTTGTTTTCATGTTCAAACGAGTCCAAATGAAGAGCTATAAATTCCTTCCATGTTCAAACACTCAAGAATAAAGCACAAGTTAGTACAAGTTGCTTCCGTGTTTAAACAGTGAAGATTGAAGCTACAAGTTTTTACGAGTTGCTTCATGTTTAAACGAGTCAAAAATAAAGCTACAAGTTGTTTCGAATTGTTTTTTTCTTCAAACGAGTGCATAATGAAGCTACAAGTTGTTTCAAGTTGTTTTCATGTTCGAACGAGTCAAAATAAAGCTACAATGCTTCTGTGTTCAAACAATGAAGAATGAAGTTACAAGTTTTTTCAAGTTGCTTCCATATTCAAACGAGTCAAGAATGAAGCTATAATTTGTTTGGAGTTGTTTTTCTCTTCAAACGAGTGCATAATGAAGCTACAAGTTGTTTAAAGTTGTTTTCATGTTCAAACGAGTCAAAATGAAGCTACAAGTTGCGTTCGTGTTCAAACACTCAAGAATAAAGCTACAAATTTCTACAAGTTGCTTCCGTGTTCAAATAGTCAAGAATGAAGCTACAAGTTTTACAAGTTGCTTCCATGTTCAAACGCGTTAATAATGAGGCTACAACTCGTTTCGGGCTATTTTTGCTTCAAACGAGTGCATAATGAAGCTACAAGTTGTTTCAAGTTGTTTTCATGTTCACACGAGTCAAAATGAAGCTACAAGTTGCATAATGAAGCTACAAGTTGTTTCAAGTTGTTTTCATGTTCACACGAGTCATAATGAAGCTACAAGTTGTTTCAAGTGTTTTCATGTTCAAATGAGTCAAAATGAAGCTACAAGTTGCGTCCGTGTTCAAACACTCAAGAATGAAGCTACAAGTTGGTACAAGTTGCTTCCATGTCAAGCAGTCGAGAATGAATCTACAAGTTGCTTCGAGTTGTTTTTTTCTTCAAACCACTGTATAATGAAGCTACAATTTGTTTCAAGTTGTTTTCATGTTCAAACGAGTCAAAATAAAGCTACAATATGCTTCTGTATTCAAACGTTGAAGAATGAAGCTACAAGTTTCTACAAGTTGCTTCCATGTTCAAGCGAGTCAATAATGAAGCTACAAGTTGTTTGAGTTGTTTTTCTTCAAACGAGTGCATAACGGCTACAAGTTGTTTAAAGTTGTTTTCATGTTCAACGAGTCAAAATGAAGCTACAAGTTGCGTTCGTGTTCAAACACTCAAGAATAAAGCTACAAATTTCTACAAGTTGCTTCCATGTTCAAATAGTCAAGAATGAAGCTACAAGTTTTACAAGTTGCTTCCATGTTCAAACGCGTCAAGAATGAGGCTACAAGTCGTTTCGGGCTGTTTTTTTGCTTCAAACGAGTGCATAATGAAGCTACAAGTTTTTCAAGTTGTTTTCATGTTCACGAGTCAAAATGAAGCTACAAGTTGCGTCCGTGTTCAAACAGTCAAGAATGAATCTACAAGTTTTGACAAGTTGCTTCCATGTCAAACGAGTCAAGAATGAAGCTACAAGTTGCTTCGAGTTGTTTTTTTCTTCAAACGATTGCATAATGAAGCTACAATTTGTTTCAAGTTGTTTTCATGTTCGAACGAGTCAAAATAAAGCTACAATTTGCTTCGTGTTCAAGCATTGAAGAATGAAACTACAAGTTGTTTCGAGTTGTTTTTCTCTTCAAACGAGTGCATAATGAAGCTACAAGTTGTTTAAAGTTGTTTTCATGTTCAAACGAGTCCAAATGAAGAGCTATAAATTCCTTCCATGTTCAAACACTCAAGAATAAAGCACAAGTTAGTACAAGTTGCTTCCGTGTTTAAACTGTGAAGATTGAAGCTACAAGTTTTACAAGTTGCTTCATGTTTAAACGAGTCAAAAATAAAGCTACAAGTTGTTTCGAATTGTTTTTCTTCAAACGAGTGCATAATGAAGCTACAAGTTGTTTCAAGTTGTTTTCATGTTCGAACGAGTCAAAATAAAGCTACAATGCTTCGTGTTCAAACAATGAAGAATGAAGTTACAAGTTTTTTCAAGTTGCTTCCATATTCAAACGAGTCAAGAATGAAGCTATAATTTGTTTGGAGTTGTTTTTCTCTTCAAACGAGTGCATAATGAAGCTACAAGTTGTTTAAAGTTGTTTTCATGTTCAAACGAGTCAAAATGAAGCTACAAGTTGCGTTCGTGTTCAAACACTCAAGAATAAAGCTACAAATTTCTACAAGTTGCTTAGTGTTCAAATAGTCAAGAATGAAGCTACAAGTTTTACAAGTTGCTTCCATGTTCAAACGCGTCAAGAATGAGGCTACAAGTCGTTTGGCTGTTTTTGCTTCAAACGAGTGCATAATGAAGCTATAAGTTTTTCAAGTTGTTTTCATGTTCACACGAGTCAAATTGAAGCTACAAGTTGCGTCCGTGTTCAAGCAGTCAAGAATGAATCTACAAGTTTTGACAAGTTGCTTCCATGTCAAACGAGTCAAGAATGAAGCTACAAGTTGCTTCGAGTTGTTTTTTTCTTCAAACGATTGCATAATGAAGCTACAATTTGTTTCAAGTTGTTTTCATGTTCGAACGAGTCAAAATAAAGCTACAATTTGCTTCTGTGTTCAAGCATTGAAGAATGAAACTACAAGTTGTTTCGAGTTGTTTTTCTCTTCAAACGAGTGCATAATGAAGCTACAAGTTGTTTAAAGTTGTTTTCATGTTCAAACGAGTCCAAATGAAGAGCTATAAATTCCTTCCATGTTCAAACACTCAAGAATAAAGCACAAGTTAGTACAAGTTGCTTCCGTGTTTAAACAGTGAAGATTGAAGCTACAAGTTTTTACAAGTTGCTTCATGTTTAAACGAGTCAAAAATAAAGCTACAAGTTGTTTCGAATTGTTTTTTTCTTCAAACGAGTGCATAATGAAGCTACAAGTTGTTTCAAGTTGTTTTCATGTTCGAACGAGTCAAAATAAAGCTACAATGCTTCTGTGTTCAAACAATGAAGAATGAAGTTACAAGTTTTTTCAAGTTGCTTCCATATTCAAACGAGTCAAGAATGAAGCTATAATTTGTTTGGAGTTGTTTTCTCTTCAAACGAGTGCATAATGAAGCTACAAGTTGTTTAAAGTTGTTTTCATGTTCAAACGAGTCAAAATGAAGCTACAAGTTGCGTTCGTGTTCAAACACTCAAGAATAAAGCTACAAATTTCTACAAGTTGCTTCCGTGTTCAAATAGTCAAGAATGAAGCTACAAGTTTTACAAGTTGCTTCCATGTTCAAACGCGTTAATAATGAGGCTACAAGTCGTTTCGGGCTATTTTTTTGCTTCAAACGAGTGCATAATGAAGCTACAAGTTGTTTCAAGTTGTTTTCATGTTCACACGAGTCAAAATGAAGCTACAAGTTGCATAATGAAGCTACAAGTTGTTTCAAGTTGTTTTCATGTTCACACGAGTCATAATGAAGCTACAAGTTGTTTCAAGTGTTTTCATGTTCAAATGAGTCAAAATGAAGCTACAAGTTGCGTCGTGTTCAAACACTCAAGAATGAAGCTACAAGTTGGTACAAGTTGCTTCCATGTCAAGCAGTCGAGAATGAATCTACAAGTTGCTTCGAGTTGTTTTTTTCTTCAACGATTGTATAATGAAGCTACAATTTGTTTCAAGTTGTTATCATGTTCAAACGTGTAAAAAAAAAGCTACAATATACGTATTCAAAGCGTTGAAGAATGAAGCTACAAGTTTCTACAAGTTGCTTCCATGTTCGAGTCAATAATGAAGCTACAAGTTGTTTCGAGTTGTTTTTCTTCAAACGAGTGCATAACGAAGCTACAAGTTGTTTAAAGTTGTTTTCATGTTCAACGAGTCAAAATGAAGCTACAAGTTGCGTTCGTGTTCAAACACTCAAGAATAAAGCTACAAATTTCTACAAGTTGCTTCCATGTTCAAATAGTCAAGAATGAAGCTACAAGTTTTACAAGTTGCTTCCATGTTCAAACGCGTCAAGAATGAGGCTACAAGTCGTTTGGGCTGTTTTTTTGCTTCAACGAGTGCATAATGAAGCTACAAGTTTTTCAAGTTGTTTTCATGTTCACACGAGTCAAAATGAAGCTACAAGTTGCGTCCGTGTTCAAACAGTCAAGAATGAATCTACAAGTTTTGACAAGTTGCTTCCATGTCAAACGAGTCAAGAATGAAGCTACAAGTTGCTTCGAGTTGTTTTTTTCTTCTATCGATTGCGTAATGAAGCTACAATATGATTCAAGTAGTTTTCATGTTCGAACGAGTCAAAATAAAGCTACAATTTGCTTCTGTGTTCAAGCATTGAAGAATGAAACTACAAGTTGTTTCGAGTTGTTTTTCTCTTCAAACGAGTGCATAATGAAGCTACAAGTTGTTTAAAGTTGTTTTCATGTTCAAACGAGTCCAAATGAAGAGCTATAAATTCCTTCCATGTTCAAACACTCAAGAATAAAGCACAAGTTAGTACAAGTTGCTTCCGTGTTTAAACTGTGAAGATTGAAGCTACAAGTTTTTACAAGTTGCTTCATGTTTAAACGAGTCAAAAATAAAGCTACAAGTTGTTTCGAATTGTTTTTTTCTTCAAACGAGTGCATAATGAAGCTACAAGTTGTTTCAAGTTGTTTTCATGTTCGAACGAGTCAAAATAAAGCTACAATGCTTCTGTGTTCAAACAATGAAGAATGAAGTTACAAGTTTTTTCAAGTTGCTTCCATATTCAAACGAGTCAAGAATGAAGCTATAATTTGTTTGGAGTTGTTTTCTCTTCAACGAGTGCATAATGAAGCTACAAGTTGTTTAAAGTTGTTTTCATGTTCAAACGAGTCAAAATGAAGCTACAAGTTGCGTTCGTGTTCAAACACTCAAGAATAAAGCTACAAATTTCTACAAGTTGCTTCCGTGTTCAAATAGTCAAGAATGAAGCTACAAGTTTTACAAGTTGCTTCCATGTTCAAACGCGTTAATAATGAGGCTACAAGTCGTTTCGGGCTATTTTTTTGCTTCAAACGAGTGCATAATGAAGCTACAAGTTGTTTCAAGTTGTTTTCATGTTCACACGAGTCAAAATGAAGCTACAAGTTGCATAATGAAGCTACAAGTTGTTTCAAGTTGTTTTCATGTTCACACGAGTCATAATGAAGCTACAAGTTGTTTCAAGTGTTTTCATGTTCAAATGAGTCAAAATGAAGCTACAAGTTGCGTCCGTGTTCAAACACTCAAGAATGAAGCTACAAGTTGGTACAAGTTGCTTCCATGTCAAACGAGTCGAGAATGAATCTACAAGTTGCTTCGAGTTGTTTTTTTCTTCAAACCACTGTATAATGAAGCTACAATTTGTTTCAAGTTGTTTTCATGTTCAAACGAGTCAAAATAAAGCTACAATATGCTTCTGTATTCAAACGTTGAAGAATGAAGCTACAAGTTTCTACAAGTTGCTTCCATGTTCAAGCGAGTCAATAATGAAGCTACAAGTTGTTTCGAGTTGTTTTTCTTCAAACGAGTGCATAACGAAGCTACAAGTTGTTTAAAGTTGTTTTCATGTTCAACGAGTCAAAATGAAGCTACAAGTTGCGTTCGTGTTCAAACACTCAAGAATAAAGCTACAAATTTCTACAAGTTGCTTCCATGTTCAAATAGTCAAGAATGAAGCTACAAGTTTTACAAGTTGCTTCCATGTTCAAACGCGTCAAGAATGAGGCTACAAGTCGTTTCGGGCTGTTTTTTTGCTTCAAACGAGTGCATAATGAAGCTACAAGTTTTTCAAGTTGTTTTCATGTTCACACGAGTCAAAATGAAGCTACAAGTTGCGTCCGTGTTCAAACAGTCAAGAATGAATCTACAAGTTTTGACAAGTTGCTTCCATGTCAAACGAGTCAAGAATGAAGCTACAAGTTGCTTCGAGTTGTTTTTTTCTTCAAACGATTGCATAATGAAGCTACAATTTGTTTCAAGTTGTTTTCATGTTCGAACGAGTCAAAATAAAGCTACAATTTGCTTCTGTGTTCAAGCATTGAAGAATGAAACTACAAGTTGTTTCGAGTTGTTTTTCTCTTCAAACGAGTGCATAATGAAGCTACAAGTTGTTTAAAGTTGTTTTCATGTTCAAACGAGTCCAAATGAAGAGCTATAAATTCCTTCCATGTTCAAACACTCAAGAATAAAGCACAAGTTAGTACAAGTTGCTTCCGTGTTTAAACTGTGAAGATTGAAGCTACAAGTTTTTACAAGTTGCTTCATGTTTAAACGAGTCAAAAATAAAGCTACAAGTTGTTTCGAATTGTTTTTTTCTTCAAACGAGTGCATAATGAAGCTACAAGTTGTTTCAAGTTGTTTTCATGTTCGAACGAGTCAAAATAAAGCTACAATGCTTCTGTGTTCAAACAATGAAGAATGAAGTTACAAGTTTTTTCAAGTTGCTTCCATATTCAAACGAGTCAAGAATGAAGCTATAATTTGTTTGGAGTTGTTTTTCTCTTCAAACGAGTGCATAATGAAGCTACAAGTTGTTTAAAGTTGTTTTCATGTTCAAACGAGTCAAAATGAAGCTACAAGTTGCGTTCGTGTTCAAACACTCAAGAATAAAGCTACAAATTTCTACAAGTTGCTTCCGTGTTCAAATAGTCAAGAATGAAGCTACAAGTTTTACAAGTTGCTTCCATGTTCAAACGCGTTAATAATGAGGCTACAAGTCGTTTCGGGCTATTTTTTTGCTTCAAACGAGTGCATAATGAAGCTACAAGTTGTTTCAAGTTGTTTTCATGTTCACACGAGTCAAAATGAAGCTACAAGTTGCATAATGAAGCTACAAGTTGTTTCAAGTTGTTTTCATGTTCACACGAGTCATAATGAAGCTACAAGTTGTTTCAAGTGTTTTCATGTTCAAATGAGTCAAAATGAAGCTACAAGTTGCGTCCGTGTTCAAACACTCAAGAATGAAGCTACAAGTTGGTACAAGTTGCTTCCATGTCAAAGCAGTCGAGAATGAATCTACAAGTTGCTTCGAGTTGTTTTTTTCTTCAAACCAGTATAATGAAGCTACAATTTGTTTCAAGTTGTTTTCATGTTCAAACGAGTCAAAATAAAGCTACAATATGCTTCTGTATTCAAACGTTGAAGAATGAAGCTACAAGTTTCTACAAGTTGCTTCCATGTTCAAGCGAGTCAATAATGAAGCTACAAGTTGTTTCGAGTTGTTTTTCTTCAAACGAGTGCATAACGAAGCTACAAGTTGTTTAAAGTTGTTTTCATGTTCAACGAGTCAAAATGAAGCTACAAGTTGCGTTCGTGTTCAAACACTCAAGAATAAAGCTACAAATTTCTACAAGTTGCTTCCATGTTCAAATAGTCAAGAATGAAGCTACAAGTTTTACAAGTTGCTTCCATGTTCAAACGCGTCAAGAATGAGGCTACAAGTCGTTTGGGCTGTTTTTGCTTCAAACGAGTGCATAATGAAGCTACAAGTTTTTCAAGTTGTTTTCATGTTCACACGAGTCAAAATGAAGCTACAAGTTGCGTCCGTGTTCAAAGCAGTCAAGAATGAATCTACAAGTTTTGACAAGTTGCTTCCATGTCAAACGAGTCAAGAATGAAGCTAAAAGTTGCTACGAGTTGTTTATTTATTAAAACGATTGCATAATGAAGCTACAATTTGTTTCAAGTTGTTTTCATGTTCGAACGAGTCAAAATAAAGCTACAATTTGCTTCTGTGTTCAAGCATTGAAGAATGAAACTACAAGTTGTTTCGAGTTGTTTTTCTCTTCAAACGAGTGCATAATGAAGCTACAAGTTGTTTAAAGTTGTTTTCATGTTCAAACGAGTCCAAATGAAGAGCTATAAATTCCTTCCATGTTCAAACACTCAAGAATAAAGCACAAGTTAGTACAAGTTGCTTCCGTGTTTAAACTGTGAAGATTGAAGCTACAAGTTTTTACAAGTTGCTTCATGTTTAAACGAGTCAAAAATAAAGCTACAAGTTGTTTCGAATTGTTTTTTTCTTCAAACGAGTGCATAATGAAGCTACAAGTTGTTTCAAGTTGTTTTCATGTTCGAACGAGTCAAAATAAAGCTACAATGCTTCTGTGTTCAAACAATGAAGAATGAAGTTACAAGTTTTTTCAAGTTGCTTCCATATTCAAACGAGTCAAGAATGAAGCTATAATTTGTTTGGAGTTGTTTTTCTCTTCAAACGAGTGCATAATGAAGCTACAAGTTGTTTAAAGTTGTTTTCATGTTCAAACGAGTCAAAATGAAGCTACAAGTTGCGTTCGTGTTCAAACACTCAAGAATAAAGCTACAAATTTCTACAAGTTGCTTCCGTGTTCAAATAGTCAAGAATGAAGCTACAAGTTTTACAAGTTGCTTCCATGTTCAAACGCGTCAAGAATGAGGCTACAAGTCGTTTCGGGCTGTTTTTTGCTTCAAACGAGTGCATAATGAAGCTATAAGTTTTTCAAGTTGTTTTCATGTTCACACGAGTCAAATTGAAGCTACAAGTTGCGTCCGTGTTCAAACAGTCAAGAATGAATCTACAAGTTTTGACAAGTTGCTTCCATGTCAAACGAGTCAAGAATGAAGCTACAAGTTGCTTCGAGTTGTTTTTTTCTTCAAACGATTGCATAATGAAGCTACAATTTGTTTCAAGTTGTTTTCATGTTCGAACGAGTCAAAATAAAGCTACAATTTGCTTCTGTGTTCAAGCATTGAAGAATGAAACTACAAGTTGTTTCGAGTTGTTTTTCTCTTCAAACGAGTGCATAATGAAGCTACAAGTTGTTTAAAGTTGTTTTCATGTTCAAACGAGTCCAAATGAAGAGCTATAAATTCCTTCCATGTTCAAACACTCAAGAATAAAGCACAAGTTAGTACAAGTTGCTTCCGTGTTTAAACAGTGAAGATTGAAGCTACAAGTTTTTACAAGTTGCTTCATGTTTAAACGAGTCAAAAATAAAGCTACAAGTTGTTTCGAATTGTTTTTTTCTTCAAACGAGTGCATAATGAAGCTACAAGTTGTTTCAAGTTGTTTTCATGTTCGAACGAGTCAAAATAAAGCTACAATGCTTCTGTGTTCAAACAATGAAGAATGAAGTTACAAGTTTTTTCAAGTTGCTTCCATATTCAAACGAGTCAAGAATGAAGCTATAATTTGTTTGGAGTTGTTTTTCTCTTCAAACGAGTGCATAATGAAGCTACAAGTTGTTTAAAGTTGTTTTCATGTTCAAACGAGTCAAAATGAAGCTACAAGTTGCGTTCGTGTTCAAACACTCAAGAATAAAGCTACAAATTTCTACAAGTTGCTTCCGTGTTCAAATAGTCAAGAATGAAGCTACAAGTTTTACAAGTTGCTTCCATGTTCAAACGTTAATAATGAGGCTACAAGTCGTTTGGGCTATTTTTTTTCTTCAAACGAGTGCATAATGAAGCTACAAGTTGTTTCAAGTTGTTTTCATGTTCACACGAGTCAAAATGAAGCTACAAGTTGCATAATGAAGCTACAAGTTGTTTCAAGTTGTTTTCATGTTCACACGAGTCATAATGAAGCTACAAGTTGTTTCAAGTGTTTTCATGTTCAAATGAGTCAAAATGAAGCTACAAGTTGCGTCCGTGTTCAAACACTCAAGAATGAAGCTACAAGTTGGTACAAGTTGCTTCCATGTCAAACGAGTCGAGAATGAATCTACTTGTTGCTATGAGTTGTTTTTTTCTTCAAACGACTGTATAATGAAGCTACAATTTGTTTCAAGTTGTTTTCATGTTCAAACGAGTCAAAATAAAGCTACAATATGCTTCTGTATTCAAACGTTGAAGAATGAAGCTACAAGTTTCTACAAGTTGCTTCCATGTTCAAGCGAGTCAATAATGAAGCTACAAGTTGTTTCGAGTTGTTTTTCTTCAAACGAGTGCATAACGAAGCTACAAGTTGTTTAAAGTTGTTTTCATGTTCAACGAGTCAAAATGAAGCTACAAGTTGCGTTCGTGTTCAAACACTCAAGAATAAAGCTACAAATTTCTACAAGTTGCTTCCATGTTCAAATAGTCAAGAATGAAGCTACAAGTTTTACAAGTTGCTTCCATGTTCAAACGTCAAGAATGAGGCTACAAGTCGTTTGGGCTGTTTTTGCTTCAAACGAGTGCATAATGAAGCTACAAGTTTTTCAAGTTGTTTTCATGTTCACACGAGTCAAAATGAAGCTACAAGTTGCGTCCGTGTTCAAAGCAGTCAAGAATGAATCTACAAGTTTTGACAAGTTGCTTCCATGTCAAACGAGTCAAGAATGAAGCTACAAGTTGCTTCGAGTTGTTTTTTTCTTCAAAGCGATTGCATAATGAAGCTACAATTTGTTTCAAGTTGTTTTCATGTTCGAACGAGTCAAAATAAAGCTACAATTTGCTTCGTGTTCAAGCATTGAAGAATGAAACTACAAGTTGTTTCGAGTTGTTTTTCTCTTCAAACGAGTGCATAATGAAGCTACAAGTTGTTTAAAGTTGTTTTCATGTTCAAACGAGTCCAAATGAAGAGCTATAAATTCCTTCCATGTTCAAACACTCAAGAATAAAGCACAAGTTAGTACAAGTTGCTTCCGTGTTTAATCTGTGTAGATTGAAGCTACAAGTTTTACAAGTTGCTTCATGTTTAAACGAGTCAAAAATAAAGCTACAAGTTGTTTCAATTGTTTTTTCTTCAAACGAGTGCATAATGAAGCTAAAAGTTGTTTCAAGTTGTTTTCATGTTCGAACGAGTCAAAATAAAGCTACAATGCTTCTGTGTTCAAACAATGAAGAATGAAGTTACAAGTTTTTTCAAGTTGCTTCCATATTCAAACGAGTCAAGAATGAAGCTATAATTTGTTTGGAGTTGTTTTTCTCTTCAAACGAGTGCATAATGAAGCTACAAGTTGTTTAAAGTTGTTTTCATGTTCAAACGAGTCAAAATGAAGCTACAAGTTGCGTTCGTGTTCAAACACTCAAGAATAAAGCTACAAATTTCTACAAGTTGCTTCCGTGTTCAAATAGTCAAGAATGAAGCTACAAGTTTTACAAGCTGCTTCCATGTTCAAACGCGTTAATAATGAGGCTACAAGTCGTTTCGGGCTATTTTTTTGCTTCAAACGAGTGCATAATGAAGCTACAAGTTGTTTCAAGTTGTTTTCATGTTCACACGAGTCAAAATGAAGCTACAAGTTGCATAATGAAGCTACAAGTTGTTTCAAGTTGTTTTCATGTTCACACGAGTCATAATGAAGCTACAAGTTGTTTCAAGTGTTTTCATGTTCAAATGAGTCAAAATGAAGCTACAAGTTGCGTCCGTGTTCAAACACTCAAGAATGAAGCTACAAGTTGGTACAAGTTGCTTCCATGTCAAACGAGTCGAGAATGAATCTACAAGTTGCTTCGAGTTGTTTTTTTCTTCAAACCACTGTATAATGAAGCTACAATTTGTTTCAAGTTGTTTTCATGTTCAAACGAGTCAAAATAAAGCTACAATATGCTTCTGTATTCAAACGTTGAAGAATGAAGCTACAAGTTTCTACAAGTTGCTTCCATGTTCAAGCGAGTCAATAATGAAGCTACAAGTTGTTTCGAGTTGTTTTTCTTCAAACGAGTGCATAACGAAGCTACAAGTTGTTTAAAGTTGTTTTCATGTTCAACGAGTCAAAATGAAGCTACAAGTTGCGTTCGTGTTCAAACACTCAAGAATAAAGCTACAAATTTCTACAAGTTGCTTCCATGTTCAAATAGTCAAGAATGAAGCTACAAGTTTTACAAGTTGCTTCCATGTTCAAGCGCGTCAAGAATGAGGCTACAAGTCGTTTCGGGCTGTTTTTTGCTTCAAACGAGTGCATAATGAAGCTATAAGTTTTTCAAGTTGTTTTCATGTTCACACGAGTCAAAATGAAGCTACAAGTTGCGTCCGTGTTCAAACAGTCAAGAATGAATCTACAAGTTTTGACAAGTTGCTTCCATGTCAAACGAGTCAAGAATGAAGCTACAAGTTGCTTCGAGTTGTTTTTTTCTTCAAACGATTGCATAGTGAAGCTACAATTTGTTTCAAGTTGTTTTCATGTTCGAACGAGTCAAAATAAAGCTACAATTTGCTTCTGTGTTCAAGCATTGAAGAATGAAACTACAAGTTGTTTCGAGTTGTTTTTCTCTTCAAACGAGTGCATAATGAAGCTACAAGTTGTTTAAAGTTGTTTTCATGTTCAAACGAGTCCAAATGAAGAGCTATAAATTCCTTCCATGTTCAAACACTCAAGAATAAAGCACAAGTTAGTACAAGTTGCTTCCGTGTTTAAACTGTGAAGATTGAAGCTACAAGTTTTTACAAGTTGCTTCATGTTTAAACGAGTCAAAAATAAAGCTACAAGTTGTTTCGAATTGTTACTTTCTTCAAACGAGTGCATAATGAAGCTAAAAGTTGTTTCAAGTTGTTTTCATGTTCGAACGAGTCAAAATAAAGCTACAATGCTTCTGTGTTCAAACAATGAAGAATGAAGTTACAAGTTTTTTCAAGTTGCTTCCATATTCAAACGAGTCAAGAATGAAGCTATAATTTGTTTGGAGTTGTTTTTCTCTTCAAACGAGTGCATAATGAAGCTACAAGTTGTTTAAAGTTGTTTTCATGTTCAAACGAGTCAAAATGAAGCTACAAGTTGCGTTCGTGTTCAAACACTCAAGAATAAAGCTACAAATTTCTACAAGTTGCTTCCGTGTTCAAATAGTCAAGAATGAAGCTACAAGTTTTACAAGTTGCTTCCATGTTCAAACGCGTTAATAATGAGGCTACAAGTCGTTTCGGGCTATTTTTTTGCTTCAAACGAGTGCATAATGAAGCTACAAGTTGTTTCAAGTTGTTTTCATGTTCACACGAGTCAAAATGAAGCTACAAGTTGCATAATGAAGCTACAAGTTGTTTCAAGTTGTTTTCATGTTCACACGAGTCATAATGAAGCTACAAGTTGTTCCAAGTGTTTTCATGTTCAAATGAGTGAAAATGAAGCTACAAGTTGCGTCCGTGTTCAAACACTCAAGAATGAAGCTACAAGTTGGTACAAGTTGCTTCCATGTCAAACGAGTCGAGAATGAATCTACAAGTTGCTTCGAGTTGTTTTTTTCTTCAAACCACTGTATAATGAAGCTACAATTTGTTTCAAGTTGTTTTCATGTTCAAACGAGTCAAAATAAAGCTACAATATGCTTCTGTATTCAAACGTTGAAGAATGAAGCTACAAGTTTCTACAAGTTGCTTCCATGTTCAAGCGAGTCAATAATGAAGCTACAAGTTGTTTCGAGTTGTTTTTCTTCAAACGAGTGCATAACGAAGCTACAAGTTGTTTAAAGTTGTTTTCATGTTCAACGAGTCAAAATGAAGCTACAAGTTGCGTTCGTGTTCAAACACTCAAGAATAAAGCTACAAATTTCTACAAGTTGCTTCCATGTTCAAATAGTCAAGAATGAAGCTACAAGTTTTACAAGTTGCTTCCATGTTCAAACGCGTCAAGAATGAGGCTACAAGTCGTTTTGGGCTGTTTTTTTGCTTCAAACGAGTGCATAATGAAGCTACAAGTTTTTCAAGTTGTTTTCATGTTCACACGAGTCAAAATGAAGCTACAAGTTGCGTCCGTGTTCAAACAGTCAAGAATGAATCTACAAGTTTTGACAAGTTGCTTCCATGTCAAACGAGTCAAGAATGAAGCTACAAGTTGCTTCGAGTTGTTTTTTTCTTCAAACGATTGCATAATGAAGCTACAATTTGTTTCAAGTTGTTTTCATGTTCGAACGAGTCAAAATAAAGCTACAATTTGCTTCTGTGTTCAAGCATTGAAGAATGAAGCTACAAGTTGTTTCGAGTTGTTCTTCTCTTCAAACGAGTGCATAATGAAGCTACAAGTTGTTTAAAGTTGTTTTTATGTTCAAACGAGTCCAAATGAAGAGCTATAAATTCCTTCCATGTTCAAACACTCAAGAATAAAGCACAAGTTAGTACAAGTTGCTTCCGTGTTTAAACAGTGAAGATTGAAGCTACAAGTTTTTACAAGTTGCTTCATGTTTAAACGAGTCAAAAATAAAGCTACAAGTTGTTTCGAATTGTTTTTTTCTTCAAACGAGTGCATAATGAAGCTACAAGTTGTTTCAAGTTGTTTTCATGTTCGAACGAGTCAAAATAAAGCTACAATGCTTCTGTGTTTAAACAATGAAGAATGAAGTTACAAGTTTTTTCAAGTTGCTTCCATATTCAAACGAGTTAAGAATGAAGCTATAATTTGTTTGGAGTTTTTTTTCTCTTCAAACGAGTGCATAATGAAGCTACAAGTTGTTTAAAGTTGTTTTCATGTTCAAACAAGTCAAAATGAAGCTACAAGTTGCTTCCGTGTTCAAACACTCAAGAATAAAGATACAAGTTTCTATAAGTTGCTTCCGTGTTCAAACAGTCAAGAATGAAGCTACAAGTTGTTTCGAGTTGTTTTTTTCCTCAAACGAGTGCATAATGAAACTACAAGTTGTCTAAAGTTGTTTTCATGTTCAAACGAGTCAAAATGATGCTACAAGCTGCTTCCGTGTTGAAACACTCAAGAATAAAGATACAAGTTTCTATAAGTTGCTTCCGTGTTCAAACAGTCAAGAATGAAGCTACAAGTTTTACACGTTGCGTACATATTAAAACACTCAAGAATAAAGCTACAAGTTTGTACAAGTTGCTTCCATATTCAAACACTCAAGAATGAAGCTACAAGTTTTTATAAATTGCTTCCATGTTCAAACGAGTCAAGAATGAAGACACAATTTGTTTTGAGTTTTTTTCTTCTTCAAATGAGTGCATAATGAAGCTACAAGTTGTTTCAAGTTGTTTTCATGTTCAAACGAGTCAAAATGAAGCTACAAGTTGCTTCCGTATTCAAACACTCAAGAATGAAGCTACAAGTTGTTACAAGTTGCTTCCATGTTCAAACGAATCAAGAATGAAGCTACAAGTTGCTTCCATGTTCGAACGAGTCAAGAATGAGGCTACAAGTTGTTTTGGGTTGTTTTTTGCTTCAAACGAGTGCATAATGAAGCTACAAGTTGTTTCAAGTTGTTTTCATGTTCACACGAGTCAAAATGAAGCTACAAGTTGCTTCTGTGTTCAAACAGTCAAGAATGAATCTACAAGTTTTTACAAGTTGCTTCCATGTCAAACGAGTCAAGAATGAAGCTACAAGTTGCTTCGAGTTGTTTTTTTCTTCAAACGATTGCATAATGAAGCTACAATTTGTTTCAAGTTGTTTTCATGTTCGAACGAGTCAAAATAAAGCTACAATTTGCTTCTGTGTTCAAGCATTGAAGAATGAAGCTACTGTAACACCCCGAGATATTCGGAATAATTACAGCGCCGTAAACCCTTTAAGTAAGGATTTACAAGGCTAATTAAAAAGGAAAGTAAATATAAGACATCAACACTGCGAAAATTCAAGTTTATGAAAACGTACAACTGGTTCAACGGGTAATTAATACAACCATATCGAATTAATATCAAAAGGACACGCGTACTCGATTACAGAAACCAAACCAAGACAACAAATCTCCAATAACAATAAACATCACTGAACCCCTTCGTCGTCACGTCAGATCGTATCGCTTTCCCTGCTCCTTGGCTACCTGAACATCAAAACAAATGTCCACCCCCGAAGGGGTTAGCAAAACGATGTTAGTACAAGTATCATATTAAACAATTCGAATATGCATCAACAATACATAACAAGATACATCACACGGACTTCCGCTACCGGAATCCGACAATGCGAATCTACAAGATTCCATTACACAGCATGGGTATTCCAATGATCCAGCTGTAACACCCCCATGATTTACGGAGATATTACAGCGCCGTAGATCCTTTTTGGAGGACCTACCAGGCTTAGACCCATATAAAACACAATAAATACGAAAAACATAAACGTTCATACATTCAAAACCAACCTCAATTTCAACATAATATACATCACAATACCAAACAACATATCATCCCGAGGAATCATAACCAATATGACCGTTCACCACGGGAATACAACAACATCATTAACCATTAATAATGACATGACATACAACACCGGACAGTACCCGCGCGAGTACAAAACCAAAACACAACTTTGACCATGACCCTATGACCATCAACTCAAAATAATGCACGATATCAATGCTGCCCACCAAGCTCGTGTCCGTCCTGTGCTAGTCCTCCCACTGGACCTGTACCTGAATACACAAAAGTATATCCACCCCAAAAGGGGTCAGCAAGAAGCCGGTGCAAGTACAATGATTCTAGAATATGTACAACAAGTGAATAATCAACAAAAACCATAGAAAATCATAGTGCCATCACAGATATTCCGGAATACCACATCACAATCATCATCACAAAACAACCTCCCGAGCTATACTGGCCCTGTACCTCTCAAGCAAGATACACACCCCAGAGACACCTCGTCAGACCCTCCCTGGTGTATAGCTCAACCGAGTGATCCGTAGGGATACGCAGCCTACCGGACCCTAGGGGACCCTCACTGGTTTTACTCGGCTCACACACACTCGATCAACAATTGGCACAAATTCCATTTTTACATATTCACACGAAGTACAGTAAACACAATCAAAGTACTTGCCTCAATTTGAACGACACAAGAAACGGCGAACGGATGAATGTACGGTCCGAACTTCCTTCAACGATTCGATCCTAACACATCGAAATATCGAATCAAAACACAACACCACGGAAATGGAAAGATTCACCCTAAGTTCTACCCTTAGGGACATTTATTCAAATATTACGAAGGCAACGTAGCTCGAACCCAAACTATGAAAGGTAACTTAGGGTTAAATCCGTGAATCTTGGAGAAAAATGAAGGATTATGATTACAACATCACAATCTAGTACAAATCGGAGCTAGGATAGATTAGAATCAAAGATCTCGACACAAATCCCCAAAATATGAAGAACTAGGGTTCCAACGGTTTTACCTTGATTTGGATGGTGAAAGTTGATAAGATGTTGATAACTTGGTGTTAGGAGCTCAAAATTATCATTGGATGAAGAAATCCGACCAAGAATCTGCACTCCCACTGATCAAGTATGCCCAGCCGCCGAAGAGAAGAGGAAGAGGTGAAAAATGACATTTCTAGAACCTACCCCCCATATATATACTGGGAGGTATTAGCGCACGCTACGGCTACAGGCTTAGCGTGCGCTAACGAGCTGAGGGCGGTGCACTGCTGAAGAAAAAGGCAGTCCAGAACATTCTGCCAGACTCCGGTAGCGTGCGCTGAACTAACTGTTAGCGTGCGCTACCTGCAAGTATCTGCAGTCCAGAAACGGTTATGTCTTCACTGACCTGACATCCTAGCGCACGCTATCATACAAGTAACGTGCGCTAGTACATCGAAATAGCGTACGTTAGTCCGTCCATAGCGTACGCTAACGCCTCATTCCAGAGTCCAGAAAGCTTACTGTCCAGCGGGCCTAACGCACGCTATTGCACAAGAGTAGCGTGCCCTACTCGAACCTGGTTAGCGTGCGCTAGACATACAGTCTTAGCGTGCGCTAACTGCTATTTTCCAAATTTAAATTCGCAAGAAGGCCGGCTAAAACGAGCTCAATTCGAGAATCACAAAACCCAACAATTATCAGCCATGAATATGCCAAGGTCAATCATCAATATATACGGTCCAAATAACCACAATACCACAAAATACATCCAAAATAACACTCACAAAATACACGGGTATTACACCCTTACCCCCTAAAAAGAAGTTTCGTCCCGAAACTTAAGATACAAAAAGTTCGGGGTATCGGGCACGCATACTATCCTCGGTCTCCCACGTGGCCTCCTCAATTCCATGCTTAGACCATTGGACCTTTACTAACGGAATCACTTTCCGTCGCAATTGTTTCACTCGTCTCTCTAGTATGGTTACCGGTTGTTCTTCATACGTAACATCATCACTAACCTCAATCTCTTGATAATCAATAACATGGCTGGGATCGGGGACATACTTACGCAGTTGTGAAACATGAAACACATTATGAACATGACTAAGCGTCGGAGGTAATGCTAGTCGATAAGCTACATCGCCTACCTTGTCCAGGATCTCGAAGGGGCCAATATAACGAGGACTAAGCTTCCTTCTTACCAAACCGAAGAACTCCACGAGTCGGCGATACTTTCAACAACACATGGTCTCCCGCCTGAACTCTAACGGTCGATTTATTTAACGCCGGCATATGACTTTGTCGACTGAAAGCGATCAACAACCTTTGCCGAATAATTGCGACTTTTTCCCGAGTTTGAACCACCAAGTCCGGTTCTACTCCAAGTAACTCAGACGGCTCGTCCCAACAGATTGGCGATCTACAACGTCTTCCATATAATGCTTCAAACGGGCCATCCCAATCGAACTATGCCAACGTTATTGTACGCAAATTCAATCAATGGTAAATGAGTCTCCCAATCTTCTTTCCAATCCAACGCGCAAGCCCTCAACATGTCTTCTAGCGTTTGGATCGTCCTCTCGATGTCCGTCCGTCTGGGATGATAAGCGGTGCGGAAATTCAATTTGGTACCGAGTGCTCGATGTCGCTTGCCGTAAATGCGACACAAAACGCCCATCGCGATCGGACACTATACTCTTTGGGGTACCATGGAGTCTCACAATCTCCGCAATGAATAACCGAGCTAACCTCTCCGGTCCCCAAATGTCTCTAATTCCCGAGAAAGTGTGCGGATTTGGTTAGCCGATCAACAATTACCCAAATCATATTCACTCCATTCGCGTCTTTGGCATTCCCACAATAAAATCCATCGCTATATCTTCCCACTTCCATTCGGAATTGGTAGCGATTGCAATTTACCGGCGGTCTCTCGATGTTCCGCTTTAACCCACGACAAGTCAAGCATTTCATCACGAACTCGTTACATCTTTCTTCATGTTCGCCACCAAAAGTTTTTCTTCAAGTCCTTATACATTTTACTCATACCGGATGAATCGAGTACGGAGTAGAATGTGCTTCATTCAAAATTACCTGTTTGAGATCATCCCGATTAGGTACACAAGTTCTGCCTCGAAATCGAAGAACTCCGTCTTCATCGATTAAGAATCCAGGAGCTTTTCCTCTAACACTGTCTTCCCGAAGCTGCACAATTGAGAGATCATCTAACTGCTTGGACTTAATATCTTCCATTACGGAGGATGTAATCTCAAGGAAACGCAATCGCCCTTGAGTTCGTGGAGGCCAAACTTCAATTTCCATATCAATCAACTCTCGTCTAAGCTTCGGTTGAATGGTAAGTAGTTCCAACTTTTGCAACACGACTGACTTGCGGCTTAACGCATCGGCAACGACGTTTGCTTTACCTGGATGGTAAAGAATGTCAAGATCATAATCTTTAAGTAGTTCCAACCATCGCCGCTGACGCATATTTAGTTCCTTCTGCGTAAATATGTACTTCAAGCTCTTATGATCCGTATACACTCGACAAGAAGAACCATACAAGTAATGCCTCCAAATTTTCAACGCAAACACCACAGCGGCTAACTCAAGATCATGAGTAGGATAATTCATCTCGTATGGCTTTAATTGTCGAGACGCATAGGCCACTACTCTCTCATTTTGCATCAATACACATCCCAATCCTTGTTTAGAAGCATCACTATAAATAACGAAACCTTCCGTTCCTTGTGGTAAGGATAGGATCGGAGACGTAGTCAACCGCTTTTTCAACTCATCAAAACTCTTCTGACACTCATCACTCCACTCAAATTTCTGTGACTTCTGCAATAATAAGGTGAGCGGTCGAGCTATTTTCGAGAATCCTTCAACAAATCGACGATAATAGCCCGCTAATCCTAGAAAACTCCGAACTTCCTTAACATTCCGTGGAGGCTCCCAAGCTAAGACTGCTTCAACCTTTTGAGGGTCTACACGAATACCATCGGCTGAGATGATGTGTCCCAGAAAAGAAACTTCTTTAAGCCAGAACTCGCACTTAGAAAATTTAGCATAAAGCTTATCAGCCCTCAAAATACTCAACGTGATTCTCAAGTGTTCGGCATGTTCCGTCTCACTTTTGGAATAGATTAATATATCGTCGATAAACACCACTACAAATTTATCGAGATATTCGATAAAAGTTTTGTTCATAAGTTGCATGAAGGCCGCCGGAGCATTTGTTAAACCGAATGGCATAACTACGAATTCGTAATGCCCATACCTCATCCGAAATGCTGACTTGGGAATATCCGAATCTCGAATTCGGAGTTGGTAATATCCTGACCTCAAATCAATCTTGGAGAAAACCGTAGCCCCTTGTAATTGATCAAATAGATCATCGATTCTTGGCAACGGATACTTGTTCTTAATAGTGAGTTTATTCAACTCACGATAGTCAATACATAGCCGTAAGGACCCATCTTTCTTTCGTACAAACAATACCGGTGCACCCCACGGAGACACACTAGGCCGAATATAACCTTTGTCCAACAATTCACCCAATTGTTTCTTCAATTCTAACATTTCCGATGGGGCCATTCTCAGACGGTGCCTTGGATATTGGCGCCGCATTGGGCTCTAGTTCGATGACGAACTCTACTTCACGATGTGGTGGCAATCCCGCAAATCATCCGAAATACGTCTGAAATTCATTCGCAATCGAGCAGAGGATAGTCAGACTCCGCCAACTTCCGACTTTAATGCGTAACACCAATAACTGGTACACCCTTGTCGCAATAATTTCATCGCTTTCATGGCTCGAATAAACTTCCCAGAAGTACCAGGTTTTTGCCCTTCAAAAACGTGTTCAGTACCATCCGGCGCGACTAGCGAAATTATCTTCCGACGATAATCTACTATCGCTCCATGCCGATTTAACCAATCATCACCGAGGATTAAATGCTCTCCCATCATATCGATCACAATCAAATCGGATGACCAATCTTTACTGCCAATGGTTACAGGACAATTGGCGATCTCTTGATTCCCAACTATCCTTTCCCCACTTGGCAACCCAACAATAAAAGGTTCACATGTAGAGAGACCGTCTAGGCCCAAACGATTCACACAAGATAATGATATAAAAGAATGAGTAGCTCCAGAATCAAACAATACATCTACCGGGTGCATCGAAATATAAACAATACCTGACGTAGTGGCAGTCCCTACGTCATCAGTCCGCTTCATCTCATACAATCGGGGTGGGGCTGATCCAATGCTAGGTGCATCCTTAGGCTCGGTTTTACCTCTGCCACTGCCGCGTCCGAAACTCGGAGTTGGCTGACCCAGAATCGTGCCGGGGTAGGAGACTGTTTAGAAAATATTCTGCCCACTGACTCACAATATAACGCGCGATGACCCTGCTTCCCACACTTAAAACAATCAATGGGGCGAGAAGTGCAGCGAGAACTGACATGTCCCGGATTTCCACAATTAAAGCAAACCCTCGGCATTCCTCCACTAGGCTGAGGGGAACCGACAGAAGATTGCATAGAAGATTGAGGCCTACGCGATCCACTGCCTCGGAAACTACCAGAAAATTTTGGTTTCTTCGAGCTCGAAACTGCAGGAACCGGAACTGACACCATCTCATAAGCAAGTGCTCTATCCTGATATTCTCTCAAAGTAGTACACCCAAGGCCCGCCATATACTTTCGGACCTCCGGTTTCATCCTTGCATCGAAATGAAGTATCTTGTCTATCTCATCCTTAACTCGATCTTGGACATACACTAACTGCTTGTTGTATGTCTTGATTGCTTCAGAAATAGGAACATCTTCGGGTTGAGCTCTGAAGAACTCACTGACTCTTGCCACCGAACCGCTACTGACAATACCGAGCTTCCATCAATTCTTTAAATTCTTCCCAAGTGACATATCGGTTCTTGGGCTTAATACTCGCCACCAAGCGTCATCAATCAAGCCGATATTGAGCAATCGGGACTCTCTTGGCTTCAGGACAACCAATACCGTCAAAGATCTTCTCCACTCAACTAACCAATGATCCCAATTGTTCGCATCACCGAACCATCGAATGCAGGAGGGTTCATCTTCATAACTTCTTGAAGCCATCGATCCTCAACCGTCCCGCCAAGATAATATTACGCACCACTTGTGCCGGTTGGTGCACTTGTGTTACAACTTGTTGAAGAACGTTAGGCACCTCGGCTGCGAGCCTCCATTCGAACCTCCCGAAGGAATCGGGTCCGACCTAGTCGCAGAGCGAGATGCCGATTCTGAAACGGACCTCTCGGACTCAGACACTACCACTCTGCCACGGCCTCTACCACGACCACGTTGACGGATAGCTCTACCTCTCGGCATACTGAAGAGTAAGAATGATTCAACAAGGAAATGATTACAATAATAGATTGCACAATATTACGGTAATTATTTCCGAAGGAAAGAAACAACCAACATCCGAAGAGTCTTCCAACACAGGCAACACGAGGTGGTAGCATGCCAATGATATCGTAGATAACAACTGACTCAATTTAATAGACCCAAAACACCGACAGCCTAGGTATCCATAAACCTGGATCTGATACCATATTCTGTAACACCCCCATGATTTACGGAGATATTACAGCGCCGTAGATCCTTTTTGGAGGACCTACCAGGCTTAGACCCATATAAAACACAATAAATACGAAAAACATAAACGTTCATACATTCAAAACCAACCTCAATTTCAACATAATATACATCACAATACCAAACAACATATCATCCCGAGGAATCATAACCAATATGACCGTTCACCACGGGAATACAACAACATCATTAACCATTAATAATGACATGACATACAACACCGGACAGTACCCGCGCGAGTACAAAACCAAAACACAACTTTGACCATGACCCTATGACCATCAACTCAAAATAATGCACGATATCAATGCTGCCCACCAAGCTCGTGTCCGTCCTGTGCTAGTCCTCCCACTGGACCTGTACCTGAATACACAAAAGTATATCCACCCCAAAAGGGGTCAGCAAGAAGCCGGTGCAAGTACAATGATT
Organism: Orobanche coerulescens; assembly: GCA_033398695.1. Classification (NCBI taxonomy): domain Eukaryota; kingdom Viridiplantae; phylum Streptophyta; class Magnoliopsida; order Lamiales; family Orobanchaceae; genus Orobanche; species Orobanche coerulescens. The sequence continues at coordinate 88,981,870 of CM065811.1, read as the reverse complement.
CTAGAATATGTACAACAAGTGAATAATCAACAAAAAAAAACCATAGAAAATCATAGTGCCATCACAGATATTCCGGAATACCACATCACAATCATCATCACAAAACAACCTCCCGAGCTATACTGGCCCTGTACCTCTCAAGCAAGATACACACCCCAGAGACACCTCGTCAGGCCCTCCCTGGTGTATAGCCCAACCGAGTGATCCGTAGGGATACGCAGCCTACCGGACCCCAGGGGACCCTCACTGGTTTTACTCGGCTCACACACACTCGACCAACAATTGGCACAAATTCCATTTTTACATATTCACACGAAGTACAGTAAACACAATCAAAGTACTTGCCTCAATTTGAACGACACAAGAAACGGCGAACGGATGAATGTACGGTCCGAACTTCCTTCAACGATTCGATCCTAACACATCGAAATATCGAATCAAAACACAACACCACGGAAATGGAAAGATTCACCCTAAGTTCTACCCTTAGGGACATTTATTCAAATATTACGAAGGCAACGTAGCTCGAACCCAAACTATGAAAGGTAACTTAGGGTTAAATCCGTGAATCTTGGAGAAAAATGAAGGATTATGATTACAACATCACAATCTAGTACAAATCGGAGCTAGGATAGATTAGAATCAAAGATCTCGACACAAATCCCCAAAATATAAAGAACTAGGGTTCCAACGGTTTTACCTTGATTTGGATGGTGAAAGTTGATAAGATGTTGATAACTTGGTGTTAGGAGCTCAAAATTATCATTGGATGAAGAAATCCGACCAAGAATCTGCACTCCCACTGATCAAGTATGCCCAGCCGCCGAAGAGAAGAGGAAGAGGTGAAAAATGACATTTCTAGAACCTACCCCCCATATATATACTGGGAGGTATTAGCGCACGCTACGGCTACAGGCTTAGCGTGCGCTAACGAGCTGAGGGCGGTGCACTGCTGAAGAAAAAGGCAGTCCAGAACATTCTGCCAGACTCCGGTAGCGTGCGCTGAACTAACTGTTAGCGTGCGCTACCGATTGCTACTAGCGCGCGCTAACTCCATACAGTAGCGTGCGCTACCTGCAAGTATCTGCAGTCCAGAAACGTTTCTGTCCTCACTGACCTGACATCCTAGCGCACGCTATCATACAAGTAACGTGCGCTAGTACATCGAAATAGCGTACGTTAGTCCGTCCATAGCGTACGCTAACGCCTCATTCCAGAGTCCAGAAAGCTTACTGTCCAGCGGGCCTAACGCACGCTATTGCACAAGAGTAGCGTGCGCTACTCGAACCTGGTTAGCGTGCGCTAGACATACAGTCTTAGCGTGCGCTAACTGCTATTTTCCAAATTTAAATTCGCAAGAAGGCCGGCTAAAACGAGCTCAATTCGAGAATCACAAAACCCAACAATTATCAGCCATGAATATGCCAAGGTCAATCATCAATATATACGGTCCAAATAACCACAATACCACAAAATACATCCAAAATAACACTCACAAAATACACGGGTATTACACCAGCGCCCTTAGCATAGATCCCAAGATGATCCCGTCGGACCAACACGAGGTGGAAATAACCCGTCCAATGATCCAGCGCCCTCAGCCTAGATCCCAAGATGATCCCGTCGGATCAACACGAGGTGGACATTCGATCCAGCGCCCTCAGCATAGATCGTACAACGTATACAAATACAACTCATGCATACACTTATGCCAAATCATTACGTTCATCATCATGAACATGTAAACACTATATAACGAATATCATGACAAATCAACGAAGTAAATATCATGTTCAACAACATGCATAATCATACGCATACTCCAAAAATACCGATATTAACATATCACGATACTTGCCTCGTAGATGGCAAGAACGATATACTTCAATGCTCTCGACGCTCTCGAAGGCCGCCCCCTCCGATCAACGTAACAAGCTAGAACCTTAACAAAAGGAACGATATACAAATCATCTCGAGTCGAACAATGGCCTAACAATTCGACCTACGGCCGAAAAGTTCAAACTTAAACAAGCTGCCTGGATTGCTTAGCGCGCTACGTACTATACGTAACGCGGCGCTTAAGTCAACTTAGCGTACGCTATCGTATAAGACTAGCGTCGCTATCCACGAATCGCGATCGACTCGGATGTCTCATAACGTGACGCTACGACGTTTTGTGCGAAACCGAACCTCGATAGCGCACGTTAACTCACACATGTTAGCGTGCGCTACTCTTGCATGGCGAATCGCAAACCAAAATCGGGTTGAATGATGAAGAACTCATGAATCCTATGGTGATATTACAAGTTATCCTCGGGCATATCATGCTAATAAGGTTTCGGAAGATTTATGATTATGAAATACCAATATACGGATAGTTATCTCGATATCACAATTCCTCTACGATCTTCAAGAAATAATCTAAGTTCCATCATCTTACGTTCCAAAACACATGATTCCAACGTATACAACGTATCAACTGGGTAATATCCGATTACTCGATCATAAATCGATTTAAACATGCTTAGGAGTCCTTATAATAAGATGGTTCAAAGGTTCATTCGACATCTAGTACCGATACGTCAAAAGTATCCTTCTAACATGTGATGACCGATAAAAACGAGATACTTGCTATCCAAACATGATTAAAACTTTCTTAGGAACCTTACTAATCATTGGTGAAGAATCACCTACCTCAAAGTAGTGAAGAGCACGGATGAAAATGAAGCAATCCAACACCCACGGCTTGAACACCAATCTCCAATGGTATAAGATCTTCAATCTCGAACTAGGAGGTTGATATGGAGTGTTTAGGACGAATAGAGTTATGTTTCAAGTGCAAGAGTTCGGGTTATGGGGGAAGAAAGGACTGAAATCACGAATAGGATGCTGTCCTATTTATAATAAATGGTTATTAGCGCGCGCTACACCCTGTTCGTAGCGTGCGCTAACGGCTCACAGTCTAAATCAGACTCGGCACTTAGCGTACGCTACGAATATACCAGTAGCGTGCGCTAAGGCGTTGACCCGGCTTTTCCCGAAAGCCGTCCAGTACATCCGACACGATCCGACAGGGTCCCCCGGCCGATCTCACCTACCGCACGTCTCAATCGGTCGACCACGCATAGCGTGCGCTACTTACACTCGGTAGCGTGCGCTATAAAACCATGTTAGCGTACGCTACCCTTAGCCTGTAGCGTGCGCTACATGCACAGAATTTCATCCTTTTAAATCACATACACGAAATTATATGCTCGACGACATCGGATTATGAAATACGGAGAAAAATACTCAGGCAAAAGTACAATCATTACAATATAACAAGTTCAAATTACATAACGAAATCTCGGGTATTACATCCTTCCTCCTAAAAAGAAGTTTCGTCCCGAAACTTAGGATGAAAACAACTCCGGATATTTAGCCTTCATACCGTCCTCCGTTTCCCAAGTGGCCTCTTCGACTCCATGTTGTGACCATTGTACTTTAACCAAATGTATTGGTTTATTCCTCAATTGTTTGATCCGGCTCTCAAGTATCTTGATTGGTCTCTCTTCGAAGGTGCCATCATTAGCTATCTCGATCTCGAAATCAATAACGTGATCGGGTCCGGTATATACTTCCGTAGTTGGGATACGTGAAACACATTGTGAACATGACTTAGCGATGGCGGTAAGGCCAGCCTGTACGCTAAATCCCCAACTCTCTCTAGGATCTCAAATGGTCCGATATATCTCGGACTAAGCTTACCTCTTCTCCCAAAACGGAAAATCCCTCGTGTAGGAGACACCTTCAATAGTACGTGGTCCCAGTCGAACTCTAGAGGGCGACGACGTACATCCGCATAAGACTTCGTCGACTGGGCGATCAGCAGTCTCTCTCGAATCACGGCTATCTTCTCTTGAGTCCGAATAATCAATTCGGTTCCGTCCCGATCAAATCCAAGAATCATCCCAACACAGGGGTGATCGGCATCTCCTCCCGTACAAAGCTTCAAATGGTGCCATTCTAATAGAAGCATGCCAACTATTATTGTAAGTGAATTCGATCAAGGGCAAGTGAACTTCCCAATCGGTTGACCAATCCAACGCACGAGCTCTAAGCATGTCTTCCATTTGGATAGTCCTTTCTGACCGACTGGCCTGTTTGGGGATGATAAGTCATGCTAAAATTGAGCTCGATCCCAAAGCCTTGTGAACTGCTTTCGGAAGTGCGACACGAAACGACCATCTCGATCCGAAATAATGGTCTTTGGCGTCCCATGCAATCCGACTATCTCCGCAATAAATACTCGCCAATCTTTCGGGTCCCCAAGTATCTTTGATCCCTAGGAAATGAGCCGACTTGGTTAGTCGATCAACTATAACCCAAATCATGTTCATTCCCGTTCTAGTCCTTGGCATCTTGGTGATGAAATCTATCGAGATATCTTCCCACTTCCATTCAGGATCTAAGCGGCTTTAACATCCCAGTAGTCGCTGATGCTCAATCTTGACTGGCGACAAGTCAAACACTTCAAACGTACTGCTACGTCCTTCTTCATATTCCCCCACCGGAAGTTTTGTTTTAGATCCTTATACATCTTATCACGCCGGGTGAATAGAATAGGGCGCGCTATGAGCTTCTTTCGAATAGTCCGTCTCAAATCATCATCATCGGGAACGCAAAGTCGACTTTGAAATCTCGTAACTCCATCATCTTGTATCACGAATCGGGCTTTTCCTTTCTTTACTTCATCACATAATCGAAGGATCGAGAATCGTCCAACCGCTTGGACTTGATCTTCTCGACTAGTGATGAAGTCGGCCCATCACATAAAGTCGCCCTTGGATTCCTGGTGCCCATATCTCAATCCCTTCGCGGATCGGGCTTCGTTGAATGCCGGGTCTGGGCGTAAGAGCTTCCAACACTTGAAGAGAAACAGTTTACGGCTCAAAGCATCGGCTACTACATTTGCTTTCCGGATGATAGAGAATCTCCAAGTCGTAATCTTTGATCAATTCCACCACCTTCTCGCCTCATGTTTAATTCTTTACATTTGAAAATGTATTTGAGGCTCTTATGATCTGTAAAGATCTGACAATGAGTGCCGTACAAATAATGTCTCCAAATTTTCAAGGCAAAGACCACAGCTGCTAGCTCCAGATCATGAGTCGGATAATTAACTTCGTACGGTTTCAATTGCCGAGAAGCATAAGCAATTACTTTATCCTTTTGCATCAACACACAACCCAAACCCTGATTTGAAGCGTCGCTGTATACCATAAATCCGTCAGTTCCTTACAGCGGCGCTAATATAGGTCTTGTCGTCAGTCTCTTCTTAAGTTCACAAAACCACTGGCACTTCTCATTCCACGCGAACTTTTGAGTTTTCCAGAATAAATTGGGTGAGCGGACGAGCAATTTTGGAAAATCCCTCTACAAAGCGGCGATAGTATCCAGCAAGTCCTAAGAAGCTTCGGACTTCCTTCACGTTCTTAGGAGCTTCCCATCCCAAGATTGCCTTGACTTTCTTCGGGTCCACCTGAACTCCATCGGCTGATATCACATGCCCAAGGAAGGTTACTTCCTCAAGCCAGAACTCGCATTTAGCAAATTTTGCATATAGCTGTTCCTTTCTCAAGATGCTCAAAACCACACGTAAATGATCAGCATGCTCCTCTGCGTCCCTCGAATATATCAAAATGTCGTCAATGAAAACGACCACAAATTTATCCAAGTATTCCAAGAATACCCGATTCATCAATTGCATGAATACCGCAGGGGCATTGGTAAGTCCGAATGGCATCACTACAAATTCATAATGCCCGTACCGGGATCTGAAAGCAGATTTCGGTATGTCCGATTCCTTAATTCTCAATTGGTGGTATCCTGATCGCAAGTCGATCTTCGAGAATACCCTTGCCCCTTGCAATTGATCAAACAAGTCGTCGATCCGAGGTATAGGATACTTATTCTTGATCGTCATCTTGTTGAGCTCCCTGTAATCAATACATAGTCGGAGGGATCCGTCTTTCTTCCGGACAAAGAGAACGGGCGCTCCCCAAGGGGAAACGCTCGGTTGAATATAGCCCTTCTGTAACAATTCCTCCAGTTGCTTCTTGAGTTCATACATCTCGGTCGGCGCCATGCGGTATGGTGCCCTGGAAATAGGGGTTGCTCCAGGCTCTAATTCGATGGTGAATTCCACTTCTCTTTGCGGAGGTAACCACAGTAGCTCGTCAGAAATACATCCGAGAACTCATTCACAACTGAAATAGACGAGAGCTCTACTCCTTCCTCTTTCCTCATGGCATAACACCAAAGTCCATGACATCCCTGTTTCAGTAATTTCACAGCTTTCATTGCCTTGATCAATTTCCCTGAGCTTCCCGGTCTCCATCCTCGGAATAAGTGTTCAGATCCGTCATCAGCAATGATGGAAATGACTCTCTCTCGGTAATTCAACACAGCTCCATAACGGTTGAGCCAATCATCTCCGAGAATTAAATCGTCACCGCAGATGTCGACTACAATAAGATTCGATGGCCAATCTCTTCCCTCTATAGATACTGGGAAATCCCTAGCTTCTAGTGTTCCCACAATTTTCTCTCCGCTCGGTAATCCCACAACAAAAGGTTCACAATTATACAAGCACGAGATGTTCAAACGTTTAGCACAGTTCAAAGATATAAAAGAATGCGTAGCTCCTGAATCGAACAAGACACTAACTGGTTGCAAAAGGATCTGAATCGTACCTGATGCAACAGCAGTGTTCAGGTCGTCAGATCTCCTCATTTCGTACAGGCGCGGAGGAACGGACCCAGCACTGGATGTCTCTCTCTTCCCAGTGTTCTGCTGCTGAAATCCACTCTGCTGTGTCTGGTTCACACTTATCTCCTTAGGAACTGGTGCTGGAGTGCGGGTACCAAAGGATCTAGCAGCGGCTCCACAGAAGGCCGCACGGTGCCCTTCTTGCCCACAATCGTAACAAGTCACAGAAGATGCGGGGCAATCACGTCGAACATGCCCTGCTCGACCACAATTGTAGCATTTCTTTGATACGTCCGAAACTGCTGATGATGTCCGGAACTTCTTTCCGCCTCTAGAAGGATGTGGAGGTTTCCTAGCCGAATAAAAGGAAGACTGGCCCATGCGGGCCCCACCACTCTTGTTTTATGCAAAGCTGCCGGTCACCTTCTGCTTCTTTGCCTCTACCGATTTTTCTACCGCCGCCTCTTTCATGTCGTAGGCCAACGCCTTGTCTTGATACTGTCGCAACGTAGTACACTCGAATCCGGACATGTACTGCTGAATCTCCGGCTTCATCCGCATATCAAAATGAAAAATCTTTTCTGCCTCCGTTCTGACCAAGTGTCGCACACAAGTCAGCTGATGATTGAAAGTTTTAATTACATCTGTCACAGAGGCATCCGAACTCTGTGGTGAGAAAAACTCTCGGATCTTCGCCTCTCTAACCGGACGAGGACAGTACTGTGCTTCCATCATTTGTTTGAATTCCGTCCAATCCGCATTATGATTCTCGGGTCGAATAGCCTCCCACCAATCAAAGGCCTCCCGGTCGGAAAATCGGGCAATAGGAACCTTTCGGTCCTCGGGACAGTTAAGACCCGCGAATATCTTTTCCAACTCCTTGAGCCAGTGATCCCAAGTAAGTGTCTCCGCAGATCCGTCACATTTTGGCGGGTGCAATTTAACCACTTCCGCAAGCCATCTGTCTCCCCGGTTATCCTCGTGGTGCTTTGTCCCATCGCCTCGCATGCGATCAACGACTTGAGCGAATCGGTTTATCTGCGCCACCACTGTTGAAGCACTCCGGCATGTTCGGGTTTGCGTCATCATTCGCCGATCCTTGCCCTCCGAATGGGAATCGGTTCGACTAGCCGATATTTCGGGAGTAGTTGCGGAATCCTCGTGTCTCAAGTTACCACGTCCGTCGCGTCCACGACCGCGGCCCACGTCCTCCTCTCAACATATCAAACGCAATTTCTCAATATACGTAACAAAATTTTTGGAATAAAGTCCGTCAATACTCTCAAAACAAGAATTAAGTAAAACGGTAGTACAAGAGATTAAGAGACTTACAACCACGGTCCACATGACGACTTGGTGAACAAAGTGATGTTACAAACGACCCGTAAATCAAATAACGTAAATGCACCCAAATAAAACCCATTGCCAAGATATCCATGAATCTTAGCTCCGATACCATATTCGTAACACCCCGAGATATTCGGAATAATTACAGCCGTAAACCCTTTAAGTAAGGATTTACAAGGCTAATTAAAAAGGAAAGTAAATATAAGACATCAACATGCGAAAATTCAAGTTTATGAAAACGCATAACCGGTTCAACGGGTAATTAATACAACCATATCGAATTAATATCAAAAGGACACGCGTACTCGAGTACGAAACCAAACCAAGACAACAAATCTCCAATAACAATAAACATCATCAACCCCTTCGCCACGTCAGATCGCGTGTCGCTTTCCCTGCTCCTTGGCTACCTGAACATCAAAACAAATGTCCACCCCCGAAGGGGTTAGCAAAACGATGCTAGTACAAGTATCATATTAAACAATTCGAATATGCATCAACAATACATAACAAGATACATCACACGGACTTCCGCTACCGGAATCCGACAATGCGAATCTACAAGATTCCATTACACAGCATGGGTATTCCAATGATCCAGCGCCCTTAGCATAGATCCCAAGATGATCCCGTCGGACCAACACGAGGTGGAAATAACCTGTCCAATGATCCAGCGCCCTCAGCCTAGATCCCAAGATGATCCCGTCGGATCAACACGAGGTGGACATTCGATCCAGCGCCCTCAGCATAGATCGTACAACGTATACAAATACAACTCATGCATACACTTATGCCAAATCATTACGTTCATCATCATGAACATGTAAACACTATATAACGAATATCATGACAAATCAACGAAGTAAATATCATGTTCAACAACATGCATAATCATACGCATACTCCAAAAATACCGATATTAACATATCACGATACTTGCCTCGTAGATGGCAAGAACGATATACTTCAATGCTCTCGACGCTCTCGAAGGCCGCCTCCTCCGATCAACGTAACAAGCTAGAACCTTAACAAAAGGAACGATATACAAATCATCTCGAGTCGAACAATGGCCTAACAATTCGACCTACGGCCGAAAAGTTCAAACTTAAACAAGCTGCCTGGATTGCTTAGCGCGCCACGTACTATACGTAACGCGGCGCTTAAGCCAATCTTAGCGTACGCTATCGTATAAGACTAGCGTGCGCTATCCACGAACTGGCAGTCTGACTCGGCTTTCTCATAACGTACGCTACGTACGTTTTGTGCGAAAACCGAACCTCGATAGCGCACGTTAACTCACACATGTTAGCGTGCGCTACTATTGCATGGCAGAATACTGCAAACCGAAAACTGGGTTGAATGATGAAGAACTCATGAATCCTATGGTGATATTACAAGTTATCCTCGGGCATATCATGCTAATAAGGTTTCTGGAAGATTTATGATTATGAAATACCAATATACGGATAGTTATCTCGATATCACAATTCCTCTACGATCTTCAAGAAATAATCTAAGTTCCATCATCTTACGTTCCAAAACACATGATTCCAACGTATACAACGTATCAACTGGGTAATATCCGATTACTCGATCATAAATCGATTTAAACATGCTTAGGAGTCCTTATAATAAGATGGTTCAAAGGTTCATTCGACATCTAGTACCGATACGTCAAAAGTATCCTTCTAACATGTGATGACCGATAAAAACGAGATACTTGCTATCCAAACATGATTAAAACTTTCTTAGGAACCTTACTAATCATTGGTGAAGAATCACCTACCTCAAAGTAGTGAAGAACACGGATGAAAATGAAGCAATCCAACACCCACGGCTTGAACACCAATCTCCAATGGTATAAGATCTTCAATCTCGAACTAGGAGGTTAATATGGAGTGTTTAGGACGAATGGAGTTATGTTTCAAGTGCAAGAGTTCGGGTTATGGGGGAAGAAAGGACTGAAATCACGAATAGGATTTTGTCCTATTTATAATAAATGGTTATTAGCGCGCGCTACACTCGCTCAGTAGCGTGCGCTAACGGCTCACGCCTAAATCAGACTCGGCACTTAGCGTACGCTACGAATATACCTGTAGCGTGCGCTAAGGCATTGACCCGGCTTTTCCCGAAAGCCGTCCAGGTACATCCGACACGATCCGACAGGGGTCCCCCGGCCAGATCTCACCTACCGCACGTCTCAATCAGTCTGACCACGCATAGCGTGCGCTACTTACACTCGGTAGCGTGCGCTATAAAACCATGTTAGCGTACGCTACCCTTAGCCTGTAGCGTGCGCTACATGCACAGAATTTCATCCTTTTCAATCACATACACGAAATTATATGCTCGACGACATCGGATTATGAAATACGGAGAAAAATACTCAGGCAAAAGTACAATCATTACAATATCACAAGTTCCAATTACATAACATAAATCTCGGGTATTACAGCTACAAGTTGTTTCGAGTTGTTCTTCTCTTCAAACGAGTGCATAATGAAGCTACAAGTTGTTTAAAGTTGTTTTTATGTTCAAACGAGTCCAAATGAAGAGCTATAAATTCCTTCCATGTTCAAACACTCAAGAATAAAGCACAAGTTAGTACAAGTTGCTTAGTGTTTAAAGTGAAGATTGAAGCTACAAGTTTTTACAAGTTGCTTCATGTTTAAACGAGTCAAAAATAAAGCTACAAGTTGTTTCGAATTGTTTTTTTCTTCAAACGAGTGCATAATGAAGCTACAAGTTGTTTCAAGTTGTTTTCATGTTCGAACGAGTCAAAATAAAGCTACAATGCTTCTGTGTTCAAACAATGAAGAATGAAGTTACAAGTTTTTTCAAGTTGCTTCCATATTCAAACGAGTTAAGAATGAAGCTATAATTTGTTTGGAGTTGTTTTTCTCTTCAAACGAGTGCATAATGAAGCTACAAGTTGTTTAAAGTTGTTTTCATGTTCAAACAAGTCAAAATGAAGCTACAAGTTGCTTCCGTGTTCAAACACTCAAGAATAAAGATACAAGTTTCTATAAGTTGCTTCCGTGTTCAAACAGTCAAGAATGAAGCTACAAGTTGTTTCGAGTTGTTTTATTCCTCAAACGAGTGCATAATGAAACTACAAGTTGTCTAAAGTTGTTTTCATGTTCAAACGAGTCAAAATGAAGCTACAAGCTGCTTCCGTGTTGAAACACTCAAGAATAAAGATACAAGTTTCTATAAGTTGCTTCCGTGTTCAAACAGTCAAGAATGAAGGTACAAGTTTTACAAGTTGCGTACATATTAAAACACTCAAGAATAAAGCTACAAGTTTGTACAAGTTGCTTCCATATTCAAACACTCAAGAATGAAGCTACAAGTTTTTATAAATTGCTTCCATGTTCAAACGAGTCAAGAATGAAGACACAATTTGTTTTGAGTTTTTTTCTTCTTGAAATGAGTGCATAATGAAGCTACAAGTTGTTTCAAGTTGTTTTCATGTTCAAATGAGTAAAAATGAAGCTACAAGTTGCGTCCGTGTTCAAACACTCAAGAATGAAGCTACAAGTTGGTACAAGTTGCTTCCATGTCAAACGAGTCCAGAATGAAGCTACAAGTTGCTTCGAGTTGTTTTTTTCTTCAAACGACTGTATAATGAAGCTACAATTTGTTTCAAGTTGTTTTCATGTTCAAACGAGTCAAAATAAAGCTACAATTTGCTTCTGTATTCAAACGTTGAAGAATGAAGCTACAAGTTTCTACAAGTTGCTTCCATGTTCAAGCGAGTCAATAATGAAGCTACAAGTTGTTTCGAGTTGTTTTTCTTCAAACGAGTGCATAACGAAGCTACAAGTTGTTTAAAGTTGTTTTCATGTTCAACGAGTCAAAATGAAGCTACAAGTTGCGTTCGTGTTCAAATACTCAAGAATAAAGCTACAAATTTCTACAAGTTGCTTCCATGTTCAAATAGTCAAGAATGAAGCTACAAGTTTTACAAGTTGCTTCCATGTTCAAACGCGTCAAGAATGAGGCTACAAGTCGTTTGGGGCTGTTTTTTTGCTTCAAACGAGTGCATAATGAAGCTACAAGTTTTTCAAGTTGTTTTCATGTTCACACGAGTCAAAATGAAGCTACAAGTTGCGTCCGTGTTCAAATAGTCAAGAATGAATCTACAAGTTTTGACAAGTTGCTTCCATGTCAAACGAGTCAAGAATGAAGCTACAAGTTGCTTCGAGTTGTTTTTTTCTTCAAACGATTGCATAATGAAGCTACAATTTGTTTCAAGTTGTTTTCATGTTCGAACGAGTCAAAATAAAGCTACAATTTGCTTCTGTGTTCAAGCATTGAAGAATGAAGCTACAAGTTGTTTCGAGTTGTTCTTCTCTTCAAACGAGTGCATAATGAAGCTACAAGTTGTTTAAAGTTGTTTTTATGTTCAAACGAGTCCAAATGAAGAGCTATAAATTCCTTCCATGTTCAAACACTCAAGAATAAAGCACAAGTTAGTACAAGTTGCTTAGTGTTTAAACAGTGAAGATTGAAGCTACAAGTTTTTACAAGTTGCTTCATGTTTAAACGAGTCAAAAATAAAGCTACAAGTTGTTTCGAATTGTTTTTTTCTTCAAATGAGTGCATAATGAAGCTACAAGTTGTTTCAAGTTGTTTTCATGTTCGAACGAGTCAAAATAAAGCTACAATGCTTCTGTGTTTAAACAATGAAGAATGAAGTTACAAGTTTTTTCAAGTTGCTTCCATATTCAAACGAGTTAAGAATGAAGCTATAATTTGTTTGGAGTTGTTTTTCTCTTCAAACGAGTGCATAATGAAGCTACAAGTTGTTTAAAGTTGTTTTCATGTTCAAACAAGTCAAAATGAAGCTACAAGTTGCTTCCGTGTTCAAACACTCAAGAATAAAGATACAAGTTTCTATAAGTTGCTTCCGTGTTCAAACAGTCAAGAATGAAGCTACAAGTTGTTTAAAGTTGTTTTCATGTTCAACGAGTCAAAATGAAGCTACAAGTTGCGTTCGTGTTCAAACACTCAAGAATAAAGCTACAAATTTCTACAAGTTGCTTCCGTGTTCAAATAGTTAAGAATGAAGCTACAAGTTTTACAAGTTGCTTCCATGTTCAAACGCGTCAAGAATGAGGCTACAAGTCGTTTCGGGCTGTTTTTTTGCTTCAAACGAGTGCATAATGAAGCTACAAGTTTTTCAAGTTGTTTTCATGTTCACACGAGTCAAAATGAAGCTACAAGTTGCATCCGTGTTCAAACAGTCAAGAATGAATCTACAAGTTTTTACAAGTTGCTTCCATGTCAAACGAGTCAAGAATGAAGCTACAAGTTGCTTCGAGTTGTTTTTTTCTTCAAATGATTGCATAATGAAGCTACAATTTGTTTCAAGTTGTTTTCATGTTCGAATGATTCAAAATAAAGCTACAATTTGCTTCTGTGTTCAAGCATTGAAGAATGAAGCTACAAGTTTTTACAAGTTACTTCCATTTTCAAACGAGTCAAGAATGAAGCTACAAGTTGTTTCGAGTTGTTTTTCTCTTCAAACGAGTGCATAATGAAGCTACAAGTTGTTTCAAGTTGTTTTCATGTTCGAACGAGTCAAAATAAAGCTACAATGCTTCTGTGTTCAAACAATGAAGAATGAAGTTACAAGTTTTTTCAAGTTGCTTCCATATTCAAACGAGTCAAGAATGAAGCTATAATTTGTTTGGGGTTGTTTTTCTCTTCAAACGAGTGCATAATGAAGCTACAAGTTGTTTAAAGTTGTTTTCATGTTCAAACGAGTCAAAATGAAGCTACAAGTTGCGTTCGTGTTCAAACACTCAAGAATAAAGCTACAAATTTCTACAAGTTGCTTCCGTGTTCAAATAGTCAAGAATGAAGCTACAAGTTTTACAAGTTGCTTCCATGTTCAAACGCGTCAATAATGAGGCTACAAGTCGTTTCGGGCTATTTTTTTGCTTCAAACGAGTGCATAATGAAGCTACAAGTTGTTTCAAGTTGATTTCATGTTCACACCAGTCAAAATGAAGCTACAAGTTGCATAATGAAGCTACAAGTTGTTTCAAGTTGTTTTCATGTTCACACGAGTCATAATGAAGCTACAAGTTGTTTCAAGTGTTTTCATGTTCAAATGAGTCAAAATGAAGCTACAAGTTGCGTCCGTGTTCAAACACTCAAGAATGAAGCTACAAGTTGGTACAAGTTGCTTCCATGTCAAACGAGTCGAGAATGAAGCTACAAGTTGCTTCGAGTTGTTTTTCATTCAAACGACTGCATAATGAAGCTACAATTTGTTTCAAGTTGTTTTCATGTTCGAACGAGTCAAAATAAAGCTACAATTTGCTTCTGTATTCAAACGTTGAAGAATGAAGCTACAAGTTTCTACAAGTTGCTTCCATGTTCAAGCGAGTCAATAATGAAGCTACAAGTTGTTTCGAGTTGTTTTTCTTCAAACGAGTGCATAACGAAGCTACAAGTTGTTTAAAGTTGTTTTCATGTTCAACGAGTCAAAATGAAGATACAAGTTGCGTTCGTGTTCAAACACTCAAGAATAAAGCTACAAATTTCTACAAGTTGCTTTCGTGTTCAAATAGTCAAGAATGAAGCTACAAGTTTTACAAGTTGCTTCCATGTTCAAACGCGTCAAGAATGAGGCTACAAGTCGTTTCGGGCTGTTTTTTGCTTCAAACGAGTGCATAATGAAGCTATAAGTTTTTCAAGTTGTTTTCATGTTCACACGAGTCAAATTGAAGCTACAAGTTGCGTCCGTGTTCAAACAGTCAAGAATGAATCTACAAGTTTTGACAAGTTGCTTCCATGTCAAACGAGTCAGGAATGAAGCTACAAGTTGCTTCGAGTTGTTTTTTTCTTCAAATGATTGCATAATGAAGCTACAATTTGTTTCAAGTTGTTTTCATGTTCGAACGAGTCAAAATAAAGCTACAATTTGCTTCTGTGTTCAAGCATTGAAGAATGAAACTACAAGTTGTTTCGAGTTGTTTTTCTCTTCAAACGAGTGCATAATGAAGCTACAAGTTGTTTAAAGTTGTTTTCATGTTCAAACGAGTCCAAATGAAGAGCTATAAATTCCTTCCATGTTCAAACACTCAAGAATAAAGCACAAGTTAGTACAAGTTGCTTCCGTGTTTAAACAGTGAAGATTGAAGCTACAAGTTTTTACAAGTTGCTTCATGTTTAAACGAGTCAAAAATAAAGCTACAAGTTGTTTCGAATTGTTTTTTTCTTCAAATGAGTGCATAATGAAGCTACAAGTTGTTTCAAGTTGTTTTCATGTTCGAACGAGTCAAAATAAAGCTACAATGCTTCTGTGTTCAAACAATGAAGAATGAAGTTACAAGTTTTTTCAAGTTGCTTCCATATTCAAACGAGTCAAGAATGAAGCTATAATTTGTTTGGAGTTGTTTTTCTCTTCAAACGAGTGCATAATGAAGCTACAAGTTGTTTAAAGTTGTTTTCATGTTCAAACGAGTCAAAATGAAGCTACAAGTTGCGTTCGTGTTCAAACACTCAAGAATAAAGCTACAAATTTCTACAAGTTGCTTCCGTGTTCAAATAGTCAAGAATGAAGCTACAAGTTTTACAAGTTGCTTCCATGTTCAAACGCGTTAATAATGAGGCTACAAGTCGTTTCGGGCTATTTTTTGCTTCAAACGAGTGCATAATGAAGCTACAAGTTGTTTCAAGTTGTTTTCATGTTCACACGAGTCAAAATGAAGCTACAAGTTGCATAATGAAGCTACAAGTTGTTTCAAGTTGTTTTCATGTTCACACGAGTCATAATGAAGCTACAAGTTGTTTCAAGTGTTTTCATGTTCAAATGAGTCAAAATGAAGCTACAAGTTGCGTCCGTGTTCAAACACTCAAGAATGAAGCTACAAGTTGGTACAAGTTGCTTCCATGTCAAACGAGTCGAGAATGAATCTACAAGTTGCTTCGAGTTGTTTTTTTCTTCAAACGACTGTATAATGAAGCTACACTTTGTTTCAAGTTGTTTTCATGTTCAAACGAGTCAAAATAAAGCTACAATTTGCTTCTGTATTCAAACGTTGAAGAATGAAGCTACAAGTTTCTACAAGTTGCTTCCATGTTCAAGCGAGTCAATAATGAAGCTACAAGTTGTTTCGAGTTGTTTTTCTTCAAACGAGTGCATAACGAAGCTACAAGTTGTTTAAAGTTGTTTTCATGTTCAACGAGTCAAAATGAAGCTACAAGTTGCGTTCGTGTTCAAACACTCAAGAATAAAGCTACAAATTTCTACAAGTTGCTTCCATGTTCAAATAGTCAAGAATGAAGCTACAAGTTTTACAAGTTGCTTCCATGTTCAAGCGTCAAGAATGAGGCTACAAGTCGTTTGGCTGTTTTTGCTTCAAACGAGTGCATAATGAAGCTATAAGTTTTTCAAGTTGTTTTCATGTTCACACGAGTCAAATTGAAGCTACAAGTTGCGTCCGTGTTCAAACAGTAAGAATGAATCTACAAGTTTTGACAAGTTGCTTCCATGTCAAACGAGTCAAGAATGAAGCTACAAGTTGCTTCGAGTTGTTTTTCTTCAAATGATTGCATAATGAAGCTACAATTTGTTTCAAGTTGTTTTCATGTTCGAACGAGTCAAAATAAAGCTACAATTTGCTTCTGTGTTCAAGCATTGAAGAATGAAACTACAAGTTGTTTCGAGTTGTTTTTCTCTTCAAACGAGTGCATAATGAAGCTACAAGTTGTTTAAAGTTGTTTTCATGTTCAAACGAGTCCAAATGAAGAGCTATAAATTCCTTCCATGTTCAAACACTCAAGAATAAAGCACAAGTTAGTACAAGTTGCTTCCGTGTTTAAACAGTGAAGATTGAAGCTACAAGTTTTTACAAGTTGCTTCATGTTTAAACGAGTCAAAAATAAAGCTACAAGTTGTTTCGAATTGTTTTTTTCTTCAAACGAGTGCATAATGAAGCTACAAGTTGTTTCAAGTTGTTTTCATGTTCGAACGAGTCAAAATAAAGCTACAATGCTTCGTGTTCAAACAATGAAGAATGAAGTTACAAGTTTTTCAAGTTGCTTCCATATTCAAACGAGTCAAGAATGAAGCTATAATTTGTTTGGAGTTGTTTTTCTCTTCAAACGAGTGCATAATGAAGCTACAAGTTGTTTAAAGTTGTTTTCATGTTCAAACGAGTCAAAATGAAGCTACAAGTTGCGTTCGTGTTCAAACACTCAAGAATAAAGCTACAAATTTCTACAAGTTGCTTCCGTTCAAATAGTCAAGAATGAAGCTACAAGTTTTACAAGTTGCTTCCATGTTCAAACGCGTTAATAATGAGGCTACAAGTAGTTTCGGGCTATTTTTTGCTTCAAACGAGTGCATAATGAAGCTACAAGTTGTTTCAAGTTGTTTTCATGTTCACACGAGTCAAAATGAAGCTACAAGTTGCATAATGAAGCTACAAGTTGTTTCAAGTTGTTTTCATGTTCACACGAGTCATAATGAAGCTACAAGTTGTTTCAAGTGTTTTCATGTTCAAATGAGTCAAAATGAAGCTACAAGTTGCGTCCGTGTTCAAACACTCAAGAATGAAGCTACAAGTTTCTACAAGTTGCTTCCATGTCAAGCAGTCGAGAATGAATCTACAAGTTGCTTCGAGTTGTTTTTTTCTTCAAACGATTGTATAATGAAGCTACACTTTGTTTCAAGTTGTTTTCATGTTCAAACGAGTCAAAATAAAGCTACAATTTGCTTCTGTATTCAAACGTTGAAGAATGAAGCTACAAGTTTCTACAAGTTGCTTCCATGTTCAAGCGAGTCAATAATGAAGCTACAAGTTGTTTCGAGTTGTTTTTCTTCAAACGAGTGCATAACGAAGCTACAAGTTGTTTAAAGTTGTTTTCATGTTCAACGAGTCAAAATGAAGCTACAAGTTGCGTTCGTGTTCAAACACTCAATAATAAAGCTACAAATTTCTACAAGTTGCTTCCATGTTCAAATAGTCAAGAATGAAGCTACAAGTTTTACAAGTTGCTTCCATGTTCAAACGCGTCAAGAATGAGGCTACAAGTCGTTTGGCTGTTTTTGCTTCAAACGAGTGCATAATGAAGCTACAAGTTTTTCAAGTTGTTTTCATGTTCACACGAGTCAAAATGAAGCTACAAGTTGCGTCCGTGTTCAAACAGTCAAGAATGAATCTACAAGTTTTGACAAGTTGCTTCCATGTCAAACGAGTCAAGAATGAAGCTACAAGTTGCTTGAGTTGTTTTTTTCTTCAAGCGATTGCATAATGAAGCTACAATTTGTTTCAAGTTGTTTTCATGTTCGAACGAGTCAAAATAAAGCTACAATTTGCTTCTGTGTTCAAGCATTGAAGAATGAAGCTACAAGTTGTTTCGAGTTGTTCTTCTCTTCAAACGAGTGCATAATGAAGCTACAAGTTGTTTAAAGTTGTTTTTATGTTCAAACGAGTCCAAATGAAGAGCTATAAATTCCTTCCATGTTCAAACACTCAAGAATAAAGCACAAGTTAGTACAAGTTGCTTCCGTGTTTAAACAGTGAAGATTGAAGCTACAAGTTTTTACAAGTTGCTTCATGTTTAAACGAGTCAAAAATAAAGCTACAAGTTGTTTCGAATTGTTTTTTTCTTCAAACGAGTGCATAATGAAGCTACAAGTTGTTTCAAGTTGTTTTCATGTTCGAACGAGTCAAAATAAAGCTACAATGCTTCTGTGTTTAAACAATGAAGAATGAAGTTACAAGTTTTTTCAAGTTGCTTCCATATTCAAACGAGTTAAGAATGAAGCTATAATTTGTTTGGAGTTGTTTTTCTCTTCAAACGAGTGCATAATGAAGCTACAAGTTGTTTAAAGTTGTTTTCATGTTCAAACAAGTCAAAATGAAGCTACAAGTTGCTTCCGTGTTCAAACACTCAAGAATAAAGATACAAGTTTCTATAAGTTGCTTCCGTGTTCAAACAGTCAAGAATGAAGCTACAAGTTGTTTCGAGTTGTTTTTTTCCTCAAACGAGTGCATAATGAAACTACAAGTTGTCTAAAGTTGTTTTCATGTTCAAACGAGTCAAAATGAAGCTACAAGCTGCTTCCGTGTTGAAACACTCAAGAATAAAGATACAAGTTTCTATAAGTTGCTTCCGTGTTCAAACAGTCAAGAATGAAGCTACAAGTTTTACAAGTTGCGTACATATTAAAACACTCAAGAATAAAGCTACAAGTTTGTACAAGTTGCTTCCATATTCAAACACTCAAGAATGAAGCTACAAGTTTTTATAAATTGCTTCCATGTTCAAACGAGTCAAGAATGAAGACACAATTTGTTTTGAGTTTTTTTCTTCTTGAAATGAGTGCATAATGAAGCTACAAGTTGTTTCAAGTTGTTTTCATGTTCAAACGAGTCAAAATGAAGCTACAAGTTGCTTCCGTATTCAAACACTCAAGAATGAAGCTACAAGTTGTTACAAGTTGCTTCCATGTTCAAACGAATCAAGAATGAAGCTACAAGTTGCTTCCATGTTCGAACGAGTCAAGAATGAGGCTACAAGTTGTTTTGGGTTGTTTTTTGCTTCAAACGAGTGCATAATGAAGCTACAAGTTGTTTCAAGTTGTTTTCATGTTCACACGAGTCAAAATGAAGCTACAAGTTGCTTCTGTGTTCAAACAGTCAAGAATGAATCTACAAGTTTTTACAAGTTGCTTCCATGTCAAACGAGTCAAGAATGAAGCTACAAGTTGCTTCGAGTTGTTTTTTTCTTCAAACGATTGCATAATGAAGCTACAAGTTGTTTCAAGTTGTTTTCATGTTCGAACGAGTCAAAATAAAGCTACAATGCTTCTGTGTTCAAACAATGAAGAATGAAATTACAAGTTTTTTCAAGTTGCTTCCATATTCAAACGAGTTAAGAATGAAGCTATAATTTGTTTGGAGTTGTTTTTCTCTTCAAACGAGTGCATAATGAAGCTACAAGTTGTTTAAAGTTGTTTTCATGTTCAAACAAGTCAAAATGAAGCTACAAGTTGCTTCCGTGTTCAAACACTCAAGAATAAAGATACAAGTTTCTATAAGTTGCTTCCGTGTTCAAATAGTCAAGAATGAAGCTACAAGTTGTTTCGAGTTGTTTTTTTCCTCAAACGAGTGCATAATGAAAC
The DNA here is from genome assembly GCA_033398695.1 of Orobanche coerulescens. Taxonomy (NCBI): domain Eukaryota; kingdom Viridiplantae; phylum Streptophyta; class Magnoliopsida; order Lamiales; family Orobanchaceae; genus Orobanche; species Orobanche coerulescens. The sequence goes on along the minus strand of CM065811.1, from coordinate 88,961,622 downwards.
TACAAGTTGTCTAAAGTTGTTTTCATGTTCAAACGAGTCAAAATGAAGCTACAAGCTGCTTCCGTGTTGAAACACTCAAGAATAAAGATACAAGTTTCTATAAGTTGCTTCCGTGTTCAAACAGTCAAGAATGAAGCTACAAGTTTTACAAGTTGCGTACATATTAAAACACTCAAGAATAAAGCTACAAGTTTGTACAAGTTGCTTCCATATTCAAACACTCAAGAATGAAGCTACAAGTTTTTATAAATTGCTTCCATGTTCAAACGAGTCAAGAATGAAGACACAATTTGTTTTGAGTTTTTTTCTTCTTGAAATGAGTGCATAATGAAGCTACAAGTTATTTCAAGTTGTTTTCATGTTCAAACGAGTCAAAATGAAGCTACAAGTTGCTTCCGTATTCAAACACTCAAGAATGAAGCTACAAGTTGTTACAAGTTGCTTCCATGTTCAAACGAATCAAGAATGAAGCTACAAGTTGCTTCCATGTTCGAACGAGTCAAGAATGAGGCTACAAGTTGTTTTGGGTTGTTTTTTGCTTCAAACGAGTGCATAATGAAGCTACAAGTTGTTTCAAGTTGTTTTCATGTTCACACGAGTCAAAATGAAGCTACAAGTTGCTTCTGTGTTCAAACAGTCAAGAATGAATCTACAAGTTTTTACAAGTTGCTTCCATGTCAAACGAGTCAAGAATGAAGCTACAAGTTGTTTCGAGTTATTTTTTTCTTCAAACGAGTGCATAATGAAGCTACAAGTTGTTTCAAGTTGTTTTCATGTTCGAACGAGTCAAAATAAAGCTACAATTTGCTTATGTATTCAAACATTGAAGAATGAAGCAACAAGTTTTTACATGTTGCTTCCATGTTCAAACGAGTCAATAATGAAGCTATAAGTTGTTTCGAGTTGTTTTTCTTCAAACGAGTGCATAACGAAGCTACGAGTTGTTTAAAGTTGTTTTCATGTTCAACGAGTCAAAATGAAGCTACAAGTTGCGTCCGTGTTCAAACACTCAAGAATAAAGCTACAAATTTCTACAAGTTGCTTCCGTGTTCAAAAAGTCAAGAATGAAGCTACAAGTCTTACAAGTTGCTTCCATGTTAAAACGAGTCAACAATGAGGCTACAAGTTGTTTCGGGTTGTTTTTTGCTTCAAACGAGTGCATAATGAAGCTACAAGTTGTTTCAAGTTGTTTTCATGTTCACACGAGTCAAAATGAAGCTACAAGTTGCTTCCGTGTTCAAACAGTCAAGAATGAATCTACAAGTTTTTACAAGTTGCTTCCATGTCAAACGAGTCAAGAATGAAGCTACAAGTTGTTTCGAGTTGTTTTTTTCTTCAAACGAGTGCATAATGAAGCTACAAGTTGTTTCAAGTTGTTTTCATGTTCGAACGAGTCAAAATAAAGCTACAACTTGCTTCTGTATTCAAACATTGAAGAATGAAGCTACAAGTTTTTACAAGTTGCTTCCATGTTCAAGCGAGTCAATAATGAAGCTACAAGTTGTTTCGAGTTGTTTTTCTTCAAACGAGCGCATAATGAAGCTACAAGTTGTTTCAAGTTGTTTTCAAGCTCACATGAGTCAAAATGAAGCTACAAGTTGCTTCCGTGTTCACATAGTCAAGAATAAATCTACATGTTTTTAGAAGTTGCTTCCATGTCAAACGAGTCAAGCATGAAGCTACAAGTGGTTTCGAGTTGTTTTTTCTTCAAACGAGTGCATAATGAAGCTACAAGTTGTTTCAAGTTGTTTTCATGTTCGAACGAGTCAAAATAAAGCTACAATTTGCTTCTGTAATCAAACATTGAAGAATGAAGCTACAAGTTTTTACAAGTTGCTTCCATGTTCAAGCGAGTCAATAATGAAGCTACAAGTTGTTTCGAGTTGTTTTTCTTCAAACGAGTGCATAACGAAGCTACAAGTTTTTTAAAGTTGTTTTCATGTTCAACGAGTCAAAATGAAGCTACAAGTTGCGTCCGTGTTCAAACACTCAAGAATAAAGCTACAAATTTCTACAAGTTGCTTCCGTGTTCAAACAGTCAAGAATGAAGCTACAAGTTTTACATGTTGCTTCCATGTTCAAACGAGTCAAGAATGAGGCTACAAGTTGTTTCGGGTTGTATTTTTGCTTCAAACGAGTTCATAATGAAGCTAGAAGTTGTTTCAAGTTGTTTTCATGTTCACACGAGTCAAAATGAAGCTACAAGTTGCGTCCGTGTTCAAACAGTCAAGAATGAATCTACAAGTTTTTACATGTTGCTTCCATGTCAAACGAGTCAAGAATGAAGCTACAAGTTGTTTCGAGTTGTTTTTTCTTCAAACGAGTGCATAATGAAGCTACAAGTTGTTTCAAGTTGTTTTCATGTTGGAACGAGTCAAAATAAAGATACAATTTGCTTATGTATTCAAACATTGAAGAATGAAGCTACAAGCTTTTACAAGTTACTTCCATGTTCAAGCGAGTCAATAATGAAGCTACAAGTTGTTTCGAGTTGTTTTTTCTTCAAACGACTGCATAATGAAGCTACAAGTTGTTTAAAGTTGTTTTCATGTTCAACGAGTCAAAATGAAGCTACAAGTTACGTCCGTGTTCAAACACTCAAGAATAAAGCTACAAATTTCTACAAGTTGCTTCCATGTTCAAACAGTGAAGAATGAAGCTACAAGTTTTTACAAGTTGCTTCCATGTTCAAACGAGTCAAGAATGAAGCTACAAGTTGTTTCGAGTTGTATTTTGCTTCAAACGACTACATAATGAAGCTACAAGTTGTTTCAAGTTGTTTTCAAGCTCACACGAGTCAAAATGAAGCTACAAGTTGCTTCCGTGTTCACATAGTCAAGAATAAATCTACAAGTTTTTACAAGTTGCTTCCATGTCAAACGAGTCAAGCATGAAGCTACAAGTGGTTTCGAGTTGTTTTTTCTTCAAACGAGTGCATTATGAGGCTACAAGTTGTTTCAAGTTGTTTTCATGTTCGAACGAGTCAAAATAAAGCTACAATTTGCTTCTGTAATCAAACATTGAAGAATGAAGCTACAAGTTTTTACAAGTTGCTTCCATGTTCAAGCGAGTCAATAATGAAGATACAAGTTGTTTCGAGTTGTTTTTCTTCAAACGAGTGCATAACGAAGCTACAAGTTTTTTAAAGTTGTTTTCATGTTCAACGAGTCAAAATGAAGCTACAAGTTGCGTCCGTGTTCAAACACTCAAGAATAAAGCTACAAATTTCTACAAGTTGCTTCCATGTTCAAACAGTCAAGAATGAAGCTACAAGTTTTACATGTTGCTTCCATGTTCAAACGAGTCAAGAATGAGGCTACAAGTTGTTTCGGGTTGTATTTTTTCTTCAAACGAGTTCATAATGAAGCTAGAAGTTGTTTCAAGTTGTTTTCATGTTCACACAAGTCAAAATGAAGCTACAAGTTGTGTCCGTGTTCAAACAGTCAAGAATGAATCTACAAGTTTTTACATGTTGCTTCCATGTCAAACGAGTAAAGAATGAAGCTACAAGTTGTTTCGAGTTGTTTTTTCTTCAAACGAGTGCATAATGAAGCTACAAGTTGTTTCAAGTTGTTTTCATGTTCGAATGAGTCAAAATAAAGCGACAATTTACTTATGTATTCAAACATTGAAGAATGAAGCTACAAGCTTTTACAAGTTGCTTCCATGTTCAAGCGAGTCAATAATGAAGCTACAAGTTGTTTCAAGTTGTTTTTTCTTCAAACGACTGCATAATGAAGCTACAAGTTGTTTAAAGTTGTTTTCATGTTCAACGAGTCAAAATGAAGCTACAAGTTACGTCCGTGTTCAAACACTCAAGAATAAAGCTGCAAATTTCTACAAGTTGCTTCCATGTTCAAACAGTGAAGAATGAAGCTACAACATTTTACAAGTTGCTTCCATCTTCAAACGAGTCAAGAATGAAGCTACAAGTTGTTTCGAGTTGTATTTTGCTTCAAACGACTGCATAATGAAGCTACAAGTTGTTTCAAGTTGTTTTCAAGCTCACACGAGTCAAAATGAAGCTACAAGTTGCTTCCATATTCAAATAGTCAAGAATGAATCTACAAGTTTTTACAAGTTGCTTCCATGTCAAACGAGTCAAGAATGAAGCTACAAGTGGTTTCAAGTTGTTTTCATGTTCGAACGATTCAAAATAAAGCTACAATTTGCTTCTGTATTCAAACATTGAAGAATGAAGCTACAAGTTTTTACAAGTTGCTTCCATGTTCAAGCGAGTCAATAATGAAGCTACAAGTTGTTTCGAGTTGTTTTTCTTCAAACGAGTGCATAACGAAGCTACAAGTTGGTTAAAGTTGTTTTCATGTTGAGTCAAAATGAAGCTACAAGTTGCGTCCGTGTTCAAACACTCAAGAATAAAGCTACAAATTTCTACAAGTTGCTTCCGTGTTCAAACAGTCAAGAATGAAGCTACAAGTTTTTACAAGTTGCTTCCATGTTCAAACGAGTCAAGAATGAAGCTACAAGTTGTTTCGAGTTGTTTTTTGCTTCAAACGACTGCATAATGAAACTACAAGTTGTTTCAAGTTGTTTTCAAGCTCACACGAGTCAAAATGAAGCTACAAGTTGCTTCCATATTCAAATAGTCAAGAATGAATCTACAAGTTTTTACAAGTTGCTTCCATGTCAAACGAGTCAATAATGAAGCTACAAGTGGTTTCGAGTTGTTTTTTCTTCAAACGAGTGCATAATGAAGCTACAAGTTTTTTCAAGTTGTTTTCATGTTCGAACGCGTCAAAATAAAGCTACAATTTGCTTCTGTATTCAAACATTGAAGAATGAAGCTACAAGTTTTTACAAGTTGCTTCCATGTTCAAGCGAGTCAATAATGAAGCTACAAGTTGTTTCGAGTTGTTTTTCTTCAAGCGATTGCATAACGAAGCTACAAGTTGTTTAAAGTTGTTTTCATGTTGAACGAGTCAAAATGAAGCTACAAGTTGCGTCCGTGTTCAAACACTCAAGAATAAAGATATAAATTTCTACAAGTTGCTTCCGTGTTCAAACAGTCAATAATGAAGCTACAAGTTTTACAAGTTGCTTCCATGTTCAAACTAGTCAATAATGAGGCTACAAGTTGTTTCGGTTTTTTTTGCTTCAAACGAGTGCATAATGAAGCTACAAATTATTTCAAATTGTTTTCATTTTCGAACGAGTCAAAATGAAGCTACAAGTTGCTTCCGTGTTCAAACAGTCAAGAATGAAGCTACAAGTTTTTACAAGTTTCTTCCATGTTCAATCGAGTCAAGAATGAAGCTACAAGTTGTCTCGAGTTGTTTTTTGCTTCAAACGACTGCATAACGAAGCTACAAGTTGTTTCAAGTTGTTTTCAAGCTCACACGAGTCAAAATGAAGCTACAATTTGCTTCTGTATTCAAACGTTGAAGAATGAAGCTACAAGTTTTTACAAGTTGCTTCCATGTCAAACGAATCAAGAATGAAGCTACAAGTTGCGTTCATATTAAAACACTCAAGAATAAAGCTACAAGTTTGTACAAGTTGCTTCCGTATTCAAACACTCAAGAATAAAACTACAAGTTTGTACAAGTTGCTTCCGTATTCAAACACTCAAGAATGAAGCTACAAGTTTTTATAAATTGCTTCCATGTTCAAACGAGTCAAGAATGAAGCTACAATTTGTTTAGAGTTGTTTTTTCCTTGAAATGAGTGCATAATGAAGCTACAAGTTGTTTCAAGTTGTTTTTATGTTCAAACGAGTCAAAATGAAGCTACAAGTTGCATACATATTAAAACACTCAAGAATAAAGCTACAAGTTTGTACAAGTTGCTTCCGTATTCAAACACTCAAGAATGAAGCTACAAGTTTTTATAAATTGCTTCCATGTTCAAACGAGTCAAGAATGAAGCTACAATTTGTTTCGAGTTGTTTTTTCCTTGAAATGAGTGCATAATGAAGCTACAAGTTGTTTTCATGTTCAAACGAGTCAAAATGAAGCTACAAGTTGCTTCCGTATTCAAACACTCAGGAATGAAGCTACAAGTTGTTACAAGTTTCTTCCATGTCCAAACGAATCAAGAATGAAGCTACAAGTTGTTCCGAGTTGTTTTTTTCTTCAAACGAGTGCATAATGAAGCTACAAATTATTTCAAATTGTTTTGATTTTCAAACGAGTCAAAATTAAGCTACAATTTGCTTCTGTGTTCAAACAGTGAAGAATGAAGCTACAAGTTTTTACAAGTTGCTTCCATGTTCAAACGAGTCAAGAATGAAGCTACAAGTTGTTTCGAGTTGTTTTTTGCTTCAAACGACTGCATAATGAAGCTACAAGTTGTTTCAAGTTGTTTTCAAGCTCACACGAGTCAAAATGAAGCTACAAGTTGCTTCCATATTCAAATACTCAAGAATGAATCTACAAGTTTTTACAAGTTGCTTCCATGTCAAACGAGTCAAGAATGAAGCTACAAGTGGTTTCGAGTTGTTTTTTCTTCAAACGAGTGCATAATGAAGCTACAAGTTGTTTCAAGTTGTTTTCATGTTCGAACGAGTCAAAATAAAGCTACAATTTGCTTCTGTATTCAAACATTGAAGAATGAAGCTACAAGTTTTTACAAGATGCTTCCATGTTCAAGCGAGTCAATAATGAAGCTACAAGTTGTTTCGAGTTGTTTTTCTTCAAACGAGTGCATAACGAAGCTACAAGTTGTTTAAAGTTGTTTTCATGTTCAACGAGTCAAAATGAAGCTAAAAGTTGCGTCCGTGTTCAAACACTCAAGAATGAAGCTACAAATTTCTACATGTTGCTTCCGTGTTCAAACAGTCAAGAATGAAGCTACAAGGTTTACAAGTTGCTTCCATGTTCGAACGAGTCAAGAATGAGGCTACAAGTTGTTTTGGGTTGTTTTTTGCTTCAAACGAGTGCATAATGAAGCTACAAGTTGTTTCAAGTTGTTTTCATGTTCACACGAGTCAAAATGAAGCTACAAGTTGCTTCTGTGTTCAAACAGTCAAGAATGAATCTACAAGTTTTTAAAAGTTGCTTCCATGTCAAACGAGTCAAGAATGAAGCTACAAGTTGTTTCAAGTTATTTTTTTCTTCAAACGAGTGCATAATGAAGCTACAAGTTGTTTCAAGTTGTTTTCATGTTCGAACGAGTCAAAATAAAGCTACAATTTGCTTATGTATTCAAATATTGAAGAATGAAGCAACAAGTTTTTACAAGTTGCTTCCATGTTCGAACGAGTCAATAATGAAGCTATAAGTTGTTTCGAGTTGTTTTTCTTCAAACGAGTGCATAACGAAGCTACGAGTTGTTTAAAGTTGTTTTCATGTTCAACGAGTCAAAATGAAGCTACAAGTTGCGTCCGTGTTCAAACACTCAAGAATAAAGCTACAAATTTCTACAAGTTGCTTCCGTGTTCAAAAAGTCAAGAATGAAGCTACAAGTCTTACAAGTTGCTTCCATGTTAAAACGAGTCAACAATGAGGCTACAAGTTGTTTCGGGTTGTTTTTTGCTTCAAACCAGTGCATAATGAAGCTACAAGTTGTTTCAAGTTCTTTTCATGTTCACACGAGTCAAAATGAAGCTACAAGTTGCTTCCGTGTTCAAACAGTCAAGAATGAATCTACAAGTTTTTACAAGTTGCTTCCATGTCAAACGAGTCAAGAATGAAGCTACAAGTTGTTTCGAGTTGTTTTTTTCTTCAAACGAGTGCATAATGAAGCTACAAGTTGTTTCAAGTTGTTTTCATGTTCGAACGAGTCAAAATAAAGCTACAACTTGCTTCTGTATTCAAACATTGAAGAATGAAGCTACAAGTTTTTACAAGTTGCTTCCATGTTCAAGCGAGTCAATAATGAAGCTACAAGTTGTTTCGAGTTGTTTTTCTTCAAACGAGTGCATAACGAAGCTACAAGTTGTTTCAAGTTGTTTTCAAGCTCACACGAGTCAAAATGAAGCTACAAGTTGCTTCCATGTTCACATAGTCAAGAATAAATCTACAAGTTTTTACAAGTTGCTTCCATGTCAAACGAGTCAAGCATGAAGCTACAAGTGGTTTCGAGTTGTTTTTTCTTCAAACGAGTGCATAATGAAGCTACAAGTTGTTTCAAGTTGTTTTCATGTTCGAACGAGTCAAAATAAAGCTACAATTTGCTTCTGTAATCAAACATTGAAGAATGAAGCTACAAGTTTTTACAAGTTGCTTCCATGTTCAAGCGAGTTAATAATGAAGCTACAAGTTGTTTCGAGTTGTTTTTCTTCAAACGAGTGCATAACGAAGCTACAAGTTTTTAAAGTTGTTTTCATGTTCAACGAGTCAAAATGAAGCTACAAGTTGCGTCCGTGTTCAAACACTCAAGAATAAAGCTACAAATTTTTACAAGTTGCTTCCGTGTTCAAATAGTCAAGAATGAAGCTACAAGTTTTACATGTTGCTTCCATGTTCAAAAGAGTCAAGAATGAGGCTACAAGTTGTTTCGCGTTGTATTGTTGCTTCAAACGAGTTCATAATGAAGCTAGAAGTTGTTTCAAGTTGTTTTCATGTTCACATGAGTCAAAATGAAGCTACAAGTTGCGTCCGTGTTCAAACAGTCAAGAATGAATCTACAAGTTTTTACATGTTGCTTCCATGTCAAACGAGTCAAGAATGAAGCTACAAGTTGTTTCGAGTTGTTTTTCTACAAACGAGTGCATAATGAAGCTACAAGTTGTTTCAAGTTGTTTTCATGTTCGAACGAGTCAAAATAAAGCTACAATTTGCTTATGTATTCAAACATTGAAGAATGAAGCTACAAGCTTTTACAAGTTGCTTCCATGTTCAAGCGAGTCAATAATGAAGCTACAAGTTGTTTCGAGTTGTTTTTTATTCAAACGACTGCATAATGAAGCTACAAGTTGTTTAAAGTTGTTTTCATGTTCAACGAGTCAAAATGAAGCTACAAGTTACGTCCGTGTTCAAACACTCAAGAATAAAGCTACAAATTTCTACAAGTTGCTTCCATGTTCAAAAAGTCAAGAATGAAGCTACAAGTCTTACAAGTTGCTTCCATGTTAAAACGAGTCAACAATGAGGCTACAAGTTGTTTCGGGTTGTTTTTTGCTTCAAACGAGTGCATAATGAAGCTACAAGTTGTTTCAAGTTGTTTTCATGTTCACACGAGTCAAAATGAAGCTACAAGTTGCTTCCGTGTTCAAACAGTCAAGAATGAAGCTACAAGTTTTACATGTTGCTTCCATGTTCAAACTAGTCAAGAATGAGGCTACAAGTTGTTTCGGGTTGTATTTTTGCTTCAAACGAGTTCATAATGAAGCTAGAAGTTGTTTCAAGTTGTTTTCATGTTCACACGAGTCAAAATGAAGCTACAAGTTGCGTCCGTGTTCAAACAGTCAAGAATGAATCTACAAGTTTTTACATGTTGCTTCCATGTCAAACGAGTCGAGAATGAAGCTACAAGTTGTTTCGAGTTGTTTTTTCTTCAAACGAGTGCATAATGAAGCTACAAGTTGTTTCAAGTTGTTTTCATGTTCGAACGAGTCAAAATAAAGCTACAACTTGCTTCTGTATTCAAACATTGAAGAATGAAGATACAAGTTTTTACAAGTTGCATCCATGTTCAAGCGAGTCAATAATGAAGCTACAAGTTGTTTCGAGTTGTTTTTCTTCAAACGAGTGCATAACGAAGCTACAAGTTGTTTAAAGTTGTTTTCATGTTCAAACGAGTCAAAATGAAGAGCTATAAATTGCTTCCATGTTCAAACACTCAAGAATAAAGCTACAAGTTATTACAAGTTTCTTCCGTGTTTAAACACTGAAGAATGAAGCTACAAGTTTTTACAAGTTGCTTCCATGTTTAAATGAGTCAAGAATGAAGCTACAAGTTGTTTCGAGTTGTTTTTTTCTTCAAACGAGTGCATAATGAAGCTACAAGTTGTTTACATGTTCGAACGAGTCAAAATGAAGCTACAAGTGTATTCAAATAGTCAAGAATGAATCAAGAAGTTTTTACAAGTTGCTTCCATGTCAAACGAGTCAAGAATGAAGCTACAAGTTGTTTCGAGTTGTTTTTTGCTTCAAACGACTGCATAATGAAGCTACAAGTTGTTTCAAGTTGTTTTCAAGCTCACACGAGTCAAAATGAAGCTACAAGTTGCTTCCATATTCAAATAGTCAAGAATGAATGTATAAGTTTTTACAAGTTGCTTCCATGTCAAACGAGTCAAGAATGAAGCTACAAATGGTTTTGAGTTGTTTTTTCTTCAAACGAGTGCATAATGAAGCTACAAGTTGTTTCAAGTTGTTTTCATGTTCGAACGAGTCAAAATAAAGCTCCAATTTGCTTCTGTATTCAAACATTGAAGAATGAAGCTACAAGTTTTTACAAGTTGCTTCCATGTTCAAGCGAGTCAATAATGAAGCTACAAGTTGTTTCGAGTTGTTTTTCTTCAAACGACTGCATAACGAAGCTACAAGTTGTTTCAAGTTGTTTTCAAGCTCACACGAGTCAAAATGAAGCTACAATTTGCTTCTGTATTCAAACATTGAAGAATGAAGCTACAAGTTTTTACAAGTTGCTTCCATGTCAAACGAATCAAGAATGAAGCTACAAGTTGCGTTCATATTAAAACACTCAAGAATAAAGCTACAAGTTTGTACAAGTTGCTTCCGTATTCAAACACTCAAGAATAAAACTACAAGTTTGTACAAGTTGCTTCCGTATTCAAACACTCAAGAATGAAGCTACAAGTTGTTTCGAGTTGTTTTTTTCTTCAAACGAGTGCATAATGAAGCTACAAGTTGTTTCAAGTTGTTTTCATGTTCGAACGAGTCAAAATAAAGCTACAACTTGCTTCTGTATTCAAACATTGAAGAATGAAGCTACAAGTTTTTACAAGTTGCTTCCATGTTCAAGCGAGTCAATAATGAAGCTACAAGTTGTTTCGAGTTGTTTTTCTTCAAACGAGTGCATAACGAAGCTACAAGTTGTTTCAAGTTGTTTTCAAGCTCACACGAGTCAAAATGAAGCTACAAGTTGCTTCCATGTTCACATAGTCAAGAATAAATCTACAAGTTTTTACAAGTTGCTTCCATGTCAAACGAGTCAAGCATGAAGCTACAAGTGGTTTCGAGTTGTTTTTTCTTCAAACGAGTGCATAATGAAGCTACAAGTTGTTTCAAGTTGTTTTCATGTTCGAACGAGTCAAAATAAAGCTACAATTTGCTTCTGTAATCAAACATTGAAGAATGAAGCTACAAGTTTTTACAAGTTGCTTCCATGTTCAAGCGAGTTAATAATGAAGCTACAAGTTGTTTCGAGTTGTTTTTCTTCAAACGAGTGCATAACGAAGCTACAAGTTTTTAAAGTTGTTTTCATGTTCAACGAGTCAAAATGAAGCTACAAGTTGCGTCCGTGTTCAAACACTCAAGAATAAAGCTACAAATTTTTACAAGTTGCTTCCGTGTTCAAACAGTCAAGAATGAAGCTACAAGTTTTACATGTTGCTTCCATGTTCAAAAGAGTCAAGAATGAGGCTACAAGTTGTTTCGCGTTGTATTGTTGCTTCAAACGAGTTCATAATGAAGCTAGAAGTTGTTTCAAGTTGTTTTCATGTTCACATGAGTCAAAATGAAGCTACAAGTTGCGTCCGTGTTCAAACAGTCAAGAATGAATCTACAAGTTTTTACATGTTGCTTCCATGTCAAACGAGTCAAGAATGAAGCTACAAGTTGTTTCGAGTTGTTTTTTCTTCAAACGAGTGCATAATGAAGCTACAAGTTGTTTCAAGTTGTTTTCATGTTCGAACGAGTCAAAATAAAGCTACAATTTGCTTATGTATTCAAACATTGAAGAATGAAGCTACAAGCTTTTACAAGTTGCTTCCATGTTCAAGCGAGTCAATAATGAAGCTACAAGTTGTTTCGAGTTGTTTTTTATTCAAACGACTGCATAATGAAGCTACAAGTTGTTTAAAGTTGTTTTCATGTTCAACGAGTCAAAATGAAGCTACAAGTTACGTCCGTGTTCAAACACTCAAGAATAAAGCTACAAATTTCTACAAGTTGCTTCCATGTTCAAAAAGTCAAGAATGAAGCTACAAGTCTTACAAGTTGCTTCCATGTTAAAACGAGTCAACAATAAGGCTACAAGTTGTTTCGGGTTGTTTTTTGCTTCAAACGAGTGCATAATGAAGCTACAAGTTGTTTCAAGTTGTTTTCATGTTCACACGAGTCAAAATGAAGCTACAAGTTGCTTCCGTGTTCAAACAGTCAAGAATGAAGCTACAAGTTTTACATGTTGCTTCCATGTTCAAACTAGTCAAGAATGAGGCTACAAGTTGTTTCGGGTTGTATTTTTGCTTCAAACGAGTTCATAATGAAGCTAGAAGTTGTTTCAAGTTGTTTTCATGTTCACACGAGTCAAAATGAAGCTACAAGTTGCGTCCGTGTTCAAACAGTCAAGAATGAATCTACAAGTTTTTACATGTTGCTTCCATGTCAAACGAGTCGAGAATGAAGCTACAAGTTGTTTCGAGTTGTTTTTTCTTCAAACGAGTGCATAATGAAGCTACAAGTTGTTTCAAGTTGTTTTCATGTTCGAACGAGTCAAAATAAAGCTACAACTTGCTTCTGTATTCAAACATTGAAGAATGAAGATACAAGTTTTTACAAGTTGCATCCATGTTCAAGCGAGTCAATAATGAAGCTACAAGTTGTTTCGAGTTGTTTTTCTTCAAACGAGTGCATAACGAAGCTACAAGTTGTTTAAAGTTGTTTTCATGTTCAAACGAGTCAAAATGAAGAGCTATAAATTGCTTCCATGTTCAAACACTCAAGAATAAAGCTACAAGTTATTACAAGTTTCTTCCGTGTTTAAACACTGAAGAATGAAGCTACAAGTTTTTACAAGTTGCTTCCATGTTTAAATGAGTCAAGAATGAAGCTACAAGTTGTTTCGAGTTGTTTTTTTCTTCAAACGAGTGCATAATGAAGCTACAAGTTGTTTACATGTTCGAAAGAGTCAAAATGAAGCTACAAGTGTATTCAAATAGTCAAGAATGAATCAAGAAGTTTTTACAAGTTGCTTCCATGTCAAACGAGTCAAGAATGAAGCTACAAATGGTTTCGAGTTGTTTTTTCTTCAAACGAGTGCATAATGAAGCTACAAGTTGTTTCAAGTTGTTTTCATGTTCGAACGAGTCAAAATAAAGCTCCAATTTGCTTCTGTATTCAAACATTGAAGAATGAAGCTACAAGTTTTTACAAGTTGCTTCCATGTTCAAGCGAGTCAATAATGAAGCTACAAGTTGTTTCGAGTTGTTTTTCTTCAAACGACTGCATAACGAAGCTACAAGTTGTTTCAAGTTGTTTTCAAGCTCACACGAGTCAAAATGAAGCTACAATTTGCTTCTGTATTCAAACATTGAAGAATGAAGCTACAAGTTTTTACAAGTTGCTTCCATGTCAAACGAATCAAGAATGAAGCTACAAGTTGCGTTCATATTAAAACACTCAAGAATAAAGCTACAAGTTTGTACAAGTTGCTTCCGTATTCAAACACTCAAGAATAAAACTACAAGTTTGTACAAGTTGCTTCCGTATTCAAACACTCAAGAATGAAGCTACAAGTTTTTATAAATTGCTTCCATGTTCAAACGAGTCAAGAATGAAGCTACAATTTGTTTAGAGTTGTTTTTCCTTGAAATGAGTGCATAATGAAGCTACAAGTTGTTTCAAGTTGTTTTTATGTTCAAACGAGTCAAAATGAAGCTACAAGTTGCATACATATTAAAACACTCAAGAATAAAGCTACAAGTTTGTACAAGTTGCTTCCGTATTCAAACACTCAAGAATGAAGCTACAAGTTTTTATAAATTGCTTCCATGTTCAAACGAGTCAAGAATGAAGCTACAATTTGTTTCGAGTTGTTTTTTCCTTGAAATGAGTGCATAATGAAGCTACAAGTTGTTTTCATGTTCAAACGAGTCAAAATGAAGCTACAAGTTGCTTCCGTATTCAAACACTCAGGAATGAAGCTACAAGTTGTTACAAGTTTCTTCCATGTCCAAACGAATCAAGAATGAAGCTTCAAGTTGTTCCGAGTTGTTTTTTTCTTCAAACGAGTGCATAATGAAGCTACAAATTATTTCAAATTGTTTTGATTTTCAAACGAGTCAAAATAAAGCTACAATTTGCTTCTGTGTTCAAACAGTGAAGAATGAAGCTACAAGTTTTTACAAGTTGCTTCCATGTTCAAGCGAGTCAATAATGAAGCTACAAGTTGTTTCGAGTTGTTTTTTGCTTCAAACGACTGCATAATGAAGCTACAAGTTGTTTCAAGTTGTTTTCAAGCTCACACGAGTCAAAATGAAGCTACAAGTTGCTTCCATATTCAAATACTCAAGAATGAATCTACAAGTTTTTACAAGTTGCTTCCATGTCAAACGAGTCAAGAATGAAGCTACAAGTGGTTTCGAGTTGTTTTTTCTTCAAACGAGTGCATAATGAAGCTACAAGTTGTTTCAAGTTGTTTTCATGTTCGAACGAGTCAAAATAAAGCTACAATTTGCTTCTGTATTCAAACATTGAAGAATGAAGCTACAAGTTTTTACAAGATGCTTCCATGTTCAAGCGAGTCAATAATGAAGCTACAAGTTGTTTCGAGTTGTTTTTCTTCAAACGAGTGCATAACGAAGCTACAAGTTGTTTAAAGTTGTTTTCATGTTCAACGAGTCAAAATGAAGCTACAAGTTGCGTCCGTGTTCAAACACTCAAGAATGAAGCTACAAATTTCTACAAGTTGCTTAGTGTTCAAACGATCAAGAATGAAGCTACAAGGTTTACAAGTTGCTTCCATGTTCGAACGAGTCAAGAATGAGGCTACAAGTTGTTTTGGGTTGTTTTTTGCTTCAAACGAGTGCATAATGAAGCTACAAGTTGTTTCAAGTTGTTTTCATGTTCACACGAGTCAAAATGAAGCTACAAGTTGCTTCTGTGTTCAAACAGTCAAGAATGAATCTACAAGTTTTTAAAAGTTGCTTCCATGTCAAACGAGTCAAGAATGAAGCTACAAGTTGTTTGAGTTATTTTTTTCTTCAAACGAGTGCATAATGAAGCTACAAGTTGTTTCAAGTTGTTTTCATGTTCGAACGAGTCAAAATAAAGCTACAATTTGCTTATGTATTCAAATATTGAAGAATGAAGCAACAAGTTTTTACAAGTTGCTTCCATGTTCGAACGAGTCAATAATGAAGCTATAAGTTGTTTCGAGTTGTTTTTCTTCAAACGAGTGCATAACGAAGCTACGAGTTGTTTAAAGTTGTTTTCATGTTCAACGAGTCAAAATGAAGCTACAAGTTGCGTCCGTGTTCAAACACTCAAGAATAAAGCTACAAATTTCTACAAGTTGCTTCCGTGTTCAAAAAGTCAAGAATGAAGCTACAAGTCTTACAAGTTGCTTCCATGTTAAAACGAGTCAACAATGAGGCTACAAGTTGTTTCGGGTTGTTTTTGCTTCAAACCAGATGCATAATGAAGCTACAAGTTGTTTCAAGTTCTTTTCATGTTCACACGAGTCAAAATGAAGCTACAAGTTGCTTCCGTGTTCAAACAGTCAAGAATGAATCTACAAGTTTTTACAAGTTGCTTCCATGTCAAACGAGTCAAGAATGAAGCTACAAGTTGTTTCGAGTTGTTTTTTTCTTCAAACGAGTGCATAATGAAGCTACAAGTTGTTTCAAGTTGTTTTCATGTTCGAACGAGTCAAAATAAAGCTACAACTTGCTTCTGTATTCAAACATTGAAGAATGAAGCTACAAGTTTTTACAAGTTGCTTCCATGTTCAAGCGAGTCAATAATGAAGCTACAAGTTGTTTCGAGTTGTTTTTCTTCAAACGAGTGCATAACGAAGCTACAAGTTGTTTCAAGTTGTTTTCAAGCTCACACGAGTCAAAATGAAGCTACAAGTTGCTTCCATGTTCACATAGTCAAGAATAAATCTACAAGTTTTTACAAGTTGCTTCCATGTCAAACGAGTCAAGCATGAAGCTACAAGTGGTTTCGAGTTGTTTTTTCTTCAAACGAGTGCATAATGAAGCTACAAGTTGTTTCAAGTTGTTTTCATGTTCGAACGAGTCAAAATAAAGCTACAATTTGCTTCTGTAATCAAACATTGAAGAATGAAGCTACAAGTTTTTACAAGTTGCTTCCATGTTCAAGCGAGTTAATAATGAAGCTACAAGTTGTTTCGAGTTGTTTTTCTTCAAACGAGTGCATAACGAAGCTACAAGTTTTTTAAAGTTGTTTTCATGTTCAACGAGTCAAAATGAAGCTACAAGTTGCGTCCGTGTTCAAACACTCAAGAATAAAGCTACAAATTTTTACAAGTTGCTTCCGTGTTCAAACAGTCAAGAATGAAGCTACAAGTTTTACATGTTGCTTCCATGTTCAAAAGAGTCAAGAATGAGGCTACAAGTTGTTTCGCGTTATATTGTTGCTTCAAACGAGTTCATAATGAAGCTAGAAGTTGTTTCAAGTTGTTTTCATGTTCACATGAGTCAAAATGAAGCTACAAGTTGCGTCCGTGTTCAAACAGTCAAGAATGAATCTACAAGTTTTTACATGTTGCTTCCATGTCAAACGAGTCAAGAATGAAGCTACAAGTTGTTTCGAGTTGTTTTTTCTTCAAACGAGTGCATAATGAAGCTACAAGTTGTTTCAAGTTGTTTTCATGTTCGAACGAGTCAAAATAAAGCTACAATTTGCTAATGTATTCAAACATTGAAGAATGAAGCTACAAGCTTTTACAAGTTGCTTCCATGTTCAAGCGAGTCAATAATGAAGCTACAAGTTGTTTCGAGTTGTTTTTTATTCAAACGACTGCATAATGAAGCTACAAGTTGTTTAAAGTTGTTTTCATGTTCAACGAGTCAAAATGAAGCTACAAGTTACGTCCGTGTTCAAACACTCAAGAATAAAGCTACAAATTTCTACAAGTTGCTTCCATGTTCAAAAAGTCAAGAATGAAGCTACAAGTCTTACAAGTTGCTTCCATGTTAAAACGAGTCAACAATGAGGCTACAAGTTGTTTCGGGTTGTTTTTTGCTTCAAACGAGTGCATAATGAAGCTACAAGTTGTTTCAAGTTGTTTTCATGTTCACACGAGTCAAAATGAAGCTACAAGTTGCTTCCGTGTTCAAACAGTCAAGAATGAAGCTACAAGTTTTACATGTTGCTTCCATGTTCAAACTAGTCAAGAATGAGGCTACAAGTTGTTTCGGGTTGTATTTTTGCTTCAAACGAGTTCATAATAAAGCTAGAAGTTGTTTCAAGTTGTTTTCATGTTCACACGAGTCAAAATGAAGCTACAAGTTGCGTCCGTGTTCAAGCAACAAGAATGAATCTACAAGTTTTTACATGTTGCTTCCATGTCAAGCGAGTCGAGAATGAAGCTACAAGTTGTTTCGAGTTGTTTTTTCTTCAAACGAGTGCATAATGAAGCTACAAGTTGTTTCAAGTTGTTTTCATGTTCGAACGAGTCAAAATAAAGCTACAACTTGCTTCTGTATTCAAACATTGAAGAATGAAGATACAAGTTTTTACAAGTTGCATCCATGTTCAAGCGAGTCAATAATGAAGCTACAAGTTGTTTCGAGTTGTTTTTCTTCAAACGAGTGCATAACGAAGCTACAAGTTGTTTAAAGTTGTTTTCATGTTCAAACGAGTCAAAATGAAGAGCTATAAATTGCTTCCATGTTCAAACACTCAAGAATAAAGCTACAAGTTATTACAAGTTTCTTCCGTGTTTAAACACTGAGGAATGAAGCTACAAGTTTTTACAAGTTGCTTCCATGTTTAAATGAGTCAAGAATGAAGCTACAAGTTGTTTCGAGTTGTTTTTTTCTTCAAACGAGTGCATAATGAAGCTACAAGTTGTTTACATGTTCGAACGAGTCAAAATGAAGCTACAAGTGTATTCAAATACTCAAGAATGAATCAAGAAGTTTTTACAAGTTGCTTCCATGTCAAACGAGTCAAGAATGAAGCTACAAGTTGTTTCGAGTTGTTTTTTGCTTCAAACGACTGCATAATGAAGCTACAAGTTGTTTCAAGTTGTTTTCAAGCTCACACGAGTCAAAATGAAGCTACAAGTTGCTTCCATATTCAAATAGTCAAGAATGAATGTATAAGTTTTTACAAGTTGCTTCCATGTCAAACGAGTCAAGAATGAAGCTACAAATGGTTTCGAGTTGTTTTTTCTTCAAACGAGTGCATAATGAAGCTACAAGTTGTTTCAAGTTGTTTTCATGTTCGAACGAGTCAAAATAAAGCTCCAATTTGCTTCTGTATTCAAACATTGAAGAATGAAGCTACAAGTTTTTACAAGTTGCTTCCATGTTCAAGCGAGTCAATAATGAAGCTACAAGTTGTTTCGAGTTGTTTTTCTTCAAACGAGTGCATAACGAAGCTACAAGTTGTTTAAAGTTGTTTTCATGTTCAACGAGTCAAAATGAAGCTACAAGTTGCGTCCGTGTTCAAACACTCAAGAATAAAGCTACAAATTTCTACAAGTTGCTTCCGTGTTCAAATAGTTAAGAATGAAGCTACAAGTTTTACAAGTTGTTTCCATGTTCAAACGAGTCAAGAATGAGGCTACAAGTTGTTTCGGGTTGTTTTTTTGCTTCAAACGAGTGCATAATGAAGCTACAAGTTGTTTCAAGTTGTTTTCATGTTTACACCAGTCAAAATGAAGCTATAAGTTGCTTCTGTGTTCAAACAGTCAAGAATGAATCTACAAGTTTTTACAAGTTGCTTCCATGTCAAACGAGTCTAGAATGAAGCTACAAGTTGTTTCGAGTTATTTTTTCTTCAAACGAGTGCATAATGAAGCTACAAGTTGTTTCAAGTTGTTTTCATGTTCGAACGAGTCAAAATAAAGCTACAATTTGCTTATGTATTCAAACATTGAAGAATGAAGCAACAAGTTTTTACAAGTTGGTTCCATGTTCAAACGAGTCAATAATGAAGCTACAAGTTGTTTCGAGATGTTTTTCATCAAACGAGTGCAAACGAAGCTATAAGTTGTTTAAAGTTGTTTTCATGTTCAACGAGTCAAAATGAAGCTACAAGTTGCGTCCGTGTTCAAACACTCAAGAATAAAGCTACAAATTTCTACAAGTTGCTTCCGTGTTCAAACAGTCAAGAATGAAGATACAAGTTTTTACAAGTTGCTTCCATGTTCAAACGAGTCAAGAATGAAGCTACAAGTTGTTTCGAGTTGTTTTTTGCTTCAAACGACTGCATAATGAAACTACAAGTTGTTTCAAGTTGTTTTCAAGCTCACACGAGTCAAAATGAAGCTACAAGTTGCTTCCATATTCAAACAGTCAAGAATGAATCTACAAGTTTTTACAAGTTGCTTCCATGTCAAACGAGTCAAGAATGAAGCTACAAGTTGTTTCGAGTTGTTTTTTCTTCAAACGAGTGCATAATGAAGCTACAAGTTGTTTCAAGTTGTTTTCATGTTCGAACGAGTCAAAATAAAGCTACAATTTGCTTCTGTATTCAAACATTGAAGAATGAAGCTACAAGTTTTTACAAGTTGCTTCCATGTTCAAGCGAGTCAATAATGAAGCTACAAGTTGTTTCGAGTTGTTTTTCTTCAAACGAGTGCATAACCAAGCTACAAGTTGTTTAAAGTTTTTTTCATGTTCAAACGAGTCAAAATGAAGAGCTATAAATTGCTTCCATGTTCAAACCCTCAAGAATAAAGCTACAAGTTATTACAAGTTGCTTCCGTGTTTAAACACTGAAGAATGAAGCTACAAGTTTTTACAAGTTGCTTCCATGTTTAAACGAGTCAAGAATGAAGCTACAAGTTGTTTCGAGATGAAGCTACAAGTTGTTTCAAGTTGTTTACATGTTCGAACGAGTCAAAATAAAGCTAGAATGCTTATGTGTTCAAACAGTGAAGAATGAAGTTACAAGTTTTTTCAAGTTGCTTGCATATTCAAACGAGTCAACAATGAAGCTACAAGTTGTTTCAAGTTGTTTTCATGTTCACACGAGTCAAAATGAAGCTACAAGTTGCTTCTGTGTTCAAACAGTCAAGAATGAATCTACAAGTTTTTAAAAGTTGCTTCCATGTCAAACGAGTCAAGAATGAAGCTACAAGTTGTTTCGAGTTATTTTTTTCTTCAAACGAGTGCATAATGAAGCTACAAGTTGTTTCAAGTTGTTTTCATGTTCGAACGAGTCAAAATAAAGCTACAATTTGCTTATGTATTCAAACATTGAAGAATGAAGCAACAAGTTTTTACAAGTTGCTTCCATGTTCAAACGAGTCAATAATGAAGCTATAAGTTGTTTCGAGTTGTTTTTATTCAAACGAGTGCATAACGAAGCTACGAGTTGTTTAAAGTTGTTTTCATGTTCAACGAGTCAAAATGAAGCTACAAGTTGCGTCCGTGTTCAAACACTCAAGAATAAAGCTACAAATTTCTACAAGTTGCTTCCGTGTTCAAAAAGTCAAGAATGAAGCAACAAGTCTTACAAGTTGCTTCCATGTTAAAACGAGTCAACAATGAGGCTACAAGTTGTTTCGGGTTGTTTTTTGCTTCAAACCAGTGCATAATGAAGCTACAAGTTGTTTCAAGTTGTTTTCATGTTCACACGAGTCAAAATGAAGCTACAAGTTGCTTCCGTGTTCAAACCGTCAAGAATGAATCTACAAGTTTTTACAAGTTGCTTCCATGTCAAACGAGTCAAGAATGAAGCTACAAGTTGTTTCGAGTTGTTTTTTTCTTCAAACGAGTGCATAATGAAGCTACAAGTTGTTTCAAGTTGTTTTCATGTTCGAACGAGTCAAAATTGTAATACCCGTGTATTTTATGAGTGTTATGTTGGATGTATTTTGTGGTATTGTGGTTATTTGGACCGTATATATTGATGATTGACCTTGACATATTCATGGCTAATAATTGTTGGGTTCTATGATTCTCGGATTGAGCTCGTTTTAGCCGGCCTTCTTGCGAATTTAAATTTGGAGAATAGCAGTTAGCGCACGCTAAGACTGTATGTCTAGCGCACGCTAACCAGGTTCGAGTAGCGCACGCTACTCTTGTGCAATAGCGTGCGTTAGGCCACCGGTAAGCTTTACGGACTCGGAATGAGGCATTAGCGTACGCTATGGACGGACTAACGTCGCTATTTCGATGTACTAGCGCACGTTACTTGTATGATAGCGTGCGCTAGGGTGTCAGTCGGTGAGGACGAAGCGTTTACGGGTGCGGTATTTGCGAGTAGCGCACGCTCTTTGTATGGAGTTAGCGCGCTAGTAATGTCGATAGCGCACGCTAATAGATAGTTCGGCGTACGCTAAGATGCAGCGGAAAGTTACGGTGCCTTTTTCTTCAGATGCACCGCCCTCGGCTCGTTAGCGCCACGCTAAGCTCTGTAGCCGTAGCGTGCGCTAATGCCTCCCGATATATATGGGGCGAGGTTCAACGTCATTTTCACCTCTTCCTCTTCCCTTGGTAGTGGCGATTTGGAGTGTAGTTAGACGTGGTTTTCGACCGATTTCACCATCCAACAACATTTTCGTGTTCCTAAGCTCAATCTAACAAGATTTCATCCAGTGTATCATCCAAATCAAGGTAAGATTGTTCAATCCCTAGTTTTTGGAATTTTGGAGGGTTTTGTTTAGATCTCGTCATTCTAGTCCGTTTTAAACCTTGAATTGGGTCAGAATATGAGTGTGAAACCAAAATCCCTTGTTTTTCTTGAAGCCTACGGATTTTGTTTGAGTTCCCACCTATTGATTTGAGTATGAACAACTCCGCCTTAGTAGTGTTTGATAGTTTGTCCCTAAGAGTAGAATTGGAAGGGAATCCTTCCATTTCCGTGGTGTCGTGTTTTGATTCCTTATTTCGATGTGTTAGGATCGAGTCGCTGAAGGAAGTTCGGACCGTACATTCATCCGTTCGCCGCTTCTTGTGTCGTTCAAATTGAGGCAAGTACTTTGATTGTGTTTAATGTACTTCGTGTGAATATGTAAAAATGGAATTTGTGCCAATTGTTGATCGAGTGTGTGTGAGCCGAGTAAAACCAGTGAGGGTCCCCTGGGGTCCGGTAGGCTGCGTATCCCTACGGATCACTCGGTTGGGCTATACACCAGGGAGGGCCTGACGAGGTGTCTCTGGGGTGTGTATCTTGCTGAGAGGTACAGGGCCAGTATAGCTCGGGAGGTTGTTTTGTGATGATGATTGTGATGCGGTATTCCGGAATATCTGTGATGGCACTATGATTTGCTGTGGTTTTTGTTGATTATTCACTTGTTGTACATATTCTAGAATCATTGTACTTGCACCGGCTTCTTGCTGACCCCTTTTGGGGTGGATATACTTTTGTGTATTCAGGTACAGGTCCAGTGGGAGGACTAGCACAGGATGGACACGAGCTTGGTGGGCAGCATTGATATCGTACATCATTTTGTGTTGGTGGTCGTATGGTCATGGTCAAAGTCGTGTTTTGGTTTTGTACTCGCGCGGGTACTATCCAGTGTTGTATGTCATGTCATTATTAATGGTTAATGATGTTGTTGTATTTCCGTGGTGAACGGTCATATTGGTTATGATTCCTCGGGATGATATGTTTTTGGTATTGTGATGTATGTCATGTTGAAATTGAAGTTGGTTTTGAATGTATGAACATTTATGTTCGTCGTATTTAATGTATTTTATTTGGGTCTAAGCCTGGTAGGTTCTCCAAAAAGGATCTACGGCGCTGTAATATCTCCGTAAATCATGGGGGTGTTACAGAATATGGTATCAGAGCCTAGGTTTATGGATACCTAGGCTGTCGGTGTTTTGGGTCTATTAAATTGGGTCAGTTGTTGTCTACGATATCATTGGCATGCTACCACCTCGTGTTGCCTGTGCTGGAAGACTCTTCAGATGTTGGTTATTTCTTCCCTTCGGAAATAATTACCTTAATATTGTGCAATCTATTATTGTAATCGTTTCCTTGTTGAACCATTCTTATTCTTCAGTATGCCGAGAGGTAGAGCTTTCCGTCAACGCGGTCGTGGTCGAGGTCGTGGCAGAGTAGTAGTGTCCGAGTCCGAGAGGTCCGTTTCGGAATCGGCATCTCGTTCTGCGACTAGGTCGGACCCGATCCCTTCGGGAGGTTCAGATGGAGACTCGGAGGCCGAAGTGCCTAACGTTCTTCAACAAGTTGTAACACAAGTGCACCAACTAGCACAAGTGGTGCAGAATATTAATACTGGCAGAACGGTTGAGGATCGATGGCTTCAAGAGGTTATGAAAATGAACCCTCCCAGATTCGATGGTTCCGGTGATGCGAACAATTGAGATCATTGGTTAGTTGAGCTGGAGAAGATCTTTGACGGTATTGGTTGTCCTGAAGCCAAGAGAGTCCCGATTGATCAATATCGGCAGATTGATGACGCTTGGTGGTGGCGGTATTAAGCCCAAGGACCGTGATGTCACTTGGGAAGAATTTAAAGAATTGATGGAAGCTCAATATTGTCCAGCGCCGGTACAGTTAGCAAGAGTCAGTGAGTTCTTCAGAGCCCAACCCGAAGATGTTCCTATTTCTGAAGCAATCAAGACATACAACAAGCAGTTAGTGTATGTCCAAGATCGAGTTAAGGATGAGATAGACAAAATACTTCATTTCGATGCAAGGATGAAACCGGAGGTCCGAAAGTATATGGCGGGCCTTGGGTGTACTACTTTGAGAGAATATCAGGATAGAGCACTTGCTTATGAGATGGTGTCAGTTCCGGTTCCTGCAGTTTCGAGCTCGAAGAAACCAAAATTTTATGGTAGTTTAGGGCGGTGGATCGCGTAGGCCTCAATCTTCTGTGCAATCTTCTGTTGGTTCCCCTCAGCCTAGTGGAGGAGTGCCGAGAGTTTGTTTTAATTGTGGAAATCCGGGTCATGTCAGTTCTCGTTGCACTTCTCGCCCCATTGATTGTTTTAAGTGCGGGAAGCAGGGTCATCGCGCATTATATTGTGTGTCAGTGGGCAGAATGTTCTCTAAACAGTCTCCTACTCCGGCTGGCACAGTTACGGGTCAGCCAACTCTGAGTGTTGGACGTGGCAACGGCAGAGGTAAAACCGAGCATAAGGATGCACCTAGCATTGGATCCGCCCCACCCCGATTGTATGAGATGAAGCGGACTGATGACGTAGGGACTGCCACTACGTCAGGTATTGTTTATATTTCGATGCACCCGGTAGATGTATTGTTTGATTCTGGAGCTACTCATTCTTTTATATCATTGTCTTGTGTGAATCGTTTGGGCCTAGACGGTCTCTCTACATGTGAACCTTTTATTGTTGGGTTGCCAAGTGGGGAAAGGATCGTTGGGGATCAAGAGATCGCCAATTGTCCTGTAACCATTGGCAGCAAAGATTGGTCATCCGATTTGATTGTGATCGATATGATAGGAGAGGATCTGATTCTCGGTGATGATTGGTTAAATCGGCATGGAGCGATAGTAGATTATCGTCGGAAAACAATTTCAATAGTCGCGCCGGATGGTACTGAACACGTTTTTGTAGGGCAGAAATCTGGTACTTCTGGGAAGATTATTCGAGCCATGAAAGCGATGAAATTATTGCGACAAGGTTGTACCAGTTATTGGTGTTACGCGTTGAAGTCGGAAGTTAGCGGGGTACAATTATCCTCTGTTCTAGTTGTGAATCTATTTCCAGACGTATTTCCGGATGATTTGCCGGGATTGCCACCACATCGTGAAGTAAAGTTCGTCATCGAACTAGAGCCCAATGCGGCGCCAATATCCAAGGCACCGTACAGAATGGCCCCATCGGAAATGTTAGAATTGAAGAAACAATTGGGTGAATTTTTGAACAAAGGTTATATTCGGCCTAGTGTGTCTCCATGGGGTGCACCGGTATTGTTTGTACGAAAGAAAGATGGGTCCTTACGGCTATGTATTGACTATCGTGAGTTGAATAAACTCACTATTAAGAACAAGTATCCGTTGCCAAGAATCGATGATCTATTTGATCAATTACAAGGGGCTACGGTTTTCTCCAAGATTGATTTGAGGTCAGGATATTACCAACTGCGAATTCGAGATTCGGATATCCCCAGGTCAGCATTTCGAACGAGGTATGGGCATTACGAATTCGTAGTTATGCCATTCGGTTTAACAAATGCTCCGGCGGCCTTTATGCAGCTTATGAACAAAACTTTTATCGAATATCTCGATAAATTTGTAGTGGTGTTTATCGACGATATATTAATCTATTCCAAAAGTGAGACGGAACATGCCGAACACTTGAGAATCGCGTTGAGTATTTTGAGGGCTGATAAGCTTTATGCTAAATTTTCTAAGTGCGAGTTCTGGCTTAGAGAAGTTTCTTTTCTGGGACACATCATCTCAGCCGATGGTATTCGAGTAGA
The DNA here is from genome assembly GCA_033398695.1 of Orobanche coerulescens. Classification (NCBI taxonomy): domain Eukaryota; kingdom Viridiplantae; phylum Streptophyta; class Magnoliopsida; order Lamiales; family Orobanchaceae; genus Orobanche; species Orobanche coerulescens. The sequence continues at coordinate 88,936,192 of CM065811.1, read as the reverse complement.
CCCTCAAAAGATTGAAGCAGTCTTAGCTTGGGAGCCTCCACGGAATGTTAAGGAAGTTCGGAGTTTTCTAGGATTAGCGGGCTATTATCGTCGATTTTTCGAAGGATTCTCGAAAATTGCTCGACCGCTCACCTTATTATTGCAGAAGACACAGAAATTTGAGTGGAGTGATGAGTGTCAAAAGAGTTTTGACGAGTTGAAAAAGCGGTTGACTACGTCTCCGATCCTAGCCTTACCACAAGGAACGGAAGGTTTCGTTATTTATAGCGATGCTTCTAAACAAGGATTGGGATGTGTATTGATGCAAAATGAGAGAGTAGTAGCTTATGCGTCTCGACAATTAAAGTCATACGAGATGAACTATCCTACTCATGATCTTGAGTTAGCCGCTGTAGTGTTTGCGTTGAAAATTTGGAGACATTACTTGTATGGTTCTTCTTGTCGAGTGTATACAGATCATAAGAGCTTGAAGTACATATTTACGCAGAAGGAGCTAAATATGCGTCAGCGGCGGTGGTTGGAACTGCTTAAAGACTATGATCTTGACATTCTTTACCATCCAGGTAAAGTGAACGTCGTTGCCGATGCGTTAAGCCGCAAGTCCGTCGTGCTGCAGAAGTTGGAACTACTTACCATTCAACCGAAGCTTAGACGAGAGATGATTGATATGGAAATTGAAGTTTGGCCTCCACGAGCTCAGGGCGATTGCGTTTCCTTGAGAGTACATCCTCCGTAATGGAGGATATTAAGTCCAAGCAGTTAGATGATCTCTCAATTGTGCAGCTTCGGGAAGACAGTGTTAGAGGAAAAGCTCCTGGGTTCTTAATCGACGAAGACGGAGTTCTTCGATTTCGAGGTAGAACTTGTGTACCTAATCGGGATGATCTCAAACGGGTAATTTTGAATGAAGCGCATTCTACTCCTTACTCGATTCATCCGGGTATGAGTAAAATGTATAAGGACTTGAAGAAAAATTTTTGGTGGCCGAACATGAAGAAAGATGTAACGGAATTCGTGTCAAAATGCTTGACTTGTCAGCGGATTAAAGCGGAGCATCAGAGACCTGCCGGTAAATTGCAACCGCTACCAATTCCAGAATGGAAGTGGGAAGATATAGCGATGGATTTTATTGTGGGAATGCCAAAGACGCGAACTGGAGTGAATATGATTTGGGTAATTGTTGATCGGCTAACCAAATCCGCACACTTTCTGGGCATTAGAGATACTTGGGGACCGGAGAGGTTAGCTCGGTTATTCATTGCGGAGATTGTGAGACACCATGGTACCCCAAAGAGTATAGTGTCTGATCGCGACGGGCGTTTTGTGTCACATTTCTGGCAAGCAGTACATCGAGCACTCGGTACCAAATTAAATTTCAGCACCGCTTATCATCCCCAGACGGACGGACAGTCGGAGAGGACGATCCAAACGCTAGAAGACATGTTGAGGGCTTGTGCGTTAGACTGGAAAGAAGATTGGGAGACTCATTTACCATTGATTGAATTTGCGTACAATAACAGTTGGCATAGTTCGATTGGGATGGCTCCGTTTGAATCATTATATGGAAGACGGTGTAGATCGCCAATCTGTTGGGACGAGCCGTACGAGTTACTTGGAGTAGAACCGGACTTGGTGGTTCAAACACGGGAAAAGGTCGCAATTATTCGGCAAAGGTTGTTGACTGCTCAGAGTCGGCAAAAGTCATATGCCGACGTTCGTCGTCGACCGTTAGAGTTCCAGGTGGGAGACCATGTGTTGTTAAAAGTATCGCCGACTCGTGGAGTTCTTCGGTTTGGTAAGAAAGGGAAGCTTAGTCCTCGATATATTGGCCCCTTCGAGATCCTGGACAAGGTAGGCGATGTAGCTTATCGACTAGCATTGCCTCCAACGCTTAGCCATGTTCATGATGTATTCCATGTTTCGCAACTACGCAAGTATGTTCCCGATCCCAGCCATGTTATTGACTATCAAGAGATTGAAGTTAATGAAGATGTTACGTATGAAGAACAACCGGTAACCATACTAGAGCGTCGAGTGAAACAATTGCGACGGAAAGTGATTCCGTTAGTAAAGGTCCAATGGTCTAAGCATGGAATTGAGGAGGCCACGTGGGAGACCGAGGATAGTATGCGTGCCCGATACCCCGAACTTTTCGTATCTTAAGTTTCGGGACAAAACTTCTTTTTAGGGGGTAAGGGTGTAATACCCGTGTATTTTATGAGTGTTATGTTGGATGTATTTTGTGGTATTGTGGTTATTTGGACCGTATATATTGATGATTGACCTTGACATATTCATGGATGATAATTGTTGGGTTCTATGATTCTCGGATTGAGCTCGTTTTAGCCGGCCTTCTTGCGAATTTAAATTTGGAGAATAGCAGTTAGCGCACGCTAAGACTGTATGTCTAGCGCACGCTAACCAGGTTCGAGTAGCGCACGCTACTCTTGTGCAATAGCGTGCGTTAGGCCCGCTGGACAGTAAGCTTTCTGGACTCTGGAATGAGGCATTAGCGTACGCTATGGACGGACTAACGTACGCTATTTCGATGTACTAGCGCACGTTACTTGTATGATAGCGTGCGCTAGGGTGTCAGGTCAGTGAGGACAGAAACGTTTCTGGACTGCAGGTATTTGCAGGTAGCGCACGCTACTGTATGGAGTTAGCGCGCGCTAGTAGTAATCGATAGCGCACGCTAATAGATAGTTCGGCGTACGCTACCGGAGTCTGGCGAAAGTTACGGGCGCCTTTTTCTTCAAAGATGCACCGCCCTCGGCTCGTTAGCGCACGCTAAGCTTTGTAGCCGTAGCGTGCGCTAATGCCTCCCGGTATATATATGGGGCGGGTTCGAAGCGTCATTTTCACCTCTTCCTCTTCCCTTGGCGGGCGATTTGGAGTGTAGTTAGACGTGGTTTTCGACCAGTTTTCACCATCCAACAACATTTTCGTGTTCCTAAGCTCAATCTAACAAGATTTCATCCAGTGTATCATCCAAATCAAGGTAAGATTGTTCAATCCCTAGTTTTTGGAATTTTGGAGGGTTTTGTTTAGATCTCGTCATTCTAGTCCGTTTTAAACCTTGAATTGGGTCAGAATATGAGTGTGAAACCAAAATCCCTTGTTTTTCTTGAAGCCTACGGATTTTGTTTGAGTTCCCACCTATTGATTTGAGTATGAACAACTCCGCCTTAGTAGTGTTTGATAGTTTGTCCCTAAGAGTAGAATTGGAAGGGAATCCTTCCATTTCCGTGGTGTCGTGTTTTGATTCCTTATTTCGATGTGTTAGGATCGAGTCGTTGAAGGAAGTTCGGACCGTACATTCATCCGTTCGCCGCTTCTTGTGTCGTTCAAATTGAGGCAAGTACTTTGATTGTGTTTAATGTACTTCGTGTGAATATGTAAAAATGGAATTTGTGCCAATTGTTGATCGAGTGTGTGTGAGCCGAGTAAAACCAGTGAGGGTCCCCTGGGGTCCGGTAGGCTGCGTATCCCTACGGATCACTCGGTTGGGCTATACACCAGGGAGGGCCTGACGAGGTGTCTCTGGGGTGTGTATCTTCTTTGAGAGGTACAGGCCAGTATAGCTCGGGAGGTTGTTTTGTGATGATGATTGTGATGCGGTATTCCGGAATATCTGTGATGGCACTATGATTTGCTGTGGTTTTTGTTGATTATTCACTTGTTGTACATATTCTAGAATCATTGTACTTGCACCGGCTTCTTGCTGACCCCTTTTGGGGTGGATATACTTTTGTGTATTCAGGTACAGGTCCAGTGGGAGGACTAGCACAGGACGGACACGAGCTTGGTGGGCAGCATTGATATCGTACATCATTTTGTGTTGGTGGTCGTATGGTCATGGTCAAAGTCGTGTTTTGGTTTTGTACTCGCGCGGGTACTGTCCAGTGTTGTATGTCATGTCATTATTAATGGTTAATGATGTTGTTGTATTTCCGTGGTGAACGGTCAAATTGGTTATGATTCCTCGGGATGATATGTTGTTGGTATTGTGATGTATGTCATGTTGAAATTGAAGTTGGTTTTGAATGTATGAATATTTATGTTCGTCGTATTTAATGTATTTTATTTGGGTCTAAGCCTGGTAGGTTCTCCAAAAAGGATCTACGGCGCTGTAATATCTCCGTAAATCATGGGGGTGTTACAAAAATAAAGCTACAACTTGCTTCTGTATTCAAACATTGAAGAATGAAGCTACAAGTTTTTACAAGTTGCTTCCATGTTCAAGCGAGTTAATAATGAAGCTACAAGTTGTTTCGAGTTGTTTTTCTTCAAACGAGTGCATAACGAAGCTACAAGTTGTTTCAAGTTGTTTTCAAGCTCACACGAGTCAAAATGAAGCTACAAGTTGCTTCCGTGTTCACATAGTCAAGAATAAATCTACAAGTTTTTACAAGTTGCTTCCATGTCAAACGAGTCAAGCATGAAGCTACAAGTGGTTTCGAGTTGTTTTTTCTTCAAACGAGTGCATAATGAAGCTACAAGTTGTTTCAAGTTGTTTTCATGTTCGAACGAGTCAAAATAAAGCTACAATTTGCTTCTGTAATCAAACATTGAAGAATGAAGCTACAAGTTTTTACAAGTTGCTTCCATGTTCAAGCGAGTTAATAATGAAGGTACAAGTTGTTTCGAGTTGTTTTTCTTCAAACGAGTGCATAACGAAGCTACAAGTTTTTTAAAGTTGTTTTCATGTTCAATGAGTCAAAATGAAGCTACAAGTTGCGTCCGTGTTCAAACACTCAAGAATAAAGCTACAAATTTTTACAAGTTTCTTCCGTGTTCAAACAGTCAAGAATGAAGCTACAAGTTTTACATGTTGCTTCCATGTTCAAAAGAGTCAAGAATGAGGCTACAAGTTGTTTCGCGTTGTATTTTTGCTTCAAACGAGTTCATAATGAAGCTAGAAGTTTTTTCAAGTTGTTTTCATGTTCACATGAGTCAAAATGAAGCTACAAGTTGCGTCCGTGTTCAAACAGTCAAGAATGAATCTACAAGTTTTTACATGTTGCTTCCATGTCAAACGAGTCAAGAATGAAACTACAAGTTGTTTCGAGTTGTTTTTTCTTCAAACGAGTGCATAATGAAGCTACAAGTTGTTTCAAGTTGTTTTCATGTTCGAACGAGTCAAAATAAAGCTACAATTTGCTTATGTATTCAAACATTGAAGAATGAAGCTACAAGCTTTTACAAGTTGCTTCCATGTTCAAGCGAGTCAATAATGAAGCTACAAGTTGTTTCGAGTTGTTTTTTCTTCAAACGACTGCATAATGAAGCTACAAGTTGTTTAAAGTTGTTTTCATGTTCAACGAGTCAAAATGAAGCTACAAGTTACGTCCGTGTTCAAACACTCAAGAATAAAGCTACAAATTTCTACAAGTTGCTTCCATGTTCAAAAAGTCAAGAATGAAGCTACAAGTCTTACAAGTTGCTTCCATGTTAAAACGAGTCAACAATGAGGCTACAAGTTGTTTCGGGTTGTTTTTTGCTTCAAACGAGTGCATAATGAAGCTACAAGTTGTTTCAAGTTGTTTTCATGTTCACACGAGTCAAAATGAAGCTACAAGTTGCTTCCGTGTTCAAACAGTCAAGAATGAAGCTACAAGTTTTACATGTTGCTTCCATGTTCAAACGAGTCAAGAATGAGGCTACAAGTTGTTTCGGGTTGTATTTTTGCTTCAAACGAGTTCATAATGAAGCTAGAAGTTGTTTCAAGTTGTTTTCATGTTCACACGAGTCAAAATGAAGCTACAAGTTGCGTCCGTGTTCAAACAGTCAAGAATGAATCTACAAGTTTTTACATGTTGCTTCCATGTCAAACGAGTCAAGAATGAAGCTACAAGTTGTTTCGAGTTGTTTTTTTCTTCAAACGAGTGCATAATGAAGCTACAAGTTGTTTCAAGTTGTTTTCATGTTCGAACGAGTCAAAATAAAGCTACAACTTGCTTCTGTATTCAAACATTGAAGAATGAAGATACAAGTTTTTACAAGTTGCATCCATGTTCAAGCGAGTCAATAATGAAGCTACAAGTTGTTTCGAGTTGTTTTTCTTCAAACGAGTGCATAACGAAGCTACAAGTTGTTTAAAGTTGTTTTCATGTTCAAACGAGTCAAAATGAAGAGCTATAAATTGCTTCCATGTTCAAACACTCAAGAATAAAGCTACAAGTTATTACAAATTTCTTCCGTGTTTAAACACTGAAGAATGAAGCTACAAGTTTTTACAAGTTGCTTCCATGTTTAAATGAGTCAAGAATGAAGCTACAAGTTGTTTCGAGTTGTTTTTTTTCTTCAAACGAGTGCATAATGAAGCTACAAGTTGTTTACATGTTCGAACGAGTCAAAATGAAGCTACAAGTTGCTTCTGTATTCAAATAGTCAAGAATGAATCAAGAAGTTTTTACAAGTTGCTTCCATGTCAAACGAGTCAAGAATGAAGCTACAAGTTGTTTCGAGTTGTTTTTTGCTTCAAACGACTGCATAATGAAGCTACAAGTTGTTTCAAGTTGTTTTCAAGCTCACACGAGTCAAAATGAAGCTACAAGTTGCTTCCATATTCAAATAGTCAAGAATGAATGTATAAGTTTTTACAAGTTGCTTCCATGTCAAACGAGTCAAGAATGAAGCTACAAGTGGTTTCGAGTTGTTTTTTCTTCAAACGAGTGCATAATGAAGCTACAAGTTGTTTCAAGTTGTTTTCATGTTCGAACGAGTCAAAATAAAGCTCCAATTTGCTTCTGTATTCAAACATTGAAGAATGAAGCTACAAGTTTTTACAAGTTGCTTCCATGTTCAAGCGAGTCAATAATGAAGCTACAAGTTGTTTCGAGTTGTTTTTCTTCAAACGAGTGTATAACGAAGCTACAAGTTGTTTAAAGTTGTTTTCATGTTCAACGAGTCAAAATGAAGCTACAAGTTGCGTCCGTGTTCAAACACTCAAGAATAAAGCTACAAATTTCTACAAGTTGCTTCCGTGTTCAAATAGTCAAGAATGAAGCTACAAGTTTTACAAGTTGTTTCCATCTTCAAACGAGTCAAGAATGAGGCTACAAGTTGTTTCGGGTTGTTTTTTGCTTCAAACGAGTGCATAATGAAGCTACAAGTTGTTTCAAGTTGTTTTCATGTTCACACCAGTCAAAATGAAGCTACAAGTTGCTTCTGTGTTCAAACAGTCAAGAATGAATCTACAAGTTTTTACAAGTTGCTTCCATGTCAAACGAGTCAAGAATGAAGCTACAAGTTGTTTCGAGTTATTTTTTCTTCAAACGAGTGCATAATGAAGCTACAAGTTGTTTCAAGTTGTTTTCATGTTCGAACGAGTCAAAATAAAGCTACAATTTGCTTATGTATTCAAACATTGAAGAATGAAGCAACAAGTTTTTACAAGTTGCTTCCATGTTCAAACGAGTCAATAATGAAGCTACAAGTTGTTTCGAGATGTTTTTCATCAAACGAGTGCAAACGAAGCTATAAGTTGTTTAAAGTTGTTTTCATGTTCAACGAGTCAAAATGAAGCTACAAGTTGCGTCCGTGTTCAAACACTCAAGAATAAAGCTACAAATTTCTACAAGTTGCTTCCATGTTCAAAATGTCAAGATTGAAGCTACAAGTCTAACAAGTTGCTTCCATGTTAAAACGAGTCAACAATGAGGCTACAAGTTGTTTCGGGTTGTTTTTTGCTTCAAATGAGTGCATAATGAAGCTGCAAGTTGTTTCGAGTTGTTTTCATTAGACCTGCTGCCGGGCCGGAACCGCCGGTTTCGGGCCTCGAACCGGCGGTCCTCGGTCCCCAAAACAAGGGACCGAGCCCGGCATCAAACTTGCCGGCCTCCGTCTTGGGCTAAACCCGGTCCAGAGCCGGGCTAAAACAGCAGTCCCGGGCCGCCCCGATTTTTTTTTTTTAACTTTTATTATTATTTTTTTAATTTATTCTTGTATATTTATTACTTTTATGAAATAAAAATGATAATTCTTAATGTTTTGATTTTTTTTTTTTTAAATATTTAAAAACTCATTAAATTGTTGAAAAATGAATAAGGAAAATTATAACAAATAAGTTTGCATTAAGAAAGAGGATGAAGAATGAAGTTAGAATGCTTATGTGTTCAAACAGTGAAGAATGAAGTTACAAGTTTTTTCAAGTTGCTTGCATATTCAAACGAGTCAACAATGAAGCTACAAGTTGTTTCAAGTTGTTTTCATGTTCACACGAGTCAAAATGAAGCTACAAGTTGCTTCCGTGTTCAAACAGTCAAGAATGAATCTACAAGTTTTTACAAGTTGCTTCCATGTCAAACGAGTCAAGAATGAAGCTACAAGTTGTTTCGAGTTGTTTTTTCTTCAAACGAGTGCATAATGAAGCTACAAGTTGTTTCAAGTTGTTTTCATGTTCGAACGAGTCAAAATAAAGCTACAATTTGCTTATGTATTCAAACATTGAAGAATGAAGCTACAAGTTTTTACAAGTTGCTTCCATGTTCAAGCGAGTCAATAATGAAGCTACAAGTTGTTTCGAGTTGTTTTTCTTCAAACGAGTGCATAACCAAGCTACAAGCTGTTTAAAGTTTTTTTCATGTTCAAACGAGTCAAAATGAAGAGCTATAAATTGCTTCCATGTTCAAACCCTCAAGAATAAAGCTACAAGTTATTACAAGTTGCTTCCGTGTTTAAACACTGAAGAATGAAGCTACAAGTTTTTACAAGTTGCTTCCATGTTTAAACGAGTCAAGAATGAAGCTACAAGTTGTTTCGAGATGAAGCTACAAGTTGTTTCAAGTTGTTTACATGTTCGAACGAGTCAAAATAAAGCTAGAATGCTTATGTGTTCAAACAGTGAAGAATGAAGTTACAAGTTTTTTCAAGTTGCTTGCATATTCAAACGAGTCAACAATGAAGCTATAAGTTGTTTCGAGTTGTTTTTCTCTTCAAACGAGTGCATAATGAAGCTACAAGTTTTTTAAAGTTGGTTTCATGTTCAAAAGAGTTAAAATGAAGCTACAAGTTGCTTCCGTGTTCAAACACTCAAGAATAAAGCTACATGTTTCTATAAGTTGCTTCCGTGTTCAAACAGTCAAGAATGAAGCTACAAGTTGTTTCGAGTTGTTTTTTTTCCTCAAACGAGTGCATAATGAAGCTCCAAGTTGTCTAAAGTTGTTTTCAGGTTCAAACTAGTCAAAATGAAGCTACAAGTTGCTTACATATTAAAACACTCAAGAATAAAGCTACAAGTTTGTACAAGTTGCTTCCGTATTCAAACACTCGAGAATGCAGCTACAAGTTTTTATAAATTGCTTCCATGTTCAAACGAGTGAAGAATGAAGCTACAATTTATTTCGAGTTGTTTTTTCCTTGAAATGAGTGCATAATGAAGCTACAAGTTGTTTTCATGTTCAAATGAGTCAAAATGAAGCTACAAGTTGCTTCCGTATTCAATCACTCAAGAATGAAGCTACAAGTTGTTACAAGTTGCTTCCATGTTCAAACAAGTCAAGAATGAAGCTACAAGTTGTTTCGAGTTGTTTTTGTCTTCAAACGAGTGCATAATGAAGCTACAAGTTATTTCAAGTTGTTTTCATTTTCGAACGAGTCAAAATAAAGCTACAATTTGTTTCTGTTGAAGAGATAAATTCACCACTAGAAGGGGTTTGAATAGTGGTGATGCGGAATACCGAAATTTCTTGCGAGTAAATAGAAAATAGTGCAGAATTTAAAGACTCAAGAATTTATAGAGGTTCGGCAACTTGCCTACGTCCTCTCTCCGGCATTCTTTTTCTTAAGAAAAACCACAATCTTAACTCGTCTTCTAACGGTCCGAGTTCACAACCGTTACAATCGCTTGTCTTCTATCGGTCCAAGCTCAACCTTTCCCTCAATATAAATGTTTGTTTATCTAGTGTTCTATAGGAACTAGATAATCCTCACTATACGAATATGGGAGTATGTTGGTCCCTTTTCAAGTATACTCGATACAGCTTGGGAAATGTTTAAGCAACAGGCTGTATGGTTTTCGAATCTGAGTGCGTAGCGGAAGTCTTTAATATAGTAAGTTGCCGTCGATACAGCAACTCGGTCTAATCTCCTGTTAGCTTGGTGCGTGCAGGGTTTTGCAGTGTATACTTATATAAATCACAGTTATGAAAACAGTAACGGCGAAAGGTAAATAACACAGTATTTAAGTGGTTCGAGGTAAACCCCTCTACGTCCACTGGTCCTCCACACAGGAGTAAAACGTTTATTATAAATACTGCGTACACAACTATGTATTTATAATCAAACATATCCTTGTATCGTTCACACAGATAGATACAAAGACTGTCGCTTTCAACCGTTCACACAGATTGGTTAAAGCTTCCTTCTTGACTAGCTTCTTCACACACAGTTCCAAAGCTTCGTCCTCTTATTCGTCCCACACAGGTCAGAATAACTTGTTGAGTTCACACAGAACTCGGTTTTTACACAAAGGTAAAAAGGTAGGTAACCGGGTAAGAACAACAGCTTTGAATATGAAGTTCTTGAGCTGATGATGACTGTTCTTGATGTTGAGCACTGTATATATCTTTGGATCTTAATTTGCAGAAAGCTTATGGAGATATGTTTTGCTCTGATGTATATAATGATAGCTTCTTCACTTGGTAACTTCGGTATGTGTATATCTATGTATATGTGTGTATATCTATGTATCTATCTTCAACGCTCTTATGAGATATATATAGTCTTCTGAATATTATATCCGTTGAGATAGATCCGTTGGGCAAGATTCCGTGATAACTTGAATAGACCGGGATCCGGATATTGCGGGATTTGAAGATCTCTGACAGTTTCAGTATTTAAATACTTTATCCTTTCAGTATTTAAATACTTCTTTATCAAATGGTACTTGACTTTAGTGAATACTAAAGATTCCTTTTCAAATGGTCTTCAGTCCTGTTCCGATGTGAATGCTGTATCCACTAGTGCTGTATCCATATTGGAATAGTCAGGCGCTGTATGGAAGGGTGCTGTATTGAGGTTTCGAGATAGCTTCCATACTTGGCGCTTATTTAGACTTTGTTTCTGTATCTTGTGGCGCGAGAGCTTGCTGTATGCTGGCGCTGTGATAAGATCTTCGATACAGAATTGCAACTTCAATCGGCTTTCGATATAGGGCTTGCTGTATCAAGCTTTTGACAATTATCAAAACAAAATTATTTATCCCAACAATTTCCCCCTTTTTGATAATTTCCAAAACTACTTTGATGATTCCAAAACTTCTTGATCATGCCACGGTTTTGATACCAAAAACCTCTTCAGGCTAAAAACAATTTTCCCCTTTGATAACCACTTGATGGTAACATGAGAAGACTTCGATACAGGGGTTGTTTAATCCCACTGTTTCCTCTTTCTGGAAAATATCAAAAGCAGATTTCTTGATCTTCTGTCAAATGATCTGGTCTTCAGCACTTGATCTAAAAGAAATGTGAACTGCTCGTAGGCAATTTCTGACATGACAGGAAAGTTTGTTACATCTTTAAACTAATGATTGGTGCGCAGGCACAATCTTACATTGTGATCTAGTTGAGTACAACTAAACCTATGAACTGTTCACAGACGAGTTCTTACAGCAATACACAATGAATTTATCAATCATAATTGATGTCCTGTTGTGAAAATAGTATAATGTTCTTCCTTAAAGGTACAAACAGGATTCAATTTATGTTCGGATTAACGCTGTATTCATGGGTCGTACTGTATTCCCCCTTAATTAATGCACACGTCAGCTGTAGGAAGGTTTCATGCCTTTCATGCCTTCTTTGTCCTACAGTGCTGTCTTGACTGTTCTGAGTGTACTGTTAATTAATGGCAGATACTATATTCATGGGTCTTACAGCATTCCCCCTCACTTAATGAGTAAAAGCATAAAAACTTACAGGGATTTCTGGCTGTAGCGTTTCCAATTTATGTCGACGCTTGGATATCAAGTAACTTTGGGTCCTGGTGTGATATTGCCTTTTGGTACCCAAATTTGCCGGGCAACAATTTGTTTGTTTTAGGCTACTTTTGGTCCATTATATCGATATTTACGTGGGGCAGGCACGTAGTCGTTGTAATCATTATAATGCATGAAAAATCGAGAATTATAGTTGTTATTCCAGTACGATTGTCGTCTCGGAAGTGGAGCCATTTTCTTTGGCCTAACATCTTGCCTTCTGGGTCTCCAGTTGGATTCCCAACGATGTTGTTGATACTGCGCGGACACCTGCTTTCTTGATGAATAACGGGGCTCCTGTATCAAGTGCCTAGGCGCGCTATACTGAGAGTACTGCTGTACGGGCCTTTGTTGGTTGGATACCGCCTTCTTTCTGAATGACTGCCGGCGTTTATGATATGCTTGTGGAGCATGCTGTTGAGTATGCCTTCTGAGTGGCTGTTGGTTCCACTGTCTTGAATAGTAGAGTTGCGGGGGTGGAATGGCAGCTTTTGCTGTTCGCGGTGCAACAGGTTCCTTCACAGGGCTCGGAACTTCTTTCGATACAGGGATGGATTCCTCACTCCTGACGAATACTGTACTAGATTTTTCTTTGTTGGAGAACGAGTTGTACCCTAAGCCACGTTTATCATGAGCATGTTGCCCAGTGCTTAGGATCTCTTCCATTCTTTTAGAGGATTTCTCGAAAGATTTCAAGATTGTCTATAATTCTCCTTCACGTTTCTCGAGAGATTTTACTTTGGCTTCGAGTAGAGCCAAATCATTTGTCTTGCTTTCAAGATGAGACTTAGTCTCATTTAGATTATGAGCAAGTTGATGATTGCTCTCCATGAGTTTTTCTAAATTGACTTTGCTGTTTTCGCAATCAACTGACATATTTTCATAATTATTCTTCAGCAAGTCATTTTCTTCTTTCAGCTCTAAGTTAGAAATTTCAAGTTGGATGTTTTCTCCTTTCAATATCTCATGGGCCGTTTGAATGTTATTAAATTCATTCAACATATTTTCAAAGGTATGAGATGTAACACCCCAAACTAGGCGGATATTACAGTGCCGTAGATCCCCAACTGGGACCCACCAGGCAAATGAAAATGAATGAATTACACAAGATAAATGTAGTACCGAACTACATTACAACAATAATTACTCCGATGACGAGTTTAGTTACAACACACCAGGACAATACCGAATACTAGTGTATTTTATATGAAGATAAAATACACAACACTGAATGAAACGGAGTATCCAAATGAAAGTCTGCAGCGGAAAATAAAGGACAATAACATGAATAACTGAAAGATCGGGGGCCCCTACTAGTATCACTGGGACTCCTCGACATCAACATGCTATTCCCGTGCGTTTGCCTTGCCATGACCTGAAAAACAAAATCCCCAGCCGGGGTCAGTTAAACAGAACAACAATCCTCAAGGGTTGAAAAATACACAATCATGATTTAACTGAAGTTATGAAATATCCTTAGTTATGAATTACGCTGAAGAGGGGTATCATAGTACGCCCGTAGTGTTCTGTGCAAGTGTACAAGACGGATGTCCGGACACACCCGTTCTTGTACCTAATTAGTCTCACGGAGGTAAACGTTACCGTGTGCACGATCGATGTATCACTCCCAATACATGGCCATAACGTGCCCGACTAAAAATTCCACACATCCGCACCCGGCCACGCAATATGAACCCAGAAGGTCATATGAACAAGAATGACCGTAATGAATATCAATGAATAATAATAATCTGACAACGTCAAGAATGACTTACCGAGATGAAAGTAATAATGAAGTGATTGATAGATTCAATGGAATGATTGGAACCGCCATTCCTCGTTAATGAAGTGATTATTCGACAATTACAAGTCTCAATATGATTAATACAATGATGAATGAGTTATAATTATGAATGATCAACAACAAAAGGTATGAATATCCTTTTAACCGAGTAAGAATTAACTTACACAACACCGGTGATAATTATCCTTCCACGAACAACGTCCTAATTGAGATATCGGTCGCTCGAACAACCTTGAATAAATACAATTACCAACAAACCGTTCAATACACGAATCAAACACGAATATAACGAACTCAACACGTCGATACGACTAAACCAAGTCCATTAAGGCATTATATCGAACACTTTGTGGCCAACTTCGATTGTTTATAACCAAACTTCAAAAATACCAACATCAAATCCTCAAGAAGTGTTTCAAACCAACAAAACATCTCCAATAAGATCAATAATCCATTATGAATATCCAAAATCGTGATTATAACGACAATTAATCGAAAACCCCCAATTTCAACTCGATATTCAAAGTGTTCTTGAATAATCCCTCAATAATCCAATGAATCCTTATATAAACTCATAATCATATACATATCCCTTCATATAACATGATTATAACGTCCAAAACATCATATCTCAACATAGAATCGAAATCCAAGGTGTTGAAGAAATTACCTCTTGAAGATCCAACCACTTCGATCCGAAGAACACGAGTTTAATCGAGTATCCAAGCTTCACAACCGAATGAAAATGATTAAAAACCACACTCAAGTGATAGGTGAAGAGAATTTTCTCCCTCAAGCCTCTCTCTCGTATGAAAGTGGAAAAAAATGGAAGGAATGAGCTGAAATGCTCAAAATACGAATTTATAGGGGTTGACTGCCCTGCCGGACACGGCCCGTGCCGATCGGCACGGTCGCGTCGCGCAACTGGCCGGCAGGGACTCGACCGTGTCCTGCTTGACACGGTCGCGGCGCGCAGGGCCTTCCGATAGTGACCCGTCCGACAGCGACTCGGCATGACTCGACCGTGTCCTGGAACACGGTCGGGCGTGTGGGCAGTCGGTTCTGGCTTATCCGGAAGAGTTCGGGCCGTGCCAGACGACACGGTCGAGTCCTGTGGGCAGAGACTTCGGCATTTCCGGACGAGTACAGCACAGTCCGTGTCGGACGACACGGCCCAGTTCGGTCGGCAGTGATCGGCCAATAACTGAAAAAATGAGCGGGTGAGCTAAAACGACCATAACTCTCTCGTCCGGACTCCGATTGACTCACCGTTTGAACCATTGGAAAGCTAACTCGATGCTCTATAATATTGCAAAGATTTAGAATTTTTGGAGTTACCAAAAATTAATGGTGATCTAACAAAGTCGAACTCATAAGCGGAAAGTTGAAACAATGAACAATAACGATACACAACTCGAAGTTTCTACGAACGGTGAACACGGGTGAATGAACATGATTGATGAATGAATATAAATGAGTGAAAATCCACTGAGTGACAATCACCGAATGAAATTACTGAATGATAATGACTGAATTACAACCGGGTATTACATACACCCCCCCTTAAAAGAGTTTCGTCCCCGAAACTAAGGGTCAAACAACTCGGGATAACTTTCCCGCATACTATCCTCGGTTTCCCAAGTAGCCTCTTCAACTCCGTGTCTGGACCACTGAATCTTGACCAAAGGGATCGTCTTGTTCCTCAACTGTTTGATTCGCCGCTCCAACACTCGTACAGGACGTTCCTCGTACGAATGATCATCCGCGATCTCTATTTCGTCGAACTGAAGTATGTGACTCGGGTCGGCAACATACTTCTGCAACTGAGAGACGTGAAACACATTATGAATTCGGCTCAATGCCGGAGGCAAAGCCAATCGATAATCTAACTCGCCTACTCGATCCAAAATCTCAAACGATCCAATGAATCTCGGACTCAATTTCCCCCGTTTTCCGAAACGGAAGATACCTCGACTCGGGGATACCTTGACCAAAACGTGGTCACCCATCTCGAACTCTAGTGGTTGACGATTATCTGCATATAATTTCTGTCGACTCTGAGCAGTCAACAGACGACTCCTGATCAAAGCTACTTTCTCCCGGGCGGCTATAAGTATATCGGTCTCGGTGCCGATTGACTCTGATGGGTCGTCCCAACACAAGGGAGATCGACAACGACGACCGTACCAGGCCTCGTAAGGTGCTACCTTCATCGCAGCATGCCAACTAAACTGTAAGTGGACTCAAACAACAGTAATTGGGCTTCCCAATCGTCTACTAATCGAGGACGCATGCCCTCAATATGTCCTCCAATGTCTGAAAAGTCCTCTCTGATTGTCCGTCGTGTTGTGTCAAGAATTAACACTTTCCGAACGGCGATCGCCTCGGAGGTCGGGCGACCGAGTCACTGTCGAGCGGCCAAGGCAGAACTGCCGACCAGCGACCAGGCGACCGAGCCTTTACCCAGCGGACAAGCTAGACTGGCCAATCGAAGGTCCCAGGAAAAGTCCCGGTGCCGAGCGATCGACCTCAGATACGATCGTCACTCGGTACTCGGCGACCGACTCCTTGCGACCGACAAGCGGACGACCATCCCTCGGCACCTGCCGACCGACCATCCCTCAGCACCTGCTGACCGACCATCCCTCGGCACCTGCCGACCGACCCTTGGTGACCGACCATTGCCGACCCTCAGCAACTGGCCGATGGCGGCCTCTGATGACCAGCTAGAGATGACCGCCTCATGTCGATCAGGGCCGATGGCCATCTAGTCGGCAAAGGCCGAGCCTCAAGACCGGCACCACATGCAAGAGCCGAGACAAGATCCGCGAATCTCGTGCCATTGACCACAGCCTGGCAGAATCTCTCCACCAGCCGACAAGCCTCCGAAAGCTGTCAGTAGGGCCGCATGTGGTGACTCGGACCGTCTTTGGCCCCTCATTGGACCGCCCAGTGTTTGCTGCTGGAGCTTTGGACTTTAAAGGCATCACATCTTCCTTGGACTTTAGCCCGACAGCCCGGGTGATCGCCCCATTATAATATTGGCCGGCAGACGATCGCCCCATTATTATAATGGCCGGAAGGCGATCGCCCGCCAGAGGACAGGACCCGGCTGCCACTATAAATACAAGGCACCCTGCACTCGGCCAAAGGGCTGGCATTCTCGCATTTCACACACCATACAGAAGAAAAACATCAAGCACTTGGCTAATCTCCAACTCTTGGCAACAGCTATCATTCGGTCTTACTTCTCCCGGCCTCTCTCATCAGGAAGACGATCGGCGGGGATGAAGAACAATTGGCGCTAGAGGAAGGGGATCCAACCCTCAAATTTTTATACCTACCGTCCCGGAGAACACTCACTGTTCTCGGGGCAGATACTTGAAGTGACACTCACTGCACTTCAAAGAAGGCTTTCAGAAATCATGTCTTCCGCCTCCGCGTCGAAGAAAGCGGCCTGACCGGCCCGGACCTGTTCCGTCCCGGTCAAGCGCGGCCGATGGTGGAAGGTAGCCGCCCCGATCGAGACGCTCGTCCGTCCACAGACGGCCGCCCAAGCCTCTCGCTCGATCAGTTGCGAACCAATGAACAGATCGAAAAGGCCATAGCCGCCCTTCAGGAACGACGGAGCGCTCTCAACGCGCCTCCCTCTATAACCCCCTCGGCCGCCCGCCGAAGTCAGCGAAGCTCAAGGCATTATCGGCGAGCGATCGCGAGAGGCTCGTCCGCAAGAAGAGGCGCTCGGCGGCAGGCACCTCTGTCTTCGATCGCTTGGCGGTGACCCGACCAGCGGCCAGGCGATCCGGCCCGGCTACGAGGCGACGGAGTTTAAGTCCGTCACCGGGAGCTCGGCCTACCCGGCTCCCGAAGCGGCCCGTCTGGCTCCCCCTCGCAAAATTGCCGAGGTCGGCAGCAGCGGAGTCCGGAGATCGGTACACGATCGCCTCGGATCCCGCTCCCAAAGCCGATCGGCAAGCGACCGAGCCACGGCGATGGCTGCGATGCAACGTCAGATCGACGACATGAAGGCGCTCCTGCAATCCGGGGCAGGCGCCATGAAGACGATCGCCGAGCCGAGCGAGCCGCTCGCGATCGACATCGAGCTCGCCCCCGTGCAGCACAGGATCGCTCCCCCGCAAACACCCATGTACGAGGGGCGATCGGACCCCCAGACGCACCTGAGGAAGTTCAACATCTACATGACCGGGTGTGGGGCATCGGACGCGACCCGGTGCCGAATGTTCCCTCTGACGCTAGACGACCTCGCCCACCGGTGGTACACCTCATTGCCACCTCGGTCCATTGGCTCCTTTAACGAGCTGGCGCACGTCTTCACGGAACACTTCGCCACCCGGGTCGTCCGACCAGAAGGTCCCCTTCGCATGATGCAAATCAAGCAGGGAGAAGAAGAGTCCGACTCGGACTATATCGACCGGGTAGACGTGATCATCCTCAACGGCGAGCCCATAAACGATGAGACCGCCCTCTACGCGGTCCTAGGAGGTTTTCAGGGCTTCTCGCCTATGTTCAGGCATCTCACGAAGACCCTACCGACGACCTACGCAGCCTTCCGGGCTAGAGCCGCAGATTTCCTGTCCAGGCAAAGGCTTCTTCTTAGCCTAGGAGTAGAGCGATCGGCGCCTGCGCGACGACCTCCAGTCTCCCAGCCCAATCGCTACTATCCAGCAGAGCCGGAGGACTCGCTCACCGCCTACAGTCCACCATTTTAAATGAGGGATTAACTCCCGCCCGATCGCCGATATCGACCTACGAATAAAGCGATCGGCTGCTGAGCGACGATCACCAGTCTTCCGTCCCGATCGCCGATCATCACGCTACATCATCAGCAATCCGGAGGACACGATCTCCGTCTACAGTCCAGCATTTAACATGAGGAACTAAGGCTCGCGATCGCCTCCACCGCACATCAAAAAGCCATGGCCCTGGCAGTCGATGGAACCGGCTGCTTCGGCCATGCAAGGTCCCTTTCGGCCGAGATCGCCCGCCCTTCGTTTAAATACGAGGCCGGCGTAGTCCGAGGGCTCTCCAACATTAATCAGTGGACCCGTGCCACAACCCCGTCTCAACGTACACCGTCGAGGTCGGCCATCTCCACGGCTGGCCGAGGTGGAAGCAGAGCTAACAAGCCGCGGAGGTGGAGTTGATTCATCCAACGCTGCCCCGCGCAAGGACTCCTCTAGACCAAGACCGCACGCCCTTCGTTTAAATACGAGGCGAGGCGCAACCTAACAGAGGACCCTCATAATAAAGTGAGTCACGAGACACTCAATGTCTTCGCGCACCAAGACACGGTCATGGAGTCGGTCCATCGAATTCCGCGACTGTGCACGATTCCTCAAACAAACGAAACCACCAAGTTTCCGAGGGGGATCGGCCAATGTTGTTTTTGCAGGTACAAGACCGAAAGATAGCTAGTCAATCGACCATGATAGCCCAAGTCCGAATCCTAAGTCAGCTCAGATCGCCCGTCCTCATCCAAACACGATCGCCAGCAAGAACCACCTCGCCCCATGTCTTCAACATAGGAGCAAGCTGGGGGGCAATTGTTGTGTCAAGAATTAACACTTTCCGAACGGCGATCGCCTCGGAGGTCGGGCGACCGAGTCACTGTCGAGCGGCCAAGGCAGAACTGCCGACCAGCGACCAGGCGACCGAGCCTTTACCCAGCGGACAAGCTAGACTGGCCAGCCGAAGGTCCCAGGAAAAGTCCCGGTGCCGAGCGATCGACCTCAGATACGATCGTCACTCGGTACTCGGCGACCGACTCCTGGCGACCGACAAGCGGGCGACCATCCCTCGGCACCTGCCGACCGACCATCCCTCGGCACCTGCCGACCGACCATCCCTCGGCACCTGCCGACCGACCCTTGGTGACCGACCATTGCCGACCCTCAGCAACTGGCCGATGGCGGCCTCTGATGACCAGCTAGAGATGACCGCCTCATGTCGATCAGGGTCGATGGCCATCCAGTCGGCAAAGGCCGAGCCTCAAGACCGGCACCAGGTGCAAGAGCCGAGACAAGATCCGCGAATCTCGGGCCATTGACCACAGCCTGGCAGAATCTCTCCATCAGCCGACAAGCCGCTGAAAGCTGTCAGTAGGGCCGCATGTGACTGACTCCGGACGCGTGATGGCCCCTCATTGGACCGCCCAGCTGGCTGCTTGCTGGAGCTTTGGACTTTAGGCAGACTGCCAGCATCTTCCTTGGACTTTAGCCCGACAGCCCGGGTGATCGCCCCATTATAATATTGGCCGGCAGACGATCGCCCCATTATTATAATGGCCGGAAGGCGATCGCCACTTGAGAGGATAGGACATTGCCACTATAAATACAAGGCACCCTACACTCGGCCAAAGGGCTGGCATTCTCGCATTTCACACACCATACAGAAGAAAAACATCAAGCACTTGGCTAATCTCCAACTCTTGGCAACAGCTATCATTCGGTCTTACTTCTCCCGGCCTCTCTCATCAGGAAGACGATCGGCGGGGACGAAGAACACCGAGCTTTGCTCAAGAGCCGGATTAACAGAGTCTTTTTACACTCATTGTATTTAGATTTCTCTCATTAATACTTGTATCCATGAATATTCGTATTAATATCATCTCGCGAGAGCATTCAAGCCCGGGCCTAACAAACCCGGCAAATCTTGTATTATTTATCTTCTCTCGGAAGTGCTCCCGCAATTGTTGTTTGTTGTCCGTCTTCCAGCAGTATTAATCTTCGGATAAATATTTTGGGCAACAACACGTCGGACTGAGGATAAAAAAATAAAAAAAAAAAAAAAAACGGTAATGATATTAAGCTGAGTACCCAAAGCACGATGAACTGATTTCAAAAATGAGACACGAATCACCCGTCACGATCAGAAACGATACTCTTAGGAGTACCGTGCAATCTCACCATCTCTTTGATGAACAGTTGGGTAAGTCTCTCGGGACCCCACGTATCCTTGATCTCAAGGAAATGAGTTGATTTAGTTAAGCGGTCCACAATCACCCAGATCGCATTCATGCCACGATGACTCGTCGGCAAACTCGTGATGAAATCCATAGAAATGTCTTCCCACTTCTATTCCGGAATAGGGAGAGGTTTTCAGCATACCCGCCGGTCGCTGATGTTCAATCTTAACTTGTTGACAGGTTAAGCATCTCGAAACAAATTCTGCGACTTCTCGCTTCATATTACTCCACCAGTAATTTTGTTTCAAGTCCTTGTACATCTTCTTTGGACCCGGATGAACAGAATAAGGGGTAGCATGAGCTTCTCTCAAAATAGAGTTTTTCAACTCGTCATTCGCCGGTACGCACAACCGGTTCTTATACCTCAAAAGTCAATCCTCGTGGACCACGAATCCAGGGGTTTTCCCCTGAGCCACATCTTCACGGATGCTCAACAATGAAGGGTCTGAACTCTGATTCTCTCTGATTACCTCCTCAAGTGACGATGAAATCTCTAACATACAAAGCTGTCCCTGAACTCGCTGAAGCCAGACCTCGATCTCGGGTTTAAGGAATTCCTGTTGAAGCTCCTTCTGAACTGTTAAACGAGTAAGCATCTGCTCCTGAACGGACTTACGACTCAAGGCGTCGGCGACAACGTTCGCCTTGCCCGGGTGGTAAAGGATCTCGATATCAAAATCTTTGATTAGTTCCAACCACTGCCTCTGTCGCATATTTAACTCCTTGTGAGTAAATATATACTTCAACTCTTGTGATTGGTGAAGATCTGACAGGTGATGCCATAAAGGTAACGACGCCAAATTTCCAACGCGAAAACCACGGTTCCTAGCTCCGTAGTGGGTTGGATAATTAACGGCTAATCCAGGAAACATCGGATTTACTTAATATCTTTCGGAGGTTGCCAATCTCGGATAGTCTCCGACTTCTGAGGCTCGACACGAACTCTGTCAGATGAAATTACATGCCCGAGAAAGTCACTTCGGACCTCCAGAACTCACATTTGGAAAACTTTCCATAAAGTTGCTCTCGTCTCAACACGTCGAGAACCTGATGAAGATGAACCTCGTGTTCCTCTCGGCTACGAGAATAAATCAAAATGTCTTCGATGAAGACAACAACAAACTGATCCAAAAAGTCGATGAAAACCCGATTCATTAACTCCATGAATACCGCAGGTGCAATAGTTAGCCCGAGCGGCATAACTACAAACTCATAATGACCATAGCGTGTACGAAATGCTGTCCTCGCGATATCCGACTCTCGAATCCGCAACTGGTGATATCCAGATCTTAAGTCGATCCTGGAAAACACTGAGGCTCCCTGAAGTTGATCTAAAAGATCATCAATACGAGGTAAAGGATACTACTCTTGATCATCACCCTGTTCAACTCCTGGTAATTAATACACACACGAGACGAGCCATCCTTCTCCTTGACAGATCACACTGGTGCTCCTCACGGGGACGCAATAGGTCGGAGGTAACCTTCCTCGAACTATTCCTCAAGTTGAATCTTCAACTCCTGCATTCTGGTCGGGGCCATCCGATACGGTGCCTTCGATAAAGGGGACGTACCGGCTCCAACTCACTCCTGAATTCCCCTACTCTATGTGAAGGCAACCAGATAACTCGTCTGGAAATACATCGTCAATCAATGACAATGATACCACGAATGATTGAACATTTCGATTGCCCTAGAATGGTCAATCGATAAAAAGAGATACCAATAATGATTAAACAACTCGATTGCCTTAGAAAGGCCAATCGATGAAGATGATACAATGAATGTTTGAATAACTCGATTGCCTTTGAAAGGCCAATCGATGAAAATGATACATTGAATGATTGAATGACTCGATTGTCTTAGAAAGGCCAATCGATGAAAATGATACAATGAATGATTGAATAACTCGATTGCCTTAGAAAGGCCAATCTATGGAAATGATACAAGGAATGATTGAATAACTCGATTGCCTTAGAAAGGCCAATCGATGAAAATGATACAATGAATGATTGAATAGTTCGATTGCGGAATTTCTCTGCTTTCGTCATAATAATACTTCTTCTGGAACAACGGGGATTACTTCCCTGAAGCACACATTCGACAACCAACGACGGAAAGATAGCGACCAAACGCTAACAAATACTGAGGATAGTATCAAGACGATCAAACCAACTAATACCGAGAATTACATCGTCCTGAGATAAGTTCACCACGATTAGATCCATCAACCAATCGCGGTCATTAAGCTTCATTCGGTATGATTCCGAAAATTCTTCCATCGTCAGGTAGACCGATGGTATGAGGTCCACAAGCAATAGGACTATCCCGAAATAAGTCTATTCAAGCATGATTCGAAAATGAATGAATGCGGTGTACCAGCATCAAAAGGTACACACAAGTTGAAATAAAATTACGAGTATACCTGAAATCATTCGGACCACCGGATCGTCGATCCTCCTCATCATATGAATCTGGGACTTGCCGCTCCCCGAACCGGACGCTCTCGTATGATAAATACGAGCTCCAACTCTATTTGCTTCCATTGCCTTAAACGACGATGACAAAGCAGTCTGATTCTGAAACGCTGGTTGCTTCGGGGCCTGAGATGCCGCCGGAGCTGACTTGGAGTCCTTACGGCAAAAACAGGCCTTATGCCCAAAATTCCCACAATTATAGCACGTGATAGACGGTTTCAGACACTCAGTGCTGAAATGACCCGGCGTTCCACAATTGAAACAGGTGATGGCGAGCGCGCTCGGGGCGAGATCCCGCACGTTTATGCGCCGTAGGAGTCGCTCGAAGCGATAGGACTCACACGAGGCTTCTTGAAGGTTATTGACCGCCTTCGGGTTGATTACGCCGTTGATTTCTTCTTTGGCAGGATGAAGGTTGTTGTTCAGCACTTTCCTTAGCAGCTGGCTCGTACGGGAGAGTTCTCTCGATTAATCTGGTCAGAGTGGTGCAATGATGATTGAGCAACTGCACATGGGTCATCATGGCCTGCATAAAAGTGAGTGGATCAACCCGAACATCTTCTGATCGAGCCGAGTCCTAGGCACGATTTCCCGGCAGCGAGTGATTATTTCTCGGGTTTCGGTCCGCACCGCGGCCTCTTCTCGTGCATCCCCTGACAGCTCTCTCCATACGGAAGTAGGAAGGTCGCATAATGATTATATTTCCCGCATGATTATCACGTTATGATTACATCATGAGATGATGAAAATGAGTATACATGCTCTAACTTAGTGATTATAAGAATGATTTACTGAAGTGACATGATTATGTGATGAAATTCTTGAAATGATTATTTTTAATAACTTAACAAGATTAATAATATGATCATCCAGATCGACAACTGAGTAATGAAATGAATTGAGTGATTAATGAGTTAATATGATCGTCCTGATCATTAACTGAGTAGTGAAATGAATTAAGTGATTAATGAGTTAATATGATCGTCCTGATCATTAACTGAGTAATGAAATGAATTAAGTGATTAATGAGTTAATATGATCGTCCTGATCATAATGAATGATGATGTTTGAGGATTGTTAATTGATGAATGATGAATGAATAACTATTGCCGTAAATTATACCATGGCGTTAGAAATCTTACTGTTCTTAGGTCGATTGGCTCGGCATTTGCACAGTCACACGTGACGCGAAAGTCCAATGATACTAGTCGATGACGATGATTTCAAATGAGACATGACTCGGAAGGTAGTATTCAAAACCACGTTCGATACCAACTCTGTAACACCCCAAACTAGGCGGATATTACGGTCTGTAGATCCCCAACTGGGACCCACCGAGCAAATGAAAATGAATGAATTACACAAGATAAATGTAGTACCAAACTACATTACAACAATAATTACTCCGATGAGGAGTTTAGTTACAACACACCAGACAATACGAATACTAGTGTATTTTATATGAAGATAAAATACACAACTGAATGAAACGGAGTATCGAATGAAAGTCTGCGGCGGAAAATAAAGGACAATAACATGAACAAGCTGAAAGATCGGGGCCCCCTACTAGTATTCTTTGGGACTCCTCGACATCAACATGCTATTCCGTGCGTTTGCCTTGCCATGACACGAAAAACAAAATCGGCCGAAGTCGATTAAACAGAACAACAATCCTCAAGGGTTGAAAAATACACAATCATGATTTAAGCAAGTTATAAAATATCCTTAGTTATGAATTACGGAAGAGGGTATCATAGTACGCCCGTAGTGTTACGTGCAAGTGTACAAGACGGATGTCCGGACACACCCGTCCTTGTACCTAATTAGTCTCACGGAGGTAAACGTTACCGTGTGCACAGTCGATGTATCACTCCCAATACATGGCCATAACGTGCCCGACTAAAAATTCCACACATCCGCACCCGGCCACGCAATATGAACCCAGAAGGTCATATGAACAAGAATGACCGTAATGAATATCAATGAATAATAATAATCTGACAACGTCAAGAATGACTTACCGAGATGAAAGTAATAATGAAGTGATTGATAGATTCAATGGAATGATTGGAACCGCCATTCCTCGTTAATGAAGTGATTATTCGACAATTACAAGTCTCAATATGATTAATACAATGATGAATGAGTTATGATTATGAATGATCAACAACAAAAGGTATGAATATCCTTTTAACCGAGTAAGAATTAACTTACACAACACCGGTGATAATTATCCTTCCACGAACAACGTCCTAATTGAGATATCGGTCGCTCGAACAACCTTGAATAAATACAATTACCAACAATCCGTTCAATACACGAATCAAACACGAATATAACAAACTCAACACGTCGATACGACTAAACCAAGTCCATTAAGGCATTATATCGAACACTTTGTGGCCAACTTCGATTGTTTATAACCAAACTTCAAAAATACCAACATCAAATCCTCAAGAAGTGTTTCAAACCAACAAAACATCTCCAATACGATCAATAATCCATTATGAATATCCAAAATCGTGATTATAACGACAATTAATCGAAAACCCCCAATTTCAACTCGATATTCAAAGTGTTCTTGAATAATCCCTCAATAATCCAATGAATCCTTATATAAACTCATAATCATATACATATCCCTTCATATAACATGATTATAACGTCCAAAACATCATATCTCACCATATAATCGAATTACTAGGTGTTGTAGAAATTACCTCTTGAAGTTCGAACCACTTCGATCAGAAGAACACGAGTTTAATCTAGTATCATAGATTAACAACCGAATGAAAATGATTAAAAACCACACTCAAGTGATAGGTGAAGAGAATTTTCTCCCTCAAGCTCTCTCTCTCGTATGAAAGTGGAAAAATGGAAGGAATGAGTGAAATGCTCAAAAACGAATTTATAGGGTTGATCGCCTGCCGGACACGGCCGTGCCCGATCGGCCGCAGTCGCGTCGCCTGGCGGCAGCGAGGACTCGACCGTGTCCTGCTTGACACGGTCGCGGCGCGGAGGGCCTTCCGATAGTGACCCGTCCGACAGCGACTCGGCATGACTCGACCGTGTCCTGGAACACGGTCGGGCGTGTGGGCAGTCGGTTCTGGCTTATCCGGAAGAGTTCGACTAGGCCGTGCCAGACGACACGGTCGAGTCCTGTGGGCAGAGACTTCGGCATTTCCGGACGAGTACAGCACGGGCCGTGTCGGACGACATGGCCGAGTTCGGTCGGCAGTGATCGGCCAATAACTGAAAAAATGAGCGGGTGAGCTAAAACGACCATAACTCTCTCGTCCGGACTCCGATTGACTCACCGTTTGAACCATTGGAAATCTAACTCGATGCTCTATAATATTGCAAAGATTTATAATTTTTGGAGTTACAAAAAATTAATGGTGATCTAACAAAGTCGAACTCATAAGCGGAAAGTTGAAACAATGAACAATAACGATACACAACTCGAAGTTTCTACGAACGGTGAACACGGGTGAATCAACATGATTGATGAATGATTATAAATGAGTGAAAATCCACTGAGTGACAATCACCGAATGAAATTACTAAATGATAATGACTGAATTACAATCGGGTATTACATGAGATGCATTTATGGGAATAGTTGAGGTGGAGCTTACCTCATCATTGCCGTCTTCATTTTCCTCTTTAGCTTCGGCCATAGAGCACACATAGGCTCTATCTTCTAGCTCATCATCAGACGAATCACTATCAGTGACCACTTGAAGACATTCTTCGGTCGTTGTTGATGCGGGTGAAGCTTTTGATTCTCCAATGAGGGCTTTGAGTTTGTTCTTCATCCTGTTTCTCCAATCATCGAACTCGTTAATGTGAAACATAGATATCTTATTTGAGATAAAGGTATCCATATTAGAGGATGGGAATTACAAAGACTATTTTCGAAAATAAGTATTTTTAAGGATCTGATTCAGTTAAAAATGCGACTGATTCTTTTTAGAATCAACCGCTCTGATACCAATTGTTGGTCCCTAAGTATACTGGATATAGTTTGGGAAATGTTTAAGCAACAGGCTGTATGGTTTTCGAATCTGAGTGCGTAGCGGAAGTCTTTAATATAGTAAGTTACCGTCGATACAGCAACTCGGTCTAATCTCCTGTTAGCTTGGTGCGTGCAGTGTTTTGCAGTGTATACTTATATAAATCACAGTTATGAAAACAGTAACGGCGAAAGGTAAATAACACAGTATTTAAGTGGTTCGAGGTAAACCCCTCTACATCCACTAGTCCTCCACACAGGAGTAAAACGTTTATTATAAATACTGCGTACACAACTATGTATTTATAATCAAACCTATCCTTGTATCGTTCACACAGATAGATACAAAGACTGTCGCTTTCAACCGTTCACACAGATTGGTTAAAGCTTCCTTCTTGACTAGCTTCTTCACACACAATTCCAAAGCTTCGTCCTCTTATTCGTCCCACACAGGTCAGAATAACTTGTTGAGTTCACACAGAACTCGGTTTTTACACAAAGGTAAAAAGGTAGGTAACCGGGTAAGAACAGCAGCTTTGAATATGAAGTTCTTGAGCGGATGATGACTGTTCTTGATGTTGAGCACTGTATATCTCTTTGGATCTTAATTTGCAGAAAGCTTCTGGAGATATGTTTTGCTCTGATGTATATAATGATAGCTTATTCACTTGGTAACTTCGGTATGTGTATATCTATGTATATGTGTGTATATCTCTGTATCTATCTTCAACGCTCTTATGAGATATATATAGTCTTCTGAATATTATATCCGTTGAGATAGATCCGTTGGGCAAGATTCCGTGATAACTTGAATAGACCGGGATCCGGATATTGCGGGATTTGAAGATCTCTGACAGCTTCAGTATTTAAATACTTTATCCTTTCAGTATTTAAATACTTCTTTATCAAACGGTACTTGACTTTAGTGAATACTAAAGATTCCTTTTCAAATGGTCTTCAGTCCTGTTCCGATGTGAATGCTGTATCCACTAGTGCTGTATCCATATTGGAATAGTCAGGCGCTGTATGGAAGGGTGCTGTATTGAGGTTTCGAGATAGCTTCCATACTTGGCGCTTATTTAGACTTTGTTGCTGTATCTTGGTGGCGCGAGAGCTTGTTGTATGCTGGCGCTGTGATAAGATCTTCGATACAGGATTGCAACTTCAACCGGCTTTCGATACAGGGCTTGCTGTATCAAGCTTTTGACAATTATCAAAACAAAATTATTTATCCCAACAGAGTATAATCCTAACAATGCCGGATCAAAGATCCTAATAACACTGGATTAGTGACTCTTGATTCGTTTCTTTTACCCTCAAGTGTAAGTGATGCAACACTTACAACCAAATGAAAGAATACAAAGAATAATAGATATTACAATTAAAATCACTCTTGTATCTTTCTTTTCTCACAACTTGAAATGCAATTAAAGATATAAAACTGAGCTCAAGAATGCTTTGATTGCTTGTATGCTTGTATGCTTGAATGCTTGAAGTTGTGTGTTTGATACCCAAGTCCTTCGGGTATTTATAGGTGTGAGACATCCTTCAAATGCTGAAAAACATACTATTAGCGTGCGCTAATAGTGCCTTGTAGCGTGCGCTATCGGTTTTTGACTTGGAATCTCTGAACGGTCACTAAGACTGTTGCAACGGTAAAATACCATGCCTAGCGTGCGCTAGTAATGTAACGGTAGCGTGCGTTAACGTCTGGTCAACTAGTCTTCGATCTTGACTTTGACAATGTCCGATTTTCTCTCCAACGAATCTTTATCCAACGGCTAGATTTATGATTAGCGTGCGCTAGCAAGTATGCATAGCGTGCGCTAGCATTAATTAAATCCAACTTTTCCAGATTTTCCGGATCTGCATTGACTCTTGCCTTCCAACGGTAGAAATTCAAACGGTAATATGTAGACTACTTTTAGCGTGCGCTAATGCCTATACCTTAGCGTGCGCTACTAGTTTCTTTCATTAACGTATGTTACCTTGTGTAGCGTACGTAAATGCATTAACGAATTGAGTCCAGTAGCTACTGGACTACAGACCGTAATATTGGTAGCGTGCGCTAGAGCTGAGCAATAACGTGCGCTATATCCTTACTTTAGCGTACGTAAGATGATATGTGTAGCGTGCGCAACACTCAGTTCTGATTTCCTTCCAAACTTCACTGACCTTTGGAGTAATACGATAGCGTGCGTTATTTTTACTGTATAGCGTGCGCTAACTGTAGTTGATTAGCGTGCACTAACATTGAATAGCTTGCGTGCGCTATCGATCAGGCGACTTCACTTGGCTGCAGCTGACTTGTCTGGGCTGAATATGAATATCTCGATAGCGTGCGCTACTATATGATGAGTAGCGTGCGCTAGCTTTATTTAGCTCCTTCAAAATATTATCGAGCCGAGATTGATCTAATTAAATGTTTTGAATGTAATAATCATCAAAATACATTTTGAGTCAACAATCTCCCCCTTTTTGATGATGTCAAAACATTTAATCAATACCTGCAAAAACATTTTTAAATGATTCGAATCAAGGTAAACTTGTTCGATATATTAGTATATTTTGGTTTTTGGAGTATTCTCCCCCTTTTTGACATAAACAAAAAGGAACTCCCCCTGAATTGTTGCATTATAACAAATATCAATAAAAATACCATTATTCAAAGCGAAATTATGTAAACAGAAATAACAAATGCCAAATGAAGTGAAATGCGAATTTCATTAAGATAAAATGCAAGTAATACAACGAGTTTTCATGACATGAAACATATAGATTGTTCGAACAACAAGATTCTACATCAAACATCAAAAAATCCTCAAATCTAAGGGAACGAAGGGTGTGTGAAACGGATGAACTCGGATATCAACCCGCGCACTTCCCGGACTTCCGAACACAGAGCCCGAACATCCTCTCGAATCTCAGCCTGAGAGGTCTCGATGCCCCGCATCCGAGCACAAAGGTCGCTTTCCTCTTCCTCCGAAACAACATCTCTCATTGGGCGTTTTTCTTTCGTCTTCGGATGACGAACAAAAGACTTGGATTGCAGCTCCTTAAGCGTGTGGGGTCCTCGGTGCGTGACTTGCTCGGTCGGTGTAGGCATCCGTGTCCCTTTCGGCACTTGGTCATCATCCCGGAGATATGGAAACAATACCCAGCCTCGATTCAAAGTCTCGAGATAGTGCATGGCCTTGAGGGTTATGTCACTTATCTCGTGTCCCCGAGACACCGGAACGTGTGCCTCATTAGACAAGTCAACACGGAAATGTCGAAAAATCACCGTATGAATTGACCCAAATGGAAGTCCAGATTTCTTGGTTCTCGACATATAGTTTTTCGACCGAAAAGACTCCCCTTTAGCTTTCATCCAGCTTATCACAATCCCAGTGAAATCCACTCGATCATCCTTCAGCACCCTATACACGACATTTTTATCAACACCGACTAACTTGTGTTGGGTGTTGACTTTTGGCATTAAGCATTTTGTTAAAGCGGCCAACAACAAGCGAATGTGTATACCGAAATCATTGTTCTCGAAAACGTCATCCGTGACTTCGATGACCATTTTCGAACACAGAAAATCACCAATCTCTCTCTCGGACACCATAGATTCCTCGACATTGTTTTTCCCACAACAGTCAAACCCATCTTTCGATAACCCAAACAACTCGTGAAGAATTTCCGAAGAAACCTTCACCATAGTTCCGTTCACGAGGCTTTCGAGCACGAAACCTCCATTATTACCATTTTCACCAAGATGCAAATTCGCATAAAATTGACGAACACACTCAGGGTACACAATTTCTTTGCACTCAACAAAACGTGCAATACCCAAAGCCTCAAAGAAGTCGCGAATGATTACCTTGACCCGTTCAAGGCTGCTAAAGTTGAAGTAGTATCAATCGGTCAAACTTTCTTGTGGAAGAATATCGAAGAAAATTTTTCGACGCAATGAAGGAGACGAATCGATTGCTGTCAAAGTCGTTGTTGCGAGGACGTTTATAGTTCTTCTCCATGGACTTTCGATTTTTGCTTGACATTATGAAGGAAAAACGAAGATAATCGAAGATTTTGAGGGAGAAGCTCGCAGAATTTGGATCGGATGTGCGTCTAGGGTTTTTGCAAGAGGAAAGTTTTTCTGTCGATTGCGTACGTTAGAAGTGTGATGTGTTTTAGGGTCGTACGGAAATATATATAGTCAGCGAACTTTTAGTTAGCGTACGCTAGAATTGTAGAATTAGCGTACGTTAAGTAAGAAATGAAATGCTTACTGGACTGTCCAGTAGCTGGAATGGAATTCGAAAAATTTTAATTAGCGTACGCAAGGAAGTAGGGATTAGCGTACGCTATCAAAAGCAAATTTTAGCGCGCGTTAAGAAAATGAAGCTAGCGCGCGCTAGCGAGTGATCCGAATCAAGGATTTTGATGTTTTGAGTAGTAAGCTTATTTCAAAAGTTGTCTACATGTCCCATGCCAAGTTGTAAACGAATGGAGTTAAAAGATTCTTCGGGAAGAGGTTTTGTAAAGATGTAAGCAAGTTGATCCTTCGTCCCGACAAAAATTAAACAGATGTCTTTTTTTTGAACATGATCATGTAAAAAATGATGTCTAATATCTATATGTTTGGTTCTACTATGCAACACAGGATTTTTGCTCAAATTAATTGCACTAGTGTTATCACATAGGATAGGGGTATTTTCAAAATGTATGCCGTAGTCGCGGAGTTGATTTTTAATCCATAGCACTTGAGCACAGGCGCTCCCTGCAGCGACATATTCGGCCTCAGCTGTAGACAATGCTACGCTGGTTTGCTTTTTACTTCCCCAAGATATTAAACAGGATCCAACAAAATGACATGTACCACTAGTACTCTTTTTGTCAATTTTGCATCCGCCGAAATCGGCGTCACTATAGGCAATTAAATTAAAATCCAAGCAAGAAGGATACCATAGACCTAGTCCAATAGTTCCTTTCAAGTAGCGAAAAATGCGTTTACAAGCAATTAAATGTGATTACTTGGGATTAGCTTGGAATCGAGCACATAGACATGTAGCAAATATTATATCTGGCCTAGATGCAGTCAAATATAGCAAAGATCCGATCATACCTCGATATAATTTTTGATCTACGGATTTGCCATTTTCATATTTCTCAAGCTTTAATGATGACGACATTGGCGTAGATATCACCTTGCTATTTTCCATTTTGAATTTCTTGAGGAGGTCGTTTGAGTACTTCGTTTGATGAATAAAAATTCCATCTTCGCATTGTTTGATTTGAAGCCCGAGGAAGAACGTTAATTCTCCCATCATACTCATTTTGAACTCTCCTTTCATAAGATTAGAAAAATCTTGGCACAAGGATTCATTAGTAGCTCCAAATACAATGTCATCAACGTAAATTTGGCAAACAAGTATATCATCATTTAGTATTTTAACAAACAAGGTATTATCGACTTTGCCTCTTTTATAGTCATTTGCTATTAAAAATTGACTTAAGCGATCATACCATGCTAGGGGTGCTTGCTTCAACCCGTAGAGTGCCTTGTTGAGCTTGTAGACATGATCTGGAAAATGATGGTCTCCAAAACCGGGAGGTTGCTTGACGTAGACTTCTTCTTGAATGAAACCATTCAAGAATCCACTTTTCACATCCATTTGAAATAGTTTGATCTTCTTATGAGCGGCAAATGCACAAAGCAAGCGAATGGCTTCGAGTTGAGCCACGGGAGCAAAACTTTCTTCATAATCAAGAACTTCTTCTTGATTATATCCTTGAGCGACCAAACGAGATTTATTTCGAATAGGATAGCCGTCTTCGTCACTCTTGATTTTATGCACCCATTTAGTTCCGATAATTGTTTTATCTTTAGGCGCGGGAACTAAATTCCATACATTATTGTGCTTGAATTGCACAAGCTCCTCTTGCATTGCCATCACCCAACTTTCATCATCGAGAGCTTCGGATATATTCTTGGGAACTATTTCGGATACAAAAGCACAATGAGCCATAAATTCGGTGGTTCTCCTTCGGGTTTGAACACCGTCTTCAATGTTTCCGATCACGAGATCCTTCGGATGGTCTTTGATGTGCCTCCAATCTTTCGGTAAATCAACGATTGTGTTCGTTTCGATTTCCGAAATTTTCTTCACTCCGGGTGAGGGATCCTAAAGGTACTGCATCATCAAAATATTCTACCTTTCTCGGGGGTGAGATCATATCATTGAATTTAACATGTATGGACTCTTCAACTTTATTCGTTCTAATATTATAAACACCATATGCTTTACTATTAGTACAATAGCCAAGAAATATTCCGGAGTCGGATTTGGCATCAAACTTGCCCAAGTTATCCTTGCCATTGTTCAAAATAAATACATTGCAACCAAAAGGATGAAAGTAAGCAATATTGGGCTTTTTGCCCTTCCATAATTCATACGGGGTTTTAAGATGAGTTCTACGGATGTGAACTCGGTTAATCACATAGCATGCCGTAAAAATTGCTTCGGCGCAAAAGTATCGTGGAAGAGAGTATTCATTAAGCATTGTCCTCGACATTTCTTCCAAAGATCGGTTTTTCCTTTCAACAACTCCATTTTGTTGAGGCGTTCTAGGAGCCGAAAAGTTGTGATTAATACCGTATTTATCACATAAAAGTTCAAACGGGGTGCAATCAAATTCACCTCCGTGATCGGTGCGAATAGAAATTATGGAGAGATTTTTCTCATTTGATACCAAACGACACCATTTAGAAAACTCGGAAAATGCATCATCTTTATGTGCTAAAAATCTAACCCAAGTAAATCGAGAGAAATCATCAACAATAACCAAAGTGTAAAGTTTACCATTTAAACTAACATGTCTAGATGGTCCAATCAAATCCATATGCACGAGTTCAAGAACTCGACTAGTGGAAACCTCGAATTTTGGTTTAAACGATTCTCGAGTATGTTTCCCTTTTATGCATGATTCACACAAATGTTTTCTATCAAACTTGAGTTTGGGCAATCCACGAACAAGGTCGTGTCTAGATAAAATAGAAATAATAGGTAGAGAAGTATGCCCCAATTTTCGATGCCATAAGTATGCATTGTCATCCAAGGTAATAAGACATTTTTCGTTGAATGAACTCTTATCATTAAGATCAACAATATAGATGTTTCCACATCTCAAACCAATGAATGCAATTTTATTATTTCTAAATGCCGTGCAATGCGTTTGCTCAAATAGAATTTT
Organism: Orobanche coerulescens; assembly: GCA_033398695.1. NCBI lineage: Eukaryota > Viridiplantae > Streptophyta > Magnoliopsida > Lamiales > Orobanchaceae > Orobanche > Orobanche coerulescens. Next base: position 88,901,693 of record CM065811.1, on the reverse strand, counting down.
AAAACCTTCATCACAAAGTTGCGAAACGCTAAGGAGGTTATGATGCAAACCTTCAACAAATAGTACTTTGTTGATAGAAGGAGAAGGTTCCTTACCGACTTTGCCGATTCCTTTGATTTTTCCCTTTTGATTATCTCCAAAGGTCACATGTCCTTGATCTTGATATTCGAGGTCTTCAAATAAGTCCTCGGAGCCGCACATGTGCCTTGAGCATCCGCTATCAATGTACCACTTGTTTTTCCTTGGTGCCGGTACCTACAAAAGTAGAATTTCTCGGTTGTTTCGGTACCCAAGCCCGTTTGGGTCCTTCAAAGTTAACTATGCTTATAGCATTCGGAACAATTGTCCCTTTAGGAACCCATATTTGCTTAACTTTGATAGTTCTTAACTTTGAATGAGCATTAACATTGTGAACTCGTTTGAACGGATCTTTTGAGTTCTCGGTTTCGGTTTTCTTTATTTTGTCAAGGTTGATAAGGGATTGTTCCCGTTTGAAAGGATCCAAACCAAGACCGTGTTTGAGCAAGGGCGATTTTTGAATAGATAGGAGCCTTTCGAATTTCTCATTTCCGAGAGTAAATTTGTTCAAAATATATTTTAGCTCCTTTTGAGTTTTTGTTAACTCGATTTTCAAAACATTTTCTTTTTCAAGACATGATGTATGGTCGATCTCAATAGTTCTGCCCTTGTTTTGAAGAGAGGAGTTTTCGAGTTCTAGAGATTTTATTTTTCTCTTTAAAGATATATTTAATTTAACCATCTCGTCATACTCCGTATTTAATGATTCAAACGCACTCAACAACTCATCATCTTGATGAACTTCTTGTGAATCACAAAAATCAAAAGAGTCATATTCGTCATCATTGAGTTTAGAGCTTACCTCGATATTACTTTGAGTCGAGGGCCATGAATGCAAGATTTGCGTCTAGAGATCTTTCAATCTCCTCCTCGTCATCACTCCAAGAAGCGATTAGAACCTCCTTCTTTTTGAATCTTTCCATTTGAGGTTTTGAAGAGGATCCTCGGCATTCTTTGGCATAATGACCGGCTTGACCACATTTCCGACAATTATTGTCGAACTTCTTGATGGGAGTATAGCCACTCTTCTTTTGCTCCGGTTTGCCATCCCGACCAAGAAAACTTCGCCTCTTTTGAATTAGGTTTTTGTACCTTCTAATGTTTTTGGCATAGAGAGCGAGTTCCTCGTCGTCTTCATCTTCGGCAACATCTTCCTCAACGTCGCTATCAACATTGAATGCGACTACTCTTTCCCGAGGCTTTGGTTTTGTGCCTCTAGACTTTAGAACGATCTCATTGTTGATGAGTGACCCGATGAGGGCACTAAATTCGAGCTTGTTGAGATCCTTGGATTCCATGATCGCGGTGACCGTGGCATCCCATTCTCGTGGCAACGATCGAAGAATTTTCTTAGCTTTGTCGCTGCTCGATATAGGCTTTCCAAAAGATGCAAGACCGTTTGTTTTAGCCGAAAATCGATCCAACATATTTGTGATCGTTTCCTCGTCTTTCATGGAAAATAATTCGTAGTCATGGAGTAACATATTAATTTTGGTCTCCTTGACTTGGGTGGTTCCCTCATGAGTGACTTCGAGAATTTCCCAAATTTCTTTTGCACTTTCATAGGACGATATCCTATTGAGTTCTTCGGGATTAAGAGCGCAATAGAGAAGTTGAGTAGCTCGTGAGTTGACGTGCGTGTTTCTCCAATCCTCGTCGTTGAATTCTTCGATCTTTTTCAACGATCCATCCTCTTTCTTAGCGAGTTTAGGACCAAGAGCGATAACTTTCCAGATTTTAATATCGTAGGCTTGAACGAAGATTGCCATCTTCTTTTTCCACGTCATGAAATTGGAACCGTCGAAGAAAGGAGGACGGTTGAGAGCATTTCCTTCAATTTGGCCAAGAAGTGCCATATGCGGATCTTTTTCTCTTAGGTGGTTAAACCTTTAAAAAGAGATCCGCTCCGATACCAACTGAAGACATAAATTCACCACTAGAAGGGGGGTTGAATAGTGGTGATGCGGAATACCGAAATTTCTTGCGAGTAAATAGAAAATAGTGTGGAATTTAAAGACTCAAGAATTTATAGAGGTTCGGCAACTTGCCTACGTCCTCTCTCCGGCTTTATTTTTCTTAAGCAAAACCACAATCTTAACTCGTCTTCTATCGGTCCGAGTTCACAACCGTTACAATCGCTTGTCTTCTATCGGTCCAAGCTCAACCTTTCCCTCAATATAAATGTTTGTTTATCTAGTGTTCTATAGGAACTAGATAATCCTCACTATACGAATATGGGAGTATAATCCTAACAATGCCGGATCAAAGATCCTAATAACACCGGATTAGTGACTCTTGATTCGTTTCTTTTACGCTCAAGTGTAAGTGATGCAACACTTACAACCAAATGAAAGAATACAAAGAATAATAGATATTACAATTAAAATCACTCTTGTATCTTTCTTTTCTCACAACTTGAAATGCAATAAAAGATATAAAACTGAGCTCAAGAATGCTTTGATTGCTTGTATGCTTGTATGCTTGAATGCTTGAAGTTGTGTGTTTGATACCCAAGTCCTTCGGGTATTTATAGGTGTGAGACATCCTTCAAATGCTGAAAAACATACTATTAGCGTGCGCTAATAGTGCCTTGTAGCGTGCGCTATCGGTTTTTGACTTGGAATCTCTGAACGGTCACAAAGACTGTTGCAACGGTAAAATACCATGCCTAGCGTGCGCTAGTAATGTAACGGTAGCGTGCGTTAACGTCTGGTCAACTAGTCTTCGATCTTGACTTTGACAATGTCCGATTTTCTCTCCAACAACTCTTTATCCAACGGCTATATTTATGATTAGCGTGCGCTAGCAAGTATGCATAGCGTGCGCTAGCATTAATTAAATCCAACTTTTCCAGATTTTCCGGATTTGCATTGACTCTTGCCTTCCAACGGTAGAAATTCAAACGGTAATATGTAGACTACTTTTAGCGTGCGCTAATGCCTATACCTTAGCGTGCGCTACTAGTTTCTTTCATTAACGTACGTTACCTTGTGTAGCGTACGTAAAGGCTTTAACGAATTGAGTCCAGTAGCTACTGGACTACAGACCGTAATATTGGTAGCGTGCGCTAGAGCTGAGCAATAACGTGCGCTATATCCTTGCTTTAGCGTACGTAAGATGATATGTGTAGCGTGCGCAACACCCAGTTCTGATTTCCTTCCAAACTTCACTGACCTCTGGAGTAATACGATAGCGTGCGTTATTTTTACTGTATAGCGTGCGCTAACTGTAGTTGATTAGCGTGCGCTAACATTGAATAGCTTGCGTGCGCTATTGATCAGGCGACTTCACTTGGCTGCAGCTGACTTGTCTGGGCTGAATACGAATATCCCGATAGCGTGCGCTACTATATGATGAGTAGCGTGCGCTAGATTTATTTAGCTCCTTCAAAATATTATCGAGCCGAGATTGATCTAATTAAATGTTTTGAATGTAATAATCATCAAAATACATTTTGAGTCAACATATGTGTTCAAACAGTGATGAATGAAGCTACAAGTTGCTTCCATGTTCAAACGAGTCAAGAATGAAGCTACAAGTTGTTTCGAGTTGTTTTTGTCTTCAAACGAGTGCATAATGAAGCTACAAGTTATTTCAAGTTGTTTTCATTTTCAAACGAGTCAAAATAAAGCTACAATTTGTTTTTGTGTTCAAACAGTGAAGAATGAAGCTACAAGTTGCTTCCATGTTCAAACGAGTCAAGGATGAAGCTACAAGTTGTTTCGAGTTATTTTTTTGCTTCAAACGAGTGCATAATGAAGCTACAAGTTGTCTCAAGTTGTTTTCATGCTCACACGAGTCAAAATGAAGCTACAAATTGCCTCCGTGTTCAAACAGTCAAGAATGAATCTACAAGTTTTAACAAGTTGCTTCCATGTCAAATGAGTCACGAATGAAGCTACAAGTTGTTTCGAGTTGTTTTTTCTTCAAACGAGTGCATAATGAAGCTACAAGTTGTTTCAAGTTATTTTCATGTTTGAACGAGTCAAAATAAAGCTACAATTTGCTTCTGTATTCAAACATTGAAGAATGAAGCTACAAGTTTTTACAAGTTGCTTCCATGTTCAAACGAGTCAATAATGAAGCTACAAGTTGTTTCTAGCTGTTTTTCTTCAAAGGAGTGCATAACAAAGCTACAAGTTGTTTAAAGTTGTTTTCATGTTCAACGAGTCAAAATGAAGCTACAAGTGCGTCCGTGTTCAAACACTCAAGAATAAAGCTACAAATTTCTACAAGTTGCTTCCGTGTTCAAACAGTCAAGAATGAAGCTACAAGTTTTACAAGTTGCTTCCACGTTAAAACGAGTCAAGAATGAGGCTACAAGTTGTTTCGGGTTGTTTTTTGCTTCAAACGAGTGCATAATGAAGCTAGAAGTTGTTTCAAGTTGTTTTCATGTTCACACGAGTCAAAATGAAGCTACAAGTTGCTTCCGTGTTCAAACAGTCAAGAATGAATCTACAAGTTTTTACAAGTTGCTTCCATGTCAAACGAGTCAAGAATGAAGCTATGATACGAAACCGACTACTCCAAGCGAAGAAGACGAAGTAAGAATTGACGTAAAACATCTCGACCATACTCTAACGTACTTGGGCGAGAAAACAGACACAAGACACGGAGTGACCTTGATAGTCGGAATTGGAATAACTTAAACAAAAGGCAACTTGCATCTTGGGAGGGAGGAGGTCCAAGTGGTAGCTAAACAATAAAAGAATGTTCAGCATTTTCTTACAAAAGTAGCAGGATTCTTGGCAAAAGGCGGCTGTCAGCTTTCAACTTGGAGACAACCCAGCTTTTACTTTTGTTTGCAAGTGACATGGGGAACCTTTTATTTATCTTTTCATTATTTTAAGAACAGCTTGTATTAGTTTAGTTTATCTTGTCAGGCTACTTTTGCCTATAAATAGGGTTGATGGAGTTGTAATGAAAGATTGATTTTGAATGATAAAACAACATACCTTGTGTATTGTTTAAGTGTTGGACGAGTTTCCTTCAAACTTTAATTATTATTCGACGCGTTTTCGAATCTTAATCTGATTGATTCTCAATAGGTCTTGAGGAGAAATCACTTTATCGAAGTATAGGTCTAATTCGATAAAACAACTGTTTCTGTCCTATTTCGATATTCTTCTTATTTTTCGATATAGTATTGTACTTAATCAAATTTCCGCTTCAAGAGTTGTTCGATTGTTCGAACTTGTTTTCTGTTTTCAATTAACACCCGACCGAAACGTGTTGTTTCGAGTGTCACTGTTTGGAAGAGGCCTGTATCGAGTCTTTTACATTTGGCCATGTTCCTGTCTGGTTGCTGTATCGAGTTGCCGCCATCTTTTCCTATCGCGAGTGTGTACCGTTAGTCCGTGTTCGTGCTGTAGCGAACTGGTGTTTCTCAGTTCCTGACGGTTTTTTGCTAATTCGCTTCTGCTCATCAAAATAGCCTTCCACTGTACCGATAGAGAATTCGCATCACAAGTGAGAATTCGCATCATAAGTGGCATCGGAGACCAAGTTCTTGATCTTTGGCATTATGGATCTCAACGACGCTGATTTCTTGGCAAAACTTCATGACGCATTGCGTGACGTACGAGAACAATGCGACCAGCGTTGGCAACCTAGGCGTGGTGACTATGAACGACCCTCACGCCATGTCGAAGAGTTCAAGGTGAACGAGCTTCCGGAGTTCGTTGGAGGGACAGACCCTGAAGTTTACCTGGAATGGGAATGGAAAATTGATCGTATGTTCGAATTTAAAGACCTTGACGATGAGAAAATGTGTAAGTGTGCAATTCTCAAGTTAGGGAAAGGAGCTTCACTTTGGTACGAAGGAATTAAAACACGAAGAGCTCGTGCGGGGAAGGAAAAGATCCGTTCATGGGATTCATTAAAAAGAAAACTTCATAAAGGTATGTGCCAACATCACACCGGTTGTACTTGTATAGGAAGATTGCAGATCTCATGAAAGGAAAGTTGAATGTCAGTGAATACATTGAGGAGTTTGAGAATCTGACCTTAATGGGAGAAATAGAGGAGAATGAGGAGCAGAAGATGTCGCGATTCTTGCGTGGCTTGAACCGAAGCATAGCTAACTCGGTGGAACTGTATCCATACGAGGACTTTGATACATTATGTGGACTATGTGTGAAGCTAGAAACTCAGAACAGGATGAAGCTGTACAAACCCGAGTTTCCAATCAAATTTGGAAACCCAAGTGGCGGTTCTAGTGCAACTACCAAGGCAACTGTACCGAACCCGGTCCCTGATGTGATGCCTAAGACACCCTACGTACCGAAGGAGACAAGTTTGGCTAAAGTAAGATGTTTCAAATGTCAAGGGCTCGGGCATTATCAAAATACTTGTCCAAACAAACGAGTGGTGACACTAAGGGAAGCTGTCACGATCCGAGACGAGTTGTTGGTTGAGAAAGAAAGACTGGGTGGCGTATTTGATTTCGACATGAAGGGCGAAGAAGGAGAAGAATGCGAGACTTACGATGCTCCAAGCTATGACACGGCTTTAGTTCTGCGGACGCTACAAGCCAAAGCTGTTTCTAATGATTCGGAACAGCGGATTCAAATATTTCACACGAAGTGTCAAGTTGGAAATAAATGGTGTACTTTGATCGTTGATGGAGGGAGTTGCACCAACGTCGCTTCCAGCGAGATGGTGACTAAACTCGAGCTGACCACTACGACTCACCCAAACCCTTACACTTTGCATTGGCTCGATGATGGGAGCAAAATAAGGGTGACTAAACAAGTGAGGATTAGACTAGCCATGGGTTCATATGAAGACAACGTATTATGTGATGTACTCCCGATGGATGCATGTCATGTACCATTGGGAAAGCCTTGGATGTTTGATAGGGATGTTTTACACCGAGGAAGAATCAATGAGTATGAGTTACGGGATAAGGGCAAAAAGATTGTGCTTAAACCAATGTCACCTCAAGCTATTCACTATATGAGTTCTAGTCGGAGTGACAAACCAAAACTAGCCATGTTTGCTAGCGAACGAGATGTGGAACATGCTATTAATGATGGAAAGTGCATGTACTTGTTGGTTCTGAAGGAGACAGGGAATGGTAACATGGTTGTACGGAACGACGAAAGGATGGGTGCCTTATTGCACGAATTTGCGGATGTTTTTCCCGAAGAATTACCGTCGGGTTTGCCACCTATTCGTGGGATTGAACATCAGATCGACCTCATACCAGGAGCGTCACTTCCGAACAAAGCTGCTTATAGATGTAATCCCGAGGAGACGAAGGAATTACAAAACCAAATCGAAGAACTAATGAACCGCAGGTATGTTCGAGAAAGCCTAAGTCCTTGTGCGGTTCCGGTACTACTGGTTCCTAAGAAAGATGGATCTTGGCGAATGTGTATTGACAGTCGAGCTGTGAACAATATAACCATCAAGTATAGATTTTCGATTTCGAGGCTTGATGACATGTTGGATGAATTACACGGATCCATGATCTTTTCAAAGGTTAACCTACGAAGTGGGTATCACCAAATCCGGATGCGAGAAGGAGATGAGTGGAAGACGACCTTCAAAACTAAACACGGGCTGTATGAATGGACCGTTATGCCGTTCGGCCTTACAAATGCGCTGAGTACTTTCATGCGCTTGATTAATGAGGTACTTAAGCCATTTTTAGGGAAATTTGTGGTTGTATACTTAGATGATATTTTGATCTACAGCCGATCGTTGCAAGAACATTTCGAACACTTGAGGCAGGTCTTCGAAACCCTTAGACATCAGAAGCTATATGGAAAAAAGGAGAAGTGCTCATTTTTGGTCGAAAGTATAGTCTTTCTTGGCTATATTGTTTCAAAGGATGGAGTGTCGGTCGATCAAGCAAAGATCGAAGCAATTAAGTCCTGGCCAATTCCCACTACAGTGACAGATGTTAGATCGTTCCATGAACTGGCTTCATTTTACCGAAGATTCATTCTAGATTTCAGTACCATTTCAAGCCCAATAACCGAATGTTTGAAGAAGGTCCCATTTAATTGGAGCCGGGCTGCTCAGGAGTCGTTCGCAAATTTTAAGGCAAAGTTGTGCGAAGCACCAATCCTAGCACTACCCGATTTTTCGCAACCGTTCGAGGTAGAATGTGATGCTAGCGGAGTTGGCATTAGGGCGGTTCTCATTCAAGGAAAGCGGCCTATTGCTTATTTTTTAGAAAAGTTAAACGGTGCTCGTCTCAATTATTGTACGTACGACAGGGAGTTTTATGCTATTGTGAGGGCTCTAGATCATTGGAGTCACTATCTTCGGCCGAAGCATTTCATCATTCATTTGGACCATGAATCCTTGAAGTATATTAAAGGACAACACAAGGTAAGTCCCAGGCATGCGAAGTGGGTGGAATTCTTACAATCATTTCACTTCTCATCAAAGTATAAGGATGGCAAGATCAATGTTGTAGCAGATGCATTGTCTAGACGTTATGCCTTACTCGCCACTCTTGATGTTCATTTGCTTGGATTCGAGACAGTAAAGGAGTATTACGACGGTGATGCGGATTTTGGCGAGACCTTTGCCCTTTGCAAATCTGGACCGATGGGAGAATTTTCGATACAGGAGGGATTTCTTTTTAATGGAAATCATCTTTGTCTACCAAGGCACACGATTCGAGAATTGCTGGTTCGAGAGGCTCATGGGGGAGGTTTGGCTGGCCACTTTGGTTTGGCCAAGACATTAGATGTGCTTAAAGAACATTTTTACTGGCCAAATATGCAGGGGGATGTTAATAATATAATTAGTAAATGTGTGACGTGCCATGTTGCAAAGAGTTCATTCAAACCAGGAGTCTACACACCTTTACCAATTCCAGAGAGGCCATGGGAAGATGTATCGATGGATTTCATCATTGCTTTGCCTCGAACCCAACGAGGAAAGGATGCGATTATGGTTGTTGTCGATCGTTTTTCAAAGATGGCTCATTTTGTTGCTTGTCACAAAACCGATGATGCGAGTAATGTTGCTAACTTGTATTTTTGAGAGGTGGTACGATTACATGGAGTCCCAAAGACTATTGTTTCAAACAGGGACTCAAAGTTTCTAAGCTACTTTTGGAACATATTGTGGAGGAAGGTGGGAACCAGGCTTTTGTTTAGTACTTCGCATCATCCTCAAACAGACGGACAAACTGAAGTGACTAACCGAACACTGGGAATGCTGTTGCAAGGCTTAGTAAGCAAGACACAAAAGGATTGGGATTTGAAGCTCGCGCATGCGGAGTTTGCTTACAACCGTTCTCCTACTCATGCCACAGCGCATTCTCCAGTCGAAGTAGTTTACAGCCTAAATCCTTACATACCGCTAGACTTAATTCCATTACCAAGTGACGAATTGGTGCATAAGGATGCAGAGTCAAAACTAAAATCAATGATGAAATTACACGAACAGGTGTGGGATCGAATCAAGGAAATAAATGAGACATACAAAAGGAAGTCGAACAAGCAAAGAAAGCCGAGACTATTCGAGGTTGGAAATTTAGTTTGGTTACATTTGAGGAAGGAACGATTCCCGAGTAAGCGTAAGAACAAGTTAATGCCACGAGCTGAGGGACCATTTAGAATAGTTGCGACGGTGAACGACAATGCTTACAAGTTAGAACTTCCGGGTGATTATGGAGTGCATGCTACTTTCAACATAGGGGATCTATCCCCTTACCTTGACGACGATGGGATTGCGGAATTGAGGACAATTCCTTTTAAAGAAGGAGGGAATGATACGAAACCGACTACTCCAAGCGAAGAAGACGAAGTAAGAATTGACGTAAAACATCTCGACCATACTCTAATGTACTTGGGCGAGAAAACAGACACAAGACACGGAGTGACCTTGATAGTCGGAATTGGAATAACTTAAACAAAAGGCAACTTGCATCTTGGGAGGGAGGACGTCCAAGTGTTAGCTAAACAATATAAGAATGTTCAGCATTTTCTTACAAAAGCAGCAGGATTCTTGGCAAAAGGCGGCTGTCAGCTTTCAACTTGGAGACAACCCAGCTTTTACTTTTGTTTGCAAGTGACATGGGGAACCTTTTCTTTATCTTTTCATTATTTTAAGAACAGCTTGTATTAATTTAGTTTATCTTGTCAGGCTACTTTTGCCTATAAATAGGGTTGATGGAGTTGTAATGAAGGATTGATTTTGAATGATAAAACAACATACCTGATTGATTATTATTCGACGCGTTTCCGAATCTTAATCTGATTGATTCTCAATAGGTCTTGAGAAGAAATCACTTTATCGAATTATAGGTCTAATTCGATAAAACAACTGTTTCTGTCCTGTTTCGATATTCTTCTTGTTTTTCGATACAGTATTGTACTTAATCAAATTTCCGCTTCAAGAGTTGTTCGATTGTTCGAACTTGTTTTCTGTTTTCAATTAACACCCGACCGAAACATGTTGTTTCGAGTGTCACTGTTTGGAAGAGGCCTGTATCGAGTCTTTTACATTTGGCCAAGTTCCTGTCTGGTTGCTGTATCGAGTTGCCGCCATCTTTTCCTATCGCGAGTGCCTACCGTTAGTCCGTGTTCGTGCTGTAGAGAACTGGTGTTTCTCAGTTCCTGACGGTTTTTTGCTAATTCGCTTCCGCTCATAAAAACAGCCTTCCGCTGTACCGATAGAGAATTTGCATCACAAGTGAGTATTCGCATCACAAGTGAGAATTCGCATCAAGCTACAAGTTTTTCGAGTTGTTTTTTCTTCAAACGACTGCATAATGAAGCTACAAGTTGTTTCAAGTTGTTTTCATGTTCGAACGAGTCAAATAAAGCTACAATTTGCTTTTGTGTTCAAACAGTGAAGAATAAAGCTACAAGTTTTTACAAGTTGCTTCCATTTTCAAACGAGTCAAGAATGAAGCTACAAGTTGTTTCAAGTTGTTTTTCTCTTCAAACGAGTACATAATGAAGCTACAAGTTGTTTAAAGTTGTTTTCATGTTCAAACGAGTCAAAATGAAGAGCTACAAATTGCTTCCATGTTCAAACACTCAAGAATAAAGCTACAAGTTATTACAAGTTGCTTCCGTGTTCGAACAGTCAAGAATGAATCTACATGTTTTTACAAGTTGCTTCCATGTCAAACAAGTCAAGAATGAAGCTACAAGTTGTTTCGAGTTGTTTTTTTTCTTCAAATGGCTGCATAATGAAGCTCAAGTTGTTTCAAGTTGTTTTCATGTTCGAACGAGTCAAAATAAATCTACAATTTTCTTTTGTGTTCAAACATTGAAGAATGAAGCTACAAGTTTTTACAAGTTGCTTCCATTTCAAACTAGTCAAGAATGAAGCTACAAGTTGTTTCGAGTTTTTTTATTCTTCAAACGAGTGCATAATGAAGCTACAAGTTGTTTAAAGTTGGATCAGTTCTTATTCAAGGTAAATGACATATCACTTACTTTTCGGAGAAATTGAACGGTGCTCGGTTGAATTATTGCACTTACGATAAAGAATTCTATGCTATCGTAAGGGCCCTTGACCATTGGAGTCATTACCTTCGACCGAAACATTTTATTCTACATTCGGACCACGAATCATTGAAATACATTAATGGACAACACAAACTGAGTCCGAGGCATGCCAAGTGGGTGGAATTCCTACAATCGTTTCACTTTTCATCCAAGTACAAAGACGGTAAAAGCAATGTCGTTGCGGATGCGTTATCTAGAAGGTATGCTTTACTTTCTACTCTGGAGGTTCGGTTACTTGGTTTCGAAATGTTGAAAGAATATTATGCGAATGATATGGATTTTGGGGAAGTTTTTGCTCGTTGCAATTCTTGTCCGTTCGGGGATTTCATGATACAAGATGATTTTCTCTTTAAAGGGAATAGACTTTGTGTTCCAAAACATACGGTTCGAGAATTGTTGGTTCGGGAGGCTCACGGAGGAGGCTTAGTGGGGCACTTTGGCACAGCTAAGACAATGGAGGTACTTAAAGAACATTTCTTTTGGCCAAAAATACTAAGATACGTTTACATTGTTTTAAATAAATGTGTGACATGTCACATCGCGAAGAGTTCGTTCAAACCAGGATCGTATATGCCTCTACCAATTCCAGAAAGACCGTGGGAGGATGTATCAATAGATTTTATCGTCGCTTTGCCCTGTACTCAATGAGGTAAAGATGCTATTATGGTGGTCATTGATCGTTTCTCGAAGATGGCTCATTTCGTGGCTTGCCACAAAATCGACGACGCAAGTAACGTGGCCGACTTATACTTCCGAGAGGTGGTTCGTTTACATGGAGTTCCGAAGACTATTGTTTCGGATCGGGATTCGAAATTTCTTAGCTATTTTTGGAATACATTATGGAGGAAAGTGGGAACAAGACTGTTGTTTAGCACTTCACACCATCCTCAGATAGATGGCTAAACCGAGGTCACAAATTGAACGCTAGGAACGTCGTTTCGAGGACTTGTGAATAAAATGCAAAATGATTCGGACATGAAACTTGCTCATGCAGAATTTGCCTATAATCGATCCCCTACACATGCCACGGCACACTCTCCCTTTGAAGTCGTTTACGGGTTAAATCCTTATATACCCATAGACTTGATTCCATTGCCGAAGGACGAGTTGGTACACAAAGATGCGGAATCTAAACTTAAATCAATGATCAAGTTACACGGACAAATAGATGATCGAATCAAAGAGGTGAATGACGCATACAAACGGAAATCCAACAATCACAGAAAACCGAGACTGTTCGAAGTAGGAGACTTGGTTTGGGTACACTTGAAAAAGGAGAGATTTCCTAGTAAACGCAAGAACAAACTTATGCCGAGGGCCGAGGGTCCTTACAAAATCGTGGGTAAGGTGAACGACAATGCATATAAAGTAGAACTTCCGGGCCATTATGGAGTACACGCCACTTTTAACGTGGGCGATCTATCTTCTTACCTTGACGACGAGGGAATTACTGAATTGAGGTCAATTCCTTTTAAAGGGGGAGGAGATGATGCGATATTGACATATCCAAACGAAGAAAACGAAGTAAGAGTTGACGTAAGTAACGATACAACATTACATGCACATGAACCTACGTACTTCGGTGAGAAAACAAATGTAGAAATGGGAACAACCTTAATAATTGGAACCGGGATAACTTAGACGTATCAAACATACATACGTATGCATGTTCATGCATACTAATCGGCCACGTTAGGGGATTTCGGCTGATTTGTTTGGAGAGCCACGAGGATCTTTGTCCCCTCTAATTTCAAGACTTCATCTCATTTTCAAAGTCCACTACAAAAGCTTGGGTCCCTCTACACTTCAATAATTCAGCCGAAACAAGGAGGATGGAAGCTTGGTGATTTTTGTTGTCTTTGTCAAGTATCACATGGGAAAGATTCTTGTCCCCTTCACACTTCTACTGTAATACCCGGTTGTAATTCAGTTATTATCATTCAGTATTTATCATTCAGTAATTGTCATTCAGTAATTTCACTCAGTAATGATCAATTGTCACTCATATTCAATCATGGTATTCATCATTCAGAGTAATTGTACCGTGTATCAATCGTCATTCATCACTAATCTAATTGGAGTTTCGTGCCGCGTTTATCATCTTTGTCGTTTTTCATTATGGGTTGTGCGTGAGGAGTAGCGCACGCTACGTACTCTTTCTAGCGCACGCTAATTGAGTATAGGTAGCGCACGCTACCACTCAGCATTAGCGCACGCTAATGTTACCCTGGCTGCAGTCCAGAAGGTACTAGACTGCAGGTGAGTTATTAGTAGCGCACGCTACGAGTGGTAAGTAGCTCGCGCTAGTGGGTTGTAGTAGCGCACGCTAATAATTGCTGTAGCGCGCGCTAAGGATGGATCAGGTTGAGTCCAGTGGCTACTGGACTGTACTGGATTAATTCGTAGCGCACGCTATGAGTGATTTTTAGCATACGCAAACGGTGTAGTAGCGCACGCTAAATATTGGTTGTAGCGCGCGCTACCGAGGTCATATCAGAGGACATAGGGTTTCTGGATTCCAGTACTGGGCATCAAATAACTCGTTAGCGCACGCTAACTATGGGTATTAACGCACGCTAATGGTATGGTTGTAGCGCACGCTACAAAAAGGTACGTAGCGCGCGCTACCGATTTCGGACAGTGGGTACTGGACTACCCAAAAATTACCCGTTAGCGCACGCTACGCACAAGGGCTAGCGCACGCTAACCTGGAATGACTATATATTGTTCAGTTAGCCTGAGTTTCGTCATTTCTCATTTCCCTTCGTTTTTGGAGCGACTTCGGGCGATTTTGGGCGACTTGGAGTGTTCTCTTCGAGCTGCTATCACCTATCATCATATTCAAGGCTTTGAGTTGGTTTATCATCACTTCATCATCTCCTTAACATCAAATCAAAGGTATTAATCTCTTGGATCTAGAATTTCGGATTTTTGGGTTTTTCCTTCCGATTTCTTCATGTAAGGTTGGATTATTGTTGGAATACATTAGATATGGATTATCTACCTTGGATAAATGTATTCCTACGGATTTAATGGCTATTTTCGGAATTATTTCAAGAACCCTTAGGGTTGACTTCGGTTAATTTGGGGATTTTCCGATTGTTGTTATCGTAAACTTGTATTGTGGATTTCTATGAGATTATTGATGTCATTGTTAGTGTTTTGCTGGTTTGAATCAATCATTTGGAGTTGGTTCGATATTTTGGGTTTGGTTTTAACCAACGGGAAGGATATTCTCAACGTTTTCGTTAGAGTACATCTACGAGTTCGGATATTGTTGTATCGACGTTTGAGTCGGTTAGGATCGTATTTGATTCGTGTAATGATTGGATTTTGGTATATTATGTTATTCAAGGTTGTTCGAGCGACCGACATTTCATTTAGGACGTTGTTCGTGGAAGGACATTGTCATCGGTTTTGTGTAAGTTAACTCTTACTCGGTTAAAAGGATACTCATTCCTTTTGTTGTTGATTGCTCATAATCATAATTCATTCATCATAATATTAATCATATTGAGACATGTAATTGTCGAATAATCATTTCATTCACGAGGAGCGACGGTTCCAAATCATTTCATTGGGTTATCAATCAAGTCACTATTATTTTCATCTCGGTGAGTCATATTGGCCTTGTCGAATTATTATTCATTGGTATTCATTGTGGTCATTCTCGTTCATATGACCTTCTGTGTTCATATTGCGTGGCCGGGTGTGGCTGTGTAGAATTTTTAGTCAGGCACACGATGGTCATGTTTTGGGTTCACCGATACATTGGACCGTGCACACGGTAACGCTTACCTCCGTGAGACTAATTAGGTACAAGGACGGGTGTGTCCGTTCATTCATCTTGTACACTTGCACAGAACATTACGGGCGTACTATGATACTCCTCTTCAGCGTAATTCATAACTAAGAATATTTCATAACTTCAGTTTATTCATAATTGTGTATTTTCAACCCTTGAGGATTGTTGTTCTGTGTAACTGACCCCGTTGGGGGATTTTGTTTTCAGGTCACGGCAAGGCAAAGGCACGGGAAGAGCATGCTGACGGCGAGGAGTCCCAGTCATTTCGTTTGTTTCAGTCATTTCAGTCATTTCAGTTATTCCGTCATTTGTATTTTCCGCTGCAAATTCCGTTTGAGATGTTTAATTGTTCAGGGTGGTGTATTTTATCTCCATATAAAATATACTAGTATTCGGTTTAGTCATGGTTTGTTGTACTTAAACTCCTCATCGGAGTAATTGGTAATATAATGTGGTTCGGTACTACAATTATATTATTTAATTCATCATTTTCATTTGCCTGGTGGGTCCCAGTCGGGGATTCACGGCACTGTAATATCCACCTAGTTTGGGGTGTTACAGAGTTGGTATCGGAGCGTGGTTTTGAATACTACCCTCCAAGTCATGTCTCATTTGAAATCATCGTCATCGGACTAGTATCATTGGACTTTCGCGTCACGTGTGACCTGTGCAAATGCCGAGCCAATCAGACCAAGAACTGTAAGATTTCTAATGCCATGGTATAATTTCTGGCAATAATCATTCATTCATAATTCATCAGTTAACAATCCTCAATCATCATTGTCATTTTGACCAGGACGGTCAGGTTAACTCATTAATCACTCAATTCATTTCATTATTCAGTTGTTGATCAGGAAGATCGAATCATTAATCATGTTAACTTGTTCAAGATAATCATTTCAGTAATTTCATCAGATAATCATGCCACGTCAGTTAATCATTCATGTAATCACTGTGTTAGAGCGCGTATGCTCATTTTCATCATCTCATGTCATAATCATAACGTGATATTCATGCGGGAAATATAATCATCATGTAACTTTCCTACTTCAGTATGGAAAGGGCAAGAAGAGGACGTGGAGGACGAGGCCGTGGAGCGGGCCGAATCCCGAGAGATCGTGTGAATACACGTGCAAACGCGAGAAATAATGCTAATTCATCGAGCAGCGACGCTGCCACTCATTCACCTGGACGCGATCATTCGTTAACGGGGAGTCGTACCCGGGACACGGCTCAGTCAGAAGGTGTCCGGGTTGACCCACTCGCTTTTATGCAAGGCATGATGGCCCAAATGACCCAGATGGCACAGCTGATGGAGACGATGCATAACTCCGTCAATCAAAATCAGCAGGCTCCTCCGCCGCCACCTCAAAGGCAAGAGAGGAATGTGAGCAATATCATCGGCGACATCTCTCGCCAGAGGCCTGTAACACCCCAAACTAGGCGGATATTACAGTGCCGTGGACCCACGACTGGGACCCACCAGGCGAATGAAAATGAATGAATTACACAGGTAAATGTAGTACCGAACCACATTACAACATCAATTACTCCGATGAGGAGTTTTATACAACACACCCAGGATGATACTGAATACAAGTATATTTTATATGGAGATAAAATATACAACAATGAGTGAAATGAATATTCACGGAATGTCTGCAGCGGAATAAATAAAAGAAACATAATGACTGAAAAGACTGGGGCCCCCTACTAGTATCACTGGGACTCCTCGCCGTCACCGTGCTCTCCCCGTGCCTTAGCCTTGCCATGACCTGAAAACAGATCCCCAACGGGCCGCCATACGTAACAACAATCCTCAAGGGTTGAAAATACACAATCATGATATTTCTGAAATTATGAATTATCCTGTCGAAACATACGCAATCAAACATGCTATATGAATCGACTATTAGTACGGCTCAAAGGAATGGCGCCACACTACGTCCGGGATGGAAATGTGTCCGTGCACAAACTACCAACGGGTATCGATCAAATACATGTGTGGTCTTGTACCTAATCAGTCTCACGAAGCCATCAACTCGTGTGCACAGTCCAATGTGAGGCCACCAACCAACACACGACTATAATGTGCCCGACATGAAAATCCTACACATACCAACCGGCACGCCAGTATGACCCGGAATGCCACAATATGACAAAAGTGGCAACGAAAATGAATAATGACTCACCAAGATTAAATGATGGTGAAATGAATGATAGCTCAATGAAATGATCGGAACCGTCGTTCCTTATGACTGAGGTGATTAATTGACAATGACAAGTTTTGATACGATTAATACAATGATAAATGAGTTACGATTATGAATGAACAACAACAAAAGGAATGAATATCCTTTTAACCGAGTAAGAATTAACTTACACAATACCGATGAAGAATGTCCTTCCACGAACAACGTCCTAAATGAAATGCCGGTCGCTCGAACAACCTTGAATACAATAAGTACCGACAATCGTTCAATACACGTATCAAGCAAAAACGATCATAATCGATCCAACGTCGATACAACAATATTCGAACTTGAATATATCGAAACCAACTCCAAGATGAGTATTTCAAACCATCAAAACACTTTCAATGGTATCAATAATCCATTAGGAATCCATAATTCATGATTACAACAACATCAATCGGAAAAATCCCCAATTAAGCGAAGTCAACCCCAAGGGTTCTTGAAATAATTCCGAAAATAACCATTAAATCCATAGGAACATATTTATCCAAGGTACATAATCCATATCTAACATATTCCAATGATAATCCAAGCTTACACGAAGAAATCGGAAGGAAAACCCAAAAATATGAAATTCTAGATCCAAGAGATTAATACCTTTGATTCGATGTGATGAAGAAGATGAAATGATGATCAATCCGAAAGATGAGCTTGAAGATGATGATTGATGATTACACCTCGAAGAATCCTCTCCGAATCGCTCGAAATCGCCCAAATTTACCGAAGGAATGAAATGAGATGAATAAATGACGAACTCTGACTAAACTGTCCAATTTATAGTCAGTCCAGGTTAGCGTGCGCTAGCCCTTGTGCGTAGCGTGCGCTAACGAGTACTTTGGGTAGTCCAATACCCACTGTCCGAACACGGTAGCGCGCGCTACGTACCTTCTTGTAGCGTGCGCTACGGCCATACTACCAGCGTGCGCTAAGACCCATTATTAGCGTGCGCTAACGAAATATTGATGCCTGTGATCGAGTCCGTAAAACTGACCTCTGATCTGACCCAGATAGCGTGCGTTACAACCACTGTTTAGCGTGCGCTAATATATCGGTTGCGTACGCTAACAACAACACATAGCGTGCGCTATGAATTAATCCAGTGCAGTCCAGTAGCCACTGGACTCAACCTGCTCCGTCCTTAGCGCGCGCTACACCTCATATTAGCGTGCGCTACTTCAACCCACTAGCGCGCGCTACTTACCATTCGTAGCGTGCGCTACTTATAACTCACCTGCAGTCCAGTACCTTTTGGACTGCAGCCAGGGTAACCTTAGCGTGCGCTAAAGCCGAGTGGTAGCGTGCGCTACCTATACTTAATTAGCGTACGCTAAAAGGAGTATGTAGCGTGCGCTACTCCTCACGCACAGCTCGCAACGAAAATGACAATGATGATAAACACGACACGAAACTCCAATCAGATTAGTGATGAATGAGGATTGATACACGATACAATTACTCTGAATGATGAATACCATGACTGAATATGAGTGACAAATGATCAATAATGAATGAAATTACTGAGTATCAATTACTGAATGATAAATACTGAATGATAATTACTGAATTACAACTGGGTATTACATACACCCCCCCTTAAAAGAGTTTCGTCCCCGAAACTAAGGGTCAAACAACTCGGGATAACTCTCCCGTATACTATCCTCGGTTTCCCAAGTAGCCTCTTCGACTCCGTGTCTAGACCACTGAATTTTAACCAAAGGAATCGTCTTATTCCTCAACTGTTTGATTCGCCACTCTAAAACTCGTATAGGACATTCCTCATATGAATGATCGTCGGCTATCTCGATTTCGTCGAACTGAAGTATGTGACTCGGGTCGGCAACATACTTCCGCAACTGAGAGACGTGAAACACATTATGAATTCGGCTCAACGCCGGAGGTAAAGCCAATCCATAAGCTAACTCGCCTACTCGATCCAAAATCTCGAACGGTCCAATGAATCTCGGACTCAACTTCCCCCTCTTCCCAAAACGGAAGATACCACGACTCGGGGATACCTTGACCAACACGTGGTCACCTGCCTCGAACTCTAATGGTCGACGACGGTTATCCGCATATGATTTCACGACTCGAGCCGCCAACAAACGACTCGATCAAAGCTACCTTCTCACGGGCGGCTATAAGCATATCGGGCTCGGTGCCGATTGATTCTGATAAGTCGTCCCAACACAACGGAGATCGACAACGACGACCATACAAGGCCTCGTAAGGTGCCATCTTGATCGAAGCATGCCAACTATTATTATACGTGAACTCGATCAATGGTAGTTGGGCTTCCCAATCGTCTTTCCAATCGAGGACGCATGCCCTCAACATGTCCTCTAAGGTCCGAATCGCCCTTCTCGATTGTCCGTCTGACCGAGGGTGAAAAGCGCATCGAGATTAAGCTGAGTTCCCATAGCACGATGAACTGATTTCCAAAAATGCGACACAAACCGTCCGTCACGATCGGAAACGATACTTTTAGGAGTACCGTGCAGTCTGACTATCTCTTTGATGAACAGTTGAGCAAGTCTCTCGGGACCCCACGTATCCTTGATCTCAAGGAAATGAGCTGATTTAGTTAAGCGGTCCACGATCACCCAGATCGTATTCATGCCACGACGACTCGTCGGCAAACTCGTGATGAAATCCATAGAAATGTCTTCCCACTTCCACTCGAGAATAGGAAGGGGTTTCAGCATACCCGCCGGTCGCTGATGTTCAATCTTAACTTGTTGACAGGTTAAGCATCTCGAAACAAATATGCGACTTCTCGCTTCATATTACTCCACCAGTAATTTTGTTTCAAGTCCTTGTACATCTTGCTAGACCCCGGATGCACAGAATAAGGGGTAGCATGAGCTTCTTTCAAAATCGAGTCTTTCAACTCGTCATTCGCCGGTACGCACAACCGATTCTTAAACCTCAAAAGTCCATCCTCGTGGACCACAAATCCAGGGGCTTTCCCCTGAGCCACATCCTCTCGGATGCGCAACAATGACGGGTCCGAACCCTGATTCTCTCGAATTTCCTCCTCGAGTGACGATGAAATCTCTAACATACAAAGCTGCCCTTGAACTCGCCGGCTGCACTCGATCTCGGGTCTAAGGAATTCTGCGAAGCTCCTTCTGAACTGTTAAACGGGCAAGCATCTGCTCCTGAACGGACTTACGACTCAAGGCGTCGGCGACAACGTTCGCCTTGCCCGGGTGGTAGAGGATCTCGATATCATAATCTTTGATTAATTCCAACCACCATCTCTGACGCATATTTAACTCCTTCTGAGTAAATATATACTTTAAGCTCTTATGATCGGTGAATATCTGACAGGTAACGCCATAAAGATAATGACGCCAAATTTTCAAAGCGAACACCACGGCTGCTAGCTCCAGGTCGTGGGTCGGATAATTAACCTCGTAGGGTCTCAATTGCCGTGAAGGATAGGCAATAACCTTCCCGTTCTGCATGAGTACACATCCGAGACCCTGTCCGGACGCATCACTATAGACCACAAATCCTTCCGTCCCCTGCGGCAAGGAAAGTACAGGTGCTGACATTAACCGGCTCTTGAGTTCCTCAAAACTCCGTTGACACGCGTCGGACCACGTGTATTTCTTATCCTTCCGCAAAAGGTTCGTTAAGGGTTGAGCGATTCTAGAAAATCCTTCCACAAACCGCCGATAATAACCCGCTAATCCGAGAAAACTTCGGATTTCCTTAACGTTCTTCGAAGGTAGCCAATCCCGAATAGCCTCCGTCTTCTGAGGATCGACACGAACTCCGTCTGATGAAATTACATGTCCGAGAAAAGTCACATCGGACATCCAGAACTCACATTTGGAAAACTTCCCATAAAGTTGTTCTCGTCTCAACACGTCGAGCACTTGATGAAGGTGAAACTCGTGTTCCTCCCGGTCACGAGAATAAATCAAAATGTCATCGATGAAGACAACAACAAACCGATCCAAAAAGTCGATGAAGACCCGATTCATTAACTCCATGAATACCGCAGGTGCATTAGTCAATCCGAACGGCATAACCACAAACTCATAATGACCATAGCGTGTTCGAAACGCCGTCCTCGCGATATCCGACTCTCGAATCCGCAACTGATGATATCCAGATCTTAAGTCTATATTGGAAAATAATGAAGCTCCCGAGGTTGATCTAAGAGATCATCAATACGGGGTAAGGGATACTTATTCTTGATCGTCAACCTGTTCAACTCCCGATAATAAATACATAAGCGAAATGAACCATCCTTCTTCTTGACAAACAACACCGGTGCTCCCCACGGGACGCACTCGGTCGGATATAACCTTTCTCGAACAACTCCTCAAGTTGGTTCTTTAATTCTGCATTTCGGTCGGGGCCATCCGGACGGTGCCTTCGATATCGGGACGTACTGTGCTCCAACTCAATCGTGAATTCCACATCCTCTCGTGGGGGCAAACCGTAACTCGTCTGAAAACATCGCATATTCCTCACCACCGGAATATCCGTTAACATTATCGATGATTTCTCGGTTTTGGCCATATAGCACCAATAACCGACACATCCCCGATTGAGTAATCTTACCGCTTTCATCAAATTAATGACTTTACTGCAGTAATGGATTACCTCCCCGAAACACACATTCGACTCCATCGTCTGAAATGATAGTGACCAAACGCTTTCGGACACTATTGATGGCATCATGACGATCCATCCAATCAATACCCAAGATGATGTCGTCCCTCGGCAAATCTACTACGATTAAGTCCGCTGGCCATACACGACCATGAAGTCAATCGACAATTACGAATCTCACGACTTCCGATAATTCGTCTACCATCAGGTAGGCCAATGACATAAGGCTCACAACTAGTAGCACTACCCAGACGTAGTCTACTCAAACATGACTCGGAAATGAATGAATGAGATGCACCAGTATCAAAAAGGGTACACACAGGTTGAGATAGAATATCGAGTGTACCTGAGATCATTCGGGCCTCGGGATCATCGGTCTTCTTCATCTCATAAATTCGGGGATTGCCGGCCCCCAAACCGCACGCTCCCGTCTGATAGCTCTTGGCTCCGCCTTTAGCTCCTGTCGTCTTGAACGACGCTGACTGAGTGGCCTGATTCTGCACCGAATGACTGGGGCTTGAGATGACGCCGGAGTGGGTTTAGAGTCCCTACGGCAAAACGGGCCCTATGCCCAAGGCAATCCCACGATTGTGGCACGTGATGCATCGCCGGACATTTGGTGCCGAAATGACCCTGCTTCCTCACAGCTGAAACAGTGATGGCCGAATCGCCGCCGCGATCGAGATTCCGCGGGTTTATACGCTGTGGGAGGTCGCTCGTAAAGTAGAGCCCGCACGCGGTTTCTTGAAAGTGGCACGACTCCGCCGATCGACACGTTCTTGGACTTCTTGCTAGCAGACGAAGGTTGCTGCTTAGCAATTTCCTTAGCCGTAAGCTCGTAAGTGAGAGCTTTCTCAATGAATTCAGCCAACGTGGTGCAATTATGATTAAGTAACTGAAGTCTCATACGGGGTTTCAGCCTCTTGCTGAAATACTTGATCTTGTCCGCTTCTGAGTGAATGATAGATGAGGAGAACGGAAGAAGTTCCTGAAATTTTTCGGCGATGGCGAGAACATCATCATCCGCCGAAAGGTCGGGAGTGAGTAATTCCGACAACTTGGCCTCCCTGAGTGGGGCCGGATAGTACCTCTCCATCATGAGAGTCTTGAACTGATCCCAAGTACATGTTCCGTCTGTGGGCTTCAACGATAACCACCATGAATGAGCGCTCTTACCGAGATAGTAAGCCGCAATCGAAACTTTATGCCCTTCAGGCAATCCACCATAGCAAATAACTTCTCAAAATGCTCAAGCCAATGAACAATATCCGCCGGCTCGGATGAGCCCTCAAAGGTAGGTGGTCGCGAGAGATATCGCTAATGATATTGCTTACACCCTCTCTTGCCTCTCGAGGTGGCGGCGGAGGAGCTTGATTTTGATTGACGGAGTTATGCATCGTCTCCATCAACCGAGCCATCCGGTCATTTGGGCCATCATTCCTCGCATAAATGCGAGTGGGTCAACCCGACACCCTGACCGAGCCGTGTCCTGTACGACTCCCGATAGTGAATGATCGCGCCTGTGTGAGTGAGTGGCGCTGGCCGCCGATGAGTTAGCATTATTCCTGGCATTTGCACGTGTATTCGCACGAGTTCTCGGATTCGCCCGCTCCACGGCCTCGTCCTCCACGTCCTCTCGCCCTTTCCATATCAAGTGGAAAGTCATATGATGATTATATATCTCGTATGAGTATCACATTATGATTATATTATGAAATGATGAAAATGAGCATACGCGCTCAAATACAGCGATTACATGAATGATTAACTGAGGTGACATGATTATCTGATGAAATTATTGAAATGATTATCTTGAATGAATTAACAAGATTAATGATTCGATCTTCCTAATCAACAACTGAACAATGAAATGAATTGACTGATTAATGAGTTAACTCGATTCCGGTCAAAATGACAATGATGATTGAGGATTGTTAACTGATGAATTATGAATGAATGATTAATGCCAGAAATTATACCATGGCATTAGAAATCTTACAGTTCTTGGTCTGATTGGCTCGGCATTTGCACAGGTCACACGTGACGCGAAAGTCCAATGATACTAGTCCGATGACGATGATTTCAAATGAGACATGACTTGGAGGGTAGTATTCAAAACCACGCTCCGATACCAACTCTGTAACACCCCAAACTAGGCGGATATTACAGTGCCGTGGACCCACGACTGGGACCCACCAGGCGAATGAAAATGAATGAATTACACAGGTAAATGTAGTACCGAACCACATTACAACATCAATTACTCCGATGAGTAGTTTTATACAACACACCTGTGATGATATCAATACAAGTATATTTTATATGGAGATAAAATATACAACAATGAGTGAAATGAATATTCACGGAATGTCTGCAGTGGAATAAATAAAAGAAACATAATGACTGAAATGACTGGGGGCCCCTACTAGTATCACTGGGACTCCTCGCCGTCACCGTGCTCTCCCCGTGCCTTAGCCTTGCCATGACTCGAAAACAAGATCCCAACGGGCCGGGCCATACGTAACAACAATCCTCAAGGGTTGAAAATACACAATCATGATATTTCTGAAATTATGAATTATCCTGTCGAAACATACGCAATCAAACATGCTATATGAATCGACTATTAGTACGGCTCAAAGGAATAACGCCACACTACGTCCGGGATGGAAATGTGTCCGTGCACAAACCACCAACGGGTATCGATCAAATACACGTGTGGTCTTGTACCTAATCAGTCTCACGAAGCCATCAACTCGTGTGCACAGTCCAATGTGAGGCCACCAACCAACACACGACTATAATGTGCCCGACATGAAAATCCTACACATACCAACCGGCACGCCAGTATGACCCGGAATGCCACAATATGACAAAAGTGACAACGAAAATAAATAATGACTCACCAAGATTAAATGATGGTGAAATGAATGATAGCTCAATGAAATGATCGGAACCGTCGTTCCTTATGACTGAGGTGATTAATTGACAATGACAAGTTTTGATACGATTAATACAATGATGAATGAGTTACGATTATGAATGAACAACAACAAAAGGAATGAATATCCTTTTAACCGAGTAAGAATTAACTTACACAATACCGATGAAGAATGTCCTTCCACGAACAACGTCCTAAATGAAATGCCGGTCGCTCGAACAACCTTGAATACAATAAGTACCGACAATCGTTCAATACACGTATCAAGCAAAAACGATCATAATCGATCCAACATCGATACAACAATATTCGAACTTGAATATATCGAAACCAACTCCAAGATGAGTATTTCAAACCATCAAAACACTTTCAATGGTATCAATAATCCATTAGGAATCCATAATTCATGATTACAACAACATCAATCGGAAAAATCTCCAATTAACCGAAGTCAACCCCAAGGGTTCTTGAAATAATTCCGAAAATAACCATTAAATCCATAGGAACATATTTATCCAAGGTAGATAATCCATATCTAACATATTCCAATGATAATCCAAGCTTACACGAAGAAATCGGAAGGAAAACCCAAAAATCCGAAATTCTAGATCCAAGAGATTAATACCTTTGATTCGATGTGATGAAGAAGATGAAATGATGATCAATCCGAAAGATGAGCTTGAAGATGATGATTGATGATTACACCTCGAAGAATCCTCTCCGAATCGCTCGAAATCGCCCAAATTTACCGAAGGAATGAAATGAGATGAATAAATGACGAACTCTGACTAAACTGTCCAATTTATAGTCAGTCCAGGTTAGCGTGCGCTAGCCCTTGTGCGTAGCGTGCGCTAACGAGTACTTTGGGTAGTCCAATACCCACTGTCCGAACATGGTAGCGCGCGCTACGTACCTTCTTGTAGCGTGCGCTACGGCCATACTACCAGCGTGCGCTAAGACCCATTATTAGCGTGCGCTAACGAAATATTGATGCCCAGCACTGGAGTCCAGAAAACTGTCTGACCTCTGATCTCACCCCGATAGCGTGCGTTACAACCATTGTTTAGCGTGCTCTAATATATCGGTTGCGTACGCTAACAACAACACATAGCGTGCGCTATGAATTAATCCAGTGCAGTCCATTAGCCACTGGACTCAACCTGCTCCGTCCTTAGCGCGCGCTACACCTCATATTAGCGTGCGCTACTTCAACCCACTAGCGCGCGCTACTTACCATTCGTAGCGTGCGCTACTTATAACTCACCTGCAATCCAGTACCTTCTGGACTGCAGCCAGGGTAACCTTAGCGTGCGCTAAAGCCGAGTGGTAGCGTGCGCTACCTATACCCAATTAGCGTACGCTAAAAGGAGTATGTAGCGTGCGCTACTCCTCACGCACAGCTCGCAACGAAAATGACAATGATGATAAACACGGCACGAAACTCCAATCAGATTAGTGATGAATGACGATTGATACACGATACAATTACTCTGAATGATGAATACCATGACTAAATATGAGTGACAAATGATCAATAATGAATGAAATTACTGAGTATCAATTACTGAATGATAAATACTGAATGATAATTACTGAATTACAACTGGGTATTACAAGGCCACCTACTTTTGAGGGCTCGTCTGAGCCGGCGGATATTATTCATTGGCTCGAACATTTCGAGAAGTTGTTTGCTATGGTAGAGTGTCCTGAAGGACACAAAGTTTCTGTTGCGGCTTACTACCTGGGTAAGAGCGCACATTCTTGGTGGTTGTCGTTGAAGCCCACCGAAGGAACATATACTTGGGATCAGTTCAAGACTCTCATGATGGAGAGGTATTATCCGGCCCCACTCAGAGAGGCCAAGCTGTCAGAAATACTCACCCCCGACCCCTCAGCAGACGAGGATGTTCTCGCCATTGCCGAGAAATTTCAGGAACTTCTTCCGTTCGCCTCATCTATCATACATTCCGAGGCAGATATGATTAAGTATTTCAGCAAGAGGCTGAAACCCCGTATGAGACTTCAGTTGCTTAATCATAATTGGACCACGTTGGCCGAATTCATTGAGAAAGCTCTCACCTATGAGCTTACTGCTAAGGAGATTGCTAAGCAGCAACCTTCGTCTGCTAGCAAGAAATCGAAGAATCGTAATCAGTCTGAAGGCGGTCAGACAACCTTCAAGAAACCCCGTGCGGGCTATGCTTTTTCTGAGCGACCTCCTGTGTCGTCTAAACCCATGGAATCTCAGTCTCGAGCGGACGGCCATCACCTGTTTTAACTGTAGGTATCTTGGTCATCTCAGTACCAAGTGTCCGAGACAGACTATCACATGTCATAATTGTGGGATTGCTGGGCATAAGGCCCGTTTTTGTCGTAGGGACTCCAAACCTACTCAGACGTCATCTCAGGCCCCTAAGCAACAGCTGCTCGTAATCGTGCCACTCAATCAGCGCTGCTTAAAATGACAGAGCGACTAAAGGTGGAGCCTATAGCCGCCAGACGGAGCGTCCTATGCCAGTGACTAGCAAGCCCCGGATTTATGAGATGAAGAAGACCGATGATCCAGAGGCCCGAATGATCTCAGGTACACTCGATATTCTATCTCAACCTGTGTGTACCCTTTTTGATACTGGTGCATCGCATTCATTCATTTCCGAGTCATGTTTGAGTAGACTACGTCTGGGTAGTGCTACTAGTTGTGAGCCTTATGTCATTGGCCTACCTGATGGTAGACGAATTATCGGTAATCGTGAGATTCAGAATTGTCCGATTCAATTTCATGGTCGTGTATGGCCAGCGGACCTAATCGTAGTAGATTTTCCGAGGGACGACGTCATCTTGGGTATTGATTGGATGGATCGTCATGATTCCATCATTAGTGTCCGTAAGCGTATGATCACTATCATTTCAGACGATGGGGTTGAATGTGTGTTTCAGGAAGGTAATCCCGGCTGTTCTGGTAAGGTCATTAATTTGATGAAAGCAATGAGATTACTCAATCAGGGGTGTGTTGGTTATTGGTGCTTTATGACCAAAACCGAGAAATCATCATTAGCGTTGACGGACATTCCGATAGTGAGGGAATATGCCGATGTTTTTCCAGACGAGTTACCTGGTTTGCCTCCACAGAGGGATGTGGAATTCACGATTGAGTTGGAGCCTCGTACGTCCCCGATATCAAAGGCACCGTACCGGATGGCCCCGACCGAAATGCAGGAATTAAAGAACCAACTTGAGGAGTTGTTCGAGAAGGTTATATTCGACCGAGTGCGTCCCCGTGGGGAGCACCAGAATTATTTGTCAAGAAGAAATATGGTTCTTTTCGCTTGTGTATTGATTATCGGGAGTTGAACAGGGTGACGATCAAGAATAAGTATCCTTTACCCCGTATCGATGATCTTTTGGATCAACTTCAGGGAGCTTCAGTATTTTCCAAGATCGACTTAAGATCTGGATATCATTAGTTGCGGATTCGAGAGTCGGACATCGCGAGGACGGTGTTTCGAACACGCTATGGTCATTATGAGTTTGTAGTTATGCCGTTTGGATTGACTAATGCACATGTGGTATTCATGGAGTTAATGAATCGGGTTTTCATTGACTTTTTGGATCAGTTTGTTGTTGTCTTCATCGATGACATTTTGATTTATTCTCGTGACCAAGAGGAACACGAGTTTCACCTTCATCAAGTGCTCGACGTATTGAGACGAGAACAACTTTATGGGAAGTTTTCCAAATGTGAGTTCGGGATGTCCGAAGTGACTTTTCTCGGACATGTAATTTCATCAGATGGAGTTCGTGTCGACCCTCAGAAGACGGAGGCTATCCGAGATTGGTTACCTCCGAAGAATGTTAAGGAAGTCCGAAGTTTTCTCGGATTAGCGGGTTATTATCGGCGATTTGTAGAGGTATTTTCTAGAATCGCTCAACCCTTGACGAGCCTTTTACGGAAGGATAAGAAATACACGTGGTCCGACGCGTGTCAACGGAGTTTTGAGGAACTCAAGAGCCGGTTAATGTCGCACTGACTTTCCTTGCCGCAGGGGATGGAAGGATTTGTGGTTTATAGTGATGCATCCGCATGTGGTCTCGGATGTGTGCTCATGCGAATGGAAAGGTTATTGCCTATGCTTCACGGCAATTGAGACCTTACGAGGTTAATTATCCGACACACGACTGGAGCTAGCAAATGTGGTGTTCGCTTTGAAGATTTGGCGTCATTATCTTTATGGCGTTACGTGTCAGATATTCACCGATCATAAGAGTTTAAAGTATATATTTACTCAGAAGGAGTTAAATATGCGACAGAGACGGTGGTTAGAACTAATCAAAGATTATGATATCGAGATCCTTTACCACCCGGGCAAGGCGAACGTTGTCGTCGACGCCTTGAGTCGTAAGTCCGTTCAGGAGCAGATGCTTGCTCGTTTAACAGTTCAGAAGGAGCTTCAGCAGGAATTTCTTAGACCCGAGATCGAGGTTTGGCTTCAGGGAGTTCAGGGACAGCTTTGTATGTTAGAGATTTCATCGTCACTCGAGGAGGCAATCCGAGAGAATCAGAGCTCAGACCCTTCATTGTTGTGCATCCGTGAGGATGTGACTCAGGGGAAAGCCCCTGGATTTGTGGTCCACGAGGATGGACTTTTGAGTTTTAAGAATCGGTTGTGCGTACCGGCGAATGACGAGTTGAAAAACTCTATTTTGAGAGAAGCTCATGCTACCCCTTATTCTGTTCATCCAGGGTCCAGCAGATGTACAAGGACTTGAAACAAAATTACTGGTGGAGTAATATGAAGCGAGAAGTCGCAGAATTTGTTTCGAGATGCTTAACCTGTCAACAAGTCAAGATTGAACATCAGCGACCGACGGGTATGCTGAAACCTCTTCCTATTCCCGAATGGAAGTGGGAAGACATTTCTATAGATTTCATCATGAGTTTGCCGACGAGTCATCGTGGCATGAATACGATCTGGGTGATCGTGGACCGCTTAACTAAATCAGCTCATTTCCTTGAGATCAAGGAGACGTGGGGTCCCGAGAGACTTGCTCAATTGTTCATCAAAGAGATAGTCAGACTGCACGGTACTCCTAAAAGTATCGTTTCCGATCGTGACGGACGGTTTGTGTCGCATTTTTGGAAATCAGTTCATCGTGCTATGGGAACTCAGCTCAATCTCAGTACCGCTTTTCATCCTCAGTCCGACGGGCAATCAGAGAGGACTATTCAGACATTAGAGGACATGTTGAGGGCATGCGTCCTCTATTGGAAAGACGATTGGGAAGCCCAACTACCATTCATCGAATTCACGTATAATAATAGTTGGCATGCTTCGATTAAGATGGCACCTTACGAGGCCTTGTATGGTCATCGTTGTCGATCTCCGTTGTGTTGGGACGACTTATCAGAATCATTGGGCACCGAGCCCGATATGCTTATAGCCGCCCGTGAGAAGGTAGCTTTGATCAGGAGTCGTTTGTTGACCGCCGTAGTCGATGTAAATCATATGCAGATAATCGTCGTCGACCACTAGAGTTCGAGACAGGTGACCACGTGTTGGTCAAGGTATCCCCGAGTCGTAGTATCTTCCGTTTTGGGAAGAGGGGAAAATTGAGTCCGAGATTCATTAGGCCGTTTGAGATTTTGGATCGAGTAGGCGAGTTAGCTTATCGACTGGCTTTACCTCCGGCGTTGAGCCGAATTCATATGTGTTTCATGTCTCTCAGTTGCGGAAGTATGTTGCCGACCCGAGTCACATACTTCAGTTCGATGAAATCGAGATCGCCGACGATCATTCATATGAGGAGCGTCCTATGTGAGTTTTAGAGCGGCGAATCAAACAGTTGAGGAATAAGACGATTCCTTTGGTTAAAATTCAGTGGTCTAGACACGGAGTCGAAGAGGCTACTTGGGAAACCGAGGATAGTATGCGGGAGAGTTATCCCGAGTTGTTTGACCCTTAGTTTCGGGGACGAAACTCTTTTAAGGGGGGTGTATGTAATACCCGGTTGTAATTCAGTTATTATCATTCAGTATTTATCATTCAGTAATTGTCATTGAGTAATTTCACTCAGTAATGATCAATTGTCACTCATATTCAATCATGGTATTCATCATTCAGAGTAATTGTACCGTGTATCAATCGTCATTCATCACTAATCTAATTGGAGTTTCTTGCCGCGTTTATCATCTTTGTCGTTTTTCATTGTGGGTTGTGCGTGAGGAGTAGCGCACGCTACGTACTCTTTATAGCGCACGCTAATTGAGTACAGGTAGCGCACGCTACCACTCAGCATTAGCGCACGCTAATGTTACCCTGGCTGCAGTCCAGAAGGTACTGGACTGTAGGTGACTTATTAGTAGCGCACGCTAATAATTGCTGTAGCGCGCGCTAAGGACGGATCAAGTTGAGTCCAGTGGCTATTGGAGTGCACTGGATTAATTCGTAGCGCACGCTATGAGTGATTTTTAGCGTACGCAAACGGTGTAGTAGCGCACGCTAAATATTGGTTGTAGCGCGCGCTACCGAGGTCAGATCAGAGGACAGACGGTTTCTGGATTCCAGTACTGAGCATCAAATAACTCGTTAGCACACGCTAACTATGGGTATTAACGCACGCTAATGGTATGGTTGTAGCGCATGCTACAAAAAGGTACGTAGCGCGCGCTACCGATTTCGGACAATGGGTACTAGACTACCCAAAATTACCCGTTAGCGCACGCTACGCACAAGGGCTAGCGCACGCTAACCTGGAATGACTATATATTGGACAGTTAGCCTGAGTTTCGTCATTTCTCATTTCCCTTCGTTTTTGGAGCGACTTCGGGCGATTTTGGGCGACTTGAAGTGTTCTCTTCGAGCTGCTATCACCTATCATCATATTCAAGGCTTTGAGTTGGTTTATCATCACTTCATCATCTCCTTAACATCAAATCAAAGGTATTAATCTCTTGGATCTAGAATTTCGGATTTTTGGATTTTTCCTTCCGATTTCTTCGTGTAAGCTTGGATTATTGTTGGAATACATTAGATATGGATTATCTACCTTGGATAAATGTATTCCTACGGATTTAATGGCTATTTTCGGAATTATTTCAAGAACCCTTAGGGTTGACTTCGGTTAATTTGGGGATTTTCCGATTGTTGTTGTCGTAAACTTGTATTGTGGATTTCTATGAGATTATTGATGTCATTGTTAGTGTTTTGCTGGTTTGAATCAATCATTTGGAGTTGGTTCGATATTTTGGGTTTGGTTTTAACCAACGGGAAGGATATTCTCAACGTTTTCGTTAGAGTACATCTACGAGTTCGGATATTGTTGTATCGACGTTTGAGTCGGTTAGGATCGTATTTGATTCGTGTAATGATCGGATTTTGGTATATTGTGTTATTCAAGGTTGTTCGAGCGACCGACATTTCATTTAGGACGTTGTTCGTGGAAGGACATTGTCATCGGTATTGTGTAAGTTAACTCTTACTCAGTTAAAAGGATACTCATTCCTTTTGTTGTTGATTGCTCATAATCATAATTCATTCATCATAATATTAATCATATTGAGACTTGTAATTGTCGAATAATCATTTCATTCACGAGGAGCGACGGTTCCAAATCATTTCATTGGGTTATCAATCAAGTCACTATTATTTTCATCTCTGAGTCATCTTGGCCTTGTCGAATTATTATTCATTGGTATTCATTGTGGTCATTCTCGCTCATATGACCTTCTCGGGTTCATATTGCGTGGCCGGGTGTGGTCCGGTGGAATTTTTAGTGGGGCAAACGATGGTCATGTTTTGGGTTCACCGATACATCGACCGTGCACACGTAACGCTTACCTCCGTGAGACTAATTAGGTACAAGGACAGTGTGTCCAGTCATTCATCTTGTACACTTGCACGTAACATTACGGGCGTACTATGATACTCCTCTTCGCCGTAATTCATAACTAAGGATATTTCATAACTTCGCTTATTCATGATTGTGTATTTTCAACCCTTGAGGATTGTTCTTCGTCAGAATCGACTCGCTGGGGATTTTGTTTTCGTGTCACGGCAAGGCAAAGGCACGGAAGAGCATGTCGACGGCGAGGAGTCCTGTGATACTAGTAGGGGGCCCTACCATTTCGTTTGTTTCATCATTTCACTCATTTCATTATTCCGTCATTTGTATTTTCCGCTGCAAATTCCGTTTGAGATGTTTAATTGTTCAGGGTGGTGTATTTTATCTCCATATAAAATATACTAGTATTCGGTTTAGTCCTGGTGTTTTGTACTTAAACTCCTCATCGGAGTAATTGGTAATATAATGTGGTTCGGTACTACAATTATATTATTTAATTCATCATTTTTATTTGCCTGGTGGGTCCCAGTCGGGGATTCACGGCACTGTAATATCCGCCTAGTTTGGGGTGTTACAGAGTTGGTATCGGAGCGTGGTTTTGAATACTACCCTCCAAGTCATGTCTCATTTGAAATCATCGTCATCGGACTAGTATCATTGGACTTTCGCATCACGTGTGTCCTGTGCAAATGCCGAGCCAATCAGACCAAGAACTGTAAGATTACTAATGCCATGGTATAATTTCTGGCAATAATCATTCATTCATAATTCATCAGTTAACAATCCTCAATCATCATTGTCATTTTGACCAGGACGGTCAGGTTTAAATCATTAATCACTCAATTCATTTCATTATTCAGTTGTTGATCAGGAAGATCGAATCATTAATCATGTTAACTTGTTCAACATAATCATTTCAGTAATTTCATCAGATAATCATGCCACGTCAGTTAATCATTCATGTAATCACTGTGTTAGAGCGCGTATGCTCATTTTCATAATCTCATGTCATAATCATAACGTGATATTCATGCGGGAAATATAATCATCATGTAACTTTCCTACTTCAGTATGGAAAGGGCAAGAAGAGGACGTCGAGGACGAGGCCGTGGAGCGGGCTGAATCCCGAGAGCTCGTGTGAATACACGTGCAAACGCGAGAAATAATGCTAATTCATCGAGCAGCGACGCTGCCACTCATTCACCTAGACGCGATCATTCGTTAACGGGGAGTCATACCCGGGACACGGCTCAGTCAGAAGGTGTCCGGGTTGACCCACTCGCTTTTATGCAAGGCATGATGGCCGAAATGACCCAGATGGCACAGCTGATGGAGACGATGCATAACTCCGTCAATCAAAATCAGCAAGCTCCTCCGCCGCCACCTCAGAGGCAAGAGAGGAATGTGAGCAATATCATCGGCGACATCTCTCGCCAGAGGCCACCTACTTTTGAGGGCTCGTCTGAGCCGGCGGATATTATTCATTGGCTCGAACATTTCGAGAAGTTGTTTGCTATGGTAGAGTGTCCCGAAGGACACAAAGTTTGTGTTGCGGATTACTACCTGGGTAAGAGCGCACATTCTTGGTGGTTGTCGTTGAAGCCCACCGAAGGAACATGTACTTGGGATCAGTTCAAGACTCTCATGATGGAGAGGTATTATCCGGACCCACTTAGAGAGGCCAGGCTGTCAGAATTACTCACCCCCGACCCCTCAGCAGACGAGGATGTTCTCGCCATTGCCGAGAAATTTCAGGAACTTCTTCCGTTCGCCTCATCTATCATACATTCCGAGGCAGATAAGATTAAGTATTTCAGCAAGAGGCTGAAACCCCGTATGAGACTTCAGTTGCTTAATCATAATTGCACCACGTTGGCCGAATTCATTGAGAAAGATCTCACCTATGAGCTTACTGCTAAGGAAATTGCTAAGCAGCAACCTTCGTCTGCTAGCAAGAAATCGAAGAATCGTAATCAGTCTGAAGGCGGTCAGACAACCTTCAAGAAACCCCGTGCGGGCTCGCTTTCTCGAGCGACCTCCGTGTCGCCTAAAGCCACGGAATCTCGCCCTCGAGTGGCCAGCCCGCCATCACCTGCTTTAATCTGGGGATCTTGGTCATCTCGGCACCAAGTGTCCGAGACAGACTATCACATTTCATAATTGTGGGATTGCCGGGCATAAGGCCCGTTTTGCCGTAGGGACTCCAAACCTACTCGGACGTCATCTCGTGCCCCTAAGGCCACTGCTCGTAATCGTGCCACTAATCGGGCTGCTTAAAATGACAAGAGCGACTAAAGGTGGAGCCT
Source organism: Orobanche coerulescens (assembly GCA_033398695.1). NCBI lineage: Eukaryota > Viridiplantae > Streptophyta > Magnoliopsida > Lamiales > Orobanchaceae > Orobanche > Orobanche coerulescens. Next base: position 88,866,351 of record CM065811.1, on the reverse strand, counting down.
ATAGCCAGCAGACGGGAGCGTCCGGTGCCGGGACTAGCAAGCCCCGGATTTATGAGATGGAGAAGACCGATGATCCAGAGGCCCGAATGATCTCAGGTACACTCGATATTCTATCTCAACCTGTGTGTACCCTTTTTGATACTGGTGCATTGCATTCATTCATTTCCGAGTCATGTTTGATTAGACTACGTCTGGGTAGTGCTACTAGTTGTGAGCCTTATGTCATTGGCCTACCTGATGGTAGACGAATTATCGGTAATCGTGAGATTCAGAATTGTCCGATTTAGTTTCATGGTCGTGTATGGACAGCGGACCTAATCGTAGTAGATTTGCCGAGGGACGACGTCATCTTGGGTATTGATTGGATGGATCGTCATGATGCCATCATGAGTGTCCGTAAGCGTATGATCACTATCATTTCAGACGATGGGGTTGAATGTGTGTTTCAGGGAGGTAATCCCGGCTGTTCTGGTAAGGTCATTAATTTGATGAAAGCAGTGAGATTACTCAATCAGGGGTGTGTTGGTTATTGGTGCTTTATGACCAAAACCGAGAAATCATCATTAGCGTTGACGGACATTCCGATAGTGAGGGAAAATGCCGATGTTTTTCCAGACGAGTTACCTGGTTTGCCTCCACAGAGGGATGTGGAATTCACGATTGAGTTGGAGCCTGGTACGTCCCCGATAGCAAAGGCACCGTACCGGATGGCCCCGACCGAAATGCAGGAATTAAAGAACCAACTTGAGGAGTTGTTCGAGAAGGTTATATTCGACCGAGTGCGTCCCCGTGGGGAGCACCAGTATTATTTGTCAAGAAGAAAGATGGTTCTTTTCGCTTGTGTATTGATTATCGGGAGTTGAACAGGGTGACGATCAAGAATAAGTATCATTTACCCCGTATCGATGATCTTTTGGATCAACTTCAGGGAGCTTCAGTATTTTCCAAGATCGACTTAAGATCTGGATATCATCAGTTGCGGATTCGAGAGTCGGACATCGCGAGGATGGCGTTTCGAACACACTATGGTCATTATGAGTTTGTAGTTATGCCGTTTGGATTGACTAATGCACCTGCGGTATTCATAGAGTTAATGAATCGGGTTTTCATCGACTTTTTGGATCAGTTTGTTGTTGTCTTCATCGATGACATTTTGATTTATTCTCGTGACCAAGAGGAACACGAGTTTCACCTTCATCAAGTGCTCGACGTATTGAGACGAGAACAACTTTATGGGAAGTTTTCCAAATGTGAGTTCTGGATGTCCGAAGTGACTTTTCTCGGACATGTAATTTCATTAGATGGAGTTCGTGTCGACCCTCAGAAGACGGAGGCTATCCGAGATTGGTTACTTCCGAAGAATGTTAAGGAAGTCCGAAGTTTTCTCGGATTAGCGGGTTATTATCGGCAATTTGTAGAGGGATTTTCTAGAATCGCTCAACCCTTGAAGAGCCTTTTACGGAAGGATAAGAAATACACGTGGTCCGACGCGTGTCAACGGAGTTTTGAGGAACTCAAGAGCCGGTTAATGTCAGCACCTGTACTTTCCTTGCCGCAGGGGACGGAAGGATTTGTGGTTTATAGTGATGCATCCGGACAGGGTCTCGGATGTGTGCTCATGCAGAATGGAAAGGTTATTGCCTATGATTCACGGCAATTGAGACCTTACAAGGTTAATTATCTGACACACGACCTGGAGCTAGCAGCCATGGTGTTCGCTTTGAAGATTTGGCGTCATTATCTTTATGGCGTTACCTGTCAGATATTCACCGATCATAAGAGTTTAAAGTATATATTTACTCAGAAGGAGTTAAATATGCGACAGAGACTGTGGTTAGAACTAATCAAAGATTATGATATCGAGATCCTTTACCACCCGGGCAAGGCGAACGTTGTCGCCGACGCCTTGAGTCGTAAGTCCGTTCACGAGCAGATGCTTGCTCGTTTAATAGTTCAGAAGGAGCTTCAGCAAAAATTCCTTAGACCCGAGATCGAGGTCTGGCTTCAGCGAGTTCAGGGACAGCTTTGTATGTTAGAGATTTCATCGTCACTCGAGGAGGCAATCCGAGAGAATCAGAGTTCCGACCCTTCATTGTTGTGCATCCGTGAGGATGTGACTCAGGGGAAAGCCCCTGGGTCCACGAGGATGGACTTTTGAGTTTTAAGAATCGGTTGTGCGTACCGGCGAATGATGAGTTGAAAAACTCTATTTTGAGAGAAGCTCATGCTACCCCTTATTCTGTTCATCCAGGGTCCAGCAAGATGTACAAGGACTTGAAACAAAATTACTGGTGGAGTAATATGAAGCGAGAAGTCGCAGAATTTGTTTCGAGATGCTTAACCTGTCAACAAGTCAAGATTGAACATCAGCCAAGGCGGGTATGTCAAACCTCTTCCTATTCCCGAATGGAAGTGGGAAGACATTTCTATGGATTTCATCACGAGTTTGCCGACGAGTCGTCGTGGCATGAATACGATCTGGGTGATCGTGGACCGCTTAACTAAATCAGCTCATTTCCTTGAGATCAAGGAGACGTGGGGTCCCGAGAGACTTGCTCAACTGTTCATCAAAGAGATAGTCAGACTGCACGGTACTCCTAAAAGTATCGTTTCCGATCGTGACGGACGGTTTGTGTCGCATTTTTGGAAATCAGTTCATCGTGCTATGGGAACTCAGCTCAATCTCAGTACCGCTTTTCATCCTCAGTCCGACGGGCAATCAGAGAGGACTATTCAGACATTATAGGACATGTTGAGGGCATGTGTCCTCGATTGGAAAGACGATTGGGAAGCCCAACTACCATTGATCGAATTCACGTATAAGAATAGTTGGCATGCTTCGATTAAGATGGCACCTTACGAGGCCTTGTATGGTCTTCGTTGTCGATCTCCGTTGTGTTGGGACGACTTATCAGAATCATTGGGCACCGAGCCCGATATGCTTATAGCCGCCCGTGAGAAGGTAGCTTTGATCAGGAGTCGTTTGTTGACCACTCAGAGTCGACAGAAATCATATGCAGATAATCGTCGTCGACCACTAGAGTTCGATACAGGTGACCACGTGTTGGTCAAGGTATCCCCGAGTCGTGGTATCTTCCGTTTTGGGAAGAGGGGAAAATTGAGTCCGAGATTCATTGGGCCGTTTGAGATTTTGGATCGAGTAGGCGAGTTAGCTTATCGACTAGCTTTACCTCCGGCGTTGAGACGAATTCATATGTGTTTCATGTCTCTCAGTTGCGAAAGTATGTTGCCGACCCGAGTCACATACTTCAGTTCGATGAAATCGAGATCGCCGACGATCATTCATATGAGGAGCGTCCTATGCGAGTTTTAGAGCGGCGAATCAAACAGTTGAGGAATAAGACGATTCCTTTGGTTAAAATTCAGTGGTCTAGACACGGAGTCGAAGAGGCTACTTGGGAAACTGAGGATAGTATGCGGGAGAGTTATCCCAAGTTGTTTGACCCTTAGTTTCGGGGACGAAACTCTTTTAAGGGGGGGTGTATGTAATACCCGGTTGTAATTCAGTTATTATCATTCAGTATTTATCATTCAGTAATTGTCAGTGAGTAATTTCACTCAGTAATGATCAATTGTCACTCATATTCAATCATGGTATTCATCATTCAGAGTAATTGTACCGTGTATCAATCATCATTCATCACTAATCTAATTGGAGTTTCGTGCCGCGTTTATCATCTTTGTCGTTTTTCATGGGTCAGGCGTGCGGAGTAGCGCACGCTACGTACTCTTTCTAGCGCACGCGAAGTGAGTACATGTAGCGAACGCTACCACTCACCATTAGCGCATGCTAATGTTACCCTGGCTGCAGTCCAGAAGGTACTGGACTGCAGGTGAGTTATTAGTAGCGCATGCTACGAGTGGTAAGTAGCGCGCGCTAGTGGGTTGTAGTAGCGCACGCTAATAATTGCTGTAGCGCGCGCTAAGGACGGATCAGGTTGAGTCCAGTGGCTATTGGACTCCACTGGATTAATTCGTAGCGCACGCTATGAGTGATTTTTAGCGTACGCAAACGGTGTAGTAGCGCACGCTAAATATTGGTTGTAGCGCGCGCTACCGAGGTCAGATCAGAGGACAGACGGTTTCTGGATTCCAGTACTGGGCATCAGATAACTCGTTAGCGCACGCTAACTATGGGTATTAACGCACGCTAATGGTATGGTTGTAGCGCACGCTACAAAAAGGTACGTAGCGCGCGCTACCGATTTCGGACAGTGGGTACTGGACTACTCAAAATTACCCGTTAGCGCACGCTACGCACAAGGGCTAGCGCACGCTAACCTGGAATGACTATATATTGGACAGTTAGCCAGAGTTTCGTCATTTCTCATTTACCTTCGTTTTTGGAGCGACTTCGGGCGATTTTGGGCGACTTGGAGTGTTCTCTTCGAGCTGCTATCACCTATCATCATATTCAAGGCTTTGAGTTGGTTTATCATCACTTCATCATCTCCTTAACATCAAATCAAAGGTATTAATCTCTTGGATCTAGAATTTCGGATTTTTGGGTTTTTCCTTCCGATTTCTTCGTGTAAGCTTAGATTATTGTTGGAATACATTAGATATGGATTATCTACCTTGGATAAATGTATTCCTACGAATTTAATGGCTATTTTCGGAATTATTTCAAGAACCCTTAGGGTTGACTTCGGTTAATTTGGGGATTTTCCGATTGTTGTTGTCGTAAACTTGTATTGTGGATTTCTATGAGATTATTGATGTCATTGTTAGTGTTTTGATGGTTTGAATCAATCATTTGGAGTTGGTTCGATATTTTGGGTTTGGTTTTAACCAACGGGAAGGATATTCTCAACGTTTTCGTTAGAGTACATCTACGAGTTCGGATATTGTTGTATCGACGTTTGAGTCGGTTAGGATCGTATTTGATTCGTGTAATGATCGTATTTTGGTATATTGTGTTATTCAAGGTTGTTCGAGCAACCGACATTTCATTTAGGACGTTGTTCGTGGAAGGACATTGTCATCGGTATTGTGTAAGTTAACTCTTACTCGGTTAAAAGGATACTCATTCCTTTTGTTGTTGATTGCTCATAATCATAATTCATTCATCATAATATTAATCATATTGAGACTTGTAATTGTCGAATAATCATTTCATTCACGAGGAGCGACGGTTCCAAATCATTTCATTGGGTTATCAATCAAGTCACTATTATTTTCATCTCGGTGAGTCATCTTGGCCTTGTCGAATTATTATTCATTGGTATTCATTGTGGTCATTCTCGTTCATATGACCTTCTGGGTTCATATTGCGTGGCCGGGTGTGGCTGTGTGGAATTTTTAGTCGGGCACACGATGGTCATGTTTTGGGTTCACCGATACATCGACCGCACACGGTAACGCTTACCTCCGTGAGACTAATTAGGTACAAGGACGGGTGTGTCCGGTCATTCGTCTTGTACACTTGCACAGAACATTACGGGCGTACTATGATACTCCTCTTCAGCGTAATTCATAACTAAGGATATTTCATAACTTCAGTTTATTCATGATTGTGTATTTTCAACCCTTGAGGATTGTTGTTCTGTGTAACTGACCCCGTTGGGGGATTTTGTTTTCAGGTCACGGCAAGGCAAAGGCATGGGAAGAGCATGCTGACGGCGAGGAGTCCCAGTGATACTAGTAGGGGGCCCATTCATTTCGTTTGTTTCAGTCATTTCAGTCATTTCAGTTATTCCGTCATTTGTATTTTCCGCTGCAAATTCCGTTTGAGATGTTTAATTGTTCAGGGTGGTGTATTTTATCTCCATATAAAATATACTAGTATTCGGTTTAGTCCTGCTGTGTTGTACTTAAACTCCTCATCGGAGTAATTGGTAATATAATGTGGTTCGGTACTACAATTATATTATTTAATTCATCATTTTCATTTGCCTGGTGGGTCCCAGTCGGGGATACACGGCACTGTAATATCCGCCTAGTTTGGGGTGTTACATCTATCTCACGTCCAAGTCTTGGTGTTAATTTTGTTGTCTTTGTCAAGTATCACATGGGAAAGATTCTTGTCCCCTTTACATTCTACCTCACGGCCGAACCAAACCAAGGAGGATGGAAGCTTGGTGTTGATTTTTGTTGTCTTGTTAGAATTATTTAATCTTTGTTTGATTTTAGTTGATTCTTGTTTAAGCTTGTAATGGCTATTTATAGGCCACATTTTCAGCCTTTGGAAATCATCTTGAATAAAAAAAACGAAATATATTTGTATTACTTCTTGTTGAATGATTTTCATCAAACCTTTGGTTATAATTCGACGCGTTTTCGAGTTTTAATCTAATCGATTCTCAATAGGTCTTGAGGAAAGATTACCTTATCAAACTATAGGTCTAGTTTGATAAATCACGTTCATATTGTTCTTGATTACGTAAGCCGAACTGTCCTACTTTAGGTTATTTCTTACGAGTGTTACACATATTCGAGTGTTGTGAGGATCAATAATAATTTCGTTGCATTGCATGGGAGTTCACGTCCATTTTTGTACGTAATTCGTATCATTTTTATAAATTGCTTCCATGTTCAAACGAGTCAAGAATGAAGCTACAATTTGTTTCGAGTTGTTTTTTCCTTGAAATGAGTGCATAATGAAGCTATAAGTTGTTTCGAGTTGCTTTCATGTTCAAACGAGTCAAAATGAAGCTACAAGTTGCTTTCGTATTCAAACACTCAAGAATGAAGCTACAAGTTGTTACAAGTTGCTTCCATGTTGCGTTTGATGATAATGATCTTTTTAACACATCTCTCGATCCCGTTGTTGCTGCTCATATGGTGCGGAGTGTCTCGGCTCAAGAGGTTAAGGATTGTATTTTTTCGATGGGTGATGATAAATCTCCGGGTCCTGATGGGTATTCAGCTGCTTTCTTTAAAGGTGCATGGGATATTATTTCTGACGATGTTATTAAAGCGGTTCAAGAGTTTTTCACTAACGGTAAACTTCTTAAAGAAGTTAATCATACTACTATTGCTCTCCTTCCTAATGTCACTTCTCCTTCCCGGATTAATGACTTTAGGCCTATTTCTTGCTGCAATGTTATGTATAAATGTATAAGTAAGATTATTGCTGATCGTATCAAGGAGAGTTTAACATCTTTAGTCAGTTTAAATCAATCTGCATTTGTTCCGGGTAGAAGGATCTCGGATAGTATTCTGCTTACTCAGGAGCTTATGCATAATTATCATCTGGATCGTGGGCCAGCTCGTTGTGCCTTTAAGGTTGATATTCAAAAGGCTTATGATACGGTTGATTGGAGTTTTTTGAGGAGTATTCTGATTGGTTTTGGATTTCATTCGCGTACGGTTTCTTGGATTATGGAGTGTGTTACGTCGACTTCATTCTCGATTAGTGTTAATGGTGTGTTACATGGTTATTTTAAGGGTAAGAGGGGTTTGAGGCAAGGTGATCCTTTGTCTCCATACCTTTTTACTCTTGTTATGGAGGTCCTTACTCTCATGCTGCATCGCCAGGTTCGTTTGGCTGATTCTTTTACTTTTCATCACAACTGCTCTAATTTGAATATCATCAATTTGTGTTTTGCTGATGATTTGTTTCTTTTTGCCCATGGTGATGTCCATTCGGCTAAAGTTATTATGGATACTTTGGATGAGTTTAAAATAGCTTCTGGTCTTACTCCGAGTTTACCTAAAAGTACAGCCCATTTCTGTAACGTTCTCTATCACGTCAAGATTGCTATTCTTCAGGTTCTTCCGTTTGAAGAAGGGTCTCTTCCGGTTAAATATCTTGGTGTGCCTCTTGTTTCTACTAGGTTGATTTATAGAGATTGTAAAGAGCTTGTGGAAAGGTTGTCTAATCGTATCAAGGATTGGAGGAATAAATCTCTTTCGTTTGCTAGTCGGTTACAATTAATTCAATCGGTGCTTTCTTCTATGCATATTTACTGGGCATCGGTTTTTATTCTTCCAACTCGTATTGTTCATGATCTTGAGCATCTTATGAGAGGGTTTCTTTGGTGTTATGGTGAGCCTCGGAAAGGTAGATCGAAAGTTGCTTGGGAAGTTGTTTGTTTACCTAGGCAGGAAGGGGGTCTTGGTATTAGAAGGCTTGCTTCTTTTAATAATGCTTTGATTTCTTCACATATTAGGAGCATTATTACAGGGAAGGAATCCCTTTGGGGTTAAATGGATTCATGTTTATAAGCTTAGAGGTCGAAATTTTTGGGATATGCCATGTCGAGGTAATATGACATATGGCGTAAGATTTTGCAGATTCATCTTCTTATTCGTAGATTCTTATGGTATAAGGTAGGAAATGGTTCTAAGGCCTCAACTTGGTTCGATTATTGGTGTGATATTTGTCCTTTATCGCGTATTGTTTCTTCTAGGGATATTCATCGTGCTGGATTTTCTTTTGGATCTACGGTTAGGGATATTATTTTGGAGAATGGTTGGGCTTGGCCCGCTCAATGGGAAGTTCGTTACCCATCTCTTAATTCCATTTCGGTTCTTCAGTTGGTTAATCATATAGATGATAGATTATTTTGGCGTTCTAGTGATGGGAGCTTTAAGCATTTTTCGGTCTCGCTGGTTTGGGATTGTATTAGACCTCGGGGAAATAAGGTTAAGTGGTTTCATGTTGTTTGGTTTTCGCATAGTGATATGAAATTGACTAGTCCGAATAAAGAAGACGAAGCAAAGATCGACGTAAACGGCCTTACAACGCGCCATGCACGTGCGACTACATTTTTGGGCGACAAAACGGATACGAGACCCAGAGTTACCTTGATAATCGGATGTGAAGTAACTTAAGCATAAGCAACTTGCATCTTGGGGAAGGGGTCCAAGTAGTGAAGGCAAAAGAATAAAAAAAGAACTTTAGCACTTTCTTTATTATAAAAGTAACAGGATTCTCAGTAGCATGAAATGCGGCTATCACTTTGGAGACAAAGCCCAGCTTTTACTCTTGTTTGCAAGTGACATGGAGAACCTTGCATTTTCTTTTCCTTATTTTAAAACCATCTTGTAATAGTTTAGATTATCTTGTCAGGCTACTTTTGCCTATAAATAGTGGCAGTAGAGTTGTAAAGAAGGACATTAGATTTTGAATGATAAAACAACATACCTTGTGTATTGTTTAAGTGTTGGACGAGTTTCCTTCAAAAATTTGATTATTATTCGACGTGTTTTCGAATCTTAATCTGATTGTTTCTCAATAGGTCTTGAGAAGAAATCACTTTATCAAATTATAGGTCTAATTCGATAAAACAACCGTTTCTGTCCTGTTTCGATATTCTGCTTGTTTTCGATACAGTTTTATACTTGTTTGGTATTTCGCATCAAGTGTCATTCGATCCTTCGAACTTGTTTCCTGTTTTCAATTCCCATCCAACCGAAACGTGCTGTTGTCACTGTTTGGAGGTGGCCTGTATCAAGTCTTTTGCATTTGGCCAGGTTCCTGTCTTGTTGCTGTATCGAGTTGCCGTCATCCTTTCCTATCGCGAGTGCGTACCGTTAGCCCGTGTTATTGCTGTAGCGAACTGTTGTTCTCAGTTCCTGACAGTTTCTTGCTGATCGCTTCCGCTCGTCAAAATTGCCTTCCGCTGTACCGATATAGAATTCGTATCATAAGTGGCATCGAAGCCCAAGTTCTTGATCTTTGACATTATGGATCTCAACGACGCTAATTTCTTGGCAAAACTTCGTGATGCATTGCGCGACATACCAGAACAACGCGACCAGCGTTGGCAATCTAGGCGTGGTGACTATGAGCGACCCTCTCGCCATGTCGAAGAGTTCAAGTTTAATGAGCTTCCGGAGTTCATTGGCGGGACAGACCCTGAAGTTTACCTGGAATGGGAACGTAAAATTGATCGTATATTCGAGTTCAAAGACCTCGACGACGAGAAACGGTGCAAGTATGCAATTCTCAAGTTGGGGAAAGGCGCTTCGCTTTGGGACGAAGGAGTGAAAACGCGGAGAACTCGTGCGGGGAAAGATAAGATCCGTTCTGGGATTCGTTAAAAAGAAAACTTCGTAAAAGATATGTACCGACATCACATCGGTTAACCTTGTACCAAAGGATTGCCGAATTCACGCAAGGGGAACTAAGCGTGGGAAAATATATTGAAGAATTTGAAGGCTTGACCTTAATGGGAGAACTCGAAGAAAATGAAGAACAAAAAATGTCACGTTTCTTACGTGGCCTAAACCGAAATATTGCGAATACGGTGGAATTATACCCCTATGGATATTTTGATGCGGACTATGTATAAAGATAGAAGCTCAAAACAAAGTGAAGTTTGCCAAAACCGAATTTCCATCAAAGTTCGAGGATCCAAGTACCGGTTCGAGTCCAATTACCACAACGATACCGACTCCTATCCCTACTACGGTTTCTAAGACCCCCGGCGTACCGAAGGAAACAAGCCTAACCAAAGTAAGATGTTTTAAATGCCAAAGGTTCGGTCACTATCAAAATACTTGTCCTAACAAACGAGTGGTGACGCTAAGAGAAGCCATCACAGTCCGAGACGAGTTGGTAGTCGAGGACGAAGGAGAAAGACTAGGTGATGTGTTTGAATTCAACATGGAGGACGAAGAAGGAGGAGAATGTGAGACTTACGATGCTCCAAACTATGATACAACCTTAGTTCTTCGTGCTTTACAAGTCAAACCTGTTTCAAATGATTCGGAACAACGGGGTCAAATATTTCACACCAAGTGTCAAGTCGGGAACAAATGGTGTAGTTTGATCATCGATGGAGGAAGTTGTACCAACGTAGCATCAAGGGAAATGGTGACGAAGCTCGGACTCATCACTACTACTCACCCAAAACCATATGCATTACATTGGTTCGATGACGGGAGTAAAGTGAAAGTCTCGAAACAAGTCCGGGCGGCTTAACCATGGGTTCATACGTTGACAACATATTATGCGATGTACTCCCGATGGATGCATGCCATGTACTCTTAGGACGACCATGGCTATTCGATAGAGATGCTTTACATCGAGGAAGAAGTAACAAGTACGAGTTGCGGGATAAGGACAAGAGGATCGTGTTGAAACCAATGTCACTTCAATCTATGATCCCTAACCGAGGTGAGCAACCGAATCTAACCATGTTTGCTAGTGAGAGGGAAATTGAGCTTGGTACTGATATTGGCCGGTTAAAAGAAAACGACAGCTTTGGGCCTAATTTTTATAACGACTCAGTTTCTCGTGATGGACTTTTTGTCTCGGATAATTACCGGATTGGGCTTAATGGATTAATTTTCGATGGGCCATTATTTGGGGAGCCCAACTATATTAAAATGGAGAGTGGACCGGATTATGACGGACCACCAATATTTGATGAGGAATCAGTTGATGAAGAACGGCCCGTTATTACTCCCGTGCATCCCATTTCAGATGTCCACTCATTTCATGATATCGGTATTACCTGGAGGAGTAATTATTATTATTTTATTAATAATGATAGTTATTTTGTTGGTGATTCTCGACGGGACCCCACTACATATCGTCTCAAGATTTTGGGACATGTACGCACTGCGGACATTTTCGAGATCAAGTACTTCGAGGTTTTAATTAATTATCTTGATGACGAAGGGATTTTGGAATTGAGGACAATTCCCTTTAAAGGGGGAGGGAATGATACGAAATTGACTAGTCTGAATAAAGAAGATGAAGCAAAGATCGACATAAACAACCTTATAACACGCCATGCACGTGCGACTACATTTTTGGGCGGGAAAATGTATACGAGACCCAGAGTTACCTTGATAATCAGATGTGAAGTAACTTAAGCATAAGCAACTTGCATCTTGGGGAAGGGGTCCAAGTAGTGAAGGCAAAAGAATAAAAAAAGAACTTTAACACTTTCTTTATTATAAAAGTAACAGGATTCTCGGCAGCATGAAAGGCGGCTATCACCTTGGAAACAAAGCCCAGCTTTTACTCCTGTTTGCAAGTGACGTGGGGAACCTTGCATTTTCTTTTCCTTATTTTAAAACCAGCTTGTAATAGTTTAGATTATCTTGTCAGGCTACTTTTGCTTATAAATAGTGGCAGTAGAGTTGTAATGAAAGAGATTAGATTTTGAATGATAAAACAACATACCTTGTGTATTGTTTAAGTGTTGGACGAGTTTTCTTCAAAACTTTGATTATTATTCGACGCGTTTTTGAATCTTAATCTGATTGTTTCTCAATAGGTCTTGAGAAGAAATCACTTTATCGAATTATAGGTCTAATTCGATAAAACAACTGTTTCTGTCCTGTTTCGATATTCTGCTTGTTTTCGATATAGTTTTATACTTGTTTGGTATTTCGCATCAAGTGTCGTTCGATCCTTCGAACTTGTTTCCTGTTTTCAATTCGCATCCGACCGAAACGTGCTGTTTCGAGTGTCACTGTTTGTGTAATACCCGAGATTTCTGTTATGTAATTGGAACTTGTGAATTTGTAATGATTGTACTTTTGCCTGAGTATTTTTCTCCGTATTTCATAATCCGATGTCGTCGAGCATATAATTTCGTGTATGTGATTTAAAGGATGAAATTCTGTGCATGTAGCGCACGCTACAGGCTAAGGGTAGCGTACGCTAACATGGTTTTATAGCGCACGCTACCGAGTGTAATTAGCGCACGCTACGCGTGGTCAAATTGATTGAGACGCGCGGTAGGTGAGATCTGGCCGGGGGACCCTTGTCGGATCCTGTCGAATGTATCTGGACGGCTTTCGGGAAAAGCCGAGTCAACGCCTTAGCGCACGCTAGAGGTCTATGCGTAGCGCACGCTAAGTGCCGAGTACAGTATAGGCGTGAGCCGTTAGCGCACGCTACGGGACGATGTATAGCGCGCGCTAATAGCCATTTATTATAAATAGGACAGACATCCTATTCGTGAATTCATCCTTTCTTCCCCATAACCCGAACTCTTGCACTTGAAACATAACTTCATTCGTCTTAAACACTCCATATCAACCTCCTAGTTCGAGATTGAAGATCTTATATCATTGGAGATTGGTGTTCAAGCCTTGGGTGTTGGATTGCTTCATTTTCATCCGTGTTCTTCACTACTTCGAGGTAGGTGATCCTTCACCAATGATTAGTAATGTTCATGAGGAAGTTTGAATCATGTTTGGATAGCTAGTATCTCGTTTTTATCGATCATCACATGTTAGAAGGATACTTTTGACGATTCGTACTAGATGTCGAATGAACCTTTGAACCATCTTATTATAAGGACTCCTAAGCATGTTTAAATCGATTTATGATCAAGTGATCGGATATTACCCAGTTGATACGTTGTATACGTTGGAATCATGTATTTTGGAACGTAAGACGATGGAACTTAGATTATTTCTTGAAGATCGTGGAGGAATTGTGATATCAAGATAACTATCCGTATATTGGTGTTTCATAATCATAAATCTTCCAGAAACCTTATTAGCATGATATGCCCGAGGATAACTTGTAATATCACCATAGGGTTCATGCGTTCTTCATCATTCAACTCAGTTTTCGGTTCATAGTATTCTGCCATGCAAGATTAGCGCACGCTAACATGTGTGAGTTAACGTGCGCTATCGAGGTTCGGTTTTCGCACAGAACGTACATAGCGTACGTTATGAGACACCGAGTCGATCGCTGGCCAGTGGCTAGCGACGCTAGTCTTATACGATAGCGTCGCTAACGATTGACTTAGCGCACGTTACGTATAGTACGTAGCGCGCGCTAAGCAATCCAGGCAGCTTGTTTAAGTTTGAACTTTTCGGCCGTAGGTCGAATTGTTAGGCCATTGTTCGACTCGAGATGATTTGTATATCGTTCCTTTTGTTAAAGTTCTAGCTTGTTACGTTGATATTAGGTGGCGGCCTTAGAGTGCGTCGAGAGCATTGAAGTATATCGTTCTTGCCATCTACGAGGCAAGTATCGTGATATGTTAATATCGGTATTTTTGGAGTATACGTATGATTATGCATGTTGTTGAACATGATATTTACTTCGTTGATTTGTCATGATATTCGTTGTATATTGTTTATATGTTCATGTTGATGAACATAATGATTTGGCATATGTGTATGCATGAGTTGTATTTGTATCGTTGTACGATCTATGCCGAGGGCGCTGGATCGGATGTCCACCTCGTGTTGGTCCGACGGATCATCTTGGGATCTAGCCGAGGGCGCCGGATCATTGGACGGGTTATTTCCACCTCGTGTTGGTCCGACGGATCATCTTGGGATCTATGCCGAGGGCGCTGGATCATTGGAATACCCATGCCGTGTAATGGAATCTTGTAGATTCGCATTGTCGGGTTCCTAGCGGAAGCCCGTGTGATATGTCTTGTTGTGTTTTGTTGATGCATATTCGAATTGTTTAAATACGATACTTGTACTAGCATTGTTTTGCTAACCCCTTCGGGGTGGACATTTGTTTTGATGTTCGGGTAGCCAAGGAGCAGGAAATGACCACAAGACTGACGTGACGACGAAGGGGTTCATGATGTTTATTGTTATTGGAAATTTGTTGTCTTGGTTTGGTTTCGTACTGAGCACGTGTGTCCTTTGATATTAATTCGATATGGTTGTATTAATTACCCGTTGAACCAGTTGTACGTTTTCATAAACTCGAATTTTCGCAGTATTGACGTCTTATTTTCACTTTCCTTTTAAATTAGCCTTGTAAATCCTTATTTAAAGGGTTTACGGCGCTGTAATTATTCCGAATATCTCGGGGTGTTACAGAATATGGTATCGGAGCTAAGATTCATGGATATCTTGGCAGTCGGGTTTTATTTGGGTCTGTTTACGTTATTTGATTTACGGGTCGTTTGTAACATCACTGTTCAGCCGAAGTCGTCATGTGGACCGTGGTTGTAAGTCTCTTAATCTCTTATACTACCGTTTTACTTAATTACTGTTTTGAGAGTATTGACGGACTTTATTCCAAAAATTTTGTTCTGTATATTGAGAAATTGCGTTTACAGTATGTTGAGAGGAGGATGTGGACGCGGACGCGGTCGTGGACGCGGACGTGGTAACTTGAGGCACGAGGATTCCGCAACTACTCCCGAAATATCGGCTAGTCGAACCGATTCCCATTCTGGAGGGCAGCAAGGATCAGCGAATGATGACGCAAACCCGAACATGCCGGGAGTGCTTCAACAGGTGGTGGCGCAGATAAACCGGGTCATTGTGTCGTTGATCGCATGCAGACAGCGATGGGACAGCAGCACCATGAGGATAACCGGGGAGACAGATGGCTTGCTGAGGTGGTTAAATTGCACCCGCCAAAATTTGACGGATCTGCTGAGGCACTTACTTGGGATCACTGGCTCAAGGAGTTGGAAAAGATATTCGCGGGTCTTAACTGTCCCGAGGACCGGAAGGTTCCCATTGCCCAGTATTTTCTGACTGGGGAGGCCTTTGACTGGTGGGAGGCTATTCGACCCGAGAACCATAATGCGGATTGGACGGAATTCAAACAAATGATGGAAGCACAGTATTGTCCTCGTCCGGTTAGAGAGGCGAAGATCCGAGAGTTTTTCTCACCACAAAGTTCGGAGGCATCTGTGACAGATGTAATTAAAACCTTTAATCATCGGTGACTTGTGTGCGACACTTGGTCGAACGGAGGCGTAAAAGATTTTCATTTTGATATGCGGATGAAGCCGAGATTCAAGAAGACATGTCCGATTCGAGTGTACTACGTTGCGGCAGTACCAAGACAAAGCGGCCTACGACATGAAAGAGGCGGCGGTGGAGAAATCGAGAGAGGCAAAGAAGCGAAGGTGACCGGCACTTTGCGTAAAACAAGAGTGGTGGGGCCCGCAAGGGCCAGTCTTCCTTTTATTCGGCTAGGAAACCTCCACATCCTTCTAAAGGCGGAAAGAAGTTCCGGACAGCATCAGCAGTTTCGGACGCATCAAGGAAATGCTACAATTGTGGTCGAGCAGGGCATATTCGAAGAGATTGCCCCGCATCTTCTGTGACTTGTTACGATTGTGGGCAAGAAGGGCACCGTGCGGCTTTTTGTGGAGCCGCTACTAGATCTGTTGGCACCCGCACTCCAGCACCGGTTCCTAAGGAGATAAGTGTGAACCAGACACAGCAGAGTAGATTTCAGCAGCAGAACGCTGGGAAGAGAGAGACATCCAGTGCTGGGTCCGTTCCTCCGCGCCTGTACGAAATGAGGAGATCTGACGACCAGAACACTGCTGTTGCATCAGGTACGATTCAGATCCTTTTGCAACCAGTTAGTGTCTTGTTCGATTCGGGAGCTACGCATTCTTTTATATCTTTGAACTGTGTTAATCGTTTGAACATCTCGCGCTTGTATAATTGTGAACCTTATGTTGTGGGATTACCGAGCGGAGAAAAAATTGTGGGAACACTAGAAGCTAGGGATTTCCCAGTATCTATAGAAGGGAGAGATTGGCCATCGAATCTTATTGTAGTTGACATATGCGGTGACGATTTAATTCTCGGAGATGATTGGCTCAACCGTTATGGAGCTGTGTTGAATTACCGAGAGAGAGTCATTTCCATCATTGCTGATGACGGATCTGAACACTTATTCCGAGGATGGAGACCGGGAAGCTCGGGGAAATTGATCAAGGTAATGAAAGCTGTGAAATTACTGAAGCAGGATGTCACGGACTTTGGTGCTATGCCATGAGGAAAGAGGAAGGAATAGAGCTCTCGTCTATTTCGATTGTGAATGAGTTCTCGATGTATTTCTGACGAGCTACCCGGTTACCCCGCAAAGAGAAGTGGAATTCACCATCGAATTAGAGCACTGAGCAACCCCTATTTCCAGTGGCACCATACCGCATGGCGCCAACCGAGATGTATGAACTCAAGAAGCAATCGGAGGAATTGTTACAAGGGCTATATTCAACCAAGCGTTTCCCTTGGGAGCGCCCGTTCTCTTTGTCCTAAGAAAGACGGATCCCTCCGACGTATTGATTACAGGAGCTTAACAAGATGACGATCAAGAATAAGTATCCTATACCTCGGATCGACGACTTGTTTGATCAACCGCAAGGGGCGAGGGTATTCTCGAAGATTGACTTGCGATCGATACCACCAATTGAGAATTAAGGAATCGGATATACCAAATCGCTTTCGCATCCCTGACGGCATTATGAATTTGTGGTGATGCCATTCGGACTTACCAATGCTCTGGTATTCATGCAATTGATGAATCGGGTATTCTTGGAATACTTGGATAAATTTGTGGTCGTTTTCATTGACGACATTTTGATATATTCGAGGGACGCAGAGGAGCATGCTGATCATTTACGTGTGGTTTTGAGCATCTTGAGAAAGGAACAGCTATATGCAAAATTTGCTAAATGCGAGTTCTGGCTTAAGGAAGTAACCTTCCTTGGGCATGTGATATCAGCCGATGGAGTTCAGGTGGACCCGAAGAAAATCGAGGCAATCTTGGGATGGGAAGCTCCGAAGAACGTGAAGGAAGTCCGAAGCTTCTTAGGACTTGCTGGATACTATCGCCGCTTTGTAGAGGGATTTTCCAAAATTGCTCGTCCGCTCACTCAGCTGTTACAGAAAACTCAAAAGTTCACGTGGAATGAGAAATGCCAGGCTGGTTTTGACGAACTTAAAGAGAGGGTGACGACAGCACCTATATTAGCGCTGCCAGAAGGAACTGATGGATTCATGGTATACAGCGACGCTTCAAATCAGGGTTTGGGTTGTGTGTTGATGCAGAAGGATAAAGTAATTGCTTATGCTTCTCGGCAATTGAAACCGTACGAAGTTAATTATCCGACTCATGATCTGGAGCTAGCAGCTGTGGTCTTTGCCTTGAAAATTTAGAGACATTATTTGTACGGCACTCATTGTCAGATCTTTACAGATCATAAGAGCCTCAAATACATTTTCAGTCAGAAAGAATTAAACATGAGGCAGAGAAGGTGGCTGGAATTGATCAAGGATTACGACTTGGAGATTCTCTATCATCCGGGGAAAGCAAATGTAGTAGCCGATGCTTTGAGCCGTAAACCTGTTTCTCTTCGAGTGTTGGAAGCTCTTACGCCCCAAACCAGTATTCAACGGGAACTGATCCGCGAAGGGATTGAGGTATGGGCACCAGGAATCCAAGGGCTACTTTATGTGATGGAACTGACTTCATCACTAGTCGAGAAGATCAAGTCCAAGCAGTTGGACGATTCTCTGATCCTTCGACTATGTGATGAAGTAAAGAAAGGAAAAGCCCCAGGATTCGTGATACAAGATGATGGAGTTCTGAGATTTCAAAGTCGACTTTGCGTTCCCGATGATGATGATTTGAGACGGACTATTCTGAAAGAAGCTCATAGCGCGCCCTATTCTATTCACCCGGGCAGCAGTAAGATGTATAAGGATCTAAAACAAAACTTCTGGTGGGGGAATATGAAGAAGGACGTAGCAGAGTACGTTTCGAAGTGTTTGACTTGTCAGCAGGTCAAGATTGAGCATCAGCGACCTGCCGGGATGTTAAAGCCGCTTTCGATCCCTGAATGGAAGTGGGAGGATATCTAGATGGATTTCATCACCAGTATGCCAAGGACTAGAACGGGAATGAACATGATTTGGGTTATAGTTGATCGACTAACCAAGTCAGCTCATTTCCTAGGGATCAAGGATACTTGGGGACCCGAAAGATTGGCGCGAGTATTTATTGCGGAGATAGTCAGATTGCATGGGACGCCGAAGACCATTATTTCGGATCGAGATGGTCGTTTCGTGTCGCACTTCTGGAAAGCATTTCACAAGGCTTTGGGGACTGAGCTCAACTTTAGCACAGCTTATCATCCCCAAACAGACGGTCAGTCCGAAAGGACTATTCAAACTGTAGAAGACATGCTTAGAGCTTGTGCGTTGGATTGGTCAACTGATTGGGAAGTTCACTTGCCCTTAATCGAATTCACTTACAATAATGCTGCACGCTTCTATCAAGATGGCACCATTTGAAGCTTTGTACGGGAGGAGATGCCGATCGCCTCTGTGTTGGGATGATTCTTCGGATCTGATCGGGACGGAACCGGAATTGATTATTCAGACTCAAGAGAAAATAGCTTTGATTCGAGAGAGACTGTTGACTGCCCAGAGTCGACAGAAGTCTTATGCAGATGTACGTCGTCGCCCTCTAGAGTTCGACGCTGAGGACCACGTACTATTGAAGGTGTCTCCTACACGAGGGATTTTCCGTTTCGGGAGAAGAGGTAAGCTTAGTCCGAGATATATCGGACCATTTGAGATCCTAGAGAGAGTTGGGGATTTAGCATACAGGTTGGCCTTACCGCCATCGCTAAGTCATGTTCACAATGTGTTTCACGTATCCCAACTACGGAAGTATATACCAGACCCCAGTCACGTTATTGATTTCGACGAGATCGAGATAGCTAATGATGGCACCTTCGAAGAGAGACCAATCAAGATACTTGAGAGCCGGATCAAACAATTGAGGAATAAACCAATACATTTGGTTAAAGTACAATGGTCACGACATGGAGTCGAAGAGGCCACTTGGGAAACGGAGGACGGTATGAAGGCTAAATATCCGGAGTTGTTTTCATCCTAAGTTTCGGGACGAAACTTCTTTTTAGGGAGGAAGGATGTAATACCCGAGATTTCTGTTATGTAATTGGAACTTGTGAATTTGTAATGATTGTACTTTTGCCTGAGTATTTTTCTCCGTATTTCATAATCCGATGTCGTCGAGCATATAATTTCGTGTATGTGATTTAAAGGATGAAATTCTGTGCATGTAGCGCACGCTACAGGCTAAGGGTAGCGTACGCTAACATGGTTTTATAGCGCACGCTACCGAGTGTAATTAGCGCACGCTACGCGTGGTCAAATTGATTGAGACGCGCGGTAGGTGAGATCTGGCCGGGGGACCCTTGTCGGATCCTGTCGAATGTATCTGGACGGCTTTCGGGAAAAGCCGAGTCAACGCCTTAGCGCACGCTAGAGGTCTATGCGTAGCGCACGCTAAGTGCCGAGTACAGTATAGACTGTGAGCCGTTAGCGCACGCTACGGACAGTGTATAGCGCGCGCTAATAGCCATTTATTATAAATAGGACAGCATCCTATTCGTGAATTCAGTCCTTTCTTCCCCCATAACCCGAACTCTTGCACTTGAAACATAACTTCATTCGTCTTAAACACTCCATATCAACCTCCTAGTTCGAGATTGAAGATCTTATATCATTGGAGATTGGTGTTCAAGCCTTGGGTGTTGGATTGCTTCATTTTCATCCGTGTTCTTCACTACTTCGAGGTAGGTGATCCTTCACCAATGATTAGTAATGTTCATGAGGAAGTTTGAATCATGTTTGGATAGCTAGTATCTCATTTTTATCGATCATCACATGTTAGAAGGATACTTTTGACGTATCTGTACTAGATGTCGAATGAACCTTTGAACCATCTTATTATAAGGACTCCTAAGCATGTTTAAATCGATTTATGATCAAGTGATCGGATATTACCCAGTTGATACGTTGTATACGTTGGAATCATGTATTTTGGAACGTAAGACGATGGAACTTAGATTATTTCTTGAAGATCGTGGAGGAATTGTGATATAAAGATAACTATCCGTATATTGGTGTTTCATAATCATAAATCTTCCAGAAACCTTATTAGCATGATATGCCCGAGGATAACTTGTAATATCACCATAGGGTTCATGAGTTCTTCATCATTCAACTCGATTTCGGTTCATAGTATTCTCACATGCAAGATTAGCGCACGCTAACATGTGTGAGTTAACGTGCGCTATCGAGGTTCGGTTTCGCACGTAACGTCGTAGCGTGACGTTATGAGACACCAGTCGATCGCGATTCGTGGCTAGCGCACGCTAGTCTTATACGATAGCGTACGCTAACAGTTCAGCTTAGCGCACGTTACGTATAGTACGTAGCGCGCGCTAAGCAATCCAGGCAGCTTGTTTAAGTTTGAACTTTTCGGCCGTAGGTCGAATTGTTAGGCCATTGTTCGACTCGAGATGATTTGTATATCGTTCCTTTTGTTAAGGTTCTAGCTTGTTACGTTGATCGGAGGGGGCGGCCTTCGAGTGCGTCGAGAGCATTGAAGTATATCGTTCTTGCCATCTACGAGGCAAGTATCGTGATATGTTAATATCGGTATTTTTGGAGTATACGTATGATTATGCATGTTGTTGAACATGATATTTACTTCGCTGATTTGTCATGATATTCGTTGTATATTGTTTATATGTTCATGTTGATGAACATAATGATTTGGCATATGTGTATGCATGAGTTGTATTTGTATACGTTGTACGATCTATGCTGAGGGCGCTGGATCGGATGTCCACCTCGTGTTGGTCCGACGGATCATCTTGGGATCTAGCCGAGGGCGCTGGATCATGGACGGGTTATTTCCACCTCGTGTTGGTCCGACGGATCATCTTGGGATCTATCCGAGGGCGCTGGATCATTGGAATACCCATGTTGTGTAATGGAATCTTGTAGATTCGCATTGTCGGGTTCCTGAGCGGAAGCCCGTGTGATATGTCTTGTTGTGTTTTGTTGATGCATATTCGAATTTTTTAAATACGAAACTTGTACTATCATTGATTTTCTAACCCCTTCTGGGGTGGACATTTGTTTTGATGTTCGGGTAGCTAAGGAGCAGGGAAACACAAGACTGACGTGACGACGAAGGGGTTCAGTGATGTTTATTGTTATTGGAAATTTGTTGTCTTGGTTTGGTTTCTGTACTCGAGTACGTGTGTCCTTTGATATTAATTCGATATGGTTGTATTAATTACCCGTTGAACCAGTTGTACGTTTTCATAAACTCGAATTTTCGCAGTATTGACGTCTTATTTTCACTTTCCTTTTTAATTAGCCTTGTAAATCCTTATTTAAAGGGTTTACGGCGCTGTAATTATTCCGAATATCTCGGGGTGTTACAGTTTGGAGGTGGCCTGTATCAAGTCTTTTGCATTTGGCCAAGTTCCTGTCTTATTGCTATATCGAGTTGCCGTCATCCTTTCCTGTCGCGAGTGCGTACCGCTAGCCCCGTGTTATTGCTGTAGCGAACTGTTGTTCTCAGTTCCTGACAGTTTCTTGCTGATCGCTTCCGCTCGTCAAAACAGCCTTCCACTGTACCGATAGAGAATTCGTATCACATAGGATTCCTAGTCATGCCTTTCATCTTTGGTTGGTTATTAAAAGGAGACTGAAGACGCAGAATATGTTGAGGCTGCAGGATGCTAACAATAATGATATTATGTTGCAATGCCCGCTTTGCGAGTTGCAACCTGATTCTCATGATCACCTTTTCTTTGATTGTATGTTTTCTTCTCAGGTCTGGGATTCATTGAAGTTGTTTGCTGGTTTTGGTTCTATGCCTTCTTCGCTGGACGCTATTGTGAATTTCCTCATTATTTCGGCGAAGTCAAGGTCTACCCGGAGTGTTGTTTCTAAGCACTTGTTTACAGCTACTTCTTATGTTATTTGGCAAGAAAGAAACAACAGGATATTCAAGAAACAAAAAAGATCGGAAGCTCAAGTTATTGATTTTATCAAGTCCACGGTTCGGCTCAAGCTTCTCACTTGTAGATTTAAGAAGACGGCGAATGTGAAAGATCTTTTGAGGGTGTGGAAGTTGCCTCTTTCTCTCATGCATTCATGATGATGTCTAGTGATTGCTGGTTATTGAGTGAAGATGTGGTCTCTTTGGAAGTTGCTTTTGGCTGTTTGGATTGTTCGTTGGAGATCCAATTGAGAGTTGTACTCTTTTTTCCCTCCTCCAAGGTTTTCCCTCTAGGTTTTTTCTTGGAGAGGTTTTTAAGAAGGCAGTCTCATTTGGTTCATCAATCTCCATCGAAGTGGTTTATGGATATTTGCGGCGATTCATGTTTCCTGTGTTGGATGATTCCCATTTGTGATTTAGTTTCTGTATGTTTTTAGCTTGTTTCGCTTTGTGGCATGTCACGCGTTTAGTGGGTAGAGGTCGTTCAAGCGTTGCTTGAGGTTAATGTGGTACTTCAGCCACATTCCATTGTACTTTTTTTTTGTGATTAATATATTTGACCAAGGTGAAGCCCTTTTACCCAAAAAAATGTTGCTTCCATGTTCAAATGAGTCAAGAATGAATCTACAAGTTGTTTTTTTTCTTCAAACGAGTGCATAATGAAGCTACAAATTATTTGAAATTGTTTTCATTTTCGAACGAGTCAAAATAAAGCTACAATTTGCTTCTGTGTTCAAACAGTGAAGAATGAAGCTACAAGTTTTTACAAGTTGCTTCCATGTTCAAACGAGTCAAGAATGAAGCTACAAGTTGTTTCGAGTTGTTTTTTTGCTTCAAACGACTGCATAATGAAGCTACAAGTTGTTTCAAGTTGTTTTCAAGCTCACACGAGTCAAAATGCGATTCATGTTTCCTGTGTTGGATGATTCCCATTTGTGATTTAGTTTCTGTATGTTTTTAGCTTGTTTCGCTTTGTGGCATGTCACGCGTTTAGTGGGTAAAGGTTGTTCAAGCGTTGCTTGAGGTTAATGTGGTACTTCAGCCACATTCCATTGTACTTTTTTTTTGTGATTAATATATTTGATCAAGGTGAAGCCCTTTTACCCAAAAAAATGTTGCTTCCATGTTCAAATGAGTCAAGAATGAAGCTACAAGTTGTTTTTTTTCTTCAAACGAGTGCATAATGAAGCTACAAATTATTTGAAATTGTTTTCATTTTCGAACGAGTCAAAATAAAGCTACAATTTGCTTCTGTGTTCAAACAATGAAGAATGAAGCTACAAGTTTTTACAAGTTGCTTCCATGTTCAAACGAGTCAAGAATGAAGCTACAAGTTGTTTCGAGTTGTTTTTTTGCTTCAAACGACTGCATAATGAAGCTACAAGTTGTTTCAAGTTGTTTTCAAGCTCACACGAGTCAAAATGAAGCTACAAGTTGCTTCCGTGTTCAAATAGTCAAGAATGAATCTACAAGTTTTTACAAGTTGCTTCCATGTCAAACGACTCAAGAATGAAGCTACAAGTGGTTTCGAGTTGTTTTTTCTTCAAACGAGTGCATAATGAAGCTACAAGTTGTTTCAAGTTGTTTTCATGTTCGAACGAGTCAAAATAAAGCTACAATTTGCTTCTGTATTAAAACATTGAAGAATGAAGCTACAAGTTTTTACAAGTTGCTTCCATGTTCAAGCGAGTCAAAAATGAAGCTACAAGTTGTTTCGAGTTGTTTTTCTTCAAACGAGTGCATAACGAAGCTACAAGTTGTTTAAAGTTGTTTTCATGTTCAACGAGTTAAAATGAAGCTACAAGTTGCGTCCGTGTTCAAACACTAAAAAATAAAGCTACAAATTTCTACAAGTTGCTTCCGTGTTCAAACAGTCAAGAATGAAGCTACAAGTTTTACAAGTTGCTTCCATGTTCAAACGAGTCAATAATGAGGCTACAAGTTGTTTCGGGTTGTTTTTTGCTTCAAACGAGTGCATAATGAAGCTACAAGTTGTTTCAAGTTGTTTTCATGTTCACACGAGTCAAAATGAAGCTACAAGTTGCTTCCGTGTTCAAACAGCAAAGAATGAATCTACAAGTTTTTACAAGTTGCTTCCATGTCAAACGAGTCAAGAATGAAGCTACAAGTTGTTTCGAGTTTTTTTTTCTTCAAACGACTGCATAATGAAGCTACAAGTTTTTTCAAGTTGTTTTCATGTTCACACGAGTCAAAATGAAGCTACAAGTTGCTTCTGTGTTCAAACATTGAAGAATGAAGCTACAAGTTTTTACAAGTTGCTTCCATTTTCAAACGAGTCAAGAATGAAGCTACAAGTTGTTTCGAGTTGTTTTTCCCTTCAAACGAGTACATAATGAAGCTACAAGTTGTTTAAAGTTGTTTTCATGTTGAAACGAGTCAAAATGAAGAGCTACAAAATGCTTTCGTATTCAAACACTCAAGAATGAAGCTACAAGTTGTTACAAGTTGCTTCCATGTTCAAATGAGTCAAGAATGAAGCTACAAGTTGTTTCGAGTTGTTTTTGTCTTCAAACGAGTGCATAATAAAGCTACAAGTTATTTCAAGTTGTTTTCATTTTCGAACTAGTTAAAATAAAGCTACAATTTGCTTCTGTGTTCAAACAGTGAAGAATGAAGCTGCAAGTTTTTACAAGTTGCTTCCATGTTCAAACGAGTCAAGAATGAAGCTACAAGTTGTTTCGAGTTGTTTTTTGCTTCAAAGGAGTGCATAATGAAGCTACAAGTTGTTTCAAGTTGTTTTGATGCTCACACGAGTCAAAATTAAGCTACAAGTTGCTTCCGTGTTCAAACAGTCATGAATGAATTTACAAGTTTTTACAAGTTTCTTCCATGTCAAACGAGTCAAGAATGAAGCTACAAATTGTTTTGAGTTGTTTTTTCTTCCAACGAGTGCATAATGAAGCTCCAAGTTGTTTCAAGTTGTTTTCACGTTCGAACGAGTCAAAATAAAGCTACAATTTGCTTCTGTATTCAAACATTGAAGAATGAAGCTACAAGTTTTTACAAGTTGCTTCCATGTTCAAACGACTCAAGAATGAAGCTACAAGTGGTTTCGAGTTGTTTTTTCTTCAAACGAGTGCATAATGAAGCTACAAGTTGTTTCAAGTTGTTTTCATGTTCGAACGAGTCAAAATAAAGCTACAATTTGCTTCTGTATTCAAACATTGAAGAATGAAGCTACAAGTTTTTACAAGTTGCTTCCATGTTCAAGCGAGTAAAAAATGAAGCTACAAGTTGTTTCGAGTTGTTTTTCTTCAAACGAGTGCATAACGAAGCTACAAGTTGTTTAAAGTTGTTTTCATGTTCAACGAGTCAAAATGAAGCTACAAGTTGCGTCCGTGTTCAAACACTCAAAAATAAAGCTACAAATTTCTACAAGTTGCTTCCGTGTTCAAACAGTCAAGAATGAAGCTACAAGTTTTACAAGTTGCTTCCATGTTCAAACGAGTCAAGAATGAGGCTACAAGTTATTTCGGGTTGTTTTTTGCTTCAAACGAGTGCATAATGAAGCTACAAGTTGTTTCAAGTTGTTTTCATGTTCACACAAGTCAAAATGAAGCTACAAGTTGCTTCCGTGTTCAAACAGTCAAGAATGAATCTACAAGTTTTTACTAGTTGCTTCCATTTCAAACGAGTCAAAAATGAAGCTACAAGTTGTTTTGAGTTTTTTTCTTCAAACGATCGCATAATGAAGCTACAAGTTGTTTCAAGTTGTTTTCATGTTAACACGAGTCAAAATGAAGCTACAAGTTGCTTCTGTGTTCAAACATTGAAGAATGAAGCTACAAGTTTTTACAAGTTGCTTCCATTTTCAAACGAGTCAAGAATGAAGCTACAAGTTGTTTCGAGTTGTTTTTCCCTTCAAACGAGTACATAATGAAGCTACAAGTTGTTTAAAGTTGTTTTCATGTTCAAACGAGTCAAAATGAAGAGCTACAAAATGCTTCCGTATTCAAACACTCAAGAATGAAGCTACAAGTTGTTACAAGTTGCTTCCATGTTCAAACGAGTCAAGAATGAAGCTACAAGTTGTTTCGAGTTGTTTTTGTCTTCAAACGAGTGCATAATAAAGCTACAAGTTATTTCAAGTTGTTTTCATTTTCAAACTAGTCAAAATAAAGCTACAATTTGCTTCTGTGTTCAAACAAAGAAGAATGAAGCTACAAGTTTTTACAAGTTGCTTCCATGTTCAAACGAGTCAAGAATGAAGCTACATGTTGTTTCGAGTTGTTTTTTGCTTCTAAGGCGTGCATAATGAAGCTACAAGTTGTTTCCAGTTGTTTTGATGCTCACACGAGTCAAAATTAAGCTACAAGTTGCTTAGTGTTCAAACAGTCATGAATGAATTTACAAGTTTTTACAAGTTTCTTCCATGTCAAACGAGTCAAGAATGAAGCTACAAATTGTTTCGAGTTGTTTTTCTTCAAACGAGTACATAATGAAGCTACAAGTTGTTTCAAGTTGTTTTCACGTTCGAACGAGTCAAAATAAAGCTACAATTTGCTTCTATATTCAAACATTGAAGATGAAGCTACAAGTTTTTACAAGTTGCTTCCATGTTCAAACGAGTCAATAATGAAGCTACAAGTTGTTTCGAGTTATTTTTCTTCAAACGAGTGCATAACGAAGCTACAAGTTGTTTAAAGTTGTTTTTATGTTCAACGAGTCAAAATGAAGCTACAAGTTGCGTCCGTGTTCAAACACTCAAGAATAAAGCTACAAATTTCTACAAGTTGCTTCCGTGTTCAAACAGTCAAGAATGAAGCTACAAGTTTTACAAGTTGCTTCCATGTTAAAAGGAGTCAAGAATGAGGCTACAAGTTGTTTCGTGTTGTTTTTTGCTTCAAATGAGTGCATAATGAAGCTACAAGTTGTTTCAAGTTGTTTTCATGTTCACACGAGTCAAATTGAAGCTACAAGTTGCTTCCGTGTTCAAACAGTCAAGAATGAATCTACAAGTTTTTACAAGTTGCTTTCATGTCAAACGAGTCAAGAATGAAGCTACAAGTTGTTTTGAGTTGTTTTTTTCTTCAAACGACTGCATAATGAAGCTACAAGTTGTTTCAAGTTGTTTTCATGTTCGAACGAGTCAAAATAAAGCTACAATTTGCTTACGTGTTCAAACATTGAAGAATAAAGCTACAAGTTTTTACAAGTTGCTTCCATTTTCAAACGAGTCAAGAATGAAGATACAAGTTGTTTCGAGTTGTTTTCTCTTCAAACGAGTACATAATGAAGCTACAAGTCGTTTAAAGTTGTTTTCATGTTCAAACGAGTCAAAACGAAGAGCTACAAATTGCTTCCATGTTCAAACACTCAAGAATAAAGCTACAAGTTATTACAAGTTGCTTCCGTGTTTAAACAAATAAGAATGTATCTACAAGTTTTACAAGTTGCTTCCATGTCAAACAAGTCAAGAATAAAGCTACAAGTTGTTTCGAGTTGTTTTTTTCTTCAAATGATGAATAATGAAGCTTCAAGTTGTTTCTAGTTGTTTTCATGTTCGAACGAGTCAAAATAAATCTACAATCTGCTTCTGTGTTCAAACATTGAAGAATGAAGCTACAAGTTTTTACAAGTTGCTTCCATGTTCAAACGAGTCAAGAATGAAGCTACAAGTTGTTTCGAGTTGTTTTTGTCTTCAAACGAGTGCATAATAAAGCTACAAGTTATTTCAAGTTGTTTTCATTTTCGAACTAGTCAAAATAAAGCTACAATTTGCTTCTGTGTTCAAACAGTGAAGAATGAAGCTACAAGTTTTACAAGTTGCTTCCATGTTCAAACGAGTCAAGAATGAAGCTACAAGTTGTTTCGAGTTGTTTTTTGCTTCAAAGGAGTGCATAATGAAGCTACAAGTTGTTTCAAGTTGTTTTGATGCTCACACGAGTCAAAATTAAGCTACAAGTTGCTTCCGTGTTCAAACAGTCATGAATGAATTTACAAGTTTTTACAAGTTTCTTCCATGTCAAACGAGTCAAGAATGAAGCTACAAATTGTTTCGAGTTGTTTTTTCTTCAAACGAGTACATAATGAAGCTACAAGTTGTTTCAAGTTGTTTTCACGTTCGAACGAGTCAAAATAAAGCTACAATTTGCTTCTATATTCAAACATTGAAGATGAAGCTACAAGTTTTTACAAGTTGCTTCCATGTTCAAACGAGTCAATAATGAAGCTACAAGTTGTTTCGAGTTATTTTTCTTCAAACGAGTGCATAACGAAGCTACAAGTTGTTTAAAGTTGTTTTTATGTTCAACGAGTCAAAATGAAGCTACAAGTTGCGTCCGTGTTCAAACACTCAAGAATAAAGCTACAAATTTCTACAAGTTGCTTCCGTGTTCAAACAGTCAAGAATGAAGCTACAAGTTTTTACAAGTTGCTTCCATGTTCAAACGACTCAAGAATGAAGCTACAAGTGGTTTCGAGTTGTTTTTTCTTCAAACGAGTGCATAATGAAGCTACAAGTTGTTTCAAGTTGTTTTCATGTTCGAACGAGTCAAAATAAAGCTACAATTTGCTTCTGTATTCAAACATTGAAGAATGAAGCTACAAGTTTTTACAAGTTGCTTCCATGTTCAAGCGAGTAAAAAATGAAGCTACAAGTTGTTTCGAGTTGTTTTTCTTCAAACGAGTGCATAACGAAGCTACAAGTTGTTTAAAGTTGTTTTCATGTTCAACGAGTCAAAATGAAGCTACAAGTTGCGTCCGTGTTCAAACACTCAAAAATAAAGCTACAAATTTCTACAAGTTGCTTCCGTGTTCAAACAGTCAAGAATGAAGCTACAAGTTTTACAAGTTGCTTCCATGTTCAAACGAGTCAAGAATGAGGCTACAAGTTATTTCGGGTTGTTTTTTGCTTCAAACGAGTGCATAATGAAGCTACAAGTTGTTTCAAGTTGTTTTCATGTTCACACAAGTCAAAATGAAGCTACAAGTTGCTTCCGTGTTCAAACAGTCAAGAATGAATCTACAAGTTTTTACTAGTTGCTTCCATTTCAAACGAGTCAAAAATGAAGCTACAAGTTGTTTTGAGTTTTTTTTTCTTCAAACGACTGCATAATGAAGCTACAAGTTGTTTCAAGTTGTTTTCATGTTAACACGAGTCAAAATGAAGCTACAAGTTGCTTCTGTGTTCAAACATTGAAGAATGAAGCTACAAGTTTTTACAAGTTGCTTCCATTTTCAAACGAGTCAAGAATGAAGCTACAAATTGTTTCGAGTTGTTTTTCTCTTCAAACGAGTACATAATGAAGCTACAAGTTGTTTAAAGTTGTTTTCATGTTCAAACGAGTCAAAATGAAGAGCTACAAAATGTTTCCGTATTCAAACACTCAAGAATGAAGCTACAAGTTGTTACAAGTTGCTTCCATGTTCAAACGAGTCAAGAATGAAGCTACAAGTTGTTTCGAGTTGTTTTTGTCTTCAAACGAGTGCATAATAAAGCTACAAGTTATTTCAAGTTGTTTTCATTTTCGAACTAGTCAAAATAAAGCTACAATTTGCTTCTGTGTTCAAACAGTGAAGAATGAAGCTACAAGTTTTTACAAGTTGCTTCCATGTTCAAACGAGTCAAGAATGAAGCTACAAGTTGTTTCGAGTTGTTTTTTGCTTCAAAGGAGTGCATAATGAAGCTACAAGTTGTTTCAAGTTGTTTTGATGCTCACACGAGTCAAAATTAAGCTACAAGTTGCTTCCGTGTTCAAACAGTCATGAATGAATTTACAAGTTTTTACAAGTTTCTTCCATGTCAAACGAGTCAAGAATGAAGCTACAAATTGTTTCGAGTTGTTTTTTCTTCAAACGAGTACATAATGAAGCTACAAGTTGTTTCAAGTTGTTTTCACGTTCGAACGAGTCAAAATAAAGCTACAATTTGCTTCTATATTCAAACATTGAAGATGAAGCTACAAGTTTTTACAAGTTGCTTCCATGTTCAAACGAGTCAATAATGAAGCTACAAGTTGTTTCGAGTTATTTTTCTTCAAACGAGTGCATAACGAAGCTACAAGTTGTTTAAAGTTGTTTTTATGTTCAACGAGTCAAAATGAAGCTACAAGTTGCGTCCGTGTTCAAACACTCAAGAATAAAGCTACAAATTTCTACAAGTTGCTTCCGTGTTCAAACAGTCAAGAATGAAGCTACAAGTTTTACAAGTTGCTTCCATGTTAAAAGGAGTCAAGAATGAGGCTACAAGTTGTTTCGTGTTGTTTTTTGCTTCAAATGAGTGCATAATGAAGCTACAAGTTGTTTCAAGTTGTTTTCATGTTCACACGAGTCAAATTGAAGCTACAAGTTGCTTCCGTGTTCAAACAAATAAGAATGAATCTACAAGTTTTTACAAGTTGCTTTCATGTCAAACGAGTCAAGAATGAAGCTACAAGTTGTTTTGAGTTGTTTTTTTCTTCAAACGACTGCATAATGAAGCTACAAGTTGTTTCAAGTTGTTTTCATGTTCGAACGAGTCAAAATAAAGCTACAATTTGCTTACGTGTTCAAACATTGAAGAATAAAGCTACAAGTTTTTACAAGTTGCTTCCATTTTCAAACGAGTCAAGAATGAAGATACAAGTTGTTTCGAGTTGTTTTCTCTTCAAACGAGTACATAATGAAGCTACAAGTCGTTTAAAGTTGTTTTCATGTTCAAACGAGTCAAAACGAAGAGCTACAAATTGCTTCCATGTTCAAACACTCAAGAATAAAGCTACAAGTTATTACAAGTTGCTTCCGTGTTTAAACAGTCAAGAATGTATCTACAAGTTTTTACAAGTTGCTTCCATGTCAAACAAGTCAAGAATAAAGCTACAAGTTGTTTCGAGTTGTTTTTTTTTTCTTCAAATGACTGAATAATGAAGCTACAAGTTGTTTCAAGTTGTTTTCATGTTCGAACGAGTCAAAATAAATCTACAATCTGCTTCTGTGTTCAAACATTGAAGAATGAAGCTACAAGTTTTTACAAGTTGCTTCCATGTTCAAACGAGTCAAGAATGAAGCTACAAGTTGTTTCGAGTTGTTTTTGTCTTCAAACGAGTGCATAATAAAGCTACAAGTTATTTCAAGTTGTTTTCATTTTCGAACTAGTCAAAATAAAGCTACAATTTGCTTCTGTGTTCAAACAGTGAAGAATGAAGCTACAAGTTTTTACAAGTTGCTTCCATGTTCAAACGAGTCAAGAATGAAGCTACAAGTTGTTTCGAGTTGTTTTTTGCTTCAAAGGAGTGCATAATGAAGCTACAAGTTGTTTCAAGTTGTTTTGATGCTCACACGAGTCAAAATTAAGCTACAAGTTGCTTCCGTGTTCAAACAGTCATGAATGAATTTACAAGTTTTTACAAGTTTCTTCCATGTCAAACGAGTCAAGAATGAAGCTACAAATTGTTTCGAGTTGTTTTTCTTCAAACGAGTACATAATGAAGCTACAAGTTGTTTCAAGTTGTTTTCACGTTCGAACTAGTCAAAATAAAGATACAATTGGCTTCTATATTCAAACATTTAAGATGAAGCTACAAGTTTTTACAAGTTGCTTCCATGTTCAAACGAGTCAATAATGAAGCTACAAGTTGTTTGAGTTATTTTTCTTCAAACGAGTGCATAACGAAGCTACAAGTTGTTTAAAGTTGTTTTTATGTTCAACGAGTCAAAATGAAGCTACAAGTTGCGTCCGTGTTCAAACACTCAAGAATAAAGCTACAAATTTCTACAAGTTGCTTCCGTGTTCAAATACCAAGAATGAAGCTACAAGTTTTACAAGTTGCTTCCATGTTAAAAGGAGTCAAGAATGAGGCTACAAGTTGTTTCGTGTTGTTTTTTGCTTCAAATGAGTGCATAATGAAGCTACAAGTTGTTTCAAGTTGTTTTCATGTTCACACGAGTCAAATTGAAGCTACAAGTTGCTTCCGTGTTCAAACAGTCAAGAATGAATCTACAAGTTTTTACAAGTTGCTTTCATGTCAAACGAGTCAAGAATGAAGCTACAAGTTGTTTTGAGTTGTTTTTTTCTTCAAACGATTGCATAATGAAGCTACAAGTTGTTTCAAGTTGTTTTCATGTTCGAACGAGTCAAAATAAAGCTACAATTTGCTTACGTGTTCAAACATTGAAGAATAAAGCTACAAGTTTTTACAAGTTGCTTCCATTTTCAAACGAGTCAAGAATGAAGATACAAGTTGTTTCGAGTTGTTTTCTCTTCAAACGAGTACATAATGAAGCTACAAGTCGTTTAAAGTTGTTTTCATGTTCAAACGAGTCAAAACGAAGAGCTACAAATTGCTTCCATGTTCAAACACTCAAGAATAAAGCTACAAGTTATTACAAGTTGCTTCCGTGTTTAAACAATAAGAATGTATCTACAAGTTTTTACAAGATGCTTCCATGTCAAACAAGTCAAGAATAAAGCTACAAGTTGTTTCGAGTTGTTTTTTTCTTCAAATGATCAATAATGAAGCTACAAGTTGTTTCAAGTTGTTTTCATGTTCGAACGAGTCAAAATAAATCTACAATCTTCGTGTTCAAACATTGAAGAATGAAGCTACAAGTTTTACAAGTTGCTTCCATTTTCAAACGAGTCAAGAATGAAGCTACAAGTTGTTTCGAGTTGTTTTATTCTTCAAACGAGTGCATAATGAAGCAACAAGTTGTTTAAAGTTGTTTTAATGTTCAAACGAGTCAAAATGAAGAGCTACAAATTGCTTCCATGTTCAAACACTCAAGAATAAAGCTACAAGTTATTACAAGTTGCTTCCATGTTCAAACAAGAAGAATGAAGCTACAAGTTTTTACAAGTTGCTTCCATATTCAAACGAGTCAAGAATGAAGCTACAATTTATTTCAAGTTGTTTCTTCCTTCAAATGATTGCATAATGAAGCTACAAGTTGTTTCAAGTGTTTTCATGTTCAAACGAGTCAAAATGAAGCTACAAGTTGCTTAGTGTTCAAACACTCAAGAATGAAGCTACAAGTTGGTACAAGTTGCTTCCATGTTCAAATGAGTCAAGGTTGGAACGCAAGTTGTTTCGTGTTGTTTTTCTCTTCAAACAAGTGTATGATGAAGCTACAAGTTGTTTTAAATTGTTTTCATGTTCAAACAAAAAATGAAGCTACCAATTGCTTCCATATTCAAACAGATTAAGAATGAAGTCGCAAGTTTTACAAGTTGCTTCCATGTTCAAACGAGTCATGAATGAAGCTACAAGTTGTTTCGAGTTGTTTTTGCTTCAAACGAGTACATAATGAAGAGACAAGTTGTTTCAAGTTATTTTCATGTTCACATGAGTCAAATGAAGCTACAAGTTGCTTCCGTGTTCAAACAGCCAAGAATGAAGCTACAAGTTTTTACAAGTTGCTTCCATGTTCAAACGAGTCAAGAATGAAGCTACAAGTTGTTTGAGTTATTTTTGCTTCAAATGAGTGCAAAATGAAGCTACAAGTTGTTTAAAGTCATTTTCATGTTCAAACTAGTTAAAATGAAGCTACAAGTTACTTCTGTGTTCAAACAGTGAAGAGTGAAGCTACCAGTTTTTACAAGTTGCTTCCATTTTCAAACGAGTCAAGAATGAAGCTACAATTTGTTTCAAGTTGTTTTTTGCTTCAAACGTGTGCATAATGAAGCTACAAGTTGTTTCAAGTCGTTTTCATGTTTAAACAAGTCAAAATGAAGCTATAAGTTACTTCTGTGTTCAAACAGTGAAGAATGAAGCTACAAGTTTTTACAAGTTGCTTCTATGTTCAAACGAGTCAATAATAAAGCTACAAGTTGTTTTGAGTTGTTTTTCTTCAATCGAGTGCATAACGAAGCTACAAGTTGTTTAAAGTTGTTTTCATTTTCAACGAGTCAAAATGAAGCTACAAGTTGCGTCCGTGTTCAAACACTCAAGAATAAAGCTACAAATTTCTACAAGTTGCTTCCGTGTTCAAACAGTCAAGAATGAAGCTACAAGTTTTACAAGTTACTTCCATGTTAAAATGAGTCAAGAATGAGGCTACAAGTTGTTTCGGGTTGTTTTTTGCTTCAAACGAGTGCATAATGAAGCTACAAGTTGTTTCAAGTTGTTTTCATGTTCACACGAGTCAAATTGAAGCTACAAGTTGCTTCCGTGTTCAAACAGTCAAGAATGAATCTACAAGTTTTTACAAGTTGCTTCCATGTCAAAAGAGTCAAGAATGAAGCTACAAGTTGTTTCGAGTTTTTTTTCTTCAAACGACTACAAAATGAAGCTACAAGTTGTTTCAAGTTGTTTTCATATTCGAACGAGTCAAAATAAAGATACAATTTGCTTCTGTGTTCAAACATTGAAGAATGAAGCTACAAGTTTTTACAAGTTGCTTCCATTTTCAAACGAGTCAAGAATGAAGCTACAAGTTATTTCGAGTTGTTTTTCTCTTCGAACGAGTACATAATGAAGCTACAAGTTGTTTAAAGTTGTTTTCATGTTCAAACGAGTCAAAATGAAGAGCTACAAAATGCTTCCGTATTCAAACACTCAAGAATGAAGCTACAAGTTGTTACAAGTTGCTTCCATGTTCAAACGAGTCAAGAATGAAGCTACAAGTTGTTTCGAGTTGTTTTTGTCTTCAAACGAGTGCATAATAAAGCTACAAGTTATATCAAGTTGTTTTCATTTTCGAACTAGTCAAAATAAAGCTACAATTTGCTTCTGTGTTCAAACAGTGAAGAATGAAGCTACAAGTTTTTACAAGTTGCTTCCATGTTCAAACGAGTCAAGAATGAAGCTACAAGTTGTTTCGAGTTGTTTTTTGCTTCAAAGGAGTGCATAATGAAGCTTCAAGTTGTTTCAAGTTATTTTTATGTTCAACGAGTCAAAATGAAGCTACAAGTTGCGTCCGTGTTCAAACACTCAAGAATAAAGCTACAAATTTCTACAAGTTGCTTCCGTGTTCAAACAGTCAAGAATGAAGCTACAAGTTTGAACGAAGCTACAAGTTGTTTAAAGTTATTTTTATGTTCAACGAGTCAAAATGAAGCTACAAGTTGCGTCCGTGTTCAAACACTCAAGAATAAAGCTACAAATTTCTACAAGTTGCTTCCGTGTTCAAACAGTCATGAATGAATTTACAAGTTTTTACAAGTTGCTTCAATGTCAAACGAGTCAAGAATGAAGCTACAAATTGTTTCGAGTTGTTTTTTCTTCAAACGAGTGCATAATGAAGCTACAAGTTGTTTCAAGTTGTTTTCACGTTCGAACGAGTCAAAATAAAGCTACCATTTGCTTCTGTATTCAAACATTGAAGAATGAAGCTACAAGTTTTTACAAGTTGCTTCCATGTTCAAACGAGTCAATAATGAAGCTACAAGTTGTTTCGAGTTATTTTTCTTCAAACGAGTGCATAACGAAGCTACAAGTTGTTTAAAGTTATTTTTATGTTCAACGAGTCAAAATGAAGCTACAAGTTGCGTCCG
The DNA here is from genome assembly GCA_033398695.1 of Orobanche coerulescens. Taxonomy (NCBI): domain Eukaryota; kingdom Viridiplantae; phylum Streptophyta; class Magnoliopsida; order Lamiales; family Orobanchaceae; genus Orobanche; species Orobanche coerulescens. Next base: position 88,830,409 of record CM065811.1, on the reverse strand, counting down.
TGTTCAAACACTCAAGAATAAAGCTACAAATTTCTACAAGTTGCTTCCGTGTTCAAACAGTCAAGAATGAAGCTACAAGTTGTTTAAAGTTGTTTTCATGTTCAAACGAGTCAAAATGAAGAGCTACAAAATGCTTCCGTATTCAAACACTCAAGAATGAAGCTACAAGTTGTTACAAGTTTCTTCCATGTTCAAACGAGTCAAGAATGAAGCTACAAGTTGTTTCGAGTTGTTTTTATCTTCAAACGAGTCAAAATAAAGCTACAAGTTATATCAAGTTGTTTTCATTTTCGAACTAGTCAAAATAATGCTACAATTTGCTTCTGTGTTCAAATAGTGAAGAATGAAGCTACAAGTTTTTACAAGTTGCTTCCATGTTCAAACGAGTCAATAATGAAGCTACAAGTTGTTTCGAGTTATTTTTCTTCAAAAGAGTGCATAACGAAGCTACAAGTTGTTTAAAGTTGTTTTTATGTTCAACGAGTCAATATGAAGCTACAAGTTGCGTCCGTGTTCAAACACTCAAGAATAAAGCTACAAATTTCTACAAGTTGCTTCCGTGTTCAAACAGTCAAGAATGAAGCTACAAGTTTTACAAGTTGCTTCCATGTTAAAACGAGTCAAGAATGAGGCTACAAGGTGTTTCGGGTTGTTTTTTGCTTCAAACGAGTGCATAATGAAGCTACAAGTTGTTTCAAGTTGTTTTCATGCTCACACGAGTCAAATTGAAGCTACAAGTTGCTTCCGTGTTCAAACAGTCAAGAATGAATCTACAAGTTTTTACAAGTTGCTTTCATGTCAAACGAGTCAAGAATGAAGCTACAAGTTGTTTTGAGTTGTTTTTTTCTTCAAACGACTGCATAATGAAGCTACAAGTTGTTTCAAGTTGTTTTCATGTTCGAACGAGTCAAAATAAAGCTACAATTTGCTTATGTGTTCAAACATTGAAGAATAAAGCTACAAGTTTTTACAAGTTGCTTCCATTTTCAAACGAGTCAAGAATGAAGATACAAGTTGTTTCGAGTTGTTTTCTCTTCAAACGAGTACATAATGAAGCTACAAGTCGTTTAAAGTTGTTTTCATGTTCAAACGAGTCAAAACGAAGAGCTACAAATTGCTTCCATGTTCAAACACTCAAGAATAAAGCTACAAGTTATTACAAGTTGCTTCCGTGTTTAAACAGTCAAGAATGTATCTACAAGTTTTTACAAATTGCTTCCATGTCAAACAAGTCAAGAATAAAGCTACAAGTTGTTTCGAGTTGTTTTTTTTTTCTTCAAACGACTGCATAATGAAGCTACAAGTTGTTTCAAGTTGTTTTCATGTTCGAACGAGTCAAAATAAATCTACAATTTTCTTCTGTGTTCAAACATTGAAGAATGAAGCTACAAGTTTTTACAAGTTGCTTCCATGTTCAAACGAGTCAAGAATGAAGCTACAAGTTGTTTCGAGTTGTTTTATTCTTCAAACGAGTGCATAATGAAGCAACAAGTTGTTTAAAGTTGTTTTAATGTTCAAACGAGTCAAAATGAAGAGCTACAAATTGCTTCCATGTTCAAACACTCAAGAATAAAGCTACAAGTTATTACAAGTTGCTTCCATGTTCAAACAAGAAGAATGAAGCTACAAGTTTTACAAGTTGCTTCCATATTCAAACGAGTCAAGAATGAAGCTACAATTTATTTCAAGTTGTTTCTTCCTTCAAATGATTGCATAATGAAGCTACAAGTTGTTTCAAGTGTTTTCATGTTCAAACGAGTCAAAATGAAGCTACAAGTTGCTTCCGTGTTCAAACACTCAAGAATGAAGCTACAAGTTGGTACAAGTTGCTTCCATGATCAAACGAGTCAAGGTTGGAACTGCAAGTTGTTTCGTGTTGTTTTTCTCTTCAAACAAGTGTATGATGAAGCTACAAGTTGTTTTAAATTGTTTTCATGTTCAAACCAGTCAAAATGAAGCTACCAATTGCTTCCATATTCAAACAGTCAAGAATGAATCTACAAGTTTTTACAAGTTGCTTCCATGTTCAAACGAGTCATGAATGAAGCTACAAGTTGTTTCGAGTTGTTTTTTTCTTCAAACGACTGCAAAATGAAGCTACAAGTTGTTTCGGGTTGTTTTCATGTTCGAACGAGTCAAAATAAAGATACAATTTGCTTCTGTGTTCAAACATTGAAGAATGAAGCTACAAGTTTTTACAAGTTGCTTCCATTTTCAAACGAGTCAAGAATGAAGCTACAAGTTGTTTCGAGTTGTTTTTCTCTTCAAACGAGTACATAATGAAGCTACAAGTTGTTTAAAGTTGTTTTCATGTTCAAACGAGTCAAAATGAAGAGCTACAAAATGCTTCCGTATTCAAACACTCAAGAATGAAGCTACAAGTTGTTACAAGTTTCTTCCATGTTCAAACGAGTCAAGAATGAAGCTACAAGTTGTTTCAAGTTGTTTTCATGTTCGAACGAGTCAAAATAAAGCTACAATTTGCTTATGTGTTCAAACATTGAAGAATAAAGCTATAAGTTTTTACAAGTTGCTTCCATTTTCAAACGAGTCAAGAATGAAGATACAAGTTGTTTCGAGTTGTTTTCTCTTCAAACGAGTACATAATGAAGCTACAAGTCGTTTAAAGTTGTTTTCATGTTCAAACGAGTCAAAACGAAGAGCTACAAATTGCTTCCATGTTCAAACACTCAAGAATAAAGCTACAAGTTATTACAAGTTGCTTCCGTGTTTAAACAGTCAAGAATGTATCTACAAGTTTTTACAAATTGCTTCCATGTCAAACAAGTCAAGAATAAAGCTACAAGTTGTTTCGAGTTGTTTTTTTTTTCTTCAAACGACTGCATAATGAAGCTACAAGTTGTTTCAAGTTGTTTTCATGTTCGAACGAGTCAAAATAAATCTACAATTTTCTTCTGTGTTCAAACATTGAAGAATGAAGCTACAAGTTTTTACAAGTTGCTTCCATGTTCAAACGAGTCAAGAATGAAGCTACAAGTTGTTTCGAGTTGTTTTATTCTTCAAACGAGTGCATAATGAAGCAACAAGTTGTTTAAAGTTGTTTTAATGTTCAAACGAGTCAAAATGAAGAGCTACAAATTGCTTCCATGTTCAAACACTCAAGAATAAAGCTACAAGTTATTACAAGTTGCTTCCATGTTCAAACAGTGAAGAATGAAGCTACAAGTTTTTACAAGTTGCTTCCATATTCAAACGAGTCAAGAATGAAGCTACAATTTATTTCAAGTTGTTTCTTCCTTCAAATGATTGCATAATGAAGCTACAAGTTGTTTCAAGTGTTTTCATGTTCAAACGAGTCAAAATGAAGCTACAAGTTGCTTCCGTGTTCAAACACTCAAGAATGAAGCTACAAGTTGGTACAAGTTGCTTCCATGATCAAACGAGTCAAGGTTGGAACTGCAAGTTGTTTCGTGTTGTTTTTCTCTTCAAACAAGTGTATGATGAAGCTACAAGTTGTTTTAAATTGTTTTCATGTTCAAACCAGTCAAAATGAAGCTACCAATTGCTTCCATATTCAAACAGTTAAGAACGAAGCTGCAAGTTTTTACAAGTTGCTTCCATGTTCAAACGAGTCATGAATGAAGCTACAAGTTGTTTCGAGTTGTTTTTTGCTTCAAACGAGTACATAATGAAGATACAAGTTGTTTCAAGTTATTTTCATGTTCACATGAGTCAAATGAAGCTACAAGTTGCGTCCGTGTTCAAACAGCCAAGAATGAAGCTACAAGTTTTTACAAGTTGCTTCTATGTTCAAACGAGTCAAGAATGAAGCTACAAGTTGTTTCGAGTTGTTTTTTTGCTTCAAATGAGTGCAAAATGAAGCTACAAGTTGTTTCAAGTCATTTTCATGTTCAAACTAGTTAAAATGAAGCTACAAGTTACTTCTGTGTTCAAACAGTGAAGAGTGAAGCTACCAGTTTTTACAAGTTGCTTCCATTTTCAAACGAGTCAAGAATGAAGCTACAATTTGTTTCAAGTTGTTTTTTGCTTCAAACGTGTGCATAATGAAGCTACAAGTTGTTTCAAGTCGTTTTCATGTTTAAACAAGTCAAAATGAAGCTATAAGTTACTTCTGTGTTCAAACAGTGAGGAATGAAGCTACAAGTTTTTACAAGTTGCTTCTATGTTCAAACGAGCCAATAATAAAGCTACAAGTTGTTTCGAGTTGTTTTTCTTCAAATGAGTGCATAACGAAGCTACAAGTTGTTTAAAGTTATTTTCATGTTCAACGAGTCAAAATGAAGCTACAAGTTGCGTCCGTGTTCAAACACTCAAGAATAAAGCTACAAATTTCTACAAGTTGCTTCCGTGTTCAAACAGTCAAGAATGAAGCTACAAGTTTTACAAGTTGCTTCCATGTTAAAATGAGTCAAGAATGAGGCTACAAGTTGTTTCGGTTGTTTTTTGCTTCAAACGAGTGCATAATGAAGCTACAAGTTGTTTCAAGTTGTTTTCATGTTCACATGGGTCAATTTGAAGCTACAAGTTGCTTCCGTGTTCAAACAGTCAAGAATGAATCTACAAGTTTTTACAAGTTGCTTCCATGTCAAAAGAGTCAAGAATGAAGCTACAAGTTGTTTCTAGTTTTTTTTTTCTTCAAACGACTGCAAAATGAAGCTACAAGTTGTTTCGGGTTGTTTTCATGTTCGAACGAGTCAAAATAAAGATACAATTTGCTTCTGTGTTCAAACATTGAAGAATGAAGCTACAAGTTTTTACAAGTTGCTTCCATTTTCAAACGAGTCAAGAATGAAGCTACAAGTTGTTTCGAGTTGTTTTTCTCTTCAAACGAGTACATAATGAAGCTACAAGTTGTTTAAAGTTGTTTTCATGTTCAAACGAGTCAAAATGAAGAGCTACAAAATGCTTCCGTATTCAAACACTCAAGAATGAAGCTACAAGTTGTTACAAGTTTCTTCCATGTTCAAACGAGTCAAGAATGAAGCTACAAGTTGTTTCGAGTTGTTTTTATCTTCAAACGAGTGCATAATAAAGCTACAAGTTATATCAAGTTGTTTTCATTTTCGAACTAGTCAAAATAATGCTACAATTTGCTTCTGTGTTCAAATAGTGAAGAATGAAGCTACAAGTTTTTACAAGTTGCTTCCATGTTCAAACGAGTCAATAATGAAGCTACAAGTTTTTTCGAGTTATTTTTCTTCAAAAGAGTGCATAACGAAGCTACAAGTTGTTTAAAGTTGTTTTTATGTTCAACGAGTCAATATGAAGCTACAAGTTGCGTCCGTGTTCAAACACTCAAGAATAAAGCTACAAATTTCTACAAGTTGCTTCCGTGTTCAAACAGTCAAGAATGAAGCTACAAGTTTTACAAGTTGCTTCCATGTTAAAACGAGTCAAGAATGAGGCTACAAGGTGTTTCGGGTTGTTTTTTGCTTCAAACGAGTGCATAATGAAGCTACAAGTTGTTTCAAGTTGTTTTCATGCTCACACGAGTCAAATTGAAGCTACAAGTTGCTTCCGTGTTCAAACAACAAGAATGAATCTACAAGTTTTTACAAGTTGCTTTCATGTCAAACGAGTCAAGAATGAAGCTACAAGTTGTTTTGAGTTGTTTTTTTCTTCAAACGATTGCATAATGAAGCTACAAGTTGTTTCAAGTTGTTTTCATGTTCGAACGAGTCAAAATAAAGCTACAATTTGCTTATGTGTTCAAACATTGAAGAATAAAGCTACAAGTTTTTACAAGTTGCTTCCATTTTCAAACGAGTCAAGAATGAAGATACAAGTTGTTTCGAGTTGTTTTCTCTTCAAACGAGTACATAATGAAGCTACAAGTCGTTTAAAGTTGTTTTCATGTTCAAACGAGTCAAAACGAAGAGCTACAAATTGCTTCCATGTTCAAACACTCAAGAATAAAGCTACAAGTTATTACAAGTTGCTTCCGTGTTTAAACAAATAAGAATGTATCTACAAGTTTTTACAAATTGCTTCCATGTCAAACAAGTCAAGAATAAAGCTACAAGTTGTTTCGAGTTGTTTTTTTCTTCAAACGACCGCATAATTAAGCTACTAGTTGTTTCTTGTTGTTTTCATGTTATAACGAGTCAAAATAATTCTACAATTTTCTTCTGTGTTCAAACATTGAAGAATGAAGCTACAAGTTTTACAAGTTGCTTCCATGTTCAAACGAGTCAAGAATGAAGCTACAAGTTGTTTGAGTTGTTTTATTCTTCAAACGAGTGCATAATGAAGCACCAAGTTGTTTAAAGTTGTTTTAATGTTCAAACGAGTCAAAATGAAGAGCTACAAATTGCTTCCATGTTCAAACACTCAAGAATAAATCTACAAGTTATTACAAGTTGCTTCCATGTTCAAACAAGAAGAATGAAGCTACAAGTTTTTACAAGTTGCTTCCATATTCAAACGAGTCAAGAATGAAGCTACAATTTATTTCAAGTTGTTTCTTCCTTCAAATGATTGCATAATGAAGCTACAAGTTGTTTCAAGTGTTTTCATGTTCAAACGAGTCAAAATGAAGCTACAAGTTGCTTCCGTGTTCAAACACTCAAGAATGAAGCTACAAGTTGGTACAAGTTGCTTCCATGATCAAACGAGTCAAGGTTGGAACTGCAAGTTGTTTCGTGTTGTTTTTCTCTTCAAACAAGTGTATGATGAAGCTACAAGTTGTTTTAAATTGTTTTCATGTTCAAACCAGTCAAAATGAATCTACAAATTGCTTCCATATTCAAACAGCTTAAGAACGAAGTGCAAGTTTTACAAGTTGCTTCCATGTTCAAACGAGTCATGAATGAAGCTACAAGTTGTTTCGAGTTGTTTTTTGCTTCAAACGAGTACATAATGAAGATACAAGTTGTTTCAAGTTATTTTCATGTTCACATGAGTCAAATGAAGCTACAAGTTGCGTCCGTGTTCAAACAGCCAAGAATGAAGCTACAAGTTTTTACAAGTTGCTTCTATGTTCAAACGAGTCAAGAATGAAGCTACAAGTTGTTTCGAGTTGTTTTTTTGCTTCAAATGAGTGCAAAATGAAGCTACAAGTTGTTTCAAGTCATTTTCATGTTCAAACTAGTTAAAATGAAGATACAAGTTACTTCTGTGTTCAAACAGTGAAGAGTGAAGCTACCAGTTTTTACAAGTTGCTTCCATTTTCAAACGAGTCAAGAATGAAGCTACAATTTGTTTCAAGTTGTTTTTTGCTTCAAACGTGTGCATAATGAAGCTACAAGTTGTTTCAAGTCGTTTTCATGTTTAAACAAGTCAAAATGAAGCTATAAGTTACTTCTGTGTTCAAACAGTGAGGAATGAAGCTACAAGTTTTTACAAGTTGCTTCTATGTTCAAACGAGCCAATAATAAAGCTACAAGTTGTTTCGAGTTGTTTTTCTTCAAATGAGTGCATAACGAAGCTACAAGTTGTTTAAAGTTATTTTCATGTTCAACGAGTCAAAATGAAGCTACAAGTTGCGTCCGTGTTCAAACACTCAAGAATAAAGCTACAAATTTCTACAAGTTGCTTCCGTGTTCAAATACTAAGAATGAAGCTACAAGTTTTACAAGTTGCTTCCATGTTAAAATGAGTCAAGAATGAGGCTACAAGTTGTTTCGGGTTGTTTTTTGCTTCAAACGAGTGCATAATGAAGCTACAAGTTGTTTCAAGTTGTTTTCATGTTCACATGGGTCAATTTGAAGCTACAAGTTGCTTCCGTGTTCAAACAGTCAAGAATGAATCTACAAGTTTTTACAAGTTGCTTCCATGTCAAAAGAGTCAAGAATGAAGCTACAAGTTGTTTCTAGTTTTTTTTTTCTTCAAACGACTGCAAAATGAAGCTACAAGTTGTTTCGGGTTGTTTTCATGTTCGAACGAGTCAAAATAAAGCTACAATTTGCTTCTGTATTCAAACATTGAAGAATGAAGCTACAAGTTTTTACAAGTTGCTTCCATGTTCAAGCGAGTAAAAAATGAAGCTACAAGTTGTTTCGAGTTGTTTTTCTTCAAACGAGTGCATAACGAAGCTACAAGTTGTTTAAAGTTGTTTTCATGTTCAACGAGTCAAAATGAAGCTACAAGTTGCGTCCGTGTTCAAACACTCAAAAATAAAGCTACAAATTTCTACAAGTTGCTTCCGTGTTCAAACAGTCAAGAATGAAGCTACAAGTTTTACAAGTTGCTTCCATGTTCAAACGAGTCAAGAATGAGGCTACAAGTTATTTCGGGTTGTTTTTTGCTTCAAACGAGTGCATAATGAAGCTACAAGTTGTTTCAAGTTGTTTTCATGTTCACACAAGTCAAAATGAAGCTACAAGTTGCTTCCGTGTTCAAACAGTCAAGAATGAATCTACAAGTTTTTACTAGTTGCTTCCATTTCAAACGAGTCAAAAATGAAGCTACAAGTTGTTTTGAGTTTTTTTTTCTTCAAACGACTGCATAATGAAGCTACAAGTTGTTTCAAGTTGTTTTCATGTTAACACGAGTCAAAATGAAGCTACAAGTTGCTTCTGTGTTCAAACATTGAAGAATGAAGCTACAAGTTTTTACAAGTTGCTTCCATTTTCAAACGAGTCAAGAATGAAGCTACAAGTTGTTTCGAGTTGTTTTTCCCTTCAAACGAGTACATAATGAAGCTACAAGTTGTTTAAAGTTGTTTTCATGTTCAAACGAGTCAAAATGAAGAGCTACAAAATGCTTCCGTATTCAAACACTCAAGAATGAAGCTACAAGTTGTTACAAGTTGCTTCCATGTTCAAACGAGTCAAGAATGAAGCTACAAGTTGTTTCGAGTTGTTTTTGTCTTCAAACGAGTGCATAATAAAGCTACAAGTTATTTCAAGTTGTTTTCATTTTCGAACTAGTCAAAATAAAGCTACAATTTGCTTCTGTGTTCAAACAGTGAAGAATGAAGCTACAAGTTTTTACAAGTTGCTTCCATGTTCAAACGAGTCAAGAATGAAGCTACAAGTTGTTTCGAGTTGTTTTTTGCTTCAAAGGAGTGCATAATGAAGCTACAAGTTGTTTCAAGTTGTTTTGATGCTCACACGAGTCAAAATTAAGCTACAAGTTGCTTCCGTGTTCAAACAGTCATGAATGAATTTACAAGTTTTTACAAGTTTCTTCCATGTCAAACGAGTCAAGAATGAAGCTACAAATTGTTTCGAGTTGTTTTTTCTTCAAACGAGTACATAATGAAGCTACAAGTTGTTTCAAGTTGTTTTCACGTTCGAACGAGTCAAAATAAAGCTACAATTTGCTTCTATATTCAAACATTGAAGATGAAGCTACAAGTTTTACAAGTTGCTTCCATGTTCAAACGAGTCAATAATGAAGCTACAAGTTGTTTGAGTTATTTTTCTTCAAACGAGTGCATAACGAAGCTACAAGTTGTTTAAAGTTGTTTTTATGTTCAACGAGTCAAAATGAAGCTACAAGTTGCGTCCGTGTTCAAACACTCAAGAATAAAGCTACAAATTTCTACAAGTTGCTTCCGTGTTCAAACAGTCAAGAATGAAGCTACAAGTTTTACAAGTTGCTTCCATGTTAAAAGGAGTCAAGAATGAGGCTACAAGTTGTTTCGTGTTGTTTTTTGCTTCAAATGAGTGCATAATGAAGCTACAAGTTGTTTCAAGTTGTTTTCATGTTCACACGAGTCAAATTGAAGCTACAAGTTGCTTCCGTGTTCAAACAGTCAAGAATGAATCTACAAGTTTTTACAAGTTGCTTTCATGTCAAACGAGTCAAGAATGAAGCTACAAGTTGTTTTGAGTTGTTTTTTTCTTCAAACGACTGCATAATGAAGCTACAAGTTGTTTCAAGTTGTTTTCATGTTCGAACGAGTCAAAATAAAGCTACAATTTGCTTACGTGTTCAAACATTGAAGAATAAAGCTACAAGTTTTTACAAGTTGCTTCCATTTTCAAACGAGTCAAGAATGAAGATACAAGTTGTTTCGAGTTGTTTTCTTCAAACGAGTACATAATGAAGCTACAAGTCGTTTAAAGTTGTTTTCATGTTCAAACGAGTCAAAACGAAGAGCTACAAATTGCTTCCATGTTCAAACACTCAAGAATAAAGCTACAAGTTATTACAAGTTGCTTCCGTGTTTAAACAAATAAGAATGTATCTACAAGTTTTACAAGTTGCTTCCATGTCAAACAAGTCAAGAATAAAGCTACAAGTTGTTTCGAGTTGTTTTTTTTTCTTCAAATGATGAATAATGAAGCTACAAGTTGTTTCAAGTTGTTTTCATGTTCGAACGAGTCAAAATAAATCTACAATGCATCGTGTTCAAACATTGAAGAATGAAGCTACAAGTTTTACAAGTTGCTTCCATGTTCAAACGAGTCAAGAATGAAGCTACAAGTTGTTTCGAGTTGTTTTTGTCTTCAAACGAGTGCATAATAAAGCTACAAGTTATTTCAAGTTGTTTTCATTTTCGAACTAGTCAAAATAAAGCTACAATTTGCTTCTGTGTTCAAACAAGAAGAATGAAGCTACAAGTTTTACAAGTTGCTTCCATGTTCAAACGAGTCAAGAATGAAGCTACAAGTTGTTTCGAGTTGTTTTTTACTTCAAAGGAGAGAATAATTAACCAACAATTTGTTTCAAGTTGTTTTTATTCACACACGAGACAAAAATAAGCAAAAAGTTGCTTCAGTGTTCATACAGTCATGAATGAATTTACAAGTTTTACAAGTTTCTTCCATGTCAAACGAGTCAAGAATGAAGCTACAAATTGTTTCGAGTTGTTTTTCTTCAAACGAGTACATAATGAAGCTACAAGTTGTTTCAAGTTGTTTTCACGTTCGAACGAGTCAAAATAAAGCTACAATTTGCTTCTATATTCAAACATTGAAGATGAAGCTACAAGTTTTTACAAGTTGCTTCCATGTTCAAACGAGTCAATAATGAAGCTACAAGTTGTTTCGAGTTATTTTTCTTCAAACGAGTGCATAACGAAGCTACAAGTTGTTTAAAGTTGTTTTTATGTTCAACGAGTCAAAATGAAGCTACAAGTTGCGTCCGTGTTCAAACACTCAAGAATAAAGCTACAAATTTCTACAAGTTGCTTCCGTGTTCAAATACCAAGAATGAAGCTACAAGTTTTACAAGTTGCTTCCATGTTAAAAGGAGTCAAGAATGAGGCTACAAGTTGTTTCGTGTTGTTTTTTGCTTCAAATGAGTGCATAATGAAGCTACAAGTTGTTTCAAGTTGTTTTCATGTTCACACGAGTCAAATTGAAGCTACAAGTTGCTTCCGTGTTCAAACAACAAGAATGAATCTACAAGTTTTTACAAGTTGCTTTCATGTCAAACGAGTCAAGAATGAAGCTACAAGTTGTTTTGAGTTGTTTTTTTCTTCAAACGACTGCATAATGAAGCTACAAGTTGTTTCAAGTTGTTTTCATGTTCGAACGAGTCAAAATAAAGCTACAATTTGCTTACGTGTTCAAACATTGAAGAATAAAGCTACAAGTTTTTACAAGTTGCTTCCATTTTCAAACGAGTCAAGAATGAAGATACAAGTTGTTTCGAGTTGTTTTCTCTTCAAACGAGTACATAATGAAGCTACAAGTCGTTTAAAGTTGTTTTCATGTTCAAACGAGTCAAAACGAAGAGCTACAAATTGCTTCCATGTTCAAACACTCAAGAATAAAGCTACAAGTTATTACAAGTTGCTTCCGTGTTTAAACAGTCAAGAATGTATCTACAAGTTTTTACAAGTTGCTTCCATGTCAAACAAGTCAAGAATAAAGCTACAAGTTGTTTCGAGTTGTTTTTTTTTCTTCAAATGACTGAATAATGAAGCTACAAGTTGTTTCAAGTTGTTTTCATGTTCGAACGAGTCAAAATAAATCTACAATCTGCTTCTGTGTTCAAACATTGAAGAATGAAGCTACAAGTTTTTACAAGTTGCTTCCATTTTCAAACGAGTCAAGAATGAAGCTACAAGTTGTTTCGAGTTGTTTTATTCTTCAAACGAGTGCATAATGAAGCAACAAGTTGTTTAAAGTTGTTTTAATGTTCAAACGAGTCAAAATGAAGAGCTACAAATTGCTTCCATGTTCAAACACTCAAGAATAAAGCTACAAGTTATTACAAGTTGCTTCCATGTTCAAACAGTGAAGAATGAAGCTACAAGTTTTTACAAGTTGCTTCCATATTCAAACGAGTCAAGAATGAAGCTACAATTTATTTCAAGTTGTTTCTTCCTTCAAATGATTGCATAATGAAGCTACAAGTTGTTTCAAGTGTTTTCATGTTCAAACGAGTCAAAATGAAGCTACAAGTTGCTTCCGTGTTCAAACACTCAAGAATGAAGCTACAAGTTGGTACAAGTTGCTTCCATGTTCAAATGAGTCAAGGTTGGAACTGCAAGTTGTTTCGTGTTGTTTTTCTCTTCAAACAAGTGTATGATGAAGCTACAAGTTGTTTTAAATTGTTTTCATGTTCAAACCAGTCAAAATGAAGCTACCAATTGCTTCCATATTCAAACAGTTAAGAATGAAGCTGCAAGTTTTTACAAGTTGCTTCCATGTTCAAACGAGTCATGAATGAAGCTACAAGTTGTTTCGAGTTGTTTTTTGCTTCAAACGAGTACATAATGAAGAGACAAGTTGTTTCAAGTTATTTTCATGTTCACATGAGTCAAATGAAGCTACAAGTTGCTTCCGTGTTCAAACAGCCAAGAATGAAGCTACAAGTTTTTACAAGTTGCTTCCATGTTCAAACGAGTCAAGAATGAAGCTACAAGTTGTTTCGAGTTATTTTTTTGCTTCAAATGAGTGCAAAATGAAGCTACAAGTTGTTTAAAGTCATTTTCATGTTCAAACTAGTTAAAATGAAGCTACAAGTTACTTCTGTGTTCAAACAGTGAAGAGTGAAGCTACCAGTTTTTACAAGTTGCTTCCATTTTCAAACGAGTCAAGAATGAAGCTACAATTTGTTTCAAGTTGTTTTTTGCTTCAAACGTGTGCATAATGAAGCTACAAGTTGTTTCAAGTCGTTTTCATGTTTAAACAAGTCAAAATGAAGCTATAAGTTACTTCTGTGTTCAAACAGTGAAGAATGAAGCTACAAGTTTTTACAAGTTGCTTCTATGTTCAAACGAGTCAATAATAAAGCTACAAGTTGTTTTGAGTTGTTTTTCTTCAATCGAGTGCATAACGAAGCTACAAGTTGTTTAAAGTTGTTTTCATTTTCAACGAGTCAAAATGAAGCTACAAGTTGCGTCCGTGTTCAAACACTCAAGAATAAAGCTACAAATTTCTACAAGTTGCTTCCGTGTTCAAACAGTCAAGAATGAAGCTACAAGTTTTACAAGTTACTTCCATGTTAAAATGAGTCAAGAATGAGGCTACAAGTTGTTTCGGGTTGTTTTTTGCTTCGAACGAGTGCATAATGAAGCTACAAGTTGTTTCAAGTTGTTTTCATGTTCACACGAGTCAAATTGAAGCTACAAGTTGCTTCCGTGTTCAAACAGTCAAGAATGAATCTACAAGTTTTTACAAGTTGCTTCCATGTCAAAAGAGTCAAGAATGAAGCTACAAGTTGTTTCGAGTTTTTTTTCTTCAAACGACTACAAAATGAAGCTACAAGTTGTTTCAAGTTGTTTTCATATTCGAACGAGTCAAAATAAAGATACAATTTGCTTCTGTGTTCAAACATTGAAGAATGAAGCTACAAGTTTTTACAAGTTGCTTCCATTTTCAAACGAGTCAAGAATGAAGCTACAAGTTATTTCGAGTTGTTTTTCTCTTCGAACGAGTACATAATGAAGCTACAAGTTGTTTAAAGTTGTTTTCATGTTCAAACGAGTCAAAATGAAGAGCTACAAAATGCTTCCGTATTCAAACACTCAAGAATGAAGCTACAAGTTGTTACAAGTTGCTTCCATGTTCAAACGAGTCAAGAATGAAGCTACAAGTTGTTTCGAGTTGTTTTTGTCTTCAAACGAGTGCATAATAAAGCTACAAGTTATATCAAGTTGTTTTCATTTTCGAACTAGTCAAAATAAAGCTACAATTTGCTTCTGTGTTCAAACAGTGAAGAATGAAGCTACAAGTTTTTACAAGTTGCTTCCATGTTCAAACGAGTCAAGAATGAAGCTACAAGTTGTTTCGAGTTGTTTTTTGCTTCAAAGGAGTGCATAATGAAGCTACAAGTTGTTTCAAGTTGTTTTGATGCTCACACGAGTCAAAATTAAGCTATAAGTTGCTTCCGTGTTCAAACAGTCATGAATGAATTTACAAGTTTTTACAAGTTGCTTCAATGTCAAACGAGTCAAGAATGAAGCTACAAATTGTTTCGAGTTGTTTTTTCTTCAAACGAGTGCATAATGAAGCTACAAGTTGTTTCAAGTTGTTTTCACGTTCGAACGAGTCAAAATAAAGCTACCATTTGCTTCTGTATTCAAACATTGAAGAATGAAGCTACAAGTTTTTACAAGTTGCTTCCATGTTCAAACGAGTCAATAATGAAGCTACAAGTTGTTTCGAGTTATTTTTCTTCAAACGAGTGCATAACGAAGCTACAAGTTGTTTAAAGTTGTTTTTATGTTCAACGAGTCAAAATGAAGCTACAAGTTGCGTCCGTGTTCAAACACTCAAGAATAAAGCTACAAATTTCTACAAGTTGCTTCCGTGTTCAAACAGTCAAGAATGAAGCTACAAGTTTTACAAGTTGCTTCCATGTTAAAACGAGTCAAGAATGAGGCTACAAGGTGTTTCGGGTTGTTTTTTGCTTCAAACGAGTGCATAATGAAGCTACAAGTTGTTTCAAGTTGTTTTCATGCTCACATGAGTCAAATTGAAGCTACAAGTTGCTTCCGTGTTCAAACAGTCAAGAATGAATCTACAAGTTTTTACAAGTTGCTTTCATGTCAAACGAGTCAAGAATGAAGCTACAAGTTGTTTTGAGTTGTTTTTTTCTTCAAACGACTGCATAATGAAGCTACAAGTTGTTTCAAGTTGTTTTCATGTTCGAACGAGTCAAAATAAAGCTACAATTTGCTTATGTGTTCAAACATTGAAGAATAAAGCTACAAGTTTTTACAAGTTGCTTCCATTTTCAAACGAGTCAAGAATGAAGATACAAGTTGTTTCGAGTTGTTTTCTCTTCAAACGAGTACATAATGAAGCTACAAGTCGTTTAAAGTTGTTTTCATGTTCAAACGAGTCAAAACGAAGAGCTACAAATTGCTTCCATGTTCAAACACTCAAGAATAAAGCTACAAGTTATTACAAGTTGCTTCCGTGTTTAAACAGTCAAGAATGTATCTACAAGTTTTTACAAATTGCTTCCATGTCAAACAAGTCAAGAATAAAGCTACAAGTTGTTTCGAGTTGTTTTTTTTTTCTTCAAACGACTGCATAATGAAGCTACAAGTTGTTTCAAGTTGTTTTCATGTTCGAACGAGTCAAAATAAATCTACAATTTTCTTCTGTGTTCAAACATTGAAGAATGAAGCTACAAGTTTTTACAAGTTGCTTCCATTTTTAAACGAGTCAAGAATGAAGCTACAAGTTGTTTCGAGTTGTTTTATTCTTCAAACGAGTGCATAATGAAGCAACAAGTTGTTTAAAGTTGTTTTAATGTTCAAACGAGTCAAAATGAAGAGCTACAAATTGCTTCCATGTTCAAACACTCAAGAATAAAGCTACAAGTTATTACAAGTTGCTTCCATGTTCAAACAGTGAAGAATGAAGCTACAAGTTTTTACAAGTTGCTTCCATATTCAAACGAGTCAAGAATGAAGCTACAATTTATTTCAAGTTGTTTCTTCCTTCAAATGATTGCATAATGAAGCTACAAGTTGTTTCAAGTGTTTTCATGTTCAAACGAGTCAAAATGAAGCTACAAGTTGCTTCCGTGTTCAAACACTCAAGAATGAAGCTACAAGTTGGTACAAGTTGCTTCCATGATCAAACGAGTCAAGGTTGGAACTGCAAGTTGTTTCGTGTTGTTTTTCTCTTCAAACAAGTGTATGATGAAGCTACAAGTTGTTTTAAATTGTTTTCATGTTCAAACCAAATAAAATGAAGCTACCAATTGCTTCCATATTCAAACAGTTAAGAACGAAGCTGCAAGTTTTTACAAGTTGCTTCCATGTTCAAACGAGTCATGAATGAAGCTACAAGTTGTTTCGAGTTGTTTTTTGCTTCAAACGAGTACATAATGAAGATACAAGTTGTTTCAAGTTATTTTCATGTTCACATGAGTCAAATGAAGCTACAAGTTGCGTCCGTGTTCAAACAGCCAAGAATGAAGCTACAAGTTTTTACAAGTTGCTTCTATGTTCAAACGAGTCAAGAATGAAGCTACAAGTTGTTTCGAGTTGTTTTTGCTTCAAATGAGTGCAAAATGAAGCTACAAGTTGTTTCAAGTCATTTTCATGTTCAAACTAGTTAAAATGAAGCTACAAGTTACTTCTGTGTTCAAACAGTGAAGAGTGAAGCTACCAGTTTTTACAAGTTGCTTCCATTTTCAAACGAGTCAAGAATGAAGCTACAATTTGTTTCAAGTTGTTTTTTGCTTCAAACGTGTGCATAATGAAGCTACAAGTTGTTTCAAGTCGTTTTCATGTTTAAACAAGTCAAAATGAAGCTATAAGTTACTTCTGTGTTCAAACAGTGAGGAATGAAGCTACAAGTTTTTACAAGTTGCTTCTATGTTCAAACGAGCCAATAATAAAGCTACAAGTTGTTTCGAGTTGTTTTTCTTCAAATGAGTGCATAACGAAGCTACAAGTTGTTTAAAGTTATTTTCATGTTCAACGAGTCAAAATGAAGCTACAAGTTGCGTCCGTGTTCAAACACTCAAGAATAAAGCTACAAATTTCTACAAGTTGCTTCCGTGTTCAAACAGTCAAGAATGAAGCTACAAGTTTTACAAGTTGCTTCCATGTTAAAATGAGTCAAGAATGAGGCTACAAGTTGTTTCGGGTTGTTTTTTGCTTCAAACGAGTGCATAATGAAGCTACAAGTTGTTTCAAGTTGTTTTCATGTTCACATGGGTCAATTTGAAGCTACAAGTTGCTTCCGTGTTCAAACAGTCAAGAATGAATCTACAAGTTTTTACAAGTTGCTTCCATGTCAAAAGAGTCAAGAATGAAGCTACAAGTTGTTTCTAGTTTTTTTTTTCTTCAAACGACTGCAAAATGAAGCTACAAGTTGTTTCGGGTTGTTTTCATGTTCGAACGAGTCAAAATAAAGATACAATTTGCTTCTGTGTTCAAACATTGAAGAATGAAGCTACAAGTTTTTACAAGTTGCTTCCATTTTCAAACGAGTCAAGAATGAAGCTACAAGTTGTTTCGAGTTGTTTTTCTCTTCAAACGAGTACATAATGAAGCTACAAGTTGTTTAAAGTTGTTTTCATGTTCAAACGAGTCAAAATGAAGAGCTACAAAATGCTTCCGTATTCAAACACTCAAGAATGAAGCTACAAGTTGTTACAAGTTTCTTCCATGTTCAAACGAGTCAAGAATGAAGCTACAAGTTGTTTCGAGTTGTTTTTATCTTCAAACGAGTGCATAATAAAGCTACAAGTTATATCAAGTTGTTTTCATTTTCGAACTAGTCAAAATAATGCTACAATTTGCTTCTGTGTTCAAATAGTGAAGAATGAAGCTACAAGTTTTTACAAGTTGCTTCCATGTTCAAACGAGTCAATAATGAAGCTACAAGTTGTTTCGAGTTATTTTTCTTCAAAAGAGTGCATAACGAAGCTACAAGTTGTTTAAAGTTGTTTTTATGTTCAACGAGTCAATATGAAGCTACAAGTTGCGTCCGTGTTCAAACACTCAAGAATAAAGCTACAAATTTCTACAAGTTGCTTCCGTGTTCAAACAGTCAAGAATGAAGCTACAAGTTTTACAAGTTGCTTCCATGTTAAAACGAGTCAAGAATGAGGCTACAAGGTGTTTCGGGTTGTTTTTTGCTTCAAACGAGTGCATAATGAAGCTACAAGTTGTTTCAAGTTGTTTTCATGCTCACACGAGTCAAATTGAAGCTACAAGTTGCTTCCGTGTTCAAACAGTCAAGAATGAATCTACAAGTTTTTACAAGTTGCTTTCATGTCAAACGAGTCAAGAATGAAGCTACAAGTTGTTTTGAGTTGTTTTTTTCTTCAAACGATTGCATAATGAAGCTACAAGTTGTTTCAAGTTGTTTTCATGTTCGAACGAGTCAAAATAAAGCTACAATTTGCTTATGTGTTCAAACATTGAAGAATAAAGCTACAAGTTTTTACAAGTTGCTTCCATTTTCAAACGAGTCAAGAATGAAGATACAAGTTGTTTCGAGTTGTTTTCTCTTCAAACGAGTACATAATGAAGCTACAAGTCGTTTAAAGTTGTTTTCATGTTCAAACGAGTCAAAACGAAGAGCTACAAATTGCTTCCATGTTCAAACACTCAAGAATAAAGCTACAAGTTATTACAAGTTGCTTCCGTGTTTAAACAGTCAAGAATGTATCTACATGTTCTTACAAGTTGCTTCCATGTCAAACAAGTCAAGAATAAAGCTACAAGTTGTTTCGAGTTGTTTTTTTTTTCTTCAAACGACTGCATAATGAAGCTACAAGTTGTTTCAAGTTGTTTTCATGTTCGAACGAGTCAAAATAAATCTACAATTTGCTTCTGTGTTCAAACATTGAAGAATGAAGCTACAAGTTTTTACAAGTTGCTTCCATTTTCAAACGAGTCAAGAATGAAGCTACAAGTTGTTTCGAGTTGTTTTATTCTTCAAACGAGTGCATAATAAAGCAACAAGTTGTTTAAAGTTGTTTTAATGTTCAAACGAGTCAAAATGAAGAGCTACAAATTTCTTCCATGTTCAAACACTCAAGAATAAAGCTACAAGTTATTACAAGTTGCTTCCATGTTCAAACAGTGAAGAATGAAGCTACAAGTTTTTACAAGTTGCTTCCATATTCAGACGAGTCAAGAATGAAGCTACAATTTATTTCAAGTTGTTTCTTCCTTCAGATGATTGCATAATGAAGCTACAAGTTGTTTCAAGTGTTTTCATGTTCAAACGAGTCAAAATGAAGCTACAAGTTGCTTCCGTGTTCAAACACTCAAGAATGAAGCTACAAGTTGGTACAAGTTGCTTCCATGTTCAAACGAGTCAAGGTTGGAACTGCAAGTTGTTTCGTGTTGTTTTTCTCTTCAAACAAGTGTATGATGAAGCTACAAGTTGTTTTAAATTGTTTTCATGTTCAAACCAGTCAAAATGAAGCTACCAATTGCTTCCATATTCAAACAGTTAAGAATGAAGCTGCAAGTTTTTACAAGTTGCTTCCATGTTCAAACGAGTCATGAATGAAGCTACAAGTTGTTTCGAGTTGTTTTTTGCTTCAAACGAGTACATAATGAAGATACAAGTTGTTTCAAGTTATTTTCATGTTCACATGAGTCAAATGAAGCTACAAGTTGCTTCCGTGTTCAAACAGCCAAGAATGAAGCTACAAGTTTTTACAAGTTGCTTCCATGTTCAAACGAGTCAAGAATGAAGCTACAAGTTGTTTCGAGTTGTTTTTTTGCTTCAAATGAGTGCAAAATGAAGCTACAAGTTGTTTCAAGTCATTTTCATGTTCAAACTAGTTAAAATGAACTACAAGTTACTTTTGTGTTCAAACAGTGAAGAGTGAAGCTACCAGTTTTTACAAGTTGCTTCCATTTTCAAACGAGTCAAGAATGAAGCTACAATTTGTTTCAAGTTGTTTTTTGCTTCAAACGTGTGCATAATGAAGCTACAAGTTGTTTCAAGTCGTTTTCATGTTTAAACAAGTCAAAGTGAAGCTATAAGTTACTTCTGTGTTCAAACAGTGAAGAATGAAGCTACAAGTTTTTACAAGTTGCTTCTATGTTCAAACGAGTCAATAATGTAACACCCCGAGATATTCGGAATAATTACAGCGCCGTAAACCCTTTAGATAAGGATTTACAAGGCTAATTTTAAAAGACATGTAGAAACAATACAATCGAACAACTGAAGTTCAAATACAGATTTGATTCAACCGATCAAATGAATTAACTTATACAACCATATCGAATTGACCTTATTAAAACAGACGTACTCGAGTACTAAACGAACCAAGAAGACAATTCACAATAACGATAACACCAAACACATCACTGAGCCATTTCATCGTCCTGTCGGTACTGTGGTTGCCTCCCCGCTCCTCGGCTACCTGAACATCAAAACAATGTCCACCCTCGAAGGGGTTAGCAAAACAATGCTAGTACAAGTATCATCATACAATAAATCATCAATGCATCATAAATCATGCAAAAACGGACTTCCGCTACCGGAATCCAACGATGCGAATCCTCACGATTCCATCAACACAATACAAGGTAATCCAGCGATCCAGCGCCCTTAGCATAGATCCCCATGATGATCCCGTCGGACCAACGCATGGTGGAAAACCCGTCCAATGATCCAGCGCCCTCAGCATAGATCCCCATGATGATCCCGTCGGACCAATGCATGGTGGACGTTCGATCCAGCGCCCTCAGCATAGATCCTCATGACCCCCCTCGGATCATTTAAACCATAATTCAATCAACTATGCATACACATATGCATTTCAGTATGTTCATCAATACGAACCAATAACAATGAATATCACGAGAAATTCCAGAAATACATCTCATATTCAACAATACGAACAAAACCACAAGCATGATAAATCGAACTCGACATATGATACTTGCCTCGAAAATGGCAAGGACGAAACACTTCAATGATCTCGACACACTCAAAGGCCGCCTCCTTCGATCAACGTAACAAGCTCAAACCTTAACAAAAGGAACGATATACAAATCATCTCAAGTCGAACGATGGCCTAACAATTCGGTCTACGGCCGAAAAGCTCAAAATAACCAATCTGCCTGGGCTGCTTAGCGTGCGCTACGAACTCTACGTAACGTGCGCTAAGCAGGCCTGTTAGCGTACGCTATCGTGTAAGAATAGCGTGCGCTAGTTACGAACTGACAGTTTGAACCGGCCGATACATAATGTACGCTACGTACGTTTTATACGTTAACTGAACCCCGATAGCGCACGTTAACTCACATGTGTTAGCGTGCGCTAACGTTGCATGGCAGAATCATCGCTAATCAAAATCAGGTTGAACAGTGGTGAATTCATGAATTCTATGTTGATACAACAAGTCATCCTCAAGCATGTCATGCTAATACGGTTTATGGAAGTTCCATGATCATGAGGTACAAATATACGGATAATCAACTCAACATCTTATCTTCGATCTTCAAGAAATATTCTAAGTTCCGATTATTCCAAGTCCCAAAACATATGATTTCTTACGTAAAATATACGAACTAGGTAATCTCCGATTACTGATCATAAATCGATTTGAAAACGCTTAGGAGTCCATAAACTGAGATGGTTCAAAGGTTCATACGATAATTAGTGCCGATGCGTCAAAAGTATCCTTCTAACATGTGATGACCGATCATAAACGAAATAACTGGCTATCAAAACATGATCAGACGTCCTTAAAAACATTACTAACATCGGTGAAGAATCACCTACCTCAAAGTAGTGAAGAACACGGAGGAAGTTGAAGCAATCCAACACCGAAAGCTTGAACACCAATCTCCAATGATATAAGATCTTCAATCACGAACTAGGGTGTTGATATGAAGTGTTTAGGATGAAGGGAGTTATGTTCTAAGTGTAGGAATTCGGGTAATGGGAGAAGAGAGAACTGAAATCACGAATAGGATGTTGTCCTATTTATAATAAATGGCTATTAGAGCGCGCTAGACCCTGCTCGTAGCGTGCGCTAACGGCTCACTGGACTACACTGTACTCGGCACTTAGCGTGCGCTACGCATATACCTGTAGCGTGCGCTAAGGCGTTGACTCGGCTTTTCCCCGAAAGCCGTCCAGGTACATCCCGACACTATCCGACAGGGGTCCCCCGGCCAGATCTCACCTACCGCACGTCCCAATCAATCTGACCACGCATAGCGTGCGCTAAAGACCCTCAGTAGCGTGCGCTATGAACCCACGTTGGCGCACGCTAAACATATCTGGTAGCGTGCGCTATATGCGCAGGTTTTACAATCTTTAAATCACAACCACGAAATTAAACGCTCGACAACATCGGATTATGAAATACGGAAAATAATACTCAGATCAAGTACAATCATTACAATGTCACAAGTTCCAATTACATAACAGAAATCTCGGGTATTACATCCTTCCTCCCTAAAAAGAAGTTTCGTCCCGAAACTTAAGATGAAAACAACTCCGGATATCTAGTCTTCATACCGTCCTCCGTTTCCCAAGTGGCCTCTTCGACTCCATGTCGTGACCATTGTACTTTAACCAAGTGTATTGGTTTATTCCTCAATTGTTTGACCCGGCTCTCAAGTATCTTGATTGGTCTCTCTTCGAAGGTGCCATCATTAGCTATCTCGATCTCGTCGAAATCAATGACGTGACTGGGGTCCGGTACATACTTCCGCAATTGGGATACGTGAAACACATTGTGAACGTGACTCAGCGATGGCGATAAGGCCAACCTGTATGCTAAATCTCCCACTCTCTCGAGGATCTCGAATGGTCCGATATATCTCGGACTAAGCTTGCCTCTCCTCCCAAAACGGAAAATCCCTCGTGTAGGAGACACCTTCAATAGTACATGGTCCCCAGCGTCGAACTCTAGAGGGCGACGACGTACATCTGCATAAGACTTCTGTCGACTCAGGCGATCAGCAGTCTCTCTCGAATCAAGGCTATCTTCTCTTGAGTCTGAATAATCAATTCCGGTTCCATCCCGATCAAATCCGAAGAATCATCCCAACATAGGGGTGATCGGCATCTTCTCCCGTACAAAGCTTCAAATGGTGCCATCTTAATTGAAGCATGCCAACTATTATTATAGGTGAATTCGACTAATGGCAAATGAACTTCCCAATTAGTTGACCAATCTAAAGCACACGCTCTAAGCATGTCTTCTACGGTTTGAATAGTCCTTTCGGACTGACCGTCCGTTTGGGGATGATAAGCTGTGCTAAAGTTGAGCTCAGTCCCCAGAGCCCTGTGAACTGCTTTCCAGAAATGTGACACGAAGCGACCATCTCGATCCGAAATAATGGTCCTCGGCATCCCATGCAATCTGACTATTTCTGCAATAAATACTCGTGCCAATTTCTCGGGTCCCCATGTATCTTTAATTCCCAGGAAATGAGCCGACTTGGTTAGTCGATCAACTACAACCCAAATCATGTTCATTCCCGTTCTAGTCCTCGGCATACTAGTGAGGAAATCCATCGAGATATCCTCCCACTTCCACTCAGGGATCGGAAGCGGTTTTAACATTCCGACAGGTCGTTGATGTTCAATCTTAACCTGCTGACAAGTCAAACACTTCGAAACGTGCCCCGCTACGTCCTTCTTCATATTCCCCCACCAGAAGTTTTGCTTTAAATCTTTATCCATCTTACTACTGCCTGGGTGAATAGAATAGGGCGCGCTATGAGCTTCCTTTAAAATTGTCCGTCTCAAATCATCATCCCCGGGAACGCAAAGTCGACTCTGAAATCTCAAAACCCCATCGTCTTGTATCACGAATCCTGGGGCTTTCCCTTTCTTTACTTCGTCATATAATCGAAGGATCAGAGAATCGTTCAATTGTTTAGACTTGATCTCCTCGACTAATGATGAAGTCAGTTCCATCACATAAAGTCGCCCTTGGATTCCTGGTGCCCATACTTCAATCCCCTCGCGGATCAGTTCTCGTTGAATACTGGTTTGAGACGTAAGTGCTTCCAACACTCGAAGAGAAACAGGTTTACGGCTCAAAGCATCAGCTACTACGTTTGCTTTCCCCGGATGATAGAGAATCTCCAGGTCGTAATCCTTGATCAATTCCAGCCACCTTCTCTGCCTCATGTTTAGCTCTTTCTGACTGAAAATGTACTTGAGGCTCTTATGATCTGTAAAGATCTGACAATGAGTGCCGTACAAATAATGTCGCCAAATTTTCAAGGCAAAAACCACAGTTGCTAGCTCCAGATCATGAGTAAGGTAATTAATCTCGTACGGTTTCAATTGTCGAGAGGCATAAGCAATCACTTTATCCTTCTGCATCAACACACAACCCAAACCCCGATTTGAAGCGTCGCTGTATACCATGAATCCATCAGTTCCCTCTGGCAATGCTAATATAGGTGCTGTCGTCAGCCTCCTCTTAAGTTCGTCAAAACCAGCCTGGCACTTCTCATTCCACATGAACTTTTGAGTTTTCTGTAACAGTTGGGTGAGCGGACGAGCAATTTTGGAAAATCCCTCTACAAAGCGGCAATAATATCCAGCAAGTCCTAAGAAGCTTCGGACTTCTTTCACGTTTTTAGGAGCTTTCCAATCCAAGATTGCTTCGACTTTCTTCGGGTCCACCTGAACTCCGTCGGCTGATATCACATGCCCAAGGAAGGTTACTTCCTTAAGCCAGAACTCGAATTTTGAAAGTTTTGCATACAGTTGTTCCTTCCTCAAGGTGCTCAAAACCACACGTAAATGCTCGGAATGTTCCTCTGCGTCCTTCGAATATATCAAAATGTCATCAATGAAGACGACCACAAATTTATCCAAGTATTCCAAGAATACCCGATTCATCAATTGCATGAATACTGCAGGAGCATTGGTAAGTCCAAATGGCATTACTACAAATTCATAGTGCCCGTACCGGGATCTGAAAGCAGATTTCGGTATATCCGATTCCTTAATTCTCAACTGGTGGTATCCTGATCGCAAGTCAATCTTCGAGAATACCCTTGCCCCTTGCAGTTGATCAAACAAGTCGTCGATCCGAGGTATAGGATACTTATTCTTGATCGTTATCTTGTTGAGCTCCCTGTAATCAATACACAGTCGGAGGGATCCGTCCTTCTTCCGGACAAAGAGAACGGGCGCTCCCCAAGGAGAAACACTAGGTTGGATATAGCCCTTCTGTAACAATTCCTCCAGTTGCTTCTTGAGTTCATACATCTCGGTTGGCGCCATGCGGTATGGTGCTCTGGAAATAGGAGCTGCTCCAGGCTCTAGTTCGATAGTGAATTCCACTCCCCTCTGCGGAGGTAACCCAGGTAGTTCGTCAGGAAATACATCTGAGAACTCATTCACAACTGAAATAAACGAGAGCTCTACTCCTTCCTCTTTCCTCATGGCATAGCACCAAAGTCCGTGACATCCCTGCTTCAGTAATTTCACAGCCTTCATTGCCTTGATCAATTTTCCCGAGCTTCCCGGTCTCCATCCTCGGAATAAGTGTTCAGATCCGTCATCAGCAATGATGGAAATGACTCTCTCTCGGTAATTCAGAATAGCTCCATAGCAGTTGAGCCAATCATCTCCGAGAATTAAATCGTCATCGTAGATGTCAACTACAATGAGATTCGATGGCCACTCTCTTCCTTCTATAGATACTGGGAAATCCCTAGCTTCTAGTGTTCCCACAATTTTCTCTCCGCTCGGTAATCCCACAACATAAGGCTCACAATTATACAAGCACGAGATTGTCAAACGATTAACACAGTTCAAAGATATAAAAGAATGCGTAGCTCCCGAATCGAACAAGACACTAACTGGTTGCAAAAGGATCTGAATCGTACCTGATGCAACAGCTGTGTTCTGATCATCAGATTTCCTCATTTCATACAGGCGTGGAGGAACGGACCCAAAGATGGATGTCTCTCTCTTCCCGTTACCGCTGAAATCCACTTTGTCAAGGTCGATTCACACTCATCTCCTTCGGAACTGGAGCTGGAGTGCGAGTACCAAAAGATCGGGTCGCATTCCCACAAAACGTTGCGCGGTGTCCTTCCTGTCCACACTCGAAACAGGTTACAGCAGGCGCGAAACAATCACGTCGAACATGTCCCGCTTTGCCACAGCTATAACACTTTTTCCCTGCGTCTGAAACAGTTGGTGCTTCGCGGAACTTCTTTCCACCTCGAGAAGGATGCGGAGGTCTCCTGGATGAATGAAAAGAGGACTGACCCCTGCGAGGCCCGCTACCCTTATCTTCCGTGAAGTTTCCAGACACCTTCTGTTTCTTTGCTTCCGCCGATTTCTCTACTGCTGCCTCCTTCATGTCATAGGCCAAAGCCTTGTCCTGGTACTGCCGCAAGGTGGTACATTCAAATCCGGACATATACTGCTGAATTTCCGGCTTCATTCGCATGTCGAAATGAAAAATCTTCTCCGCCTCGGTCCTGACCAAGTGGCGCACATAAGTCAGTTGGTGATTAAAAGTCTTAATCACGTCCGTCATAGATACTTCCGAATTTTGTGGTGAGAAAAACTCCCGAACTCGGGCTTCTCTAACTGGACGAGGACAATACTGTGCCTCCATCATCAATTTAAATTCCGTCCAGTCAACAATGTGCTCCTCCGGTCGAATGGCCTCCCACCAGTCGAAAGCCTCCCCGGTCAAAAGATACTGGGCGACCGGAACCTTCCTATCGTTGGGACAGTTAATCCCTGCAAAAATCTTTTCCAATTCCTTCAGCCAATGATCCCACGAAAGCGTCTCAGCGGAACCGTCAAATTTCGGAGGATGCAATTTGACCACCTCGGTGAGCCATTTATCTCCCCGATTATCCGCGTTGTGCTGCTGTCCCATCGCCGTCTGCATGCGATCCACAACTTGAGCAAACTGGTTTATCTGGGCAACCACCTGCTGAAGCACTCCCGGCACGTTAGGATCTGCATTATTATTTGCCGATCCCTCCTGTCCCCCGGAATGGGAATCCATTTGACTAGCGGCTATCTCTGGGGTAGATACCGACTCTTCTTGTCTCGCATTTCCACGACCGCGTCCGCGTCCACGACCTCCTCTCAACATACTGTAAACATAAATACTCAATATCCAGGACAAACTTTCTCAAAGTACATCCATCAATGTTTACAAGACATGAATTAAATAAAACAGTAGTATTCGAGATTAGGGAACTTACAACCACAGTCCACTCGACAATGCTGGCTCAGCAGTGATGTTACGAACGACCAATAATCAATAACGTAAACAGACATAACTAACCCGACTGCCAAGATATCCATAAATCTTAGCTCCGATACCATATTCTGTAACACCCCGAGATATTCGGAATAATTACAGCGCCGTAAACCCTTTAGATAAGGATTTACAAGGCTAATTTTAAAAGAAATGTAGAAACAATACAATCCAACAACTGAAGTTCATATACAGATTTGATTCAACCGATCAAATGAATTAACTTATACAACCATATCGAATTGACCTTATTAAAACAGACGTACTCGAGTACTAAATGAACCAAGAAGACAATTCACAATAACGATAACACCAAACACATCACTGAGCCATTTCATCGTCCTGTCGGTACTGTGGTTGCCTCCCCGCTCCTCGGCTACCTGAACATCAAAACAATGTCCACCCTCGAAGGGGTTAGCAAAACAATGCTAGTACAAGTATCATCATACAATAAATCATCAATGCATCATAAATCATGCAAAAACGGACTTCCGCTACCGGAATCCAACGATGCGAATCCTCACGATTCCATCAACACAATACAAGGTAATCCAGTGATCCAGCGCCCTTAGCATAGATCCCCATGATGATCCCGTCGGACCAACGCATGGTGGAAAACCCGTCCAACGATCCAGCGCCCTCAGCATAGATCCCCATGATGATCCCGTCGGACCAACGCATGGTGGACGTTCGATCCAGTGCCCTCAGCATAGATCCTCATGACCCCCCTCGGATCATTTAAACCATAATTCAATCAACTATGCATACACATATGCATTTCAGTATGTTCATCAATACGAACCAATAACAATGAATATCACGAGAAATTCCAGAAATACATCTCATATTCAACAATACGAACAAAACCACAAGCATGATAAATCGAACTCGACATATGATACTTGCCTCGAAAATGGCAAGGACGAAACACTTCAATGATCTCGACACACTCGAAGGCCGCCTCCTACGATCAACGTAACAAGCTCGAACCTTAACAAAAGGAACGATATACAAATCATCTCAAGTCGAACGATGGCCTAACAATTCGGTCTACGGCCGAAAAGCTCAAAATAACCAATCTGCCTGGGCTGCTTAGCGTGCGCTACGTACTCTACGTAACGTGCGCTAAGCAGGCCTGTTAGCGTACGCTATCGTGTAAGACTAGCGTGCGCTAGTTACGAACTGACAGTTTGAACCGGCCGATACATAACGTACGCTACGTACGTTTTATACGTTAACTGAACCCCGATAGCGCACGTTAACTCACATGTGTTAGCGTGCGCTAATGTTGCATGGCAGAATACTGCTAACTGAAAAACTGGGTTGAACAGTGGTGAATTCATGAATTCTATGTTGATACAACAAGTCATCCTCAAGCATGTCATGCTAATACGGTTTATGGAAGTTCCATGATCATGAGGTACAAATATACGGATAATCAACTCAACATCTTATCTTCGATCTTCAAGAAATATTCTAAGTTCCGATTATTCCAAGTCCCAAAACATATGATTTCTTACGTAAAATATACGAACTAGGTAATCTCCGATTACTGATCATAAATCGATTTGAAAACGCTTAGGAGTCCATAAACTGAGATGGTTCAAAGGTTCATACGATAATTAGTGCCGATACGTCAAAAGTATCCTTCTAACATGTGATGACGGATCATAAACGAAATAACTGGCTATCAAAACATGATCAGACGTCCTTAAAAACATTACTAACATCGGTGAAGAATCACCTACCTCAAAGTAGTGAAGAACACGGAGGAAGTTGAAGCAATCCAACACCGAAAGCTTGAACACCAATCTCCAATGATATAAGATCTTCAATCACGAACTAGGGTGTTGATATGAAGTGTTTAGGATGAAGGGAGTTATGTTCTAAGTGTAGGAATTCGGGTAATGGGAGAAGAGAGAACTGAAATCACGAATAGGATGTCATCTCTATTTATAATAAATGGCTATTAGCGCGCGCTAGACCCTGCTCATAGCGTGCGCTAACGGCTCACTGGACTACACTGTACTCGGCACTTAGCGTGCGCTACGCATATACCTGTAGCGTGCGCTAAGGCGTTGACTCGGCTTTTCCCCGAAAGCCGTCCAGGTACATCCCGACACTATCCGACAGGGGTCCCCCGGCCAGATCTCACCTACCGCACGTCCCAATCAATCTGACCACGCATAGCGTGCGCTAAAGACCCTCAGTAGCGTGCGCTATGAACCCACGTTAGCGCACGCTAAACATATCCGGTAGCGTGCACTATATGCGCAGGTTTTACAATCTTTAAATCACAACCACGAAATTAAACGCTCGACAACATCGGATTATGAAATACGGAAAATAATACTCAGATCAAGTACAATCATTACAATGTCACAAGTTCCAATTACATAACAGAAATCTCGGGTATTACAAATAATAAAGCTACAAGTTGTTTCGAGTTGTTTTTCTTCAAACGAGTGCATAACGAAGCTACAAGTTGTTTAAAGTTGTTTTCATGTTCAACGAGTCAAAATGAAGCTACAAGTTGCGTCCGTGTTCAAACACTCAAGAATAAAGCTACAAATTTCTACAAGTTGCTTCCGTGTTCAAACAGTCAAGAATGAAGCTACAAGTTTTACAAGTTGCTTCCATGTTAAAATGAGTCAAGAATGAGGCTACAAGTTGTTTCGGGTTGTTTTTTGCTTCAAACGAGTGCATAATGAAGCTACAAGTTGTTTCAAGTTGTTTTCATGTTCGAACGAGTCAAAACAAAGATACAATTTGCTTCTTTGTTCAAACATTGAAGAATGAAGCTACAAGTTTTTACAAGTTGCTTCCATTTTCAAACGAGTCAAGAATGAAGCTACAAGTTGTTTCGAGTTGTTTTTCTCTTCAAACGAGTACATAATGAAGCAACAAGTTGTTTAAAGTTGTTTTCATGTTCAAACGAGTCAAAATGAAGAGCTACAAAATGCTTCCGTATTCAAACACTCAAGAATGAAGCTACAAGTTGTTACAAGTTTCTTCCATGTTCAAACGAGTCAAGAATGAAGCTACAAGTTGTTTCGAGTTGTTTTTATCTTCAAACGAGTGCATAATAAAGCTACAAGTTATATCAAGTTGTTTTCATTTTTGAACTAGTCAAAATAAAGCTACAATTTGCTTCTGTGTTCAAACAGTGAAGAATGAAGCTACAAGTTTTTACAAGTTGCATCCATGTTCAAACGAGTCAAGAATGAAGCTACAAGTTGTTTCGAGTTGTTTTTTGCTTCAAAGGAGTGCATAATGAAGCTACAAGTTGTTTCAAGTTGTTTTGATGCTCACACGAGTCCAAATTAAGCTACAAGTTGCTTCCGTGTTCAAATAGTCATGAATGAATTTACAAGTTTTTACAAGTTGCTTCCATGTCAAACGAGTCAAGAATGAAGCTACAAATTGTTTCGAGTTGTTTTTTCTTCAAACGAGTGCATAATGAAGCTACAAGTTGTTTCAAGTTATTTTCACGTTCGAACGAGTCAAAATAAAGCTACAATTTGCTTCTGTATTCAAACATTGAAGAATGAAGCTACAAGTTTTTACAAGTTGCTTCCATGTTCAAACGAGTCAATAATGAAGCTACAAGTTGTTTCGAGTTATTTTTCTTCAAATGACTGCATAACGAAGCTACAAGTTGTTTAAAGTTGTTTTTATGTTCAACGAGTCAAAATGAAGCTACAAGTTGCGTCCGTGTTCAAACACTCAAGAATAAAGCTACAAATTTCTACAAGTTGCTTCCGTGTTCAAACATTCAAGAATGAAGCTACAAGTTTTACAAGTTGCTTCCATGTTAAAACGAGTCAAGAATGAGGCTACAAGTTGTTTCGGGTTGTTTTTTGCTTCAAACGAGTGCATAATGAAGCTACAAGTTGTTTCAAGTTGTTTTCATGTTCACACGAGTCAAATTGAAGCTACAAGTTATTACAAGTTGCTTCCGTGTTCGAACAGTCAAGAATGAATCTACAAGTTTTTACAAGTTGCTTCCATGTCAAAAGAGTCAAGAATGAAGCTACAAGTTGTTTCGAGTTTTTTTTTCTTCAAACGACTGCATAATGATGCTACAAGTTGTTTAAAGTTGTTTTCATGTTCGAACGAGTCAAAATAAAGATACAATTTACTTCTGTGTTCAAACATTGAAGAATGAAGCTACAAGTTTTTACAAGTTGCTTCCATTTTCAAACGAGTCAAGAATGAAGCTACAAATTGTTTCGAGTTGTTTTTCTCTTCAAACGAGTACATAATGAAGCTACAAGTTGTTTAAAGTTGTTTTCATGTTCAAACGAGTCAAAATGAAGAGCTACAAAATGCTTCCGTATTCAAACACTCAAGAATGAAGCTACAAGTTGTTACAAGTTGCTTCCATGTTCAAACGAGTCAAGAATGAAGCTACAAGTTGTTTCGAGTTGTTTTTGTCTTCAAACGAGTGCATAATAAAGCTACAAGTTATTTCAAGTTGTTTTCATTTTCGAACTAGTCAAAATAAAGCTACAATTTGCTTCTGTGTTCAAACAGTGAAGAATGAAGCTACAAGTTTTTAGAAGTTGCTTCCATGTTTAAACGAGTCATGAATGAAGATACAAGTTGTTTCGAGTTGTTTTTTGCTTCAAACGAGTACATAATGAAGATACAAGTTGTTTCAAGTTATTTTCATGTTCACATGAGTCAAATGAAGCTACAAGTTGCTTCCGTGTTCAAACAGCCAAGAATGAAGCTACAAGTTTTTACAAGTTGCTTCCATGTTCAAACGAGTCAAGAATGAAGCTACAAGTTGTTTTGAGTTGTTTTTGCTTCAAATGAGTGCAAAATGAAGCTACAAGTTGTTTCAAGTCATTTTCATGTTCAAACTAGTTAAAATGAAGCTACAAGTTACTTCTGTGTTCAAACAGTGAAGAGTGAAGCTACCAGTTTTTACAAGTTGCTTTCATTTTCAAACGAGTCAAGAATGAAGCTACAATTTGTTTCAAGTTGTTTTTTGCTTCAAACGTGTGCATAATAAAGCTACAAGTTGTTTCAAGTCGTTTTCATGTTTAAACAAGTCAAAATGAAGCTATAAGTTACTTTTGTGTTCAAACAGTGAAGAATGAAGCTACAAGTTTTTACAAGTTGCTTCTATGTTCAAACGAGTCAATAATAAAGCTACAAGTTGTTTCGAGTTGTTTTTCTTCAAACGAGTGCATAACGAAGCTACAAGTTGTTTAAAGTTTTTTTCATGTTCAACGAGTCAAAATGAAGCTACAAGTTGCGTCCGTGTTCAAACACTCAAGAATAAAGCTACAAATTTCTACAAGTTGCTTCCGTGTTCAAATAAATAAGAATGCAGCTACAAGTTTTACAAGTTGCTTCCATGTTAAAATGAGTCAAGAATGAGGCTACAAGTTGTTTCGGGTTGTTTTTTGCTTCAAACGAGTGCATAATGAAGCTACAAGTTGTTTCAAGTTGTTTTCATGTTCACACGAGTCAAATTGAAGATACAAGTTGCTTCCGTGTTCAAACAGTCAAGAATGAATCTACAAGTTTTTACAAGTTGTTTCCATGTCAAAAGAGTCAAGAATGAAGCTACAAGTTGTTTCGAGTTTTTTTTTCTTCAAACGACTGCATAATGAAGCTACAAGTTGTTTCAAGTTGTTTTCATGTTCGAACGAGTCAAAATAAAGATACAATTTGCTTCTGTGTTCAAACATTGAAGAATGAAGCTACAAGTTTTTACAAGATGCTTCCATTTTCAAACGAGTCAAGAATGAAGCTACAAGTTGTTTCGAGTTGTTTTTCTCTTCAAACGAGTACATAATGAAGCTACAAGTTGTTTAAAGTTGTTTTCATGTTCAAACGAGTCAAAATGAAGAGCTACAAAATGCTTCCGTATTCAAACACTCAAGAATGAAGCTACAAGTTGTTACAAGTTGCTTCCATGTTCGAACGAGTCAAGAATGAAGCTACAAATTGTTTCGAGTTGTTTTTTCTTCAAACGAGTGCATAATGAAGCTACAAGTTGTTTCAAGTTATTTTCACGTTCGAACGAGTCAAAATAAAGCTACAATTTGCTTCTGTATTCAAACATTGAAGAATGAAGCTACAAGTTTTTACAAGTTGCTTCCATGTTCAAACGAGTCAATAATGAGGCTACAAGTTGTTTCGAGTTATTTTTCTTCAAACGAGTGCATAACGAAGCTACAAGTTGTTTAAAGTTGTTTTTATGGTCAACGAGTCAAAATGAAGCTACAAGTTGCGTCCGTGTTCAAACACTCAAGAATAAAGCTACAAATTTCTACAAGTTGCTTCTGTGTTCAAACAGTCAAGAATGAAGCTACAAGTTTTACAAGTTGCTTCCATGTTAAAACGAGTCAAGAATGAGGCTACAAGTTGTTTCGGGTTGTTCTTTGCTTCAAGCGAGTGCATAATGAAGCTACAAGTTGTTTCAAGTTGTTTTCATGTTCACACGAGTCAAATTGAAGCTACAAGTTATTACAAGTTGCTTCCGTGTTCGAACAGTCAAGAATGAATCTACAAGTTTTTACAAGTTGCTTCCATGTCAAAAGAGTCAAGAATGAAGCTACAAGTTGTTTCGAGTTTTTTTTTCTTCAAACGACTGCATAATGATGCTACAAGTTGTTTCAAGTTGTTTTCATGTTCGAACGAGTCAAAATAAAGATACAATTTGCTTCTGTGTTCAAACATTGAAGAATGAAGCTACAAGTTTTTACAAGTTGCTTCCATTTTCAAACGTGTCAAGAATGAAGCTACAAATTGGTTCGAGTTGTTTTTCTCTTCAAACGAGTACACAATGAAGCTACAAGTTGTTTAAAGTTGTTTTCATGTTCAAACGAGTCAAAATGAAGAGCTACAAAATGCTTCCGTATTCAAACACTCAAGAATGAAGCTACAAGTTGTTACAAGTTGCTTCCATGTTCAAACGAGTCAAGAATGAAGCTACAAGTTGTTTCGAGTTGTTTTTGTCTTCAAACGAGTGCATAATAAAGCTACAAGTTATTTCAAGTTGTTTTCATTTTCGAACTAGTCAAAATAAAGCTACAATTTGCTTCTGTGTTCAAACAGTGAAGAATGAAGCTACAAGTTTTTAGAAGTTGCTTCCATGTTCAAACGAGTCATGAATGAAGCTACAAGTTGTTTCGAGTTGTTTTTTGCTTTAAACGAGTACATAATGAAGATACAAGTTGTTTCAAGTTATTTTCATGTTCACATGAGTCAAATGAAGCTACAAGTTGCTTCCGTGTTCAAACAGCCAAGAATGAAGCTACAAGTTTTTACAAGTTGCTTCCATGTTCAAACGAGTCAAGAATGAAGCTACAAGTTGTTTTGAGTTGTTTTTGCTTCAAATGAGTGCAAAATGAAGCTACAAGTTTTTACAAGTTGCTTCTATGTTCAAACGAGTCAATAATAAAGCTACAAGTTGTTTCGAGTTGTTTTTCTTCAAACGAGTGCATAACGAAGCTACAAGTTGTTTAAAGTTGTTTTCATGTTCAACGAGTCAAAATGAAGCTACAAGTTGCGTCCGTGTTCAAACACTCAAGAATAAAGCTACAAATTTCTACAAGTTGCTTCCGTGTTCAAACAGTCAAGAATGCAGCTACAAGTTTTACAAGTTGCTTCCATGTTAAAATGAGTCAAGAATGAGGCTACAAGTTGTTTCGGGTTGTTTTTTGCTTCAAACGAGTGCATAATGAAGCTACAAGTTGTTTCAAGTTGTTTTCATGTTCACACGAGTCAAATTGAAGATACAAGTTGCTTCCGTGTTCAAACAGTCAAGAATGAATCTACAAGTTTTTACAAGTTGTTTCCATGTCAAAAGAGTCAAGAATGAAGCTACAAGTTGTTTCGTGTTTTTTTTTCTTCAAACGACTGCATAATGAAGCTACAAGTTGTTTCAAGTTGTTTTCATGTTCGAACGAGTCAAAATAAAGATACAATTTGCTTCTGTGTTCCAACATTGAAGAATGAAGCTACAAGTTTTTACAAGATGCTTCCATTTTCAAACGAGTCAAGAATGAAGCTACAAGTTGTTTCGAGTTGTTTTTCTCTTCAAACGAGTACATAATGAAGCTACAAGTTGTTTAAAGTTGTTTTCATGTTCAAACGAGTCAAAATGAAGAGCTACAAAATGCTTCCGTATTCAAACACTCAAGAATGAAGCTACAAGTTGTTACAAGTTGCTTCCATGTTCGAACGAGTCAAGAATGAAGCTACAAATTGTTTCGAGTTGTTTTTCTTCAAACGAGTGCATAATGAAGCTACAAGTTGTTTCAAGTTATTTTCACGCTCGAACGAGTCAAAATAAAGCTACAATTTGCTTCGTATTCAAACATTGAAGAATGAAGCTACAAGTTTTTACAAGTTGCTTCCATGTTCAAACGAGTCAATAATGAGGCTACAAGTTGTTTGAGTTATTTTTCTTCAAACGAGTGCATAACGAAGCTACAAGTTGTTTAAAGTTGTTTTTATGGTCAACGAGTCAAAATGAAGCTACAAGTTGCGTCCGTGTTCAAACACTCAAGAATAAAGCTACAAATTTCTACAAGGTGCTTCTGTGTTCAAACAGTCAAGAATGAAGCTACAAGTTTTACAAGTTGCTTCCATGTTAAAACGAGTCAAGAATGAGGCTACCAGTTGTTTCGGGTTGTTCTTTGCTTCAAGCGAGTGCATAATGAAGCTACAAGTTGTTTCAAGTTGTTTTCATGTTCACACGAGTCAAATTGAAGCTACAAGTTATTACAAGTTGCTTCCGTGTTCGAACAGTCAAGAATGAATCTACAAGTTTTTACAAGTTGCTTCCATGTCAAAAGAGTCAAGAATGAAGCTACAAGTTGTTTCGAGTTTTTTTTTCTTCAAACGACTGCATAATGAAGCTACAAGTTGTTTCAAGTTGTTTTCATCTTCGAACGAGTCAAAATAAAGATACAATTTGCTTCTGTGTTCAAACATTGAAGAATGAAGCTACAAGTTTTTACAAGTTGCTTCCATTTTCAAACGAGTCAAGAATGAAGCTACAAATTGTTTCGAGTTGTTTTTCTCTTCAAACGAGTACATAATGAAGCTACAAGTTGTTTAAAGTTGTTTTCATGTTCAAACGAGTCAAAATGAAGAGCTACAAAATGCTTCCGTATTCAAACACTCAAGAATGAAGCTACAAGTTGTTACAAGTTGCTTCCATGTTCAAACGAGTCAAGAATGAAGCTACAAGTTGTTTCGAGTTGTTTTTGTCTTCAAACGAGTGCATAATAAAGCTACAAGTTATTTCAAGTTGTTTTCATTTTCGAACTAGTCAAAATAAAGCTATAATTTGCTTCTGTGTTCAAACAGTGAAGAATGAAGCTACAAGTTTTTAGAAGTTGCTTCCATGTTCAAACGAGTCATGAATGAAGCTACAAGTTGTTTCGAGTTGTTTTTTGCTTCAAACGAGTACATAATGAAGATACAAGTTGTTTCAAGTTATTTTCATGTTCACATGAGTCAAATGAAGCTACAAGTTGCTTCCGTGTTCAAACAGCCAAGAATGAAGCTACAAGTTTTTACAAGTTGCTTCCATGTTCAAACGAGTCAAGAATGAAGCTACAAGTTGTTTTGAGTTGTTTTTGCTTCAAATGAGTGCAAAATGAAGCTACAAGTTGTTTCAAGTCATTTTCATGTTCAAACTAGTTAAAATGAAGCTACAAGTTACTTCTGTGTTCAAACAGTGAAGAGTGAAGCTACCAGTTTTTACAAGTTGCTTTCATTTTCAAACGAGTCAAGAATGAAGCTACAATTTGTTTCAAGTTGTTTTTTGCTTCAAACGTGTGCATAATAAAGCTACAAGTTGTTTCAAGTCGTTTTCATGTTTAAACAAGTCAAAATGAAGCTATAAGTTACTTTTGTGTTCAAACAGTGAAGAATGAAGCTACAAGTTTTTACAAGTTGCTTCTATGTTCAAACGAGTCAATAATAAAGCTACAAGTTGTTTCGAGTTGTTTTTCTTCAAACGAGTGCATAACGAAGCTACAAGTTGTTTAAAGTTGTTTTCATGTTCAACGAGTCAAAATGAAGCTACAAGTTGCGTCCGTGTTCAAACACTCAAGAATAAAGCTACAAATTTCTACAAGTTGCTTCCGTGTTCAAATAGTCAAGAATGAAGCTACAAGTTTTACAAGTTGCTTCCATGTTAAAATGAGTCAAGAATGAGGCTACAAGTTGTTTCGGGTTGTTTTTTGCTTCAAACGAGTGCATAATGAAGCTACAAGTTGTTTCAAGTTGTTTTCATGTTCACACGAGTCAAATTGAAGATACAAGTTGCTTCCGTGTTCAAACAGTCAAGAATGAATCTACAAGTTTTTACAAGTTGTTTCCATGTCAAAAGAGTCAAGAATGAAGCTACAAGTTGTTTCGAGTTTTTTTTTCTTCAAACGACTGCATAATGAAGCTACAAGTTGTTTCAAGTTGTTTTCATGTTCGAACGAGTCAAAATAAAGATACAATTTGCTTCTGTGTTCAAACATTGAAGAATGAAGCTACAAGTTTTTACAAGATGCTTCCATTTTCAAACGAGTCAAGAATGAAGCTACAAGTTGTTTCGAGTTGTTTTTCTCTTCAAACGAGTACATAATGAAGCTACAAGTTGTTTAAAGTTGTTTTCATGTTCAAACGAGTCAAAATGAAGAGCTACAAAATGCTTCCGTATTCAAACACTCAAGAATGAAGCTACAAGTTGTTACAAGTTGCTTCCATGTTCGAACGAGTCAAGAATGAAGCTACAAATTGTTTCGAGTTGTTTTTTCTTCAAACGAGTGCATAATGAAGCTACAAGTTGTTTCAAGTTATTTTCACGTTCGAACGAGTCAAAATAAAGCTACAATTTGCTTCTGTATTCAAACATTGAAGAATGAAGCTACAAGTTTTTACAAGTTGCTTCCATGTTCAAACGAGTCAATAATGAGGCTACAAGTTGTTTCGAGTTATTTTTCTTCAAACGAGTGCATAACGAAGCTACAAGTTGTTTAAAGTTGTTTTTATGGTCAACGAGTCAAAATGAAGCTACAAGTTGCGTCCGTGTTCAAACACTCAAGAATAAAGCTACAAATTTCTACAAGGTGCTTCTGTGTTCAAACAGTCAAGAATGAAGCTACAAGTTTTACAAGTTGCTTCCATGTTAAAACGAGTCAAGAATGAGGCTACCAGTTGTTTCGGGTTGTTCTTTGCTTCAAGCGAGTGCATAATGAAGCTACAAGTTGTTTCAAGTTGTTTTCATGTTCACACGAGTCAAATTGAAGCTACAAGTTATTACAAGTTGCTTCCGTGTTCGAATACCAAGAATGAATCTACAAGTTTTTACAAGTTGCTTCCATGTCAAAAGAGTCAAGAATGAAGCTACAAGTTGTTTGAGTTTTTTTCTTCAAACGACTGCATAATGAAGCTACAAGTTGTTTCAAGTTGTTTTCATCTTCGAACGAGTCAAAATAAAGATACAATTTGCTTCTGTGTTCAAACATTGAAGAATGAAGCTACAAGTTTTTACAAGTTGCTTCCATTTTCAAACGAGTCAAGAATGAAGCTACAAATTGTTTCGAGTTGTTTTTCTCTTCAAACGAGTACATAATGAAGCTACAAGTTGTTTAAAGTTGTTTTCATGTTCAAACGAGTCAAAATGAAGAGCTACAAAATGTTTCCGTATTCAAACACTCAAGAATGAAGCTACAAGTTGTTACAAGTTGCTTCCATGTTCAAACGAGTCAAGAATGAAGCTACAAGTTGTTTCGAGTTGTTTTTGTCTTCAAACGAGTGCATAATAAAGCTACAAGTTATTTCAAGTTGTTTTCATTTTCGAACTAGTCAAAATAAAGCTACAATTTGCTTCTGTGTTCAAACAGTGAAGAATGAAGCTACAAGTTTTTAGAAGTTGCTTTCATGTTCAAACGAGTCATGAATGAAGCTACAAGTTGTTTCGAGTTGTTTTTTGCTTCAAACGAGTACATAATGAAGATACAAGTTGTTTCAAGTTATTTTCATGTTCACATGAGTCAAATGAAGCTACAAGTTGCTTCCGTGTTCAAACAGCCAAGAATGAAGCTACAAGTTTTTACAAGTTGCTTCCATGTTCAAACGAGTCAAGAATGAAGCTACAAGTTGTTTCGAGTTGTTTTTGCTTCAAATGAGTGCAAAATGAAGCTACAAGTTGTTTCAAGTCATTTTCATGTTCAAACTAGTTAAAATGAAGCTACAAGTTACTTCTGTGTTCAAACAGTGAAGAGTGAAGCTACCAGTTTTTACAAGTTGCTTCCATTTTC
The DNA here is from genome assembly GCA_033398695.1 of Orobanche coerulescens. Taxonomy (NCBI): domain Eukaryota; kingdom Viridiplantae; phylum Streptophyta; class Magnoliopsida; order Lamiales; family Orobanchaceae; genus Orobanche; species Orobanche coerulescens. The sequence goes on along the minus strand of CM065811.1, from coordinate 88,791,068 downwards.
AAACGAGTCAAGAATGAAGCTACAATTTGTTTCAAGTTGTTTTTTGCTTCAAACGTGTGCATAATAAAGCTACAAGTTGTTTCAAGTCGTTTTCATGTTTAAACAAGTCAAAATGAAGCTATAAGTTACTTTTGTGTTCAAACGGTGAAGAATGAAGCTACAAGTTTTACAAGTTGCTTTTATGTTCAAACGAGTCAATAATAAAGCTACAAGTTGTTTCGAGTTGTTTTTCTTCAAACGAGTGCATAACGAAGCTACAAGTTGTTTAAAGTTGTTTTCATGTTCAACGAGTCAAAATGAAGCTACAAGTTGCGTCCGTGTTCAAACACTCAAGAATAAAGCTACAAATTTCTACAAGTTGCGTCCGTGTTCAAACAGTCAAGAATGAAGCTACAAGTTTTACAAGTTGCTTCCATGTTAAAATGAGTCAAGAATGAGGCTACAAGTTGTTTCGGGTTGTTTTTTGCTTCAAACGAGTGCATAATGAAGCTACAAGTTGTTTCAAGTTGTTTTCATGTTCACACGAGTCAAATTGAAGCTACAAGTTGCTTCCGTGTTCAAACAGTCAAGAATGAATCTACAAGTTTTTACAAGTTGCTTCCATGTCAAAAGAGTCAAGAATGAAGCTACAAGTTGTTTCGAGTTTTTTTTTCTTCAAACGACTGCATAATGAAGCTACAAGTTGTTTCAAGTTGTTTTCATGTTCGAGCAGTCGGAATAAAGATACAATTTGCTTCGTGTTCAAACATTGAAGAATGAAGCTACAAGTTTTTACAAGTTGCTTCCATTTTCAAACGAGTCAAGAATGAAGCTACAAGTTGTTTCGAGTTGTTTTCTCTTCAAACGAGTACATAATGAAGCTACAAGTTGTTTAAAGTTGTTTTCATGTTCAAACGAGTCAAAATGAAGAGCTACAAAATGCTTCCGTATTCAAACACTCAAGAATGAAGCTACAAGTTGTTACAAGTTGCTTCCATGTTCAAACGAGTCAAGAATGAAGCTACAAGTTGTTTCGAGTTATTTTTGTCTTCAAACGAGTGCATAATAAAGCTACAAGTTATTTCAAGTTGTTTTCATTTTCGAACTAGTCAAAACAAAGCTACAATATGCTTCTGTGTTCAAACAGTGAAGAATGAAGCTACAAGTTTTTACAAGTTGCTTCCATGTTCAAACGAGTCAAGAATGAAGCTACAAGTTGTTTCAAGTTGTTTTTTGCTTCAAAGGAGTGCATAATGAAGCTACAAGTTGTTTCAAGTTGTTTTGATGCTCACACGAGTCAAAATTAAGCTACAAGTTGCTTCCGTGCTCAAATAGTCATGAATGAATTTACAAGTTTTTACAAGTTGCTTCCATGTCAAACGAGTCAAGAATGAAGCTACAAATTGTTTCGAGTTGTTTTTTCTTCAAACGAGTGCATAATGAAGCTACAAGTTGTTTCAAGTTATTTTCACGTTCGAACGAGTCAAAATAAAGCTACAATTTGCTTCTGTATTCAAACATTGAAGAATGAAGCTACAAGTTTTTACAAGTTGCTTCCATGTTCAAGCGAGTCAATAATGAAGCTACAAGTTGTTTCGAGTTATTTTTCTTCAAACGAGTGCATAACGAAGCTACAAGTTGTTTAAAGTTGTTTTTATGTTCAACGAGTCAAAATGAAGCTACAAGTTGCGTCCGTGTTCAAACACTCAAGAATAAAGCTACAAATTTCTACAAGGTGCTTCTGTGTTTACAAGTTGCTTCCATGTTAAAACGAGTCAAGAATGAGGCTACAAGTTGTTTCGGGTTGTTCTTTGCTTCAAGCGAGTGCATAATGAAGCTACAAGTTGTTTCAAGTTGTTTTCATGTTCACACGAGTCAAATTGAAGCTACAAGTTATTACAAGTTGCTTCCGTGTTCGAACAGTCAAGAATGAATCTACAAGTTTTTACAAGTTGCTTCCATGTCAAAAGAGTCAAGAATGAAGCTACAAGTTGTTTCGAGTTTTTTTTTCTTCAAACGACTGCATAATGAAGCTACAAGTTGTTTCAAGTTGTTTTCATCTTCGAACGAGTCAAAATAAAGATACAATTTGTACGTGTTCAAACATTGAAGAATGAAGCTACAAGTTTTTACAAGTTGCTTCCATTTTCAAACGAGTCAAGAATGAAGCTACAAATTGTTTCGAGTTGTTTTTCTCTTCAAACGAGTACATAATGAAGCTACAAGTTGTTTAAAGTTGTTTTCATGTTCAAACGAGTCAAAATGAAGAGCTACAAAATGTTTCCGTATTCAAACACTCAAGAATGAAGCTACAAGTTGTTACAAGTTGCTTCCATGTTCAAACGAGTCAAGAATGAAGCTACAAGTTGTTTGAGTTGTTTTTTTCTTCAATCTAGTGATTAATAAAGCTACAAGTTATTTCAAGTTGTTTTCATTTTCGAACTAGTCAAAATAAAGCTACAATTTGCTTCTGTGTTCAAACAGTGAAGAATGAAGCTACAAGTTTTTAGAAGTTGCTTCCATGTTCAAACGAGTCATGAATGAAGCTACAAGTTGTTTCGAGTTGTTTTTTGCTTCAAACGAGTACATAATGAAGATACAAGTTGTTTCAAGTTATTTTCATGTTCACATGAGTCAAATTAAGCTACAAGTTGCTTAGTGTTCAACGACCAAGAATGAAGCTACAAGTTTTTACAAGTTGCTTCCATGTTCAAATGAGTCAAGAATGAAGCTACAAGTTGTTTCGAGTTGTTTTTGCTTCAAATGAGTGCAAAATGAAGCTACAAGTTGTTTCAAGTCATTTTCATGTTCAAACTAGTTAAAATGAAGCTACAAGTTACTTCTGTGTTCAAACAGTGAAGAGTGAAGCTACCAGTTTTTACAAGTTGCTTCCATTTTCAAACGAGTCAAGAATGAAGCTACAATTTGTTTCAAGTTGTTTTTTGCTTCAAACGTGTGCATAATAAAGCTACAAGTTGTTTCAAGTCGTTTTCATGTTTAAACAAGTCAAAATGAAGCTATAAGTTACTTTTGTGTTCAAACAGTGAAGAATGAAGCTACAAGTTTTTACAAGTTGCTTTTATATTCAAACGAGTCAATAATAAAGCTACAAGTTGTTTCGAGTTGTTTTTCTTCAAACGAGTGCATAACGAAGCTACAAGTTGTTTAAAGTTGTTTTCATGTTCAACGAGTCAAAATGAAGCTACAAGTTGCGTCCGTGTTCAAACACTCAAGAATAAAGCTACAAATTTCTACAAGTTGCGTCCGTGTTCAAACAGTCAAGAATGAAGCTACAAGTTTTACAAGTTGCTTCCATGTTAAAATGAGTCAAGAATGAGGCTACAAGTTGTTTCGGGTTGTTTTTTGCTTCAAACGAGTGCATAATGAAGCTACAAGTTGTTTCAAGTTGTTTTCATGTTCACACGAGTCAAATTGAAGCTACAAGTTGCTTCCATGTTCAAACAGTCAAGAATGAATCTACAAGTTTTTACAAGTTGCTTCCATGTCAAAAGAGTCAAGAATGAAGCTACAAGTTGTTTCGAGTTTTTTTTTCTTCAAACGACTGCATAATGAAGCTACAAGTTGTTTCAAGTTGTTTTCATGTTCGAACGAGTCAGAATAAAGATACAATTTGCTTCTGTGTTCAAACATTGAAGAATGAAGCTACAAGTTTTTACAAGTTGCTTCCATTTTCAAACGAGTCAAGAATGAAGCTACAAGTTGTTTCGAGTTGTTTTTCTCTTCAAACGAGTACATAATGAAGCTACAAGTTGTTTAAAGTTGTTTTCATGTTCAAACGAGTCAAAATGAAGAGCTACAAAATGCTTCCGTATTCAAACACTCAAGAATGAAGCTACAAGTTGTTACAAGTTGCTTCCATGTTCAAACGAGTCAAGAATGAAGCTACAAGTTGTTTCGAGTTATTTTTGTCTTCAAACGAGTGCATAATAAAGCTACAAGTTATTTCAAGTTGTTTTCATTTTCGAACTAGTCAAAACAAAGCTACAATATGCTTCTGTGTTCAAACAGTGAAGAATGAAGCTACAAGTTTTTACAAGTTGCTTCCATGTTCAAACGAGTCAAGAATGAAGCTACAAGTTGTTTCAAGTTGTTTTTTGCTTCAAAGGAGTGCATAATGAAGCTACAAGTTGTTTCAAGTTGTTTTGATGCTCACACGAGTCAAAATTAAGCTACAAGTTGCTTCCGTGCTCAAATAGTCATGAATGAATTTACAAGTTTTTACAAGTTGCTTCCATGTCAAACGAGTCAAGAATGAAGCTACAAATTGTTTCGAGTTGTTTTTTCTTCAAACGAGTGCATAATGAAGCTACAAGTTGTTTCAAGTTATTTTCACGTTCGAACGAGTCAAAATAAAGCTACAATTTGCTTCTGTATTCAAACATTGAAGAATGAAGCTACAAGTTTTTACAAGTTGCTTCCATGTTCAAACGAGTCAATAATGAAGCTACAAGTTGTTTCGAGTTATTTTTCTTCAAACGAGTGCATAACGAAGCTACAAGTTGTTTAAAGTTGTTTTTATGTTCAACGAGTCAAAATGAAGCTACAAGTTGCGTCCATGTTCAAACACTCAAGAATAAAGATACAAATTTCTACAAGTTGCTTCCGTGTTCAAACAGTCAAGAATGAAGCTACAAGTTTTACAAGTTGCTTCCATGTTAAAACGAGTCAAGAATGAGGCTACAAGTTGTTTCGGGTTGTTGTTTGCTTCAAACGAGTGCATAATGAAGAGTTATCGCTGTGACTTTTTCGAGTTCGGTTCGATTCTTGTCAACCTTGTTCGGAAGTGACATCATTTGGTTCTATTAACTCTTCTATTCGACGTGGATCGGATTTTGAATTTCTGTATTTTTGACTCTGTCGACTCGTTTATGTTCGTTGACATTTTCTGAACTTTCCCTATCCCTTGCTTTTATTGATCGAACGAGGGTGCTATTGTTTCGGAATAACTCATTTGTCGTTGTGACTTTTCAATCGCTATTCCCTTTCCTGTGGATCTTATGGGAATGCATGTCTTGTTGTCCTCACCAGATCATCCTGGGAGTTGTTGTTTGAATTTTATTATCCTTCGTGTTTCGGACATGATTGTTCAATTTTTGTTGTCTCGATCGTTTGTTTGTTTGGTTTTTGTTCTCGTTTCGTGATTGTTGAGCGTTCAGGCTCCTTCGTAATTCCCTTAAGTTCGGGAAATTAGTCTCGTTTTCGATCTTCCAACCCTTAGGCGGTGGAATTCCGTATTTGTTCAGCGTTTGGCTCGCGTTTTGATTGATGAACCGTTGGGTTGGTCAATCATATTGATTTTCGTTCGTTGTGTTTTGTGATTGTTCGGGTAATTGACTTGACTATATTATCCATTTGATGACGCTTGTCGTTTGCTGGTTTTATTATATCCCTAACGGCGACGTTGTGTTAGTCGCCGTGGAGCGTGTTTGCACGCTGTATGTCTCTTTGCGTTTCTTGCAGCGTTTCGCCGTCAGGCGTGAATTTTCGGTTTTTGTGTATCTCGTCGAGTTTTCCTGGCAGGGAATATTGCTTCTCCCTACTTGTTTTAAGTTTCGGGACGAAACTTCTTTTAAGGAGGGTAGAATGTAATACCCGTAATTTCGATTTCCGGTAATTTCTTTTTTTCGGCGGAAGTCCGTTTTGACGACTCGCTCATGACCGTTTCGTCATTATAGGAATGATTAATTCTACACTTTTTGACATCTGAGTTCGTTTCGGTGTCGTTTTGTTGAGTTCCGTGCTTTTTAGCGACTTTTCCGCACTTGAGTTCGATTCTTGCGAATCTCGTTCGAAACTGCTGTTTCGAGTTTCCCGTAAGTCCGTTTAACTTTGTTAGACGTATTGTGAACTTCGGTTTGGTTATTCGATCATGTATCATGATTTTCCGGCGTTTTGGCCATTTTGTAATTTACCCAAAGTTATGGGTATCCGTATCTGTAATTGTTGTCTCGACCCGTTTCTTGGTCGTGTATGATTAATTATTGCATTATGTTTGCATTTCGGGTCGTTGATGTTGTCCGTGAACTTTTCGTCATGTTCGTTCCGTACGTTTTCGAAAATCGAGTCGTCGAGCCCTGGTGTTCGAGCACTGGCCGGACGATTGCGGGCACCGGCCGGACGGGTGCGGAAGGAGCCGGCGTAGCGCACGCTACGGCCGGAAGGCTGTGCGCGCTAACCGGCAGGTGTAGCGTACGCTATCGGCTGGCCTAACGCACGCTATCGGGTCTGGACAGTGGAGTTTTGGGGTTCTGGAATCGGTTAGGCTCGGCAAGTAGCGCACGCCATCTTGTCGGACCAGCATGCGCTTCTGGCGGCAGTAGCGCGCCTTCGGCCGGAAAGGCTGCGCCACGCTACTGGCTGGCGATCTAGTCCGAAGTCATCGATTGCGGCTCGGGCGATAGCGCCGCTAGCTCGGCGACTAGCGCGCTAGTCCGGCCCAGTATAAATGTGACACAGCAGTCGCGTTTTCATTCATTTTTCACTTCCTTCCTTCTCCGTCCGCGGCTGGCGATTCATAGGTGACGAAGCCATGTTGTTTAACAACAAATCCATGAAGTTCTTGAGTTCATAACATCAATCAATCAACCGTTATCATCCTTTGATCCAGTGAATCAAGGTAATCTTCCTTAGAACCCTAATTTCGTGAATTTGAGGGTTTTTGCATTTTTGTCCGATTCGTTCTGTGTTGTTGATTAATTCATGATGGCTATGATTAATCTTGGTAGTATTCTTGTGTTCAACATCATTTAATCCATTGTTCTTGGTCGAATCGAAGTATATTTCTTGATTTCCTTCGAATCGACTTTTTGGGGGATTTGTCCTCGATCTCGTTTTTCATCCGTTTTTGATGGATCGATTATGGTTAAATGATGTTTTTAAACATATTCTATTGATTGTATATCCATATTTCAACTTGGAATTCCGTTTTCGTGTTTTGTCGGGACGAATTGTGTTCTTGGCCGTTTTGGGGAAAACACTTGAACATTCGTCATTCGTTCTTTGAATTCAACGGCTATGTGTCATGCTATAGAATTCATTTTCATTATTGGTATTGTCCTCCGTAGTTTATTATCGCGAGTTGGAGTTCGGTGGAGTCGGCGGGTTCATAGTCGGTTCGTGTCAACCTATTTCGGTCGATTCTCCACGTTGCTCTTATTCGAGGCAAGTACCTTGTCCATACTATTCTTGTTTTTTGGATATGATAATTGGTGATCATCTTTATATGTTTGTTTGATTGTTTGAAACGAGTTTTCAAAAGATTTGGCTAGCCTTGTTAAAAGCTCACTTTCAAAACGCGTGTGTTTTGTAAATTGTATGGGTTGTAAGTGACTATGTGAATCCTATGGATATGTTTGGTGTTGATGATGCACTTGGTATTTGCGTGTGGATGTATATTGTTTCATTTCGGTGCATTGTGGTTTGACGTGGTGTTTTGCTAAGTGTTTGATGCTCTGGGTGAATTGTTTGGATATCCTTGGCGTGATATGTTATTTGTGCATGATTTCTTCGCTCACCGTGGGTTGGTTCGACGGGGCCACGACGGGAATTCCAATGGGTTGCGCCCTGGGTTCACGAGTGGTGAATGTATTTTACTCACCGTGGGTTGGTTCGATGGGTCCACGACGGGAATTCCAATGGGTTGAGTTCGGGAATCATGAGTAAAAACTTCATAGGTTGGTGTATATTTAGTGAATGTATTTTACTCACTATGGGTTGGTTCGATGGGGCCACGACGGGAATTCCAATGGGTTGAGTCCGGGAATCACGAGTAAAAACTTCAAGAGTGGTGTGTATGTTTGGTGATTGTATTTTACTCATCGTGGGTTGGTTCGACGGGGCCACGACGGGAATTCCAATGGGTTGAGTCCGGGAATCACGAGTAAAAACTTCACGAGTTGGTATTGATTTTATGTCCGTCGAGGAAACGTGACTTGGGTTTTGGCCCTGCGAATTGCTGTCGGTTTTCTATTTGCGAAAACAAAGCTTTGGGCTGTGACCCTATTGATTTTTGGAAAGAGAAGGATTTGATAATCCTAAATTGTTTTCTATTAAAACTCTCGATGGCATTTTAAACCGTTTTATAAATTGTTTTCCCTTGATTTGTGATCTTTCGATTTTAAAATGTTTTACCCAAACTCTTGCCTCGGGAAGTACTTTTCGTCACGTTTGGATTTTTTGAGGATTCCTGGTTATTGTTAGTCGTGGAATGTGAATTGTATGGCTCGTATTTTTGCACTTGTACTTGCACTAGCAAAACAGTGGAGTTTTGCTAACCCCCGAGTATTCGGGGGGTGGATGTCTATTTTTGCATTCAGGTTTGGGAGCATAACACAGGGTCGGCACGAAGGATGATGAAAGATGAACGATACTAATCACACGAGGATCCGTTGATGTCGTATTGGTCTAGTTGTATTTTCTTTTCCGCTGCAGTATCTTTTCCCTGTTGTACGGGAGTTTATTGTATTTTGACCCCTGCGTGGGTATGTGTTTGGAATTGAGTTGTATGTTATTATTGAAAGACCAAATCGGTCTACTGAGTCATTTTAGCCTTATAGGCGATGTTTAGATGTTTGATTTTAGTTATCAGCCTGGTAGATCCTCGAGGAGAGGGTCTACGGCGTGTAATATCCCTGAGTGGATTGGGGGTGTTACAATGTTGGCCGATTAGTGGTGTTCCGATGAGCTAGATGTTCGACGACCGGAGTTATCGCGGAGGTCAACGGTGGCGGGCTAGTGTCTCCGGCGATAACAACTGGATTTGGACGATGGTGTGGCGATTTTCGACGGGGGAAAACATAGATCTATCCAGACCTTTCAGATGGGTCGGAGCTGTAGGAGCCCAGTCGGGATGTTCAGGTTTCGAAGTTCCAGCAAGGTGGGGCTCAAGCGATGGGTTTTCTCCATGGACTCCGGTGACCGATTTATGATTTCGGTTGGTGACGGTCGATGATGGTCCGATGCAGTTGTTTGTGTGTGTAAACACAGCTGTGTGTGTTTGTGTGTGAAGTCGTGTGTGTGTGTGTGTTCATGCCTGAACGTGTGTTTATGTGTTTGAATGTGTGTGCGTGTGTGTTGAAGATGGGTGTGTTGTGTGTGTATTGTGTGTGTGTGTGTATATATATATATATATATATATATATATATGTATATATATATATATATGTCCTGCAAATAGAGTTTACATGTTGGATTTACGATGGTTGGTCTACCCTCGTGAATATGATTCTTGTGAATCGATTATGGTTTGATTATTTTGAACGTCAAGGGCTTTAATGATATCTCTGCTTATTTAATGCTGTGGAATCGTGTATTTCGTGTTAATTGTGTTGTTGTGTTATGGTTGATTGTTCATGATGGAGGTATTGTGACGAGTATGATAATGGTGTCGGGTTAGTGGCCATCTCTAGTAAGTATTCTTAATGAACTTACATTCTTAGCATATTAGTATTGCATGGTTGACGTGTGTGTGTATGCTCACTACGGGTTACATCCGACGGGGTCTCGGTAGGGGTCCACAGAGGCGTGGATCCGCGAGCTTGCTTTTAACCACTACGGGTTAGATCCAACGGGGTCTCGGTAGGGGTCCACAGAGGCGTGGGTCCGCGGTTAATTGTGGTGCATTTTACAAATGTGTTTTGGGTTATGGCGTTTCCGGAAACGAGTTTTTTTGAACGGTGATTTCATCATTGCATGCATTTACTAAATGTGTAAGAGGTAAGTCGTTCATTTGGCCTACTTGGCTAGGATGGCACTAGAGTATTTTGTCGTATGTGTTTAGTCCTTTAGTGTGGGGTTTTGATGTTGGAAAACGGACCTTGCTATTGTTCTCGTGTACTGTCATTTGATGAGATTTGGGTTGAGATCCCAACAGTCATTTTGCGGAAAGTAATTTGGGTCCAAGACCCATTCGTCTTGAAATGGTTATTTTTCAACTAAGGACTTGAGGTCCAACAAGGTTTCTACTTTTAAAAATCCCCGAGATAAGGAATTTATTTCCAAACACTTCATTGATAGCTTTCTAATTAATAAAACCTCTCTGGAAGGCTTTGATAGTTAATTATCGTACCCGATTCGTGATTTTTATTTGTTTGTTATATTTCGTATGATTATATACTTGCACCAGGAAAATAGTGGGATTTTGCTAACCCCCGAGTAATCGGGGGGTGGATGTCTGTATTGCATTCAGGTTTTGGGGAGCATAACACAAGGTCGGCACGAAGGATGATGAAAGATGATCGATACTAATCATATGAGGATCCATATGATGTCATACTGGTTTGAATGTACTTTATTTTCGCTGCAATATTTTCCCCGTTGTACGGGAGTGTGTTGTATTTTGACCCCTGCGTGGGCATGTATTGTAATATCCGCGATTTTCGATTTTCGATAAATTTCTTTTTTGGCGGAAGTCCATCTTAGCGACTCTGTTGTGACTATTTCGTCATTATGAGAATGATTAATTCTGCACTTTTTATCACCCGAGTTCGTTTCGGTGCCGTTTTGTTGAGTTTCGTATTCTTAAGCGACTTTTCCACACTTGAGTTCGATTCTTGTGAATCTCGTTTGAAACTATTGTTTCAAGTTTCTCGTAAGTTCATGTAATGTTGTTATACGTATTGCGAGATTTGGCTTAGTGTTTCGATCGTGTATCGGGCATTTCGGACGTTTTGGGCCGTTTTCGTAATTTCCCAAAGTTTGGGTTAATTACTTTTCGTTGTCGAATTTTGAGCCTTCAGGTGGTCGGAATCATGTGTTCTCTTAGCGCTTAGATTCATCTTTGCGAGTACTTCGTAACCGTATCTTCAGTTTATATTCAGGTTTGGGTTTCGGGGTTGTCCGGGCCGTCGAAGTTGGCCACGACCGAGTCATGGCCGCACATTTTGGATCAGGTACTGGCCTGACCGAGTTACGGCCGTAAGGTGCCGGTTACGGCCGTAAGTGATTGGCAGGCATGGACTGGTCGAAGGTGTGTTACGGCCGTAACATGCAAGGCATTACGTCCGTAACCGGCAGCCTTACGGCCGTAACCGGAATTCGTCCAGTCCATGCCTGCCGAGTAGGGCCGTAAGCACCGAGTTACGGCCGTAAGGCTCTGCCAGTTACGGCCGTAAGGCTCTGCCAGTTACGGCCATAACGTGCAGACCTATATATGGCCTGGGCGACGGGATTTTGCTCATTTTCCTCACTTCTCATCTTCTTCTCGCGGCTGCCGGATGGGGGAGATGGGAACGTCGATTCTTGGTTGATTCCACTCAGTTCCAAGGTGTTTTGGAAGGCCCTTGTCAATTTTAACAACATCAAATCCTTGTTCTTTGTCGGATCGAGGTAATTTCTTGAAATCTCCTAGGGTTGACTTTCGGGATTTCTTCTTAATCTTCATTGTTCGTCTGATTTCGATGAATTGGCTGATGTTATTGAGCATTATTAATCGTATTCTAAGGGTTGTATGTCCGTATTTCGAGTTTGTTTAACTCGATTGGTGATTTGAGTGTTATTGGGAGTTATCGAATATTGAGTGTTCGATAAAATGTCCCAATGAGTTTCCCTTCGATAGTTTGGTCGGATTTCCATTGTTTTTTACCTTGATTCTCATTGTAATCGTATCTTTGTTGTTTTTATTGTTCCTTCCGGAGGATTATAGGTGCTCGAGGATTCCGAGTTGAATCCCATTTGGTGATTGATAATTCGTGTGGTGTTATTCTCGTAGTACTAGTGGTGCTATCACGTTCTTGATAGTGTTCGAGGGTTCGAGGCTATTCGACCGCATCCCATCCATCGTCTCATTGCGATCGTGGTTTTGAGGCAAGTACCTTGTCCATACATTTCTTGTTTTGTGGATATGATGATCGGTGATCGTCTAAATGTGTTTGTTTGGTTGTTTGAAATGAACTTTCAAAATATTCAGTTAGCCTCGTTAAAGGCTCTCTTTCAAAACCATGTGTATTTTGTGATTGATATGTTTCGTAAACGATTATGTGAATCCTATGGATATGGTTGGTGTTGATGTTGCGCTTGATAATGCGTGTGTACGTATATTGTCTCATCTCGGTGCGTTGCGGTTTGACGTTGTGTTTTGCTAAGTGTTTGTTGCCTTTTGTTGAATTGTTTGGATATCCTTGGTGTGATATATTATTTGTGTGAATGTGTGGATATGGTCAAAGGTCTACGGTGACACATGGCATGTGATCATGTGGTCGGGATGCAACAAGTGATTGATCCAACCGTGAGAGCCTAAGACAATCTACGGTGACACATGGCTTGTGATCATGTGGTCAAGATGCAACAAGTGATTGATCAAACTGTGAGATGATAGGACCTGCGGTGACATATGGCATGCGATCATATGGTCAGCAGACAACAAGTGATTGATCCAACCGTGAGATGACGTGGCATGTGTTCACGGCATTATGTGTATGACTGTGAATGTATTTCTCACCTCGGGAGGGTCCGGCGAGGCCTCGAAGGAATCCAATGGTATAGCCCTGGATTCACGAGTTGGTGTTGTATTTGTGTGACAAAGATTTGCATATCTTAGGTGATTATGTTGTGATCATTTTATGTCCGTCGAGGACACGTGACGTGGGTTTTAACCCTGTGAATCGTCATTGGTTTTATTTGGGAAAACAAAACCTTTGGGCTATGACCCCTGTTGATATTTGGAAAGAGAAGGATTCGATAATCCTAAATGGTTTTCTGTTAAACTCCCGAGGGCATTTTTAAACCATTTTACAAATTGTTTCTCTTGATTTTGATCTTTCAAATTTGGAAAGTTGTACTTAAACTCTTGCCTCGGGAAGTATTTCTCGTTATGGTTGAATCTTTGAGGATTCCTGATTATTATTATTCTTGGAACTTCAATTGTATGACTCGTATTTTGCACTTTGTACTTGCACTAGCAAAATAGTGGAATTTTTCTAACCCCCGAGTATTGGGGGGCGGATGTCTGTATTACGTTCAGGTTTTGGGGATCATAGAACAGGGTCGGCATGAAGGATGATGAAAAATGAACGATACTAATCACACGAGGACCCGTTTGATGTCGTATTGGTATAGTTGTATTTTATTTCCGCTGCAGTATTCCTTCCCCGTTGTACGGGAGTGTGTTGTATTCGACCCATGCGTGGGCATGTATTGTGATTGAGTTGTATGTATTTATTGAAAGACCAAATCGGTCTACGGAGTTATTTTAGCCTTAAAGGCATTTTTAAGATGTTCGATGTTGTTACCAGCCTGGTAGATCCCTGAGGAATGGTTCTATGTCGTGTAATATCCCTGAGCGGATTGGGGGTGTTACAGAAATGGTATCGGAGATTAGGTTGTGGAAACCTAGGTTGTCGGGTTTAGTGGTGTCTGTTGAGTTTTCGTCTCGTCGGATTTTTTCTGACTGAGTCGTGTCGCAATGCGTCGTCTGAGTTTGTTGGTCGTGATTAGTATCGTGGGGCGATCATCACCTTCGTGCGACCTGTGGATATAAGTCTCCCTCCTTTGTGTTGTGCCTCATGTGACACGAGTTACTGGTATGATTATGTGTTAAGTGATGGAATCTTTATGCAGATTCTTGGTTTCGTGATGCGTTTGTGTGACTCTCATATTTCGTTTATATGAGGAGTGTTGTCGCTATTTCAATCCTTTTGACGGTGATATTTGACTCTGTTTTCCGGTAAAAGACATGTGTTGTCTTGATTTTGAGCGAGTTGATGCGTGTGTTGTGATGTATGTAAGTGAATGTTGTTATATGTGAGTTTTTAGGCATTCTAGCCTAATAGATTTTCGAAAACCTTGAGTATCTTAGAAAATAAATTTCGAGACGTACTTTTAAAATGAAGTATTTTCTCGCGGTACTTTCAAGGTGCCTTCTAGTGCCGCAATCTATTTCAAAATTCTTCTACTTTGAGGACCAAAATTTTTTTTTTGATATTCCTGTAATTTTTTAAATGCATTTGCTTAGACCCAAGGGTCGAATATTTCTGAAAGTTTTTCACAAAAAGGAAAGTGTCCTCGTTTTATCAAACGCAATATGGTTTTCAAAGTCTCGATAATGGTGTTTGTACTACTTTTTGAAAGGTTATACTCAAGATCAACGAGTATTTCCAAAATCATTTTTCTCAAAGGTGGTTTTCGTTTTTAAAACCTATCATTCCTGTCTGCGGTCCGGGAATGTATGTATGATGTTAGAACTTTCGTTCGGGTGTTAACCCCCGAGTTGTGGTTGAATTGGTGGTGTGAACATTGAGTCATTCGCCACGCATTTGTTGTGTTAGCCTCTGTGAGAGGTGTGATGTTGATCTTTAATGTTGTCGTTTCGTGGTGATTTGCGCGTTGTCGCACCCGTGCGAGCTGTTAGAGCTTGGATTTGTATTATTGTGCACATGTGTGATTGTTTCATGATGTTTTGTAATTGTGTGCTGGTTATCGTTCGGGTAGTTGAGATCGCCGAACGATGCCATCTTTGCTGTGATTTTTATATGTGTGTTGCCTTACGATGGTAATCATTGTATGTGCTGTGTGTTATGATATTCTATTGTGCTGAGTGGTTGTTTATTTAGCATGCCGAGGGGCAGAGGTCATGGTCATGGCGACCGGACACGTGGCCGAGATCATGCTGCCGATAATGATATCGGTCTCGGTGTTGCTACTATTTTACAGTAGGTAGCTACACAGATAACTCAGTTGACTCAGGTAGTTCAGTGTATTACAGATGTGGCCCAGAACACTGGTGCAAATTAGTGGCTTTGAGAAGTGATTCGTATGAATCCCCATCATTTTGCTGGTGCTGAAGATGCATTATCCTGGGATGGTTGGCTTTTCCAGTTGGAAAAGATATTCGAGGCAGTTGATGGTCCAAAAGAGCGTAAGTTGCCAGTCGCTCAGTATCTTCTTGACAAGGATGCCGCCAGTTGGTGGGAGGCTGTTAAGCCTCGAGATCGTGTTGGCACATGGGCAAAGTTCCAGAGATTCATGAGAGATGAGTTTTGTCCGGAGCCGATCAGATATCAGAGGATTAATGAATTCTTTTCAGCGAAATCACAAGATATACCGCTGTCTCAAGCTATTATTGATTTTAGCAAAGCTATGTGCAGGATAAGGACAGCGGAGGATAAGATCTGTCATTTTAGTAGACGGATGAAGCCGGAGATTCGTCAGTACATGGCAGGACTCACTTGTACTTCCTTGAGAGATTATCAGAATATGTCGTTAGCCTATGAGCTATCCAGATTATCGACCGAGAATATGTCTGACTCGAAGAAATAGAAAACCATTAGGAACTTTCAGGAAATCAGGGGAGTAGGCCCCCTGAGGTTGGGACTTCGTTTCGTCATCCTAAGATGGTTCCTCGATCGCATGATCAGAGGAGTAGTACCCCTGCAGAGAGTAATGTGAGCAGCATGAAGACCTGCTATAAATGTAGTCAAGCAGGCCATACGGCGAAGAATTGCCGTTCACCGTTAGTCAGCTGTTTCGAGTGTGGCCAGGTGGGTCACCGAGCCGTGCATTGCGAGACGGTAGCTGAGATATTTGGGGATCTAGGTTGCGTCTCTGCTCCGAAAGGACGAGGAGATGCCTAGTGTGCTTTTTGAGGATTTGGGCGTAGTCCGAATTGTTTGTGATTGTCCTTGTGGATTGTTTTGTGTTTATTTTCTGTTTTCTCGACTGTGCGTGTTTCCTTGTAATAGGTGCTTTGTGTTTTGTGATTGTTCAGATAATTGACTTGATTGTATTATCTGTTTGATGACGCTTGTCACTTGTTGGTTTTATTATGTCTCTGCCTGTGGCGTTGTTATGGTTGTCGTGAAGCGTGTTTTCATGCCGTATGTCTCTTTGCGTTGCCTGTAACATTTCGCCGTTGGGCACGGGTTTTCAGTTTTTGTGTATTTTGTTGAGCGTTTCCTAGTGGGATGTTACTCCTCCCTACTTATTTTAAGTTTCGGGACGTAACTTCTTTTAAGGAGGGTAGTATGTAATATCCGCGGTTTTCGATTTTCGGTAAATTTCTTTTTTTGGAGGAAGTCCATCTTAGCGACTCTGTTGTGACCGTTTCGTCATTCCGAGAATGATTAATTCTGCACTTTTTGCCATTCGAGTTCGTTTCGGTGCCGTTTTGTTGAGTTCCGTGTTCTTGAGCGACTTTTCCGCACTAGAGTTCGATTCTTGCGAATCTCGTCCGAAATTGTTGTTTCAAGTTTCTCGTAAGTTCATGTAAAGTTGTTATACGTATTGCGAGCTTTGGCTTAGTGTTTCGATCGTGTATCGGGTATTTCGGATTTTTTGGCCTGTTTTCGTAATTTCCCAAAGTTTGGGGTAATTTATTTCCGTTGTCGAATTTCAAGCCTTCGGGTGGTCAGAATCATGTGTTTCTTAGCGCTTAGATTTGTCTTTGCGAGTACTTCGTAACCGTATCTTCGGTTTATATTCAGGTCTGGGTTTCGAAGTTGGCCACGGCCGAGTCATGGCCGCGCATTTTGGAGTAGGTACTGGCCTGATCGAGTTACGGCCGTAAGGTGCCGGTTACGGCCGTAAGGTGCCGGTTATGGCCGTAAGTGATCGGAAGGCATGGACTGGACGAATGCAGGTTACGTTCGTAAGGCTGCCGGTTACGGACGTAAGGCTGCCGAGTTACGGCCGTAATGCCTTGCCTGTTACGGCCGTAACATACCTTTGTTTTTCGGACAGTTGGCCTGGGGACCCGGTTACGGCCGTAAGAATCTGCCGAGTACGACCGTAAGCACCGAGTTATGGCCTTAAGGCTATGCCGGTTACGGCCGTAACGTGCAGGCCTATATATAGCCTGGGCGACGGGATTTTGCTCATTTTCCTCACTTCTCATCTTATTCTCGCAGTTGCCGGACGGGGGAGATGGGAACGTCGATCCTTGGTCGATTCCACTCAGTTCCAAGGTGTTTTGGAAGGCCCTTGTCGATTTTAACAACATCAAATCCTTGTTCTTCGTCGGATCGAGGTAATTTATTGAAATCTCCTAAGGTTGACTTTCGGGATTTCTTCTTAATCTTCGTTGTTCGTCCGATTTCGATGAATCAGTTGATGTTATTGAGCATTATTAATCATGTTATATAGGTTTGTATATCCGTATTTTGAGTTTGTTCAACTCGATTGGTGATTCGAGTGTTCTTGGGAGTTATCGAACGTTGAGTGTTCGATTAAATGTCCCAATGAGTTTTCCTTCGATAGTTTGGTGGGATTTACATTGTTTTTTACCTTTATTCTCATTGTAATCGTATCTTCGTTGTTTTTATTGTTCTTTCCGGAGGATTATAGATGCTCGAGGATTCCGAGTTGAATCCCGTTTGGTGATTGATAATTCGTGTGGTGTTATTCTCGTAGTACTCATGGTGCAATCGCGTTCTTGATAGTGTTCGGGGGTTTGGGGCTGTTCGACCGCATCCCATCCGTCGTCTCGTTGAGATCGTGGTTTTGAGGCAAGTACCTTGTCCATACATTTCTTGTTTTGTGGATATGATGATCGGTGATCGTCTAAATGTGTTTGTTTGGTTGTTTGAAATGAACTTTCAAAATATTCAATTAGCCTCGTTAAAGGCTCTCTTTCAAAACCGTGTGTATTTTGTGATTGATATGTTTAATAAACGATTATGTGAATCCTATAGATATGGTTGGTGTTGATGTTGTGCTTGATAATGCGTGTGTACGTATATTGCCTCATTTCGGTACGTTGTGGTTTGACATTGTGTTTTGCTAAGTGTTTGTTGCCTTTGGGTGAATTGTTTGGATATCCTTGGTGTGATATATTATTTGTGTGAATGTGTGGATATGGTCGAAGGTCTATGGTGACACATGGCATGTGATCATGTGGTCGGGATGCAACAAGTGATTGATCCAACTGTGAGAGCCTAAGACAATCTACGGTGACACATGGCTTGTGATCATGTGGTCAGGATGCAACAAGTGATTGATCCAACCTTGAGATGATAAGACCTGCGGTGACATATGGCATGCGATCATATGGTCAGGAGACAACAAATGATTGATCCTACCATGAGATGATGTGGCATGTGTTCACAGTGTTATGTGTATAATTGTGAATGTATTTTGCTCATCTCGGGAGGGTCCGGAGAGGCCTCGGGGGAATCCAATGGTATAGCCCTGGATTCACGAGTTGGTATTGTATTTGTGTGACAAAGATTTGCGTATCTTGGGTGATTATGTTGTGATGATTTTTTGTCCATTGAGGACACGTAATGTGGGTTTTAACCGTGTGAATCGTCGTTGATTTTATTTGTGAAAACAAAACCTTTGGGCTGTGACCCCTGTTGATTTTTGGAAAGAGAATGATTCGATAATCCTAAATGGTTTTCTGTTAAAACTCCCGAGGGCATTTTTAAACCATTTTAAAAATTGTTTCTCTTGATTTGTGATCTTTCGAATTTAGAAAGTTATACTTAAACTCTTGCCTCGGGAAGTATTTCTCGTTATGTTTGAATCTTTGAGGATTCCTAATTATTATTCTTGGAACTTGAATTGTATGACTCGTATTTTGCACTTTGTACCAATATAGTGGAATTTTGCTAACCTCCGAGTAATCGGGGGGTGGATGTCTGTATTGCATTCAAGTTTTGGGGAGCATAGCACAGGGTCGGCATGAAGGATGATGAAAGATGAATGATACTAATCGCACGAGGACCCCTTTGATGTCGTATTGGTTTAGTTGTATTTTATTTCCGCTGCAGTATTCCTTCCCCGTTGTACGGGAGTGTGTTGTATTCGACCCCTGCATGGGCATGTATTGTGATTGAGTTGTATGTATTTATTGAAAGAGCAAATCGGTCTACTAAGTCATTTTATCCTTAAAGGCATTTTTGAGATGTTCGATGTTGCCAGCCTGATAGATCCTTGAGGAAAGATTCTACGGTGTGTAATATCCCTGAGCGGATTGGGGGTGTTACATATATTGAGATTGAGTTGTATGTATTAATTGAAAGACCAAATCGGTCTACTGAGTCATTTTAGCCTTAAAGGCGACGTTGAGATGTTTGATTTTAGTTACCAGCCTGGTAGATCCTTGAGGAAATGGTTTACGGCGTGTAATATCCCTGAGTGGATTAAGGGTGTTACAGTTCCTTACGAAAATAAACCATCACCTCATCACCAACCTCAAACAGCTTAACCCCACAATGTTTATCTGCTGCACCCTTGTACTTAGCCTAATAAAAATAAGATTATTTATCTAGCCAATTAACTGATTGGTCAAATTTTATTTCTAATAAAAATAACTCTTTATTTGACAAACTCAATAATTAATCAAATTAATTGCTGAATTAAACTGAACTGAAATGTTCTGAAATTAAGTTCAAAAGAATAGAGCCTTAGTATTAGCCAATTTATTTTTATCAATAAAAATAAATCTATTAAACTCATTGTGCAAAATAAATATGGAGTAAAAATTATACAGTGACTTTAAATATTTATTTAGGTTCCACAATCGATAGAGCAACGTGGTCTTTAAAATTTTAGATAAGTACGATTGGTGCAAATTCAATAATTGGTCAAATTAGAATTTCCAATAACAAATAAAGTAATTTATTTGGCTAATTTAAATAATTGATATTATTAATGTTGACCAAACTAATTTTTTTTAACTAGAATAAAACTACTAAATAAAACAAATGAGATTCAAATTTTAGATAAATAAAATTAATATAAATTTAATAATTGACCAAATTAAAATTTTACTAAAAAATTAAACTATTATTTGTTCAATTTAATAATTGACCAAATTAAACACAATAAAAATAAAATTTTTAAGCTTCTGTTTGAAATAACTTTGGGGTTGAAAATACACATTGAATGCTAAGTATATCTTTAGGTTCTCCATTAATGGAGTTCTATTTTAAATCGATGTGGTATTCAATATATGAAGTCTATTTATTCAGGTTATCCATCAGTTAACTACTATTATAAATCAATATGGGATTCAAAATTTTAGATAAATAGGAATCCAAAATTAAGATAATGTCACATAGATGAAAGAGTTAATGTAATGCTTTAAAGACGTAATGCTATTATATATATATATACATATATCCGTCTCAAACTCGATTAAAATATAATTTTAGTACAAATTCTCGTGTAAATCCTTAAAGTTATATCTACTAATTACTCAAAAATATATAAAATTAAATGATCAAATATAAATTTTTATAATAATTGATTGTTACGTCTCACTGCAAAAAAATCAAATTTACTCAAATTGTTATACGTTGATAAATTGAACAAATTAAATTAAAAGTCAATAAATTAGACAAATTGATTTTTTAATAAAAATATTTATTTGGTCAACCTAATGATTGGCCAAATTACCTTTTCAATAAAAGTAACACAATTTATTTGACCAACTCGATAATTAATTAAATTGATTGGTGATGAGAAATGTGATGGTAAAATAAATATTGAGTATATGTAACGCCCCGATTTTGTATATATATTTATTTTGAATTATAAAAAATATGTTCAATTTTGTTAAATTAATGCCCGAATAATTTATCATTTAATTCATTTTAATTTTATGATCATGCAAATTCCTTTCATTTCATTTTATTTTGCCGCATGTCAAAATAATTAATTCATTATCTCATTTCATGTCATATTAACTCTCATCACTTTATTTCATTGTGCATCTCATCAATGCTAGGCCCGAGTCAAACTTTAAGCAATATTAATCGTCACCCAAAAGATTTTACAAGGTAAATAATGATATTATTTATTATTGTTATTACTATCACTATTATTAACATTATTTTTATTTAGTTTAGCCCAATTATTATTCAGTTTCATTGTGGCCCAATTAATGCTGATTTGAAATATCTTATTTTAAGTCCAGTTGATGAGTTGGCCCAAATTCTTTTCTTAGCCCAATTATATCTCAACCCTAAACCTAAACTTTACAGTATAAAAACTGTATTCTATACTCATACAAAACCTAAAATACACAATAATACTATTATTTCCCTGCCTACAAGTCGTCCGCGATCGTCTTCCGCAGATGCTCTATTTTTCCTACGGTAAATATCAGCTTTTCTTCTTCCCTTGTCAAATTCTCTCTGTTCTGTTTCTTTAACACAATTATTTTTTCTCCCATATGTTAGGAGTATGCCCTCGAATGCCACTCAGAGGATGTTGAGTGAGGGCATTGTACTTGTAATTATGTAAATCATTAATATAAGGCAATGGATGTTTCTTTATTTACTGGCAGTTACTGGCATTCCTAACTCGTAAATATACATATAGAAACTAGTCCGTGTATTTGAGAGCAAAATGTTCCACTCCTTATTGGATAAGGGGGTCGGCACTGGAAAGGTTTATAGCTCAAATACTTAATCGTTCGCAAGTCGATGAAACTTGATTGGGCGTTAAGTTTATGTGAAGACTTGTATGACGTGTTCTTTGACTTGGAGAGTGCCTGTCGAACACTAATAGTTAGTGGGAGCACACGTTATAGGTATTCTAATTGGATTAGTATACTCGAACCGACTCACCCTCGATTCGTCATACGGATTTCACTACGAGACAGTCAATGACGGAATCGAAAGGTTGTGATAGGTATTCGTGAACCTTCGACTTGAGGATTTAGTAGGGATGTGCTTGTGACGTTAAGATTTTCACTAGAATAGTTCGACCCTATAAACCGGGAGGTGGGGGTCAACCTCGATGTGCATCTTAACGGGCAAGGAGCAGGTCCTACTGAATACCAAGATATAATTCTTTCTCCCGTTAGTGAGCGGGTTAACTGTCCTATGCGGTTATTGGCAGATGAGATCATAAGTCTTTGGCCAAAGCATTGGAGCTAGTTGTATTGGATACACGAGAGCTCAATGATCGCGATTTGCATTAACGCATACATAGCGTCAAGTACAGATAGGGTTTGACTGACCGTGACCCTATAACTTGATCGGGATATTTGAAAGAAGGGTTTATATGTATACTGGTATTCATGACATAATGGTTCTTGAATGATCCCAAAATCATTCGTTTTCAGTTGGGGTATAGTGTAGGCCGCCAGGCTGGCTAGGTGGTGCTACTACTCTTTGATTCCTCCCATTGCTGACTGAGACGGACCTACCGAGTCGCGCAATAGGATTGACGACGGAATGAATCGAGCTAATTCTCTCATTATGTATATTAGATATTGGATATCTAAATTTGGAACATTAGATGTCTAAATCGATTTATCGGATAAATTGATTTACGGCCTAATGAATTAAATATATCACTGGGTGATTAATTTAATTCATGAATATAATTATTTATTGGAGAAATTAATTATGTTATTTTGTATTTGATATGTTTAATTAATTGGATTAATTGAACGATATAAAATACATTGGAACGGAATTGGAGTTTATCTGTTTGGACTCTCGGGAGTCCGAAACGAACCGAACTCGTCCGTTTCTACATGGTACCCCCCCCTTATTCCACCCACCTTCCTCTTGTCTTGGTGCTTTTATTTTATAAGAAAGAATATGATTTTGTGGGGTGTAAAATCATGTGGCATGATTTGTATCATGTGTAATATCCGCAATTTCGAATTTCGGTAATTTTCTTTTTTCGGCGGAAGTCCGTTTTGATGACTCGCTCATAACCGTTTCGTCATTTCGAGAATGATTAATTCTGCACTTTTTGTCATTCGAGTTCGTTTCGGTGTCGTTTTGTTGAGTTCCGTGCTTTTTAGCGACTTTTCCGCACTTGAGCTCGATTCTTGCGAATCTCGTCCGAAATTGTTGTTTCGAGTTTCTCGCAAGTTCATTTAATGTTATTATTCATGTTGCGAGCTTTGGTTCGGTGTTTCGATCACGTATCGTGATTTTCGGACATTTTGGGCCATTTTTGTAATTTCCCAAAGTTTGGGGTAATTACTTCCGTTGTCGAATTCCGACACTTCGGGTGGTCGGAATCGTGTGTTCTCTTAGCGCTTGGATTCGTCTTTGCGAGTACTTCGTAACCGTATCTTCGATTTTTACTCAGGTTCGGGTTTCGGGGTCGTCCGGGCCGTCGGAGTGGCCACGGCCGAGTCATGGCCTGGCTTGGCCGAGTTACGGCCGTAAGGTGCCGGTTACGGCCGTAACGTGTGCCAGTTACGGCCGTAAGGCGTGATCGGGTACGGCCGTATGGCGCCTGGCAGCTTCCTGACGAAGGCCGGTTACGGCCGTAATGTGTGTGAGTTACGGCCGTAAGTGTCCGGCTGGTGCTGGGCAGATTTTTGACGAATGTCGGTTACGGCCGTAAGGCCTGCCGAGTACGGCCGTAAGGGACCGAGTTACGGCCGTAAGGCACTGCCGGTTACGGCCGTAACCCTGCCGGCTATATATAGCCTGGCTCGGCCAGATTTCATTTTCTACGCGATTTTCTTCCTTTTTTCGGCGACTGGCGACGGGAGGCTCGGGAAATCGAGTTCTTGGCCGATTCTAATCATTTCCAAGGCATTTTGGAAGATTCTTGTTGATTATATCATCATCCAATCCGTGTTCTTCGTCAAATCAAGGTATATTCTTGATTTCCCTTCAAGTTGACTTTTTGGAGAAATTGTTCTTGATTTCGTTTCTAATCCGATTTTGATACATCGATTGGTGTAGTATGATGTTATTAATCATGTTATATGGGTTGCATATCCATATATCAAGTTTGTTTAACTCGATTGACGATTCGAGTGTTCTTGGGAATTATTGAACATTTAGTGTTCGATTAAATGTCCCAATGAGTTTCCCTTCGATAGTTTGTTGGGATTTCCGTTGTTTTGGCCTTGATTCTCGTCGTAACCATGTGTTATTGTTCCTTCCGGAGGTTTATAGGTGTTCGAGGATTCCGATGTTGAATCCCGTTTGGTGATTGATGATTCGTGTGGTGTTATTCTCGTAATATTCGTGGTGCTATCACATTCTTGATATTGTTCGGGGGTTCGGGGCTATTCGACCGCGTCCTATCCGTCGTCTTATTGCGATCGTGATTTCAAGGCAAGTACCTTGTCCATACTATTCTTGTTTTATGGATATGATAATTAGTGATCGTCTAAATGTGGTTGCTTGGTCATTTGAATTGAACTTTCAAAAGATTCGGTTTAGCCTTGTTAAAGGCTTGCTTTCAAAACGCGTGTGTTTTGTGAATGGCGTGGTTTGTGAATAACTATGTGAATTCTATGTATATGCTTGGTGTTAATGTTGCACATGGTATTGTGTGTGGACGTATATTATTTCATTTCGGTGCGTTGTGGATTGACGTGGTGTTTTGCTAAGTGTTTGATGCCTCTGGGCGAATTGTTTGAATATCCTTAATGTGATATGTTATTTGTGTGAATGTGTGGATATGGTTGAAGGTCTACGGTGACACATGGCACGTGATCATGTGGTCAGGATGCAACAAGTGATTGATCCAACTGTGAGAGCCTGAGATAATCTACGGTGGCACATGGCATGCGATCATGTGTCCAGGATGCAACAAGCGATTGATCCAACCGTGAGATGTGTGTGATTTGTTTCGCTAGCCAGCTCGGGAGGGTCCTTCGAGGCCTCGGGTGGGATGTCGGTGGTAGCGTCCCGGTCCTAGGCGATGCGCGTGCGTGATTATGTATCGTTGATTTTACGTCCGTTGAGGACACGTGATGTTGGGCTCTGACCCTGTAAATTGTTGGTGGTTTCCTATTTGCGAAAACAAAACATTTGGGCTGTGACCCTATTGATTTTTGGAAAGAGAAGGATTTTATAATCCTAAATTGTTTTCTATTAAAACTCTCGATGGCATTTTAAACTTTTTTGTAAATTGGTTCCCTTATTTGCGATCTTTCGGTTTTGGAAATGTTTACCCAAACTCTTGCCTCGGGAAGTACTTTTCTTTACGTTTGGATCTTTGAGGATTCCTGATTATTATTGTTCTTGGAACTTGTATTGTATGGCTCGTATTTTTGCACTTGTACTTGCACTAGCAAAACAGTGGAGTTTTGCTAACCCCCGAGTATTCGGGGGGTGGATGTCTATTTTTGCATTCAGGTTTTGGAGCATAGCACAGGGTCGGCACGAAGGATGATGAAAGATGAACGATACTAATCACACGAGGATCTGTTGATGTCGTTTTGGTCTAGTTGTATTTTCTTTTCCGCTGCAGTATCTTTTCCCCGTTGTACGGGAGTTTATTGTATTTTGACCCCTGCGTGGGTATGTGTTTGGAATTGAGTTGTATGTTATTATTGAAAGACCAAGTCGGTCTACTGAGTCATTTTAGCCTTAAAGGCGAGGTTTAGATGTTTGATTTTAGTTATCAGCCTGGTAGATCCTCGAGGAGAGGGTCTACGGCGTGTAATGTCCCTGAGCGGATTGGAGGTGTTACATAAATGGTATCAGAGATTAGGTTGTGGAAACCTAGGCTGTCGGGTCAGTGGTGTCTGTTGAGTTTTGTCTTGTCGGATTATGTCTGACTAAGTCGTGTCACGACGCGTCGTCTGAGTTTGTTGGTCGTGATTAGTATCGTGGGCGATCATCATCTTCGTGCGACCTGTGGATGTAAGTCTCCCTTCTTTGTATTGTGCCTCATGTGACACGAGCTATTTTTATGATTAATTGATTAATGACGGAATCCTCTTATGGATTTTTGATTTCTTGATATGTGGTTATTTGACTCTCATATTTCGTTCATATGAGGAGTAGTGTTGCTGGATTGTGTATCTTGGACTGTAATTTTTTCCGCTGCGTGAGTTCTTTAAAATGGCTTTCGGCCTTTGCCAATTGAGTTTGAATTCGAAAACCGATTCCTTTAACCGAGTTTTTGGCGTTATGGCCCTGATCATTTTGGCAAAATTCTTGTGACGGTACTTAGTATTTTGTAAATGGCTTTTGTGAGTTTTTCAAATATTACCATCATCGGCCTTTTTTTTTGGCGTTTTTGTAAATGGTTTTTATCCTGGTGGGTTCCGGCACGGGACCCACGGCGCGATGATGTTTCGTATAATTACCCGAAATTTTTGGGCATTTTAGCCCATTGAATTATCCTTGAAAACCTTGAGTATCTTAGAAAATTCAAATTCGAGACGTACTTTTAAAACGAATTATTTTCTTGCGGTGTTTTTAAGGTGCTTTCTAATGCCGCAATGCATTTCAAAAATTTTTCCAGTTGAGGACCAAAAACATTTTGAGATATTCTCAAATGCAGTTGCTTAGACCCAAGGGTCGAATATTTTTGAAAGTTTTTCACTAAAAGAAAGGTGTCCTCATTTTTGTTCAAACGCAAGATGATTTTCAAAGTCTCGAAAATGATGTTTGTTCAACTTTTTGTAAAATGATACTCAAGATCAACTCGTGTTTCCAAACTGTCTTCAAAAGGTGGTTTTCGTTTTAAAACCCATCATTTCGTGCTTGTGGTCGGAGAAGGTGTGTATGATGTTGGTATTGTTGTTAGGGTGTTAGCCCTCCGAATTGTGATTGAATTGGTGGCGTGAGCGTTGAGTCGTTGCCACGTATATATTTTGTTAACCCTTTGTGGGAGGTGTGATGACGATCTTTAATGTTGTCATTTCATGGTGGCTTGCGTGTTATCGCACCTGTGTGAGCTGTTAAAGCTTGGGTTTGTGCGTTTATGCACATGGGTGATTGTTTCATGAGGTTTGTGATTATGTGCTGGTTATTGTTCGGGCCGTTAAGGTCGCCGAACGATGCCGTCGTTCTTTATTATATTCATGTGTGTGTTGCCTTGCGATGGTAATCGTTGTATGTGTTATGTGCTATGATTTCACAGTGCTGAATGGTTACTTATTCAAGATGCCGAGGGGCCGAGGTCGTGGTTGTGGCGACGGATGCGTGATCGGGATCATGTCCGGTGATGGTATTGGTATTGGTGTTGCTACTATTTTGCAGTAGCCACTCGGATGACTCGGCTTAACTCAGGCGGTTCGGCGTGTTACAGATGTGACCAAAGACACCGGTGCAAATCGGTGGCTTGAGAAGTGGTTCGTATGAATCCGCCTCGTTTATTTGCCGCAGATGCATTAGGTAGGATGGTTGGCTTTTCCAGTTGGAAAAGATATTCGAGGTAGTTGATTGTCCTAAGAACGTAAGGTACCGGCCGCTCGCATCTTCTCGACAAAGATGCCGCTAGGCGGTGGGAGGCTATTAAGCCTCGAGATTGCGTTGTCACGTGGGCGAGTTCCGAAATTCATGAGAGATGAGTTTTGTCCGAACCGATCAGAAATCAGAGGATTAATGAATTCTTTTCGCGAAACCGCAGGATGTACCGTGTCTCAAGCTATTATTGATTTTAGCAAACAGCTCGGCTATGTGCGTAATCAAGTAAGGACAGAGGAGGACATGATTTGTCATTTTAGTAGGCAGATGAAGCCGGAGATTCACAAGACATGGCAGTCTCGCTTGTACTTCCCTGAGAGATTATCGAATAGGGCGTTAGCCTATGAGCTATCCAGTTATCGACCGAGAGTATGTCGACTCAAGAAACAGAAAACCGTTGGGAACTTTTCAGGAAATCAGGGGAGTGGGCCCCTTGAGGTTGGGACTTAGTTTCGTCATCCCAAAATGGTTCCTAGATCGCGTGATCAGAGGAGTAGTACCCCTGCAGTGAGTAATGTGAGCACTTCGAAGATATGTTATAACTGTAGTCGAGCGGGCCATACTGCGAAGAATTGTCGTTCACCGTTAGTCAGCTGTTTCGAGTGTGGCCAGGTGGGTCACCGATCCGTACATTGCGAGACGGTAGCTGAGAGGTTTGGGGATCGAGGTTGCGTCTCTGTGCCGAAAGGACACGGAGATGCCTAGTGTGGTTTTGAGGATTTCGGCGTAGTCCGAATTATTTATGATTGCCCTTGTGGGTCGTTTTGTGTTTATTCTCTGTTTTCTCGACTGTGCGTGTTTTCTTGTAACAAGTACTTTGTGTTCTGTGATTGTT
Source organism: Orobanche coerulescens (assembly GCA_033398695.1). Classification (NCBI taxonomy): domain Eukaryota; kingdom Viridiplantae; phylum Streptophyta; class Magnoliopsida; order Lamiales; family Orobanchaceae; genus Orobanche; species Orobanche coerulescens. The sequence continues at coordinate 88,763,162 of CM065811.1, read as the reverse complement.
TGGATAATTGACTTGATTGTATTACCTGTTTGATGATGCTTGTCACTTGTTGGTTTTATTATGTCTCTACCGGTGGCGCTGTGTTGGTCGTCCTGGAGCGTGTCTTCACGCCGTATATTCCTTTGCGTTGCTTGTAACGTTTCGCCGATGGGCGTAAGTTACGCTTTTCTTGTGTATCTCGTTGAGTTTTCCTGGCGGGGATATTGGTTCTCCCTACTTGTTTTAAGTTTCGGGACGAAACTTCTTTTAAGGAGGGTAGAATGTAATATCCGCAATTTCGAATTTCGATAATTTTATTTTTTCGGCGGAAATCCGTTTTGACGACTCACTCATAACCGTTTCGTCATTTCGAGAATGATTAATTCTGCACTTTTTGTCATCCGAGTTCGTTTCGGTGTCGTTTTGTTGAGTTCCGTGCTTTTTAGCGACTTTTCCGCACTTGAGCTCGATTCTTGCGAATCTCGTCCGAAACTGTTGTTTCGAGTTTCTCGCAAGTTCATTTAATGTTATTATTCATGTTGCGAGCTTTGGTTCGGTGTTTCGATCACGTATCGTGATTTTCGGACATTTTGGGACATTTTTGTAATTTCCCAAAGTTTGGGGTAATTACTTCCGTTGTAGAATTCCGACACTTCGGGTGGTCGGAATCGTGTGTTCTCTTAGCGCTTGGATTCGTATTTGAGAGTACTTCGTAACCGTATCTTCGATTTTTACTCAGGTTCGGGTTTCGGGGTCATCCGGGCCGTCGGAGTGGCCACGGCCGAGTCACGGCCGGGCTTTGGCCGAGTTACAGCCGTAAGGTGCCGGTTACGGCCGTAACGTGTGCCAGTTACGGCCATAAGGCGTGATCGGGTACGGCCGTATGGCGCCTGGCAGCTTCCTGACGAAGGCCGGTTACGGCCGTAATGTGTGCGAGTTACGGCCGTAAGTGTCATTGTCTTTGGCGGTGACAGCGAATGCCGGTTACGGCCGTAAGGCCTGCCGAGTACGGCCGTAAGGGACCGAGTTACGGCCGTAAGGCACTTCCGGTTACGGCCGTAACCCTGTCGGCTATATATAGCCTGGCTCGGCCAGATTTCATTTTCTACGCGATTTTCTTCCTTTTTTCGGCGGCTGGCGACGGGAGGCTCGGGAAATCGAGTTCTTGGCCGATTCTAATCATTTCCAAGGCATTTTGAAAGATTCTTGTTGATTATATCATCATCCAATCCGTGTTCTTCGTCAAATCAAGGTATATTCTTGATTTCCCTTCAAGTTGACTTTTTGGAGAAATTGTTCTTGATTTCGTTTCTAATCCGATTTTGATACATCGATTGGTGTAGTATGATGTTATTAATCATGTTATATGGGTTGTATATCCATATATCAAGTTTGTTTAACTCGATTGACGATTCGAGTGTTCTTGGAAATTATTGAACATTTAGTATTCGATTAAATGTCCCAATGAGTTTCCCTTCGATAGTTTGTTGGGATTTCCGTTGTTTTGGCCTTGATTCTCGTTGTAACCATGTGTTATTGTTCCTTCCGGAGGTTTATAGGTGTTCTAGGATTCCGATGTTGAATCCCGTTTGGTGATTGATGATTCGTGTGGTGTTATTCTCATAATACTCGTGGTGCTATCACATTCTTGATATTGTTCGGGGGTTCGGGGCTATTCGACCGCGTCCTATCCGTCGTCTTATTGCGATCGTGATTTCGAGGCAAGTACCTTGTCCATACTATTCTTGTTTTATGCATATGATAATTAGTGATCGTCTAAATGTGGTTGCTTGGTCATTTGAATTGAACTTTCAAAAGATTCGGTTTAGCCTTGTTAAAGGCTTGCTTTCAAAACGCGTGTGTTTTGTGAATGGCGTGGTTTGTGAATAACTATGTGAATTCTATGTATATGCTTGGTGTTAATGTTGCACTTGGTATTGTGTGTGGACGTATATTATTTCATTTCGGTGCGTTGTGGATTGACGTGGTGTTTTGCTAAGTGTTTGATGCCTCTCGCGAATTGTTTGAATATCCTTAATGTGATATGTTATTTGTGTGAATGTGTGGATATGGTTGAAGGTCTACGGTGACACATGGCACGTGATCATGTGGTCAGAATGCAACAAGTGATTGATCCAACCGTGAGAGCCGGAGATAATCTACGGTGGCACATGGCATGCGATCATGTGGCCAGGATGCAACAAGCGATTGATCCAACCGTGAGATGTGTGTGATTTGTTTCGCTAGCCACGGGAGGGTCCTTCGAGGCCTCGGGTGGGATGTCGGTGGTAGCGTCCGGTCTAGGCGATGCGCGTGCGTGATTATGTATCGTTGATTTTACGTCCGTTGAGGACACGTGATGTTGGGCTCTGACCCTGTAAATTGTTGGTGGTTTCCTATTTGCGAAAACAAAACATTTGGGATGTGACCCTATTGATTTTTGGAAAGAGAAGGATTTTATAATCCTAAATTGTTTTCTATTAAAACTCTCGATGGCATTTTAAACTGTTTTGTAAATTGTTTCCCTTATTTGCGATCTTTCGGTTTTGGAAATGTTTACCCAAACTCTTGCCTCGGGAAGTACTTTTCTTTACGTTTGGATCTTTGAGGATTCCTGATTATTATTGTTCTTGGAACTTGTATTGTATGGCTCGTATTTTTGCACTTGTACTTGCACTAGCAAAACAGTGGAGTTTTGCTAACCCCGAGTATTCGGGGGGTGGATGTCTATTTTTGCATTCAGGTTTTGGAGCATAGCACAGGGTCGGCACGAAGGATGATGAAAGATGAACGATACTAATCACACGAGGATCTGTTGATGTCGTTTTGGTCTAGTTGTATTTTCTTTTCCGCTGCAGTATCTTTTCCCCGTTGTACGGGGGTTTATTGTATTTTGACCCCTGCGTGGGTATGTGTTTGGAATTGAGTTGTATGTTATTATTGAAAGACCAAGTCGGTCTACTGAGTCATTTTAGCCTTAAAGGCGAGGTTTAGATGTTTGATTTTAGTTATCAGCCTGGTAGATCCTCGAGGAGAGGGTCTACGGCGTGTAATGTCCCAGAGCGGATTGGGGGTGTTACATCATGTGGGTGAGAGTTGAATAAAGGAAGGAAGACATCTCATAACACCTTACACTTTTGATCCTTGGAGTGATTAAAAACATGAGAGAATTATAGAGAGAGAATACATTTTCTCAAGTTCTTCTTCTCCTTCTTCAACTTGGTTCTTGGTTTTTTCTTAGAGAAAATATCAAAACATAAAGAGAGAGTAAGATTAAAACACTTAGAGTGTAATAATCTTAACATATAAAGCTTCATCATTTAATTCTAGCCGTAACCTTAGAGGTTAATTGAGTGATCGTTGTTCCGATCGTTTCTCCGGCGCGTGGCAAGTAGAGACGCGGTGCTTTCAGCGTTTGATCATTCAAGAGCTTGGAGCGGATTGAATTGCAGGGAGATCGCCTAAAGCTTGGGGAATAGCTCGAGAGAAGATTACCATTCAATCAACGGACTTCAAGGGTGAGTTTCTTACAACTCTTGTTTTTCGTTTATATATTCGTATATAAGTAGCTCTATAGATCCTCGTAGGGATTCAGATCGAATTAATTTTTGTTTTACCTCTTCTGCTGGGCCTTCGTTTTAGGCACCGAATCCCAACAGTGGTATCGGAGCGTAGGTCTTGCGATCGTATATACGATATTGGCATTTGGAATGCTCGATTAGATGGTGAATGATTTGGAATCATTTTAGTCATAATCGTGGTATATGTTTTTTGGTTCGTTATAGTTGTATTTTTCGTAAATTTATGTCTAAATATAAATCTTCATTTTCTAGGAAATATGATTTATATTGAAGATATGAATGTTGAAAAATATAGATATTGGATATCCGGTCGAAAAACTAGCCCCGAAATGCCGTTGGACGGTCCGGGAGAGGTCCAGAAGAAGGGGGCCGCGGCCCAGGACTGCTGGGCAGCCCTACTTGCTGTCCAGCGTCGTTTCGGGCGCGTTTCAGCCCTTTTCGGACCTGTTTCGGGATTATTTGCTTCGTGTATTCCTAAAAATGATTTATGATATCTTATTTTATAAGGGAAAATTTATTTATTGGAATACTTGTGATCGACCGAATTATTTTGAACGTTTTCATATAGTATTTATTGGATGAATGCGTTTGAATGGGGATGTGTTTCGTGGACTTAATTTTTGAATCGTTCGTTTTATTCAATTGGGTTGTAAAGGCCGTTTTGAGCCTATTTATTTTACTAGAAATATTTGTATCTAGGATGCAATTTTCAATGTAAAATTTATATGTAATGACGAAGACCGGAGGAAGATCCGTTTCTAGAAGACGAAGATTCAAGACGAAGACTTGTAATTAGATTAAGGAGTTTTTGTTTTCTAGGAACGGTCCATGAACCACATGTTGGTAGCAACTAGGTTGTGAATGGTTTCTCATATTGTATGAATGCCACAAACGCGCTTAAATGATTAATGTGCAAAGTGTAACGTTAATCGCGAAAATTCTTCCACCAAAAATTATTAAGTTTATAAGGTTTCAAGTTTTTCCTTCCCTCCATCGAGTTTTCGGGAAATTAAAATCCAAACCGGATGTGCTATGCTTCCGAGTTATCGGGGTAGCCATTCGGGGAGGACGGATAAATTACCAGGAGCGCATTGGATGCCTTCGGTTGGAGCAAATTTTATCCCTAGAAACCTGATAGGTTGCCGGATAAGATTCAATTGTGAAACTGATTTGTGTCTATGGTATAAACTTAACTTGTTCACGAACCATAGAAACTGTATTGGTTGAGGGGAGTGAACAAGGGGAAAAAGAAGATCGAATCATCCATTAGATGGGTTGGTGTTGGACACCACTTTATGAAAATTAATAGACTAGAAACCTGTTCGGTTGCCCTCTATTAAGATTTATAAAGAACTCGATCACCACTATGAAGTAGAGCGACGATACTTCCGGATTTTACATGCGAGTGTGTCTAGCGACCACTTTTCTAAAATATAATTCTTCTAATTTTAAGAAGAGTAAATAAAAATTTTGCAGCGGAAATACATTTTTAAGAAAAATAAACTTAATAATCGCAAGTAATAATTCCAAGTCATCATTAAATAAAAACATAATTTGACGTTAAAATAAAACAAATGGAACAATTATTCATAAATATAATCTTAGAGAAATAACATTTAATAAATAAATATTTGATCATCAACTTGATCATCCCACACTCAAGCGCATGCCACATCGAGCTCCTCAACCTGAAAGGGGGTAAATAGTGGGGTGAGCTTCCAACTCGCTCAATGTGGAGAGTACGCAATATGTCTACGTTAATTACTAAATATATTAGCAAGTATAAACAACATGACTGATAAATTCTGAAGCCCGTCGGCTAGCCCGAAGGCTTTATGTACAATTAAGTGCTTCTGACTGATTTGCACATTTATGTGCTTCTGACTGATTGCACATTTAAGTGCTTCTGACTGATTGCACATTTAAGTACTTCTGACTGATTTCACGTGCACATACGAGACAATATATAAAGCAATTAAATAAACAAAAGCGTAATAAATCCCCACACCTGGATAAAATTGCAGTTCTGAACTTGAATGTGATGAAATGATTGACTCGACAATTCTAGGCCCGTAAATTCTCGTTATTATCTACAATTAGTAATAATAGAGAATTATTATTATATGACTGAGAATTAAATTATAAGTGGATAATAATATCAATTGAAAAGGTCAACATGTTAAAAGCTTGGCCGAAAGGGACTGATATTGTAGAAATTATAATTCTGCTTAGAGCTAACTGGAATAATTATAAACCAGACTCGGGCAAGAATGAAGAAACTAAAAATTAGGGGCTGACATTAGTATACATTGAAAATGATTTTGGGTTGAATCGAAAGGATCTGGAAACAAGGGGGACTCATTTGAATAACCCTAGGAAATTAGGGGGTATATAAACCCCTTTGCCTACCCGACACTCTCATTTCTAACCTGCTCCCTTCAACACTCTCTCTCTAAAACTCTCCTCCCTCCTCCTCCCGTCTCTCTCTCCCTAACCATCTCATCTCTCAAAAATTCCTCTCGGCCAGAAATAATTTGCAGAAAAAAAACACACACACAAAAATACAGTCGCACACACTAGAGATTCGCACTCGCACCACTTCGCTGGTTCGCCCGAGATCGGATTAGACCAGCCGCGACGGCCTCCAGGCTATGGCGGCGGTGATTTGAAGATGTCGAACGACTAGAAAGTGGCGGCGATGCGATTTGGAAGGGAAGAAATTTGGACGGCGACAACAGGCTAGGTTGGTCGCGGGTTCGGGCTGACGGCGGCGGAAAGGTTGCAGCGGCCGGAATCAACGGAAAAGGTGACTGTGGCGGGGGATTTCTTGTTTCCACCGAAATCAAAGGTTGGTTTGTTCAGTTTCAAATTTTGATTCTAAAACAAAATGGGTTGAGTTTGATTTGAAATTCTGGTTTCAGATTCGGGTTCGATTGCACCGGGTCGGGCCGAATATTTGTAAAAAAAATCGGATAGGATTAAGATTTCTGGCTCGAATCCTCTGAAGGGTTGATGATGTTTCAATCGGAATCAAATGTGGGTTTAAGGTTCTAAAACAGATTTTTTTAGAGTTTTGTGCTTGCGGCCCGAGATGCTGAAAGACGGGCTTTAAGATCAAATTCTGAGTTCCAGGGCTAATGATCGAGTTTCTGGTTTGAGGTTTAAACTGTGTTTCATCGTTTTAGACTTTCGCAGTATGAAGGAATCAAAAACTTTAACATCAAAATGTAAAAACAAAAATGCAGAGTTATAAGTTTACCTTTGTTGCGGAAGATGAAAAATTGCAGAAAGTGAACGGCTGGAGGCAGAGGAACGGCTGGAGGTAGAGGAAAGATTATGTTTGTGTGTTCTGTATTCTGGCTGTAAATGAGATTTGGTGTTTGTACGTATAATCACTTATGAGTTTTAGTTTATATATTACATTGAAATGATTTCAATGGTTTTTATTTATTTGTGTTAATTATGACAATTGTTTGAGAATTTATTTTCAATTAAATGTGTTATTTGAGAGGTTACAAATGAATGAATGAAGAACTCAGCCAAAACGTTCTCTGAAGAAATAAATAGTACTAAGATGATAATTGGGATGAAAATAGATATTTGTTAATTGGGCCACTAAATTAATTATAGGATTTGGGCTAAATATTAAATAATAATAATAATAATAATAATAATAATATTACTTTTAATAATAATAAATAATAGAGATAATATTAATAATAATAGTAAAAATAAATAATAAATAATATTATTATTTATCTTGTAAAATCGTTTGGTAACGATTAATATTGTTTAAAATTTGACTCGGGCCTAGAAATGACGACATGAAACACGATGAAATAAAATGAGAAATGACATGACATGAATCACATGACTGGATATGGCTTAAATGACAAAAATGAATTTGCATGATAACGAATTAAACGATAAATTATTCGGGCATTAATTTAATAAAATTTGAATATATTTTCTATAATTCACAATAAATGTATATGCGAAATCGGGGCGTTACAGTGTGTTATTCTGATAAAAATAGTGGGAGCTGGGTAACAAGAATAGAAAAGACCTTAATTCTATACTCAGCACATAATTGAACGAGTCACTAATTAATCTAACTCTCAATATGACAATGAATCCACTCGCAATTCTACTCGAAAAGAACACCTTGATGGGACCTAACTTTGTGGATTGGCTCCGTAATCTGATGATTGTCCTTAGTATTAAGGCACTGGGATACGTCTTGGAGATGGACATTCCAGCGCCTCCTGTGCGGACCCGAGCCAATCAGGAAGAGATTGAAACCCACGAAAAGTGGGTTAAGGATGACGTGAAAGTCCGTGCTTATATGATGGCTTCTATGTCTAATGAGCTTCAGAGAGCTCATGAGAAAATGACTTCTGCTAGGCAGATTCTATCTCACTTGACCGAACTTTATGGTGAGCACAGCAGAACTGCTAGATATGAGATATCCAAGCAACTGTTCGGTGCAAGGATGAAGGAAGGTGAGAAGGTTGGGGAACACATCCTCAAAATGATATCCATGATCGAGAGATTGGAGGCTCTTGATTTTAAAATAGATACTTCTCTCCAAACCGACCTTATCCTACAGTCTCTCCCTGATTCCTTCTCACAGTTTATTGTGAACTTCAACTCCAATGAGATTGCATGTAATTTATATGGGCTAATGAACAAACTTGTGACCGCTCAGTCTCAGATGAAGACTCCGCGGATGAAGGAGTCTGCTCTTGTGATTTCTTCTGGACCTCGGAGGTCTAAGAACAAGAAGAAAAAGACCAAGAAGCAGACTGGACCACATGTCAAGGACTTCAAGGGCAAGGTCAAGGCCCCAACGGTTACAAAGAGCAAGAAGAAAGACGCTTGTCTCAAGTGTGGTGAGTTGGGCCACTGGGCTAGAGAGTGTCCGATTCTTCATGGCACTTCAGGTACAGAACTTTTAGTTTTGGAAATAAATTGTTCTGCTACTGTATTTTCTACTTCCTGGATACTGGATTATAGTGCTAGTTCTCATATTTGTACCATGAATCAGGATCTGAAACAAAGTAGGAAGCTTGGAGCTGGAGAAGTTATGATCACAGTCGGAAGCGGGCATAGTGTCGAGGCGACCGACATAGGATCACTTCTTTTGGATTTAGAATCTGACTTTGTTTTTACTTTAGAAGATGTACTTGTTTTGCCCAAGGGGCACAAAAACATTGTATCCATTTCGGTCATGGACCAAAAAGGCTTTTCATTTTTCATTGTGATGGTTCCTGCAAAATTTATTTTAGAAATAAACTAGTGGGTACTGCAACATTGTTGAATGGATTGTATCATCTAAATCTCAGCAACAAAGTAGTTGTGAATACCATGACTAGAAAACGTGGTAGGGATGAAACCAATCAAGTTTTGAAATGGCATCTTAGACTTGGTCATGTTGGTCAGACCAAGGTTTACAAGATGGAAAAAGATGGACTTATGGGTCCATTGGGATCGGATCCCTTTCCTACTTGTGAATCTTGCCTTAAAGGCAAAATGACTAAGTCTCCCTTCACAGGGACTTTTGAAAGAGCTGCTGATAAACTGGGATTAATCCATACCGACGTATGTGGTGCTTTGGAAGCAGCACGTGACGAATATCAATATTTCATTACGTTTACATATGATCATACTAGGTATGGTTATGTATACTTAATGAAACATAAATCCGAGGCCTTTGAGAATTTCCAGGAATTCAAGGCCCTAGGCGAGAAACAAACGGGTAATCATATCAAAGAACTTCGGTCGGACCGAGGTGGCGAGTATATGAGTACGGAGTTTGACGAGTTCCTTAAGGAACATGGAATAGTTTCACAAATAACACCTCCAGGTACTCTTTAGTTAAATGGTGTGTCAGAAAGAAGGAACCGGACCTTGTTGAACATGGTCCGTTCCATGCTGGGCTATACTGACTTACCTATTTACCTGTGGGGGTATGCACTTCTGACTGCCGCTTACATCTTGAACAGATGTACTTCCAAATCCATTCCTAAAACTCCACATGAGATGTGGGAGGGCAGGATACCAAGTCTTAATCATATTAAGATTTGGGGATGTACCGCCTATGTCAAGAAGACTAAGATGGAGAAGTTGGAAGCTAGGTCCGCCAAGGGACATTTCATTGGATTGCCGTATGGGATGATGGGAAATATATTCTACATACCCGAAGATCGAAAGATCGTTGTTGCTTTACAAGCACACTTCCTGGAAGATGAGTTCATCCAGGAAGGCGGGGCAGGTAGAAGTATTTCTTTAGAAGAATACAATGAAACTCCTCGGGAGACACCTGTGCAAGAAACTGGAACCGAACCTTCTGAAACACAAGTACAACCACCTCGTAGGTCTAGTAGGGTGTCTCATTTACCTGAGAGGTATGGGCTTGTGCACTTGGAGGAGCTGGGTCTCCATGAGGTTCCAAGTGATAGCCAAGAGACCGACCCAACGACCTATGACCAGGCGATGGTGGATGTAGACTCCACGAAATGGTGTGAAGCTATGGAAGCTGAGATAGACTCGATGCATGTCAATCAGGTCTGGACTCTGGTAGACCGCCCCAAGGGCATAGTGCCCATTGGGAACAAGTGGATCTATAAGAGAAAGACTGATGGTGATGGCAAGGTTGACGCCTATAAGGCCAGACTTGTGGCAAAGGGTTATACCCAAAAGGAAGGGATCGATTGCCACGATACCTTCTCGACCGTAGCTATGATCAAGTCTATTCGCATGATGCTTGCTATAGTTGCCTACCACGATTATGAGATATGGCAAATGGACGTGAAGACAACTTTCCTTAATGGATTCCTCGAGGAGGAAATCTATATGGTGCAGCCTAAAGGCTTTGTGTCCGAAGTCTATATTCAGAAAGTGTGCAAGCTTCAGCATTTTATTTATGGACTGAAGCAAGCGTCGCATAGTTGGAACCCTTGTTTCGATGAGACAGTCAAAGAGTTTGACTTCGTGCAAAATGAAGAGGAACCTTGTGTATATAATAGGGTTAGTGGGAGCAAGTTCGTGTTGTTACCCAAAATATTTATTCGAAGATTAATACTGCTGGAAGACGGACAACAAACAACAATTTGCGGGAGCACTTCCGAGAGAAGATAAATAATACAAGATTTGCCGGGTTTGTTAGGCCCGGGCTTGAATGCTCTCGCGAGATGTTATTAATACAAATATTCGTGGATACAAGTATTAATGCGAGAAATCTAAGTACAATGAGTGTAAAAAGACTCTGTTAATCCGGCTCTTGAGCGAAGCTCGGTGTTCTTCGTCCCTGCCGATCGTCTGCCTGATGAGAGAGGCCGGGAGAAGATGGGCCGAATGATAGCTGTTGCCAAGAGTTAGAGATAGCCAAGTGCTGGGTGTTGAATCTCGTGGGAATGCAGAGAGTGTTTTGTGAGCCAAAATCTCGGTCCTTTGGACAAGTGTAGGGAGCCGTGTATTTATAGTGGCAGCCGAGTCTTGTCCTTTGGTGGGCGATCGCCTTCCGGCCATTATAATAATGGGGCGATCGTCTGCCAGCCAATATTATAATGGGGTGATCACCCGGGCTGTCGGGCTAAAGTCCAAGGTAGGTGCCGGCGCCAGCTGGGCGGTCCAATGAGGAGCCAGCACGCGTCCGGAGTCAGTCACATGCGGCCCTACTGACAGCTTTCGGCGGAATCAATGTCACATGCGGCCCTACCGATGCCTTTCGCGGCTTGTCTACCGGGTGGAAAGATTCTTCCAGGCTGTGGTCAATGATCCGAGATTCGCGGATCTTGTCTTGGCTCTTGCACGTGGTGCCAGTCTTGAGGCTCGGCCTTTGCCGACTGGATGGCCATCGGCGCTGATCGACATGAGGTGGTCGTCTCTAGCCGGTCATCAGAGGTCGCCATCGGCCAGTTGCCGAGGGTCGGCATCGGTCGGTCACCAAGGGTCGGTCGGCAGGTGCCGAGAGAGGATCGTCCACTAGTCGGTCGCCAGGAGTCGGTCGCCGAGTACCGAGAGACGATCGTATTTGGTGTCGATCGCTCGGCACCGGGACTTGTCCTGGGACCTTCGGTTGGCCGATTTAGCTTGTCCGCTGGGCTAAGGCTCGACCGCCTGGTCGCTGGTCGGCAGTTCTGCCTTGGCTGCTCGGCAGTGACTTGGTCGCCCGATCTCCGAGGCGATCGCCGGTCGGAGAGTGTAAATCTTGACACAACAATTGCCCCCCAGCTTGCTCTTATGTTGAAGACATGGGGCGAGGTGGTTATTTCTGGCGATCGTGTAAGATGAGGACGGGCGATCTTGCTGAGCTGACTTTGGTTTTGGACTTGGGCTATCATGGTCGATTGGCTTAGCTATCTTTCGGTCTTGTACCTGCAAAATACAACATTGGCCGATCCCCCTCGGAAACTTGGTGGTTTCGCTTGTTTGAGGAATCGTGCACAGTCGCGGAGTTCGATGGACCAACTCCATGACCGTGTCTTGGTGCGCGAAGACATTGAGTGTCTCGTGACTCACTTAATTATGAGGGTCCTCTGTTAGGCTGCGCCTCGCCTCGTATTTAAACGAAGGGCGTGCGGTCTCGGTCTAGAGGGGTCCTTGCACGGGGCAGCGTTGGATGAATCCACTCCACGCCCGCGGCTTGTTTGGCTCTGCTTCCACCTCGGCCTGCCATGGAGATGGTCGACCTCGACGGTGTACGTTGAGACGGGGGTTGTGGCACGTGTCCACTGATTATTTTAGAGAGCCCTCAGGCTACGCCGGCCTCGTATTTAAACGAAGGGCGGGCGATCTCGGCCGAAAGGGACCTTGCATGGCCGAAGTAGCCGGTTCCATCGACTACCAGGACCATGGCTTTATGATGTGCGGTGGAGGCGATCGCGAGCCTTAGTCCCTCATGTTAAATGCTGGACTGCAGATGGCGATCGTGTCCTCCGGGTTGCTGATGATGTGGCGTGATGATCGGCGATCGGGCTGGAAGACTGGCGATCGTCGCTCGGCTGCCGATCGCTTTATTCGTAGGTCGATATCGGCGATCGGGCGGGAGATCGTCGTCCGGGCGCCGATCGCGGCGCCACGAGCTAAGAAGGAACCTTTGCTCGACTGCAAAATCTGCGGCTCTAGCCCTAAGGCTGCGTAGGTTGTAGGTTGGTTCTTCGTGAGATGCCCGAACATAGGCGAAAAACCTTGAAATCCTCCTAGACCGCGTAGAGAGGGCGGTCTCATCGCTACGGCTCGCCGTTGAGGATGATCACGTCTACCCGGTCGATGTAGTCCGAGTCGGACTCTTCTTCTCCCTGCTTGATTTGCATCATGCGAAGGCGACCTTCTGGCCGGACGACTCTGGTGGCGAAGTACTCCGTGAATGTAATATCCGCAATTTCGGATTTTCGGTAATTTTATTTTTTCGGCGGAAGTCCGTTTCGACGACTCGCTTGGGACCGTCTCATCATTCTGAGAATGATTAATTCTGCACTTTTTGTCATCCGAGTTCGCTTGGTATCGCTTTGCCGAAGTTCCGAGCTTTTAACGACTTTTCCGCACTTGAGTTCGATTCTTGCGAATCTCGTCCAAATCGTTGTTTCGAGTTTCTCGTAAGTTCATTTAATGTTATTATTCATGTTGCGAGCTTTGGTTTGGTGTTTCGATCGCGTATCGTGATTTTCGGACGTTTTGGGCCATTTTCGTAATTTCCCAAAGTTTTGGGTAATTACTTTCCGTTGTCGAATTTCGAGCATACGGTAGGTCGGAATCAGGTGTTCGCTCGTGTTCGATTCGTATTTACGAGTACTTCGTAACCGTGCTTTCGCCACGCTCGTGTCCGAGTTTCGGATTTTTCGACCGTCGGATCGACCGAGTCATGGCCGGCGGACCATGCGAAACGGCCCCGAAACGGCGCTGCCCAGCGCCGTGTCTTGCGCCGGGTCGGCCAGGACCAGCAGCCTGCCGAGACACGGCCGAGACACCCGGCGCTGGTCTGGGCCGTTTGCTGCGCCGTGTCCGGCAGGGCTATAAATATGGCAGAGCAGTCGGGTTTTTCTTCATTTTTCTCACTCGTTTCTTCCTCTTCCGCGGCTGGAGCTTTGATTATCAAGGAGGGATGTTGTTAGGGGTTAAATACATGAAGTTCTGAAGTTCATAACATCGATTAATCCTTCCATAACTTGCTCCGATCGACCGAATCAAGGCAAGTTTTCTTAAAATATAGTTTTGGGGATTTTGTTCGATTTGTCCGTTTAATCCGTTTTAACTCAGAATATTGATGGATTGATGATTTTTAAGCTATATTATATCTAATTCCTTGTTATTCCACGGTTGGATTGCCACGGATTTGTCGTTTTATTGAGTATTTTATCGACGCCTTGAAGGTGTTCGATAAAATGTCACAAAGAGAATTCGAGCGTTCTACGATTATTCTTCCTCGTATGATCGATGATTTATTGATTATATGTTGTTAGGGTCGAATTCTTGTGAAGAACTCGAGTCGGAACCCTTCCGTTCGTTGTCTCCTTCGGGGTCCGAGCTTCCCGATCGAACCGTGTTCATCGGAGCGTTTGGTAGCGGTTATTGTTGTGTCAAGAATTAACACCTTCCGACCGGCGATCGCCTAGGAGGTCGGGCGACCGAGTCACTGCCGAGCGGCCAAGGCAGACCGCGATCACGACTGTGCGGCCGAGCCTTAACCTCCGGACAAGCTATATCGGCCAACCGAAGGTCCCAGGACAAGTCCCGGTGCCGAGCGATCGACCTCAGATACGATCGCCTCTCGGTACTCGGCGACCGACTCCTGGCGATCGACTAGCGGACGATCCTCTCTCGGCATCTGCCGACCGACCCTTGGTGACCGACCAGTGCCGAACCTTAGTGACTGGCCGAGGACGATCCTCGGTGTCCAGCTAAAGACGACCGCATCATGACGATCTGGGCCGATGGCCATCCAGTCGTCCAAGGTCGAGCCACGGGACAGCACCCACGTGCAGATCCGCAAAAGGCGCTGACAAACCTGTCACCTACCTCACCTACCAACAGGGCCGCAGACCTGCAAAAGGAGCTGACGGACAAGACTGGTGACCACAGCCTGTCACCTACCTTGCCTACTGACAAAGTCCGCCGAAAGTAACAAAGTGGGACCTCCTGTGACAGTACTTCCGGACGCGTGCTGGCTCCTCATTGGACCGCACAGCTGGCTACCAGTTGTAGCCTTAGACTTTTGGCAGACAGCCCATGTGACCTCTAGGACGATCGCCACATTACATTAATGGCCGAAAGGCGATCGCCCACTAGGAGACAAGGCACCTCAACCCCTATATAAAGAAGGCAGCCTGCACTTGGATTATCTCTCTGCATTCTCGCATTTCACACACCATACAGAAGCAAAATACTTAACACCTGGCTATCTCCAACTCTTGGCAACAGCTATCATTCGGTCTTACTTCTCCCGGCCTATCTCATCCAGCAGATTATCGGCGGGGACGAAGAACACCGAGCTTCGCTCAAGAGCCGGATTAACAGAGTCTTTTTACACTCATTGTATTTAGATTTCTCTCATTAATACTTGTATCCACGAATATTTGTATTAATAACATCTCGCGAGAGCATTCAGGCCCGGGCCTAACAAACCCGGCAAATCTTGTATTATTTATCTTCTCTCGGAAGTGCTCCCGCAAATTGTTGTTTGTTGTCCGTCTTCCAGCAGTATTAATCTTCAGATAAATATTTTGGGCAACAACAATTGGCGCTAGAGGAAGGGGGGCATCCTACCCTCGAATTTTTATACCTACCGTCCCGAAGAACACTCACTGTTCTCGGGGCAGATACTTGAAGTGACACTCACTGCACTTCAAAGAAATCCTTCAGAAATCATGTCTTCCGCCTCCGCGTCGAAGAAGGCCGCCGACTGGCCGGCTGCACCCTGCTCCGTCCCCGAGCCGCACCGATGGTGGAAGGCGCCGCCGCGATCGAGACGCCGATCCCGCCTCGACGGCGGCCCAAGCCTCTCGCTCGATCGGTTCCGAACCAGTGGAACAGATCGAAGGGGCTCGCCGCCCCACAGAGCGACGGAGTGCTCTCGACGCGCCTCCCGCTATCACTCCTCGTCCGCCGAAGTCCAAGCGAAGCTCAAGGCGTTGCCGACCGAGCGATCGCCAGAGGCTCCCGTCCGCAAGAAGAGGCGCTCGCCAGTCGGGGCACCTCTGTCTTCGATCGCCTGGGCAGTGACCCGACCTGGCTACCGGGGCAGTCCGGCCCCAGCTACGAGACGACGGAGTTTAAGTCCGTCACCAGGAGCTCGGCCTACCCGACTCCTGCATGCGCCTTAGCCGCTCCCGCTCCTCGCCAAATTGCCGAGGCCGGCAGCAGCGGAGCCCGGAGATCGGTACACGATCGCCTCGGCTCCTGCTCCCAAAGCCGATCTGCAAGCGACCAAGCCACGGCGATGGCTGCGATGCAACGTCAACTCGACGACATGAAGGTGCTCCCGAATCGTGGCAGCGCCTAGAAGACGATCGTCGGCCAAGCGAGCCGCTCACGATCGACATCGAGCTCGCCCCGTGCAAGACAAGATCGCTCCCCGCAAACACCCGTACGAGGGGCGATCGGACCCCGATGCACTTGAGGAAGTTCAACATCTACATGACCGGTGTGGGGCATCGACGCGACCAGTGCCGAATGTTCCTCTCGACTGGACGACCTCGCCCACAGGTGGTACGCCTCGTTGCCGCCTCGGTCCATTGGTTCTTTTAACCAGCTGGCGCACATCTTCACGGAGTACTTCGCCACCAGGGTCGTCCGACCCGAAGGTCCCCTTCGCATGATGCAAATCAAGCAGGGAGAAGAAGAGTCCGACTCGGATTACATCGACCGGGTAGACGTAATCATCCTCAACGGCGAGCCCATAAGCGATGACACCGCCCTCTACGCGGTCCTAGGAGGATTTCAGGGTTTTTCGCCTATGTTCAGGCATCTCACGAAGACCCAACCTACAACCTACGCAGCCTTCCGGGCTAAAGCCGCCGATTTTCTGGCCAGGCAAAGGTTCCTTCTTAGCCTGTGAGCAGCGCGATCGGCGCCCGGACGACGATCTCCCGCCCGATCGCCGACATCGACCTACGAATAAAGCGATCGGCAGCCGAGCGACGATCGCCAGTCTTCCAGCCCGATCGCCGATCATCACGCTACATCATCAGCAACCCGGAGGACACGATCGCCCTCTACAGTCCAGCATCTAACATGACGGACTAAGGTATAAGATCGCCTCCGCCGCACATCATAGAGCCATGGCCCCGGGCAACGATGGAACTGGCCGCTTGGCCCGTGCAAGGTCCTTTCGCCGAGATCGCCCGCCCTTCGTTAAAATACGAGGCCGGCGTAGTCCGAGGGCTCTCCAACATTAATCGCAGACACATGCCACAACCCCGTCTCAACGTACACCGTCGAGGTCGGCCATCTCCATGGCCGGCCGAGGTGGAAGCAGAGCTAACAAGTCGCGGCGTGGAGTTGATTCATCCGACGCCGCTCGCGCAAGGACTCCTCTAGACCGAGACCGCACGCCCTTCGTTTAAATACGAGGCGAGGCGCAGCCTAACAGAGGACCCTCATAATAAAGTGAGTCACGAGACACTCATTGTCTTCGCGCACCAAGACACGGTCATGGAGTCGGTCCATCGATCTCCGCGACTGTGCACGATTCCTCAAACAAGCGAAACCACCAAGTTTCCGAGGGGGATCGGCCAATGTTGTTTTTGCAGGTACAAGACCGAAAGATAGCTAGCCAATCGACCATGATAGCCCAAGTCCGAATCCTAAGTCAGCTCAGATCGCCCGTCCTCATCCTTACATGATCGCCAGCAAGAACCACCTCGCCCCATGTCTTCAACATAAGAGCAAGCTGGGGGGCAATTGTTTTGTCAAGAATTAACACCTTCCGACCGGCGATCGCCTAGGAGGTCGGGCGACCGAGTCACTGCCGAGCGGCCAAGGCAGATCTGCCGATCAGCGACCAGGCGGCCGAGCCTTAACCCAGCGGACAAGCTATATCGGCCAACCGAAGGTCCCAGGACAAGCCCCGGTGCCGAGCGATCGACCTCAGATACGATCGCCTCTCGGTACTCGGCGACCGACTCCTGGCGATCGACTAGCGGACGATCCTCTCTCGGCATCTGCCGATCGACCCTTGGTGACCGACCTCTCTCGGCATCTGCCGACCGACCCTTGGTGACCGACCAGTGCCGACCCTTAGTGACTGGCCGAGGACGATCCTCGGTGTCCAGCTAAAGACGACCGCATCATGACGATCTGGGCCGATGGCCATCCAGTCGGCCAAGGCCGAGCCACGGGACAGCACCCACGTGCAGATCCGCAAAAGGCGCTGACAAACCTTTCACCTACCACACCTACCAACAGGGCCGCAGACCTGCAAAAGGAGCTGACGGACAAGACTGGTGACCACAGCCTGTCACCTACCTTGCCTACTGACAAAGTCCGCCGAAAGTAACAAAGTGGGACCTCCTGTGACAGTACTTCCGGACGCGTGCTGGCTCCTCATTGGACACATACCGGCTACCAGTTGTAGCCTTAGACTTTTGGCAGACAGCCCATGTGACCTCTAGGACGATCGCCCCATTACATTAATGGCCGAAAGGCGATCGCCCACTAGGAGACAAGGCACCTCAACCCCTATATAAAGAAGGCAACCTGCACTTGGATTCTCTCTCTGCATTCTCGCATTTCACACACCATACAGAAGCAAAATACTTAACACCTGGCTATCTCCAACTCTTGGCAACAGCTATCATTCGGTCTTACTTCTCCCGGCCTATCTCATCCAGTAGATTATCGGCGGGGACGAAGAACACCGAGCTTCGCTCAAGAGCCGGATTAACAGAGTCTTTTTACACTCATTGTATTTAGATTTCTCTCATTAATACTTGTATCCACGAATATTTGTATTAATAACATCTCGCGAGAGCATTCAAGCCCGGGCCTAACAAACCCGGCAAATCTTGTATTATTTATCTTCTCTCGGAAGTGCTCCCGCAAATTGTTGTTTGTTGTCCGTCTTCCAGCAGTATTAATCTTCGGATAAATATTTTGGGCAACAACAGTTATTAAGGCAAGTATCTTATTATACGACTTGTATTTTGTGGCTAGTAATTACGTATGATATGTATGATGATTTTGCTTGCCTCCGTAAATATGTTCCGTTTGAGTTGGTTGTGTTTTCCGAAATTTGAAGGCTTTGTGATAATAGTGATATATTGGTATCCGTGTTAGGCGTTGTGCCATTTGTGCAGGATTGCGATGTACATATGAGATGGTTGTACACGTGGTTGTTCAATGTATTGTGTACCGAATGTGTGTTATGTTGGTTAAGAGTCGTTGTGATGATCATGATATTTGTGTTGTTTTGGTACATACTTGATTGTACATTTCATTGTAATGTGGAATGGCTTGACATTTAATGATTATCAATTGTGTCGTGTCGATGTGTGTGTGTTCCAGGTAGGGCCTGACGAGGCCTCTGGAGTTCGGTACCTGATGTGTACGAACAAAGTGTGTGATCCAGGTAGGGTCTGACGAGGCCTCTGGAGTCCGGTACATGACGTGTACGGACAAGTTGTGTGATCCAGGTAGGGTCTGACGAGGCCTCTGGAGTTCGGTACATGATGTGTACGAACAATGTTCTGGCCGGGTAGGGTCCGTTGAGGCCTCCGGAGTTCGGTACATGATGTGTACGAATAGTGTGTGTGGCCGGGTAGGGTCCGTTGAGGCCTCCGGAGTTCGGTACATGATGTGTACGAACAGTGTGTGTGGTCCGGGTAAGGTCCGTCGAGGCCTCCGGAGTTCGGTACATGATGTGTCCGAACAATGATCGTGTAGCAGTGATTGTTCGGGTAACATTTTAAATATGGATCTCGGACTCATAATGATATATTATTTAGTATGCTTTCAAACGAGAATCGGGCTAAGGCCCTAATGTTTACGAAAAGGTTTTGTAAATTGGGACTCGAGGTCCAAAAGAATTTGTGCTTTAAAAATCCCCGAGATGATGTGTTCCTTTTCAAATATCTCTTATTTGAGTTCGAAATTCTAAAACTTCTCGGGAACATTTTGATAATTGATTTCCGTATTAAATTCGTAGTTGCTATTTGCTTGTTACATTTCGTATGGTTTGATACTTGCACTAGTAAAACAGTGGAGTTTTACTAACCCCCGAGTATTCAGGGGGTGGATGTCTGTTTTGCGTCCAGGTACATGCAGGTTCAGGGGAGCAACACAGATTGGCACAAGAGGATGACGAGTGCGATACTAATCAAGAGTCTTGAGTTGGTAGAGTTTGTTTGTATTGTTAGAGTTCATTCGGTCTTCCGCCGTATTGTGTTTCACCCCTGTGTGGGTAATGTTGTTAGTCGCCTGTTGATAGAGTTGTGTGACCTCATCTGGCCTGTGTTTATGTGTAAGTGACCTTAACGGCCTCGTATTATTATATTGTTTGACCACGGCCGGGCAAGCATTTAGTCGTTTATGGATGTTTAGCCCGGTAGATCCTTGTGGAAGGGGTCTACGGCGTGTAATATTTCCATACGGTTTTGGGGTGTTACATTTATGGTATCGGAGCTTAGGTTGGAAACCTAGCCGTCGGGTCGAGTCGAGTCGTGGTTTGTCGAGTAATGTGTGGTCTTGTCGTTCGAGTCGTCAGGTGACAAGTTGAGTTGTGCGTAGTCACAACGTGTCGGATATGTTGTCGGACGAGATTAGTATCGTGGGCGACCGTCACCTCCGTGCGACCTGTTGATGTAAGTCTCCTCCTTTATGCGTAATACCTGTGTATCTCGATTTTATCTTAGTGAGTTAATTGCGGTGCATAATTTTATTTACACAGTATTGTGTAATATAGTTGTGTTTAATACTTGTGACACATAGTATGTGTATAGAACTGGGCACGTTATTGTTTTATCTTTGAACCACCGGGTGGGGTGGTAGGTTGTGAAAGTTTTAAACCTTGATGGGTTTCGAATAGGTACCGACGGTAGAGTTTGTGAGAAACTCCGATGAATGATTTTGCTGAGTGTTTAAACTTGATACCACGAGATGCATTTGATTGAATTGGCGACCCTGGTTTCCATTTGAGTATATGGTTTTAAATTCGACTGTTTTTGGAATGTTGTAATTTTTGTCCGCTATGGGTAAGTTTGAGAATGTTTCCTGAAGGACTTTACGCTTGAGAATTTTGTAGAAATCGATTTTTGGAAAATATTTTGGTGGTGCGGTCAAACCATGGTTTATATGGATTTTTAAAATTTGTTAAATTTTGACAAATGGGCCGTGTATTTTCAAATGACACAATCAAAGGTATTTGAAAAATGTGTTTTGAAATACTTGACATTGTAAAATATTACCGTCATCGACCTTTTGGCGTTTTGTAAATGGTTTTTAGCCGGTGGATTCGGCGGGACCCACGGCGCTATAATGTTCCGTGTAATTATCTGAAATTTTTGGGCATTCTAGCTCATTGAATTATCGTTGAAAACTTTGAGTACCTTAGAAAATAAATTTCGAGACGTCCTTTTAAAATGAATTATTTTCTTGTGGTACATCCAAGGTGCCACAATATGTTTCAAGATTCTTCTACCTCGAGGACCAAAATGTTTGAGATATTTTCCAATGTTTTAGAAACACTTTTACTTAGACCCGAGGGTCGAATACTTCCGAAAGTTTTTCACCAAAAGAAATTGTCCTCATTTTTATCGAATGCGAAATAGTTTCCAAAGTCTCGATAACGATGTTTCACGATTGTATTTTTATTGAAGGGTGATACTCAAGATCAATCCGTGTTTCCAAAATTATTTTCAAAAGGAGGTTTTCGTTTTTAAAACCTATCCATTCCCGTTTGAGGGCTGGGTATGTATGTATGATGTTCGCGTTGTCGTTATGATGTTTGCTCCCGAGTATGATCGAATTGGTGGCATGAACGTCGAGGCGTTGCCACGCATTTGTTGTACTAGCCCTCTGTGAGAGGTGTGAACTGGTGTTTACTGTTTATCGCCTCGTGGTGATTTGCGTGTTGTCGCACGAGTGTGAGCTGTTGAAGCTTGGGTTTGTACGTTTGTGTACATGTGTGATTGTTTCATAATGTTTGTAATTAGGTGCTGGTTATTGTTCGGGCCGTTGAGGTCGCCGAACGATACCGTCGTGATTCTTTGTTGTGCTGAGCTGGCATCTCCGCTATATTGTTTTGCGACTTTATGCCCCATTGTATCTAGCATTTATCTTTTCGGTATGCCGAGCCGAGGTATTTCAACCGTGATGTGCCGGGGCATGCACGTGTAAATTGTCCTTCTCGTCAGTGACGCGTTTCGAGGGACACCGAATTCAGTTTTGCGAATTGGCTATTGAGACTTTCGGAGTTCGCGTTTCAGCACAGATATCAGGATCAACTCTGAGAGACCCATGGGAGATTTTCCTGTCGGATGCTTTTTGTGTTGTTACCTTGTTTCCATTGTTGTGAGTTGCGGGGATGACATTTCTTTTATAAGAGGTCGGATGTAATACCCGTACTATATTTGACTTCTGCAGTTTCTCCTTCTAAATTCTATCGACTTACACGTGTTCGTCGATACTTTTTGAACTTGTTTGATGTCTCAGTTGTCATCATTCGAACTGGTTGTGACCTTGTTTTATATCGACTGCTTGTCATCGTGACCTTCCGAGTTCGGTTCGATTCTTGTGAGCCTTGTTTGGAAGTAACATCTTTCACTTTCTACCGCTTCTTTTAATGTCCGGAGTTGAAGTGGGGACTTGAGTCATTGTTCGACCGTTGTCATTCGATCATTGTTATTTGATCATTGTTGTTCGATCATTGTTATTTGATCGTTGTTGTTCGATTGTTATTGTTCGAACGGGGTTGTCCGACCGTTGTTGCACGATCTCGCATCGCGAAGAATTGTCGCTCACCGTTAGTCAATCGCTTCGAGTGTGGCCAAGTGGGTCACCGAGCGGTGCATTGTGAGACCGCTGCCACGATGTTCGGGAATTGGGTTTTCGTTCCTACTCGGGAGTGCCCAGTGGTGTCCCGTGATGTAGTTGTATCGTACTTCGTGGCCGTAATTCATGTAGAAATTGATATTTGTTGCGGACTTTTTGGTTTTGTTTGTATTCTACCATGATGTTTTATTTTAAGTTTCGGACGAAACTTATTTTTAAATCGATAGAATGTAATGTCCGTATTCTCGTTTTCCGTTATCTTGAATTGTTTGTGTTTTGACGCTCGGATATTTTCTTATTGATGAGAATCTAATGATTTCTATCGTGATACTCTATTTGTTTCTATCGCATAGCCGTTTTAGTCGGGTGAAACTTGTTGTAGCGTACGTTTCTTCGATTAAATGTGTGCATGTGATGTGGTATGTGATGCGTCGTTAATTGCTCGTTGTTGTTTGAAACATAATCGGTGGCGTTGCGTTAGTCGTCGTGGGGCGTGTTTTTACGCCGTATATTCCCTTGCGTTGCTTGTAACGTTTCGCCGTTGGGCACGAATTTTTTTCGGTTCTTGTGTATCTCGTTGAGTTTTCCTGGCGGGATATTGCTTCTCCCTACTTGATTTAAGTTTCGGACGAAACTTCTTTTAAGGAGGGTAGAATGTAATATCCGCAATTTCGATTTTCGTAATTTTATTTTTCGCGTAAGTCCGCTTCGATGACTCGCTTGGGACCGTATCATCATTCCGAGAATGATTAATTCTGCACTTTTGTCATACGAGTTCGTTTGTATCGCTTTTGCCGAGTTCCGAGCTTTTAACGACTTTTCCGCACTTGAGTTCGATTCTTGCGAATCTCGTCTAAATCGTTGTTTCGAGTTTCTCGTAAGTTCATTTAATGTTATTATTCATGTTGCGAGCTTTGGTTTGGTGTTTCGATCGCGTATCGTGATTTTCTGACGCTTTGGGCCATTTTCATAATTTCCCAAAGTTTTGGGTAATTACTTTCCGTTGTCGAATTTCGAGCCTTCGGGTGGTCGGAATCAGGTGTTCTCTCGGTGTTCGGATTCGTATTTACGAGTACTTCGTAACCGTGCTTTGGTTTACGTTCGTGTCCGAGTTTCGGGATTTTGGACCGCTCGGACCGAGTCATGGGCCGGACCAGGCGAACGGCCCTCGAAACGGCGCGCCGCCGCCGTGTCTTGCGCCTGGTCGGCCAGGACCAGCAGCCTGCCGAGACACGGCCGAGACACCCGCGCCGGTCCTGGCCGTTTGCTGCGCCGTGTCCGGCAGGGCTATAAATATGGCAGAGCAGTCGGGTTTTTCTTCATTTTTCTCACTCGTTTCTTCCTCTTCCGCGGCTGGAGCTTTGATTATCATGGAGGGATGTTGTTAGGAGTTAAATCCATGAAGTTTTGAAGTTCATAACATCGATTAATCCTTCCATAACTTGCTCCGATCGACCGAATCAAGGCAAGTTTTCTTAAAATATAGTTTTGGGGATTTTGTTCGATTTGTCCGTTTAATCCGTTTTAACTCAGAATATTGATGGATTGATGATTTTTAAGCTATATTATATCTAATTCCTTGTTATTCCACGGTTGTATTGCCACGGATTTGTCGTTTTATTGAGTATTTTATCGACGCCTTGAAGGTGTTCGATAAAATGTCACAAAGAGAATTCGAGCGTTCTACGATTATTCTTCCTCGTATGATCGATGATTTATTGATTATATGTTGTTAGGGTCGAATTCTTGTGAAGAACTCGAGTCGGAACCCTTCCGTTCGTTGTCTCCTTCGGGGTCCGAGCTTCCCGATCGAACCGTGTTCATCGGAGCGTTTGGTAGCGGTTATTAAGGCAAGTATCTTATTATACGACTTGTATTTTGTGACTATTAATTACGTATGATATGTATGATGATTTTGCTTGCCTCCTGTTGTTGCCCAAAATATTTATCCGAAGATTAATACTGCTGGAAGACGGACAACAAACAACAATTGCGGGAGCACTTCCGAGAGAAGATAAATAATACAAGATTTGCCGGGTTTGTTAGGCCCGGGCTTGAATGCTCTCGCGAGATGTTATTAATACGAATATTCGTGGATACAAGTATTAATGAGAGAAATCTAAATACAATGAGTGTAAAAAGACTCTGTTAATCCGGCTCTTGAGCGAAGCTTGGTGTTCTTCGTCCCGCCGATAATCTGCTCGAGGAGAAAAGGCCGGGAGAAGTAAGACCGAATGATAGCCGTTGCCAAGAGTTGGAGATTAGCCAAGTGTGTATTGTTGTGTCACGATTTATTCATCCCGACAGGCGATCGACTATAAGGCCGAGCGACCAAGTCAACTCCAGTCAAACTATGGCTAGCTCGCCAAGTCGAAGATATCAGACCACCGTCAGGCACCCAGCGATCGACTCCCAAGGCGATCGCCCTTTGGCAGCTAGCGATCTACTCTAGTGACCGGCTAAGGGCAATCGACCTACTCAGGACGCGTGTAAGCTCCCCATTGGACCGCACAGTTGACTGCCAGCAACTCCTGCAGACTTTGAGGGGACAGACCCATGTGCCAAAAGACGATCGCCCGATTATTATATTGCAGAAAAGGCGATCGCCCGGCGTATCCAAGCCCTATAAATAGAGAACCTCCTCCTACAGGAAAAAGGTTCTGACTTCGCACAACTAACGGTTCGGAATTCACACAACAGTTCCCAGTTCAGATTCTCACACATTCAACCTACGGTTCGGAATTCATTTGACTTACGTTCGAAATACATTCCACCAAAGGTTCCCAGTTCACATTCTCTCACATTCCGATACATTCACGGAAATACTGAAGAACATACATATCATCAAGCTCCCGGCTACCTCACCGGAATCCATCTCAGGACTTTGTTGTTGCCCAAAATATTTATCCGAAGATTAATACTGCTGGAAGACGGACAACAAACAACAATTGCGGGAGCACTTCCGAGAGAAGATAAATAATACAAGATTTGCCGGGTTTGTTAGGCCCGGGCTTGAATGCTCTCGCGAGATGTTATTAATACGAATATTCGTGGATACAAGTATTAATGAGAGAAATCTAAATACAATGAGTGTAAAAAGACTCTGTTGATCCGGCTCTTGAGCGAAGCTCGGTGTTCTTCGTCCCGCCGGTAATCTGCTCGAGGAGAAAAGGCCGGGAGAAGTAAGACCGAAAGAAAGCTGTTGCCAAGAGTTGGATGTTAGCCAAGTGTAGGTGATTTGCTTCTGTATGGTGTGAAATGCGGGAATGCAGGAGTTCAGAGAGTCGAGTCTCGGTCTTTTTACAAGTGCCTGCCGCCTTGTATATATAGAGGCCGAGGGGCCCTGTCCCTAGTGGGCGATCGCCTTCAAAGATTTAATGTAACGGGGCGATCGTCCTAAAGGGCACGTGGCCGCCCGCCAAAAGTCCATAGATCCAAATGCACTAGCCGAGTGGCCCGATGAGGAGCCGCACGTCCTAAGTACTGGCATCACGGGAGGTCCCACTTTGCTACTTTCGGCGGACTTTGTCGGGGTAGGTGACAGTGTAGTCACATGTCTTGTCCGTCGACTCCTTTCGCAGGTCTGGGCCCTGTTGGTAGGTGAGGTAGGTGACAAGTTTGTCGGCGCCTTTTGTGGATCTCGCACGTGGGTGCCGCCCGCTTGCTCGGCTTTGTCCGACCGATGGCCATCGCCGCCATCAAGGTTGTCAACGGTCGGTCACCAAGGGTCGATCGGCAGATGCCCAGAGAGGTCGGTCACCAAGGGTCGATCGGCAGATGCCGAGAGAGGATCGTCCGCTAGTCGATCGCCAGGAGTCGGTCGCCGAGTACCGAGTGATGATCGTATCTGAGGTCGATCGCTCGGCACCGGGACTTGTCCTGGGACCTTCAGTTGGCCGATTTAGCTGGTCCGCTGGGTTGAGGCTCGGTCGCTCGGCAGTAAGCCGGTCGTTCGGCCTCGGAGGCGATCGCCGGTCGGAAGGTGTTAAATCTTGACACAACAATTGCCCCCCAGCTTGCTCCTATGTTGAAGACATGGGGCGAGGTGGCTCTTGCTGGTGATCGCGTCTGGATGAGGACGGGCGACCTTGCTGAGCTGACTTAGGACTCGGACTTGGGCTATCATAGTCGATTGGCTTAGCTATCTTTCGGTCTTGTACCTGCAAAAAACAACATTGGCCGATCCCCCATGGAAACTTGGTGGTTTCGCTTTGTTTGAGGTATCGTGCACAGTCGCGGAGATCGATGGACCGACCCCATGACCGTGTCTTGGTGCACAAAGACAATGAGTGCCTCGTGACTCACTTTATTATGAGGGTCCTCTGTTAGGCTGCGCCTCGCCTTGTATTTAAACGAAAGGCGTGCGGTCTCGGTCTAGAGGAGTCCTTGCGCGGGGCAGCGTCGGATGAATCAACTCCACGCCCGCGGCTTGTTAGCTCTGCTTCCACCTCGGCCAGCCATGGAGATGGCCGACCTCGACGGTGTACGTTGAGACGGGGTTGTGGAATGAGTCCACTGATTAATGTTGGAGAGCCCTCCGACTACGCCGGCCTCGTATTTAAACGAAGGGCGGGCGATCTCGGCCGAAAGGGACCTTGCATGGCCGAAGCAGCCGGTTCCATCGACTGCCAGGGCCATGGCTTTATGATGTGCGGTGGAGGCGATCTTATGCCTTAGTCCGTCATGTTATAAGCTGGACTGTAGATGGCGATCGTGTCCACCGGGTTGCTGATGATGTTGCGATCGCCTAAGATCGGGCGATCGTCGCTCGGCGGCCGATCGCATTATTCGTAGGCCGATATTGGCGATCGGTCGGCGGCTAGTCCCTCATTTTAGAATGGACTGTACGCGGGGATCGAGTCCTCCGGCTCTGCTGGGTAGTATCGATCGGTCCGGGAGACTGGAGGTCGTCGTGCGGGCGCCGACCGATCTACTCCTAGGCTGAGAAGGAGCCTTTGCCTGGACAGGAAATCTGCGGCTCTAGCCCGGAAGGCTGCGTAGGTCGTCGGTAGGGTCTTCGTGAGATGCCTGAACATAGGCGAGAAGCCCTGAAAACCTCCTAGGACCGAGTAGAGGGCGGTCTCATCGCTTACGGGCTCGCCGTTGAGGATGATCATGTCAACCCGGTCGATGTAGTCCGAGTCGGACTCCTGTTCTCCTTGCCTGATCTGCCACATGCGATGGGGACCTTCTGGCCGAGCGGCCCTGGTGGCGAAGTATTCTGTGAAGACGTGCGCCAGCTCGTTGAAGGAGCCAATGGACCGAGGTGGCAATGAAGTGTACCACCGGTGGGCGAGGTCGTCCAGTGTCAGAGGGAACATTCGGCACCTGGTCGCGTCCGATGCCCCACACCCGGTCATGTAGATGTTGAACTTGTGAAGGTGTGTTTGGGGGTCCGATCGCCCCTGGTACACGGGTGTCTGAGGAGGAGCGATCCTGTGCTGCACCGGGGCGAGCTCGATGTCGATCGCGAGCGGCTCGCTCGGCGCGGTGATCGTCTTGGTGGCGCCTGCCCCGGATTGCAGGAGCGCCTTCATGTCGTTGAGTTGACGTTGCATCGCGGCAATCGCCGCGGCTCGGCAGCTTGCGGATCGGCTTTGGGAGCGAGGGCCGAGGCGATCGTGTACCGACCTCCGGACCCCGCTGCTGCCGACCTCGGGAACTTGGCGAGCTGGAGCCAGGCGGCTGGATCGCCTTGTGGGAGCCGGGTAGGCCGAGCTCCTGGTGACGGACACCAACTCCGTCGTCTCGTAGCCGGGCCGGACCGCCCGGCCGCTGTGTCGGGTCGCGCCCGTGCGATCGAGATGACGTGCCCCGCCGCGAGCGCCTCTTCTAGCGGGCGAGAGCCTCCTGGCGCTTGCTCGGCCAGTAGTGCCTTAAGCTTCCGCTTGATCTTCCGGCGGGAGACCGAGGGGGTGATAGCTGGAGGCGCGTCGAGTGCACTCTGTCGCTCCTGAAGGACGGCCAGGGCCCCTTCGATCTGTTCCTTGGTTCGGAATCGATCGAGCGAGAGGCTCGGGCCGCCTTCCCGGGATGTGGTCGAGCGCCTCCGGCCGCGGCGGCTACCTTCCACCATCGGCTGCGGCTCGGACTGGGACGGAACTGGGGGTCTGGCCGGGCCGCCGGCTTTCGACGCGGATGCGGAAGACATGATTTCTGAAGGATTTCTTTGAAGTGCAGTGAGTGTCACTTCAAGTATCTGCCCCGAGAACAGTGAGTGTTCTTCGGGACGGTAGGTATAAAAAATTGAGGGTTGGATGCCCCTTCCTCTAGCGCCAATTGTTGTTGCCCAAAATATTTATCCGAAGATTAATACTGCTGGAAGACGGACAACAAACAACAATTGCGGGAGCACTTCCGAGAGAAGATAAATAATACAAGATTTGCCGGGTTTGTTAGGCCCGGGCTTGAATGCTCTCGCGAGATGTTATTAATACGAATATTCGTGGATACAAGTATTAATGAGAGAAATCTAAATACAATGAGTGTAAAAAGACTCTGTTGATCCCGTCCCTGGACGGCGGCCCAAGCCTCTCGCTCGATCGGTTCCGAACCAAGGAACAGATCGAAGGGGCCCTGGCCGTCCTACAGGAGCGACGGAGTGCTCTCGACGCGCCTCCAGCTCGCCCCCGGTCTCTCGCCGGGAGATCAAGCGGAAGCTCAAGGCACTACTGGCCGAGCAATCGCCAGGAGGCTCCCGTCCGCAGGAAGAGGCGCTCGCCAGCCGGGGCACCTCTGTCTTCGATCGCCTGGGCAGTGACCCGACCTGGCTACCGGGGCAGTCCGGCCCCAGCTACGAGACGACGGAGTTTGAGTCCGTCACCAGGAGCTCGGCCTACCCGACTCCCAGAAGGCAACCTAGCCGTCTGGCTCCACCTCGCCGAATCGCCGAGGCCGGCGGCAGCGGAGCCCGGAAATCGGTACACGATCGCCTCAGCTCCTGCTCCCAAAGCCGATCTGCAAGCGACCAAGCCACGGCGATGGCTGCAATGCAACGTCAACTCAACGACATGAAGGCGCTCCTGGAATCCAGGGCAGGCGCCAAGAAGACGATCGCCGGGCCAAGCGAGCCGCTCGCGATCGACATCGAGCTCGCCCCCGTGCAGCACAGGATCGCTCCCCCGCTAACACCCGTGTACGAGGGGCGATCGGACCCCCAAGTGCACCTGAGGAAGTTCAACATCTACATGACCGGGTGTGGGGCATCTGACGCGACCAGATGCCGAATGTTCCCTCTGACGCTGGACGACCTCGCCCACCGGTGGTACACTTCATTGCCACCTCGGTCCATTGGCTCCTTTAACGAGCCGGGCGCACGGCTTCACCGAGTACTTCGCCACTGTGGTCGTCTGCCCGAAGGTCCCCTTCGCATGATGCAAATCAAGCGGGGAGAAGAAGAGTCCGACTCGGACTACATCGGCCGGGTAGACGTAATCATCCTCAATGGCGAGCCCATAAGCGATGAGACCGCCCTCTACGCGGTCTAGGAGGTTTTCGGGGTTTTTCGCCTATGTTCGGGCATCTTACAAAGACCCAACTTACGACCTACGCAGCCTTCCGGGCAAGAGCCGCAGATTTTCGGCCAGCAAAGGTTTCTTCTTAGCCTGTGAGCGGCGCGATCGGCACCCGGACGACGATCTCCCTCCCGATCGCCAATATCGACCTACGAATAAGCGATCGGCGGCCGAGCGACGATCGCGCCTTCCGCCCGATCGCCGATCATCACGCTACATCATCCGCACCGAGGACACGATCGCCATCTATAGTCCAAGATATAACATGACGGACTAAGGCATAAGATCGCCTCCACCGCACATCATAAAGCCATGGCCCCGGCCGATGGAACCGGCCGCCCGGCCATGCAAGGTCCCTTTCGGCCGAGATCACCCGCCCTTCGTTTAAATACGAGGCCGGCGTAGTCGGAGGGCTCTCCAACATTAATCAGTGGACTCATTCCACAACCCCGTCTCAACGTACACCGTCGAGGTCGGCTATCTCCATGGCTGGCCGAGGTGGAAGCAGAGCTAACAAGCCGCGGGCGTGGAGTTGATTCATCCGACGCTGCCCCGCGCAAGGACTCCTCTAGACCGAAACCGCACGCCTTTCGTTTAAATACAAGGCGAGGCGCAGCCTAACAGAGGACCCTCATAATAAAGTGAGTCACGAGGCACTCATTGTCTTTGTGCACCAAGACACGGTCATGGGGTCGGTCCATCGATCTCCGCGACTGTGCACGATACCTCAAACAAAGCGAAACCACCAAGTTTCCATGGGGGATCGGCCAATGTTTTTTTTTGCAGGTACAAGACCGAAAGATAGCTAAGCCAATCGACTATGATAGCCCAAGTCCGAGTCCTAAGTCATTTCGGCAAGGTCGCCCGTCCTCATCCAGACGCGATCACCGGAAGAGCCACCTCGCCCCATGTCTTCAACATAGGAGCAAGTGGGGCAATTGTTGTGTCAAGATTTAACACCTTCCGAGGCGATCGCCTCCGAGGCCGAACGACTGCCATCGCGAGCGGCCGAGCCTCAACCCAATGGGACCAGCCTAAATCGCCAATCAAGGTCCCAGACAAGTCCTTGCCGAGCGATCGACCTCAGATACGATCATCACTCGGTACTCGGCGACCGACTCCTGGCGATCGACTAGCGGACGATCCTCTCTCGGCATCTGCCGATCGACCCTTGGTGACCGACCTCTCTGGGCATCTGCCGATCGACCCTTGGTGACCGACCGTTGACAACCTTCAGTGACTGGCCGATGGCCATCCAGTCGGCCAAAGCCGAGCAAGCAGGACAGCACCCACGTGCAGATCCACAAAAGGCGTTGACAAACTTGTCACCTACCTCACCTACCAACAGGGCCCAGACCTGCGAAAGGAGCTGACGGACAAGACATGTGACTACAGCCTGTCACCTACCCTGACAAAGTCCGCCGAAAGTAGCAAAGTGGGACCTCCTGTGACAGTACTTCCGGACGCGTGCCGGCTCCTCATTGGGCCACTCAGCTAGCTGCCGGCTGGATCTATGGACTTTTGGCAGGCAGCCCACGTGCCCTTTAGGACGATCGCCCCGTCGCATTAAATGCTGAAAGGCGATCGCCCACTAGGGGACAGGGCCCCTCAGCCTCTATATATACAAGGCAGCAGGCACTTGTAAAAAGACCGAGACTCTGACTCTCTGAACTCCCTGCATTCCCGCATTTCACACCATACAGAAGCAAATCACCTACACTTGGCTAACATCCAACTCTTGGCAACAGCTTTCTTTCGGTCTTACTTCTCCCGGCCTTTTCTCCTCGAGCAGATTACCGGCGGGACGAAGAACACCGAGCTTCGCTCAAGAGCCGGATCAACAGAGTCTTTTTACACTCATTGTATTTAGATTTCTCTCATTAATACTTGTATCCACGAATATTCGTATTAATAACATCTCGCGAGAGCATTCAAGCCCGGGCCTAACAAACCCGGCAAATCTTGTATTATTTATCTTCTCTCGGAAGTGCTCCCGCAATTGTTGTTTGTTGTCCGTCTTCCAGCAGTATTAATCTTCGGATAAATATTTTGGGCAACAACAGACTTCTCTCTCCAAATCTCTCATCCAGAAGACGATCGGCAGAAGCAGCAAGTCTCCACTAGACAGATTCCAAGAGATTCTTAAGCCCAGGAGCCCAAGCATCCAACTAAATACTCGCCGTGAGAGACGATCGATCTCTCATCGCCGCGACTGTTCATCTCCTTTGTTACAAGAACTCACAGAGCATCAAATCTGGTTCTTCCGGCAATCTACACGCTCACTAGATAAGATAACAAGAATCTTTACACTCATTGTAATTGTATTCTTACATTATTACTTGTATCCCCGAATATTGGTATTAATAATATCTCGCGAGAGCATTCAAGCCCGGGACTAACAACCCCGGCAAATCTTGTGTTATTTATCTTTCTCTCGGAAGTGCTCTTCCATTTGTTTGCTATCCCATCCATTCCAGCAATATCTATCTCCGGATAATATTTTGGGTAGCAACATGTATATTTTGCTTCTGTATTGTATGAAATCCGAGAGGAGTTGAAGAAGTGAGGTTGCAGAAGGAAGCTGAAGAAATGTCCAAGTGCAGGCTGCCTTCTTTATATAGGGGCAGCCGGGTCCTGTCCGGTAGTGGCCGATCGCCTGCCGGCTAATATAATAAGGTGCCGATCGTCTGCCGACCAATATTATAAGGGGCCGATCTCCTGGGCTGTCGGGCTAAAGTCCAAGAAAGATGCTGGCTGTCGGGCTAAAGTCCAAGGGAGAGGCTGCCACAGCTGGGCGGTCCAATAAGGGGCCAACACGCGTCCGGAGTCAGTCAACATGCGGCCCTACTGACAACTTTCGGCGGCTTGTCGGCTGGTGGAGAGATTCTGTCAGGCTGTGGTCAATGGCCCGTGATTCGCGGATCTTGTCCCGGATCTTGCACGTGGTGCCAGTCCTGGGGCTCGGCCTTCGCCGACTGGATGGCCATCGGTGGAGATCGACATGAGGCGATCATCTCTGAGGTTGATCGCTCGATACCGGGACTTGTCCTGGGGCCTTCGGTCGGTCGATGCAGCTCGTCCACTGGGTTAAGGCTCGGTCGCCAGGTCGCTGATCGGCAGATCTGTCTTGGCCGTTCGGCAGTGAGTCGGTCGCCCGTCCTCCTAGTCGATCGCCGGTCGGAAGGTGTTAATTCTTGACACAACAATTGCCCCCCAGCTTGCTCCTATGTTGAAGACATGGGGCGAGGTGGTTCTTGCTGGTGATCGTGTATGGATGAGGACGGGCGATCTGAGCTGACTTAGGACTCGGACTTGGGCTATCATGGTCGATTGGCTTAGCTATCTTTCGGTCTTGTACCTGCAAAAACAACATTGGCCGATCCCCCATGGAAACTTGGTGGTTTCGCTTGTTTGAGGAATCGTGCACAGTCGCGGAGTTCGATGGACCGACTCCATGACCGTGTCTTGGTGCGCGAAGACAATGAGTGTCTCGTGACTCACTTTATTATGAGGGTCCTCTGTTAGGCTGCGCCTCGCCTCGTATTTAAACGAAGGGCGTGCGGTCTCGGTCTAGAGGAGTCCTTGCGCGGGGCAGCGTCGGATGAATCAACTCCACGCCCGCGGCTTGTTAGCTCTGCTTCCACCTCGGCCAGCCATGGAGATGGCCGAACTCGACGGTGTATGTTGAGACGGGGTTGTGGCATGTGTCCACTGATTAATGTTGGAGAGCCCTCAGACTACGCCGGCCTCGTATTTAAACGAAGGGCGGGCGATCTCGGCCGAAAGGGACCTTGCATGGCCGAAGCAGCCGGTTCCATCGACTGCCAGGACCATGGCTTTATGATGTGCGGTGGAGGCGATCTTATGCCTTAGTCCGTCATGTTATATGCTGGACTGTAGATGGCGATCGCGTCCTCCGGGTTGCGGATGATGTAGCGATCTGGCCGGAAGACTGGCGATCGTCGCTCGTCGGCCGATCGCTTTATTCGTAGGTCGATATTGGCGATCGGGCGACGGCTAGTCCCTCATTTAAAGTGGACTGTAGGCGGGGATCGAGTCCTCCGGCTCTGCTGGGTAGTAGCGATCGGGCTGGGAGACTGGAGGTCGTCGCGCGGGTGCCGATCGCTCTACTCCTAGGCCAAGAAGAAGCCTTTGCCTGGACAGGAAATCTGCGGCTCTAACCCGGAAGGCTGCGTAGGTCGTCGGCAGGGTCTTCGTGAGATGCCTGAACATAGGCGAGAAACCCTGAAAACCTCCTAGGACCGCGTAGAGGGCGGTCTCATCGCTTACGGGCTCGCCGTTGAGGATGATCATGTCAACCCGGTCTATGTAGTCCGAGTCGGACTCCTGTTCCCCTTGCCTGATTCGCCACATGCGATGGGGACCTTCTGGCCGAGCGGCCCTGATGGCGAAGTATTCCGTGAAGACATGCGCCAGCTCGTTAAAGGAGCCAATGGACCGAGGTGGCAACGAGGTGTACCACCGGTGGGCGAGGTCGTCTAGCGTCAGAGGGAACATTCGGCACCGGGTCGCGTCCGATGCCCCACACCCGGTCATGTAGATGTTGAACTTGTGCAGGTGTGTTTGGGGGTCCGATCGCCCCTGGTACACGGGTGTCTGAGGAGGAGCGATCTTGTGCTGCACGGGGGCGAGCTCGATGTCGATCGCGAGCGGCTCGCTCGGCGCGGCGATCGTCTTCATGGCGCCTGCCCCGGATTGCAGGAGCGCCTTCACGCTGCCGATCGACGTCAGCGTTGCATCGCGGCATCGCCGCGGATCGGCTTTGGGAGCGGGGCCGAGGCAATCGTGTACCGACCTCCGACTCGGACCGCTGCCGACCTCGGGAATTTGGCGAGCCGAGCCAGCGGCCGGATCGCCTTGTGGGAGCCGGTGGGCCGAACTCCCAGTGACGGACACCAACTCCGTCGTCTCATGGCCGAGACCGAATCGCCCGGTCGCAGTCGGTCCGCCGCCTGTGCGATCGACGACGTGCCCCGGCTGCCGAGCGCCTCTTCTTGCGGGCAAAATCCTCCTGGCGATCGCTCGGCCAGTAATGCCTTGAGCTTCCGCTTGGACTTCCGGCGGGAGACCGAGGGGGTGATAGCAGGAGGCGCGTCGAGAGCACTCCGTCGCTCCTGAAGGACGGCTATGGCCTCTTCGATCTGTTCATTGGTTCGGAACTGATCGAGCGAGAGGCTCGGGCCGCCATCCCGGGACGGGGTCGAGCGCCTCTGGCCGCGGCGGCTACCTTCCACCATCGGCTGCGGCTCGGACTGACGAACAGGGTCCGCCACCGTCAGTGGCGGCTTTCTTCGACGCGGAGGCGGAAGACATGATTTCTGAAGGATTGCTTTGAAGTGCAGTGAGTGTCACTTCAAGTATCTGCCCCGAGAACAGTGAGTGTTCTTCGGGACGGTAGGTATAAAAAATCGAGGGTTGGATGCCCTTCCTCTAGCGCCAATTGTTGTTGCCCAAAATATTTATCCGAAGATTAATACTGCTGGAAGACGGATAACAAACAACAATTGCGGGAGCACTTCCGAGAGAAGATAAATAATACAAGATTTGCCGGGTTTGTTAGGCCCGGGCTTGAATGCTCTCGCGAGATGTTATTAATACGAATATTCGTCGATACAAGTATTAATGAGAGAAATCTAAATACAATGAGTGTAAAAAGACTCTGTTAATCCGGCTCTTGAGCGAAGCTTGGTGTTCTTCGTCCCGCCGATAATCTGCTCGAGGAGAAAAGGCCGGGAGAAGTAAGACCGAATGATAGCCGTTGCCAAGAGTTGGAGATTAGCCAAGTGTGTATATTTTGCTTCTGTATTGTATGAAATCCGAGAGGAGTTGAAGAAGTGAGGTTGCAGAAGGAAGCTGAAGAAATGTCCAAGTGCAGGCTGCCTTCTTTATATAGGGGCAGCCGGGTCCTGTCCGGTAGTGGCCGATCGCCTGCCGGCTAATATAATAAGGTGCCGATCGTCTGCCGGCCAATATTATAAGGGGCCGATCTCTTGGGCTGTCGGGCTAAAGTCCAAGAAAGATGCTGGCTGTCGGGCTAAAATCCAAGGGAGAGGCTGCCACAGCTGGGCGGTCCAATAAGGGGCCAACACGCGTCCGGAGTCAGTCAACATGCGGCCCTACTGACAACTTTCGGCGGCTTGTCGGCTGGTGGAGAGATTCTGTCAGGCTGTGGTCAATGGCCCGTGATTCGCGGATCTTGTCCCGGATCTTGCACGTGGTGCCAGTCCTGGGGCTCGGCCTTCGCCGACTGGATGGCCATCGGTGGAGATCGACATGAGGCGATCGTCTCTGAGGTTGATCGCTCGATACCGGGACTTGTCCTGGGGCCTTCGGTCGGTCGATGCAGCTCGTCCACTGGGTTAAGGCTCGGTCGCCAGGTCGCTGATCGGCAGATCTGCCTTGGCCGTTCGGCAGTGAGTCGGTCGCCCGTCCTCCCAGTCGATCGCCGGTCGGAAGGTGTTAATTCTTGACACAACACCTCCGTAAATATGTTCCGTTTGAGTTGGTTGTGTTTTCCGAAATTTGAAGGCTTTGTGATAATAGTGATATATTGGTATCCGTGTTAGGCATTGTGCCATTTGTGCAGGATTGTGATGTACATATGAGATGGTTGTACACGTGGTTGTTCAATGTATTGTGTACCGAATGTGTGTTATGTTGGTTAAGAGTCGTTGTGATGATCATGATATTTGTGTTGTTTTGGTACATACTTGATTGTACATTTCATTGTAATGTGGAATGGCTTGACATTTAGTGATTATGAATTGTGTCGTGTCGATGTGTGTGTGTTCCAGGTAGGGTCTGACGAGGCCTCTGGAGTTCGGTACATGATGTGTACGAACAAAGTGTGTGATCCAGGTAGGGTCTGACGAGGCCTCTGGAGTCCGGTACATGACGTGTACGGACAAGTTGTGTGATCCAGGTAGGGTCTGACGAGGCCTCTGGAGTTCGGTACATGATGTGTACGAACAATGTTGTGGCCGGGTAGGGTCCGTTGAGGCCTCCGGAGTTCGGTACATGATGTGTACGAACAGTGTGTGTGGCCGGGTAGGGTCCGTTGAGGCCTCCGGAGTTCGGTACATGATGTGTACGATCAGTGTGTGTGGTCCGGGTAAGGTCCGTCGAGGCCTCCGGAGTTCGGTACATGATGTGTACGAACAATGATCGTAGCGATGATTGTTCGGGTAACATTTTAAATATGGATCTCGGACTCATAATGATATATTATTTAGTATGCTTTGAACGAGAATCGGGCTAAGGCCCTAATGTTTACGAAAAGGTTTTGAAAATTGGGACTCGAGGTCCAAAAGAATTTCGCTTTAAAATCCCCGAGATGATGTGTTCCTTTTCAAATATCTCTTATTTGAGTTCGAAATTCTAAAACTTCTAGGAACATTTTGATAATTGATTTCCGTATTAAATTCGTAGTTGCTATTTGCTTGTTACATTTCGTATGGTTTGATACTTGCACTAGTAAAACAGTGGAGTTTTACTAACCCAGTATTCGGGGTGGATGTCTGTTTTGCGTCCAGTACATGCAGATTCAGGGGAGCAGTCACAGGATTGGCACAAGAGGAAGACGAGATGCGATACTAATCAAGAGATGAGAGTTTGTAGAGTTTGGTTGTATTGTTAGAGTTCATTCGGTCTTCCGTTGTATTGTGTTTCACCCGTGTGTGGGTAATGTTGTTAGTCGATTACATTGATAGAGTTGTGTGACCTCATCGGTCTGTGTGTTTATGTGTAAGTGACCTTAACGGTCTGTATTATTATATTGTTTGACCCTGGCCGGGCAAGCATTTAGTCGTTTATGGATTTTTAGCCTGGTAGATCCTTGTGGAAGGGGTCTACGGCGTGTAATATTCCCACACGGTTTTGGGGGTGTTACAGTGAAGACGTGCGCCAGCTCGTTAAAGGAGCCAATGGACCGAGGTGGCAATAAGGTGTACCACCGGTGGGCGAGGTCGTCCAGCGTCAGAGGGAACATTCGGAACCGGGTCGCGTCAGATGCCCCACACCCGGTCATGTAGATGTTGAACTTCCTCAGGTGCGTCTGGGGTCCGATCGCCCCTCGTACACGGGTGTTTGCGGGGGAGCGATCCTGTGCTGCACGGGGGCGAGCTCGATGTCGATCGCGAGCGGCTTGCTTGGCTCGGCGATCGTCTTCATGGCGCCTGCCCTGGATTCCAGGAGCGCTTTCACGTCGTCGAGCTGACGTTGTAATGCGGCAATCACCGTGGCTCGGCCGCTCGCTGATCGGCTTTGGGAACGGGAGCCGAGGCGATCGTGTACCGATCTCCGGACTCCGCTGCTGCCGACCTCGGCTATTTGGCGAGCGGGAGCCAGACGGCTAGGCTGCCTTCTGGGAGCCGGGTAGGCCGAACTCCTGGTGACGGACTCTGTAATACCCGAGATTTCTGTTATGTAATTTGAACTTGTGAATTTGTAATGATTGTACTTTTGCCTGAGTATTTTTCTTCGTATTTCATAATTCGATGTCGTCGAGCATATAATTTCGTGTATGTGATTTAAAGGATGAAATTCTGTGCATGTAGCGCACGCTACAGGCTAAGGGTAGCGTACGCTAACATGGTTTTATAGCGCACGCTACCGAGTGTAATTAGCGCACGCTACGCGTGGTCAAATTGATTGAGACGCGCGGTAGGTGAGATCTGGCCGGGGGACCCTTGTCGGATCCTGCCGAATGTATCTGGACGGCTTTCGGGAAAAGCCGAGTCAACGCCTTAGCGCACGCTAGAGGTCTATGCGTAGCGCACGCTAAGTGCCGAGTACAAGATGCTGAGCCGTTAGCGCACGCTACGGACAGTGTATAGCGCGCGCTAATAGCCATTTATTATAAATAGACAAAGATCCTATTCGTGAATTCATCCTTTCTTCCCCATAACCCGAACTCTTGCACTTGAAACATAACTTCATTCGTCTTAAACACTCCATATCAACCTCCTAGTTCGAGATTGAAGATCTTATATCATTGGAGATTGGTGTTCAAGCCTTGGGTGTTGGATTGCTTCATTTTCATCCGTGTTCTTCACTACTTCGAGGTAGGTGATCCTTCACCAATGATTAGTAATGTTCATGAGGAAGTTTGAATCATGTTTGGATAGCTAGTATCTCGTTTTTATCGATCATCACATGTTAGAAGGATACTTTTGACGTATCTGTACTAGATGTCGAATGAACCTTTGAACCATCTTATTATAAGGACTCCTAAGCATGTTTAAATCGATTTATGATCAAGTGATCGGATATTACCCAGTTGATACGTTGTATACGTTGGAATCATGTATTTTGGAACGTAAGACGATGGAACATAGATTATTTCTTGAAGATCGTGGAGGAATTGTGATATCAAGATAACTATCCGTATATTGGTGTTTCATAATCATAAATCTTCCAGAAACCTTATTAGCATGATATGCCCGAGGATAACTTGTAATATCACCATAGGGTTCATGAGTTCTTCATCATTCAACTCAGTTTTCGGTTCATAGTATTCTGCCATGCAAGATTAGCGCACGCTAACATGTGTGAGTTAACGTGCGCTATCGAGGTTCGGTTTTCGCACAGAACGTACGTAGCGTACGTTATGAGACAGCCGAGTCGATCTTCGTGGCTAGCGCACGCTAGTCTTATACGATAGCGTACGCTAACAGTTCAGCTTAGCGCACGTTACGTATAGTACGTAGCGCGCGCTAAGCAATCCAGGCAGCTTGTTTAAGTTTGAACTTTTCGGCCGTAGGTCGAATTGTTAGGCCATTGTTCGACTCGAGATGATTTGTATATCGTTCCTTTTGTTAAGGTTCTAGCTTGTTACGTTGATCGGAGGGGGCGGCCTTCGAGTGCGTCGAGAGCATTGAAGTATATCGTTCTTGCCATCTACGAGGCAAGTATCGTGATATGTTAATATCGGTATTTTTGGAGTATACGTATGATTATGCATGTTGTTGAACATGATATTTACTTCGTTGATTTGTCATGATATTCGTTGTATATTGTTTATATGTTCATGTTGATGAACATAATGATTTGGCATATGTATATGCATGAGTTGTATTTGTATACGTTGTACGATCTATGCTGAGGGCGCTGGATCGGATGTCCACCTCGTGTTGGTCCGACGGGATCATCTTGGGATCTAGGCTGAGGGCGCTGGATCATTGGACGGGTTATTTCCACCTCGTGTTGGTCCGACGGGATCATCTTGGGATCTATGCTGAGGGCGCTGGATCATTGGAATACCCATGCTGTGTAATGGAATCTTGTAGATTCGCATTGTCGGGTTCCGGTAGCGGAAGCCCGTGTGATATGTCTTGTTGTGTTTTGTTGATGCATATTCGAATTGTTTAAATACGATACTTGTACTAGCATTGTTTTGCTAACCCCTTCGGGGTGGACATTTGTTTTGATGTTCGGGTAGCTAAGGAGCAGGGAAACAACACAAGACTGACGTGACGACGAAGGGGTTGATGATGTTTATTGTTATTGGAAATTTGTTGTCTTGGTTTGGTTTCGTACTCGAGTACGTGTGTCCTTTGATATTAATTCGATATGGTTGTATTAATTACCCGTGAACCGGTTATGCGTTTTCATAAACTCGAATTTTCGCAGATTGACGTCTTATTTTCACTTTCCTTTTTAATTAGCCTTGTAAATCCTTATTTAAAGGGTTTACGGCGTATAATTATTCCGAATATCTCGGGTGTTACGAATATGGTATCGGAGCTAAGATTCATGGATATCTTGGCGATGGGTTTTATTTGGGTCTGCATTACGTTATTTGATTTACGGTCGTTTGTAACATCACCGTTCACCCAAGTCGTCATGTGGACCGTGGTTGTAAGTCTCTTAATCTCTTATACTACCGTTTTACTTAATTACCGTTTTGAGAGTATTGACGGACTTTATTCCAAAAATTTTGTTACGTATATTGAGAAATTGCGTTTACGTATGTTGAGAGGAGGACGTGGACGCGACGCGTCGTGGACGCGACGTGGTAACTTGAGGCACGAGGATTCCGCAACTACTCCCGAAATATCGGCTAGTCGAACCGATTCCCATTCTCGAGGGCAAGGATCGGCGAATGATGACGCAAACCCGAACATGCCGGAGTGCTTCAACAGTGGTGGCGCAGATAAAACCAGTTCGCTTGTGTCGTTGATCGCATGCGAGGCAATGATGGGACAAGCAGCACCATGAGGATAACCGGGAGACAGATGGCTTGCCGAGGTGGTTAAATTGCACCCGCCAAAATTTGACGGATCTGTGAGGCACTTACTTGGGATCACCGGCTCAAGGAGTTGGAAAAGATATTCGCGGGTCTTAAGCTGTCCCGAGGACCTAAGGTTCCCATTGCCCAAGATTTTCTCGACCGGGAGGCCTTTGACCGGTGGGAGGCTATTCGACCCGAGAACCATAATGCGGATTGACGGAATTCAAACAAATGATGGAAGCACGATTGTCCTCGTCCAGGTAGAGAGGCGAAGATCCGAGAGTTTTTCTCACCACAAAGTTCGGAGGCATCTCGTGATGATGTAATTAAAACCTTTAATCATCACCGACTTGTGTGCGACACTTGGTCGAACGGAGGCGTAAAAGATTTTTCATTTTGATATGCGGATGAAGCGGAGATTCGAAGACATGTCCGATTCGAGTGTACTACGTTGCGACAGCACCAAGACAAAGCGCCGGCCTACGACATGAAAGAGGCGGCGGTGGAGAAATCGAGAGGCAAAGAAGCGAAGGTGACCGCGGCTTTGCGAGAAAACAAGAGTGGTGGGGCCCGCAAGGGCCGTCTTCCTTTATTCGGCTAGAAACCTCCACATCCTTCTAAAGGCGGAAAGAAGTTCCTGACAGATCGCAGCTTTCGGACGCATCAAGGAAATGCTACAATTGTGGTCGAGCAGGCATATTCAAGAGATTGCCCCGCATCTTCTCGTGACTTGTTACGATTGTGGGCAAGAAGGGCACCGTGCGGCTTCTGTGGAGCCGCTACTAGATCTGTTGGCACCCGCACTCCGACCGGTTCCTAAGGAGATAAGTGTGAACCAGACACGCAGAGTGGATTTCAGCAGTTAACGGGAAGAGAGAGACATCCAGTCTTTGGGTCCGTTCCTCCGCGCCCGTACGAAATGAGGAGATTCGGCGGCTGAACACTGCCGTTGCATCAGTGCACGATTCGAGATCCTTTTGCAACCAGCTAGTGTCTTGTTCGATTCGGGAGCTACGCATTCTTTTATATCTTTGAACCGTGTTAATCGTTTGAACATCTCGTGCTTGTATAATTGTGAACCTTATGTTGTGGGATTACCGAGCGGAGAGAAAATTGTGGGAACACTAGAAGCTAGGGATTTCCCGATCTATAGAAGGGAGAGATTGGCCATCGAATCTTATTGTAGTTGACATATGCGGTGACGATTTAATTCTCGGAGATGATTGGCTCAATGTTATGGAGCCGTGTTGAATTACCGAGAGAGAGTCATTTCCATCATTGCCGATGACGGATCTCGAACACTTATTCCGAGGATGGAGACCGGAAGCTCGGGAAATTGATCAAGGCAATGAAAGCCGTGAAATTATCAAGCGGGGATGTCACGGACTTTGGTGTTATGCCATGAGGAAAGAGGAAGGAATAGAGCTCTCGTCTATTTCGATTGTGAATGAGTTCTCGATGTATTTCTGACGAGCTACCCGGGTTACCCCGCAAAGAGAAGTGGAATTCACCATCGAATTAGAGCCCGGAGCAACCC
This sequence comes from Orobanche coerulescens, assembly GCA_033398695.1. Lineage (NCBI taxonomy): Eukaryota > Viridiplantae > Streptophyta > Magnoliopsida > Lamiales > Orobanchaceae > Orobanche > Orobanche coerulescens. The sequence continues at coordinate 88,720,313 of CM065811.1, read as the reverse complement.
CTATTTCAGTGGCACCATACCGCATGGCGCCAACCGAGATGTATGAACTCAAGAAGCAACCGGAGGAATTGTTACGTAAGGGCTATATTCAACCGAGCGTTTCCCCTTGGGAGCGCCTGTTCTCTTTGTCCTAAGAAAGACGGATCCCTCCGACCGTGTATTGATTACAGGAGCTTAACAAGATGACGATCAAGAATAAGTATCCTATACCTCGGATCGACGACTTGTTTGATCAATCGCAAGGGGCGAGGGTATTCTCAAGATTGACTTGCGATCGGGATACCACCAATTGAGAATTAAGGAATCGGATATACCGAAATCGCTTTCGATCCCTAGACGGCATTATGAATTTGTGGTGATGCCATTCGGACTTACCAATGCTCCTGCGGTATTCATGCAATTGATGAATCGGGTATTCTTGGAATACTTGGATAAATTTGTGGTCGTTTTCATTGACGACATTTTGATATATTCGAGGGACGCAGAGGAGCATGCTGATCATTTACGTGTGGTTTTGAGCATCTTGAGAAAGGAACAGCTATATGCAAAATTTGCTAAATGCGAGTTCTGGCTTAAGGAAGTAACCTTCCTTGGGCATGTGATATCAGCCGATGGAGTTCAGGTGGACCCGAAGAAAATCGAGGCAATCTTGGGATGGGAAGCTCCGAAGAACGTGAAGGAAGTCCGAAGCTTCTTAGGACTTGCTGGATACTATCGCCGCTTTGTAGAGGGATTTTCCAAAATTGCTCGTCCGCTCACTCATTTATTCTGAAAACTCAAAAGTTCACGTGGAATGAGAAATGCCAGGCTGGTTTTGACGAACTTAAAGAGAGGCTGACGACAGCACCTATATTAGCGCTGCCAGAAGGAACTGATGGATTCATGGTATACAGCGACGCTTCAAATCAGGGTTTGGGTTGTGTGTTGATGCAGAAGGATAAAGTAATTGCTTATGCTTCTCGGCAATTGAAACCGTCTGAAGTTAATTATCCGACTCATGATACGGAGCTAGCAGCTGTGGTCTTTGCCTTGAAAATTTGGAGACATTATTTGTACGGCACTCATTGTCAGATCTTTACAGATCATAAGAGCCTCAAATACATTTTCAGTCAGAAAGAATTAAACATGAGGCAGAGAAGGTGGCTGGAATTGATCAAGGATTACGACTTGGAGATTCTCTATCATCCGGGGAAAGCAAATGTAGTAGCCGATGCTTTGAGCCGTAAACCTGTTTCTCTTCGAGTGTTGGAAGCTCTTACGCCCCAAACCAGTATTCAACGGGAACTGATCCGCGAAGGGATTGAGGTATGGGCACCAGGAATCCAAGGGCTACTTTATGTGATGGAACTGACTTCATCACTAGTCGAGAAGATCAAGTCCAAGCAGTTGGACGATTCTCTGATCCTTCGACTATGTGATGAAGTAAAGAAAGGAAAAGCCCCAGGATTCGTGATACAAGATGATGGAGTTCTGAGATTTCAAAGTCGACTTTGCGTTCCCGATGATGATGATTTGAGACGGACTATTCTGAAAGAAGCTCATAGCGCGCCTATTCTATTCACCCGGCAGCAGAAGATGTATAAGGATCTAAAACAAAACTTCGGTGGGGAATATGAAGAAGGACGAGCAGCACGTTTCAAGTGTTTGACTTGTCGCCAGGTCAAGATTGAGCATCGCGACCACGGATGTTAAAGCCGCTTTCGATCCCTGAATGGAAGTGGGAGGATATCTCGATGGATTTCATCACCAGTATGCCAAGGACTAGAACGGGAATGAACATGATTTGGGTTATAGTTGATCGACTAACCAAGTCAGCTCATTTCCTAGGGATCAAGGATACTTGGGGACCCGAAAGATTGGCGCGAGTATTTATTGCGGAGATAGTCAGATTGCATGGGACGCCGAAGACCATTATTTCGGATCGAGATGGTCGTTTCGTGTCGCACTTCTGGAAAGCAGTTCACAAGGCTTTGGGATCGAGCTCAACTTTAGCACATGACTTATCATCCCCAAACAGACGGTCAGTCCGAAAGGACTATTCAAACTGTAGAAGACATGCTTAGAGCTTGTGCGTTGGATTGGTCAACTGATTGGGAAGTTCACTTGCCCTTGATCGAATTCACTTACAATAACAGTTGGCACGCTTCTATCAAGATGGCACCATTTGAAGCTTTGTACGGGAGGAGATGCCGATCGCCTCTGTGTTGGGATGATTCTTCGGATCTGATCGGGACGGAACCGGAATTGATTATTCAGACTCAAGAGAAAATAGCTTTGATTCGAGAGAGACTGTTGACGCCCAGTCGGCGAAGTCTTATGCAGATGTACGTCGTCGCCCTCTAGAGTTCGACGCTGGGGACCACGTACTATTGAAGGTGTCTCCTACACGAGGGATTTTCCGTTTCGGGAGAAGAGGTAAGCTTAGTCCGAGATATATCGGACCATTTGAGATCCTAGAGAGAGTTGGGGATTTAGCATACAGGTTGGCCTTACCGCCATCGCTAAGTCATGTTCACAATGTGTTTCACGTATCCCAACTACAAAAGTATATACCGGACCCCAGTCACGTTATTGATTTCGACGAGATCGAGATAGCTAATGATGGCACCTTCGAAGAGAGACCAATCAAGATACTTGAGAGCCGGATCAAACAATTGAGGAATAAACCAATACATTTGGTTAAAGTACAATGGTCACGACATGGAGTCGAAGAGGCCACTTGGGAAACGGAGGACGGTATGAAGGCTAAATATCCGGAGTTGTTTTCATCCTAAGTTTCGGGACGAAACTTCTTTTTAGGGAGGAAGGATGTAATACCCGAGATTTCTGTTATGTAATTGGAACTTGTGAATTTGTAATGATTGTACTTTTGCCTGAGTATTTTTCTCCGTATTTCATAATCCGATGTCGTCGAGCATATAATTTCGTGTATGTGATTTAAAGGATGAAATTCTGTGCATGTAGTGCACGCTACAGGCTAAGGGTAGCGTACGCTAACATGGTTTTATAGCGCACGCTACCGAGTGTAATTAGCGCACGCTACGCGTGGTCAAATTGATTGAGACGCGCGGTAGGTGAGATCTGGCCGGGGGACCCTTGTCGGATCCTGTCGAATGTATCTGGACGGCTTTCGGGAAAAGCCGAGTCAACGCCTTAGCGCACGCTAGAGGTCTATGCGTAGCGCACGCTAAGTGCCGAGTACAGTATAGACTGTGAGCCGTTAGCGCACGCTACGGACAGTGTATAGCGCGCTAATAGCCATTTATTATAAATAGACAAAGATCCTATTCGTGAATTCAGTCCTTTCTTCCCCCATAACCCGAACTCTTGCACTTGAAACATAACTTCATTCGTCTTAAACACTCCATATCAACCTCCTAGTTCGAGATTGAAGATCTTATATCATTGGAGATTGGTGTTCAAGCCTTGGGTGTTGGATTGCTTCATTTTCATCCGTGTTCTTCACTACTTCGAGGTAGGTGATCCTTAACCAATGATTAGTAATGTTCATGAGGAAGTTTGAATCATGTTTGGATAGCTAGTATCTCGTTTTTATCGATCATCACATGTTAGAAGGATACTTTTGACGTATCTGTACTAGATGTCGAATGAACTTTTGAACCATCTTATTATAAGGACTCCTAAGCATGTTTAAATCGATTTATGATCAAGTGATCGGATATTACCCAGTTGATACGTTGTATACGTTGGAATCATGTATTTTGGAACGTAAGACGATGGAACTTAGATTATTTCTTGAAGATCGTGGAGGAATTGTGATATCAAGATAACTATCCGTATATTGGTGTTTCATAATCATAAATCTTCCAGAAACCTTATTAGCATGATATGCCCGAGGATAACTTGTAATATCACCATAGGGTTCATGAGTTCTTCATCATTCAACTCAGTTTTCGGTTCATAGTATTCTGCCATGCAAGATTAGCGCACGCTAACATGTGTGAGTTAACGTGCGCTATCGAGGTTCGGTTTTCGCACAGAACGTACGTAGCGTACGTTATGAGACAGCCGAGTCAGACTGCCAGTTCGTGGCTAGCGCACGCTAGTCTTATACGATAGCGTACGCTAACAGTTCAGCTTAGCGCACGTTACGTATAGTACGTAGCGCGCGCTAAGCAATCCAGGCAGCTTGTTTAAGTTTGAACTTTTCGGCCGTAGGTCGAATTGTTAGGCCATTGTTCGACTCGAGATGATTTGTATATCGTTCCTTTTGTTAAGGTTCTAGCTTGTTACGTTGATCGGAGGGGGCGGCCTTCGAGTGCGTCGAGAGCATTGAAGTATATCGTTCTTGCCATCTACGAGGCAAGTATCGTGATATGTTAATATCGGTATTTTTGGAGTATACGTATGATTATGCATGTTGTTGAACATGATATTTACTTCGTTGATTTGTCATGATATTCGTTGTATATTGTTTATATGTTCATGTTGATGAACATAATGATTTGGCATATGTGTATGCATGAGTTGTATTTGTATACGTTGTACGATCTATGCTGAGGGCGCCTGGATGGATGTCCACCTCGTGTTGGTCCGACGGATCATCTTGGGATCTAGCCGAGGCGCTGGATCATTGGATGGGTTATTTCCACCTCGTGTTGGTCCGACGGATCATCTTGGGATCTATCCGAGGGCGCTGGATCATTGGAATACACATTCTGTGTAATGTAATATTGTATATTCGAATTGTCGGGTTCCGGTAGCGGAAGCCCGTGTGATATGTCTTGTTGTGTTTTGTTGATGCATATTCGAATTGTTTAAATACGATACTTGTACTAGCATTGTTTTGCTAACCCCTTCGGGGGTGGACATTTGTTTTGATGTTCAGGTAGCCAAGGAGCAGGGAAACAGCCACAGTACCGACGTGACGACGAAGGGGTTCAGTAATGTTTATTGTTATTGGAAATTTGTTGTCTTGGTTTGGTTTCTGTACTCGAGTACGTGTGTCCTTTGATATTAATTCGATATGGTTGTATTAATTACCCGTTGAACCAGTTGTACGTTTTCATAAACTCGAATTTTCGCAGTATTGACGTCTTATTTTCACTTTCCTTTTTAATTAGCCTTGTAAATCCTTATTTAAAGGGTTTACGGCGCTGTAATTATTCCGAATATCTCGGGGTGTTACAGACTCAAGCTCCATCGTCTCGTAGCTGGGGCCGGACTGCACCGGTCGCCAGGTCGGGTCACTGCCCAGGCGATCGAAGACAGAGGTGCCCCGGCTGCCGAGCGCCTCTTCTTGCAGACGAGAGCCTCCTGGCGATCGCTCGGCCAGTAATGCCTTGAACTTCCGCTTGGACTTCCGGCGAGCGGCCGAGGGGGTGATAGCAGGAGGCGCGTCGAGAGCACTCCGTCGCTCCTGTAGGACGGCCATGACCTCGTCGATCTGTTCCTTGGTTCGGAGCTGATCGAGCGAGAGGCTTGGGCGGTCGTCCAAGGACGGGATCGAGCGTCTCCGACCGTGGCGGCTGCCTTCCACCATCGGTTGCGGATCGGACTGGGACGGAACGGGGGGTCTGGCCGGCTGGTCAGCGGCTTTCTTCGACGCGGAGGTGGAAGACATGATTTCTGAAAGATTTCTTTGAAGTGCAGTGAGTGTCACTTCAAGTATCTGCCCCGAGAACAGTGAGTGTTCTTCGGGACGGTAGGTATAAAAAATTTGAGGGTTGGATCCCCTTCTTCTAGCGCCAATTGTTGTTACCCAAAATATTTATCCGAAGATTAATACTGCTGGAAGACAGACAACAAACAACAATTTGTGGGAGCACTTCCGAGAGAAGATAAATAATACAAGATTTGCCGGGTTTGTTAGGCCCGGGCTTGAATGCTCTCGCGAGATGTTATTAATACAAATATTCGTGGATAGAAGTATTAATGTGAGAAATCTAAGTATGTTGGCCACTAAGTATACTGGATACAGTTTGGAAAATGGTTTGAACAACAAACTGTACGGATTCTAAATCTGAGTGCGTAGCGGAAGTCTTGGATACAGTAGGTTGTTGTGGATACAGCAACTAAGTGTATGGTGTATACTTAATATATCACAGTAATTTAGAACAGTAAAAGCTGAAGGTAAATAACACAGTAATTAAAGTGGTTCGAGGTAAACCCCTCTACGTCCACTGGTCCTCCACACAGGAGTAAAAAGTTTATTATAATTACTGCGTACACAACTACGTAATTATAAACAAACCTATCCTTGTATCGTTCACACAAATTGATACAAAGAATGTCGCTTTCAACCGTTCACACAGATTGGTTAAAGCTTCCTTCTTGACTAGCTTCTTCACACACAGTTCCAAAGCTTCGTCCTTATTCGTCCCACACAGGTCAGAATAACTTGTTGAGTTCACACAGAGCTCAGTTTTTACACAGAGGTAAAAGGTAGGTAACCAGGTAAGAACAGCAGCTTTGAATATGAAGTTCTTGAGCTGATGATAGCTGTTCTTGATGTTGAGCACTGTATATCTCTTTCGTTCTTAATTGCAGTAAGCTTTGGAGATATGTTTGCTCTGATGATAACTATTGATAGCTTGATTGTTAGGTTGCTTGGGTAACTGATCTTCAATGTCTTCATAGGATATATATAGTCTCTGAAGAAAGTATCTGTTGAGATGTATCCATTTGAATAAGATTTCCTTCAACGGGATTATGACACGATCCGGATTTCGCGGGATTCTGAAGATCTGAAGACTGGCAGTATTTAAATACTTTATCCTTGAGTATTTAAATACTTCTTTATTCAACGGGACTTGACTTCGGTTCCTTCTTGTCCTGTTGTGAGCTGTATGGAAGATAACTGTATTTTGGGTTTCGAGACAGTTTTCATACTTGGTCTTTTTACAAGACTACTTGCTGTACTGACGAGCTTCACTATATGCTGATTCGAGGCAGGTCTTCGATACAGGTTAAAGCCTCAAAGCTTCGATACAGTTTCCTTACTGTATACGGATTGGCATATATGTCAAAACCTCTTTTATCAAATAACATTCGATACAGGGATCGGGTATCCCGGCTGATTCGATACAGGGCTTTTGTTTTCCCAACAATTTCCCCCTTTTTGACAATTTGCCAAGACTAACTTTCTTAACTCTTCAAGTCTTCTTGATGATGCCAAAACCTTCGACATGAGGCGATCTTCTTTGATGACTTCTGGCAGATTTCTTGGTCTTTCGTCAAAAGGTCTGACTTAGTGACTTAGTCTACAATAATGAACTGCTCGCAGGCAAGTTCGATACAGTTTCAGATTTATTACAACTTAAGCCTATGATTGGCGCGCAGGCACAATCTTACAATGTTTTCTAAGTTTACAACTGAAATTATGAACTATTCGTAGACTAGTTCGTACAGCTTATTTTTCAATCATGTTAATCTAACTTGAGATTTCTATCAAACAAATTAAGTAATCATACATTAACACAGTAGATTACGAGTTGTAATCTTTCAAGACAAACAAACGTTTTCATTGATATTCAAAATGAGTTGAGTACAGAGTTTGCTGATTCGAATAGAAATTACAAAAACGAAAAAAAAACATAAATTTCAGCTCCTTGTCTATAATCCGCATGCCTCCATGGTCTTTTTCCGGGTTCATTCTCGGTGCCACGCCACCAGTTCTGAAGTGAATCATTGCCTCGATCCTGGTATATCGCTCTTCCTTCATAAGATCGATCAAAGGCAAGTATCCAATCTTCTGGATGGGTGACCCGATCTCCTCTTCTATGTTTGGATTTCATTTCGACTTGGAGAGGGAGTTTACCTTCTTCTAGCATCTTCGTAAATTTATCTGCGGCCTCCGCTAACGTTTTGTAGTTCTTGAAGATGGCGGATTCCCTGATGAGCCTGACAAAATATCTCATCAGTTCATTCTTCCTCCAGTGCTTCACTTCGTCGGCAGTTGGGTTGCGGTTGGTCGGCAGACGAATTTCCGAAGGTCTTTGAATAAGAGTTTGCCAAGGGACATTGGGATCATGAAATTCCGGTCTGGATCCTGAAATTTTAAAACTTTGGGACGGAGGTGCTAGCTTGTTCAATTCGGCAGTGATACTGCTTCGAGCAAATTTCAAATTCCCTTTCTTGTTGCGGCCTTATTCTCCTAGCGACTTCTCGTGCCTCTTCCCCCTTTGTGGCTTCATCAAGACTTTGCAGGATTTCAAGAGCAGCGTCTGTTTGGTCTCGATCTTTGGTCATTCTTTCAACAAGGGAGGAAAGAGTCTCGCGACATTTCTGAATGCATTTGTCGTGAGCACGCAGCTGAGAGTCAGTTTCTCAATCATTGCACAAGCGGTCTTGGCTTCAGCTATCCTCGTCTTTGTAGCTTCCTCCTTCAGCAGTTGCTCCTGCTTATCTTCCATGATCTTCAAGGCTTGCTTGAAAACTTCTGGCAAAAGAATGAATGCGTCGACAACACGAGATACTTCATGTTGAAGAGTGGTCATTTCTTCGACGGCAGAGGTGTGCATCCAATTCAGTGCTTTTTCAACGGAAGATAGAGCGTTTACTGCATCTTGGATAAACACAGTCTGAAGGCCAAGAGCATGCAGGCGCTCTTTTCGTGCGGCAGAGATCGGAGAATCGGGTTCGGCAAGGTCTGCAGCGCTGTTCAACCTTCTTACATTCACATATGGGCGTGAAGTAAGTTGGACATCCTCAGGTTCGATACCGTCCTCGGATTCCACGGTTGAGGGGGCGGGAGCAGCTTCCTGTGGTTCGGCGATAGGGGGTTGAGAAGCGTCCTGTTGCAAAGGTTCTTCAGCAATCATGGATGCAGGAGGGAATGAATCCTCCTGTTGGCTTTCAGGAATGGCTTCTTCGGTCGCAGCAGGCTCAGGTGCCTGTTCCAAAATTTCTTGAACTTCCTCGACTGGAGGGATTGATTCCTCCTGGTCGGGAATGTTCTCCGGCTGTGGCGAAGGGGGATTGGCTTGGGTAGAAGGCCCTTCGTCATTTCTGGGTGGAGAGGCGTCTCGAGCTTCAGCCTCTTCACGACTCATTCTCAGACCTGCTTGTAAAGCGTCGTCGTCATCGTCTGAGTCATGATCTTCGTCATCTTTTGGATTGGTGGGAGAATCCTCTGACTTACTCTTTCCTTTCCTCCTGGCGTCAGACTTGTGCAGAAGGTGGCTTTCAATTAGATCCTTGCAAGAGGCGTTTTCCCATCGAAGCAGGGCCTCAATTTCAGTTGAGTCTGTTACTTCGGAGACGAATCTCTCTTCGTGGCTCCAATCGCTCCAGTTGTACAGTGTATCGTACGGAGCTAGCCTGTAGCCTTTCCATTGCAGAAATCTTTCGTACGCATGTTCAATTTGAACCGAAAGAAGTGTCTGATTAATGATCGAGTCAGGGGAGGGACTTGAATAACGTCGAGACGCTGTTTGAGGATTCTGTGCAGTATGGGATCCTGTACGGAAGAGGGACTCCTTGCAGGGGATGGTGCCCTGAAGGATGATGGATCCTGCACGGGTGTGGGATCCCGCAGAGGAGAAGTAGCTTTTGGCTCCGAATGGGCAGCCGACTCGCTAAAGTCTTGAATGTTGGCAGATGTCTCAATATCCGTCGTAGCCGCCAAAGGCTCGGGATCTACTGTCGATACAGTAGGAGACACCTCTTCCACAGGGGTTGGGCCCTGGGGTTCTTCATCAGTGGGTTGCGCCACGGGGGAGACTTCCTTGGAGTGCTTGGCAGATTTGATTTTTGAAAGCCTCCTGAGTCTCTTCTTGGGCTTCTCACCAGCAGAGTGTTTCTTGCTGTGAGATCGCTTTCGCTTCTTTGAAGATTCCATTTCTGGGACCTTCACGGATTCATCTCTTGGGTTGTCAGAAATTGGCATGTGCCTGGTTCTCGGGTGGTTGCAATGCATGGTGCTCTGGTTATACGCAGTGGGCTTGACGCCTCCTAAGTATATCCTCGAGCTATTCTTCTTCGCATCGGCGGATTGCGTCAGTCCGCACTTCGTCAGGATGTAGTTCAGCATTAAACCAAAGGATTTCTTTTGGGTGGCAGGTTTGCACACCTCTTCTTGAAGACGTTTCAGAATTATTTGGCACCAATTGACCTTTTCACAGGTCAAAATAGCTACCATCATTCTGAACCTTAAGTTCGTGCACATCTCGAATGCACCGGTTCGGTTTTCAATGATCCTGGAGCAAAAGTCATGAAGATACACAAAATGAAGAAGAAAATTTTTCTTGTGACAAGTAGTTGTCACCATATCAACCACTTTGGACCCTGTAAATAGTCCATAAAACTTAGTAATGAGCTCTTGAGACCCGAACGTCTCAAGTTGGTCCATGGTCAGGCCATCGGCGGGCAGCCTGTAGATTCTCTGAAGCAGATCGCGATCGATACGGATCTCCACTCCCTGGACTGTTGCAGTGATGTCAGCAACATGACCTCCCTGGGCCAGTGACAGAAAACGGACGACGGCGTTGAGGTAGAATTCCTCAACCAGATGGGCGTCGTATTTGTCGGCGGTTTTGCTCCCAAGGCGATAGAGGCCTTGTTGTTGAAGATGAGTAATGATATATTCCATCGGTTCTGAGTCGTTGGTTTCCGAGAGAATACGCTCCATGATGACTGGTTTGGAGAAGATCCGGCCATCAATGATGTTGGAGGATTTCTTCAGAACAGGGGAAGAAGATTGACCAGCCATTGATGTTTTCTTAAGAAATAAGGGTGCAAGAAAACAATCGAGATATGCAGTGAAATGCAGAAAAATATGTAGGCTATTTGCTTGAGAACTCTTGTAATTGCAGAAAGCGTAAAGAGTCTCTAATGGCAGATTCAGTCCTTTTATAGTCGGGCGGCGAAATAGGGTTTTGCAGAGTACGAATGGTCAGATTTTAAGGGATGGGAACCGGTTTTGAAATCAACGGTCAAGATGGATTTAGTGTAACTGGTACGCTCATCCATTAAAAAGTTTAAAAATACAGCGGGTCCCACTTCTGACATAGGTTGATACCCTAAATGCCTAAAACGGCGGTTTAAAAATAATAAACAATTTAAAAACATCGCGGTTTTTGAGATTCAGTTGTCCAGATGTCGTGTAAGGCATTTAATGAACATGACGTTTGACATAAAAACAGGGCACGTGGACAAAAATTATTTTAAAAGGAAATAATATTATATTATATACTGAATCGAAATCCTATAGCATGTGCTGTTCTCCGCGTCGATACAGCTTTCCCCCTTAAAATGGTACTAATAGGTTTTGAATTCCATACAGCAATATTTGGATTAATGTTGTATTCATGGGTCCTACAGTATTCCCCCTTAATTATTGCACACACCAGCTGTAGGATTCATATGCGTTCGCTCGCTACAGTACTGTATTGATGATTCTGAGTATACAGATAATTAATGTTGGATACTGTATTCACGGGTCTTACAGCATTCTCCCTCAATTGTTGAGTAAAAACAGTAAATGACTTACAGGGAGTCTGGCTGTAGTATTCCCAATTCATGTCTGAGCATGTTGAATCTTGCTGTGTCGAGAGGCTTGGTGAAGATGTCGGCCAGCTGAACGTCTGTATGAACTTTTTCCAGGCGAACATCCTTGTTCTCGACATGATTCCTGATAAAATGATGCTTCATGTTGATATGCTTAGTGCGCGAGTGCAGAACAGGATTGTGCATGATTGCAATTGCACTCGTGCTATCACACATGATTGGAGTCTCTCTAGCATCGATTCCATAGTCTGACAGTTGTTGCTGCATCCAAAGGATCTGCATGCACAGCCTACCAGAAGATAGTACTGATTCAGCCGTGGAAAGAGAGTTAGCCAATTGCTTCTTACTGAACCAAGAAACGAGTCTAGGTCCGAGAAAGTGACAACTTCCACTTGTACTCTTCCTATCTAGCTTGCAGCCTCCGAGATCTGAGTCGCTGTATCCAACTAAATCGAATCCGCCTTCCTTAGGATACCACAGTCCTGCATCGACTGTTCCTTTAATGTACTTCAGGATTCGTTAGTCAGTATTGAAGTGTGATTCCTTAGGTGCAACTTGGTATCTCGCACACTCCAACAAAGAACTGGATATCGGGCTCGCTAGCCGTTAGGTACAGGAGCAAACCAATGAGCTTCTGTAGAGTGATTGGTCAAACGGATTTCCGGCTTCATCAAGACTAATTTGCGGAAGTGCTCATGGGGTTAGCGAGGATTTGGAATTGTTCATTCCAAATTTGTTGAGAAGCTCCTTGTTGTATTTCTCTGGTTGATGAATATACCGTAGGCAAATCGCTTTACTCGCAAACCTAGGAAATAACTAAGTTCCCCCATCATACTCATTTCAAATTTACTTTGCATGAGATAAGAGAACCTTTGACATAGAGCAAGGTTAGTTGAACCAAAAATAATATCATCGACATAGATTTGTACCATTAGAAGGTCATCACCTTCCTGTATCTTGAACAAGGTTTTGTCCACAGCACCCTTCTCAAATCCGTTATTGGTTAGATACTGGGACAGGGTTTCGTACCAGGCTCTAGGGGCTTGTTTAAGTCCATACAGGGCTTTCCTTAGCCTGTAAACTAGATCGATACCGTCTGTGTTGGCAAACCCTGGTGGTTGTTCAACATAGACTTCTTCTGCAAGTTCTCCATTTAGGAAAGCACTCTTGACGTCCATTTGGTATACGATAAAACTCTTATGGGCGGCAAAGGCTAAAAATATCCTAATGGCTTCTAGTCTCGCTACAGGGGCGAAGGTTTCATCATAGTCGATTCCTTCTTCCTCACAATAGCCTTGTGCTACTAGTCTGGATTTGTTCCTTATGATAAGTCCATTTCGATCCTTTTTGTTTCGAAATACCCATTTGGTTCCTATAACCGATTGGTGTGTCGGTCTGGGTACTAGATACCATACATTGTTTCTTTCGAAACCGTTAAGCTCTTCTTCCATAGATGTTATCCAATGAGAATTGTTAAGAGCGTCTATGGTCGAAACAGGTTCGGATTGGACTAAGAATACAGCGATAGTGCACATATTGAGTCTCCTAAGTTCGAATTGAGATTTCCATTCAGGAAACTGTGAAACTTCAGCATTGGATTCTTCTTGTGCACAAAGTACATTTCCTTGTGTACTCTGTATTCTCCTACGAGTAGAAGCACCGGCATTAATGTTTCCAATGATCAGCTCTTGCGGGTGATCTCTCAACCATCTTCGGTCGGGTTCTAATTCAGGATCCCGTACTGCATCGAAAGTTTCTGTGGATACATCTTCGACTTATGCAGTTCGGCTTCATCCATATCGATTCTTACAATGCGGGGTTGATTTCTAAATCAACGATGTGTTCTATGGGTGTAGGTGGATCCAAGATAGATAGATGGTGAATGTCCCGAGTGATATCATCTACTCCTGTAGGGTCATGGTGTGGTTCGTCGAACACTACATGAATCGATTCTCGATCGTCCTTCCTTTTATTGAAGACTCAAAGCTTTGACGGAGGAGTATCCTACGAATATTCCTTCATCTGATTTTTCATCAAAGGTTCTAAGTTGGTCCTTCCCATTGTTCAATACATAACACCTGCATCCAAAAATGTGAAAATACGAAACTAATGGAGTTTTGTTATTCCATAACTCATAAGCTGTTTTGTTGTGATGCTTGTTGACGATACAACGGTTTTGAGTGTAGCACGCTGTATTGGTTGCTTCACCCCAGAAACGTTGTGGCAATTTGCTTGCGGCAATCATTGTCCTTGTTGCTTCTTTCAACGTCCTATTCTTTCGCTCGGCAACACCATTTTGTTGAGGTGTACGGGCAGCTGAGTATTCGTGCTGTATTCCATTCTCCGAACAGTATTACTCTATAAAGCGGTTAGTAAATTCAGTACCTCTGTCGGGACGAATGCACACGATACTCGACGCTTTTTCATTTTGCAACTTTCTCAGGAGCTCGGGCAGCCTTGATGTTGTTTCCTTCTTCTTGCTAAGAAAGATCGTCCAAGCATACCTGGAATAATCATCAACAACAACCATGCAATATTTCTTACCTCCCAAACTTACTGGGTCTACAGGACCGTAGAGATCCATGTGTAGCATTTCCAACACTCTTTGGGTTGAAAGGTAGGATTTGCTTTTCAGGGTTGACATGATTTGCTTGCCTTTCTGGCATGGTCCGCAGACGCTGTCCTTCTTGAATGACACATCTGGCAAACCTCTAACCATACCCTGTCTTGAAAGCTTGTTGATCGTCTTAAAGTTGACGTGAGACATCCTCTTGTGCCATAACCAGCTAATATCTGCAGTGCCTTTGGCAACAAAACATGGAATTGAGGAGCTCATAGGCTTCCAAAGAATGTACATATTACGATCCGCTTCCTGTAAGCACAACTTCCTTGGTTTTGGTGTTCTTGACTCTACAATGATCTATATAGAACTTCACCGAGAACTGTTTATCACGTAATCAAGCTAATACTAAGTAGATTATACCGTAAGCCTTCAACATATGCAACATCGGTGACCTTGAATTTCCCGACAAGTAGGTTTCCTTTCCTCTTGTTCTTCCTTTAGACTTATCACCGAAGCGAACTTTTGGACCGCGACCTTCTACAAAATCGAGATAGCTTGCTCCTATCTCCGGTCATGTGACGAGAGCATCCACTATCAAAGTACCTGTATCCTCCTCTAGAATGTCCGTAACAAAGAAATTAGGTAGATTTAGGTCCCCTTTGATTTTTGGGTCCATATATGTTAGTTCCTTTAGGTACCCAAACTTTCCTGACAAAGAATTGGTTTCTTGTAGGATGTACTGCACAAGATTGCGATATCTACGGGGGGCATATCCGTAGTTGTTATAATCATGATAATTACTATGCATGTAAAATTCAGGGTTATTATTATTATTCCAGTACGAGTGCCGTCTAGGAGATGGAGCCATTTTCTTAGGCCTAACAGCTTGTCTTCTGGGTCTCCAGTTGGATTCTCAATGCTGTTGTTGATACTGAACTGGCATCTGCTGTCTTGAGGGATAACGGGGCTCCTGTATCCAATACCTAGGCGCGCTGTACTGAGGGTACTGCCGTGCTGGCCTTTGGTGGTTGGATACCGCCTTCTTTCTGAATGACTGCCGGCGTTGATGATATGCTTGTGGAGCATGCTGTTGATTACGCCTTCTGAGTGGCTGTTGGTTCCACTGTCTCGAATAGTAGAGTTGCGGGCGCGGAATTGCAGCCTTCGGTTTTCTCGGTACAGCAGGTTCCTTTATGGGACTAGGAGTATCTTCCGATTCTGGAATGTGTTCCACACTCTTGACGAACACTGTACTAGTTTTCCCTTTGTTCGAACATGAGCTGTATCCTAAGCCACTTTTATCATGAGCATGTTGCCCAGTGCTTAGAATTTCTTCCATTCTTTTGGACGATTTTTCAAAAGACTTCAGAATGGTCTCAAGTTCAGTTTCTCGCTTTTCGAGAGTTGTGATTTTGGTTTGTAGTAGAACCAAATCATTTGTCTTGCTCTCATTGTGGGTTTTCACCTCATTTAGTTCATGAGCAAGTTGATGATTGCTCTCAATGAGTTTTTCAAAATCGACCTTGCTGGTTTCACAATCAAGAGACATATTTTCAAAATTTATTTTCAGCAAGTCATTTTCATCTTTCAGCTCTAGATTTGTTAATTGAAGCTGTATATTCTCAGTTTTTAGAGTCTCATGGGCTTTTTGAATGTTTTTAAATTCATTCATCATATTTTCAAAAGTATGAGATGCATTTGATGGAATAACTGAGGTTGAACTTACCTCATCGTCGCTGTCTTCACCTTCTGGAACATCTTTGGCCATAAACCACATGTATGCTTTATCATCGAACTCATCGTCAGATGAATCACTTTCAGTGACCACCTGAAGACATTCTGCTGATTTAGATGGTGTGGGGGAGGCTTCTGATTCTCCAATCAGGGCCTTGAGCTTGTCTTTCCAAGCACGTCTTCTTTCATCTCTCTCTTGTTGTTCGGCCTCAGGCAATCTTTGGACTTTGGGATGAGGACATTTGTTTGCATAATGGCCTGGTTTCCTGCAATTGTAGCATAGGTTAGCATCACCAGATGATGTTTCGGTACTTACCTTGTTGACAGGTTTGGGCCTGTAGGGAGTCTTTCCAGACTGTTTGATGAACTTTTTGAATTTATGCATTAAAAGCGCCATTTCATCTTGGGACAGGATGTCGTCCATCACAAGATTCTTGTGACCGGCTGACGAGCTAGGCATGCCGTGTCGACGGTTCGATACAAAGCCGAGAGTCATGACCTTTGAAGGAGATTCTTCAGCTTTCTCTCTTCTGTCAATGTCATACTCAAAAGCTTTAAGGTCAGAGAAGAGATCAAAAGTGGATATTTCATTAAGATTACAAGATACACGCATAGCTGTGGTCTTAATGTCCCATCGGGCTGGGAGAGATCTGAAAATTTTTAAGTTCTTCTCCTTTTGGGTGTAAATCTTGCCCAACGCTTCAAGTTCACCAACAATACCAGTAAATCTGAGGTCAAGTTCCTCAAGTGTTTCCGTTGGTTTCATTTCAAAAGATTCAAATTGCTAAGTTTTGAAATCTTGTTTTCTTTTGAGAGCTTAGTTCCCTCACAAATTAGTTTGAGTTTATCCCAGATTTCTTTGGCTGTTTTGCAGCTCTTTACCTTGGAGAACGTGCATTTGTCAAGAGTGACAAATAACGCGTTCTTAGCCACGTTGTAGAGATTGGCTCGCTTCCTTTCATCTGTTGTCCATTGCTCACGTTCTTTCTCGAGCATTTCAGCATGGGCTTGGCCCTTAATCCTTGCGGCCGGATTGACCTTCATGATCTTGATAGGACCATCCTGTATAACAAAAATCATCTCTTCGTGCATTGCTGCAAGATGAGCTTCCATTCTAATTCTCCAGTCGTCAAATTCGTTAATAGAGAACATAGGAACTTTGTTAATCATAGAAGTATCCATACTGATAATATAGGAATGAAAGAGACTGTTTTGAAAATAAGTGATGTGAATCTGATTCGGTTAAAAAGAAATACGACTGATTCTTTTTAGAATCAACCGCTCTGATACCACTTGTTGGCCACTAAGTATACTGGATACAGTTTGGAAAATGGTTTGAACAACAAACTGTACGGATTCTAAATCTGAGTGCGTAGCGGAAGTCTTGGATACAGTAGGTTGCTGTGGATACAACAACTAAGTGTATGGTGTATACTTAATATATCACAGTAATTTAGAACAGTAAAAGCTGAAGGTAAATAACACAGTAATTAAAGTGGTTCGAGGTAAACCCCTCTACGTCCACTGGTCCTCCATACAGGAGTAAAAAGTTTATTATAATTACTGCGTACACAACTACGTAATTATAAACAAACCTATCCTTGTATCGTTCACACAGATTGATACAAAGAATGTCGCTTTCAACCGTTCACACAGATTGGTTAAAGCTTCCTTCTTGACTAGCTTCTTCACACAGCCCAAAGCTTCGTCCTTATTCATCCCACACAGGTCAGAATAACTTGTTGAGTTCACACAGAGCTCAGTTTTTACACAGAGGTAAAAGGTAGGTAACCAGGTAAGAACAGCAGCTTTGAATATGAAGTTCTTGAGCTGATGATAGCTGTTCTTGATGTTGAGCACTGTATATCTCTTTCGTTCTTAATTGCAGTAAGCTTTGGAGACATGTTTGCTCTGATGATAACTATTGATAGCTTGAGTGTTAGGTTGCTTGGGTAACTGATCTTCAATGTCTTCATAGGATATATATATAGTCTCTGAAGAAAGTATCCGTTGAGATGTATCCGTTTGAATAAGATTTCCTTCAACGGGATCATGACACAATCCGGATTTCGCGGGATTCTGAAGATCTGAAGACTGGCAGTATTTAAATACTTTATCCTTGAGTATTTAAATACTTCTTTATTCAACGGGACTTGACTTCGGTTCCTTCTTGTCCTGTTGTGAGCTGTATGGAAGATAACTGTATTTTGGGTTTCGAGACAGTTTCCATACTTGGTCTTTTTACAAGACTACTTGCTGTACTGACGAGCTTCACTATATGCTGATTCGAGGCAGGTCTTCGATATAGGTTAAAGCCTCAAAGCTTCGATACAGTTTCCTTACTGTATACGGATTGGCATATATGTCAAAACCTCTTTTATCAAATAACATTCGATACAGGGATCGGGTATCCCGGCTGATTCGATACAGGGCTTTTGTTTTCCCAACAAAGTACAATGAGTGTAAAAAGACTCTGTTAATCCGGCTCTTGAGCGAAGCTCGGTGTTCTTCGTCCCTGCCGATCGTCTGCCTGATGAGAGAGGCCGGGAGAAGAAGGACCGAATGATAGCTGTTGCCAAGAGTTGGAGATAGCCAAGTGTTGGGTGTTGAATCTCGTGGGAATGCAGAGAGTGTTTTGTGAGCCAAAATCTCGATCCTTTGGACAAGTGTAGGGAGCCGTGTATTTATAGTGGCAGCCGAGTCTTGTCCTTTGGTGGGCGATCGCCTTCCGGCCATTATAATAATGGGGCGATCGTCCACCGGCCAATATTATAATGGGGCGATCACCCGGGCTGTCGGGCTAAAGTCCAAGGTAGGTGCCGGCGCCAGCTGGGCGGTCCAATGAGGAGCCAGAACGCGTCTGGAGTCAGTCACATGCGGCCCTACTGACAGCTTTCGGCGGAATCAATGTCACATGCGGCCCTACTGACAGCTTTCGGCGGCTTGTCGGCTGGTGGAAAGATTCTGCCAGGCTGTGGTCAATGATCCGAGATTCGCGGATCTTGTCTTGGCTCTTGCACGTGGTGCCAGTCTTGAGGCTCGGCCTTTGCCGACTGGATGGCCATCGGCGCTGATCGACATGAGGCGGTCGTCTCTAGCCGGTCATCAGAGGTCGCCATCGGCCAGTTGCCGAGGGTCGGCATCGGTCGGTCACCAAGGGTCGGTCGGCAGGTGCCGAGAGAGGATCGTCCACTAGTCGGTCGCCAGGAGTCGGTCGCCGAGTACCGAGAGACGATCGTATTTGGTGTCGATCGCTCGGCACCGGGACTTGTCCTGGGACCTTCGGTTGGCCGATTTAGCTTGTCCGCTGGGCTAAGGCTCGGCCGCCTGGTCGCTGGTCGGCAGTTATGCCTTGGCTGCTCGGCAGTGACTTGGTCGCCCGATCTCCGAGGCGATCGCCGGTCGGAGAGTGTAAATCTTGACACAACAATTGCCCCCCAGCTTGCTCCTATGTTGAAGACATGGGGCGAGGTGGTTCTTTCTGGCGATTGTGTAAGATGAGGACGGGCGATCTTGCTGAGCTGACTTTGGTTTTGGACTTGGGCTATTATGGTCGATTGGCTTAGCTATCTTTCGGTCTTGTACCTGCAAAAAACAACATTGGCCGATCCCCCTCGGAAACTTGGTGGTTTCGCTTGTTTGAGGAATCGTGCACAGTCGCGGAGTTTGATGGACCGACTCCATGACCGTGTCTTGGTGCGCGAAGACATTGAGTGTCTCGTGACTCACTTTATTATGAGGGTCCTCTGTTAGGCTGCGCCTCGCCTCGTATTTAAACGAAGGGCGTGCGGTCTCGGTCTAGAGGAGTCCTTGCGTGGGGCAGCGTCGGATGAATCAACTCCACGCCCGCGGCTTGTTTGGCTCTGCTTCCACCTCGGCCTGCCATGGAGATGGTCGACCTCGACGGTGTACGTTGAGACGGGGGTTGTGGCACGTGTCCACTGATTATTTTGGAGAGCCCTCAGGCTACGCCGGCCTCGTATTTAAACGAAGGGCGGGCGATCTCGGCCGAAAGGGACCTTGCATGGCCGAAGTAGCCGGTTCCATCGACTACCAGGACCATGGCTTTATGATGTGCGGTGGAGGCGATAAAATCTTAAAGCAATTTAAGATGGATGATTCTAAAAGAGGGTTCCTACCGATGCGACATGGAATAAAACTCTCCTTGAAGATGTGTCCTCAAAGTGAGGAACAACAAAAGGAAATGAGTAACATACCATATGCTTCGGCCGTGGGTAGCCTTATGTATGCTATGTTGTGTACAAGACCTGATATTGCGCATGCTGTAAGTGTGGTGAGTAGTTTTCAGGCAAACCCAGGTAGGGAACATTGGACTGCCGTAAAAAACGTTCTCAAGTACTTAAGAAGGACTAGAGATATGGTTCTGATGTATGGCGGTGAAGAATTAGATGTGGTGGGATTCACTGATTTGGATTTCCAATGACTGAAGGACGACTTGATGTCTACTTCTGGCTACATATTTACTCTTAATGGAGGAGCAGTATCTTGGCGTAGCGCCAAGCAAAGCGCGACTGCTGATTCCACCTGTCAGGCTGAGTATCAAGCAGCCTCGGAGGCTTCCAAGGAAGGGTTCTGGATTAAGAAGTTTCTGGGAGAACTTCAAGTGATACCATGTGCTGAGCTGCCTGTTCCGCTGTACTGCGACAACGACGGAGCTGTAGCGCAGGCCAAGGAGCCGAGGTTTCACAACAGCACCAAACATATTGAGAGGAAGTATCATCTCGTAAGAGAATTTGTTCGCAAGGGATACATTGTGCTGCACATAGTAGACTCGCCGACAACGTCGCCGATCCACTGACCAAGCAACTTTCTCAGACTAGCTTGGAGCGTCATCTGGAGAACATGGGTATTAGATACCATAGTGTGTGGCATTGAGTGCAAGTGGGAGATTGTTAGAAGTATGCCCTCGAATGCCACTCAGAGGATGTTGAGCGAGGGCATTGTACTTGTAATTATGTAAATCATTAATATAAGGCAATGGATGTTTCTTTATTTACTGGCAGTTACTGGCATTCCTAACTCGTAAATATACATATAGAAACTAGTCCGTGTATTTGAGAGCAAAACGTTCCACTACTTATTAGATAAGGGTGTCGGCACTGGAAAGTTTTATAGCTCAAATACTTAATCATTCGCAAGTCGATGAAACTTGACTAGGCGTTAAGTTTATGTAAAGACTTATATGACGTGTTCTTTGACTTGGAGAGTGTCTATCGAACACTAATGGTTAGTGGGAGCACACGTTACAGGTATGATAATTGGATTAGTATACTCGAACTGACTCACCCTCGATTCGTCACACGGATTTCACTCCGGATTTCGAATTCATGAATATAATGATTTCTTGGATAAATTAATTATGTTATTTTGTATTTGATATGTTTAATTAATTGGATTAATTAAACAATATAAAATACATCAGAACGGAATTGGAGTTTATCTGTTTGGACTCTCGGGAGTCCGAAACGAACCGAACTCGTCCGTTTCTACATGGTAGCCGCCCCCTTGTTCCAGCCACCTTCCTCTTGTCTTTTTGCTTTCATTTTATATGAAAGAACATGATTTTCTGGGGTGTAAAATCATGTGTCTTGATTTGTATCATGTGGGTGGGAGTTGAATAAAGGAAGGAAGACATCTCATAACACTTTACACTTTTGATCCTTGGAGTGATTAAAAATGTGAGAGACAATTATAGAGAGAGAATACATTTTCTCAAGTTCTTCTTCTCCTTCTTCAACTTGGTTCTTGGTTTTTTCTTAGAGAAAATATCAAAAATGATTAATAATATTAACATACAAAGCTTCATCACTTAATTCTAGCCATAACGTTAGAGGTTAATTCAGTAATCGTTGTTCCGGTCGTTTCTCCGGCGCGTGGCAAGTAGAGACGCGGTGCTTTCGGCGTTGGATCATTCAAGAGCTTGGAGCGGATTAAATTGCAGGGAGATCGCCTAAAGCTTGGGGAATAGCTCGAGAGAAGATTATCATTCAATCAACGGACTTCAAGGGTGAGTTTCTTACAACTCTTGTTTTACGTTTATATATTCGTATATACGTAGCTCGATCGATCCTCGTAGGGATTCGGATCGAATTAATTTTCGTTTTACCGCTTCCGCTGGGCCTTTTAGGCACCGAATCCCAACACTATAATCGCCTGTGCAACTACCTAATTCTCAGTCAGCCATCACCATCATGAATCAAGAAACAAGACCCATCACAGATAAACTTATACCCAACACTACCGCGACCGACCATAGTCCATCAGCCGACCAAAACTCAGGCCGCTTCACCCTCGTCCCTTCGTTACAGATCCGAAACCCATGATTTCTACCTTAGCCACCACCAAGAAACCCAATTCCCAAAACTGAAAATCACAACCAGATTCCCCTAAACCTAAATCCCAAATTTAGAAATCAAAATCAACAACAACAAAAAGAGATAAAAAGAACCTATCGGTCTTACCTGTTCAATCGACCCAAATCTAGACCCATACCAAACCAGAATCATCTTTCTCATTTTGACCCGAATCGGAACCACCCACCCAGGGTCGGTTCTGAACATGAAAGTTTATTTTTTTTTTGTCTGCGCCCATTACTGATCTATGGAGCTCCCATTACCAATCCAACAAACCTATATCATCACACTGCCGAATCCGACCCATCACAGATCCAAATTAGGAACCCCATTTCTTCGACCCGAGCTATAAAGTCAAAATCTCAGTCACCCTCCTTGCATCCACCATGGCCGAAACCCAACTCAATTACCGCCGCACCTTGCTTCGAAATCAACCGTTCATGTCCAGCGGGGTTGCTTTCTAGTTTTAGGCGTTTCAGTATATGCATATATGTGTGTGTGTGTGTGCGCGTGTGTGTGTATTTTTGGCGGAGGAGTTGAGAGAGAGAGAACTGACAGGGTCAATGAGGAGTGTCTGCTGGCGTTTCACGCGAGGAGAGGGATTTAGTAGCCCTGGACTTTTGGTCAAATTCAATAGCCCCCAATTTACCTATTATTTCGAATTGACCCTGTTTGGTTTCCTATATTCTCAAATCAGTCCCTTTTGGCAAAGCCGTTAACATATTGATCTTTTCAGTTACTATTACTATTCAAATAAGGATCTTCCTTAGCAAAAAGCCCTACTATTATTATTCACTCATAATTTAATTTTCTATTATTATCTGTAGATAATAACAAGAACTTACGGCTAGGATTGTTGAGTCAAGCATCTTCATCACATTCAAGTTCAAGTTCTGTATTTTATCCAGGTGTGAGGAATTCATTACGCTTTTGCTTATTTTAATTTCTTTATATATTGTCTTGTATGTGCACGTGAAATCATCCAGAAGCACTTAAATGTGCAAATCATCCAGAAGCACTTAATTGTGCAAATCAGTCAGAAGCACTTAAATGTGCAAATCAGTCAGAAGCACTTAACTGTGCGTAATGCCTTCGGGATAGCCGACGGGCTTCAGAATTTATCAGTCATGTTATTTATACTTGCTAATATATTTAGGAATTAATTTAGACATATTGCGTACCCTTCACACTGAGCGAGTTGAAAGATCACCCCATTATTTAACCCTTTCAGGTTGAGGAGATTGATGTGGCCTGTGCTTGAGTGTGGGATGATCAAGCTTATGATTAGATGTTTATTTATTTACAGTTATTTTTTTCAAGCTATGCTTTATGAACAAGTGTACAAATTATTTTAATTTTACATCAAAGTATGTTTTTATTTAATGATGACTTGAGAATATTACTGGCGATTATTAAGTTTTTTTTTCTAAAATATATTTCCGCTGTAAAATTTTTATTTATTCTTTTTAAAATTAGAAGAATTATTTTTCCTAGAATAGGGTGATACATAAGTGGAGAGCGGGTCTACGATTCTGTAGATTCGTTAAAATGATTTCTTTTTCCAAACAAAAATTTCATTTTCGCAAGTAGTCAAATATTTTTAGCAATTATGATCATCCACCTCTGCCGCCCACGTC
The DNA here is from genome assembly GCA_033398695.1 of Orobanche coerulescens. Lineage (NCBI taxonomy): Eukaryota > Viridiplantae > Streptophyta > Magnoliopsida > Lamiales > Orobanchaceae > Orobanche > Orobanche coerulescens. Next base: position 88,696,536 of record CM065811.1, on the reverse strand, counting down.
GACTCCAAGGTACATTAAGTTATTATTATTCATTATGTGATAAATACAGATTACTAGATCAACCATGATCCATATATTAAAGTTGCATCTTTAGTCTATTTTGTAGACAAGAATTTTATGATAAAGTATTTGGGCATGAAATTATTTTCTTATAAATTCATAATTATATGTGTAACATACGTAAATCATCATTGCTAGAAATCTCTAGTTCTCAACCCATAGATGCAATGTAACTCTCCATTTTATTTCTCCCTCTTGGTGATCGGAATGCCAACCTTGGTGCTGCGGTGGTGGTAACGGAGGTCAGGATAACCACAATCATAATGTGCTAGCTCCTACTCAGGCACAAGTTTTGCAACAGTTCCGACGTTTCACACCACCATCATTCAATGGTCGAGAACGACCATCTTTTGTTGATGAATGGTTCATGTCGCTCGAGCGTATCTTTGAGCTCATTGGGTGTACTGATGCACAAATAATTCTTTGCGGCCAATATCAAATGGTGTAGGATGCTGGACGCTGGTGGATAAGATATTGGCGTTTGAGGCCGGCAGCCGAGCGTGCTGCATTAACTTGGGATCTGTTCAAGGAAATAGTGATGGAACAGTACTATCCACAACACTACCAAGAGAATATGGGGAGAGAGTTTTGGAATCTCGAACAAGGAGGAATGACGGTTGAAGAATACGATAGAAAATTCAACCAAATCAACTTCTTTATGGAGCACATGGTGAATACAGATCGAAAGAGGGCCCTTAAGTTCTAGAGTGGTTTACGCCCGAGTATTCATCACATCGTGGCTGGTCATGGGGTGCTACCGTATACCGAGACAGTGTTCCGAGCTCAAGAGGTTGAGTCTAGCCATAATCTAGATCAACAACAGTCTACGAAGCCTAATACTGGTAAGAGGCATTGGAGTGGGAACCAAAATAAGGCCGTGGTTTCTAATAAGCAAGCAAAGGTTGATCAGTCGGGACCTAAGCCTCAAACCAGTAAGCTAAAGTGCTCGAAGTGTGGTAAGAATCATGAAGGGGAGTGCATGTACGGTAAAGGTGTCTGCTACAGATGGAAGGAGCCAGGGCATTCATCTTCGAACTGTCATCTGCAAAGGGCCAAAGGTCAAGGTTTTGGATGAAAAGCTCGCATCTATACTTTGAACCAAAAGGATGCAGATGAGAATCCCGACACGGTGTCAGGTATGCTTATGATCTCTAATGTGCTTGCTTTCGCTTTATTTGACACTGGTGCCACACACTCTTTTATGTCTGTAAAGTTTTATCATGCCATTGGTTATAGAAGCGTTTGAACTATTGAGTCTCTTGAGGTTAGCTTACCGTCAGGAAATACGATCCTTAGTAATAGAATGATTGATGAGAATATTGAGATAGGAGGAAGAATTTGACGCTAGCTTGTATTTGATTAACTCGATGGATTTTGACGTGATCCTTGGTATGGACTGGCTCAATAGACATGATGCTGATATAATGTGCCGTGAGAAGAAGGTGACATTGAGGTATTCCGAAGGCGAGCCGATCACCTTTTATGGTACTAAGAGTAGGGCAGTACCAAGAGTAATCACAGCCACGAAAGCACTGAGAAGTCAAATGAAGGAGAAATGTTAGGGTTACTTGGTGAGTTTGGTCGACACTCGTACTAATGAGGTGTCCCCTACAGACGTACCTATAGTACGGGAGTTTTGGAAGTGTTTTCAGAAGATTTGTCGGGAGTCCCACCTGACCGGCAAGTGGATTTTAGTATTGATTGTTAGGAATATGCCCTCAAGTGCCACTCAGAATATGAGAGAGTGAGAGCATTGTATTGTAATTATGAATATTAAATAAGGCATTAATTATTTCTATATTATTGTACATAACTGGCATTATGATTGGTATATAAAATAATAGTCCTTGCATACATTCCACTCATTATGGAGATAAGGAGATTGGCACTGGAAGTGTTTAGGGCTCGAATGCCTAACTGGTTCGCAAGTCGATAAAACTTAACTGAGCAGTAAGTTGAGACAAGACTTGTATAACGTGTACTTTGACATGTGAAGTGTCTGTCTTCACTAAGGGTTAGTGAGAGCACACATTATAGGTATGCTAATGGGATTAGAATATTCAAACACGACTCACCTCGTTTCGGTCACATGGATATCACTCAGGGATTGTCAATGACTGAATCGAAAGATTGTGATAGGTATACGTGTTCCTTTAACTTGAGATTTGAGTAGGAGATGTGGTTGTGACATTAAGTTAGTCATTAGAGTAGTTCGATCCAATCGCCGGTTGGCGGGGTCAACCTCGAAATGCATCTTAGTGGGCAAGTAGCAGTCTCTACTAAATACCAAGATAGGATTCTTTCTCCTCTTAGTGAGCACGTAAATGTCCTATGCGGTTAATGGCAAATGAGATCATAAGTCTTTGGCCAAAGCAGTTAGAGCTAGTTGTATTTAATACATGAGAGCTCGGTGATCTCAGTTTGCATTAACAAAATGCATAGAGTCAAGTTACAATAGGGTTTGACTTTACCGTGACCTTAATACTTGACCGCGATATATGATTGAAGGGTTTATACATATACGGTATTCATAACTATTGGTTTTGGAATAATCCTAATTATTTGTTCTCAGTTGGGTTACAGTGTGAGCCACATGACTGGCTATGTGTTACTCACACTCTTTGGATCCTCCCATTACTAACTGATACGAACCTACAGAGTTTCGCACACAGGATAGACGACGGAATATTTTGAGCTTATTTCTCTCTTGGTTAATATTGGACATTAGATGTCTAATTTAATTTATTGGATAAATTAAATAAATTACTAGGTAATTAATTTAATTCATATTAATTCTTAGAGAATTTATATTTAATATAATTAATTAATTAATTAAATTAATTAATTATTTTTTAAACAAACCAAGGTTTATCTATTGGACTAGATATACGATGGTCCGTTTCACGGACCGAAATGAACCAACACCAAAACATCTCGTCATGGCCGCCCCACTCTCACTTCATCATGATGATGAATTATCAAGTTTGTCTTAATGTCATTTTGATATTAAGTGTGGGGTTTTAATTTATTTCTTTAATGAATTAATTATGGCATAATCATGTGATGATGATGAGATGTGTATAATATATTAACCTTCACCATTTATCTTAATAAATAATGGATCATGGCTGATTTAATGAAGCGATTCACGTAGGAAGAGGAGAGAGCAAAAGAAGAAAATATTTTTTCTTCATTTTTCATACTTGAATACAAAGTGTATTCTTGAATGAAAAATTATTTTCATACACTTTTGAGTGTTAATAAATATAGTAAGCTTCTCCTTTAAACTTCTAGCCGTATTATTGGAGAACAAGATGATAGGAGTATTTCTCGGTCATCTATCCGATGCGTGATATGTAGAGGCACGGTGCTTTCGGTGCTCGAGAATTTTGAAAAGCTCGTTCGATTGGATTTGTGTTCCTGCTCGAATCAAGAATTTATTATCAAAGGTCTACGAGGGTATGACTTCTTGATTTTATCTTCGTTAATTTATTTTCGTTTATACGATGCTTGATCGGTCCGTTTAGGGGTCTGGTTTTTTTACCGCTTAGACCGGTTTATTTTCCGCTGCGTAACTCATTTTTAATCACCGAATCCCAACAGTGGTATCAGAGCGAGGTCTATGCAATCGTATATTCGATATTTGCATTTGGAATGCTTGGTTATTTTTTATGATTTAGAATCATAATTATTTTAATTGTTAATGTCTAATTGTTCATCTAAAAATCATTTTTCATGATTTTACGTTACAATATAAATTTTTTTTCTTTTGAAAAACTGATTTAATTATGTAATATAAAAATTAAAAAAATATTATTTTTAGATTTGGGACAAAAAGACGAGCCAAAAAAATGGTCGGACCCGGCAGCTCGGGACAAGCCGCCATGAAGACGAAGATTCCACACTTGTAATTTGGTTACTTGTATTTTTCTTTTTATCGAGTCGATGATAACTCGGTACTTAGGAACGGTCCATGAACTACATGTTGGTAGATTTAGGTTGTGAATATTTTCATATTGTATGACAAACAAATAAATCGACAAACCGACGAACCGCGATTGTAATATGATTAATGTGCAAAGTGTAACATATAATCACGTAATTCCCCACTTTACAAACACTAAGCTATAAAGGTTACAAGGTTTCCTACCCTCCGTCAAACTCATGGAAAATTGAAATCTAAACCGAAATATTATTCTTCCGAGTATGTACGGGTAATATTTTTGGGGAAGGTTGATAAATTCCTAAGTGAATTAGATGCCTTCGGTTGTGACAAATCAAACCCCTAGAAGCCGTATGGGTTGCCGGGTGAGATTCAATTATCAAACTGATACGAGTTGACGGTTTAAACTTAGATAATTCAGCGAGCCACAGAAACCGTGTGGGTTGAGGACGAGTCAACTATGGGTAAAAGAAGATCGAATCATTCATTAGATGGGTTGGTGTTAGACACCACTTTATGAAGAATGATAAAATAGAAACCGTATGGGTTGCCCTCTATTAAACTTTGTAAAGAAGTCGATCACCACTATGAAGTCAACCGTGACTTCTGGATTTCACATGGGAGTGTGCAAATGCCAATAAAATAGTGGGAGCCGAGTTGTGAATAAAGAGAGTCCTTAAATTCTTTACTCAAATCATAATTAAACAATCACTAACGAATCTTAAATTATTCTCTACAGTTAACAAGAATCTCTTAAAATGACAATGAACCAACTCTCTGTACTACTTGAAAAGAACGCCCTAACTGGTCCAAACTATTTGGACTGGATTTGGAACTTAAGGATTGTCCTCACTATGGAAATGCTGGGATACGTCTTGGAGGCGGACGTCCCAGTGGCTCCTGCAAGAACCCGAGCCAATCAGGAAGAAGTCGATTCCCATGAGAAATGGGTAAAAGACAACGTAAGAGTGCGAGGGTACATGTTAGGCTCAATGACCAATGAGCTTCAACATGCCCATGAAAAGATGACGTCTTCAAGAGCCATCTTAGCGCATTTGGATGAGCTCTATGGAGAGTGTAGTCGAACTGCTAGATATGAGATATCGAAGTAATTATTCGGCGCCAGGATGAAGAAAGGAGAGAGTTAGGGACCATGTCCTCAAGATGATCTCAATGATTGAGTGATTAGAAGCTCTCGATTTTCATATGCATGTATCTCTCCAAACTGACCTTATCCTGCAGTCACTTCCTGACTCATTTTCCCAATTTGTCATGAACTTCAACTGCAATGAGATTGCGTGTAACTTAGATGGGCTAATGAATAAACTGACGACTGCCCAGTCTCAGATGAAGACAAAGGGAAAAGAAGATGCACTTGTGATTTCTTCTGGGACATGGAAGTACAAAAATAAGAAGAAAGAGAACAAAAAGCAGTCAGGTCCAATAGCTAAGATCGACAAGGTAAAGGGCAAATCCCCAATGGTTAAAAAGAGCAAGGGGGCCAAGAAAACGGATGTCTGCCTAAACTGCGGTGAGCTAGGCCACTGGAGAAGGTACTGTCCAAATCTTGACCGTAATGCACCTTCAGGTATGGAACTACTGGTTTTAGAAACAAATTGTTCTGTAACAGTATATTCTACTTCTTGGATACTTGATACCGGTGTGAGTTCTCACATTTGTACAATGAATTGGGATCTGGAACGAAGTAGGAAACTGGATTCAGGGGAGGTGATTGTAACCATCGGAAGTGGACATAGTGTCGAGGCTTCTGATATTGGATCCCTTATGTTGAATTTATAATCTGGTTTTATTCTTACTTGAGATGATGTACTTGTTTTGCCCTAGGGGCATAAAAATATTGTATCAATTCCGGTCATGGACCGAAAAATATTTCACTTCTTTATTGGAGATGGGTCCTGTCGAATTTATTTTGGAAATAAATTGGTTGGTACTGATACATTATTAAATGGTTTATACCATTTGAATATAAAGAATAAAACTGTGAACACTATAACTAGGAAACGTGGTAGGGATGAAACAAACCAAGCACTTAAGTGGCATCTTAGACTTGGTCATATTAGTCAGACCAAGGTTCATAAAATGGAGAAAGATGGACTTACGGGTCCGTTAGGATCGGATTTCTATACAACTTATGAATCTTGCCCTCAAGGCAAAATGACTAAGTTACCCTTCACAGGGACTTTTGAAAGAGCACCTGAAAAACTTGGATTGATCCATACCGACGTTTGTGACCCTTTTGAAGTGGCACGAGATGGCTCTCAATATTTCGTTACATTCACTGATGACCATACTAGGTATGGTTTCATGTACTTAATGAAACATAAGTCTGAAGCTTTTGATAAATTCAAGGAATTTAAAGCCCTAGTTGAAAATCAAATAGGCAACCGTGTTAAGACTCTTCGGTCAAACAGAGATGGTGAGTACATGAGTACTGAGTTTGATTAGTTCTTAAAGGAACTAGGAATAGTGTCACAATTCACTCCTCCAGCTACTCCAAAATTAAATGGTGTATCAGAAAGAAGGAATCGAACCTTCTTGGACATGGTTCGCTCCATGCTTAACTATATAGATCTACCGGTTTATCTGTGGGGTCACGCTCTCCTTACTGTTGTGCATATCTTGAACATATGTCCTTCCAAATCCATTCCTAAGACTCCACATGAGATGTGTAGAGGTAGGAAACCAAGTCTTAATCACATTAGGATTTGGGGATGCCCTGCTTATGTCAAGAAGACTAAAGTAGAGAAATTAGAAGCTAGGTCTGTGAAAGGTCGTTTCATAGGATATCCAGGGGATTCCATGGGATATCTATTCTACATGTACGAAGATCATAGGATCATTGTTGCTTTACAATCACACTTCCTCGACGATGAGTTTATTCAGGAAGGAGGCGCATGTAGAAATATTTCTTTGGAAGAAATAAAAGAAACACCAAATGAGATACATGTGCAAGATATTAGAACCAAACCTTCTGAAATACAAACACAACCTCGCAAGTCTAGTAGAATTTCATAATTATCTTAGAGGTATGGCTATCTGCATCAAGAGGAACTGGGTGTCCATGAAATGACAGAAAGTAGTCATGAGAATTATCCTTCTACATACGACCAAGCGATGGTAGATGTTGACTCCGCCAAGTGGCAAGAAGCTATGGAAGCTGAGATAGACTCAATGCATGTTAATGAAGCCTGTACTTTATTAGATCGTCCTAAAGGCATGGTGTCTATTGGAAACAAATGGATCTATAAAAGAAAGACTGGTGAAGATGGCAAGGTTGATACCTATAAAGCCAGGCTTGTGGCAAAGGGTTATTTCCCAAGAGAAGGAATTGATTATTTCGAGACCTTCTCGCCTGTAGCTATGATTAAGTCTATACGCATGATGCTTGCCATAGCAGCCCACTTATATTATGAAATATGGCAAATGGATGTGAAAACGGCATTTCTAAATAGATTCCTCGAGGGAGAGATTTACATGGAACAGCCTAAGGGATTCATATCTGAATACAATATTCATAAAGTATGCAAACTTCAGCGTGCCATTTATGGACTAAAGCAAGCTTCGCGAAGTTGGAATCTTCGTTTTAACGAGACATTCAAAGAGTTTGATTTTGTCCAAAATGAAGAGGAGCCCTGTATTTTAAAGAAGGTTAGTGGGAGCAAAATTCCGTTCTTAATACTATATGTAGATGACATTCTACTTATAGAAAACGACGTAGGAATGCTCAGTTCTGTGAAAGCTTGGCTTTCTAAAGAGTTCTCAATGAAAGACTTGGGAGAAGCTACCTATATATTGGCTATTCGCCTCTACTGGGATAGAGCAAAAACAAAAAGTTAGGTCTTTCCCAAGCCCTATATATAGAAAAGATCCTGAAGCGATTTAGGATGGAAGATTCTAAAATAGGGTTCCTACCTATGCGACATGGCATAAAGCTTTCCTTAGAGATGTGTCCTCAAAGTGAGGAAGACAGAAAGGAAATGGGTTAGGTGCCCTATGCTTCGGCAGTGGGGAGCCTCATGTACGATATGATTTGCATTAGACCGGACATTGCCTATGTTGTGAGCGTAGTAAGTTGGTTTCAGCCAAATCCAGGGCAGGAACATTGGACTGCTGCGAAGAACATTCTTAAGTACCTAAGGAGGACTAAAGACTTGGTTCTTTTATACGGCGGTGGAGAACTTAAAGTGAATGGTTATATAGACTCAGGTTATTTCAGGGAACATTACACTGCAGAAAATAGACACAGCAAATATCGTTGTTGATCCACTTATCAAGCCACCATCTCAGAAGGTCTTAGAGAGACATCTTGAGAGTATGGGTATTAGATACCATAGTTTGTGGCATTGAGTGCAAGTGGGAGATTGTTAGGAATATGCCCTCGAATGCCACTCGGAGGATATGTGAGAGCATTGTATTGTAATTATGAATATTAAATAAGGCATTAATTATTTCTATATTATTGTATATCACGGGCCTTGTGATTTGGTATATAAAATAATAGTGTAACACCCCAAACTAGGCGGATATTACAGTGTCGTGGACCCCCAACTGGACCCACCAGGCGAATGAAAATTAATGAATTAAATAATATAACTGTAGTACCGCGTGCTAAGGAATGCTTAATAGCGTGCGCTAATCTGCTTTGTACAGAAAGTTTATTTATGGGCCAGCACTCCATTTTATTCTCATTTCCTTCGTTCATTCTTCAGTTTTGAGAGACCAGAGGGCAATAATTATCTTCCTAACATACTTAGAACACATCTACTTGATCCTTGAACATTGGATATTACTTATGAGTGATCATTGAAGGGAAGTAACACCTTGGAGTGGCATATAACCAACCGGAGTCGGATTCTACCTTGTGGTCCAGTGATTTCATCATATTAAGGTATGTTGATTCTATCTTCAACTCTAGATTCGTGTTATGGAGAATAAGATGATCATGTTAGCAAGTATTGATCTGCTTGGATGAATTAGCCAAAGCACATCATGTTTGGGATATTGAGATGAATATGCCTTAAGTATCTTGATTATAAACCTCATGATTCGAATCTTATTACATTGAACAAGTAGAGGAAGTTTCTATCATTGCTAAATCCGAATTTAGTAGGTGTCTTCATAACAATCATGGACTTGACTTTAGTATCACTATTGTTAGACGGATATAAGAGATTAATCATGGAAGGATTTATCTTGGAATGTTAATCAAACTTCAGAATGATAGTTTTGATTGATACATAGGTGTTGATATCGATCGTTAAGCCTTCCGAATTATCGCATGAAGAATTGTAATCGAAATGGAATATGGTTTTATAATAATATACGTATTCTTGAATCCGAAGTTGTTATTATCCGTAAGATCATTCATAACCGTATGAACATGATATTCATGGAGGTAACATGAATTAACACTGAATATATCATTGGTTTGATCATGATGAGATCAGTCTAATACCAGTAGTGAACTGCCATGCACAGTTAGCGCACGCTAAGCTATGTAGATTAACGTGTGCTATCGAGCATGAGTTAACGTACGCTACATTTGGTACGTAACGTACGTTAGGCCATCAGACGAGTCAGTCGGCTGATCAGTGAAGTACTGACCATGCATAGTTAGCGTACGCTAGGCTTTGCGTGCGCTATCGAACAGCCTTAATGCACGCTACACAGAATACTTAGCGCACGCTAAGAAGTTCAGACAGATTGCATTTTATGAACTTTCGGCCGTAAATTGAATTGGTAGACATTCGTACGACGTGAGATAAATTATTTATTATTTCTTTTGTTAAGGTTCGAGCTTGTTACGTGATTGATCGAAGGGGAGGACCTTCGAGTATTTTGATATTCATGGAAGTTTTATTCTTGTCAACAAACCGAGGCAAGTACTCTAATTAGAATTGTTTATATTATGACAGTTATGATGTGATTGTATTGTGTAAATGTATTGTGATTATATGTCCACCATGCGTTGATCCGACGGGAATCATCATGGGAATCTATAGCTGTGTGCGCTGGATCGTTGGACAGGTAGTTCCACCATGTGTTGGTCCGACGGGATCATCATAGGAATATATAGCTGTGTGCGCTGGATCGTTGGAATACCATCAGTATGTTGTAAACTGTATCATATGATATGTGTTGTTGATATTTCTCGTTGGAGAAACTTGTTATGATATAATTATTGATTATATCACTGTTGTATGATTATTGTACTTGTACTAGCATCGTTGTGCTAACCCCTGCGGGGGTGAACATTTGTTTATGTTCAGGATCTAGGAGAGCGGGGAGACAACCACTGGAGCTGCATGACGACGAGGGTGGAAAGTGATGTTCCGGTCGGGTTACTGTCTGTTGTTTGTTGGTTATTTCAATAAGTACTCGAGTACGTCGTCAGTTTATGATGTTTGGATTTTGGGTGTTGTATTAATAACTCTTCATTGGATATTTGTATTCGCGGTATTGAACCAGACGGTTGTATTTTATTTCAGTGATTTCATAAGTTGGTATCTATTATTGTCATTTCATTTATTCACCCTTGTAAATTCTTATGTAAAGGATTTACGGCGCTGTAATATTCCTGAATATATTGGGGGTGTTACACTTAGTATGTATAAGTATAACTTTAAAGATTTGCGGGGGTAATATCTATTAAAATTATCTTTTAATCGAGTTTGAGAAGGGTATAGGTATCTAGGGGCATGTTCAGGTGAGAATGCAATTTAAGTTAAGAAATTAGAATAAATTTCATCCATAGATCTTGATAAATGGATGGCCTAGATTTATTCTCACAAAAATTTGATGCATATAATGCAATATTTTAATGCATCGATGTTTTGATGCATATAATGCATATTTTAATGCATTGCAATATTGATGCACGAAATGCATATATTCCATGCATAAATAGTACAAAACTCATGCATATTCGCAATTCGCATGATAAGAACCATTCTCATTTGATCCTAAATCTAGGTATATATATATATATATATATATATATAATAGCATTCGGATTTAAAGCATTACATTAACTCTTTCACCTGTGTGGCATTCTCTTAATTTTGAATTTCTATTTATCTAAAATTTTGAATTCCATATTGATTTATAATGGTACTTAACCGATGGATAACCTAAATAAATAGAATTCAATATCTTGAATAGCACATCGATTTAAGATAGAACTCCATCAATGGAGAACCTAAAGAAATACTTAGCATTCAATGTAACACCGTGAAAATGGCGGCTATTACAGTGCCGTGGAGCCCATGTGGACCCACCAGGCGATATCAAAACATAATTTAATCATCCCATTATTGTGATACCGAACCACAATATAAGTCATAGCCCCGAATAGGAGCTTATACCATATATATATATATATGTATCAACTTATACAATAGTACTGAAGATCCACATCCGGTATAAACCATATGGAGATGGAGTATACCTAATTCAATAATAATACATTCATCCAAATTTATATAAATCAGAAAAGACATAAAATTTCACAGATTATACATAACCGACAAAAGACTCGGGCCCTCCGAACTAGCATCCTTCAATACCCTTCACTGCCATCGTGATCTTCCTGTGCCTTGCCCTTTCCTCGCCCTGAAATACAAGTATTTCGCCCAAACCACAGGGTCAGCTATACATGATAATAATTCTCATGGCATTATACAATTTATATATATACAGGATCTCAAAGAAACAACCGACTACTGAACATACCCCTCGGGCGTATGAACAATCAGTCCCAAACTGTTGAACATATCCAATCACACATGGAATATGAACCACCAAACAACATGGCTCAAGACGGACGTCACAGTACGCCCGATCCGCAAATGTTTTCGTGCACATGCCCACCCCGTACACAGAATCCAGAATATACATGGGACGATGTACCTAATTAGCCTCACAAACTACGTCTCGTGTACATGGTCCAATGCGGAAACATCCACGCATGACCATCAAGTTCCCGGCTAAAAATCCTACACATAACCAATCGGCACGCAGATATGACTCCAGAGATATCACGATGCAACATGACAACGAAACTCAACAAGTTACACATTTATCCAAGAATCGAAATACTCACCGAAGTGACAACAAGGCTCAACGAGACCAATGGTATCAAAGGCGATAAACTTGGGAATACAATCCCACCACAAAACGATAATATGATCAAGAACAACACCATATCATGAATCATAGATTCATAGAGCAATACTCATACACGAAATGTATAATATTCACAAGAATTCAACCATCATTATAACCAAGCAAGATAACTTGCCTCAATTCCGTAGACGAATAATCCTTCTTTGAACGAACAAATGGGCGGTATCCTCGTCTAACAATACTCACTCGAACAAGCAACCTTGAATGAAACGTAATTCATTCAACAACACATTCGTACGATAATGATATTAATTCATAGAAAACAACATCCGTAACTTTACCTGAATAGTTCAACTATCCGAACGGACATTCTATTGTTTCAGTTACGACTTATAATGTATCAACTTCATTAGTTTCGCCCATATTTACGTCTTCTACCACACAAGTATCGTTGAAAATGAATTCGCCCATTAATTCTAACATTAACGCCAATCATTGTTGTTGTCTTCCTAAGAACACTATCAATGTAATAATATGATGATCAACACACTCTTTAATTTATCAACACATCCGATTAACTTTGAATATGTTAAAAGTTATAGTTGTGTTTATCAATATCCTTTATCATCTCCCAACGACTATGGTAAGCCAAACTTGAAACGAAATTATAACTTTAGGTTTTATGAACAATAAGAACATCATCCTAATTGATATCATTCATCAAGTTCTTACCAAGGTAGATTAATACCTAACATGGTGCTCTAATACATCCTAGGACATCAATTCATCTAGTCTAGTGTAACTACAATGAGACTTATGATTATCACCACCCTAATGATGCCAATAAATCTGGCCAGATGCGTAGGACTTCTGATAAATATGCTTATTATCATTGAATATCAAGAACATCTTCATTTTAAACCTTAATCACTATATTCTTCAATAAGTGTTTAAAAAGCTTAACCACAATCATGTTTTCTTTGATTAATTCCATTCTAGGTGTAATATTTCATATCAATACCATCATTACGACGAACATATAGGGCATAAGTGTATAACATACCTCAAGAAATGAAGAACTACCAAAACCACAAGAATGCAATCCAACTACAAGAACACTCCCCAAACTTCCAATCAATAAGCTCCGAATCCAAGTGATGAAGCTCTAACACAAGTTTGGAGGGGAAAAATATGATTTAACAGGGTAGAGGATAGGTTTTCAGAGGGAGAGATCGATTTAGGATCGTGCAAAAATGAAAGGCAAGTCATACCTTTATAATCTGCATTTAGCATTACGTACGCTATCGCCAAAGCTTAACGTACGTTAAGCACATTACGTAAGTAACACTACGGACGTTACGTACACAACAAATCCCCAGAGGCTACTGCCTCAAATCACATATACTATTACATACGTTGCCAAATTAACATACATAAGGCTCAGGCGCATTACGTACGCTAGCACATAGCCATTACGTACGTAATGGACGTTGACTAGACTGTAACGATCGGATCACCAATATAATACCCGAGATTTTTATCCTGATGAATTTGAATTTTTCTTTTTAGACCAGAAATTTCTCGATTGTCGTGCGTTGGTATTATTTTTCTCGATGATCGATATGTGGTGATTTGTTGCATATTATTTTCATTTCGGATCAATGTTGTTGTCCGTTAGCATTTCGTCATGTTCGTTTCTGTGCGATTTCGGAAAATCGAGTCGTCGAGTCATGGCGGCTGGGCACCGGCCGGCCAGGTGCGGCAGTGACCGGCCAGGTATGCACGAGCAGCCCACACGGACTGGCGCTCGTGCGGGACAGGCATACTATTGGGCTGTCCCTGGGGGCCGCGCACGAGCAGGGCGCACGAGCAAGGCGAACGGGCCGGTGCTCGTGCGGTACTGGGTAGGTTGTAGTAGGCGTGCACGAGCAGTGCTCGTGCACGGTGCTCGTGCGGTGCGGCAGAGCCCAGGCAGTGCCGCGCACAAGCAGGCCACACGACCGGACGCCCGAGCATAATGATCGTGCGTGACGTGTCCCAGTAGGTTCTTCGCGCACGAGTCACGCACGGCCGGTGCTGGTGCGTGTCTGCTCGTGCATCGCGCGAGGTTATATAAATGACCCGACAGTCCTGTTCTTCACCCATCTTCTTCCCCCAACTCACCTCCTCCATGGCCAAGGCATGGAGAACACGAAGTCAAGGTGTATATCTTCCTATTCAAGTTGTTTTTGAGTTCATAACATTGATTAATCATCCTATAACCTTCTCCGATCCATCGAATCAAGGTACGATTTCCTAAAAATCTAGTTTTGGGGATTTTGGTGGATTTCGTCCATTTTAATCGTATTAACTTAGATTACGGATGTATAATCGATGATTAAGTTGTATTCTTTCAATTTCACCATTTTTCCACGGTTTTATCGTTTCCGATTCGTCGTTTAATTGAGTTCTCAGTTGACGCCTTCAAGGTGTCCGGGGAAATGCCGCAGTGGGATACTTGGTCATTTTGCGATGCTTTTCCTCGTGTGATTGATTGTTTATTTGATGCTATGATATTAGGGGTGAATTCCCTGCGAAGATCTGATGTTGAACCTTTCCGATTGTCGTTTTCATCGGAGTTCCGAATTTTTTTCCGATCGACCGTAATTTCCGGAGTATTCGCGAGAGTTCACCAAGTCAAGTACCTTGATATACGAATTGTAACTACGTGAAATCATTGTTGTCGAAGTGTATGAATTTATACGGATGTATATATATATATATGTGTGTATATATATATATATAGATATCTAGATTTATATATATTTATATGTTAAATATATGTATGTATATACGTATATTGATATATATGCCTATGTCGGTGAATGCCGAGTGATGAATGCTAACACTAGTTGACGTACTCAACTTGGATTGATGTATGTACTATACTTATAGATATAATATAGTAAGGTTATATATATAGTCGGTTGAGTTGCAATATAGGGATATATGTGTGGCGTTGGTTGGTTATGCCTGAAGGCTTATTGTGATTGAGTTTTGATTGATAACTTGCGTGATATTGTTTAGCTGTGTGGTTATGGACTGACGGATAATTTTTGTGAATTGGTGTATTGAGTTGATAATTGTTGTAACGTTTGTCTTTGTGCTTGATGTTTGAAACAATGTGGATACTTTTTGTGAGAAACGTCGTATCCGGGAACCTCTGAGGGCGGGGCGTGTACTCCGGCTTGGTGTACGCTGCAATGTGCGGCTCCATATGGTTGGTGAACACCGGTGTTACCTAATGCGCGTGCAAGGGGCGGCTCTTGCGGGAGTGATCGCCGGTGCGGTGACATGTTCAAGGGGCGGCCGACATAGTGGAGTGAACGCCGGTACACAGGTGTGCAAGGGATGTGTCTGGCAGGCTTATTAGTTATGGATATTTGAGTGATAGCTAAGACCCCGTTACCGAACAATTTTCGTATTTCAATGTTCTTTCAACTCTTTTTAAATGCTGGTCTCGATATAAACCGTGATTCGTGTTTCTAAAATTTTGTTTCAAATTATTTTAAATGTTGGTATCAGGGTTAATTAACCAAGGATATTTGACGAGATCTCCAAGGGTTAATTAATCAAGGATCTTGAGGAGGATTTATCGCATGAGAGGTTGTGTCTTTGAATATGCTAGGATGATATTCTGTGTATTGGGTCAAGGACCCCGTGAGATGTTGAGATCTTTGATCTTGTGGTGTTATTCTTTGGATTGGGTCGAGGACCCCGTAAGATATCGTAATGATTCGCTTGTGATCGTTTTCTATAACTTGGGTCGAGGACCCTGAATAATGTTGGAATGGTTTTCTTGTTAATTGTTTTCCATGTGCTGGGTCAAGGACCCGATAGCTTTTGAAGCTATTTTTTTCCAAAAGTATTCCCATTCGATTTTCAAAACTCCAAGACGGCCTGAATCAATAATAATGTTTCCAAACTATCCTATGATAATGTTTTCTTTTTCAAAAGGGGTTTTTCAAGCTAGATCTTTTGACTCATTGGGCTTGTTTAAAGTTTCATTGGTGTTATGATCTATTAAGAGAATATGGCTAAGTGATTACCTTTCACTGTGTGTAAATGAATGCTTTGATGTGCTATTTGTGTGAATGTGTGGATTATGTTAAGGCTTCGTGGTTGTTGAGTTTGTGTTGATACTTTTTGTATATCTTGTACATTATGTACTTGCACTAGCAAAATTCCAGTTTGCTAACCCCCGAGTTTTCGGGGGGTGGGTGCCTGTTATGCGCTCAGGTTTTCGCAGCTCGGGAGCAGTCACAGAATTGGCTTGGAAGGAGATGGAAGACGATGATGCTAATCACACTAGAGTCAGAGTCTTTTCTTTTGTTTCATCTTGGTCGGTATTTTCTCATTTGGTTGAGTATTCACCCTTGCACGAGTGTAGTTTTCATTTATTAAATTGAGTCGTCATTCCTTTCCGTGTTCAAGATTATTATTGTCATGGAATTGTGAACTACGTTGGTCTTTGAATTGTCTATTGACCTTGTCGGTATGTTTTGTAATTTTATTGACCCGGTCGGTTAATTATTGAGTAGACTATTGGAGTTTAGCCTGGTAGATCCTTGTGAGAAGGGTCTACGACATGTGACACTGGACATATTTTGGCGGTGTTACAGATATGGTATCATAACTTAGGTTGCAAAAAACCTAGGCCGTTGGGTCAAGTCCATGTCTCGTGTAAGTTGCACGCATCAGAGTTATGATTAGTATCGTGGTTCCGACATCATCTTCAGGCAATCCGTGATGGTAAGTCTCCCGATTGTAAGTCCTCTTATATACGTATTTGATTATATCGTGCTAATGTGTTTAATGTGAACAAGGGGTTGGAACTTGTTGGTGATATTACTGTTTTAGGATATAACATGCGTATATGGTCCAAATGAAAATATTTATGTAGTATGCTTCGGAAGTCGAGCATATTTATCGGTTTCTACATTTCATTAGAATAAATTTTTGAGTGTTAATTTTATCAGCTGCGTGAGTATTTTGAAATGGATTTTGGTATCTTGCAAACTGAGTTTTATTTCGTAAAACCGATTCCCTAAACCGAGTTTTGGCATTTTGGTCTTGCATGTTTTGACGGTATTTTATATTTTATAAATGACTTTGTGAGTATTTGAAAATATTACCGTCATCGGCCTTTTGAACGTTTTTAAAAATGGTTTTTAGCCTGGTGGGTTCCGGTGCGGGGCCCAGGACGCTGTAATATCACGAACATTTTAAAGTGGTGCTTTGAAATTTTCTAACATTGTGAAAACCCATGATTTAATGTCGTCATGTCAAATGGTCACGTATCTCGGTGAAAAATCCTTTCGGTTAAGCATTTTGGTAGAAGAGGAAAGATTTCCAAATTATGGTATTTGGAACTCAACACTTTTGAAATATTTCAAATTAGTCACGATTCATAAAAGAATTTCTTTTATACATTATTCGAAAATAATTTTTAAAGTCGATGTATAAACTTCCTCTTCCAAAATAAAGGATAATATTTACAAGTTTTGGGCGTAACGTTACTCGTCGAAGGACTGGAAATTAACTTCAGAAAACTTTGTGCTTTACGATATTACCGTTATTCTAAAGATGCTAACTAAACCTTGTGTTGATAATTTTGTTATACTGTACGATTGATTTGTTGATATTGCTGAACGGTACTATCTGCATTAGTATGTCGAGCCTTGGCGGACGTAGACGTGATGAGGGAAGTGGAAGTGGTGATGTGATCTGTCCAGTAATGATTCATAATATGGTGGAGTACCGGGACCAGACGATATCCTATGAAATGTCTTTAGTGGTTGAGCCTTCGAGCAAGGCGAATAGGCCCAAGGAATCTGGAAAATTTTTGGGCGGTTGCTGTTTCCAACAATCGTGACTTTGATCATTTTTCGTTTCATTGCTTTACATTTCAAACTCTTGTTGTTCTAAGTTTCGGGATCGAAATGTCTTCTTAGTATGAGGGAACATATTACCCGTACTTTTCTTAGTATTTTCAGTATTTTGTGACTTTTCATTGTTGGTAATTCATTTGTGGTCCTCTTGACAATTTTAAACTACCTTGTTCTACTTAACCTACCGTCCTCCGAACGAATTTCGGAGCTGCTTTGTTGAATTCCGTGGATTATTGTGGCCTTTCCACATCCAAATTTGATTCTTGCAAACTTTGTTCGAAACTATTGATTCCACATGTGCAATTAATGTTTCCACTCGTGTTATGAGATTGGATGTTGTTAGTCGAGCTCGAAACATGGTTTCAGTACGTCTGAGCCATTTTGTGATTTTCCTTAACTCTTGGAGCTTTTATCTCCAAACTCATACTCTTCCACCTCGACTTCTCATGTTCACATGTAATTTATTGCCTCGACTCACGTACCAGATACTTGCTAGGTCCGTTCATTGTATTTCTAGGATCCTCGTATTTGTAACACCCCCAATCCGCTCAGGGATATTACACGCCGTAGAACCTTTTCTAAAGGTTCTACCAGGCTGGTAACAAAATCGAACAACTCAACAATGCCTTTAATGCTAAAATGACTCAGTAGACCGATTTGGTCTTTCAGTAAAAACATACAACTCAATCTCGATACATGCCCACGCAGGGGTCAAATACAAAATACTCCCATACAATGGGGAAAATATTGCAGCGGAAATAACGTACAACTGAACCAATACAACAATAAACGGGTCCTCATGTGATTAATATCGATCATATTTCATTATCCTTCATTCCGACCCTGTGCTATGCTCCCCAAAACCTGAATGCAATACAGACATACACCCCCCGATTACTCGGGGGTTAGCAAAATTCCACTATTTTGCTAGTGCAAGTACAAAGTGCAAATACGAGCCATACAATCCAAGTTCCAAGAATAACAATAATCAGGAATCCTCAAATATTCAAACGCAACGAAAATACTTCCCGAAGCAAGAGTTTGGGTAAAACGTTCCAAAACCGAAATATCACAATTCAAGAGAAACAATTTACAAAATGGTTTAATAAGCCACCGGGAGTTTTAGTAGAAAACAATTTAAGATTATCGAATCCTTCTCTTTCCAAAAATCAACAGGGGTCACATCCCAAATGTTTTGTTTTCACAAATAAAACCAACAACAATTCACAGGGTTAAAACCCACGCCACGTGCCCTCGACGGACATAAAAATCAACACAACATAATCATCCAAGATACGTAAATCTTGGTCACTCAAATACAACACCAACTCGCGAATCCAGAGTGAAGTCATAGATTCCCTCGAGGCCTCGTCGGACCCTCCCGAGGTGAGAAAAATACATTCACAAATCATATACACGCTAACTCGTGAATCCGGAGTGAAGTCATAGATTCCCTCTAGGCCTCGTCGGACCCTCCCGAGGTGAGCAAAATACATATACATCACACCGTGAACACATGCCACATCATCTCACGGTTGGATCAATCACTTGTTGTCTCCTGACCATATGATCATATACCATATGTCACCGCAGGTCTTGTGTTAGGCTCTCACGGTTAGATCAATCACTTGTTGCATCCTGACCACATGGTCACATGCCATGTGTCACCGTATACCTTCGACCATATCCACACATTCACACAAATAACATAGCACGCCAAGGATACCCGAACAACTCACCCAAAGGCAATAAACACATAGCACAACACAAGTGTCAAATCACAACACACCGAAATGAGACAAGATATGGATGTATATTATCAAAGCCCAATAACAACACCAAGCGTATTCGTAGGGTTCACTTAACCGTTCACGAAAACACATCATTCACAAAAACACGCGCGTTTTGAAAGTGAGCCCTTAATGAGGATAAACCGAATCTTTTGAAAGTTCGTCTCAAACAATCAAACAAACATAACAAGAAAATCACCAATCATCATATCCACAAAATGAGAGATGTATGGGCAAGGTACTTGCCTCGAATCAACACACACGCGTAGAATTAATCGAAGTATGATGGCACGAACCGACTATGAACCCACCGACTCCGCCGAATGCTAACCCGCGACAATAAACTACGAATAACAATAACAACAATGAAAATGAATTCCATAGCACGACCTAAAGTCGTTGCATTCAAGGAACAAACGACGAAAGTTCAAGGGTTTCCCCCAAAAGGGCCAAAAACACGAATCGACCGACCAAATCATGAAAACAAAATTCCAACCAGGAATGTGGATATACAATCCATAGGATATATTTAACAACATCATTAAACAACAATAGGTTCATCAAAAATCGGATGGAAACGAGATCAAGAACAAAACTCCCCAAAAAGTCAACTATAGGGATTCAAGAAAAATACCTTGATTCTACGAAGAACATGGATTGGATGATGATATAATCAACGAGAATCTTCCAAAACGCCTTGGAATTGGTTAGAACCGGCCAAGAACTCGAGTTCCCGAGTCTCCCGTCGCCAGCCGCCAAAAAATGAGGAAAGAGGGTGAAAAATAAGGTCTGGCCGAGCCCAGGCCTATATATGGCCGGCAGAGTTACAGCCATAACTGGCAGTGCCTTACGGCCATAACTCGGTCAACTGCCGCTAGCGCACGCAATAGCCTAAGCCTTGCATACACAACTATCGAACCTTACGGCGGTAATCGGCATAGCCTTATGGCCGTAACCGAACTCCTAGGGGCCACTGAGTCACTACGGCCGTAACCGGCCAGCGCTTAGCGGCCGTAACAAGCCTTACGGCCGTAACCGGCCAGCGCTTACGGTCGTAACCGAGTCCTCCCAGGCCAAGGGGTGGGGACGCCTTACGGCCGTAATCGGCCAGGCATTACGGTCGTAATCGGTCTAGCCAGCCCTCCGACTGCCTGGCTCGATACTCGACGACGTCTCGATCACACGAACGCACCGGCTATGATCCAAAAAAATAACGAACAGGCTACGAAACTCAACGTACCACAGTACGAGCATGCGATTCCAAAGACGCGGACGACAACAGTCCGTTCTACCGAAGAAAATTCAACGAAACCAGAATGAAGGTCCCGGGTATTACATTACCATAGCGCGCGCTAACCAATAAGCATAGCGTGCGCTAACGACTCAAAAGGATAGCAACAAAACATATCAGAAATGGGTATGACGACGGACACCCATAACTTTGGGAAATTACAAAATGGTCCCAAATGTCCGAAAATCACAATACGACAATGAATAACCAAATCGAAGTTCACAACACGTATAACAACTTTAAATGAACTTACGAGAAACCCGAAACGACAGTTTCAAACGAGATTCGCAAGAATCGAACTCAAGCGCCGAAAAGTCGCCTAAGAACACGGAACTCAACAAAACGACGCCGAAACGAACTCGGACGTCCAAAAAGTGCAGAATTAAATACTCTCAGAATGACGAAACGGTCACGAGCGTGTCGTCAAAACGGACTCCCGCTGAAATTTTTTTTTACCAAAAATCAAAATCGCGGATATTACAGTATTCGCGCATTGCTCGTGATGTTTTGGGGCTGAGCAAGTAGTTATTTTTTTTCCTTGATTGTTCAACCGCTCTCTATTTTAAGTTTCAGGATGAAACTTATTTTAAGGGGGGCAGAATGTAATACTCGATATTTTTATCCCGATTAATTTGAATTTTTCTTTCTAGACCGGAAATTTCTCGATATTCGCGGATTGTTCGCGGTGATTTGTTTCATATTATTTTCATTTTGGATTGATGTTGTTGTCCGCGAGCATTCCGTCATGTTCGTTTCCGTGCGATTTCGGAAAATCCGGTCGTCGAGTCATGGCAGTTGGGTACCGGCCGGCCAGGTGCGGTAGTAACCGGCCGGGTATGCACGAGCAGCCCACACGGACTGGCGCTCGTGTGGGACAGACAGACTGCTGTGCAGTTCCTGGGGGCCGCGCACAAGCAGGGCGCACGAGCAAGGCGCAGGGGCCGGTGCTCGTGCGGTACTGGGCAGGTTGTAGTAGGCGCGCACGAGCAGTGCTCGTGCGGTGCGGCAGTGCCGCACACAAGCATGCCACACGACCGGACGCCCGAGTATCATGATCGTGCGTGTCCGAAAGACTCCCAGACGTGTCCTGAAAGGTTCTTCGCGCACACGCACGGCCGGGGCTCGTGTGTCGCGCGGGGTTATATAAATGACCCGACAGACATGTTCTTCACCCATTTTCTTCCCCCAACTCACCTCCTCCGCGGCAAAGGCATGGAGAACACGAAGGCATGGTGTATATCTTCCGTTCCAAGTTGTTTTTGAGTTCATAACATCGATTAATCATCCTATAACGTTCTCCAATCCATCGAATCAAGGTACGATTTCCTAAAAATCTTATTTTGGGGATTTTGGTGGATTTCATCCGTTTTAATCGTATTGACTCAGATTACGGATGTATAATCGATGATTAAGTTGTATTATATCAATTTCATCATTTTTTCATGGTTTTATCATTACCGATTCGTCGTTTAATTGAGTTCCCAGTTGACGCCTTCAAGGTGTCCGGGGAAATGCCGCAGTGGGATACTTGGTCGTTTTGCGATGTTTTTCCTCGGGTGATTGATTGTTTATTGGATGCAACGATATTCGGGGCGAATTCCCTGCGAAGATCTGGTGTTGAACCTTTCTAATCATCGTTTTCATCAGAGTTCCGGATTTTTTTCCGTTCGACCGTAATTTTCGGAGTATTCGCGAGAGTTTACCAAGGCAAGTGTAACACCCCCGAGATATTCAAGGTATATTACAGTGAAATGGACCCCTACATGGGACCCACCATGTTAGACACGAATTACCGCAGTAAAAACACATATCATCCAGATAAAAATCAAATAACACGCCCGGTACAACCGGCAGAATAATCGACATCGACAAACATAATTAACTTCAACGAATACAAATCAAAATCCAAAGGGAAAAGCCTAAGTACTCGCGAGTACAATCTATAAGTTTATAAAGTAGACAACAACCATCTCGAAGGGAACAACGGAAATAAAAGGACTCAAATGCACATGTGAATGACCCTGGCCAGCATCCTCGTACTATCCCAGTGCCCGCTCGTCCGGCTGAACATAACCTGAAATTCATAACAAGAATTTCCCCAAAATGGGTCCCCAAAGGGGTTAGCAATTAGACTAGTACAAGTAATCAAGGCAAACCATTCGCTTACACATTTCATAGTACAATGCACCAAATTCATTTCAAAAGAAAAACCAGGCATGTATTTTCCGGAAACAAACAGTCAATCATCAATTTGCCTAGGACCGGGGTGAAGCCACTGGTCCCACTCGAGGCCTCTAAGGACCCTCCCGAGCTGGCCATATCATAAAACAAATCATGCACAGGCATCGCCTAGGACCGGGGTGAATCCACTGATCCCACTCGAGGCCTCTAAGGACCCTCCCGAGCTGGCTAGCGAATCAAACTCGTGAATCCAGAGTGAAGTCATAGATTCCCTCGAGGCCCCATCGGACCCTCCCGAGGTGAGCAAAGCACACACAATATACATCACTATTTCATGTTAAGCATAAAGGTTTCCGAAAATACATGCCTTGAATAATTGACGACGCAACGAACGGAAAGGAAAATCACCGACGAATGCTAGGATCCAATGAAACCAAACCTAACGATTCGAAGAATACAATCACAACCATTTCCAAACGAATACAGAAAAAGGAATACACCCGAAAACCTGCCTACGATTCATGTATATTCATACGAGAACAACAACGAGGGAGGACCACAACCAAACCCTCTCGATTACGACAATACCACGAAATATACAATGAATCATTAGGAAAACCAAGAATACCAACAAGATTAATCATATTCATCATGAATTAATAAACAACACGGATCGAATAGAACAATAAAATTGAAAACCCCCAATTTACCCAAAAGTAGGATTCTTATAAGATTTACCTTTATTCGGACGGAGGAAGATGATTACGATGATGATAAACTACACTAGGAACACAATACTTGATTCCCCAAGAATTTCCACAGGCAAAACTTGAAGAACTGCTCAAAACATCACTTGGAACACTGCTCTCGGTTGGAGGAGAAGAAAAGAAGAAAATGCCGAAGTGAAGGTCAACCCCCGGTTTATAAAACCTGGGCCTTCGTTACGTACGTTAACATGATGATGTTAACGTACGTTACACACATTACGTACGTAACACCTGAGTATTAGCGTACGTAATGGCTTGGCATGACAAACTGTCCAAAAATGCTGGGTTCGATAGCGTATGCTACGTCGGATATCTAGCGTACGCTACAATGGGATTTACGTACGTGACAGGAGGAGTTAACATACGTAATGGTTCGTACTGAACAATCTGTCCAATATGCTGAAGGCCATAACGTACATTAGCGGTGAGCTATAACATACGTTATGAAGGTGCCGATAGCGCACGCAAAAAAGCATGCATAACACACGTTATGCATGCAGCAGTTCAACGCTGCTGAACGAAATTAGCCGCACTGGGCGGTCCGAAAATGAGACGCAACACAAGGACAGAATCCAATGCGTAGATATGAAATATTCACGATGACAAAGCTGAATGTTGCAGGAGATTACAATTCTGACTATCGAGGAATCCGAGAAACGACAAGGAAAGTAAAATTCCCTAAACTTATAGGAAATTACAAAACGGCCGAGACGTGCGAAAATCACGATACGACGTCAGATCAATAAACCGAAACTCACAACACGAACAACTCAACCAAAACTCACAATATGAACTCCTGCAACCAAAGAAATTACAAAATCGAATGCGTTCTACGAGAATCGAACGTCCATGCAACAATACAAGACATAAGACGGAATAATATCAAAACATCTCCAAAACTCGTCCAAATGGAGAAACTCCAAGAATAAAATAGATTCAAAATGTCGAAACGGTTACTAGCGAGTTGCTAAAAATGCAAAATACACCAAAAATAAGAATACCGGGAAAAGAAAAATGCGGATATTACATTCTACCTCTCTAAAAATAAGTTTCGTCCCAAAACTTAAGAAACAAACAACTCGGGGTACCTAGCACGCATGCTATCCTCGGTTTCCCAAGTTGACTCCTCGACACCATGCCTCGACCACTGCACTTTGACCAAAGGAATGGTCTTATGCCTCAGTTGCTTCTTACGGTGCTCCAAAATCTTCAAGGGATGCTCCTCGAAAGTAATATCCTCAGCAATATCGATCTCACCATAGTCGATGATGTGACTAGGATCCGGAACATATTTCCTCAGCTGGGAAACATGAAAAACGCTATGAACGTGACTCAAGGCCGGAGGTAGTGCCAAATGGTATGCCAACTCACCGACTCGCTCGAGAATCTCAAAGGGCCCAATAAATCTCGGACTCAACTTTCCCTTCTCCCTGAAGCGGAAAACTCCCCTCGTCAGCAACAACTTTAGCAAAACGTGGTCTCCCACTTCGAACTCCATAGGTCGACGACGGATGTCGGCATACGACTTCTGTCGACTCTGAGCAGTCAACATCCATTCCCAAATCAATTCCACCTTCTGCCTCGTCTCTAAAGCAATATCCGGTTCGGTCCCGACCAAATCGGACGCCTCATTCCAACAAATCGGCGATCGACAACGCCGCCCATAAAGCGCCTCATACGGTGCCATTCGAATCGACACGTGCCAACTATTGTTGTATGTGAATTCGATCAATGGCAAATTCTCCTCCCAGTCACTGCTCCAGTCGAGAGCACAAGCACACAACATATCCTCGAACGTCTGGATAGTGCATTCCGACTGTCCATCTGACTGAGGATGAAAATAGGTACTCAAATGCAAACGAGTACCCAACGCCTTATGCACTGCCTGCCAAAAATGTGATACAAAACGGCCATCCCGATCCGAAACAATAGACTTCGGAGTACCATGAAGCCTCACAATCTGCAAAATAAACACACGAGCCAACTTCTCTGGGCCCCAAGTATCTTTGATGCCCAGAAAATGCGCCGACTTGGTCAGATGATCAACAATCACCCAAACCATATTCGTGCATGACCTCGATCTCGGCAAACTCGTGATGAATTCCATCGAAATATCTTCCCATTTCCATCCGGAATGGGAAGCAACTGCAATAAACTAGCCAGTTGCTGATGCTCGATTTTGACCTGCTGACAAGTCAACATCTTGCTACAAACCGTGCGACCTTCTCCTTCATATCATTCCACCAAAAGTTCCTCCTTAGGTCCTTGTACATCTTACTCGAACCAGGATGAACGGAGTAAGGCGTAGCATGGGCCTTACGCAAAATACTCTGCCTCAATTTCGAGTCATTCGGCACACACAGACGATTCTAGAATCTCAATACCATCTTCATGAATCACAAACCCAGGAGACTTTCCCTTAAGAACATTCTATCGGATTTGAATAATCATCGGATCTTCCAGCTGCTTTAGTTTAATTTCATCGATCAGAGATGACGAAATCTCCAAAGCGCAAAGTTGCCCGATAGCCCCCGGCAACAAAATCTCAACATCCAACTCGACCAAAGCCCGCTGAAGTTTAGATTGAGACATAAGGATCTCAAGCGTCCGCAACGCGACCGGTTTCCGACTCAAGTCATCAGCCACGACGTTCGCCTTGCCCGAGTGATGAAGGATTTCGAGATCATAATCCTTAATCAACTCTAACCACCTCCTCTGCCTCATATTCAACTCCCGCTGAGTGAATATGTACTTCAGACTTTTATGATCGGTAAAAATCTGACATGCAGAGCCAAAAAGATAGTGACGCCAAATCTTGAGCGCAAAAACAACTGCATCTAACTCCAAATCATGAGTAGGGTAGTTAAGCTCATACGACCTCAACTGCCTCGACGCAAACGCAATAGTATTGTTGTGCTGCATCAACACGCACCCAAGATCCTGACCCGAAGCATCGCTATAAACGGCAAAACCTTCATTGCCACACGGCAACGCTAAAATCGGGGTTGAAGTCAAACGCCTCTTCAGCTCCTCAAAACTCGACTGCCTCTCGTCATTCCAGACGAACTTCTCGGACTTCTGGAGCAACTGTGTAAGTGGCCAAGCTAGTTTCGAGAAACCCTTGACGAACCTACGGTAGTAGCCACCCAAACCCAAGAAACTACGGACCTCCTTCACGTTCTTAGGCGGTGCCAGTCCAACACTTCCTCAACCTTCTGCGGATCTACATGGACTCCCTCGGCTGAAATCACGTGACCCAGAAATATCACTTCTTTAAGCCAGAACTCACATTTCGAGAACTTCGCATACAGTCGCTCGGTCCTCAAAATGTCTAACACCACACGCAGATGATGGGCATTCTATTTCTGGTTCCTCGAATAAATAAGAATATCGTCAATGAAGACGACGACACACTTATCCAAATACTCGATAAAGACTTTGTTCATCAACTGCATGAACACGTCCAGTGCGTTAGTTAACCCAAAGGGCATAACCACAAACTCATAATGTCCGTATCTCGTCCGAAAAGCTGTTTTCGGGACATCGGACTCCTTCACCCGAAGCTGATAGTACCCCGATCTCAAGTCGATCTTTGAGAATACCGCAGCTCCCTATAACTGATCGAAGAAGTCATTAATCCTCGGCAAGGGATACTTGTTCTTTATGGTCATCTAGCTCGCGATAGTCGATACACAAACACAGTGAACCATCCTTCTTCCGAACAAACAGAACCGGTGCGCCCCAAGGTGACACGCTCGGTCGCATATATATCCCGACTCAAGAAGCTCACTCAACTACTTCTTCAACTCGGCCATCTCTTAAGGTGCCATGCGATACGGCGCCTTCGAAATCGGAGCCACACTCGGCTCTAACTCTATAGCAAACTCGACCTCACGGTCGGTGGCAACCCCGGTAACTCATCAAGAAAAACATCAGGAAACTTACTAATGATTGGAATCGATGAAAGCTCGACTCCACGATCCTCCGCCTTCAAGGCATAGCACCAATAACCAGTACACCACTTTCGCAGGAATCTCATCGCCTTCAAGGCGTTAATTACGAACTTATGGTTTCTCTTTCGCCCCGCGAAAGAGTGATCGGTGCCATCCTCTGCTAGCATGGTGATGATCCTCGTGCGGTAGTTCATGGTTGCACCATGCCGCTCGAGCCAATCATCCCTGAGAATCAAATCATCACCCTCAATACCCACAACAATAAGATTAGAGAGCCAAGCCCTCTCACAAATAAACATAGAACATTCTCGGACCTCTCGATCGCCAACTATTCTATCACCGCTAGGAAGTTTAACGATGAAAGGCTTGCAAGGCGACAAACAATCAAGACTCAAACGGCGTACACACTCCAAAGAGATGAATGAATGCGTACCACCAGAATCAAAAAGCACACTGACAGGATGGGAATGGATGTGAACGGTACCTGTAGCCACAGTGGCCGCTGGATCATCAGCCCTCCTCATCTCATAGATACGCGGATGGGCAGAGCCAACACTGGAAGCTCCCCCTCTAGCAGGCTGACCCCGAACTCTCCCCCGGCTGGCACTCGGTGGAGACTGCGGAGCAAACGAGCCCTGGTTCACACTCGGCTCCCTAGGTGCTGGAAAAGAAGCCTGAGCACCAAGAAGCTGTCCTACCCACTCACAAAAGAAAGCCTTGTGGCCCGACTGACCACAAGTATGACAAGTCAAGGGCGGACGAGGACACTCCCGATTCCGATGGCCCGACTTGCCACAGCTAAAGCATTTGACATCCCAAACAGAGGAACTGACAGTACCTCGATAGCCCCTAGAGAGACGAGCCGAACCAACCCTAGGAACATTTGCAGACTGAGATTTCTGTTGACCTCCACCCTTGTGACCCGAGAAATTTCCGGCACGTTTCTGTTTCTTACTCTCCCGAACCGCCTCACTGGCCGTCACAGACATATCATAGGCAAGAGCTCGACTCTGATAATCCTTCAAGGTAGTATAGACGAGCCGAGACATGTAGTCCCGAATCGACAGCTTCATCCACCTGGAAAAGTGGAAGATTTTGTCGCTCTCCTCGATAACTTGGGTTTTCACGTAGCCCAACTCCCGGTTAAAATCGGCAATAGCTTGAGATATAGGAATATCTTGTGGTTGAGCATCATAGAAGGTATAGACTCGAGCCTGTCTAACCGGCCACGGGCAATACTCAGTCTCCATCAGGTCTTTGAATTCCGCCCACGAAGCAATGTGGTCTTTAGGCCCAACAGCCTCCCACCAGTCAATAGCGTCCCCAGTGAGAAAGTACTGGGCAATAGGGACCTTGCGGTCCTCGGGACAGTTGGTGGCAACAAGGACTTTGGATATCTCCTTGATCCAACCCTCCGAGCCAATCGGGTCTGAGGCTCCGGTAAACTGAGGAGGATGCATCTTGATGACATCCTGAAGCCAACGGTCAGCTCCGTCCCGAGCAGCATGGGCCGGATTTGGGTTCTGAACCGCCTGAGCTATCGCCGCCATTTGGTTCATCATTTATTGCATAACAGCCGCAACACCAAGGGTCGACGCCATCTTGAGAAGTAGCATGGATATGACGGTCACCGGTGCTACCGGCTCCCAAAGAATGCAACGTGGCCGCCCCACCGGCTGCCCCACGTCCCCGGCCGCATCCACGACCACGACCACGTCCACGACCACAGCCTCTTCCAGCATCCATACTGGTGTTAAAAGGTAGCAAAAGCAACTCGATGATAAGTAAGAGAGGAAAAACATCCACAATTCAAGAAACGGAAATACGGTACGAGAAAACAAGGAATCGAGTAAGGAAAACTTATCAACACTGGAAGTACCGAGATGCTGGCAGCGGTGTGACAATGTGCAAAACAAAACACAACTAGACCCAAATAACCGACAAGCCTAGGTATCCATAAAACTAGTTCTCTGATACCATTTTCTGTAACACCCCCGAGATATTCAAGATATATTACAGTGCCATGGACCCCTACATGGGACCCACCAGGCTAGACACGAATTACCGCAGTAAAAACACACATCATCCAGATGAAAATCAAATAACACGCCCGGTACAACCGACGGAATAATCGACATCGACAAACATAATTAACTTCAATGAATACAAATCGCAATCCGAAGATAAAAGCCTAAGTACTCGCGAGTACAATCTATAAGTTTATAAAGTAGACAACAACCATATCGAAGGGAACAACGGAAATAAAAGGACTCAAATGCACATGTCAATGACCCTGGCCAACATCCTCGTACTGTCCCAGCACCCACTCGTCCAGCTGAACATAACCTGAAATCCATAACAAGAATTTCCCCAAAGCGGGTCCCCAAAGGGGTTAGCAATTATGCTAGTACAAGTAATCAAGGCAAACCATTCGCTTACACATTTCATAGTACAATGCACCAAATTCATTTCAAAACCAAAACTAGACATGTCTTTTTCGGAAACAAACAGTCAATCATCAATTTGTCTAGGACTGGGGTGAAGCCACTGGTTCCACTCGAGGCCTCTAAGGACCCTCCCGAGCTGGCCATATCATAAAACAAATCATGCATAGGCATTGCCTAGGACCGGGGTGAAGCCACTGATCCCACTCGAGGCCTCTAAGGACCCTCCCGGGCTGGCTAGCGAATCAAACTCGTGAATCCAGAGTGAAGTCATAGATTCCCTCGAGGCCCCGTCGGACCCTCCCGAGGTGAGCAAAGCACACACAACGAAACCGAACCTAACAATTCGAAGAATACAATCACAACTATTTCCAAATGAATACGGAAAAAGGAATACACCCGAAAACCCGCCTACGATTCATGTATATTCGTATGAGAACAACAACGAGGGCGGACCACAACCAAACCCTCTCGATTATGACAATACCACGAAATATACCATGAATTCATAGGAAAACCAAGAATACCAATAAGATTAATCATATTCATCATGAATTAATCAACAACACGGAACGAATTGAAAAATAAAATTGAAAACCCCCAGTTTACCCAAAAGTAGGATTCTTAGAAGATTTACCTTTATTCGGACGGACGAAGATGATTACGATGATGATAAACTACACTAGGAACACAATACTTGATTCCCCAAGAATTTCCACGGGCAAAACTTGAAGAATCGCTCAAAACCTCACTTGGAACACCGCTATCGGTTGGAGGAGAAGAAAAGAAGAAAATGCCGAAGTGAAGGTCAACCCCCGGTTTATAAAACCTGGGCCTTTGTTACGTATGTTAACATGACGATGTTAACGTACGTTACACACATTACATACGTAACACCTGAGTGTTAGCGTACGTAATGGCTTGGCGGGACAAACTATCCAAAAACACTGGGTTCGATAGCGTACGCTACATCGGATATCTAGCGTACGCTACAATGGGATTTACGTACGTAACAGGAGGAGTTAACATACGTAATGATTCAGACAGAACAATCTGTCCTATCTGCTGAAGGCCATAATGTACGTTAGCGGTGAGCTATAACGTACGTTATGAAGGTGCCGATAGTGCACGCAAGAAAGCATGCATAACGCACGTTATGCATGCAGCAGTTCAACACTGCTGAACGAAGTTAGCCGCACCGGGCAGTCCGAAAATGAGACGCAACACAAGGACAGAATCCAACACGTAGATATGAAATATTCACAATGACGAAGCTTAATATTGTAGGAGATTGCAATTCTGACTACCGAGAAATCCGAGAAACGACAAGGAAAGTAAAATTCCCTAAACTTATAGGAAATTACAAAATGGCCCAGACGTCCGAAAATCACGATACGAAGTCGGATCAATAAATCGAAACTCACAACACGAACAACTCAACTATACGAACTCGTGCAACCAAAGAAATTACAAAATCGAACGAGTTCTACAAGAATCGAATGTCCATGCAACAAAACAAGACATAAGACGGAATAATATCAAAATATCTCCGAAACTCGTCCAAATGGAGAAACTCCAAGAATAAAATAGATTCAAAATGTCGAAACGGTTACAAGCGAGTTGCTAAAAATGAAAATACACCAAAAATGAGAATACCGGGAAAAGAAAAATGCGGATATTATAGCAAGTACCTTGATATACGAATTGTAACTACGTGAAATCATTGTTGTCGAAGTGTATGAATTTATACGGATGTATATATGTGTGTGTATATATATATATATATATGTGTGTGTGTGTATATATATAGATATCTAGATTTATATGTATTTATATGTTAAATATATGTATGTATATACGTATATTGATATATATGCCTATGTCGGTGAATGCCGAGTGATGAATGATAACACTAGTTGACGTACTCAACTTGGATTGATGTATGAACTATACTTATAGATATAATATAGTAAGGTTATATATATAGTCGGTTGAGTTGCAATATAGGGATATATGTTCGGCGTTGGTTGGTTATGCCTGAAGGCTTATTGTGATTGAGTTTTGATTGATAACGTGCGTGATATTGTTTAGCTGTGTGGTTATGGACTGACGGATAATTTGTGTGAATTGGTGTACTGAGTTGATAATTGTTGTAACGTTTGTCTGTGTGCTTGTGTTAGGCGTATTTTTATACGCTTATTTATCATTATTTTGTATTCTTTTCATTATTAAATCTGCATAAATGAGCTTTTAATGCCCTATTCTTTTATGTTTTGCAAGAAATTGGAGTCCGGAAGCTAAAACGATGAAAACGGGCGAAAACGGCAAATTTTGGCCCGGGGCCGCGGCACAAACCAAGTGAGCCGCGGCACACGAAGGCAATCAGCAGGCACCGATCGCACTGTACTGTGAGCCGCGGCACGTAGAAGCTGAGCCGCGACCCAGAAGAAAAAAATAGCGCCCAGGCAATCCGCTGAGCGCCGTGAGCCGCGGCACAGATTAAGTGAGCCGCGGCCCACGGGGCGGTTTTGGTGTGCTCCACGCGGGTTTTGGCCGTTTTGAAGCCGGTTCTCGACCTAATCACACGGACGCATTTTGGAGGCTGCTGGGAGTTATAAATAAGGTTTTAAGGTCATAATTGGGGAGAATCTTGGAATAAGAGGATTATCGCGGAAGAGAGGAATCGATCATAAGAAGCAGAAGACACCAAGAGCAGAGGGCGGAAGCCAGAAGAACGGAGGAATCCGAGTCTTCATCTGCGTTTGATTTCAATGCTTTCATTCATTAATTCTGTATTTTTATCCTTTAGCATGTCACGCTAAAACCATGTTCTAGGATTTTGATGAAACCAAAGTTTTGACGGATTTGCTTTTGATTATCTATATAATTCCCTTTTTCTGTTGAGTTTTCCCAATTGATTTTAATGATTTCAATTGTCTGGCCAATAATTGGATTGTTTTAATTACGCAACTCGAATCGGGAGAGGAGAGTTGGTGAGGAACTATTGGTGAGAACCGTTTTATCTTGTGAGATAGGAATATACTCATAGGAACTACGTGGTCTTTTGGAGATTTTGTGCTTTTTGCCTATTGTCGAAATAATTCACCTAGGGATAGAGTGTATTATTCACCTTAGAAAAATCTACTGACCTCGGGAGAGGCGGTAGAGTATTTTAGCAATCTTTGCCTTCAATAAATTGGGGAAATCATTAACTTCAGATAATCGGCAGTAAATTCGGATATACCAAGGTGGATTCACAATCCTAGACTTATTCATCATTTGATTTTCTTTCTTCGAGCGATCGTTTTTATTGTTTGTTCTTCTATTGGTTTTCTTTAGTTATTAACTGCAACCCAAATTTCGACTGTTCAAATAAAATTAGAATACATAAAAATCGGTACTTAGTAATTCAGTCCTCGTGGGAACGATAACTCACTCATCACTTTATTACTTGTCTACGATAACGTGCACTTGCGTTTAACGAAATATCGTAACAAGTTTTTGGCGCCGTTGCCGGGGACTGATTTTTCTACTAATATCGATTTCAGTATTTCTAGTCTTAGTTTGAATATTTTTTTTATTGTTTTTGTGTAATTTTATTTATTTGTTTTTCCTTTCAGGAGTTTCCGGTTAGTGCATGAGAAAATTCGGTAACGAAGGCCTACTACCTTTGGATACCGAACTCGAGCGCACTCTTCGGAGAAGCAAGAAGGAGAAACGAGAGCTACCAGCAAAAGTCACTATGGCCGATAATACGGGAAATCACGAAGCAGACAATCCCATTCAGCAAGTTCAACCGGCATTAGCATTCCGCGATTATGCTATGCCGTAAATCAATACGAACTTTTCGAGGATCCGGCGTCCGACAATTCAAGCCAATAACTTCGAAATCAAGCGGCTATAATTCATATGGTGCAAGCTAAGCCAGTTTTATGGATTGCCGAACGATGACCCCAATGCACACATTGTGTCTTTTCTCGAGATTTGTGATACCTTCAAGAACAACGGTGTCACCGATGATGCCATCCGTCTAAGGCTTTTCCCTTTCTCTTTGAGGGACAAAGCAAAATTTTGGTTGAATTCCTTACCGCCAGGCTCAATCACTACATGGGCGTAATTAGCGCAAGCCTTCCTGGCTAAGTTCTTTCCAGCATCAAAGATGGCGAGGTTAAGGAACGAAATTACTACCTTTGGGCAATTTGATATGGAGTCGCTTCACGAGGCTTGGGAGCGATACAAGGATTTACTGAGAAGATGCCCACACCACGGCCTACCGGATTGGCTCCAAATACAAACATTTTACAACGAATTGAGTGCTTCTACATGCACTCTCGTCGATGCGGCCGTTGGAGGAGCATTGATGGGAAAAACGATGGCCGAGGCACAATCTTTATTGGAAGCAATGGCCGCAAATGCGTATCAGTGGCCTTCTGAACGAGTAAACCCGAAACGAGTTATGGAAATCTCCAATAATGATCCAATCTCTACATTATCAGCTCAAGTCGCCGCCTTGACGCAGCAACTTCAAGCCTTTTCACATGCTCCTTCCCCCGTTACCATTGAATCGTGCAATTTGTGTAATGGATCTCATCCTAGCGTAGAATGCCAAGTCGGAAACCCTTTCGAGCAACCGTCGATGGAACAAGCTCAGTTCGTGGGGAACGGGAACCGGCAGAATAATCCTTACTCCAACACTTATAATCCGGGATGGCGAAATCATCCTAACTTCTCATGGAGGAACGGACAAAGCTCGAACCAGCCTCAGTTTGCTCAACACCAACATCAACCTTCTCCTGCTCCAAAAATTTCTCTAGAAGAAGCAATGGTGAAATTGGCAGCGAACACGAGTCAATTCATGGCCCTCACGGAGGCGACCTTGCAGAACCATTCCGCTTCTATCCGCAACTTGGAAGTACAACTGGGCTAGATTGCTAATGTATTAACAGCCCGCCCGGAAGGTACCTTGCCAAGTACGACTGAAACGAATCCCAGAGAGATTGTCAATGCCATTGGTTTGAGAAGTGGGAAGGAATTGTGCGAGCTGCCCGGGCAGAACAAAAAGAGAAGTGAGGATGAGGAGAAGAAAAATTCAGCGACTGAGGAATCACAAGATTTGAGACCCTCGATACTGTTTCCGAACAATCCAAAGGCATATGTACCACCCGTTCCGTTTCCGCAGCGATTACAACAGAAAAAGGTGAACAAGCAATTCTCTAAGTTCCTCGACGTCTTCAAGAAACTGCATATTAACATCCCATTTGCCGACGCCTTGGAGCAAATGCCGAGTTACGTGAAATTCATGAAGGAAATTTTGTCAAACAAAAGAAAGCTCGAGGAGTATGAGACAGTAGCATTGACAGAGGAGTGCAGCACTATTCTTCAGAAAAATCTTCCGCCAAAATTGAAGGATCCGGGAAGCTTCAATATACCGTGCACCATAGGGAACCTCTCTTTTGAAAGGGCATTGTGCGATCTCAGCGCTAGTGTTAATCTCATGTGTCTGTCTATTTTCAAGAACCTAGGAATTGGGGAAGCGAAACCTACTACGGTCTCCTTACAATTAGCTGATAGATCCATCAAATATCCGAGGGGAGTGATAGAGGACGTCTTAGTCAAAGTCGATAAGTTCATCTTTCCGGCCGATTTCATTGTGCTTGACATGGAGGAGGACCACGACATCCCAATTATCTTGGGAAGACCATTTTTGGCAACCGGCCGAACTTTAATCGACGTTGAAAAAGGGGAACTAACTCTACGGGTTCAAGACGAGCATGTCACTTTCCAAGTGTTTAAATCCTTTCTGTGCCCAAGTAGTGTTGAGAAGAGCTCGCAAATTGAAAGTGTGGATATCGTTGCAAAAGACACACACCGGAAGAATCGTCGGTCGAAAACTTCAGAATCCGTTTCACCTGCCCCGACGCCTAATAAGAATGAAGAGCAAGTCGCATTTCTTAGGCATTTGAACATGCCGTCTTCAACATCCGTTCATCCACAATCGGAAAATTCTCATTCTGTCCTAAATTCGCCCGTGGAGTTGAAAATTAAGACAGATGTCAAACGGGCGCCAAGTCGTGTGAAAAATGGGTGCTTCGGAAAAGTGTTTTCGTTAAAATCTTTTCGCAAAGAACATTTGGTGTCCAAACCGAAAATCGGATCGTTAAAGACCAATGGTCAAAATTTTAAAACACATATTAACGGTTCGATGAACGGGGCGGAGTTCAAATGGTGTTTTCGAAAAGCGAACTGATTTTCAATAGGTCCGGCTGAAGACTATAAACTTAGCGCTTCTCGGGAGGCAACCCGAGCATTAGTTGTAGCTTTGTTATTTTTCAGTATTTTCTTGCATTTTGGGTCTTTATTTTTCGTCATTTTTTCTTTGATTTGCTTATCCCTCTCGTTCTTGATGTTTTCCTTTAAAAATTCTGTGCAGGAATCACCCCAGGGGAAGAAATCAGTGATGGTCCGCGACACAAGAATAGTGAGCCACGGCACACACCAGTTGAAGGAAAAAGGCCAAACAAACTGTACTCTGTGCCGCAGCACGACCTTACTGAGCCGCGGCACACCAGGTCCCTGAGCCGCGGCATATATTCCCTGAGCCGCGGCACAAAAAATGTCCAAGAAATGCCCAGGAGACTGTACTCTGTGCCGCGGCACGGACCAAATGAGCCGCGGCACACTAACACGATGAGCCACGGCACGCGTAGATTGAGCCGCGGCACCCGGCGACATCACAAAAAGTCCCAGGCCGACTGTACTATGGGCCGCGTCTCACTTAAGCTGTGCCATGGCCCCCGACGCAAATATGAAAGCCTAGGTATCCTTCATATAAACGATCGGCCGGCACACATCATGTAAAGTCCCTTCCTTCACATAAGCACTCGGTCGATATCTTTTTCTGCTCCTTCTTGCATTCTTCATTCCAAGTTAGGTAATTCTCGAATTCTTAATCATAATTGATGCATGATTCGAAAAGTGAATTGAAGTTATATGCTGCTAGTTGTTCTTCAAAGTTTTCTCAAAAATGGAGTTGGAATATGGTGAACATGGAGTTTGATTGTGATGGTATTTGTGATTATGAACTAATTGGTGATGTTAGTTGTCTTTTATCATGGCTACATATCTGTGTTATTATTTTTGGGATTTGGAGTTAGCCATTAAAATTCTTGTTCTTCATTTTAACTTGTGCATACCATGTGTTTGATAAATTGCAGCAATGAAACATTGTTAAGCCAAGCATTTTCAAACTATATGCAACGAATCGTTTTATCGGATTACATTATCTCCCGACCCTTACATCATATGTAAACTTGAGAGCTCATTCTTAATTTCCTCTTTGATGATGCAACCTCAATCATTCACATTCCGCATGGTGTAGTCGAGAAGCATGCAGGCTCGCCGGACGACGCCGGCACCAGTTCGTGAGCTGACTGTAGGGGAGTACTTGACCTTTTTCTTTTATTGCATATTATTCTTTCTGTCCATTGAGGCCAATGTACGTCCTAAGTTTGGGGGGGTTACTTTTTGTTGCTGTACTTATTCGGTTGCACTTTTCATTATTTTTCATTATTTTTGTTTCTAGCCTTGCTTGCCGTGTTTTTAATTGCATTCGTGAATTTTTCGTGCTTCTTTTTGTGTAAAACTGATGTTACGATACTGATTTCTCGGGGAAGAAACAGTTGAGTTTTAGTGAGTTGTAGTCAGTGATATCTGTTTCTGTTGAGTATTAATCTGGGTCCCAAATTCTTTTTGTTTTTGTAGAAATCTTAGCGAATAAGAGAGGAGACATACGTGTTTTCAAATCGCCGCCTATATGTTTGGTTACATTTTTCCCAATAGCTAGTCGTCCAGTAACATAAGTCGTGTTGGCACTTAATGTGAGTTTAGAGTCGGACAGTTTTTTCCCAAAAGTCGAGATGTTATTTGTTCTATGATGGGAAGTCTAGTAACCGGGGGTATTCACGTGACCCGTTGTTTACTCTCGCGTAAAACGACAACCCGGATTAGACTAGTGGTTTAGAGATTTCGCATATTCCGATTATGGGGAGCCTAGTAACCGGGGGTATTCGCGTGACCCGTTGTTTACTCTCGCATAAAACAGCAACCTTGAATTGGACATGCAGGAATAGCCATTCGAGTTGTTTCTCCGCTGTGGAGGGGAACTTAGTAACTAGAAGCATCCATGTGCCCCATGAGTGTCTTTTACGTCAAACGGTTCCTCAATACATGAGAATGGAATGTCACCCTAGGATTGTCCCGATGAAACATCCCGAGATCCGAACCTAGTGGTCAACTCGAATCATCTTATCGAGCATATATAAGGGAATACTGTCCGAGGGTTATTTTTGATGATGAAACTCTTGAAATTTTGGCCACTAGACTGTGGGACTGGGCGAGTTAGCTTGCTTATTTTAACCCTTCATATTGACGGTCGGTTAAACTCACGCTTGTTAATCTTTGAGCTTGATTTTCTTCATGATTGATTGATTAGGACTGAAGTTGGTTACTTCGTGGAATCAGTGTCCTGGATGTGACTCACTATTACGATACTTGTATTATTCTTTGAGATTTTCGGGGTAGTATTGATTAGGTTGAGCACTATGAAATTGCACGATTATTCACGATTATTCTTTTATTTGTTATCAATTCTTTTTGCTTGAGGACAAGCAAAGGCACAAGTTTGGGGGTATTTGTTATGCATATTTTTATACGCTTATTTATCATTATTTTGTATTCTTTTCATAATTAAATATGCATAAATGAACTTTTAATGCCCTATTCTTTTATTTTTTGCAAGAAATTGGAGTCCGGAAGCTAAAACGATGAAAACGGGCGAAAACGGCAAATTTTGGCCCGGGGCCGTGGCACAAACCAAGTGAGCCGCGGCACACGAAGGCAATCAGCAGGCACCGATCGCACTGTACTGTGAGCCGCGACACGTAGAAGCTGAGTCGCGGCCCAGAAGAAAAAAATAGCGCCCATGCAATCCGCTGAGCGCCATGAGCCGCGGCACAGATTAAGTGAGCCGCGGCCCACGGGGCGGTTTTGGTGTGCTCCGCGCGGGTTTGGGCCGTTTTGAAGCCGATTCTCGACCTAATCACATGGACGCGTTTTGGAGGCTGCTGGGAGTTATAAATTAGTGTTTAAGGTCATAATTGGGGAGAATCTTGGAATCAGAGGATTATCGCAGAAGAGAGGAATCGATCATAAGAAGCAGAAGGCACCAAGAGCAGAGGGCGGAAGCCAGAAGAACGGAGGAATCCGAGTCTTCATCTGCATTTGATTTCAATGCTTTCATTCATTAATTCTGTATTTTTATCCTTTAGCATGTCAGGCTAAAACCATGTTCTAGGATTTTGATGAAACCAAAGTTTTGACGAATTTGCTTTTGATTATCTATATAATTCCCTTTTTCTGTTGAGTTTTCCCAATCGATTTTAATGCTTTCAATTGTCTGGCCAATAACTGGATTGTTTTAATTACGCAACTTGAATCGGGAGAGGAGAGTTGGTGAGGAACTATTGGTGAGAACCATTTTATCTTGTGAGATAGGAATATACTCATAGGAACTACGTGGTCTTTTGGAGATTTTGTGATTTTTGCCTATTGTCGAAATAATTCACCTAGGGATAGAGTGTATTATTCGCCTTAGAAAAATCTACTGACCTCGAGAGAGGCGGTAGAGTATTTTAGCAATCTTCGCCTTCAATAAATTGGGGAAATCATTAACTTTAGATAATCGAGAGTAAATTCGGATAAACCAAGGTGGATTCACAATCCTAGACTTATTCATCATTTGATTTTCTTTCTTCGAGCGATCGTTTTTATTGTTTGTTCTTCTATTGGTTTTCTTTAGTTATTAATTGCAACCCAAATTTCGACTGTTCAAATAAAATTAGAATACATAAAAATTGGTACTTAGTAATTCAGTCCTCGTGGGAACGATAACTCACTCATCACTTTATTACTTGTCTACGATAACGTGCACTTGCGTTTAACGAAATATCGCAACAACTTGATGTTTGAAACAATGTGGATACTTGTTGTGAGAAACGTCTTATCCGGGAACCTCTGAGGGCGGGGCATTTACTCCGGCCTGGTGTACGCTGCAATGTACGGATCTATATGGTTGGTGAACACCGGTGTTACCAAATGCGCGTGCAAGGGGCGGCTCTTGCGGGAGTGATCGCAGGCGCGGTGACATGTTCAAGGGGCGGCCAACATAGTGGAGTGAACGTCGGTGCACAGGTGTGCAAGTAAGGCATTTGGCAGGCATATTGGTAACGGATATTTGAGTGATAGCTAAGACCCCTTTACCGAACAATTTTCATATTTAAAAGTTATTTCAACTATTTTAAAATGCCGGCCTCGATATAGACCGTGATTCGTGTTTCTGAAAGTTTGTTTCAAATTATTTTAAACGTTGGTATCAGGGTTAATTAACCAAGGATATTTGACGAGATCTCCGAGGGTTAATTAATCAAGGGTCTTGAGCAGGATTTATCGCATGCGAGGTTGTGTCTTTGAATGTGCTGGGATGATATTCTGTGTATTGGGTCGAGAACCCCATGAGATGTTGAGATCTTTGATCTTGTGGTGTTATTCTTTGGATTGGGTCGAGGACCCCGTGAGATGTCGTAATGATTCGCTTGTGATCGTGTTCTATAAATTGGGTCGAGGACCCCGAATAACGTTGGAATAGTTTTCTTATTAATGGTTTTCCATGTGTTGGGTCAAGGACCCAATAGCTTTTGAAGTTATTTTTTTCCAAAAGTATTCCCATTCGATTTTCAAAACCCCAAGACGGCCCGAGTCAATAATAAAGTTTCCAAACTATCATATGATAATGTTTTCTTTTTCAAAAGGGTTTTTTCAAGCTAGATCTTTTAACTCATTGGGCTTGTTTAAAGTTTCATTGGCGTTATGATCCGTTAAGAGAATATGGATATGTGATTACCTTTCACCTTGTGCAAATGAATGCTTTGTTGTGCTGTTTGTGTGAATGTGTGGATTATGTTAAGGCTTCGTGGCTGTTGAGTTTGTTTTGATACTTTTCGTATATCTTGTACATTATGTACTTGCACTAGCAAAATTCCAGTTTGCTAACCCCCGAGTTTTTGGGGGGTGGGTGCCTGTTATGCGCTCAGGTTTTGGGAGCTCGGGAGCAGTCACAGGATTGGCTTGGAAGGAGATGTAAGACGACGATGCTAATCACACCAGAGTCAGAGTATTTTTCTTTTGTTTCATCTTGGTCAGTATTTTCTCATTTGGTTGAGTATTCACCCTTGCACGGGTGTAGTTTTCATTTATTAAATTGAGTCGTCATTCCTTTCCATGTTCAAGATTATTATTGTCGTGGAATTTTGAATTATGTTGGTCTTTGAATTGTCTATTGACCTTATCGGTCTGTTTTGTAATTTTATTGACCCGGTCGGTCAATTATTGAGTAGACTATTGGAGTTTAGCCTGGTAGATCCTTGTGAGAAGGGTCTACGGCATGTGACATTCCCGGACGTATTTTGGGGGTGTTACAACCAACCCCTATCCACGTCTGGTCCCACCCGCCGAAAGGCGAGATGATGATTGATACATCACATTGCGCACGTTAACATAGAAGTGTTACGTACGTAATGTTACACACGTAGCGTGCTTAAGGTTAGCATTGTAGCGTACGCTAAGGGCAATACATAGGCAAAAAATGATATTCTCCAAACAACACCTAACAATCAACTATAGAGTGCACGACAAGGATAAACAATTCGTTTTAGCATATCTCAACAATATACTCATTACAATAAATACGGATATGGTATGACAATACTCGAATCATCCTAAAAATACAACAGTAAAGACGAGAGTTCAGGCGGATATTACATTCAACCCCACAGTTATTTCAAATACAACCTTAAAATAGTATTTTTTTCGTGTTTAATTTGGTCAATTTTTAAATTGGACAAATAAATAGTTTAATTTGTTAGTGGAATTTTAATTTGGTTAATTATTAAATTTATATTAGTTATATTTTTCTAAAATTTGAATCTTACATTTGTTTTATTTAGTAGTTTTATTTTAGTTAAAAAATTTAGTTTGGCAAATATTAATAATATATATTATTTAAATAGCCAAATAAATTACATTATTTGTTATTGGAGATGTTAATTTGACCAATTATCAACTTTATAGCAATCATATTTATCTAAAATTTTGAATACCACATTGATCTTGAATGTAGCTCTGCCGATTATGGAACCTAAATAAATATTTAAAATCAATGTAAATAATTTTTACTCCATAATTATTTTGCACAATGAGTTATATAGTTTTATTTTTATTGAACAAAATAATTTGGCTAATACTAAGGCTTTGTTCTTTTGAACGTAATTTCAGCCAATTTTAGCTTAGTTCAATTCACTTCTATTCAGCAATTAATTTGACTAATTATTGAGTTGGTCAAATAAATGTGTTATTTTCATTGTAAATAAAATACGCCAATCACTGAGTTGGCCAGATAAATAATCTTATTTTTATTGGAAAATTTGATTTGGCTATTTTATTCTTATTTAATTTAATCTGTTCAATTTATCAACGGCTAACAATTTGAGCGAATTTGAATTTTTTAAGTCAGACGTAACAACCAATTATTGTAACAATTTATATTTGATTACGTAGATTTTATAAGTTTAAATAGATTTGGATAAATTGTTCATATACTAAATTTTTATTTTACCATCACATTTCTCATCGCCAATCAATTTGACCAATTATCGAGTTGGTCAAATAAATAGCGTTAGTTTTGTTGAAAAGGCAATCTGGCCAATTATTAAGTTGGTCAAATAAATATTTTTATTAAAAAAATAATTTATCTAATTTGTTGAATTTTAATTTAGTTTGTCCAATTTATCAACATATAACAATTTGAGTGAATTTGATTTTTTTTTGAAGTGAGACGTAACAACCAATTATTTTAACAACTTATATTTGATCATTTAAATTTTAATCGAGTATGAGACAAGTGTAAGTATATAATGTCTAAATTAGTTTCAGACGGCTGAACCCTAGCTGTATTTTTTCGGGATCACATGGGTTTGAGATGAAAACACGCAGTAAATGTACTTTTAAGTCCGATTTTGGACGAGTACGGTTACATAAATTATAAATGGATTTGAGTGGCTGAATCATTGTCTCATCTTTTTGGTTTTTTCAATGTGTTTTGCCATGGTGATGAATTTCGAATGGTGAACTTAACTAATAAGTATAACAGGCTAGTTTTTTGCATTAATAAATTTGATTAAAAAATATAATTGTATTATATATAATACCTTTACGCATCCGTAGCACCACGTTAACTCTCTCATACACGATATTTTCTATTTTTAGACTCTTATTTATCTCCACTTATTGAACAACTAAATAAATATATAAAATAATTTTATAGTTTACCACCATACTTATTTTACATCATCACTTTAATTTGGTCATTTATACTCCATTGTTTCCAATAGAGCCAAAGACTCCTTATTCTTTGGTTCTGGATTATAATGGAATAAAACAAAATGACTCACTAAACTGGCTGCACTTCTTTTTTCTCATGAAATACTAGTCATTCCATGCAATTCTCGATGCAATTTTCATTTTGGATCATCCGGAAACAGCCTCTCTGTGTTAAGACAGGGGTAAGGCTGCGTACATCCGATCCCCCCTTACCCCACTTTTTGCGGGAGCTATTGACGCATTGGGGTAATGTTGTTGTTGTTGTTGTGTGACTTTAATTTGGTCATTTATTGAGTTGGCCAAGTGAATTGTTTTATTCTTGTAAGAAAATTTAATTTGACAAATTATTAAGTAAACCTCAATTGCCCAAATATGTAAGTATTTATTTCTAAATATCTAATTTATATATGCTTAAATATTATTTTTTATAAAATTTTTATTTTTGAATAAATTCAATTCTATTCACTTCCAAATAAATATATAAAGTATCTAATAACAATACGGA
The DNA here is from genome assembly GCA_033398695.1 of Orobanche coerulescens. Taxonomy (NCBI): domain Eukaryota; kingdom Viridiplantae; phylum Streptophyta; class Magnoliopsida; order Lamiales; family Orobanchaceae; genus Orobanche; species Orobanche coerulescens. The sequence goes on along the minus strand of CM065811.1, from coordinate 88,652,036 downwards.
TTCAAAGTACCACGTTAACTCTCCCTTCTATATGATTTTCTTTATTCTTTTATTCTTCCTTATCTAAAATCTTGAATCCCACATCAAAGTATATGTATATAAATTATAAATAATTGTTGAAGATCGTGTAATTTCAAACTCATACCAGGAATCTAATTTTTAATCTTTTGTCATATATAATATTTATTCTTAATCTTAACTTTACAATGTTTGAATTTTTATTGAGATAAATTAACCAATTACTATAGCAATTGATATTTAGTTATTTAAATTGTATAAATTGAAATACATTGAGTAATTAGCGGATATTATATAGAATATGGGATATCAATGGGTAATAAAGTCACCTTTTAATCGAGTTTATGATCAATACGAGTATATAGATTTTAAACGGGTATGATGTTGAGAATAGTGGCGTAGGACATTCGATATGCCTAGATTTGTAATTGTCACATTTAAATAAAATTATTTGATATCTTTTATTTCTCGTTGATCATTATAATGTGTGCATATTTTAATATTATAATAATCGAATAACAGTTATTCACGAATAATGAGGTTATTCAAATGTCCCTGGTCCAATTACGTTGAGTGGAGACTCAATTGATTAAGATACTAGTATAAGTTTGATTGATAATCATAAGATGATTATGCGTATGGTACGGATCAAACTTATGTGTATTGGTTGGAGAACGCAATACTGGACAGACACGCATTCAGATCACTGCATGGAAATGTCATAAATGTGTCTCAATATAACAGTATGTCAATAAATCATTGAACCCGAGATTATCATAAAGTCCAATATGATAACTGTTGTGCCTTGACGTAACCCAATGTCATATAATATATGGTGATCGTAAAGGTTAGCGATGGGGTTAGTGGGAGTCATGTAGATGAAAATGAATAATCAAGATGGGGATTTGTCCCTCTCTTTAGGGGAGAGATATCTGTTGGGGCCCTCGATAAGTAGAACTCAAAAAAAATGTATGGACATGTTCAAATGAATAGTCATTCGATTCAATCAACTTACTTAAGATCGAGAAAGCATTTGAATATAATAAGTATGACGATATCCATGATTTAGTAAATACGATATCGCGCGACAAAGGGATTTGACACATTAAATGGTTTAATGGACTATAAACTTGTATTATTTGGGTAGTCATAATGTCTTGCTAGAGACCGCTTATGACTTCTTATTTAATAAGGTATTAAATAATTACCAACATATATAAGCCTTTTGGGTCACACATACGACAACTAAAGACAAGCAAAAATAATTAATAGATATAATATTGGATATTATATTTATTAAATAAATTAAATAATGAGTAATGTATAATATATGATATTATATATTATATTATTTAATTATATCAACTGGGAAAGATAAATATAATATTGGATATTATATTTATTAGAAGATTAAATAATAAGTAATATATAATATAAAATATTATATGTATTGTATTATTTAATAAGTTGAGGGGCAACTAAGCAAATACTAGAGTTTGACTCTATAGTTTACTTAGTATAAATAAAGGGTATTGGACAAGGAGTTGTCATAAGAAAAATCACACAACCCTAGTTGTGACACAAAGAAATCGGCCCTCCCCTTGCACAATCGGTCGAACCGTATTTCAGTCTGGGAATCCAGTTTCGGCCATCTTCGTCTTCTTTCCTTAGTAGATTTTGACCAATAATACAAATCCTTCTAGGAAGGAATTATATGTTATACTATTTATCAATATTATTCGTAAGGATCTAGCAATCCGACCTATACCAGTTGTTCGTGTGTGGATCACCAAAAGAGGATCGTGTCCACCGGGTTGCTGATGATGTTGCGATCTGTCATGTTATATGCTGGACTGTAGATGGCGATCGTGTCCACCGGGTTGCTGATGATGTTGCGATCTGGCCGGAAGACTGGCGATCGTCGCTCGGCGGCCGATCGCTTTATTCGTAGGTCAAAATTGGCGATCGGGCGGCGGCTAGTCGCTCATGTTAGAATGGACTGTAGGCGGGGATCGAGTCCTCCGGCACCGCTGGGTAGTAGCGATCGGGCTGGGAGACTGGAGGTCGTCGCGCGGGTGCCGATCGTTCTACCCCTAGGCCAAGAAGAAGCCTTTGCCTGGACAGGAAATCTGCGGCTCTGGCCCGGAAGGCTGCGTATGTAATATCCGAGATTTTTATTTTGATTTATTCGAATTTTTTCTTTTTCTTAGACCGGAAATTTCTCGGTTTCCGAGCGTCGGTATTATTTTTCTCGGCAATCGATTTTGTGTTTATGGCCATAGGTGGTGATTTGTTGTATGTTAATTTCATTTCGGATCGATGTTGTTGTCCGCGAGCGTTTCGTCGTGTTCGTTCCGTGCGTTTTTAGGAATCGAGTCGTCGGGCCACGGCAATGGGCGCGGCCGGACGGCTGCGGGAGGAACCGCACGGATCTTGGGCATTGCCGGACGATTGCAGCGAGGGACCGGCCTAGCGTACGCTTCTGGCCGGACGATTCTGCGCGCTAAACCGCGAGGTAGCGCACGCCATCGCCGGAGGTAACGCACGCTAATCGGCCCGACGATCTAAGCGGTAAGTGCAGACTTCGGCCGAGACCAGCGAGTAGCGCGCCTTCTGACACAGGACAAGCCTTAACTTTCAGCGAGCTAGCGCCACGCTTCACGGCTCGGCAGCGCACGCTACTGGCCGGACGATTAGTCGAGAGGTCTGGACGGGCGATTGCGCCGCCGCCGATGACTTGCGCCGCGCTATCGGCGGGGCGGCCGATAGCGCCACGCTACCGGACAACCTAGCGCACGCTAGTCGATTACCCGATATATATTTGACCGAGCGACCTGTTTCAACACCTTTTTCATTTCATTCTCTTCCTTCCGCGGCGGAGGTTATGAGAGCGATAAGGCATGTTGTTGAACAACAAAACCACGAAGATCCCGAGTCCATATCATTGATCGATCAATCCATAACATCCTTCAATCGACCGAATCAAGGTTAGTTTTTCCTAAAATCCAAACTTTGGGAAATTTGGGGATCTTGGTAGATTTCGTCGTTTGAGCCTTATGAACTTAAATTATCATGGATAATTGTAGATTAAGTTGTATTCTATCATTTTCATCATCTTTCCACGGTTTTACCATTTCCGATTAAATCGATTATATGAACTTCCGTTTGACGCCTTCAAAGTGTCCGGGGAAATGCCGCATAGAGGAATTTGGTCGTTTTGTGATGTTTTTCCTCGTATGATTGATTGTTTATTCGATGATAGGATATTAGGGACGATTTCCCTACAAAAATCTGGTGTTGAGCCCTTCCGATCGTTGTTTTCGTTGGAGTTCCGGATTTTGCCAACCGACCGTACTTTCGGAGTATCCGCGAGAGATTACCAAGGCAAGTACCTTGATATACGAATTGTAACTGCGTGAAATCATCGTTGTCGAAGTGTATGAAATTATACGGATATGTATATATATATATATATGTGTGTGTATATATATATATGTGTGTATATATATATATAGATTTATATATATTTATATGTTAAATATATGTATGTATATACGTATATTGATATATATGCCTATGTCGGTGAACGACGAGTGGTGAATGCTAACACTAGTTGGCGTACTCAACTTGGATTGATGGATGAACTATAGTTATTCATATAATATAGTAAGGTTATATGTATATATACATATATATATATATATATATATATATATATATATATTCGGTTGAGTCGCAATACAAGGATATATGTGTAGCGTTGGTTGGTTGTGCCGAAGGCTTATTGTGTTGGATCTTGATTGATAATGTAAGTGTTATTGTTTATTGTGTTGTTATGGACTCTCGGATATATTGTGTGAATTGGTGTATTGAATTGATAATTGTTTAATTGATTGATTGTGTACTTGATGTTTGTAATAATGTGAATACTTGTTGTGAGAGACGTCGTATCCGGAACCTCGAGGGCGGTGTGTACTCCGGCCTGGTGTACGCTGCAATGTTCGGCTCCAAAGGTTTAGTGAACACCGGAGTTACCTAATTCGAGAGCAAGGGGCGGCTCTGTCGGGAGTGATCGCCGGCGCGGTGACATGTTCAAGGGGCGGCCAACATAGTGGAGTGAACGCCGGTGCACAGTGTGTAAGGGAGGCGCCTGGCAGCTTATTGGTAACGGATATTCGAGTGATAGCTAAGACCCTGCTATCAACAATCCTCGTATTTCAAAGTTCTTTCAACTCTTATAAAATACTTGTCTCGATATAGACTGTTATTAGTGTTTTTGAAAGATTGATTCAAATTTTTTTTAAGACGTTGTTATTGGTGTTAATTAAACAAGGATGTTTGTGAAATCTCGAGGGTTAATTAATCAAGGGTCTTGAGCAGAATTGTCGAATGAGAGGTCAGCCTTTGATTGTGCTGTGATGATTATTCTGTGCATTGGGTCGAGGACCCCGAATAACGTTGTAATGGTTTTCTTGTAAATTGTTTTCCACATGCTGGGTCGAGGATCCGAGAGTTTTTGAAGTATTTTCTAAAAGTATTCCCGTTTGATTTTCAAAATCCCATGATGGCCTGAGTCAATAATAATGTTTTCAAACTTTCTTATCAAAATACTTTTCCTTTTATAAAAAGGGATTTTTCTGACTCCTTGGACTCGTTTAAAGTTTCATTGGTATTATGTTCCGTACAGAGAATATGACTATGTGATTATCTTTCACTTTGTGTATGTGATGTTATTCGGTGTGGACTATGGGAATGTGTGTGGTTTGTGTTAAGGCTTCACGACTGTTGAGATTTGTGTTGTTATTATTCGTATATCTTGTATATTATGTACTTGCACTAGCAAAATTCCAGTTTGCTAACCCCCGAGTTTTCGGGGGGTGGGTGCCTGTTATGCGCTCAGGTTTTGGCAGCTCGGGAGCAGTCACAGGATTGGCTTGGAAGGAGATGGAGGACAATGATACTAATCACACCAGAGTCAGAGTCTTTTCTTTTGTTTCATTCTGATCGGTATTTCTCTGTCGTTCGAGTATTCACCCTTGCATGGGTGTAGTTTTCATTTATTAAATTGAGTTGTCATTCTTTTCGGTGTTCTAGTTTATTATTGTCATTGTAATATGAATGTCGTTAGTTCTGAATTGGTTAATGACCTTGTCGGTCTGCTTTGTATTTAATTTTGACCCCGGTCGGTCAATCATTGAGTAGTCTTTTGGAGTTTAGCCTGGTAGATCCTCGTGATAAGGGTCTACGGCGTGTGACATTCCCGGTCGTATTCTGGGGGTGTTACATTTATGGTATCAGAGCTTAGGTTTGCGAAAAACCTAGGCCGTTGGGTCAAGTCCATGTCTTGTGTAAGTCGCGCGCATCAGAGTTGTGATTAGTATCGTGGTTCCGACATCATCTTCCGGCAATCTGTGATGGTAAGCCTCCCGATCGTAAGTCCCCTTATATACGTATTTGATTATATTGTGCTAACGTGTTTAATGTGAACTAAGGATTGGAACTTGTTGGTGATATTATTGTTTTAGGATATAACATGCGTATGCGGTCCGAGCAAAAATGGTTATGTAATATGTTTCGGAAGTCGAGCATATTTATCTGTTTCTACACTTATTAGAATAAACTTGTGAATGTTAATTTTATCCGCCGCATGAGTATTTTAAGATGGCTTTTGGTATCTTGCAAACCGATTTTTGATATTTTGGTCTTTCACGTTTTGATAGTATTCTTATGACGGTACTTGATATTTTTATAAATGACTTAGTGAGTATTCGAGAATATTACCAACATCGGCCTTTTTGGCAATTTGAACATTTTTTTAAAAAAAAAGATTTTTAGCCTGGTGGGTTCCGGCACGGGGCCCACGACGCTGTAGTATCACGAATATTTTAAAGTGGTGCTTTGAAATTTTCTAACATTGTGAAAAACCATGATTTAATGTCGTCATGTTAAATGGTCACGTATCTCGGTGAAAAAAAAAAATTCTTTCGAATAAACATTTTGGAAGAAGAGGAAAGATTTTCAAAATTGTGGTATTTGGGACTCAACACTTTTGAAATATTTCAAATTAGTTACAATTCAATTTCCGATTTTTCTTTTATACATCACTCGAAAATAATTTTTAGAGTCGTTATATAAACTTCCTCTTCCGAAATAAAAGACGATTTATGAGTCTTGGGCGCAACGTGACTAGCCCTCTTTTCCAAAAATTTATTTTCATTAAGTGCATACATATAATGATCGTCATCGTCGGAGGACTCAAATTAACTTCATAAAACTTAACGCTTTACGATATTCTATAGATGTTAACTAAACCTTATGTTGATAATTGTGGTATACTTGTGCAACCGATTATTGATAACGCCGAACGGTACTATCCGTATTAGTATGTCGGGCCTTGGCGGACGTAAGTGTGATGACGGAAGTGGAAGCGACAAGGTGGTTCGACGACAACTATTCTTGCTACGGTGAAGGAGTATCAAGATCAAACGATATCCTATGAAATGTCCTTAATGGTCGAGCCCACGAGCAAAACGAAGAGACCGAGGACATCCGGGAAATTTTGGGCGATGAAGAGTCTAAGGCTCCCAAACCCCCGCTGCTCGGACGCGTGCCTTTGCGGTCGGGAGTGAGGCCGGGATCCCAAGCCAACATCGGTGATTCTCGGTAAGAAGAGAAGGTGCTTCAACCGCAATCGTCAGGGACATGATCGTGCAAATTGTCCCTTTCCACTCTTGACTTGTTACCGGTGTGGGTGTGAAGGTCATCGGGAGAAACATTGTGAGACAGTTTCCGAATTGGCAAAGAATGCCGCCCTAAGAGAGAGCAGAACTAGGGACCGGGAAGTGTCCCAAATCCTATGTTTCCTCAAGATCCTAGCATGGGATAATGAAGATTTTGTACTATGTCTTAATCGTTGCTGTTTCAAACAATCGTGACTTCGATCGTATTTCGTTTCATTGCTTTACGTTTCCAACTCTTGTTGTTCTAAGTTTCGGGATCATAATGTCCTCTTAGTATGGGGGAATGTATTACCCGTACTCTTCTTAGTATTTTCGGTATGGGACGACTTTCGTTGTTGGTAATTCATCTGCGCACCTTTCGACCATTTTAAAGTGCCTTGTACTTGCTAGGTCGACCATCGTATTCTGGAACCTTGCACTCGCGCTTTGCTCGTGATGATTTGAAATTTGAGCAAGTAGTTATTTCCTTGATTGTTCCGTCGCTCTCTATTTTAAGTTTCGGGACGAAACTTATTTTAAGGGGGTAGAATGTAATATCCGAGATTTTTATTTTGATTTATTCGAATTTTTCTTTTTCTTAGACCGAAATTTCTCGGTTTCCAAGCGTCGGTATTATTTTTCTCGGCAATCGATTTTGTGTTTATGGCCATAGGTGGTGATTTGTTGTATGTTAATTTCATTTCGGATCGATGTTGTTGTCCGCGAGCGTTTCGCCGTGTTCGCCTGCGTGCGCTTAGGAATCGAGTCGTCGGGCCACGACAGTGGGCGCCGGCCGGGACGGCTATGGAGGAACCGCACGGATGCCGGCATCGCCGGACGATTCTGGTAGGACGCCTAGCGTGCGCTACGGCCGGACAGCTGCGCGCGCTAAACCGCAGGAGTAGCGCACGCCATCGCCGGGAGGTAACGCACGCTAATCGCCTGTGCAGCGGTAGGCAGTAGGTCTGGACTTCGCCGCACGGCGAGTAGCGCACGCTACAATGGACAATGCGCGCTAACTCGGCAGTTAGCGCACGCTACCGCTCGGCCGGGCGACGCTACTGGCCGGATGATTAGTCTAGTAGGTCCTGGACGGCCGATTGCGACGCCGCCGCCGATGACTTGCGCACGCTTATCGCCGTGGCCGGCCGAGAAGCGCACGCTACCCGGACAACCTAGCGCACGCTAGTCGCTGCCGATATATTTGACCGAAAGCACCTGCTTCAACATCTTTTTCATTTCATTCTCTTCCTTCCGCGCGAGGTTATGAGAGCGATAAGGCATGTTGTTGAACAACAAAACCACGAAGATCCTGAGTCCATATCATTGATCGATCAATCCATAACATCCTACAATCGACCGAATCAAGGTTAGTTTTTCCTAAAATCCAAACTTTGGGAAATTTGGGGATCTTGGTAGATTTCGTCCGCTTGAGCCTTATGAACTTAAATTATCATGGATAATTGTAGATTAAGTTGTATTCTATCATTTTCATCATCTTTCCACGGTTTTACCATTTCCGATTCGACGAATATATGAACTTCCGTTAGAAGCCTTCAAACTGTCCTTTGAAATTCCTCATAGAGGAATTTGGTCGTTTTGTGATGTTTTTCCTCGTATGATTGATTGTTTATTCGATGATAGGATATTAGGGACGATTTCCCTACAAAAATCTGGTGTTGAGCCCTTCCGATCGTTGTTTTCGTTGGAGTTCCGGATTTTGCCAACCGACCGTACTTTCGGAGTATCCGCGAGAGATTACCAAGGCAAGTACCTTGATATACGAATTGTAACTGCGTGAAATCATCGTTGTCGAAGTGTATGAAATTATACGGATATGTATATATATATATGTGTGTGTATATATATATATATGTGTGTATATATATATATTTATATATATTTATATGTTAAATATATGTATGTATATACGTATATTGATATATATGCCTATGTCGGTGAACGACGAGTGGTGAATGCTAACACTAGTTGGCGTACTCAACTTGGATTGATGGATGAACTATAGTTATTCATATAATATAGTAAGGTTATATGTATATATACATATATATATATATATATATATATATATATATATATATATATATATATATATATATTCGGTTGAGTCGCAATACAAGGATATATGTGTAGCGTTGGTTGGTTGTGCCGAAGGCTTATTGTGTTGGATCTTGATTGATAATGTACGTGTTATTGTTTATTGTGTGGTTATGGACTGTCGGATAAATTGTGTGAATTGGTGTATTGATTTGATAATTGTTGAATTGATTGATTGTGTACTTGATGTTTGTAATAATGTGAATACTTGTTGTGAGAGACGTCGTATCCGGGAACCTCGAGGGCGGTGTGTACTCCGCCCGGTGTACGCCTGCAATGTGCGGCTCCATATGTTTGGTGAACACCGGTGTTACCTAATGCGCGTGCAAGGGGCGGCTCTGTCAGGAGTGATCGCCGGCGCGGTGACATGTTCAAGGGGCGGCCAACATAGTGGAGTGAACGCCGGTGCACAGGTGTGCAAGGGAGGCGCCTGGCAGGCTTATTGGTAACGGATATTCGTGTTATAGCTAAGACCTGCTATCGAACAATCCTCGTATTTCAAAGTTCTTTCAACTCTTTTAAAATATTGGTCTCGATATAGACTGTGATTCGTGTTTTTGAAAGCTTGTTTCAAATTGTTTTTAAGACGTTGGTATTGGGGTTAATTAACCAAGGATGTTTGACGAAATCTCCGAGGGTTAATTAATCAAGGGTCTTGAGCAGGAATTGTCGAATGAGAGGCTGTGCCTTTGATTGTGCTGTGATGATTATTCTGTGCATTGGGTCGAGGACCCCGAATAACGTTGTAATGGTTTTCTTGTAAATTGTTTTCCACATGCTGGGTCGAGGATCCGAGAGTTTTTGAAGTATTTTCTAAAAGTATTCCCGTTTGATTTTCAAAATCCCATGATGGCCTGAGTCAATAATAATGTTTTCAAACTTTCTTATCAAAATACTTTTCCTTTTATAAAAAGGGATTTTTCTGACTCCTTGGACTCGTTTAAAGTTTCATTGGTATTATGTTCCGTACAGAGAATATGACTATGTGATTATCTTTCACTTTGTGTATGTGATGTTATTCGGTGTGGACTATGGGAATGTGTGTGGTTTGTGTTAAGGCTTCACGACTGTTGAGATTTGTGTTGTTATTATTCGTATATCTTGTATATTATGTACTTGCACTAGCAAAATTCCAGTTTGCTAACCCCCGAGTTTTCGGGGGGTGGGTGCCTGTTATGCGCTCGAGTTTTGGCGGCTCGGAGCAACACAGGATTGGCTTGGAAGGAGATGGAGGACAATGATACTAATCACACCAGAGTCAGAGTCTTTTCTTTTGTTTCATTCTGATCGGTATTTCTCTGTCGTTCGAGTATTCACCCTTGCATGGGTGTAGTTTTCATTTATTAAATTGAGTTGTCATTCTTTTCGGTGTTCTAGTTTATTATTGTCATTGTAATATGAATGTCGTTAGTTCTGAATTGGTTAATGACCTTGTCGGTCTGCTTTGTATTTAATTTTGACCCCGGTCGGTCAATCATTGAGTAGTCTTTTGGAGTTTAGCCTGGTAGATCCTCGTGATAAGGGTCTACGGCGTGTGACATTCCCGGTCGTATTCTGGGGGTGTTACAGCGTAGATCGTCGGTAGGGTCTTCGTGAGATGCCTGAACATAGGCGAGAAGCCCTCAAAACCTCCTAGGACCGCGTAGAGGGCGGTCTCATCGCTTACGGGCTCGCCGTTGAGGATGATCATGTCAACCCGGTCGATGTAGTCCGAGTCGGACTCCTGTTCTCCTTGCCTGATCCGCCACATGCGATGGGGACCTTCTGGCCGAGCGGCCCTGGTGGCGAAGTATTCCGTGAAGACGTGCGCCAGCTCGTTAAAGGAGCATATGGACCGAGGTGGCAATGAGGTGTACCACCGGTGGGCGAGGTCGTCTAGCGTCAGAGGGAACATTCGGCACCGGGTCGCGTCCGATGCCCCACACCCGGTCATGTAGATGTTGAACTTGTGCAGGTGTGCTTGGGGGTCCGATCGCCCGGTACACGGGTGTCCGAGGAGGAGCGATCCTGTCCGCACCGGGCGAGCTCGATGTCGATCGCGAGCGGCTCGCTCGGCGCGGCGATCGTCTTGGTGGCGCCGCCGGATTGCAGGAGCGCCTTCATGTCGTTGAGTTGACGTTGCATTGCGGCGATCGCCGCGGCTCGGCCGCTTGCGGATCGGCTTTGGGAGCGGGGGCCGAGGCGATCGTACCGATCTCCGACCCGCCGCCGCCGACCTCGGGAATTTGGCGGCGGGAGCCAGCGGCCGGATCGCCTTGCGGGAGCCGGGTAGGCCGAGCTCCTGGTGACGGATACCAACTCCGCTGCCTCGTAGCCGGGCCGGATCGCCGGCCGCTGTGTCGGGTCACTGCCCAGGCGATCGAAGACAGAGGTGCCCCGGCTGCCGAGCGCCTCTTCTTGCGGGCGAAAGCCTCCTGGCGATTGCTCGGCCAGTAGTGCCTTGAGCTTCCGCTTGATCTTCCGGCGAGAGACCGGGGGGGCGGCAGCAGGAGGCGCGTCGAGAGCACTCCGTCGTTCCTGAAGGGCGGCTATGGCCTCTTCGATCTGTTCATTGGTTCGGAACCGATCGAGCGAGAGGCTCGGGCCGCCGTCCCGGGACGGGATCGAGCGTCTCTGACCGCGGCGGCTGCCTTCCACCATCGGCTGCGGCTCGGACTGGGACGGAACAGGGGGTTTGGCCGGCTGATCAGCGGCTTTCTTCGACGCGGAGGCGGAAGACATGATTTCTGAAGGATTTCTTTTGAAGTGCAGTGAGTGTCACTTCAAATATCTGCCCCGAGAACAGTGAGTGTTCTTCGGGACGGTAGGTGTAAAAAATCGAGGGTTGGATCCCCTTCCTCTAGCGCCAATTGTTGTTGCCCAAAATATTTATCCGAAGATTAATACTGCTGGAAGACGGACAACAAACAACAATTGCGGGAGCACTTCCGAGAGAAGATAAATAATACAAGATTTGCCGGGTTTGTTAGGCCCGGGCTTGAATGCTCTCGCGAGATGTTATTAATACAAATATTCGTGGATACAAGTATTAATGTGAGAAATCTAAATACAATGAGTGTAAAAAGACTCTGTTAATCCGGCTATTGAGCGAAGCTCGGTGTTCTTCGTCCCCGCCGGTGATCTGCTCGAGGAGATGGGCCGGGAGAAGTAAGACCGAAAGAAAGCTGTTGCCAAGAGTTGGAGATTTGCCAAGTGCTTAATGTTTGCTTCTGTATAGTGTGCTTGAATCGCAATGTTGCTGAAGGAGTGTCCAAGTGCAGGGTGCCTTGCTTATATAGAGGCAGCCGGGTCCTGTCCTGTAGCTGCCGATCGCCTGCCGACCATTTTAATATTCTGCCGATCGCCTGCCGGCCAATACTATAATCTGCCGATCTCCTGGGCTGTCGGGCTAAAGTCCAAATAAGATGCTGGCTGTCGGGCTAAAGTCCAAGGAAGAGGCTGGCTGTCCGAATAAAGTCCAATGCAGTGGCTGGTGCCAGCTGGGCGGTCCAATAAGGAGCCATCACGTGGCCGGAGCCAGTCAACATGCGGCCCTACTGACAGCCTTCGGCGGCCTGTCGGCTGGTGGAGAGAATCTGCCAGATTGTGGTCAATGGTCCGGGATTCGCGGATCTTGTCCCGGCCTTTGCACATGGTGCCAGTCTTGAGGCTCGGCCTTCGCCGACTGGATGTCCATCGGTGGTGATCGACATGAGCGGTCGTCTCTAGCTGATCATCCGAGGTCGCCATCGGCCAGCGGATGGAGATCGCCAATGGTCGGTCACCAAGGGTAGATCGCCAGGTGCCGAGAGACGGTCGGTCGCCAAGGGTCGGTCGCCGAGGACCGAGAGGCGATCGTCTCTGAGGTCGATCTCGGCACCGGGATTTGTCCTGGGACCTTCGGTTGGCCAGTCTAGCATGTCCGCTGGGTTAAGGCTCGGTCGCCAGGTTGCTGATCGGCAGAACTGACTTGGCCGCTCGGCAGTGACTCGGTCGCCTGTCCTCCTAGTCGATCGCCGGTCGGAAGGTGTTAATTCTTGACACAACATAATGAAGACAAGAAAGAGACGAAGGACGGACTCGAGGTGCCAATTGATCGCATATGACGTTCCAAGGAGTTGAAAGATCAATGAAGACCAATTATACCCTTTAAATTGACCCTTGTGATTTTCATGTTGGCTTATGAAAATCACGTTAGGATTTTGGTCAGGCTATAACGTTCCTATGCCTTTTATGTCATGTGATGCTATATATATGTTTAAATTTATGCATGTATGTGATGCGATGTATGTTTAGATGTATGTTAGCCAACATAGACATGCGACATAGGATAAAACCCCTCGCTAAAATTTTTTTAATGTCGTTCAACTAAAATACCTATCAAGACTTTGATCATCTGGAGCAGGTCATGCCAAAGTTGGATGCTCGGATTATCCTAGTATGGTAGGATAGGTAATGGTAATACCTGTGTTTTAATGAACTAAGAATGTAACACCCCCGAGATATTCGAAGTATATTACAGCGCCGTGGACCCCTACATGGGACCCACCCGGCTAAAACAAGAAAACACCACTCGACTAACCATCTCAGTTAGCGAGGACACATATTTAAATAATACAACATATAATAATACGCCCGGAGCAACCGGCGTAATAAACATTAACCGACAATATAGTAACTTTAGTTAATACAGAACGAAGTTCGGAGTGAAAATCCTAAGTACTCGCGAGTACAATCTATAAGTTTATAAATGTGGGAAACAACCATATCGAAAGGGTCAAGAGAAATAAGAAGACTCGAATGCACATGTCAACGGCCCTGGCCAACATCCTCGTACTGTCCCAGCGCCTGCTCGTCCAGCAGAACATAACCTGAAATCCATAACAAGAATTTCCCCAAAATGGGTCCCCAAAGGGGTTAGCAATTACGCTAGTATAAGTAATCAAGGCAAACCATTCGCTTACACGTTTCATAGTACAATGCACCAAATCATTTCAAAACCAAAACCAGACATGTCTTTTCCGGAAACAAACAGTCAATCACATTTGCCACTACGCCATAGATGACTTTCTGCAACACTTAGGCGGGGGTGTTACCTTCTTGGATGTTACCATAGCTATGAAATTTTGGACCTACCACAACGTTTGGGTTATGGTGTTACCAAATTCTAAAATATATGTTACTCTAGCTATAAAAGGTGTAACTCTCAGTAACACCATGAGATGTGTTACCTTAGAGTATTAATAAACAAAATTTTGAATTTCATATAAACTTAATGATTTAATAAATTTTTAACTTTAAAAATAATTAATTTTAATAAAAAATTGAATCTATTTTTATAAAAAATTATTCTATCAAATAATGAATTATATATATTTTTTATAAATAATAAAATATTTTTAATAAATTTAAATTAAAAATGTTTTAAAATAAAGTACTATTTGAAAATTAATAAATTTTGATTTAAATAATTAAAAAAATTATTAAAAAATAAAAGCTTGTAATAAATATGAATAATTACAAAATAATTAAAATAACAAATTTAATGTCTACATATAATAACAAATTTTAATAAAAATAATGTCGAGTCGCTACGCTGACTAAAATAAATGCCCATTAATTTAGGCAACAACATGACATAAATAAGAGGTAATAATTGCGGCGGAAATAAATTTATAAATTAATATTTCTAATCAAGATTTTCCTCAAATAATATTTCAAGAACATGAGACATAAAGAAAAGTATCGTTTTAATAAATATCATCATATGCCCTCTCGGCTCGCTCCTTCGTCCATCCGGCTCGGTTTAACCCGCGGGATCAATATAGATGGGGTGAGCTTCCTTCAGCTCGTGGAAATCACACATATCACAGTAATTTACAATCTCATGGAAAGCCATTAAATGATTATTCTATCAATAATATTTTCCTCGACATGAATTCATACACACATTATCACATATAACATGAATCGAGCACACATGTGAATATTGAGGTTGTGCAGGTGTCCCCACACAACATATATCTTAAGATAGTCTCTTTACACGCACACAGGTGAGCCTAATTAACAACATGTATCCTAAATTTAAAACGTAAATAGAATATCACATAGCACTCCAATTAAAGCAATTATAGTGATAGTGAAATTAAAGTAATTATAAACCTAATTAGGCATTAATTGTAATAATTAAAAGATGTATGGAGTGAAATTGAATAAATGTACAAATAAGAGACTTAATTGATTCTGATACAAAACTCTGGGTATATAAACTTATCACTTATCGGCCGCTGTCACTTCTCACTTCTCACTTTTCTACCTCCCGCCTCTCTCTCTGTCCTCTTCTCTCTCTCTCTAAAATTCTCTCGGCCGTCGGCCGAAGACAATTTTATTTTTTGCAGAGTATCACACACACACACACACGACCTGCGGAAAATACAAAAACCCTATTCGTCGCCTCTTTCAAAATTCCCAGAGAGAGAAATTCAAAGAGTTCAGATTGCAGATATGGCGTAAATTGAGACGTTTGCTTTCTAAGCCTAGATCAACCAGCTCTTGAGTTTGATCATCAACACCTTCTACAGAAACAAGGAGATCTTTCTTCGTAAATTGATCAGTAACTCATCTGATGTAAGTATCAGTTCCATCTCTAGTTTACTTTGTTTTTTGTGCAGTTCTGACTATTTTGACTTGTTTTTCCTGATTGTTTGATGCTACAAGATACTTTTGTGATGTATCTTCTCGGTGGATCTCTTTATTATGCCTATAAATCCAAGTTTCAGTACATTATGGATCTAGAACACCAAAACATTATGATACAGCAATTCCCTGTTCTGAGAACTGTAACACCCCCAGATTTAACCGGAAATATTATAGCGCCGTGATCCCCGAGATGGAACCCAGCTGAAAGAAATTTTCGCAAACATTTACAAATGCCGAAGAGGCTAAAGATAGTACTATCTTTAAAAATATTCGAAGACGTTATAAAACTCGTTTATCAAAAGCACCGTAAAACCTCATTTTGAAAAGGGCAAGGCCCAATGGCCGAAACTCAATAGTTTAGAAAACGATTTCCAAAATAACCTAAGTTACCAGATACCAATAGGACATTTTAAAAATACTCACGCAGCGGAAAAAGACAAACGATAAAAATACTCTAGCAGCGAAATACAAGAACTGAACAAGAAACTCAATACACAATTACATGCCCTAGCCAGTATCCTCCGGGAAGCTCATTTCTCCACGACCGCTACAATCTCAATATCTCAAGAACCTAAAAATAAATCCCACGACGGGGTCAGCCATAATATCTAACAATGATAACCGTCATATCCCATTAATAATTACATACCAATGAGAATACAAAATAAGAATACGACCAATGTAATCTTATCGTCATAACTTTACTTACTCAAATAATCATCAGCAGAATAACCATTATCACATATCACATCTCGTACTCGATTAACCAATAAATTCGGACATAATATCTGTATTGTACCTCAGACAATACTCAAGATTCTCAAACTATCATCACCAACTCACGATATGGAAATATACCAGTTCTGATCAATACGATCCGTCGGATAGCATCATCAAATCCCAAGACGATAACTGATTGTCCATCAGGAGGCAAATACCAAAGGAAGTACGGAACATACCTCGAGATATGAAATGCCACGACAATCATGTCAGTCAAGTCCGAGGTCAGATCAATACCACACACCGACATGGTCCTAACACAAGACCTACAAATGCATACTCATATGACAACGTCAAAATGCTCAAAACAATATCAATAGTGTATACTCAATGTAAATCCCATGACCCAGCGCCCTCAGCATAGGTCCCAAGATGATCCTACCAGATCAACACGAGGTGGATAACCAACAATATACAATGCACAAAAACACATATAAAAACAACGCTCCGAATCCACATGATTCCATCAACACAATACTGGGTAATCCAACGATCCAGCACCCTCAGCATAGATCCCCATGATGATCCCGTCGGACCAACGCATGGTGGAAAACCTGTCCAGTGATCCAGCGCCCTCAGCATAGATCCCATGATGATCCCGTCGAACTAACGCATGGTGGACATCCGATCCAGCGCCCTCAGCATAGATCCTCATGATCCCATCGGATAATTTACAACACAAACAATACATTTATGCATACACATATGCAACTCAATATGTTAATCGACATGAACAACATATGAATCAAAACATGAACGACACTATGATGACACAATTAGGACGACTTCATGTACATCAACATGAATGACAACCTGCATGATCAACAACATCAACACTAAACCTAATCAAACTAAGATACTGTCCCGAATCCTTTAGGAGAAATCTCAATGTCAAATCATCACTGGCGATTATCCTCGATGCTCTGCGATCCAAACGTACCATGGACTATAGATACTCATATCCTCGTTTTTATCGCAATGTAACCTCGATACCCGAACATACCAATAACTAAGATAAATCATATACATTATGATTTACCTCCCAAAATCGGAAGAACGATATACAATCCAAATACCCAGAGTTCACAATAATAATCATCGCTATATGCATTATAAACGAAATGAAACTGAAACCATTGATTAAATATTATAACTGAGCAAGTAATAACTTGCCTCGATACCGATGAAGCCGTTTCTAATTCCTTGCCGTCGTCTACAAGCTCCTCGGCCCTGACCAAAGCAATTCATGAACATACTCGAACACGGCCGCAACATACGGTTATAATCACCGATCAATAATCTCAACATATTGAAGTAATCAATTAACACATATCCGATAATAATCAGAAACCGATATAACCAATCAACAAACTCAGCGGTTCTACAATATCTCGGTAAAACACAATCTGTACAATCCAACTCGAACCAGCACAAATTCATAACCACAACACGAAAATACTGCACTGTCTGTCTACTTAGTGCACGTTAAACGCATAACGTAGTGTGCGCTAAGTCGCTCCCGTTAGCGTGCGCTAGCCAGTAAGCTTAGCGTGCGCTAATGTTGTACAATGGCGTGCATTCTAATCATAGACTAACACCTTTCGACTATGAATCCGAATGAAATGGAAATCATACTCCAAGATTAACAATAACTTTTCCAAATTCAATCTCATCATCATGATCCACATGTTATCAAGAACATACGAAACTAAAATCAACATAATGTTGGTTTTAATCATCTTATCCATATTTATAATCAAAACCAATTCGATAACAAGGATCATATCATACTCAAGCCGGAATTAAACCTCATATCATGATTTAACTCATCTCAATCGACTACTGAAATTATCATGATTTTCATAATTCAACCTCATCAAGTTAAACGAATCACCATTAACATGAAGAATCTTAAATAACATCCGAAACTCTCATCATAATCCCATTAGGTGTCATAAAAATTACCACATGTTTATCCAACATGTTTTGTCACAAGTAATCGTCCTTAAAAACAAACTACTATCAAAGGGATACGAAAATTACTTGGATTAGACGAACCCATAAGGAGAACACTTGAACTTCATTCCAAGAACCATGAATAACTTGAAGAATAAGGCTTTAACCCATGCTCTCTATCTTAATCTTGATAAAGGTCATCCTCTCGGAGTGTTTCTGGACCTCAAGTACCTCCCAAGACTCTCTCTATCGAGTGAAAGGAAAGAAATGGACGAAATGCTTCATAATACCCGTCTGTCCCCTTATAGAATACATTACTAGCGTGCACTAACATCTCATGTTTAGCTTGCGCTAACTGACTTTGTTAGCGTGCGCTATCGCATCCCAGAGGCTACTGCCTCGCTTCGTAAACTAGCTTACGTACGTAATGCCCATGCATTAACGTATGTAAAACATCATGTCTAGCGTACGCAAGTCCTTGCCCTTAGCGTGCGATATCCGAAGTTGACGTACTACAGTATTCACCTACCACTCGTACCCCCACATGCCGAAAGCATCCGCGATTTCCGAGATTCCTCTGACCGATCTGGAATTAGCGTGCGCTAACCATACGGTTTAGCATGCGCTAGCCCTACATGACAAACACCCACTGACCTTATATGGACACGCGTCACAAGTGGCCGGGTCCACTCGCCGAAATACAAGATTCCCTGTCGGGCGATCTGATATTAGCGTACGCTAACCATCCTTGGTAGCGTGCACTAAATGCCGATAAACATCAATCCGGGCCTACCTGTCGGTCGCGTTCCGAACCTTTCCCAGAATGCCTTACGTACGTTAAGGATCCTCCTTAGCATACGTAATGCGAACCTATTAGCGTACGCTAACTTCACCACGTAGCGTGCGCTACTCATACCTCGTAGCGTGCGCTAAACATATTTCATAGCGTGCGCTAACGTGGCTGTACTTAGCCATTTCCAACTCTTCTCGTCCGTCTCGACATACTAGATACGTACACTCACATACTGAATACATATACTCAATCCAATAATATTCTCATATGATAGACCCGATGTCAAAATTGAAATGACCGGATACACGATATCCTCAATTGTAATTGTCTCCCAAATACGTCAATTGTACCAATACTGACATCTTAGTCCCTTATTTATTTTATCCATACTGTACAGATTCCACGTTGTACAATATAACTCGGATAAAATAATCTCAAACAATAGTAGTAGAAATTCCGGATATTACATTCTATACCACTTAAAATAAGTTTCGGCCTCGAAACTTGCAATCTGTCATAAAACAAACAAACATAACATTCAACCAAAATATCCCAAAACCATCACGACAACGATCAATCATCATCATTACCGAATAACCAAAAGAGCATACTTACAAATACGCAGGTCAACGATCTCTTGAGATACTAGCAAGTGACTTCACTGTAAAGCCTCAATACGCTTACAATCACATTCCATGAGTCTCAACAAAAAATATATCATCTTCGGATGAAATAATCTATCCGCGTCAAAACCTGTCTGCCTGATCGCACAATTAAGTCCCAATTCTGATACAATCAATACTGCACGATACATCTATGAAACATCTGCCCAAAACAACGAAACAAATCCCAAAACATCGGCACAAAATCCGAACGCTCAGATGATCACCAACAATGATCAACCAATAAATTAACCGGGAATATCATCGACATGATAAACTTTCATACGACCAATTCAAAGGTCCAAACGCAGCCGAGAATATCATCAACATGATAAACTCCAATATGACCAACCAGAGGTCAAAACACAATCGAAAATATCATCATGATAAACTCCAATATTACCAACGAACGATCAACGATAATCAGAAATATCCTCACACGATAAGCTCCAACACGATCAACACAGAACCACAAAAACTGATATACGAACGAATAAAGTTCTCAAAACGACACACCAATCACATACAGTGGATCTTCAATAAACATACCCGACCGGTGAACATATCCCTCGGCATACGAACAACCAATCACAAACCAACGAACATTTCCAATCATACAGGGAGTGGGAATGACCACTCTATATCCAAAACAAACAGCATGGGGTCACCATCCCTAAATCTACACTTACAACGAAATCCTTCAAAATCACTATGGTAAAAATCACACTATTACTATACCAATGGAATCACATAGCACATATGCCCCGGTTTCACAAAACCCGAGGTTCCAAGATCACATTCTGTACCAAATCTACATCACGCGGCATATTTCTCTTATCCGATAAATCAACCGATCATCCCTGGATAACCAAACTGTCATACTAAAGTTCGAATTTCTATTCATCCTTCCATACTGATGTCTCATCCAGTTTGTGAGTCATTCTCATAACTTCATCATGATATGCACTATGCACTAAATGCTTATGTATATCAATCACATTTTCAAAACCAGCTTGAAATCATATAGTCTCGTCAAGAAGACAATTTTTCGAAAGTTCTTTCAAAAAATTCAAAGATCAAAACCCAAATTTTGGTAAGACCACCAAATCAATTTTCGAAAAATTAAATTGGCTCGATGGCGCCAAGTATTCGATAACAGTTTCCTTCGATTCCACACGATTTTGAAGTTTTAAAATGAAAACTATGCAAATGATTGACCACATGCATACTCATGTATACCAATTCGGTTCGTCACCAATATCCACTGATATTCCATCGGAAAACCACACGATAGAGTTCCGAAATTTCAATATATAAATTCCGACTAAAAACTCCTTTTCCACATATGACTCGCAACATCGACCATTTTCCATCCTGGATCACCTCAATTATGCTATGACAATGCATTGAAACAAATCAACACAGCGAAAGACTTCCCGAGAGGTTTCATTTGAACAAGTAAACTAAAACCGTGAAAGGCAGAAACGAAATAGATAAAGATTGATAAAGTGTTTTACAATTCTCGGGAGTTTTGGAAAACAGAAAAGCTTTTTTTTGAAACATTAGGGTCTCAGCCCGAATCTCGTTCCGCATTACAAGAAGTTTAAAAAGTAGAAAACCCTTTTCGGACTCCAAGTCCTGGGTTATAAAACTATTTCAAAATCGATTGGGTCTCAGCCCAAAAATCATTTTCCGTAAAACATTCGTGAAACGTTCATTTTGAAAAGTATCGTTTTCAAATGTTCAAAAGCAGTTTCATGTATTTCAGAATGACCTAACATGACTACATGCTCTTCTAAACCATGCACAACATTTCTCCCAAATGCACAATTCCGTTCCAAACTTAACCGACATACTGATTTCCAATATCATAGTTTCTCAAGATCATCAATCATGTCTCACTCTGTCATCTCAAACTGTGAAGCATAATATCTTGCTGAATCTCAAAACATATCAACTCAGAACGGCAATAAATCTCAATGAAATTCAAAAATCCAAATACTTACAGATCGTGATGCCGACGATTCCCCGTGATACTGGCACATGTCTCGACTCTAGAAAATACTCGACACAGATCTTTTCAAAACACACGTTTTGCAAACTCGGTTCAAATTGAGAACACAACACATGTCTTTCAAGAGAATCACGTTAGCTCCATTTGGAAAAGTTTACAATAATCCCAGTACCACACTGATAAATCACATATCCCATAAGCCCGAGTAAACAACAAAAACTCACGGCTCTAGTATTAGTCAATCGACAACTCGAATGATGTGACCAAAACACGACCCAACTCGACCAAAATGCCTAGGTTTTCACAACCTAAGCTCTGATACCATATTCTGTAACACCCCCAGATTTAACCAAAAATATTACAGCGTCGTGGGCCCCGAGATGGAACCCACAAGGCTAAAAGAAATTTTCGCAAATATTTACAAATGCCCAAGAGGCTAACGATAGTACTATCTTTAAAAATATTCGAAGACGTTATAAAACTCGTTTATCAAAAGCGCCGTAAAACCTCATTTTGAAAAGGGCAAGGCCCAATGGCCGGAACTCAATAGTTTAGAAAACTATTTCCAAAATAACCTAAGTTAGCAGATACCAATAGGCCATTTTAAAAATACTCACGCAACGGAAAAAGACAAACGATAAAAATACTCTAGCAGTGAAATACAAGAACTGAACAGGAAACTTAATACACAATTACATGCCCTAGCCAGTATCTTCCGGGAAGCTCATCTCTCCACGACCGCTACAATCTCGATATCTCAAGAACCTAAAAATAAATCCCACGACGGGGTCAGCCATAATATCCAACAATGATAACCGTCACATCACATTAATAATTACATACCAATGAGAATACAAAATAAGAATACGACCAATGTAATCTTATCGTCATAATTTTACTTACTCAAATAATCATCAGCAGAATAACCATTATCACATATCACATCTCGTACTCGATTAACCAATAAATTCGGATATAATAAATGTATTGTACCTCAGACAATACTCAAGATTCTCAAACTATCATCACCAACTCATGATACGGAAATATACCAGTTCTGAGCAATACGATCCGTCGGATAGCATCATCAAATCCCCAGATGATAACCGGTTGTCCATCAGGAGGAAAATACCAAAGGAAGTACGAAACATACCTCGAGATATGAAATGCCACGACAATCATGCCAGTCAAGTCCGATGTCGGATCAATACCACACACGGACATGGTCCTAACACAAGACCTACAAATGCATACTCATATGACAACGTCAAAATGCTTAAAACAATATCAACAGTGTATACTCAATGGAAATCCCATGACCCAGCGCCCTCAACATAGGTCCCAAGATGATCCTACCAGATCAACACGAGGTGGATAACCAACAATATACAATGCACAAAAACACATATAAAACCAACGATGCGAATCCATATGATTCCATCAACACTATACTAGGTACTCCAACGATCCAGCGCCCTCAGCATAGATCCCCATGATGATCCCGTCGGACCAACGCATGGTGGAAAACCTGTCCAATGATCCAGCGCCCTCATCATAGATCCCATGATGATCCCGTCGAACCAACGTATGGTGGGCATCCGATCCAGCGCCCTCAGCATAGATCCTCATGATCCCATCGGATCATTTACAACATAAACAATACATTTATGCATACACATATGCAACTCAATATATTCATCGACATGAACAACATATGAATCAAAACATGAATGACACTGTGATGACACAACTAGGACGACTTCATGTACATCAACATGAATGACAACCTGCATGATCAACAACATCAACACTAAACCAAATCAAACTAAGATACTGTCCCGAATCCTTCAGGAGAAATCTCAATGTCAAATCATCACTGGCGATTATCCTCGATGCTCTGCGATCCAAACGTACCATGGAATATAGATACTCATATCCTCATTTTTATCGCAATGTAACCTCGATACCCGAACATACCAATAACTGAGATAAAGCATATACATTATGATTTACCTCCCAGAATCGGAAGAACGATATATAGTCCAAATACCCAGAGTTCACAATAATAATCATCGCTATATGCATTATAAACGAAATGAAACCGAAACCATTCATTAAATATTATAACTGAGCAAGTAATAACTTGCCTCGATACCTATGAAGCCGTTACTAATTCCTTACCGTCGTTTACAAGTTCCTAGGCCCTGACCAAAGTAATTCACGAACATACTCGAACACGGCCGCAACATACTGTTATAATCACCGATCAATAATATCAACCTATTGAAGTAATCAATTAACACATATCCGATAATAATCAACAACCGATATAACCAATCAACAAACTCAACGGTTCTACAATATCTCGGTAAAACACAGTCTGTACAATCCAACTCGAACCAGCACGAATTCATAACCACAACACGAAAATATTGCACTGTCTGTCTACTTAGCGCACATTAAACACATAACGTAGTGTGCGCTAAGTCGCTCTCGTTAGCGTGCGCTATCCAGTAAGCTTAGCGTGCGCTAATGTTGTACAGTGGCGTGTGTTCCAATCATCGACTAACACCTTGCGACTATGAATCCAAATGAAAAGGAAATCAAACTACAAGATTAACAATAACTTTTCCAAATTCAATCTCATCATCATGATCCACATGTTATCAAGAACATACGAAACTAAAATCAACATAATATTGGTTTTAATCATCTTATCCATATTTATAATCAAAACCAATTCGATAACAAGGATCATATCATACTCAAGCCGGAATTAAACCTCATATCATGATTTAACTCATCTAAATCGACCACTGAAATTATCATGATTCAGAAATCTATAATTCAATCTCATCAATTTAAACGAATCACCATTAACATGAAGAATCTTAAATAACATCCGAAACTCTCATCATAATCCCATTAGGTCTCATAAAAATCACCACATGTTTATCCAACATGTTCTCTCACAAGTAATCGTCCTTAAAAACGACCTACTATCAAAGGGATACGAAAATTACCTGGATTAGATGAACCCATAAGGAGAACACTTGAACTTCATTCCAAGAACCATTAATAACTTGAAGAATAAGGCTTTAACCCATGCTCTCTATCTTAATCTTGATAAAGGTCATCATCTCGGAGTGTTTATGGACCTCAAGTACCTCCCAAGACTCTCTCTATCGAGTGAAAGGAAAGAAATGGACGAAATGATTCATAACACCCGTCTGTCCCCTTATAGAATACATTACTAGCATGTACTAACATCTCATGTTTAGCGTGTGCTACAGCCTTAGCGTGCACTAACTGACTTTGTTAGCGTGCGCTATCACAGCCCAAAGGCTACTGCCTCACTTCGTAAACTAGCTTACGTACGTAATGCCCATGCATTAACGTACTTAAAACATCATGTCTAGCGTACGCAAGTCCTTGCCCTTAGCGTGCGCTATCCGAAGTTGACTTACTACAGTATTCACCTACCACTCGTGCCCCCACATGCCGAAAGCATTCGCAATTTCCGGGATTCCTCTGACCGATATGGAATTAGCATGCGCTAACTATACGGTTTAGCGTGCGCTAGCCCTACATGACAAACACCCGCTGACCTTATCTGGACACGCGTCACAAGTGGCCGGGTCCACTCACCGAAAGCCAAGATTCCTTTTTGGGCGATCTGATATTAGCGTACGCTAACCATCCTTGGTAGCGTGCGCTAAATGCCAGTAAACATCAACCCGAGCCTACCTGTCGGCCGCCTTCCGAACCTTTCCCAGAATGCCTTACGTACGTTAAGGATCCTCCTTAGCGTACGTAATGCGAACCTATTAGCGTACGCTAACTTCACCACGTAGCGTGCGCTACTCATACCTCGTAACGTGCGCTAAGCATATTTCATAGCGTGTGCTAATGTGGCTGTACTTAGCCATTTCCAACTCTTCTCGTCCGTCTCGACATACTGGATACGTACACTCACATACTGAATACATATACTCAATCCAATAATATTTTCATATGATAGACCCGATGTGAAAATTAAAATGACCGGATACACGATATCCTCAATTGTAATTGTCTCCCAAATACATCAATTGTACCAATACTGACATCTCAGTCCCTTATTTATTTTATCCATACTGTACAGATTCCACGCTGTACAATATAACTCGGATAAAATAATCTCAAACAACAGTAGTAGAAATTCCGTATATTACAAGAACTAATCTGACACTGCTTTTGCCGTATTCTGTAGACAAGTACTTACTCGGAACTCGATTATTCTTTGGGTTGAGATGGTGTATTATATTAACTTGTTTTGCTTGATACCCACTTGATTTTTTTTTGTTTATTTTGGTGTTTGGTGCTCTTATTCTAAATTTTTATGGGCATGTTCGCAATTATCATGATACCAGCAAACCTGATTGTAATTTACGGCTTTTATGATGATGAATAATGTATGTAAAACAAAATATGTATACTTGCTTATTGGTTAAATGCATGAGGGGACAAAACTGAGAACTTGTGTCTATTTCTTGCTTTATTTGTAAGTTTGTTCAGTGATCGAGACCTGCTTTTAATTGAGATAGTGTCCCAAGTAAGGATTCGTAACCGTTAGACTTGATTGACCATGCCTGTGTTTTGTGAATGAATTTTGTTATAATACACACATGATGTGTCTTGTATAGTTTGAAAGTTATGTGCATTGCTACTTTGTTGAGTAATATTTCTGATTGGACTTAATCTTATCATTACTAGACATATCATGTAGGATCTTTCTTATTTTCCTGACCCAGGAATACTCAAATATGATAATGGAGAAATAATCCTAGAAAATTTTTGTATACATTAGAATCTTCTATACGAGTGGAGGTGCAATAGCCAAGAGCACAATATGGGCATTGCTTTATCAAGCAAGAGGCTGACATTTATGTGATTTTCATTAATATTTTGGTACTAAAAGAATCTTATAATTTGTTCCGGTGGTTGCTCACTTGCTTTGCTTGTATTTTTTAGCTTTAAAGTTAAATTGAAAAAATTGCCTTTAAAAGAATAAAAGGAAGAAAAAGAACCGCATCACTAGAGTTTACGAAGAATGAAAAGTTGGAATTTTCTTACATTCTCATGCTGCAAAGCCTTTATGTTGTTCTAGTTAACCCTATGTTCAATCATAAAGATTCCCTGTGAAGATTGTTAGCCAGTTCCGGAAGTTACATAGGTTCCCAGCTAAACTATTTTATCATGAGAATTTAATACTATTTAAGGGATATGTTTATTATTTTGCAACACAAGTGGAGTACATTACAGGGATAGTGTACATGCTTCTTGAAAGCAAATGTATGATAAAATATGGGAGAAAAGGAACCAGTAAGGCACTCATGAAGCAAAATTAAGCTACTGTAGATGTAGACATCTTCTAGAATTTTATCTTTTCTTGTTGTAATTATTAATCATCAAATTCTAGAATTTGATCACTCGTAAAACACTGTAATTTCGAGTCAATTTCACTAGTGTGTTTTGTAAATCACGAAAGGATCGTTCAGTTGTCATCACTTCAGTTTTTGCTGCATTTATTTTGGCCGAGTTCGTTTATGTGAAACTTCTATAGCAAATGTTTCTAAGAATAACATCTACCCATGTAATGCATGCTTTAGGGGCTAGATTTTTTAAGAAAAGAGATCAACTGCTCATATATATAGATGCAGTTATTATTGTTTCCGTTCAAGCTTTTGTCTGGGTAGAACAAATTTTTTCTACATATTTAGTTTACTATACACTTTCTGCTGCTAGCTCTTCAGTGGTTTGATATTTTGTTCTATGGATGCGCGTCTTTTGATCTGTATGGGCATGGTGGGCAAATTAACAGTAATTTTATGGTCTGGTATGGGAGTGTTGTGTTCTAACTGAAGATTCTCCTCGTTATATTTCTTTCAGGTTGCAGCTGGTAAAACAAATAGATGTAAAATTGTGACACCGTAAGGTATGAATAAGTATGATAATAATAATAATATTTTAAGCATAAAATAAATTGGCACTAAACATCTGATGCGTTGATATATTCCTAATATCAGTGTGGCGTTTCCATTTGATGCTTAGAAGAGATGTTTGGGCATTTCAGTTCGTCTTCCTTCCCCCACTTTTTGGGAACTCTGCGATGATTTTCCTTTTTGCTCATCCTTTTGTTGGGATTATTCTTTATCGACTGAAGAATGTGGCTAGCCTTTGTTATTTAAGGTGAAAGTGGGTGAAATTAATTGTATGCAGCAGGGTTTTCACGTCAATGACTAGTCGAAAAGTCGACATACGTGAAAAAGTCGATGCCCGGCTTCTATAATAGTCGTCCATAGGTTATACCCGGACACGACCCGACCCGGACCTGCAATCCGCCCAATTACCCAACCCGAAATTAAAATAAAAGAGTGTTTTTAATTGACACTTACCTTTTTTATCTTGGATCCCCTGTCCAATCCGCATGTGCAGCCTCGTTTAAAGTCAAAATGCTATTATTTGGGTTTAAGTTTTTTTCTTGATAAAAAAAAATTTATTTCTCTACATGATACAACAAAATTATAGTAACAAGGATTTTTTGATATAGTACTTCGGGTAGTTCTAGGTTCGTCGTTAACACATGTGTTTATTGTTTCTTCTATCTACCTCTTGAATACATTTTTTGCTTTAACCTTTTCTGTCTGGAGGATCACTTGC
The DNA here is from genome assembly GCA_033398695.1 of Orobanche coerulescens. NCBI lineage: Eukaryota > Viridiplantae > Streptophyta > Magnoliopsida > Lamiales > Orobanchaceae > Orobanche > Orobanche coerulescens. Next base: position 88,623,596 of record CM065811.1, on the reverse strand, counting down.
TGGGTTTATCACAAAAGCTCTCTTGAATGGTTAAGTTTGTTGTATATCTGTTAAATATGCTTCCTATTGGTAGGCAATTATTCATGTTAAGTTTCTAGTAAAAAGGTGCATAAAGATATGAGGAAATAATGGAAGTTCAGTGGGAGAGGACCACCAGTATACCATTAAACTACTGTTTCCTTGGAGGGAAGCTGAAACGTCTTGCGACTGTTAGGGTTCAGGACAAAGTTTAACAATATACTTCATATGATCCTTTACCCAAATAACACTAGAACTGAAGTTATAAGGGAGTAAAACAACATACCACCTAGAAGGGGTGCTTTTATTATGCGTACAGTGGCTCCTCTTCGAACTTCCATCAATATAAATAAATTAGATGTCCCCTATTTTTTCTTTTTTTTCCTTTTTCTACTTTATTTGAAAACTGCATGGTTTCTTTATTCACTAGTTGGTGTGCTTGGCTTTTCAAAAGCTGGTTATACCGTCTATCACTAGGCTTTTCAGGTAGCAGGGTGAAGCAACGGCTCTAATTTTCTTTCTGAAAAAGAACCCCACGTGTTTTAGGTTGTCAAACAACAATTCCAATTATAGTGACTTGTTAAAAAAACTGTGATCATTGTTTTGGCAGCCTGTATTTTTTTGTAGTTTGTGGCGGAGTTGAGACTTTTGACAAACTTATTGGGGCTTCCAGTTATCATGCCACATTCCTGTTACTGCAAGGTCATAATATTGGGAGCATGATTGTCTGTTAGAGTGTTCAGTTGGTTATATTAAACATTCAAATAACTATGCATGAGTAGAATTCGATAAATGATCATTCAAATTTGGTCAAGATAAATAAACTTGGCAAATTATTTCTGGTTTAGAATAACTAGTTTGAAGACGTTATTTTTCTGATAGTTGTTAACAGGCTGCCTATTTGGAAGCTTAGTAACCATCACTAATTATTGACTCTTCTTTCTTATTTCATTTTGCAGCTCTCTCGTTCAAAGAAGGTGAAGTTTGTGAATGGACACCAACTCAGGCAAATTGGCTAATCCTTGGCTAATTGAATAAGTGTTCCACAGAATAGTTTCTTAGAGTCTTTTTGTATATTTGTCTTAGACGCCCATTGATGTAATTGGTTAAAAATGACCAAGTTATTTTCTTCTAGTACTTGTATATATGTAGTTGGTGATGTAGTTGGTTGGTTTTGTGATTGGATGTAGTTGTTTTTTTATGATGGGATTATGTAGTTGGATGACGTAGTTGGTTTCTGTGAATTTGTTTGTTGGTTTTTTTAATGGGAAATGCTAAATTTAAAATTTACATTTTTATTTTGTAAAAATGAAGGTGTTACCTTAGGTACTATATATATGTTGCAAATGTCTTTCATTGGTAACACCTGTAACACCTAGTGTGTTGCAATTGATAATATAGGTATTGCAATAGACTAAATATTGCTGCACATTTGTGGCCTCCCAGGCCCACGGAAAATGGGTCCCACATATGGGCCCCACCAACTGACCCACTAAGTGGGTCCCACCTGTGGGCCCGGTCTGTGGGACCCACAAAATGGGCCCCACGTGTGGAACTCACTAAATTGGTTATATACTTGACAAAATTATAAAGTCTATTGCAACACGAATATGATGTTGCTGTAGGGTCCTTTGGATGTTGTTGTAGGGTCCTTAGGTAACAAATATTCATATGTTAGCTTAGGATCATCCACATGGTGCCTTTGAGTCCAAAGGCTACTGCTCACAGAGAAACTTAGCTAAAATGTTACCTTTGCCCATTTTGGGTCTGTGGCAACAGAAATTTGGGTCTAAGGTAACACAGTTATGTGGTTGCCGAAGGCCATTTATGGCGTAGTGTGCCTAGGACCGGGACGAAGCCACAAATCCCACTCGAGGCCTCTAAGGACCCTCCCGAGCTGGCCATATTATAAAACAAATCACGCACATGCATCGCCTAGGACCGGTACGAAGCCACAAATCCCACTCGAGGCCTCTAAGGACGATCCCGAGCTGGCTAGCTAAACAAACTCATGAATCCAGGGCTAATACCATTGGATTCCTTCCGTAGCCCCGTCGGACCCTCCCGAGGTGAGCAAACCACACACAATATACACATCCATTTCACGTTAAGCATAAAGGTTTCCAAAAATACTTGCCTTGAATAATTGACGACGCAACGAATGGAAAGGAAAAGCACCGACGAACGCTAGGAACCAACGGAACCGAACCTAACGATTCGAAGAACATAATCACAACCAACTCTAAACGAATACGAAAATGGAATACACCCGAAAACCCGCCTACGATTCATGTATATTCGTATAAAAACAACAACGAGGGAGGACCACAACCAAACCCTCTCGAATACGCAACAACCACGAAATATACCATGAATCCGTAGGGAAAACAAGAATACTAACAAGATTAATCATATTCAACATGAATTAATCAACCACACATAACGAATTGAAGAAAAACCCGAAAACCCCCAATTTACCCAAAAGTAGGGTTCTTAGAAGATTTACCTTGGACTAGGATGAAAGATTCGTGTTGATGTTGTTATTATACACCAAGAACTCTAAGAAGATGATGGTGGAGATGATTGGAGGAAGAAATTACCAAGAAATCGCCCAAAATCGCCAAATCCGCGGGGAAGGAGATGAAATGAGAAATAGATCCGTCCAAGGTCAACTCTTGGGTATTTATAGCCACACGGCTTAGCGCGCGCTAACGGCTAAGCGTTAGCGTGCGCTACCCAGTTATATTACAGTCCAGAACTCACTGTCCTGGACTGTTAGCGTGTGCTGCTACTATCTAGCGTGCGCTAACAACGACTCGGTAGAGCGCGCTATCAAGCTATAGCGTGCGCTACCTGGGCACCTGAATGAGTCCAGAACAAACTGCCCAGTACTGGACAGTCACGTTAGCGCGCGCTAATGGATACATAGCGCGCACTAGCCTTCGACAAATAACATGCGCTAGACAACGTAGCATGCGCTAAACCATTAGTCCAGAGGACTGGGATCAGAAATAGGTTCACTGCCACTCCCAGGGCTCAGCTCGCTAGCGCGCGCTACGAAGCAAACATAGCGTACGCTACTAAAGAATCCCCAGCGTGCGCTATGCATAAAGATTAGCGCGCGCTAGGCACGGAATATTAACGGCCCAAAACACCGGAACATGAACAAATTATCAAACGGAACATCTCAAAATGCATAATAACATAGAATGGATCCACGGCAACCCCGAAACGGCGGTTTCGAATGACAATTACGAGAATCAGATCAATAAGCGATGAAAGAACCAATAAACATAGAACTGGATGACAAAAATTCTCGAAACAAATATTCTCAAAAATTAATACGGTTACACGAGGGTCGCTAAAAACGAGAAATACACCGAAAAGTAAAAATACCCGGAAAAGAAAATACAGATATTACATTCTACCCCTCTAGAAATAAGTTTCGTCCCGAAACTTAAGAAACAAACAACTCGGGGTACCTAGCATCCATGCTATCATTGGTTTCCCAAGTTGCCTCCTCGACAACATGTATCGACCACTGCACCTTGACCAAAGGTATGGTCTTATGCCTCAGTCGCTTCTCACGGTGCTCCAAAATCTTCAAAGGACGCTTTTCAAAAGTAATATCCTCGGCGACATCAATCTCACCATAATCGATGACGTGACTAGGATCCGGGACATATTTCCTCAGCTGGGAAACATGAAAAATGCTATGAACATAACTCAGGGCCGGGGGTAATGCCAAACGGTATACCAACCCACCGACTCGCTTGAGAATCTCAAAGGGTCCAATAAATCTCGGACTCAACTTCCCCTTTTCCCGAAGCGGAAAACTCCTCTCGTCGGCGATACCTTTAGCAAAATGTAGTCTCCCACCTCGAATTCCAAAGGCCGACGACGGACATCGGCATATGACTTATGTCGACTCTGAGCAGTCAACATCCGTTCTCGAATCAATTCCACATTCCGCCTCGTCTCTAAAGTGATATCCGGCTCGGTCCCGACCAAATCGGATGCCTCATTCCAACTAATCGGTGATCGACAACGCCGCCCATAAAGCGCCTCATACAGTGCCATCCGAATCGACGTGTGCCAACTATTATTGTACGTGAATTCAATCAATGGCAAATGAACCCTCCAGTCACTGCTCCAATCGAGAGCACAAGCACGCAACATATCCTCGAACGTATGGATAGTGCGTTCCGACTGTCCATCTGACTGATGTTGAAAAGAGGTACTCAAACGCAAACGAGTACCCAACGCCTTATGCACCGCCTGCCAAAAGTGCGATACAAAACGGCCATCACGATCTGAAACAATATACTTCAGAGTACCGTGAAGCCTCACGATCTGCGCGATAAACACACGAGCCAACTTCTCCGGGCCCCAAGTGTCCTTGATGCCTAGAAAATGTGCCGAATTGGTCAGACGATCAACAATCACCCATACCATATTCATGCCCGACCTCGATCTCAGCAAACTCGTAATGAAATGCATCGATATATCTTCCCATTTCCATTTCGTAATGGGAAGTGACTGCAATAACCCGGCCAGTCGCTGATGTTCAATTTTGACCTACTGACAAGTCAAACATCTCGCTACAAACTGTGCGACCTCCTCCTTCATATCATTCCACCAGAAATTCCTTCTCAGGTCCTTGTACATCTTACTGGAACCAGGATGAACGGAGTAAGGTGTAGCATGGGCCTCGCGCAAAATACCCTGTCTCAAATCTGAGTCGTTCGGTACATAAAGCCGACTCTGGAATCTAAAAACACCATCCTCATGAATCACAAACCCAGGAGACTTTCCCTTAAGAACATTCTCTCGAATTTAAGTAATCATCGGATCCTCCAACTACTTAAGCTTAATTTCATCGATCAGAGACGACGAAATCTCTAAAGCACAAAGTTGCCCAACAACTTCAGGCAACAAAACCTCAACATCCAACTCGATCAAAACCCGCTGAAGCTCAGATTGAGACGTAAGGAGCTCAAGCATTCGCAACGCAACTGGTTTCCGACTTAAGATGTCGGCCACGACGTTCGCCTTGCCCGGATGATAAAGGATTTCGAGGTCATAATCCTTAATCAACTCTAACCACCTCCTCTGCCTCATATTCAACTCTCACTGAGTAAATATGTATTTCAGACTTTTATGATCGGTAAAAATCTGACATGCAGAGCCGAAAAGATAGTGATGCCAAATCCTGAACACAAAAACAACTGCCGCTAACTTCAAATCATGAGTAGGGTAGTTAAGCTCATACAGCATCAATTGTCTCGACGCATATGCAATGGTCTTGCCGTGCTGCATCAATACGCACCCAAGACCCTGACCCAAAGCATCACTATAAACAGCAAAACCCTCGTTGCCACACGGCAACGCTAAAATCGGGGCTGAAGTCAAACGCCTCTTCAGCTCCTCAAAACTCGACTGCCTCTCGTCATTCCAGACGGACTTCTTAGACTTCTGGAGCAACTGTGTAAGTGGCCGAGCTAGTTTCGAGAAACCCTCGACGAACCTATAGTAGTAGCCGGCCAAACCCAAGAAACTACGGATCTCCTTCACATTCTTGGGCGGTGCTCAATCCAACACTGCCTCAATCTTCTGCGGATCCACACGAACCCCCTCGGCTGAAATCACGTGACCTAGAAACATCACTTCCTTCAGCCAGAACTCACATTTCGAGAACTTCGCATAGAGTTGCTCGGTCCTCAAAATGTCTAATACTACTCGCAAATGATGGGCATGCTCTCCCTCGTTCCTTGAATAAATAAGAATATCGTCAATGAAGACGATGACACACTTATCCAAATACTCGATAAAGACTTTGTTCATCAACTGCATGAACACCGCCGGCGCATTAGTTAACCCGAAAGGCATAACTACAAACTCATAATGTCTGTATCTCGTCCGAAAAGCTATTTTTGGCACATTGGACTCCCTCACCCAGAGCTGATAGTACCCCAATCTCAAATCAATCTCCGAGAATACCACAGCTCCCTGCAACTGATCGAACAAGTTATCAATCCTCGGCAAAGGATACTTGTTCTTGATGGTCACGTTGTTTAGTTCGCGGTAGTCGATACACAAACGTATTGAACCATCCTTCTTCCATACAAACAGGACCGGTGCGCCCCAAGGCTAAGCGCTCGGTCGAACATACCCCGACTCAAGAAGCTCACTCAACTGCTTCTTCAACTCGGCCATCTCTGAAGGTGCCATGCTATACGGCGAAATGGGAGCCGGGCCCGACTCTAACTCTATAGCAAACTCGACCTCACGATCCGGTGGCAATCTCGGTAACTCGTCAGGAAATATATTAGGAAGCTCACTAACGATTGGAATCGACGAAAGCTCGGCTCCTCCATCCTCCGCCTTCATGGCATAGCACCAATAACCGGTACACCCCTTTCGCAGGAGTCTCATCGCCTTTAAGGCGTTAATAACGAACTTCTGGTTCCCCCACTTTCACCCCGCGAAAGAGTTCTCGGTGCCGTCCTCGGCTAACATAGTGATGATTCTCGTGCGGTAGTTCATGATTGCGCCATGCCGCTCGAGCCAATCATCCCCGAGAATCAAATCCTAACCTTCAATATTAACGACAATAAGATTAGAGAGCCAAACCCTCTCACAAATAAACACAGAACAGTCTCGGACCTCTCGATGGCCAACGATCCTATCACCGCTAGGAAGTTTAACGATGAAAGACTCGCAAGGCGATAAACAGTCGAGACTCAAACGGCGCACACACTCCAGCGATATGAATGAATGTTTACCACAAAAATCGAAAAGCACACTGACAGGATGAGAATGGATATGAACGGTACCTGTCGCCACAGTGGCCGCTGGATCATCGGCCCTCTTCATCTCGTAGATACGCGGCTGGGCGGAGCCAACACTGGAAGCTCCTCCTCAAGCAGGCTGACCCCGACCTCTACCTCGGCTGGCACTCGGTGGAGACTGTGGAGCAAACGAGCCCTGGTTCACACTCGGCTCTCTAGGTGCTGGAAAAAAATCACGGGTCTCGCGAATCTGTCTGACTTGTTCACAAAAGAGATCCTTGTGGCCCGACTGACCACAAGTATGACAAGTCAACTTTTGACGAGGACACTTCCGGTTCCTATGGCCCGACTGGCCACAGTTAAAGCATGTGGGATCACAAACGGAGGTTCTGGCAGCATCTCGAGAACTCCCAGAAAAATAAGCCGAACCGCCCGCACAAACATTTGCAGGCTGAGGTTTCTGCTGGCCTCCACCCTTGGGACCAGAAAAATTTCCAACAGACTTCTTCTTCTTGCTCTCACGGGCCGCTTCACTAGCCGTCACCGACATATCGTATGCAAAAGCCCTACTCTAATAATCCTTCAAAGTAGTGCAGACGAGCCCAGACATATAGTCCCGAATTGACAGTTTCATCCGCCTGGAAAAGTGAACAATTTTGTCGTTCTCCTCGACAACTTGGGTCTTCACGTAGCCCAACTCCTTGTTGAAATCGGCAATAGCTTGAGAGACAGGAATGTCCCGCGGTTGAGCATCATAGAAGGCATGGACTCAAGCCTGTCTAACCGGCCACGGGCAATACTCGGTCTCCATTAGGTCCTTTAACTCCACCCATGAAGCAACGTGGTCCTTAGGCCCAACAGCCTCCCACCAGTCAGTAGCGTCCTCAATGTGAAAGTACTGGGCAATAGGAACCTTACGGTCCTCGGGACAGTTGGTGGAAACGAAGACTTTAGATATCTCATTGATCCACCCTTCCCAGCCGATCGGGTCTGATGCTCCCGAAAACTGAGGAGGATGCATCTTGATGACATCTTGAAGCCAACGGTCTGCTCCGCCCCGATTAGCATGCGCCGGATTCGGGTTCTGAACCACCTGAGCTATAGCTGCCATCTGGTTCACCATTTGCTGCATGACAGCCGCAATACCAAGGTCGGCGCCATCTTGAGAAGAATCATGGCTATGACGGTCACCGGTATTGCCAGCTCGCAAAGAATGCGACGTGGCCGCCCCACCGGCTACCCCACGTCCCCGGCCGCGTCCACGACCACGACCACATCCCCTTCCAACATCCATGCTGGTGTTAAGAGGTGGCAAAAAGCAACTCGATGATAAGTAAAAGAGGGAAAATAACAACAGTTCAAGAAACGGAAATACGGTATGAGAAAACAAAGAGCCGAGTAAGGAAAACTTACGAACACTGGAAGTACTAAGATGCTGGCAGCGGTGTGACAATGTGCAAGACAAAACACAACTAGACCCAAATAACCGACAAGCCTAGGTATCCATAAACCTAGATCTCTGATACCATTTTCTGTAACACCCCCGAGATATTCGAAGTATATTACAGCACCGTGGACCCCTACATAGGACCCACCAGGCTAAAACAAGAAAACACCACTCGACTAACCATCTCAGTTAGCGAGGACACACATTTAAATAATACAACATATAATAATATGCCCGGAGCAACCATCGTAATAAACATTAACCGACAACATAGCAACTTTAGTTAATACAGAATGAAGTTCGGAGTGAAAAGCCTAAGTACTCGCGAGTACAATCTATAAGTTTATAAATGTGGGAAACAACCATATCGAAAGGGGCAAGAGAAATAAGACGACTCAAATGCACATGTCAACGACCCTGGCCAACATCCTCGTACTGTCCCGGTGCCCGCTCGTCCAGCAGAACATAATCTGAAATCCATAACAAGAATTTCCCCAAAACGGGTCCCCAAAGGGGTTAGCAATTACGCTAGTACAAGTAATCAAGGCAAACCATTCGCTTACACGTTTCATAGTACAATGCACCAAACCATTTCAAAACCAAAACCAGCCATGTCTTTTCCGGAAACAAACAGTCAATCACATTTGCCTAGGACCGGGATGAAGCCACAAATCCCACTCGAGGCCTCTAAGGACCCTCCCGAGCTGGCCATATCATAAAACAAATCACGCACATGCATCGCCTAGGACCGGGACGAAGCCAGAAATCCCACTTGTGGCCTCTAAGGACCCTCCCGAGCTGGCTAGCTAAACAAACTCATGAATCCAGGGCTAATACCATTGGATTCCCTCTATGGCCCCGTCGGACCCTCCTGAGGTGAGCAAATCACACACAATATACATTACCATTTCACGTTAAACATAAAGGTCTCCATAAATACTTGCCTTGAATAATTGACGACACAACCAACGGAAAGGAAAAGCACCGATGAACGCTAGGAACCAACGAAACCGAACCTAACGATTCGAAGAACATAATCACAACCAACTCTAAACGAATAGGGAAATAGAATACACCCGAAAACCCGCCTACGATTCATGTATATTCGTATAAAAACAACAACGAGGGCGGACCACAACCAAACCCTCTCGAATACGCAACAACCACGAAATATACCATGAATCCGTAGGGAAAACAAGAATACTAACAAGATTAATCATATTCAACATGAATTAATCAACTACACAGAACGAATCGAAGAAAAACCCGAAAACCCCCAATTTACCCAAAATAGGGTTCTTAGAAGATTTACCTTGGATTAGGATGAAAGATTCGGGTTGATGTTGTTATTATACACCAAGAACTCAAAGAAGATGATGGTTGAGATGATTGGAGGAAGAAATCGCCAAGAAATCCCCCAAAATCGCCAAATCCATGGGGAAGGAGATGAAATGAGAAATAGATCCGTCCAAAGTCAACTCCTGGGCATTTATAGCCACACGGCTTAGCGCGCGCTAACGGCTAAGTGTTAGCGTGCGCTACCTAGTTATATTACAGTCCAGAACTCACTGTCCTGGACCGTTAGCGTGCGCTACTACTATCTAGCGTGCGCTAACAACGACTCGGTAGTGCGCGCTATCGAGCTATAGCGTGCGCTACCTGGGTACCTGAACGAGTCCAGAACAAACTGCCCAGTACTGGACAGTCGCGTTAGCGCGCGCTAATGGATACCTAGCGCACGCTAGCCTTCGACAAATAACGTGCGCTAGACAACGTAGCGTGTGCTAAACCATTAGTCCAGAGGACTGAGATCAGAAATAGGTTCACTGCCACTCCCAGGGCTCAGATCACTAGCGCGCGCTATGAAGCAAACGTAGCGTGCGCTACTAAGGAATCCCCAGCGTGCGCTATGCATAAAGATTAGCGTGCGCTAGGTACGGAATATTAACGGCCCAAAACACCGGAACATGAACGAAACATCTAACGGAACATCTCAAAATGCATAATAACATAGAATGGATCCATGGCAACCCCGAAACGGCGGTTCTGAACGACAATTACGAGAATCAGATCAATAAGTGATGGAAGAACCAATAAACGTAGAACTGGATGACTAAAAGTCTCGAAACAAATATTCTCGAAAATTAATACGGTTACACGAGGGTCGCTAAAAACGAGAAATACACCGAAAAGTGAAAATGCGGATATTACAAAGAATTATGCCAAGCATAAGATGTGATTATAACATGCTTGGGCATAAGATGCCAAATCCTATAAATATAATCTAAGAGTTACATATGATGTAATTGATAAAGAGTTATCTACCTAAAGTAGCTCAATTCTAGGCGTCATGCCAAAGCTGATTTTAGAATTGTGTAAAATGGGGTCTTAACCCATTAAAATTAAAAATATTGTAAAATTGCGGTTATTTTATTTTAATGGGAATATTTTTCGAGAAATAAAATGTGACTAAATAATTTACATATTAAATCTTATAGATAATAGAATGGCATAAAACAACACATCCACCATTTCACTGCGATCCGTCCTTGATAAGGACAAGCTAAAAGAAAACGGCAACAACTATTTGAATTGGATCCGAAGCTTGAGAAAAATTCTCAAGCAAGAAAGAAAGTTGTATATTCTTGAGGATTAAATTTCCGATGAGCCTGCTAATAATACTAACAAAGCAATAAAAGAAAAATGGAAACTCCATTGATGTCAGTTGTCTTATGTTGACTATCATTTGTCCAGAACTTCACAAGAATCTGGAAAAATTAGAAGCATATGAACTTAATACTCACCTCAAGGAAACTTTCTCAAAGCACGCTAGGCAAGAGAGATATGAGACCTTTTAAGCCTTGTATGCTTGAAAGATGGTTGAGGGGACACCTGTCAGCGCTCATGTACTCAAGATGAAAGGATATATTGATCATCTTGATAGGCTTGGTTTTCCACTTTCTAAGGAGCACTCCACGGATGTAATCCTAAACTCATTACCCGATAGTTTTGGTCAGTTCATTATGAACTATAATATAAATGATATGGAGAAGTCTATTGCTGAGCTGCATGGGATGCTTAAAATGGCTGAGCGAAATATTAAGAAGAAACCAAGCCACGTGCTGATGGTCAGCAAAGGGAAGTCTTTCAAGAACAAAGGCAAGGGCAAAGGTAAGGCAAAAGTTGCCAAAGCTAAAGAACCAACTAAACCGGTTTTCAAGGCTAAAGCTCCCAAAGATGAAAATTGCCATCATTGCAATAAACCAGGACACTAAAAAAGAAATTACAAGGTTTACATAGAAGAGCTAAAGCGTACCAAGGGTAGTGAGACTGCCACAGGTATATTTGTTATAAAAGTAAACTTATCGACTTCGAACTCCTGGGTACTGAATGCTGAATGTGGATCTCACATTTGTACAAATGTGCAGGGATTGAGAAGCAGTAGAGAACTGAAGAAAGGGGAAGTGAATCTAAGAGTCGGCAATGGAGCAAGAGTTGTTGCACTAGCTGTTAGAACTTATGATCTAGTTTTACCCAATGTACTTTTTAGTTTTGAACAATTGCTATTATATTCTTGCTATGAATAGAAATATTATTTCAGTTTCTCAGTTTCTACATTATATTGTGAAGGTTATAGTTTTCTTATTAAGAATAAGATTATTCGATGACTTGCTTTATGGTACTACAAAGTTATATACTGGCTTTTACAATATTGATCTAGATGAGTTCAACACTTTGGAAGTCTATAACATCGCAACCAAGAAATCTAAGCTCAATGATTCTAAATCCGACTTACTTATGGCACTGTGGACTTGGTCACATAAACAAGAAACGCATTTCTAAACTCCATAATGATGGGCTTTTAGACTCTTTTGACTATGAGTCATATGGGACATGTGAATCTTGTTTATTGGTCAAGATTACGAAGAATTCTTTCACCAGTCATGGAGAAAGGGCTGGTGATCTATTAGGCCTAGTACATACTGATGTATACGGACCTCTTAGCTCTCATGCCAGAGGCAGATACCAATACTTCATCATTTTACCGATGATTTTAGCCTGTATTGATATGTTTATTTTATAAAGCATAAACATGAATATTTTGAAATGTTCAAAATATTCCAGAGTGAAGTACATAATCAACTTGCCAAGACAATTAAAGCCCTTCGATCGGATCGAGGTGGCAAATACTTGAGCCAAGAATTTGATGATCATCTTAGGAGTTGTGGAATTATTTCACAACTTACTCCTCCTGGAACACATCAGCATAACAGAGTGTCCGAGAGGAGGAATCGAACTTTATTAGATATGGTTCGATCCATGATAAGTCGAACGGAGATTCCATTATCATTTTGGGGCCACGCCTTATAAACAGTAGCATTCACCATTAACCGTGTTCCATTTTAAGCAGTTGAAAAGACACCATTTGAGAAATGGACTGGTAATAGACCGAACTTGTCTTTTCTAAAGATCTGGGGTTGCGAAGCGTATAACACCCCCAATCCACTCAGGGATATTACATGCCGTAGACCCTTTCCTCAAGGATCTACCAGGATGGTAACAAAATCGAACATCTCAACAATGCCTTTAAGGCTAAAAAGACTTAGTAGACTGATTTGGTCTTTCAATATATACATACAACTCAGTACATACCCACGCAGGGGTCGAATACAACACATTCCCGTATAACGGGGAAAGAATACTACAGCGGAAAATAAAGTACAATTGAACCAATAAAAAAACGTATGGGTCCTCATGTGATTAGTATCGATCATCTTTCATCATCCTTCATGCCAACCCTGTGCTATGCTCCCCAAAACCTAAATGCAATACAGACATCCACCCCCGATTTCTCGGGAGTTAGCAAAATTCCACTATTTTGCTAGTGCAAGTAGAAAGTGCAAATATGAGTCATACAAATCATGTTCCAAGAATAATAATAACCAGGAATCCTCAAAGATTCAAACACAACGAAAAATACTTCCCGAAGAAAGAGTTTGGGTAAAACATGTAATATCCGCATTTTTCTTTTCCCGGTATTCTCATTTTTGGTGTATTTTTCATTTTTAGCAACTCGTTTTAACTGTTTCGACATTTTGAATCTATTTTATTCTTGGAGTTTCTCCATTTGGACAAGTTTCGGATATGTTTTGATATTATTCCATCTTTTGTCATGTATTGTTGCATGGACGTTCGATTCTCGTAGAACCCGTTTGTTTTTCTAATTTCTTTAGTTGCATGAGTTTGTATGGTAGAGTTGTTCATGTTGTGAGTTTAGGTTTATTGATCTGACGTCGTATCGTGATTTTCGGATGTTTGGGCCGTTTTGTATAAGTTTAGGGAATTTTACTTTCCTTGTCGTTTCTCGGATTCCTCGGTAGTCGGAATTGTATTCTCCTGCAACATTCAGCTTCGTCGTTGTGAATATTTCATATCTATGCATTGGAATCTGTCCTTGTGTTGCGCCTCATTTTCGTACCGCCCGATGCAGCTAACTTCGTTCAGCAGTACTGAACTGCTGCATGCATAATGTGCGTTGTGCATGCTTTCTTGCGTGCGCTATCAGCACCTTCATAACGTACGTTATAGCTCACCGCTAACGTACGTTATGGCCTTCAGCAGATTGGAGAGATTTTTCTGTCTGAACCATTACGTACATTAACTCCTCCTATTACGTACGTAAATCCCATTATAGCGTACACTAGATATCCAACGTAGCGTACGCTATCGAACCCAGCATTTTTGACCAGTTTGTCCTGCCAAGCTATTACGTATGCTAACACTCAGGTGTTACGTACGTAATGTGTGTAACATATGTTAACATTGTCATGTTAACGTACGCAACGAAGGCCCATGTTTTATAAACCGGGGGTTGACCTTCACTTCGGCATTTTCTTCTTTTCTTTTCCTCCAACCGAGAGCGGTGTTCTAGGTGATCTTTTGAGCGATTCTTCAAGTTTTGCCCATGGAAATTCTTGGGAAATCAAGTATTGTGTTCCTAGTGTAGTTTATCATCATCGTAATCATCTTCCTCCGTCCGAATAAAGGTAAATCAGCTAAGAACCCTACTTTTAGATAAATTGGGGGTTTTTGGTTTTATTGTTCGACTCATTCCGTGTTGTTGATTAATTCATGATGAATATGATTAATCTTGTTGGTATTCTTGGTTTTCCTATGGATTCATGGTATTTTTCATGGTATTTTCGTAATCGAGAGGTTTTTGGTTGTGGTCCGCCCTCGTTGTTTTTCTTATACGAATATACATGAATCGTAGGCGGGTTTTCGGGTGTATTCCTTTTCCGTATTCGTTTGTAAATGGTTGTGATTGTATTCTTTGAATCGTTATGTTCGGTTCCGTTGGTTCCTAGCATTTGTCGGTGATTTTCCTTTCTATTTGTTGCGTCGTCAATTATTCAAGGCAAGTATTTTTGAAAACCTTTATGCTTAACATGAAATGGTAATGTATATTGTGTGTGCTTTGCTCACCTCGGGAGGGTCCGACGGGGCCTCGAGGGAATCTATGACTTCACTCTGGATTCACGAGTTTGATTCGCTAGCCAGCTCGGGAGGGTCCTTAGAGGCCTCGAGTGGGATCAGTGGCTTCACCTCGGTCCTAGGCGATGCCTGTGTATGATTTGTTTATGATATGGCCAACTCGGGAGGGTCCTTAGAGGCCTCAAGTGGGACTAGTGGCTTCACCTCGGTCCTAGGCAAATTGATGATTGACTGTTTGTTTCCAAAAAAGACATGTCTGGTTTTGGTTTTGAAATGAATTTGGTGCATTGTACTATGAAATGTGTAAGCGAATGGTTTGCCTTGATTACTTGTACTAGCGTAATTGCTAACCCCTCTGGGGACCCGTTTTGTGCAAATTCTTGTTATGGATATCAGGTTTTGATCAGCCGGACGAGCGGGCGCTGGGACAGTACGAGGATGCTGGCCAGGGTCGTTGACATGTGCATTTGAGTCCTTTTATTTCTGTTGTTCCCTTCGATATGGTTGTTATCTACTTTATAAACTTATAGATTGTACTTGTGAGTACTTAGGCTTTTCTCTTCGGATTGTGATTTGTATTCGTTGAAGTTATTTATGTTTGTCGGTGTTGATTATTCCACTAGTTGTACCGGGCCTGTTATTTGATTTTCATCTGGATGATGCGTGTTTTGACCATGGTAATTCATGTCTAGCCTGGTGGGTCCCTTGTAGGGGTCCACGACACTGTAATATACCTTGAATATCTCGGGGGTGTTACAGAAAATGGTATCAGAGCACTAAGTTTATGGATACCTAGGCTTGTCGGTTATTTGGGTCTAGTTGTGTTTTGTTTTGCACATTATCACACTGCTGCCAGCCTCTCGGTACTTCTAGTGCTCATAAGTTTTCCTTACTCGATTCTTTGTTTTCTCGTACAGTATTCCCGTTTCTTGAACTGTGGTTGTTTTCCTCTCTTACTTATCATCGAGTTGCTTTTTGACACCTTTTAACACCAGTATGGATGCTGGAAGAGGCCGTGGTCGTGGTCGTGGACCCGGCCAGGGACGTGGGGCATCCGGTGGGGCAGCCACACCGCATTCTTCGGGAGCCGGCAGCACCGGTGACCGTCATAGCCATGCTACTTCTCAAGATGGCGCCGACCTTGGTGTTGCGGCTGTTTTGCAACAAATGGTGAACCAAATGGCGGCGATAGCTCAGGCGGTTTAGAACCCAAATCCAGCCCATGCTGCTCGGTATTGAACTGACCGCTGGCTTCAGGATATCATCAAGATGCATCCTCCTCAGTTTACGGGAGCCTCAGACCCGATTGGCTGGGAGGGGTGGATCAAGGAGATATCCAAGGTTCTTATTGCCACCAACTGTCCCGAGGACCGTAAGGTCCCTATTGCCCAGTATTTTCTCACTGGGGATGCTACTGATTGGTGGGAGGCCGTTGGGCCTAAGGATCACGTTGCTTCATGGGCGGAATTCAAGGACCTGATGGAGACTGAGTATTGCCCATGGCTGGTTAGACAGGCTCGAGTCTATGCCTTCTATGATGCTCAACCGCGGGATATTCCTGTCTCTCAAGCTATTGCCGATTTCAACCAGGAGTTGGGCTACGTGAAGACCCAAGTTATCGAGGAGAGCAACAAATCTTCCACTTTTCCAGGCGGATGAACCTCTCGATTCAGGACTACATGTCTGGGCTCGTCTGTACTACCTTGAAGGATTATCAGAGTCGATCTCTTGCCTATGATATGTCTGTGACGGCCAGTGCGGCAGTTCGGGAGAGTAAGAAACAGAAATCCACCGGAAATTTCTCGGGTCACAAGGGTGGAGGTCAACAGAAATCTCAGTCTGCAAATATTCCTGGGGGTGGTTCGGTTCTTTTCTCTGGGGGCTATCGAGGTACTGTCAGTGCCTCCGTTCGGGATGTCAAATGCTTTAACTGTGGCAAGTCGGGCCATCAGAACCGGGAGTGTCCTCGTCCGCCTTTGACTTGTCATACTTGTGGTCAGTCGGGCCACAAGGCTTTCTTTTATGAGCGGTTAGGACAGCTTCTTGGTGCTCAGGTTTCTTTTCCAGCACCTAGGGAGCCGAGTGTGAATCAGGGCTCGTTTTCTCCGCAGTCTCCACTGAGTGCCAGTCGGGGGAGAGGTAGGGGTCAGCCCGCTAGAGGGGGAGCTTCCAGTATCGGCTCCGCCCATCCGCATATCTATGAGATGAGGAGGGCCGATGATCCAGCAGCCACTGTGGCGACAGGTACCGTTAACATCCATTCCCATCCTGTCATTGTGCTTTTTGATTCGGGTGCTACGCATTCATTCATCTCTATAGGGTGTGTACGCCGTTTCAGTCTTGACCGTTTATCGCCTTGTAGCCTTTCATCATTAAACTTCCTAGCGGTGATAGAATCATTGGCGATCGAGAGGTCCGAAACTGTTCTATGTTTATTTGTGAGAGGGCTTGGCTCTCTAATCTTATTGTTGTGGGTATTGAGGGTGAGGATTTGATTCTCGGCGATGATTGGCTCGAGCGGCATGGTGCAATCATGAACTACCGCACGAGGATCATCACCATGCTATCCGAGGACGTCACCGAGCACTCTTTCATGGGGTGAAAGAGAAACTAGAAGTTCGTAATTAACGCATTGAAGGCGATGAGGCTCCTGCAAAAGGGGTGTACTCGTTATTGGTGCTACGCCTTGAAGGCGGAGAGTGGTGGAGTCAAGCTTTCATCAATTCCAGTCGTTAGTGAGTTACCTGATGTTTTTCCTGATGAGTTACCGAGGTTGCCACCGGACCATGAGGTCGAGTTCACTATAGAGTTAGAGCCGGGTGCGGCTCCGATTCCGAAGGCTCCGTATTGCATGGCACCTTCAGAGATGTCCGAGTTGAAGAAGCATTTGAGTGAGCTTCTTGAGTCGGGATATATTCGACCAAGCGCTTCGCCTTGGGTCACACTGGTCCTATTTGTGCGGAAGAAGGATGGTTCACTGCGTTTGTGTATCGACTATCACGAGCTAAACAAGGTGACCATCAAGAACAAGTATCCTCTGCCGAGGATTGATGACTTGTTCGATCAGTTGCAAGGAGCTGCGGTATTCTCAAAGATCGACTTGAGATCGGGGTACTATCAGCTTCGGCTGAAGGAGTCCGATGTGCCGAAAACATCTTTTCGGATGAGACGCAGACATTACGAGTTTGTGGTTATGCCTTACGGGTTAACTAATGCGCCGGTGGTGTTCATGCAGTTGATGAACAAAGTCTTTATCGAGTATTTAGATAAGTGTGTAGTCGTCTTCATTGACGATATTCTTATTTATTCGAGGAACGAGGAAGAGCATGCCCACCATCTGCGTGTGGTGTTAGACATTTTGAGGACCGAACGACTCTATGCCAAGTTCTCGAAATGTGAGTTCTGGCTGAAGGAAGTGATGTTTCTAGGTCACGTGATTTCAGCCTAGGGAGTCCGTGTGGATCCGCAGAAAGTTGAGGCAGTGTTAGATTGGGCACTGCCAAAGAATGTGAAGGAGGTCCGTAGTTTCTTGGGTTTGGCTGGCTACTACCGTAGGTTCGTCGAGGGTTTCTCGAAACTAGCTCGGCCACTTACACAGTTGCTCCAGAAGTCCGAGAAGTTCGTCTGGAATGACAAGAGGCAGTCGAGTTTTGAGGAGCTGAAGAGGCGCTTGACTTCAGCCCTGATTTTGGCATTGCCATGTGGCAACGAGGGTTTTGCCATTTATAGCGATGCTTCGGGTCAGGGTCTTAGGTGCGTGTTGATGTAGCACGGCAAGACTATTATGTTTGCGTCGAGACAGTTGAGGTCGTATGATCTTAACTACCCTACTCACGATTTGGAGTTAGCGGAAGTTGTTTTTGCGCTCAAGATTTGGCATCACTATCTTTTTTGCTCTGCATGTCAGATTTTTACCGATCATAAAAGTCTGAAATACATATTTACTCAGCGAGAGTTGAATATGAGGCAGAGGAGGTGGTAAGAGTTGATTAAGGATTATGATCTTGAAATCCTCTATCATCCTGGCAAGGCGAACGTCGTGGCCGATGCCTTGAGTCGGAAACCGGTTGCGTTGCGGACGCTTGAGGTCCTTATGCCTCAATCTAAGCTTCAGCGGGCTTTGATCGAGTTGGATGTTGAGATTTTGTTGCCGGGGGCTATCGGGCAACTTTGTGCTTTAGAGATTTCGTCGTCTCTGATCGATGAAATTAAACTGGAGCAGCTGGAGGATCCGATGATTATTCAAATCCAAGAGAATGTTCTTAAGGGAAAGTCTCCTGGGTTTGTGATTCATGAAGATGGGGTATTGAGATTCCAGAGTCGTCTGTGCGTACATAATGACTCGGAATTGAGGCAGCGTATTTTGCGTAAGGCCCATGCTACGCCTTACTCCGTTCATCCTGGTTCGAGTAAGATGTACAAGGACCTGAGGAGGAACTTTTGGTGGAATGATATGAAGGAGGAGGTCGCACAGTTTGTAATGAGATGTTTGACTTGTGAGTAGGTCAAAATCGAGCATCAGCGACCGGCCAGGTTATTGCAGTCACTTCCCGTTCCAGAATGGAAATGGGAAGATATATCGATGGACTTCATTACGAGTTTCCCGAGATCGAGATCGGGAATGAACATGGTTTGGGTGATTGTTGGTCATCTGACCAAGTCGGCACATTTTCTGGGCATCAAAGATACTTGGGGCCTGGAGAAGTTGGATCGTGTGTTTATTGCGCAGATTGTGAGGCTTCACGGTAGTCTGAAGTCTATTATTTTGGATCGGGATGGTCGTTTTGTATCGCATTTTTGGCAGACTGTGCAAAAGACGTTGGGTACTCGTTTGCGTTTGAGTACCTCTTTTCATCCTCAGTCAGATGGACAGTCGGAACGCACTATCTAGATGTTCGAGGATATGTTGCGTGCTTGTGTTCTCGACTGGAGTAGTGACTGGGAGGAGCATTTGCCATTGATCGAATTCACGTACAACAATAGTTGGCACGCGTCGATTCGAATGGCACCGTATGAGGCGCTTTATGGGCGGCGTTGTCGATTGCCGATTTGTTGGAATGAGGCGTCCGATTTGGTCGAGACTGAACCGGATATCGCTTTAGAGAGGAGGCGGGAGGTGAAATTGATTCAGGAACGGTGTTGACTGCTCAGAGTCGATAGAAGTCGTATGCCGACGTCCATCGTCGACCTTTGGAGTTCGAGGTGGGAGACCACATTTTGCCAAAGGTGTCGCCGATGAGGGGATTTTTCCGCTTCGGGAAGAAGGGAAAGTTGAGTCCGAGATTTATTGGGGCCTTTGAGATTCTCGAGCGAGTCGATGAGTTGGCCTACCGTTTGGCACTACCTCCGGCCTTGAGTCACGTTCATAGCATTTTCCATGTTTCCCAGCTGGGGAAATATGTTCTGGATCCTAGTCACATCATCAACTATGGTGAGATCGATATTGCCGAGGATATTACTTTTGAGGAGCGTCCCTTGAAGATTTTGGAGTATCGTGAGAAGCGACTGAGGCATAAGACCATTCCTTTAGTCAAAGTACAGTGGTCGAGGCATGGTGTCGAGGAGGCATCTTGGTAAACTGAGGATAACATGCGTGCTAGGTACCCCGAGTTGTTTGTTTCTTAAGTTTCGGGACGAAACTTATTTTTAGAGAGGTAGAATGTAATATCCGCATTTTTATTTTCCCGGTATTCTCATTTTTGGTGTATTTTTCATTTTTAGCAACTTGCTTGTAACCGTTTCGACATTTTGAATCTATTTTATTCTTGGAGTTTCTCTATTTGGACGAGTTTCGGAGATGTTTTAATATTATTCCGTCTTATGTCATGTATTGTTGCATGGACATTCGATTCTCGTAGAACCCATTCGATTTTGTAATTTCTTTCGTTGCACGAGTTCGTATGGTTGAGTGGTTCGTGTTGTGAGTTTCGGTTTATTGATCCGACGTCGTATCGTGATTTTCGGACGTTTGGGCCGTTTTAATTTCCTATAAGTTTAGGGAATTTTACTTTCCTTGTCGTTTCTCGGATTCCTCGGTAGTCGGAATTGTATTCTCCGGCAACATTCAGCTTTTCGTTGTGAATATTTCATATCTATGCGTTGGAATCTGTCCTTGTGTTGCGCCTCATTTTCGGACCGCCCGATGCAGCTAACTTCGTTCAGTAGTGTTGAACTGCTGCATGCATAACGTGAGTTATGCATACTTTCTTGCGTGCGCTATCGGCACCTTCATAACGTACGTTATAGCTCACTGCTAACGTATGTTATGGCCTTCAGCAGATTGGACAGATTGTTCTGTCCGAACCATTACGTATGTTAACTCCTTTGTTACGTACGTAATACCATGGTAGCATACGCTAAACAATCCGACGTAGCGTACGCTTCGAACTCAGCGTTTTTGGACAGAATGTCCTGCCAAGCCATTACGTATGCTAACACTCAAGTGTAACGTACATTGTGTGTAACGTACATTAACATCGTCATGTTAACGCACGTAACGAAGGCCCAGGTTTTATAAACCGGGGCTGACCTTCACTTCGGCATTTTCTTCATTTCTTCTCCTCCGACCGAGACTGTGATCCAAGTGAGGGTTTGAGCGATTCTTCAAGTTTTGCCTGTGGAAATCCTTGGGGAATCAAGTATTGTGTTCCTAGTGAAGTGTATCATCATCGTAATCGTCTTCCTCCGTCCGAATCAAGGTAAATCTTCTAAGAACCCTACTTTTAGGTAAATTGGGGGTTTTCGGGTTTATTGTTCGACTCGTTCCGTGTTGTTGATTAATTCATGATGAATATGATTAATATTGTTGGTATTCTTGGTTTTCCTACGGATTCATGGTATATTTCGTGGTATTTTCGTAATCGAGAGGGTTTTGGTTGTGGTCCGCCCTCGTTGCTGTTCTTATACAAATATACATGAATCGTAGGCGGGTTTTCGGGTGTATTCCTTTTCCGTATTCATTTGGAAATGGTTGTCATTGTATTCTTTGAATCGTTAGGTTCGGTTCCGTTGGTTCCTAACATTCATCGGTGATTTTCCTTTCCATTCGTTGCGTCGTCAATTATTCAAGGCAAGTATTTTTGGAAACCTTTATGCTTAACATGAAATGGTAATGTATATTGTGTGTGCTTTGCTCACCTCGGGAGGGTCAGACGGGGCCTCGAGGGAATCTATAACTTCACTCTGGATTCACGAGTTTGATTCGCTAGCCAGCTCGGGAGGGTCCTTAGAGGCCTCAAGTGGGATCAGTGGCTTCACCTTGGTTCTAGGCGATGCCTGTGCATGATTTGTTTATGATATGGCCAGCTCGGGAGGGTCCTTAGAGGCCTCGAGTGGGACTAGTGGCTTCACCTCGGTCCTAGGCAAATTGATGATTGACTGTTTGTTTCCAAAAAAGACATGTCAGGTTTTGGTTTTGAAATGAATTTGGTGCATTGTACTATGAAATGTGTAAGCGAATGGTTTGACTTGATTACTTGTACTAGCGTAATTGCTAACCCCTCTGGGACCCGTTTTGGGGAAATTCTTGTTATGGATTTCAGGTTATGATCAGCCAGACGAGCGGGCACTGGGACAGTACGAGGATGCTGGCCAGGGTCGTTGACATGTGCATTTGAGTCCTTTTATTTCCGTTGTTCCCTTCAATATGGTTGTTGTCTACTTTATTAACTTATAGATTGTACTCGCGAGTACTTAGGCTTTTCTCTTCGGATTGTGATTTGTATTCGTTGAAGTTATTTATGTTTGTCGGTGTTGATTATTCTGCCGGTTGTACCGGGTGTGTTATTTGATTTTCATATGGATGATGCGTGTTTTTACCGTGGTAATTCGTGTCTAGCCTGGTGGGTCCCATGTAGGCGTCAACGGCACTGTAATATACCTTGAATATCTCGGGAGTGTTACAAAACATTCCAAAACTGAAAGATCACAATTTAAGGGAAATAATTTACAAAATGCTTTAATATGCCATCGGGAGTTTTAATAGAAAACAATTTAGGATTATCGAATCCACCTCTTTCCAAAATCAACAGGGGTCACAGCCCAAAGGTTTTGTTTTCACAAATAGAAACCCGACAACAATTCGCAGGGTCAAAGCCCATATCACGTGTCCTCGACGGACATAAAATCAACACAACATAATCACCTAAGATATGCAAATCTTGGTCACACAAATACAACACCAACTCGTGAATCCAGGGCTATACCATTGGATTCCCTCGAGGCCTCGTCGGACCCTCCCGAGGTGAGCAAAACACATTCACAAATCATATACACACCAGCGTGAACACTTGTCACGGCATCTCACGGTTGGATCAATCACTTGTTGTCTCCTGACCATATGATCGCATGCCATATGTCACCATAGATATTCTTTGGCGATCACGGTTGGATCAATCACTTGTTGCATCCTGACCACATGATCACAAACCATGTGTCACCATAGTTTTTCTTAGGCTCTCACGGTTGGATCAATTGCTTGTTGCATCCTGACCACATGATCGCATGCCATGTGTCACCACCCCACCCACATTCACACATATAGCACAATACAACAAAGATATCCAAACAATTCACCCAGAGGCATCAAACACTTAGCAAAACACAACGTCAAACCACAACACACCAAAATGAGGCAATATACGTACACACGCATTATCAAGCGCAACATCAACACCAACCATATACATAGGATTCACATACTCGTTTACGAAAAACACCAATCACAAAATACACACGGTTTTGAAAGAGATCCTTTAACGAGGCTAACCGAATCTTTTGAAAGTTCATTTCAAACAACCAAACAAACACATTTAGACGATCACCGATCATAATATCCACGAAACAAGAAATGTATGGACAAGTTACTTGCCTCGAATAATCGCAAACGCGGAGAATCGGCCGAAGTAGGATGGCACGAACCGACTCCGAACTCGCCGACTCCGCCGAACGCCAACTTGCGACAATAAACTATGAATGACAATAACAACAATGAAAATAAATTCCATAGCGCGACCCAAAGCCGCTGAATTGAAGGAACGAATGACAAAAGTTCAAGGGTTTCCCCCAAAATGGCCAAGAACATGAATCAACCAAAACATGAAAACAAAATTCCAAACCGGAATATGGATATACAATCCATAGGATATGTTTAACAACATCATTTAACAACAATCGGTTCATCAAAATCGGATGGAAAATGAGATCAAGAACAAAACTCCCCAAAAAGTCAACTCTAGGGATTCAAGAAAAAATACCTTGATTCGGCGAAGAACAATGGATTAGATGATGTTATAATCACCTAGGATACTCCAAAACACCTTTGGATTGAGTAAAATCGGCCAAGATCGCGATCCCTAGTCGCCCTTGACTCAACCCCACGGAGAGGAGGAGAAATGAGGTGGAAATGATGTACCACGACTGTTGTCCAGTTTATATACACTGGATAGCTTAGCGTGCGATAAATCTTTAAGATTAGCTTGCGCTATCGAGGCACCGAAGTAAAACTTCCTGACAAAAATAGACTGTTAGCGTGCGCTAACCACAAGTGTTAGCGTGCGCTAACGAGACCTTCAGACCCAGTCCAGTAGCTCCTGGACTGCCCCTGAACTACCAGGTAGTGCGCGCTATCCTCACCCTAGCGTGCGCTACTAATGCACCCTAGCGCGCGCTATGTTACTAAATAGCGTGCGCTGATCAACGTCTGAACCCAGTCCAATAGCCTCTGGACTGTTTCTGCACCACCAGTTAGCGTGCGCTACCACACCCGTAGCGCGCGCTAACAACCGCACCATAGCGCGCGCTAACCAATAAGTGTAGCGTGCGC
The DNA here is from genome assembly GCA_033398695.1 of Orobanche coerulescens. NCBI lineage: Eukaryota > Viridiplantae > Streptophyta > Magnoliopsida > Lamiales > Orobanchaceae > Orobanche > Orobanche coerulescens. The sequence goes on along the minus strand of CM065811.1, from coordinate 88,599,022 downwards.
TAACGACTCAGAAGGACGGAAACAGTACTCTCGAAAATGGGTACGACGACGGATACCCACAACTTTGAGAATTTACAAAACGACCCCAAATGTCCGAAAATCACGATACGACAACGAATAAATAAACCGAAGATCACCACACGTATAACAATGTTAAATGAACTTACGAGAAATCCAAAACAACAGTTTCGAATGAGATTCGCAAGAATCAAACTCAAGCGCGGAAAAATCGCCTAAGAACACAGAACTCAACAAAATGACACCGAAACGAACTCGGACGTCAAAAAGTGCAGTATTAAATATTCTCATAATGACGAAATATTCACAAGCGAGCCGTTAAAACAGACTCCTGCCAAAAAAATAAATTTACCGAAAATCGAAAATCACAGATATTACATACTACCCTCCTTAAAAGAAGTTTCATCCCGAAACTTAAAACAAGTAGGGAGAAGCAATATCCCGCCAGGAAACACTCAACGAGATACACAAGGACCGAAAACTTGCGCCCAATGGCGAAACATTACAAGCAACGCAAAGAAACATATGGCGTGAAGACACGCTCCACGACGACCATCACAACGCCACAGGCAGAAACCTAACAACAATTGACAAGCGTCATCAAATAGATAGTTCAATCGAGTCAATTATCCGAACAATCACAAAGCAAGAGGTACTAGTATAAGAAAACATGCACAGCCAAGAAAACAGGAAATAAACACAAAACGATCCACAAGGACAACCACAAACAATTCGGACTACGCCCAAATCCTCAAAAACCACACTAGGCATCTCCGTGTCCTTTTGGAGCAGAGACGCAACCTCGATCCCTAAATCTCTCAGCTACCATCTCGCAATGCACGACTCGGTGACCCACCTAGACACACTCGAAACAGATGACTAATGGTGAACGACAATTCTTCGCAGTACGAGATCAGGCAACAACAATCGGACAACCACGATTGAACAATAATGATCGAACAACAACGATCGAACAACAACAATCGAGCAACAATGATCGAACAACAATGATCGAATAACAACGGTCAAATAACGACTCCGAAGTTCACATTTCAATTAAAGATATAAACACAACTTGTAGAAACTAAAGGACGTTAATTTCGGACAAGGTTCACAAGAATCGAACCGAACTCCGAAAAGTCACAATGATAAACAGATTGATCTGAAATAGGGTCACAACCCATTCGAACGATGGCAGCTGAGATACCAAACAAGTTCAAAAAGTATCAACGAACATGAGCGAGTCGATAGAATTGAGAAAGAGAAAATGTAGAAGTCAAAAAAAATATGGGTATTACATTCGACCTCTTATAAAAGAAATATCGTCCCCGCAACTCACAACAACGGAAGCAAGGTAACAACATAAAAACCAACCGACAGAAACATCTCCCGTGGGCCTCTCAGAGCCGATCCTGATAACTCTGCTGAAGTTCGTACCCCAGAAGACTTGGTAACCAACTCGCAAAACTGGATTCTGTGTCCCTCGAGTCCACACTTGTAATCTGCTACTGGCGGGGAAAGACAATTTGCACGTACATGCCTCGGCATATTACAGATGGAGCACCTCCTAGGTACAATGGAATATAACATCGCAAAACAACATACGAGAGATGTCAACTCAGCACAACATATCCACGTAAGGCAACCCACATACACTAAATCACAGCAACAATGGCATACATTCGGCGATTTCAACGGTCTGAACGATAACCAGCACACAATCACAAAACATCATGAAACAATCACAGATGTACACAATCATACAAACACAAGCTCTAACAGCTCGCACAGGTGCGATAGCACGCAAATCACCACAAAAACGACAACATTAAAGATCAACATTATACCTCTCACAGAGGGCTAACACAACAAAGGCGTGGCGAACGACTCAACGTTCACACCACCAATTCAATCACAACTCGGGGGTTAACACCCTAACGAAAGTGCGAACATCATACATACATTCCTGGACCACAAATAGGAATGATAAGTTTTAAAAATGAAAATCACCTTTTGAAAAATGATTTTGGAAACACTAGTTGATCTTGAGTATCACCTTTCAAAAGGTAGTACAAACATCATTACCGAGACTTTGAAAACCATCTTGCGTCTGATAAAAATGAGGACACTTTATTTTAGTGAAAAACTTTCAGAAATATTCGACCTTCGGGTCTAAGCAAATGCATTTCTAAATTACTGAAATATCTAGAAATATTTTGGTCCTCAAAGTAGAAGAATTTTGAAACATATATTTGCGCTAGTAGACGCCTCGAAAATATAATCCATTTAAAAGTATGTCTCGAAATTTATTCTCTATGATACTCAAGGTTTTTAAAAATCTATTAGGCTAGAATGCCCAAAAATTCACATGTAACAACATTTGTTTACATATCTCATAGCACACGTGTCAAGTCGTTTCGAAATAAAAACAAGGCATGTCTTTTCCGAAAAACAAACAGTCAATAATCAATCTGCCTAGGACCAGGGTGAAGCCACTGGTCCCACTCGAGGCCTCTAAGGACCCTCCCGATCTGGCTAGTGAATCAAGCTCGTGAATACAGAGGGAAGTCATAGATTCCCTAGAGGCCTCGTTGGACCCTCCCGAGGTGAGCAAAGCACACACAAATACTTCACCATTCCATATTAAGCACATAGGTTTCCAAAAATACTTGCAAAACGAGCAAATCATTTTGAAAATCATTAGCAGCGGACAAACAACAATCGAAAAGACATAAACAGTGACAATACTCCTCATATAAACAAAATATGAGAGCCGAATAAACACATATCACAGAAACAAAAATCTACATAAGGATTTCATCGCTTAACACATAATCATACCAGTAACTCGTGTCACACGAGGCACAACATAAAGAAGAGAGACTTACATCCACAGGTCGCACGAAGATGATGATCGCCCCACGATACTAATCACGACCACCAAACTTAGACGACGCATCGCGACACGACTCAGTCAGACAAAATACGACGAGATAAAACTCAACAAACATAACTTGACCCGACACCCTAGGTTTCCACAACCTAAGCTCCGATACCATTTATGTAACAGCCCCAATCCACTCAGGGATATTACAAGCCGTAGACCTTTTCCTCAAGGTTCAAGGATTTATTGACATACTATTATATTGAGATTCACTTATGATATTTCCACGCAGTGATCTCAATGCGGGTCTGTCCAGTATCAGTTCTCCAACCAATACTCATAAGATTGATCCACACCATACGCATAATCATTCGATGATTATCAAACAAACTTATACTAGTATATTAATCACTTGATTCTCTACTCAACGTGATTGTACCAGGGACATTTGAATAATATTTATTATTCATGAATAACAATTATTCAATTATTATAATATTAAAACATGCACACATTATAATAATCAATGAGAAATAAATGATATCAAATAACTTTATTTAAATGTGACAATTACAAATCTAGGCACATCGAATGTCCTAGGGAACTATTCCCAACATTGTGTGTTGTGTTATGTGTAGGATTGTGATAATCTTGTTGGTTGGTTGTACACGTGGTTTTGCAATGTGTTGTGTTTCGATTGGGTTATGTTGGATTGTTGTGTTATTGATGTTATTGGTTGGATTGTTGAGATTTTGCTATGTGTGTCGGGTGGGTGTAGTTATGGTAATCAAAGTGATTGATTGTGAATGTGTTGATACGGTGTGTATGTGAATGTTGTGTGCTGGAGTGCTAAGTTCACTCATGTGGGTTCGACGGGGCCTACAAGGATACATGGCACAGGTCAATGGGATCAGAACTTAGTATGTGGTGCTGAGATCCAATCGTGCGGGTCTGACGAGGCCTACGATGACACATGGCACAGGTCCATGGGGTCAGGACAGAGTACGTCCAACCGTGCGGGTTCGACGGGACCTACGGTGACACGTGATACAGGTTCACGGGGTCGGGACTGGTTGTTGTGATTATTGTGTTGGCTCAATCCGTGTGGGTTGTTGAACCTACGGAGACTCGTGGCAAGTGATCACGGAGTCATGAACATGATTGATTGTTGCGATTGTTGTGATTGGTTAAGTCTGTGTGGGTTGTTAAACCTACGGAGACACGTGACAGGGGATCACGGTGTCACGAATCATGTTTTGTAAATCAAAGTTTTTGCAAGAAAGTTTTTAAGAAAAAAATGTTGGGCCGAGCCCCACAAAATTTGTGGAAATATTTTCGTACTGTAAATTGTTGAAATACAATTTGAGATTTGGGCTAAGACCCTAAGAATTTCGAAAGGTTTTGAAATCCAGGACTCGAGGTCCTAATGGCTCGTATTTCTAAAAATTCCCAAGATGATGATCTTATTTTCAAATGCTTCATAGCTTGTTTTCTTTTACTATAGCGTCTCTGGAATTTTTGGGTAGTTGATTGTCGTATCTGATTCGTGGAATCATATTCGCTTGTTACATTTCGTATAGCATGACACTTGTACTAGCCATTCAAAAGCTAGCCCCTTAAATGGGGGAAATGCGTTTCATGCATTTCAGGTATACTCAGTTTGATGAGCTACGATACTAATCAAGAGTGAGAGTTGGTACGGTCTTGTTGTACTGTCAAGTTATAATTAGTTGTCCGCTGTACTGTACTCCGACCCATGCGTGGGTACTATTGTCAAGAGTTATTTTCCGTTGATTGTGTTTGGCAACCTCACCGGTTCACGAAGTTTACTTGTATTTGACCTTAATAGTCCGTTTTATTTTATTGTTTGACCCGGACGGTCAAGGTTTTGGTCGTTCTGTGATGTTTAGCCTGGTAGATCCTCGTGGGAAGGGTCTACGATGTGTAATATTCCCATGTGGATTTAGGGGTGTTACATTTAGAGTATCGGAGCTTAGGTTGTGGAAACTTAGGCTGTCGGGTTGAGTCGAGTCATGATTTGTCGAGTTGTGTTTTGGTCGTGTCACCCGAGTTGTCGAGTTATTTGAGTTGTACGTTGGCTCAGCACGTCATAGTTTCCGGTTGAGATTAGTATTGTGGGCGGGCGTCATCTTCGTGCGACCTGTGGATGTAAGTCTCCACTTTTATATGAGATATATGTGCTTTATAATTTCGATTATGTACATGTGATAAAAATCCGTGTTTGATACTTGTGATATATCGCTTGTGTATTGAGCTAAATGTATTGATGGTTTGGACACCGAATGGTGCAGTATGATGTGAAAACTGTGAACCTTGATGTGTTCCAGGAAATGTATTGACGGCAGAGTTTGTTGAAAAACTCAAATAGATGGTTTTTGTAATATCCGCAATTTCGATTTCCGGTAATTTCTTTTTTTTCGGAGAAAGTCCGTTTTGAAGACTCTCCCATGACCGTTTCGTCATTCCGAGAATGATTAATTCTGCACTTTTTGTCATCCGAGCTCGTTTCGGTGTCGTTTTGTTGAGTTCCGTGCTTTTTGGCGACTTTTCCACACTTGAGTTCGATTCTTGCGAATCTCATCCGAAACTGCTGTTTCAAGTTTCCCGTAAGTCCGTTTAACTTTGTTAGACGTGTTGTGAACTTCGGTTTGGTTATTCGATCACGTATCGTTATTTTCGGGCGTTTTGGGCCATTTTCGTAATTTCCCAATGTTTGGGGTAATTACTTTCCGTTGTCGAATTTCGAGCCTTCGGGTGGTCGGAATCGTGTGTTCTCTTAGTGCTCGAGTTCGTCTTTGCGAGTACTTCGTAACCGTATCTTCGATTCATATTCAGATTCGGGTTTCGGGGTCGTTCGGGCCGTCGTTCGGGCCCAGATCGCCGAGTTACGGCCGTAGTGATCGGCGATTACGCACGTAAGGCGATTACGCACGTAAGGCCACGGGCCGATTACGTGCGTAACGGGCCGGCGATTTAGGCGATGACTTCGGTTACGTACGTAGGCCTTGGCCGGTTACGTACGTAAGCCGGCCGGCAGTCGGCCTATTTAAGGCCTGACAGCATTTTTCTTCAGCCATTTCTCACTCGTTTTCTTCCCATCCGCGGCTGGAGCTTGGTTAATCATGGAAGGATGTTGTTAGACAATCAATCCATGAAGTCTTGGAGTTCATATTATCAATCATCCATCCTATAACATCCTACGATCTACGGAATCAGGTCAGATTTCCTAGAAATCTAGTTTTGGGGAATTTAGGTGTTTTGGTTGTTTTCATCCGTTTTAATCTGATTTAACATAGGATTGTGACGGATTGATGATTATATAGATGTATTATATCATTTTCCTTGTTATTCCATGGTTGTATCGTATCGATTCGTTGTTTTGGTCGAGTTCTTGATCGACGCCTTGAAGGTGTCCGGTAGAATGTCTCAGAGGGGTTTTCGGGCGTTCTACGATTATTCTTCCTCGTATGATCATTGATTTATAGATTATATGATGTTAGGGTCGAGTTTCTTGCGAAGAAACTGTGTTGAACCCTTCCGTTTGTTGTCGTCTTCCTTTTCGATAGCATCGGGCGTTCTGAAGCTTCCCGATTGAGCCGTGTCCGTTCGTGGTTCCGTGCTCGTGGTATCAAGGCAAGTATCTTGCCCATACGTTTCATGTTTCATAGGCATAATTGTTGATAAATGATTTTTATACGAAATCCAAATGTTTAATGAATGTAAAAAGGGATCGGTATGTTCTCGATAAATGTTGTCTTTCAACGATAATTCGTATACTTCGTGAATATGTGTTCGGAATATGTGTGTTGGTTTTGTATGTTGAAAGATAATATGATCACTTCGAGTGAGTTTGATAGACCGTAATCCTTTGCCGGGGATTACGTATTGTTATTGTGTACTTGTTCGGTAAGAACGTAATGTGTGTGATATTAGTTGTTACTCCTTGAAAGGAGGTTGTGATGCTTAATGTTGTTTGGCTTGATAAGTGATTATTGTTGTGTGCTTGATGTATGTGATTTGCCTCCGGGTAGGATTGTTGAATCTCCGGGATCCATACTTGCTAGTATGGGTCGGGCGTGACCGTAGGGTTATCCAATCTGGGTATGTCTTGCGGGGACTCCGAGGTTCGTGGCTTGTTAGCCCGATGTCGAGATAACTTGTGGGGTTATCATCGGGTATGTCTTGCGGGGACTCCGAGGTTCGTGGCTTGTTAGCGCGATGTCGGGATAACTTATGGTTGTGGTTTGATTATGTACGTATATGTGCTTGTAGTCACGTGACTGCGGTTACGGTGACATGTGATTTGATATAGTTTCCCTGTGGGTTATTCACTCGGGTTTGTTCTACGGGAGCATCTGAGGTCCGTGGCTTGCTAGCACGGGACGCGAATAATATGTGGAAACGGACTGTTATGGTATGATCGGGTCGTGGACCCCATTTGTTATCGAATTTATGTTTTGGGAAAATGACTTTTGGGGTGTGTCCCTAAATGTTTTTTGAAAGGTTTGAGAATTCTTAAAATCCCAAATATTTTCAAAACCCCCGAGATCGTAAAATGTTTTCACAAGATGTATATCGGGTTTACCCCTATCTTTCGATTTAACCGTTTTGATTAAGTGATTTACCTCGGGAAGTATGTTTATAATTAACATGTTCCGTGGAGTATGATATGTATGGCTCGTTTTCGTATTTTATACTTGCACTAGCAAAACAGTGGAGTTTTGCTAACCCCCGAGTATTCGGGGAGTGGATGTCTGTATTGCATTCAGGTTTTGGAGCAGAGCACAGGGTCGGCATGAAGGATGATGAAAGATGAACGATACTAATCACACGAGGACCCGTTGATGTCGTATTAGTTTAGTTATATTTTATTTCCGCAAGATTTTTCCCGTTGTGCGGAGCATTTTGTATTCGACCCTGCGTGGGCATGTAATGTGTTAGAGTTGTATGTTTTTATTGAAAGGCCAAATCGGCTCATCGAGTTTTTTTAGCCTTAAAGGCATTGTCGAGTTGTTCGTTTGTTGTTACCAGCCTGGTAGATCCTTGAGGAAAGGTTCTACGGCGTGTAATATCCCTGAGCGGATTGGGGGTGTTACATAAATGGTATCAGAGCTTAGGTTGTGGAAACCTAGGCTGTCGGGTCAGTGGTGTCTGTTGAGTTTTGTCTCGTCGGATTTTATCTGACTGAGTCGTGTCGCGACGCGTCGTCTGAGTTGGTTTGTCGTGATTAGTATCGTGGGGGATCATCATCTTCGTGCGACCTGTGGATGTAAGTCTCCCTTCTTTGTGTTGTGCCTCGTGTGACACGAGCTATTTTTATGATTATTTGTTAACTGATGGAATCCTCTTATGGATTTTGATTTCTTGATATGTGGTTATGTGACCCTCATATTTAGTTCATATGAGGACTAGTGTTACTGGATTGTGCATGTTTGACTTTATTTCTTTTATCCGCTGCGTGAGTTCTTTTGTAATGGCTTTCGGTATTTTACCGACTGAGTTTTATTTCAAAAACCAATTCCCTTAATCGAGTTTTTGGCATTATGGCCTTGATCGTTTTGGCGAGATTCTTATGACGGTATTTAGTATTTTGTAAATGGCTTTTGTGAGTTTTTGAAATATTACCGTCATCGACCTTTTTGGCATTTTTGTAAATGGTTTTTAGCCTGGTGGGTTCCGGCGCGGGACCCACGGCGCTATATTGTTCCGTGTAATTACCTGAAATTTTTGGGCATTCTAGCCCATTGAATTATTTTCGAAAACCTTGAGTATCGTAGAAAATAAATTTCGAGACGTACTTTTAAAATGAATTATTTTCTCGTGGTACATCCAAGGTGCCACAATATGTTTCAAAATTCTTCTACCTCGAGGACCAAAATGTTTTGAGATATTTTCAATGTTTTAGAAACACTTTTACTTAGACCCGAGGGTCGAATATTCTGAAAGTTTTTCACTAAGAGAAAGTGTCCTCATTTTTATCAAATGCGAAATGGTTCTCTCGATAACGATGTTTCACGTTTGTACTTCTTTTTTTGAAAGGTGATACTCAAGATCAACCGGTGTTTTTCTAAATTATTTTCAAAAGGAGGTTTTCGTTTTTAAAACCTATCCATTCCCGTTTGCGGTCTGGGAATGTATGTATGATGTTCGCATTGTCGTTATGATGTTAGCTTCCGAATATGATCGAATTGGTGGCATGAATGTTGAGGCGTTGCCACGTATTTGTAGTACTAGCCCTCTGTGAGAGGTGTGAACTGGTATTTACTGTTTGTCGCATCGTGGTGATTTGCGTGTTGTCGCACGAGTGTGGGCTGTTGAAGCTTGGATTTTTGTGCGTTTATGCACATGGGTGATTGTTTCATGATGTTTGTGGTTGTGTGCTGGCCATCGTTTGGGCCGTTGTAATCGTCGAACGATGCCGTTGTTGTTGTGATTTTTTGTATACGTTGATATGTTATGCTGAGTTGGCATCTCCGGTATGTTGTTTTGCGGTGTTATGTTCCGTTGTATCTAGCATCTGTATTTTCGATATGCCGAGCCGAGGCATTTCGAACGTATTGTGCCGGGGGCATGTACGTGCAAATTGTCCTTCTCGTCAGTGACGCATTTCAAGTGTGGACCCGAGAGACTCAGGATCCAGTTTCGCGAGTTGGGTTCCGAGTCTTTCGGGGCGTGAACTTCAGTACAGATATCAGGATCGGCTCTAAGAGGCCCATGGGAAATGTTTCCGTCAGCTGCTTTTGTGTTGTTGTCTTGTTTCCGTTATTGTGAGTAGCGGGGACGACCTTCTTTTATAAGAGGTCGAGTGTAATACCCGTATTGTTTTTGGACTTCTGCATTTCCTCTTTCTCAAGTCTATCGACTCGTTCGTGTTTGTTGATACTTTCTGAACTTGTTCTATATTTTGGTTTCATCGTTCGAACGAGCTGTGATCTTGTTTTGGGTCGATCTGGTTATCGATGTGACTTTTTCGAGTTCGTTTCGATTCTTGTGAACCTTGTCCGGAAGTAACATCTTTTGGTTCTACTAGTTCTTTTATTCGAAGTGGATCGAATTTTGAACTTCTGGTATTTTCGACTCTGCCGACTCGTTTATGTTCGTTAACATTTTCTGAGCTTGCCCTGTCCCTTATTTTTGTTAATCGAACGAGGGTGGTATTGTTTCGGAATTACTCATTTGTCGTTATGACTTTTCAATTGCTATTCCCTTTCCTGTGGATCTTATGTGAGTGCGCATCTTGTTGTTTTCACCGGATCATGTTTTGTTTCGAGTCGAGATGTGAACCTCGGAGTTTTCGGTTGAACCTTATTGTTCTACGTGATCCGAACATGATTATTCGATTTTTGTTGTCTCGATCGTTGTGGTTCGATCATTGATTGTTCGGTTTTTGTTGATCTCGTTTCGTGATTCTTGAACGTTCACACTCCTTCGTAATTCCCTTAAGTTCGGGAAATTAGTCTCGTTTTCGATCTTCCAACCCTTGGGCAGTGGAATTCCGTATTTGTTCAGCGATTGGCTCGCGTTTTGATTGATGTACCGTTGGGGTGGTCAACCATATTGATTTTTCGTTCGTTGTGTTTTGTGATTGTTCGGATAATCGACTCGATTGTATTATCTATTTGATGATGCTTGTCACTTGTTGATTTTATCATGTCTCTACCGGTGGCGTTGTGTTAGTCGGCGTGGAGCGTGTTTTCACGTCGTATATTCCTTTGCGTTGCTTGTAACGTTTCGCCGATGGGCGTAAGTTACGCGTTTCTTGTGTATCTCGTTGAGTTTTCCTGGCGGGATATTGCTCCTCCCTACTTGTTTTAAGTTTCGGGACAAAACTTCTTTTAAGGAGGGTAGAATATAATATCCGCAATTTCGATTTCCGGTAATTTCTTTTTTTTTGGAGAAAGTCCGTTTTGAAGACTCGCCCATGACCGTTTCGTCATTCCGAGAATGATTAATTCTGCACTTTTTGTCATCCGAGCTCGTTTCGGTGTCGTTTTGTTGAGTTCCGTGCTTTTTGGCGACTTTTCCGCACTTGAGTTCGATTCTTGCGAATCTCGTCCGAAACTGCTGTTTCGAGTTTCCCGTAAGTCCGTTTAACTTTGTTAGACGTGTTGTGAACTTCGGTTTGGTTATTCGATCACGTATCGTGATTTTCGGGCGTTTTGGGCCATTTTCGTAATTTCCCAAAGTTTGGGGTAATTACTTTCCGTTGTCGAATTTCGAGCCTTCGGGTAGTCGGAATCGTGTGTTCTCTTAGTGCTCGAGTTCGTCTTTGCGAGTACTTCGTAACCGTATCTTCGATTCATATTCCGGTTCGGGTTTCGGGGTCGTTCGGGCCGTCGTTCGGGCCCAGGCCGGCACTGGCCGAGTTACGGCCGGTAGTGATCGGCAGTTACGTACGTAAGGCCGATTACATACGTAAGGCCCTGGCCGGTTACGTACGTAACGGGCCGGTAGTTTTGGGGTAGTGACTCGGTTACGTACGTAAGCCTTGGCCGGTTACGTACGTAACCCGGCCGGCAGTCGGCCTATTTAAGGCCTGGCAGCGTTTTTCTTCAGCCATTTCTCACTCGTTTTCTTCCCTTCCGCGGCTGGAGCTTGGTTAATCATGGAAGGATGTTGTTAGACAATCAATCCATGAAGTCTTGGAGTTCATATCATCAATCATCCATCCTATAACATCCTACGATCTACCGAATCAGGTCAGATTTCCTAGAAATCTAGTTTTGGGGAATTTGGGTGTTTTGGTTGTTTTCATCCGTTTTAATCCGATTTAACTTAGGATCGTGACGGATTGATGATTATTTAGATGTATTATATCATTTTCCTTGTTATTCCATGGTTTTATCGTATCGATTCGTTGTTTTGGTCGAGTTCTTGATCGACGCCTTGAAGGTGTCCGGTAGAATGTCTTAGAGGGGTTTTCGGGCGTTCTACGATTATTCTTCCTCGTATGATCATTGATTTATAGATTATATGATGTTAGGGTTGAGTTTATTGCGAAGAAATCGTGTTGAACCCTTCCGTTCGTTGTCGTCTTCCTTTTCGATAGCATCGCGCGTTCTGAAGCTTCCCGATTGAGCCGTGTCCGTTCGTGGTTCCGTGCTCGTGGTATCGAGGCAAGTATCTTGCCCATACGTTTCATGTTTCATAGGCATAATTGTTGATAAATGATTTTTATACGAAATCCAAATGTTTAATGAACGTAAAAAGGGATCGGTATGTTCTCGATAAATGTTGTCTTTCAACGATAATTCGTATACTTCGTGAATATGTGTTCTCGGAATATGTGTGTTGGTTTTGTATGTTGAAAGATAATATGATCACTTCGAGTGAGTTTGATAGACCGTAATCCTTTGCCGGGGATTACATATTGTTATTGTTTACTTGTTCGGTAAGAACGTAATGTGTGTGATATTAGTTGTTACTCCTTGAAAGGAGGTTGTGATGCTTAATGTTGTTTGGCTTGATAAGTGATTATTGTTGTGTGCTTGATGTATGTGATTTGCCTCCGGGTAGGATTGTTGAATCTCCAGGATCCATACTTTCTAGTATGGGTCGGGCGTGACCGTAGGGTTATCCAATCTGGGTATGTCTTGCGGGGACTCCGAGGTTCGTGGCTTGTTAGCCCGATGCCGAGATAATTTGTGGGGTTATCATCGGGTATGTCTTGCGGGGACTCCGAGGTTCGTGGCTTGTTAGCGCGATGCCGGAATAACTTATGGTTGCGGTTTGATTATGTACGTATATGTGCTTGTAGTCACGTGACTGCGGTTACGGTGACATGTGATTTGATATAGTTTCCCTGTGGGTTATTCACTCGGGTTTGTTCTACGGGAGCATCTGAGGTCCGTGGCTTGCTAGCACGGGACGCGAATAATATGTGGAAACAGGCTGTTATGGTATGATCGAGTCGTGGACCCCATTTGTTGTTATCGAATTTATGTTTTGGGAAAATGGCTTTTGGGGTGTGTCCCTAAATGTTTTTTGAAAGGTTTGAGAATTCTTAAAATCCCAAATGTTTTCAAAACTCCCGAGATCGTAAAATGTTTTCACAAGATGTATATCGGGTTTACCCCTATCTTTCGATTTAACCGTTTTGATTAAGTGATTTACCTCGGGAAGTATGTTTATAATTAACATGTTCCGTGGAGTATGATATGTATGGCTCGTTTTCGTATTGTATACTTGCACTAGCAAAACAGTGGAGTTTTGGTAACCCCCGAGTATTCGGGGAGTGGATGTCTATATTGCATTCAGGTTTTGGAGCAGAGCACAGGGTCGGCATGAAGGATGATGAAAGATGAACGATACTAATCACACGAGGACCCGTTGATGTCGTATTGGTTTAGTTATATTTTATTTCCGCTGCAGTATTTTTCCCCGTTGTACGGGAGCATTTTGTATTCGACCCCTGCGTGGGCATGTAATGTGTTAGAGTTGTATGTTTTTATTGAAAGACCAAATCGGTCTACTGAGTTTTTTTAGCCTTAAAGGCATTGTCGAGTTGTTCGTTTGTTGTTACCAGCCTGGTAGATCCTTGAGGAAAGGTTCTATGGCGTATAATATCCCTGAGCGGATTGAGGGTGTTACAGTTTTGACGTGTGTTTAAACTTGGTATTCACGAGTTGTATTTGTTTGAATTGGTGATGTTGAATGTCGGATGGGCATGTAGTTTAAGTTTGATTATTTTTGGATAGTTATAATCATTCCCGTTGCGTGTAGATTTGAAAGCGGTTTTCCGAGAGATTTCATGGGCTCGAGTATGTTTGTGGAAGAATCGATTTTTGAAAATATTTTTTTTTGCTCCGTAATTTTTGAAAATTTTAATGGTGTGGTTAAACAACGGTTTTGTATGGATTTAGAAAATGGTTGAACTTTGACAAGTTGGTCATGTATTAACAAATGACGCCTTCAGACAGTATTTGAAAGATGTGTTTTAAAGTATTTCGAACATTGTAAAATATTACCGTCATTTTTGGATATGTTGAAATTATTTTGTAAAATTTTTGATTTGCTAAACGAATCTTATTTTCGGAATTAAGAACATTCAATGTGTTTGTGTGTTGAGGTTTAGTCGTTGCATCAAGCTTGTTATGTTATACTCGTCGGAGAATTTTGCGGTATTTCTTAGTGTTGGAATATATTGTAACACTACTAGAAAAAACACCTTTTAAATCGGTTAAAATAGACCTTTTAAATCGGTTCTCGAACCGTTATAGATCCAGCCGATGTAGAAAATCGACGCATTTAACATCGGTTATTTAGCCGATGTAGAAAATACTTTTAACATCGGTTATTTAACCGATTTAGTAAGTTGATATAACCGATTTCGAATATCACATTCCAGATCGGATATCCGGAAATCCGATTTAGAATGTTTAGTTTCTAAATCGGTTACTGCTTTAACCGATTTAGAATGTGTAATATTCTAAATCGGTTACTGCTTTAACCGATTTAGAATATGTAATATTCTAAATCGGTTACTGATTTAACCGATTTAGAATGTGTAATATTCTAAATAGGTTACTGCTTTAACTGATTTAGAAAAATTGATATTCTGGTTCAAAAAATAGCAGATTTAGAAAAGCCCTGTTGACAAAAGTGGCAATTTTTAGATCACGACAGAATCCCTCCTATAAAACATAACATGAACAATAAAATCTCCAACAAGACGCCATATATTCTATACAAATTATCAAGTTTACACTATTCTATTACAAAACCATGTTTCATCTTGCAAAAAATATACAACAGTTATTACAAGAGATTAATAAATCTTGCAAAAAAACATACAATCACAAAATGATGAATGATCCCTACGCAGCAAATCCCTACGTACCCGGTTCCCATATTCCTCTCTTACTACTTCGATAAAGATGTAAAATCTAGAAAATATTGAGTCCAACGTCTTCGTCCGTCATCAATATCATCCTTCGAATAAGGTTCTTCCATATCAAATGTCTGCAAATTAACAAGAGGCCACCAATTGATCAAATATCCATAAACATTTTAATGTCTTTGATTTTGAACAACTGATATTTTGCAATTTCTCCTTTTATTGTCGACAACCATTTTTATGGTAAAAACACAGAAAAGAAGCGGGATGGGGGTTCTATTTTTTAAATATTTATGTCAAACTAAAGTAAATAGTACACCAAAATAAAACAGTGGGTTGTACACAGTAAATGCCCAAACCAGCTAATTTTGTTTACTAGTAAACAAGAAACCAGTGGCCATGCCCTCTTTATAGCCTCACTTCTACGTGACGAAAACAAAGTACCTTTTCGAATGAGTCGACGAATGAGGCAGTGAGCCTCCTAAGGATATACGTGATGTTTGTGTAGGGAATGCGATTCGCAATTGACATCCTCAATTAGAAGAAATCCCAACTTATGATGAAATTAGAATTAAAGAAATGAGATGTTCATAACACCAGAAAATGTACTAAAGACAAACCTCGTATCCGTGATAAAGAACAGGTCCATCACTCTTCCATCGGGCGCTGTATAAACTTTCACCCTTTTAATTGTTAGCTCAAGCTCATAAAGAACCACAGTGACATCTGTGCCGACGTCAGAAAAATAGACGCTCAGAAAAAAAATTAAAACAAAAGAATAGATGAAGAGCTTTAAAAACTAAAAACTAGGGATATTTTTTTAGAAAAACTTAATTTCCCGATCAATGTTTTTAAAAGCGCGAGTTAGCGTGATTTTTGTAGCGCGCTATCACACACTACGGGCCTCCTGCACGACGCAGGGCAGGGCTGATAGCACTTTATTAATATGACAATGCAATAAAAAAATATCGTGAGAAAGAAATCTCTTCCTTTTAACCTTTCCACATGAAACAACTTAAAATATACCTTCAAGTGCGAAGCACTTGAGAAAAAATTAGCTCACAGTATCAAGCATACCTGAATTGGTCGTAAAGCTTCGGACCGATGGTTGACTGGAAAGAGGCATATATAGTCAGGACACTAGAACAAAAATATATTTTCACATAAAACATAATATTTAACGGCCGGGAAAACTCATTGGACAAAGATGCCTATTGTGGGCGCTTGAACCTTCCTTATTGCTCATAAATCATTTCCCTTGTTCATTTCCTAGTCGATACCTTCAAAACAAAGATTGAAAACTTCAATTTCTCAAAATATCCCAAACTAAGTAACAATCAATATATTAGCAGAGAACCGTAAATCAAGAGAAGAAAAAGTTAAAGGGGATCTAATCACCGTGATTCTATCCATTGATTGGTGACTAAGACAAAAGGATCCACTAGAGAACTCCCGAATGCCATTCTTACCTCCGAAATGATATTAAGTGGCTTAGGTCTTGAAATATCTGTACCCCATAAAGCATGCCAGATGCAAGAAAAAGGCACAAATACTAACATCATCATCAATCATCATCAACTGCACCTTAATCCCAACTATGTTGAGATCGGTGGCATGAAGTGTGAAAACACATAATGATATGCACAAATTCACATAAAAATCAAGTATTAATATGTTATTCGTGAGTACATGTGACTGGATGAGATTTAATAATTCATGTGACATGCCAACACACTACAATAATAGAAACATGCCTCCAAAGGTCATTGGGTATCATGAAGTTTGCGAACTACAAACTTAAAGAAGATATCCAATATAAATATCATTGTAGCACGTTATCCGTACATGCTATTTGAAAACCCACTTTTGAGCAACTTACAACTATTCCACATCTCCCAAGAATGATATTTATCACACCATTGCCTATAAGACAAAACATTCAGAGTGTGAGCTAATCTGTTTAAGAAAGTAAGCCATGAACAGCTAGTTTGCTGTAGGCAGTGAAATTGTAAGAGCAGCAGGATCTGCCATTCATATCTGATCTAGGAACTTCATAAACAAGCTACTATAGCAACCCTTCAAATATGAACCTCCGCTACTAACTATATTTGCATGCATAATGTAATAAACAAAAAGTGGCATGTTCCTTAGAAAATTTAATGCAAGAAACCAGACTCGAGAATGCATTGAGGTCCGTCATCTTTCAAGGTCCGTCATCTTATTTTATCAACACATTCAAGAACATATTTTCGAAAGAAAAATCTAGAATCATATACGCTCTAAAATGTCTTATCATATGTAGAAGCCGGCAAGATTTTTTAAATAAGCTCGCGAAATACCCTCTAAGGTTTTAGAGAGAGTACTACTAAGTTGAACTGAAATACCATATTCCGGAAAGAAAAGAGATCTTTTGTGCATTATGACAATTAAAAAGTCCACAAGTATTGACTCCATATTTGATATTGAGTTATAAAAGCATTACTAGTCTAGCAAATAAAGAACCAAAGGGACTATATAAACCATATCACATGTACCAAGTTCTGAATGAAGCAATGAAGGCATATACAGTTTCGATAAATCGAAATGTTAGGATTAGCAAAATCTTCACATTCATCCTCAAACAAAGAATAAACAAACAGTGCCCATGATTATCACTGTTAATCATTTTTTCTTTTATACTGAAATCTTGCAGAAAACAAGATACGATCATGGATAGATCGAACGGTCGAATTCCATTGCCATTGTAAACGAGAGAAGGCAGTGAGCTCGCAGAAGCTGGACTAAACTTCGGTGAACTGCAGCCTCTCCCCACTGTAGAAAAAAGCCCAAATAAGTTATATTCTAAGACTCTTGCACAAAAGATTAGAAATTCAAGAAAATTACTACATCGTGCACACACACACACACACGGGCAATAATGTATTAAAAATCTAGCAAGAAGCAGAAAAATAACAAAAGAAATCAGTCTTGATCAGTTCTAAACTTTATAATTCTTCTATAATCAAGCAAAGGATAATTACCTAATATTATTTTAAAAAGAAACTAAAAAATACCTAAAAAGATCAATAAAATCCAAACAAAAATGAATCTCATTGATTCCGCAAGAACGAGAAAACCCATTACAAGTAATACATCTCTGACTAGAAATTACAAAATTATATATACACAAAACACTATATAATAAAATAAATAACAAAAAAAAAGGATGCAACAAAAGTACCAAACCGGTGGAGTTGGATTATTCTGGAGAGAGACAGGGCCGGATAATCCGAGGTCAGATGTTTCAGAAGTCTAATTCTTGTACAATTTTCGACTTCGTTCTTTTTATATTACACACACACACGTACCAATAAGACGATGAGAAATTTTCGACCGTGTCATCCCCCAACTTCACCTCCAAGGCTTTTTCTCCACTGATCTCAACAACTCCAGTGGCGCGCGGTGGTCGAAGCTTTTAGCCGGTATTTGAATCACAAGGTTGAGGGGAGGAGATTGAGGGGAGGAGATTGAATCGCAGGGTTGAACAAGCGGGGAACGGGAGAAGGTGAATGACCTAAACTGGGTAGTGGGGGGTTGTTTTATGTGTTGGTATTTTGAGAACCGATGTGAAACATACACATACTACATCGGTTTTTTATTAACCGATTTAAATAACTTATATATTAAATCGGTTCCTTATTGACCGATGTAAAAAACTGATATATTACATCAGTTTCCGAATAATCGATGTAAAATGAAATCTAATCATTTTTTAAATCGGTTATACTGCAACCGATTTTGAAAGTGCGATGTAAAATGGTATTTTTCCACTAGTGTAAGGAGTTGTTCCTTAGCCTTCGGAGCTGTTTTGAGGCTGCTGAGTCAATTGTGCTATTTTGCAGCTAGGTTATACGACCGTAAGATGGGTGCCATTACAGCCGTAAGCTGTTAGCTGTTACGGCCGTAAGGAGTTACTGTTACGGCCGTAAGCTCCTAGTTGTTACGGCCGTAAGTAGTTTGTTGTTACGGTTGTAAACTTGTCACTATGATGGCTATAATCTTGTTGCTACAGCCGTATATTTGTTCTGTATTGGTCGTTTGATTCATATCGAAATGGTCGTATGGTCCATCAGTGATGACCGTAAACTTTATCAATTGTAGCAGTAATGTTTGTACTCGGTTGCTTATCCTACATGGATATTATTATCCTGTTGTTAATTGTTGCCATATATCGTATGTACATTGTGGAATTATTTAGGTGAGTTGATTATGTGATATTATGCTTCCTTACAATGAGTAATTGTCTGTTCACTGTGCTGAGAGGTCGAGGCCGAGGACGTGGTCTTGGACGTAATCAGGAGCATGAGAGGGCGACTCGCTCGTTGTCGAGTGCCAATCAGCTCAGTACAGATGGTCGGGATGACCAGTCGCGTGATCAGGGGTAATCAGTTGGAGGTAATGTTGATATTGGCGCCATCACCATCCTTCGTCAGGTGGCTAACCAGTTGGCGCAGATGAATCAAGCAGTGTACCGGAATGAGCCTCCCGAGGGGGAGAATGGAGCTAGTAGGTGGTTGCGAGATGTGATGAAAATGCATCCATCTCGTTTTGTGGGTTCCTCTGACTCGTTAGGCTGGGAGAACTGGCTCTTCATGTTGGGAAGAATATTTGATGCTGTGGCATGTCCCAATGAACAAATAGTACCTATTGCTCAGTATCTTCTCGATAAATAAGCTGCAGCCTGGTGGTAGGGTGTAGCGCCTATAGATCGTACATCTATGTGGCCTGAGTTTAAGACTGCCATGGAAGCAGAGTATTACCCGTTCCCTGTTCGTGAGCACAGGATCGTTGAGTTCTTCTCGGCTACGCCCCAGGATGTGCCGATATCCCAGGTGATAGTTGATTATAATTAGCAGTTGAGTTATGTCTGTGATCAAGTGAGAAGTGAAGCGGATAAGATCTGATACTTCAACATGCGCATGAAACCCCATATCCGTGAGAGTATGGCTCCACTCATGTGTGCCACTTTGAAAGAGTATCAAGACCGAGCTTTAGCCATCGAGATGACTGTTTCGGTCTCAGAGGCTCGTTCGGTAGGTAAGAGATAGAGGACCTCAAGTAGTTTTTCTCGAGGTCAGAGGAGTGAGTTCCGTGAGCCTGTTACTTTGCATTATTCTTCTGGGAAGGCTTCCCTATCGTTTGATCCGTCTAACGGTATTACTCCGATGGCAAGTAAGGTGGGCAGTACAAATATGTGTTTCAACTCTAGTCGTGTGGGTCATACTCGGAAGAATTGTCGCGCGCCGCAGGTTAACTGTTTCAAGTGTGGTCATTTGGGACACCAAGCGGCGCACTGTGAGTCCGCCATTGAGATGTTCGGGGACCGGGGTCCCGCTCCTACTCATGGAGGGGCCAGTAGTGCCCAACGATGTTATTGCGTGTTGGTTTGTAGATTACATCTTGTGTGGAGATCTAATTTGTTGTGTGAACCTTTTGGTTTTGTTTGTGTTTTCCTTGATGTTTTATTTTTAGTTTCGGGATGAAACTTATTTTTACTAGGGTAGAATGTAATACCCGGTATTTTCGTTTCCTGTTATCTTGTTTTGGGATGTCTTGTTACGCCAAATATTTTTTTCTGTTGTCGTGAAATCGGAATGGTTTTAATGTGGTACTCTGTTTGTTACTATCATGTAGTCGTTTTAATTAGGTGCGACTTATTGTCGCATGGATCTTATCGATTGAGTATATGTTGTGGCATTGTGCGTCGTGTTCTGTGATGTTCTTTTTGTTTTGGAACGTGGATGGGACGTTTGAATAATCGGGACGTTGACAAACGTCCGACCCGACCGTCAGAGTTGTTGGGAATCCTTGTTGTGTTCAGCAATGGTTGTTACGGCCATTAGTGTGTTTTGTGTTACAACCGTAAAATGGGTGTTGTTATGGCCGTAAAGTAGTTGTTGTTATGGCTATAATGAACCTTTGCATTTTAGGCAGTAGGTTCGAGGATTAGTTACGGCCGTATAAGTGTGTGTTACGGCCGTAACATGCTACTAGTATATATACCAGTAGCGACAGTTTTGCTGGACAGGACTTCATTTCTTCCCCATTCGTTTCTCTTCAGGATTTTTGGGGATAGAGGTGATTCTTAAGTTTGAGGAGTCGATCTTCATCAATTTGGGAAGCTTGATTCGTGTTTATAATCATCCTCCAATTTGTTCGTTAGGATCGAAGGTAATTTCTTGTAATCTCCTAGGGTTGACCTTCGGGATTTCCTTATTGATTTCGTTGCTCCTCTGATATTAGTGGTTTAGATGGTGTTATTAGGTATTATTAATCATGTTCTACATATTGTATATCCGTATCTCGAATTCGGTGGAGTCCAACCGTGATTTTTGTGTTCTAAGGGAGCCTTGAGCATTCAATGTCCGATTAAATGACTCAATGGGTTTTCCCTTTGATTCTTGGGTGTGTTTCTCGTGGTTTTCAGTTATGCTCATAGTAATCATGTTTTCGTTGTTTTCTCCTGGAGGATTGCAGGTGTTCGAGGTTTCCTAGTTGTGCCGTAGTCGTTGGAGTTCGGTATCAAATATTGAGGCAAGTATCATGTTTATACGAATTGTGTCTCGTGAATAGAGATTACGTGTTAGGTTACGATAATTTATTTACCTCCGTGAACATATATATATATATATATATATACGAACTATTTGCAATAAATGCTTCGTGTTGATTATGTTGTACTTGATTGTTCATACTCAAGGAATCATGATGATTGTGGCAGACTTATTTTATGCTTGGATGTGTATTGTATGTTGTGTTATATGTGTAGGATTGTGATAATCTTGTTGGTTGGTTGTACACGTGGTTGTGCAATGTGTTGTGTTTTAATTGGGTTATGCTGGATTGTTGTGTTATTGATGTTGTTGGTTGGATTGTTGAGATTGTGCTGTGTGTCGGGTGGATGTAGTTATGGTAATCAATGTGATTGATTGATCGTGAACGTGTTGATATGATGTGTATGTGAATGTTCTATGCTGGAGTGCTAAGTTCACTCGTGTGGGTTCGACGGGGCCTACGAGGATTCATGGCACAGGTCCATGGGATCAGAACTTAGTATGTGGTGTTGAGGTCCAATTGCGTGGGTCTGACGAGGCCTACGATGACACATGGCACAGATCCATGGGATCAGGACACAGTACGTCCTACCGTACGGGTTCGACGGTGTTGGAGCAAGATCGGAATATGTACCGTGTTGCGGAAGCGTAAATTAAATGTGCGGAAATTAAACGACACACGGATTTATATAGGTTCGGCTATAAACGAGCCTACGTCCTCTCTCGGTATCTTTTTCTATAGGTTCAAGATAAAAACCTCTGCACCTCTCTTCTATCGGTCGAGGGATAACCGTTACAATCACGTCTTCAATAGGTCCGTGATAAACCACTCGTACTTGTCTTTGTGTCGGTCCAAGTTAAACCATTTTCCTTTTATATCGGACAAGGAATCAACCGCTCTAGCTTTCTATCGGTACTAGATAAACCTCACTAGATAGCGATTGCGATTCTAATAATGCCGGATCCTTGATCCTAATAACATCGAATCTAATCATATCTTTTCTTTTACCTCTCGTGTATATGTCGAATGTATAAACACTCAAACTAACAATATAAGCTCAATATCACAACAATAATATAAGTATATCAATCTATGATGAATGTGTGTTTTGCTTGAAGTTGTTGTATGGAATAATACTAAGGATATGGTATTTATAGGCTCCAAAGCCTCAACTAGCCGTTAGCTTCTTGTTCTACCATTACGCACGTTATCACGCCAATATTACGTACGCTATAGATATTACGTACGTTAACCACACATGGTTACGTACGTTAGCTTAGTCCAGTTTCAGTCCAGTAACATTCGTTTCTTTCCTTACGTACGTTATCAACAATCCATTACGTACGTTAAGCATACGTCATTGGTGACGTCATATATCCATTGCCGCCTTTTTCACTTTGACTTGTCCAACGTTCTTCTCGTTTGAACTCTGAAACACATCTTTACGTACGCTAACCATCATCTCTTACGTACGCTAAGTGGCTTACAGTACGTACGTTATATATCTTATATTACGTACGTTAAGCTTGCAGTTTCCAGCATTTTGCACTTCGTTTCCTTCGATGCTTGCTTCGTCTCTTTGTTGTTTTGTTTTGTGTATCAACTATGGAACAAAATGTTCCAACAATCTCTCCCTTTTTGATGATTACAAAACAACACTTCGTCAATGGGATTTACCTGCAAAAATACAAATATATGTATATGTGTACAGATCAAAGTTTTCGACTTTTTCCATTTCGTTAGTTTCTTCTCCCATTTCTTTTTCGACTCCTTCTTTCCTTTTCTTTTTCTTTTCGAATTTTCAAATTTTCATCATCTTTTCGACGTCTCCTTATTTTTCTTTTCAACTTCATCTTTTCGACTTTTCATCTCCTTTTCTCCTTTCAACTTCCATTTTTCTTTTCAATTTCAACTTTTCGACTTTTCTTCGATTTTTCTCCCCCTTTGAGGGTTAATCCCATTCTCCTTTCTCCCCCTTTTTGTTTTCATCAAAAAGTGTAATAAAAAATATGATGATACCTAATATAAAATATGCATGATACCAAATGATGAATATAACAGATATGCACGAATAGGGTATAAACTCCCCCTGAAAATATTATCTCCCTTAAAAAAATTATTACTCCCCCTAAGTAAAATATTTTGATAAAAAATCAATTTTTGGGGATCCAACCGAGAGTTGGTTTTTTATTTGAAACATAGATGATATTTGAAATATTTGTTCATTTAGGAACCCAAATCCTTTTAATTTTAATCGTCCGGCGTGGGCTTTTACAGTTAGAAATGTGATGCCCGATTTTCAAACATTTTTCGCAATGGGGTATCTTTAAATTTAAGGATTCGTTTTTAAAATGAGGTGTGAATCCCAACCCCTGTTTATTTAAAGAATATTTTTTAACCGAGAGCATATTTTCAAATTTCTCGTTTCCGAGAGAAAATTTCTTCGTCAAATTTTTGAGCTCGGTTTGAATTTTAGTAAGATCGTCCTTTAAAATATTTTCGTTTTCAAGGCATTTAGAATGATCGATTTCAACAAATTTTCTCTTTTCAAGAATTTTGAAATTCTCATTTTCCAATGATTTATTTTTAAATTGAAGGGATTTAATTTCGGATAAAGCATTATGATAATCCGTATGCAATAATTCAAATGCTTCAAAAAGTTCGTCGTAAGAATTACTACTTGACTTTCGACGTCGCTATCGTCGAACGAACTTCGTGCCATAAGAGCGAGATTATTTTGATTGATAAAATCATCATCTTCGTCGTCATCGCTCCATGTTACAACGAGAACCTCCTTCTTGGGTTTAGCTCGGCAATTCTTTGCAAAGTGGCCTGGTTTTCCACATAATCGACAAGAGTTGTCGAATTTCTTAGATTCGCTCGTTTAGATGTCCTTCTTTCTCCGCTTTATAAGTGTTGGAACTTATTAATATTCTTGGCATAATATTCCGATTCTTCGTCGCTATCATCCACCGGAATTTCTTCTCTTTTAGACATCTTAGCCTTCAAGGCTATCGATCTTTTCTTCGGTTTTGGCTTTGCATTTCGAGATTTAAGGACAATCTCGTAATTTATTAGTGAACTAATGAGGGCACTAAAATCAAGATTATTGAGATCTTTCGATTCCATAATCGCGGTAACCGTGTCATCCCATTCAACAAGTAGTGATCTTAAGACTTTCTTGATTTTCTCACTACTTGATAATGGTTTTCCGAACGAAGCTAGTCCATTGGTGATGACCAAAAATTGGTCGAGCATGTTGGTGATGGACTCGTCACCTTTCATCATGAATAACTCGTAGTCATGGAGAAGCGTATTGATATTCGTCTCCTTGACTTGAGTTGTCCCTTCGTGTGTGATTTCAAGAATTTTCCATATTTCTTTATCACTTTCACACGATGATATTCGATTGACCTCTTCTGGATTTAAGGCACAATATAGAAATTGAGTAGCCTTACAATTTAGATGGTCGTTCTTCCAATCCTCGTCATTATATTCTTCGAAACTCTTAAGAGATCCGTAAGGTTTGATTGGTAAAGTATCTCGATATCATAATCTTTGATTAGTTCCAACCACCGTCTCTGTCGCATATTTAACTCCTTCTGAGTAAATATATACTTTAAACTCTTATGATCGGTGAATATCTGACAGGTAACGCCATAAAGATAATGACGCCAAATCTTCAATGCGAACACCACGGCTGCTAGTTCCAGGTCGTGGGTCGGATTATTAACCTCGTAAGGTCTCAATTGCCGTGAAGCATAAGCAATAACTTTCCCGTTCTGCATGAGTACACATCCGAGGCCCTGTCCGGACGCATCACTATAAACCACAAATCCTTCCGTCCCTTGCGGTAAAGAAAGGACAGGTGCTGAAATTAACCGGATCTTGAGTTCCTCAAAACTCTGTTGACACGCGTCGGACCACGTGTATTTCTTAGCTTTCCGTAATAGATTCATCATGGGTTGAGCGATTTTAGAAAATCCTTCCACAAACCGCCGATAATAACTGGCTAATCCGAAAAAGCTTCGGATTTCCTTAACATTCTTCGGAGGTAGCCAATCTCGGATAGCCTCCATCTTCTGAGGATCAACACGCACACCGTCTGATGAAATTACATGTCCGAGAAACGTCACTTCGGACATCCAGAACTCACATTTGGAAAACTTCCCATAAAGTTGCTCTTGTCTCAACACGTCGAGCACTTGATGAAGGTGAAACTCGTGCTCCTCCCGGTCACGAGAATAAATTAAAATGTCATCAACAAAGACAACCACGAACTGATCCAAATAGTTGATGAAAACCCGATTCATTAACTTCATAAATATCGCAGGTGCATTAGTTAACCCAAACGGCATAACCACAAACTCATAATGACCATAGCATGTTCGGAACGCCGTCCTTACGATATCCGACTCTCGAATTCGCAACTGATGATATCCAGATCTTAAGTCGATCTTGGAAAATACTGAAGCTCCCTGAAGTTGATCCAAGTGATATCGATACGGGGTAGAGGATACTTATTCTTGATCGTCACTCGGTTCAATTCCCGGTAATCAATACACAAGCGGAACGAACCATCCTTTTTCTTGACAAACAACACTGGTGCTCCCCACAGGGACGCACTCGGTCGGATATAACCCTTCTCGGTCAAATCCTCTAATTGATTCTTCAACTCCTGCATTTCGGTCGGGATCATCCGCTACGGTGCCTTCGATAACGGGGACGTACTAGGCTCCAACTCAATCGTGAATTCCACATCTCTCTATGGAGGCAAACCAGGTAACTCGTCTGGAAAGACATCGGAATAATCTCTCACTACCGGAATATCCTCTAGCATTATTGATGGTTTCTCGGTCTTGGTCATATAGCACCAATAACCGACACACCCCTGATTGAGTAATCTCACTGCTTTTATCAAGTTAATGACTCTCCCAGAACAGCTGGGATTACTTCCCTGAAATACACATTCGACCCCATCGTCTGAAATGATAGTGACCATACGCTTACGGATACTAATGACGGCATCGTGACGGTCCATCCAATCAATACCCATAATGATGTCGTCTCTCGGTAAATCTACCACGATTAGGCCTGCTAACCAATCACAGCCATAAAGATGAATCAGACAATCCTTAATCTCATGATTCCCGATAATTCTTCTACCATCAGGTAGACCAATGACATAAGGCTCACAACTAGTAGCACTACCCAGACGTAGTCTACTCAAACATGACTCGGAAATGAATGAGTGTGATGCACCAGTGTCAAAAAGGGTACACACAGGTTGAGATAAAATATTGAGTGTACCTGAGATCATCCGTGCCTCTGTATCGGCGGTCTTCTTCATCTCATAAATTCGGGGCTTGCCGGCCCCCGAACCGGACGCTCCCGTATGATAGCTTTTGGCTATGCCTTTATTAGCTCCTGTCGTCAGGAACGACGCTGACTGAGTGGCCTGATTCTGCACCGCTGAATGTCTCGGGTCCTGAGATGACGCCGGAGTAGGTTTAGAGTCCCTTCGGCAAAAACGGGCCTTATGCCCAGCAATCCCACAGTTGTGGCACGTGACAGTCTGCCTCGGACACTTGGTGCTGAAATGAACCTATTCTTCACAGTTGAAACAGGTGATGGCCGAACTGGCCGCTCGTGACTGAGATTCAATGGGTTTAGGCGCCATAGGAGGTCGCTCAGAAAAAGTAGAGCCCACACGTGGTTTCTTGAAAGTGGCCTGACTGACATCAGACTGATTGTGATTCTTAGACTTCCTGCCAGTAGATGAAGTTTGGTTCTTAGTAATTTCCTTAGCGGTAAGTTCATACGTAAGAGCTTGCTAAATGAATTCGGCCAAGGTGGTGCAATTGTGATTAAGCAACTGCATCCGCATACGAGGCTTCAACCTCTTGCTGAAGTACTTGATTTTGTCCGCCCCTGAATGAATGATAAATGAGGCGAAAGGAAGAAGTTCCTGAAATTTCTCGGCGACGGCGAGAACATCATCGTCCGCTGAAAGGTCGAGAGTGAGTAATTCTAACAACTTGGCCTCCCTGAGTGGGGCCGGATAATACCTCTCCATCATGAGAGTCTTGAATTGTTCCCATGAACAATCTCCGTCGGTGGGCTTCAGCGATAACCACCATGAATGTGCGCCCTTACCAAGATAGTAAGCCGCAACTGAAACTTTGTGTCCCTCAGGACTGTAATACCCGGTTGTAATGCATTCATTTTCATTCAGTAATTATCAGTCTGTAATTGTCACTCAGTAATTCTCACTCGTTAATAATCACTCCTCATTTATGAATCACTCATTTGCGTTCAATGTTGGCATGTTGTAATCGTATATCAGTTACCGATCGTCATTCTATCTCCGTTTTTAGATCGAGACGGGAGTATTATCATTTTCTTTGTGATTGATAGCCTTGTACTGGGAATATCATCTTTGGCTCGTGTTAGACTTGTTCACTTCCACATTCGTATGGTATGTCGGATCATTCATCAGTCGTATTGAGGAATCAGAATTATCGGATTAATTCACCTTGGCCAGCCTCGAGTTACGGCCGTAAGGTTCTGGGATACGGCCGTAAGTTCAGCGGGTACGGCCGTAAGGCTGGCCGGTTACGGCCGTAAGTGGTCCAGCAGGCTGCCCAGGCATTTTGGCCGAAGGTGAGTTACGGCCGTAAGGTGGGTTGGATACGGCCGTAAGTGGTGTTCGTAAATTTCGGGTGTTGTCGACCAAGGGTGACTTACGGCCGTAAGGGTTGCGGCATACGGCCGTAAGTCGAGGCAGGTACGGCCGTAAGAGGGCCGAGTTACGGCTGTAACTTCCGGCAGTATTTAAGGACTTGGCCGGGTCATTTTTCCTCACTTCTTCATTTTTCCATCTTCATCCGAGAGAGAGGGTTGAGAGAGAGATTTTGCAATCATCAATCACTTGAGGAAGTAATTTTCATCATCTTCTTTCATTTGGGAAGCTTGGATACTCGTTTAAACTCGTGTTCTTCGGATCGAAGTGATTGGATCTTCAGGAGGTAATTTCTTCAACACCTTGGATTTCGATTCTATGTTGAGATATGATGTTTTGGACATTATAATCATGTTATATGAAGGGATATGTATATCATTATGAGTTTGTATAAGGATTCATTGGATTATTGAAGGATTATTCAAGAACACTTTGATTATCGAGTTGAAATTAGGGGTTTTTGATTAATTGTCGTTATAATCACGTTTTCGGATATTCATTTTGGATTATTGATCATTCGGAAGATGTTTGTTGGTTTGAAACACTTCTTGGGGGAATTGATAGTGGCTTATTGAGATTTGATTGTAAACAACCGGAGTTTGGCCACAAAGTATTCGATATAATGCCCCAATGAACTTAGTTTAATCGTATCGACGTTTTGAGTTCGTTATATTCGTGTTTGATTCGTATATTGAACGAGTTGTTGGATATTGTATAATTCAAGGTTGTTCGAGCGATCGATACCTCAATTAAGACGTTGTTCGTGGAAGGATAATTGTCACCGGTATTGTGTAAGTTGATTCTTACTCAGTTATAAGGATATTCACTTCCTTTTGTTGTTGATTCATTCATAATCGTAACTCATTCATCATTGTGTTAACCGTATTAAAACTTGTCATTGTCAACTAATCACTTCAGTCACAAGGAACGACGGTTCCAATCATTTTGTTGAGCTATCATTCATTTCACTATCATTTTATCTCGGTGAGTCATTATTCGTTTCCGATGTCACTTTTGTTATATCGTGGCATTCCGGGTCATACTGGCGTGCCGGTTGGTATGTGTAGGATTTTCATGTCGGGCACATTTATGTCGTGTGTTGGTTGTTGGCCTCACATTGGACTGTGCACACGAGTCGATTGCTTCGTGAGACTGATTAGGTACAAGACCACGTGGGTATTTGATCGATACTCGTTGGTGGCTTGTGGACGGACACATTTCCATCCCGGGCGTAGTGTGGCGCCACCCTTTGAGCCGTACTGTTAGTTGATTCATACAGCATGTTTGATTGCGTATGTTTTCAACAAGATTGGGTTATAATCTAACCGCTTCATTTTAATCGAACTTGTGGTTTATACTACATATTTATATGATTGTGTTTATTCAAATCTGGAGGATTGTTGTTCTCATAATCGACCCGTTTGGGGATATTTGTTTCTCGTGTCATGGCAAGGCAAAGGCACAGGAGAGCACGTTGACGGCGAGGAGTCCCAATGATACTAGAAGGGGGCCCATTCGATCATTTATTCACCATTTATGTTTCCTTTATTATTCCGTGCAGACATTCCGTTTGAATACTCATTTCATTCGGTGTTGTGTATTTTATCGTCACATAAAATACACATGTATTCTATTTTATCCAGGTGTGTTGTATGAAACTCCTAATCGGAGTAATTGATGTTGTAATGTGGTTCGGTACTACATTTACCTGTGTAATTCATCCGTTTTCATTCGCCCGGTGGGTCCCGGTCGGGGTCCACGGCCGTAATATCCGCCTAGTTTGGGGTGTTACAGAGTTGGTATCGGAGCGTGGTTTTGAATACTACCTTTCGAGTCATGTCTCATTTGAAATCATCGTCATCGGACTAGTATCATTGGACTTTCGCGTCACGTGTGACCTGTGCAGATGCCGAGCCAATCAGACCGAAAGAACTGTAAGACTTCTAACGCCATGGTATAATTACTGGCAATTATCATTCATTCATAATTTATCAGTTAACAATCCTCAAACATCATTTTCATTTTGACCAGGACGGTCATTTTAACTCATTAATCACTCAATTCATTTCATTACTCGGTTGTTGATCTGGAAGATCATATAATTAATCTTGTTAACTTGTTCAAGATAATCATTTCAATAATTTCATCAGAAATCATGTCACCTCGGTTAATCGTTCATGTAATCACTGTGTTAGAGCGTATGCTCATTTTCATCACCTCATGTCATAGTCATAATGTGATATTCATGCGAGAGATATAATCATCATGTAACTTTCCACTTCAGTATGGAAAGAGCTGGCAGAGGACGAGGAGGACGAGGCCGTGGTCGGCGAATCCCGAGAGCTCGTGTGAATACACGTGCGAATGCGAGAAACAATGCCAATTCATCGAGCAATGACGCCGCCACTCATTCACCAGGCGTGATCATTCACTATCGGGGAGTCGTACCCGGGACACGGCTCAGTCAGAAGGTGTTCGGGTGGACCCACTTGCTTTTATGCAGGGCATGATGGCCCAAATGACGCAAATGGCACAACTTATGGAGACTATGCACAATTCAGTCAATCAAAATCAGCAGGCTCCTCCGCCGCCGCCTCAGAGGCAAGAGAGGGGTGTAAGCAATATCATTAGCGATATTTCTCGCCAGCGACCACCTACCTTTGAAGGCTCATCTGAGCCGGCGGATATTGTTCATTGGCTCGAACACTTCGAGAAGTTATTTGCTATGGCGGATATTGTTCATTGGCTCGAACACTTCGAGAAGGGCATAAAGTTTCAGTTGCGGCTTACTATCTGGGTAAGAGCACTCATTCATGGTGGTTATCGTTGAAGCCCACAGACGGATCATGTACTTGGGATCAGTTTAAAACTCTCATGATGGACAGGTACTATCCGGCCCCACTCAGAGAGGCCAAGCTGTCAGAGTTACTCACTCCCGAACCCTCATCGGACGCGGATGTTCTCGCCATTGCCGAGAAATTTCAGGAACTTCTTCCGTTCGCCTCATCTATCATTCACTCTGAGGCGGATAAGATCAAGTATTTCAGCAAGAGGCTGAAACCTCGTATGCGGCTACAGTTGCTTAATCATAATTGCACCACGTTGGCTGAATTCATTGAGAAAGCTCTTACTTACGAGCTCACTGCCAAAGAGATTGCTAAGCAACAACCTTCATCTGCTGGCAAGAAGTCTAAGAACCGTAATCAGTCTGACGGGAGTCAGGCCACTTTCAAGAAACCACGCGCGGGCTCTACTTTTTCGGAGCGACCTCCCCTGGCGTCTAAACCCACGGAATCTCAGTCACGAGCGGCCAGTTCGGCCATCACCTGTTTCAACTGTGAGGAACAGGGCCATTTCAGCACCAAATGTCCGGCGATGCATCACGTGCCACAATCAGGATTGCTGGGCATAGGGCCCGTTTTTGCCGAAGGGACTCTCAACCCACTCCGGCGTCATCTCAGGCCCCAGGACATTCAAAGATGCAGAATCAGGCCACTCAGTCAGCGTCGTTTAAGACGACAGGAGCTAGCAAGGGCGGAGCCAAGAGCTATCAGACGGGAGCATCTAGTTCGGGGGCCGGCAAGCCTCGAATTTACGAGATGAAGAAGACCGATGATCCAGAGGCCCGAATGATCTCAGGTACACTCGATATTCTATCCCAGCCTGTGTGTACCCTTTTTGATACTGTTGCATCGCATTCATTCATTTCCGAGTCATGTATGAGTAGACTACGTCTGGGTAGTGCTACTAGTTGTGAGCCGTATGTCATTGGTCTACCTGATGGTAGACGAATTATCGGTAATCGTGAGATTCAGAATTGTCCGATTCAGTTTCATGGTCGTGTATGGCCAGCGGACCTAATCGTAGTAGATTTGCCGAGGGACGACGTCATCTTGGGTATTGATTGGATGGATCGTCATGATGCCACCATTAGTGTCCGTAAGCGTATGATCACTATCATTGCATATTATGGGGTTGAATGTGTGTTTCAGGGAGGTAATCCCGGCTGTTCTGGTAAGCTCATTAATTTGATGAAAGCAGTACGATTACTCAGTCAGGGATGTGTTGGTTATTGGTGCTATATGACCAAAACCGACAAATCATCAGTATTGTTGTCGGATATTCCGGTAGTATGGGAATATGCCGACGTTTTTCCAGACGAGTTACCTGGCTTGCCTCCACAGAGAGATGTGGAATTCACGATTGAGTTGGAGCCCGGTACGTCCCCGATATCGAAGGCACCGTACCGGATGGCCCCGACCGAAATGCAGGAATTAAAGAGCTAACTTGAGGAATTGTTCGAGAAAGGTTATATCGGACCGAGTGCGTCCCCGTGGGGAGCACCAGTGATTTTTGTCAAGAAGAAGGATGGTTCGTCCCGTTTGTGTATTGATTACCGGGAATTGAACCGGGTGACGATCAAGAATAAGTATCCTTTACCTCGTATTGATGATCTTTTAGATCAACTTCAGGGAGCTTCAGTATTTTCCAAGATCGACTTAAGATCTGGATATCATCAGTTGCGGATTCGAGAGTCGGATATCGCGAGGACGGCGTTTCGAACACGCTATGGTCATTATGAGTTCGTAGTTATGCCGTTCGGGCTAACTAATGCACCTGCGGTATTCATGGAGTTAATGAATCGGGTTTTCATCGACTTTTTGGATCAGTTTGTTGTTGTCTTCATCGATGATATTTTGATTTATTCTCGTAACCGAGAGGAGCACGAGGTTCATCTTCATTAGGTTCTCGACGTGTTGAGACGAGAGCAACTTTATGGAAAGTTTTCCAAATGCGAGTTCTGGATGTCCGAAGTGACTTTTCTCGGACATGTAATTTCATCAGACGGAGTTCGTGTCGACCCTCAGAAGACGGAGGCTATCCGAGATTGGTTACCTCCGAAGAATGTTAAGGAAATCCGAAGTTTTCTCGGATTAGCGGGTTATTATCGGCGGTTTGTGGAAGGATTTTCTAAAATCGCTCAACCCTTGACGAACCTTTTGCGAAAGGATAAGAAATACACGTCGTCCGACGCGTGTCAACAGAGTTTTGAGGAACTCAAGAGCCGGTTAATGTCAGCACCTGTACTTTCCTTGCCACAGGGGACGGAGGGATTTGTGGTTTATAGTGATGCGTCCGTACAGGGTCTCGGATGTGTGCTCATGCAGAATGGAAAGGTTATTGCCTATGCTTCACGGCAATTGAGACCTTACGAGGTTAATTATCCGACTCACGATCTGGAGCTAGCAGCCGTGGTGTTCGCTTTGAAAATTTGGCGTCATTATCTTTATGGCGTTACATCGATTATTCACCGATCATAAGAGTTTAAAGTATATATTCACTCGAAGGAGTTAAATATGCGGCAGGCGGTGGTTAGAACTAATCAAAGATTATGATATAGAGATCCTTTACCACCGGGCAAGGCGAACGTTGTCGCCGACGCCTTGAGTCGTAAGTCCGTGCAGGAGCAGATGCTTGCTCGTTTACGATTCGAAGGAGCTTGATAGGAATTCCTTAGACCGAGATCGAGGTCTGCTCCAGCGAGTTCGAGACAAACTTTGTATGTTGGAGATTTCATCGTCACTTGAGGAGGTAATCAGAGAGAATCAGAGTTCAGACCCTTCATTGTTGCGCATTCGTGAGGATGTAGCTCAGGGGAAAGCCCCTGGATTCATGGTCCACGAGGATGGACTTTTGAGATTTAAGAATCGGTTGTGCGTACCAGCGAATGACGAGTTGAAAAACTCGATTTTGAGAGAAGCTCATGCTACCCCTTATTCTGTTCATCCGGGGTCCAGCAAAATGTACAAGGACTTGAAACAAAATTACTGGTGGAGTAATATGAAGCGAGAAGTCGCAGAATTTGTTTCTAGATGCTTAACCTGTCAACAAGTTAAGATTGAACATCGGCGGCCAAGGGTATGTTGAAACCTCTCCCTATTCGGAGTGGAAGTGGGAAGACATTTCTATGGACTTCATCACGAGTTTGCCGGCGAGTCGTCGTGGCATGAATACGATCAGGTGATTGTGGACCGCTTAACTAAATCAGCTCATTTCCTTGAGATCAAGGATACGTGGGGTCCCGAGAGATCCTCGATTGTTCATCAAGGAGATAGTGAGACTGCACGGTACTCCTAAGAGTATCGTTTCCGATCGTGACGGACGATTTGTCTCCCATTTTTGGAAATCAGTTCATCGTGCTATGGGAACTCAGCTCAATCTCAGTACCGCCTTTCATCCTCAGTCCGACGGACAATCAGAGAGGACTATTCAGACATTAGAAGACATGTTGAGGGCATGTGTCCTCGATTGGAAGGATGATTGGGAAGCCCAACTACCATTGATCGAGTTCACGTATAATAATAGTTGGCATGCTTCCATTAAGATGGCACCTTACGAGGCCTTGTACGGTCGTCGTTGTCGCTCTCCTTTGTGTTGGGATGACTTGTCAGAATCAATCGGCACCGAGCCCGATATGCTTATAGCTGCCCGGGAGAAGGTAGCTTTGATCAAGAGTCGTATGTTGACAGCTCAGAGTCGACAGAAATCGTATGCGGATAATCGTCGTCGACCACTAGAGTTCGAGACGGGTGACCATGTTTTGGTCAAGGTGTCCCCGAGTCAAGGTATTTTCCGTTTCAGAAAACGGGGGAAGTTGAGTCCGAGATTCATTGGACCGTTTGAAATTTTGGATCGAGTAGGCGAGTTAGCTTATCGATTGGCTTTACCTCTGGCTTGGAGCAGGATTCATAATGTGTTTCACGTCTCGCAGTTGCGGAAGTATGTTGCCGACCCGAGTCACATACTTCAGTTCGACGAAATCGAGATCGCAGATGATCATTCGTACGAGGAGCGTCCTGTACGAGTGTTAGATCGGCGAATCAAACAGTTGAGGAACAAGACGATCCCTTTGGTCAAGATTCAGTGGTCTAGACACGGAGTCGAAGAGGCCACTTGGGAAACCGAGGAGAATATGCGGGAGAGTTATCCCGAGTTGTTTGACCCTTAGTTTCGGGGACGAAACTCTTTTCAAGGGGGGGAGTATGTAATACCCGGTTGTAATGCATTTCATTTTCATTCAGTAATTATCAGTCTGTAATTGTCACTCAGTAATTCTCACTCGTTAATAATCACTCATCATTTATGAATCACTCATTTGCGTTCAATGTTGGCATGTTGTAATCGTATATCAGTTACCGATCGTCATTCTATCTCCGTTTTTAGATCAAGACGGGAGTATTATCATTTTCTTTGTGATTGATAGCCTTGTATTGGGAATATCATCTTTGGCTCGTGTTAGACTTGTTCACTTCCACATTTGTATGGTATGTCGGATCATTCATCAGTCGTATCGAGGAATCGGAATTATCGGATTAATTCACCTTGTGCAGCCTCGAGTTACGGCCGTAAGGTTCTGGGATACGGCCGTAAGTTCAGCGGGTACGGCCGTAAGGGTGGCCGGTTACGGCCGTAAGTGGTCCAGCAGGCTGCCCAGGCATTTTGGCCGAAGGTGAGTTACGGCCGTAAGGTGGGTTGGATACGGCCGTAAGTGGTGTTCGTAAATTTCGGGTGTTGTCGACCAAGGGTGACTTACGGCCGTAAGGGTTGCGGCATACGGCCGTAAGTCGAGACAGGTACGGCCGTAAGGCTTGGCCGGATACGGCCGTACGCTGCAGGAAGGATGTCTGGCCATTTTTGACGAAGGCGGGTTACGCCCGTAAGGTTGGCCGGATACGGCCGTATCATCCGAGTTACGGCCGTAAGGTGTGCGGTACGTCCTAAAGGTCATCGACGGGTGATATTGACGAAGGCGGGTTACGCCGTAACTCAGAGCGATTACGGCCGTAAGTCTCGGCGAGCTTTCGGACGAAGCCGAGTTCTGATGTCTGAGTTGGCGATTCTGGCCGTAAGGCCGTTGACTTGGAAAGTTACGGCCGTAAGAGGGCCGAGTTACAGCCGTAACTTCCGGCAGTATTTAAGGACTTGGCCGGGTCATTTTTCCTCACTTCTTCATTTTTCCATCTTCATCCGAGAGAGAGGGTTGAGAGAGAGATTTTTCAATCATCAATCACTTGAGGAAGTAATTTTCATCATCTTCATTCATTTGGGAAGCTTGGATACTCGTTTAAACTCGTGTTCTTCGGATCGAAGTGATTGGATCTTCAGGAGGTAATTTCTTCAACACCTTGGATTTCGATTCTATGTTGAGATATGATGTTTTGGACATTATAATCATGTTATATGAAGGGATATGTATATGATTATGAGTTTGTATAAGGATTCATTGGATTATTGAAGGATTATTCAAGAACACTTTGATTATCGAGTTGAAATTTGGGGTTTTCGATTAATTGTCGTTATAATCACGTTTTCGGATATTCATTTTGGATTATTGATCATTCAGAAGATGTTTGTTGGTTTGAAACACTTCTTGGGGGAATTGATAGTGGCTTATTGAGATTTGATTGTAAACAACCGGAGTTTGGCCACAAAGTATTCAATATAATGCCCCAATGAACTTAGT
Source organism: Orobanche coerulescens (assembly GCA_033398695.1). Lineage (NCBI taxonomy): Eukaryota > Viridiplantae > Streptophyta > Magnoliopsida > Lamiales > Orobanchaceae > Orobanche > Orobanche coerulescens. Next base: position 88,562,403 of record CM065811.1, on the reverse strand, counting down.
TTAATCGTATCGACGTTTTGAGTTCGTTATATTCGTGTTTGATTCGTATATTGAACGAGTTGTTGGATATTGTATAATTCAAGGTTGTTCGAGCGACCGATACCTCAATTAGGACGTTGTTCGTGGAAGGATAATTGTCACCGGTATTGTGTAAGTTGATTCTTACTCAGTTATAAGGATATTCACTTCCTTTTGTTGTTGATTCATTCATAATCGTAACTTATTCATCATTGTGTTAACCGTATTAAAATTTGTCATTGTCAACTAATCACTTCAGTCACAAGGAACGACGTTTCCAATCATTTTGTTGAGCTACCATTCATTTCACTATCATTTTATCTCGGTGAGTCATTATTCGTTTCCGATGTCACTTTTGTTATATCGTGGCATTCCGGGTCATACTGGCGTGCCGGTTGGTATGTGTAGGATTTTCATGTCGGGCACATTTATGTCGTGTGTTGGTTGTTGGCCTCACATTGGACTGTGCACACGAGTCGATTGCTTCGTGAGACTCATTAGGTACAAGACCACGCGGGTATTTGATCGATACTCGTTGGTGGCTTGTGCACGGACACATTTCCATCCCGGGCGTAGTGTGGCGCCACCCTTTGAGCCGTACTGTTAGTTGATTCATACAGCATGTTTGATTGCGTATGTTTTCAACAAGATTGGGTTATAATCTAACCGCTTCATTTTAATCGAACTTGTGGTTTATACTACATATTTATATGATTGTGTTTATTCAACTCTGGAGGATTGTTGTTCTGTATAACTGACCCCGTTTGGGGATATTTGTTTCTCAGGTCATGGCAAGGCAAAGGCACAGGGAGAGCACGTTGACGGCGAGGATTCCCAATGATACTAGAAGGGGCCCCCAGTCTGTTCAGTCATTTATTCAGTCATTTATGTTTCCTTTATTATTCCGCTGCAGACATTCCGTTTGAATACTCATTTCATTCAGTGTTGTGTATTTTATCGTCACATAAAATACACATGTATTCTATTTTATCCTGGGTGTGTTGTATGAAACTCCTAATCGGAGTAATTGATGTTGTAATGTGGTTCGGTACTACATTGACCCTGTGTAATTCATCCGTTTTCATTCGCCTGGTGGGTCCCAGTCGGGGGGTCCACGGCACTGTAATATCCGCCTAGTTTGGGGTGTTACAAGGAAAGTCCACCATATCAAACAGTTTCTCGAAATGTTCAAGCTAGTGAATGATATCTGCCGGCTCAGATGAGCCCTCGAAAGTAGGTGGTCTCTGTAATATCCGCAATTTCGGATTTCCGGTAATTTTCTTTTTTCGGCGGAAGTCCATTTCGACGACTTGCTTGGGACTGTCTCATCATTCCTAGAATGATAAATTCTGCATTTTTTGTCATCCGATTTTCGTTTCGGTATTGTTTTGTTGAGTTCCGTGTTTCTTAACGACTTTTCCGCACTCGAGTTCGATTCTTGTGAATCTCGTTCGAAATTACTGTTTCGAGTTTCCCGTAAGTCCGTTTAACTTTGTTAGACGTGTTGTGAACTTCGGTTTGGTTATTCGATCACGTATCCTGATTTTCGGACGTTTTGGGCCATTTTCGTAATTTCCCAAAGTTTGGGGTAATTACTTTCCGTTGTCGAATTTCGAGCCTTTGGGTGGTCGGAATCATGTGTTCTCTCGGTGTTCGGATTCGTCTTTATGAGTACTTCGTAACCGTGCTTTCGGTGTACGTTCAGGTCTGAGTTTTGGGATTTTTCGGACCGTCGGATCGACCGAGTCCTGGCTGGCCGGACCATGCGAACGCCTGAAACGGCAGCGCCTGGCCGTGTGTCTTGCGCCGGGTCATCCAGGACCAGCAGCCTGCCAAGACACGGCCGAGACACCCGGCACTGGTCTGGGCCGTTTGCTGCGCCGTGTCCGGCAGGGGTATAAATATGGCAGAGCAGTCGGGTTTTTCTTCATTTTTCTCACTCGTTTCATCTCTTCCGCGACTGGAGCTTTGATGATCATGGAGGGATGTTGTTAGGGGTTAAATCCATGAAGTTTTGGAGTTCATAACATCGATTAATCCTTCCATAAATTGCTCCGATCGACCGAATCAAGGCAAGTTTTCTTAAAATCTAGTTTTGGGGATTTTGTTCGATTTGTCCGTTTAATCCGTTTTAACTCAGAATAGTGATGGATTGATGATTTTTAAGCTATATTATATCTAATTCCTTGTTATTACACGGTTTGATTGCCACGGATTTGTCGTTTTATTGAGTATTTTATCGACGCCTTGAAGGTGTTCGATAAAATGTCACAAAGAGAATTCGAGCGTTCTATGATTATTCTTCCTCATTCGTTCGTTAATTTATTGATGGTATGATGTTAGGGTCAGATTTCTCGCAATGAATTCGAGTCGGAACCCTTCCGTTCGTTGTCTTCTTCGGGGTCCGAGCTTCCCGGTCGAATCGTGTTCTTCGGAGTATTCGGTAGCGGTTATTAAGGCAAGTAGATTGATATACAAATTGTAACTGCGTGAAATCATTGTTGTCGAAGTGTATGAATTTATACGGATGTATATATATATATATATGTGTGTGTGTGTGTGTGTGTGTGTGTGTGTGTGTATATATATCTAGTTTTATATATGTATATATATTTATATGTTAAATATATGTATGTATATACATATATTGATATAAGCGCCTATATTGGTGAATGACGAGTGATGAATACTAACACTAGATGACGTACTTGATTTGGATTGATGGGTAAACTATATTTATTCTTATAATATAGTAAGGTTATATATATATATATATATAGAGAGAGAGAGAGAGAGAGAGATTCGGTTGAGTCGCAATATAGGGATATATGTGCGGTGTTGGTTGGTTATGCTTGAAGGCTTATTGTGATTGAGTTTGATTGATAACGTGCGTGTTATTGTTTATTTGTGTGGTTATGGACTGGCGGAGAAAATTGTGTAACTTGATGTACCGAGTTGATAATTGTGGTGACGTTTGTCTGTGTGCTTGATGTTTGAATTAATGTGGATACTTGTTGTGAGAAACATCATATCCGGGAACCTCTAAGGGCGGGGCGTGCACTCCGGCCTGGTGTATGCTGCAATGTGCGGCTCCATATGGGTGGTGAACGCCGATGTTACCTAATGCGCGTGCAAGGGGCGGCTCTTGCGGGAGTGATCGCCAGCGCGGTGACATGTTCAAGGAGCGGCCAACATAGTGGAGTGAACGCCGGTACACAGTTGCGCAAGGTAGGCGCCTGGCAGGCTTATTGGTTTCGGGTATTTGAGTGATAGCTAAGATCCCGTTACCGAACGATGTTCGTATCTCAAATCTTTCAACTCTTTCTTAAATGTTTGTCTTGATTGTTGGGATTCGGTGCCTAAATCGAAAGCCCAGCGGAAGCAGTAAAACGAAAATTAATTCGATCCGAATCCCTACGAGGATCGATCGAGCTACGTATATACGAATATATAAACGAAAAGCAAGAGTCGTAAGAAACTAACCCTCGAAGTCCGTTGATTAAATGGAAACCTTCTCTTGAGCTATTCCCCAAGCTTTAGTTTGATCTCTACGAGTTCAATCCGCTCCAAGCCCTTGAACGATCCAACACCGAAAACACCGTATCTCTACTTGCCACGCGCCGGAAAAACGACCGGAACAACAACACTCGATTAACCTCTAAGGTTACGGCTAGAATCAAGTGGTGAAGCTTTTATTATTATTACACTCTAAGTGTATAATATGTCTCTCTCAATGTATCTTGAATTTTCTCCAAGAAAACTCAACAACAAAAGTGAAGAAGAAGATGAAGATGAAGACTAAGAAAAATAATTTTCTCTCTCACTATCAAAACTCACGGCTGGAAGCATATGGTAGCAAGTGAAGTGAGTCTTCATTATATTCTTATTCAACTCCCCAATATCTCCCACTTTAGACAATATCACCAAGGTGTGATATTTGTCCCCTTAATTGGTCACTAGTCCACCATCCTTGAAAGTGTAGACCAAGACAAAGTAAGGGAGTAGGTGATGGGGTGGCCATCTAGAAGGAATCGGATGAGTTCGATTCGTTTCGGACTCCCGTGAGTCCAAACAGATAAACTCCTATTCCGTTCCGATGTATTTGTGTCGATTAATTAATCTAATCAATTAATCACATTAAATACATAATAACATAATTAATTTCTCCAAGAAATAATTATATTCACGAATTAAATTAATCACCCAGTAATTTATTTAATCCATTAGGCCGTAAATCAATTTATCCAACAAATCGATTTAGACATCCAATGTCCCAAATTAGATATCCAATATCTAATATTTATAATGAGAAATTAAGCTCGATTCATTCCGTCGTCAATCCTAATGCGCGACTCGGTAGGTCCGTCTCAGTCAGCAATGGGAGGAACCAAAGAGTAGTAGCACCACCTAGCCAACCTGGCGGCCTACACTGCACTTAACCGAGAACGAATGATTGGGATCATTCAAGAACCATTCTCGTCGTGAATACCAAGAACGATAAACCCTTCTTTCAAATGTCCCGATCAAGTTATAGGTCACGGCTACCAAACCCTATCTGTACTTGACGCTATGCATGCATTAATGCAAATCGAGATCATCGAGCTCTCGTGTATCTAATACAGCTAGCTCCAATGCTTTGGCCAAAGACTTATGATCTCATCTGCCAATAACCGCATAGGACATATAACCCGTTCACTAACAGGAGAAAGAATTCTATCTTGGTATTCAGTAGGACCTGCTACTTGCCCATCAAGATGCATGTCGAGGTTGACCCCCGCCTTCCGGTTTACAGGGTCGAACTACTCTAATGAAAATCTTGACGTCACAAGCACATCCCTACTAAATCCTCAAGTCGAAGGTTCACGAATACCTATCACAACCTTTCGATTCCGTCGTTGACTGTCCCGGAGTGAAATCCGTGTGACGAATCGAGGGTGAGTCGGTTCGAGTATACTAATCCAATTAGCATACCTATAACGTGTGCTCCCACGAACCATTAGTGTTCGACAGGCACTCTCCTTGTCAAAGAACACGTCATACAAGTCTTCACATAAACTTAACGCCCAGTCAAGTTTCATCGACTTGCGAAAGATTAAGTATTTGAGCTATAAACCTTTCCAAAGGCCGACCCCTTATCCAATAAGGAGTGGAACGCTTTGCTCTCAAATACACGGACTAGTTTATACAAGTATATTTATTAGTTAGGAATGCCAAGAACTACCAAGAAATAAAGAAACATTCATTGCCTTATATTGATGATTTACATAATAACAAGTACAATGCCCTCACTCAACATCCTCTGAGTGGCATTCGAGGGCATACTCCTAACAATCTCCCACTTGCACTCAATGCCACACACTATGGTATCTAATACCCATATTCTCCAGATGATGCTCCAAGCTAGTCTGAGAAAGTGGCTTGGTCAGTGGATCGGCGACGTTGTCGGCCGAGTCTACTCAGGCGGCACAATGTATCCCTTGCGAACAAATTCTCTTACGAGATGATACTTCCTCTCAATATGTTTGTTGTGAAACCTCGGCTCCTTGGCTCGCGCTACACTCCGTCGTTGTCGCAGATAAAATGAACAGCTCAACACATGGTATCACTTGAAGTTCTCCTGAAACTTCTTAATCCGTAACCCTTCCTTGGAAGCCTCCGAGGCCGCTTGATACTCACCGACAGTGGAATCGGCGGTCGCGCTTTGCTTGGCACTACGCCAAGATCTGCTCCTCCATTAAGAGTAAATATGTAGCAGTGGACATCGAGTCGCCCTTCACCCTTGGAAGTCCGAATCGGTGAATCCCACCACATCCAATTCTCCACCACCATACATCGTAACCATATCTCTAGTCCTTCTTAAGTACTTGAGAATGTTCTTTATGGCGATCAATGTTCCCTACCCGGGTTTGCCTCGAAACCTACTCACCACGCTTACGATGCGCGATGTCGTCTTGTACACAACATAGCATACATAAGGCTACCCACGGCCGAAGCATATGGTATATTAGTCATTTCCTTTCGTTGTTCCTCATTTTGAGGACACATCTTCAAGGTGAGTTTTATTCCATGTCGCATCGGTAGGAACCCTCTTTTAGAATCATCCATCTTAAATCGCTTTAAGATTTTATCTATATAGAGGGCTTGGGAAAGACCTATTGTTCTCTTTGCTCTATCCCGGTAGAGTCGAATACCAAGAATATAGGTAGCTTCTCCCAAGTCTTTCATGGAGAAATTACTCGAAAGCCAAGCTTTCACAGAACTGAGCATTCCCACATCATTTCCTATTAGTAGAATGTCATCTACATATAGTACTAAGAATGCGATCTTGCTCCAACTAACCCTCTTGTATACACAAGGTTCCTCCTCATTTTGCACGAAGTCAAACTGTTTGACTGCCTCGTCAAAACGAAGGTTCCAACTATGCGACGCTTGCTTCAGTCCATAAATGGAACGCTGAAGCTTGCACACTTTCTGAATATCGACTTCGGACACAAAGCCTTTAGGGTGCTCCATATAGATTTCCTCCTCGAGGATTCCATTAAGAAAAGCCGTCTTTACGTCCATTTGCCATATCTCATAATCGTGGTAGGCAGCTATAGCAAGCATCATGCGAATAGACTTGATCATGGCTACGGGCGAGAAGGTATCGTGGTAATCGATCCCTTCCTTCTGGGTATAACCCTTTGCCACAAGCCTGGCCTTATAGGCGTCAACCTTGCCATCACCATTAGTCTTTCTCTTGTAGATCCACTTATTCCCAATAGGCACTATGCCCTTGGGGCGGTCTACTAGAGTCCAGACCTGATTGACATGCATCGAGTCTATCTCAGATAGCTTCACGCCATTTCGCGGAGTCTACATCCACCATCGCTTGGTCATAGGTTGTCGGGTCGGTCTCTTGTCTATCACTTGGAACCTCATGGAGACCCAGTTCCTCCAAGTGTACAAGCCCATACCTCTCAGGTAAATGAGACACCCTACTAGACCTACGAGGTGGTTGTACTTGTGTTTCAGAAAGTTCGGTTCCAGTTTCTTGCACAGGTGTCTCCCGAGGAGTTTCATTGTATTCTTCTAAAGAAATACTTCTACCTGTTCCGCCTTCCTGAACGAACTCATCTTCCAGGAAGTGTGCATGTAAAGCAACAACGATCCTTCGATCTTCGGGCATGTAGAATAGATATCCCATCGTCCCAGACGAGAATCCTATGAAACGTCCCTTCGCAGACCTAGCTTCCAACTTTTCCACCTTAGTCTTCTTGACATAGGCGGGACATCCCCAAATCCTAATGTGATTAAGACTTGGTTTCCTTCCTTCCCACATCTCATGTGGAGTTTTAGGAACGGATTTGGAAGGACATCTGTTCAAGATATACGCGACAGTCAGGAGTGCATACCCCCACAGGTGAATCGGCAAGTCGGTATAGCCCAGCATGGAACGGACCATGTTCAACAGGGTCCGGTTCCTTCTTTTTGACACACCATTTAACTGAGGAGTACCTGTAGGTGTTAGTTGTGAAACTATTCCATGTTCCTTAAGGAACTCGTCAAACTCCGTACTCATATACTTGCCACCTCGGTCCGACCGAAGTGCTTTGATATGATTACCAGTTTGTTTCTCGACTAGGGCCTTGAATTCCTGGAATTTCTCAAAGGCCTCGGATTTATGTTTCATTAAGTATACATAACCATACCTAGTATGATCATCTGTAAACGTAATGAAATATTGATATTAAATCACGTCTTTGCTTCTAAAGCACCACATACGTCGGTATGGATTAATCCCGATTTATCACGGCTCTTTCAAAAGTCCATGTGAAGGGGGACTTAGTCATTTTGCCTTTAAGGCAAGATTCACAAGTAGGAAAGGGATCTGATCCCAATGGACCCATAAGTCCATCTTTTTCCATCTTGTAAACCTTGGTCTGACCAATATGACCAAGTCTAAGATGCCATTTCAAAACTTGATTGGTTTCATCCCTACCACGTTTTCTAGTCATAGTATTCACAACTACTTTGTTGCTGAGATTTAGATGATACAATCCATTCAACAATGTAGCAGTACCCACTAGTTTATTTCTAAAATAAATTTTGCAGGAACCATCACGAATGAAAAATGAAAAGCCTTTCGGTCCATGACCGGAATGGATACAATGTTTTTGTGCCCCTTGGGCAAAACAAGTACATCTTCTAAAGTCAAAACAAAGCCGGATTCTAAACCCAAAAGAAGTGATCCTATGTCGGTCGCCTTGACACTATGCCCGCTTCCAACTGTGATCATAACTTCTCCAGCTCCAAGCTTCCTACTTTGTTCCAGATCCTGATTCACGGTACAAATATGAGAACAAGCACTTAATCCAGATTCAGAAGTAGAAAATACAGTAGCAGAACAATTTGTTTCCAAAACTAAAAGTTCTGTACCTGAAGTGCCATGAATAATCGGACAGTCTCTGGCCCAGTGGCCCAGCTCACCGCACTTGAGACAAGTATCCTTCTTCTTCTTGTTTTTCGGAACCATCGGGGCCTTGCCCTTTCCATTAAGGTCCTTAACTTGTAGTCCAGTTTGCTTCTTGGTCTTTTTCTTCTTGTTCTTAGACCTCTGAGGTCCTGAAGAAATCACAAGAGCAGACTCCTTCATCCGCGGAGTCTTCATCTGAGACTGAGCGGTCACAAGTTTGTTCATTAGCCCAGCTAAATTACATGCAATCTCATTGCAGTTGAAGTTCATAACAAACTGTGAGAAGGAATCAGGGAGAGATTGTAGGATAAGGTCGGTTTGGAGAGAAGTATCCATTTTAAAATCAAGAGCCTCCAATCTCTCGATCATGGATATCATTTTGAGGACGTGTTCCCCAACCTTCTCACCTTCCTTCATCCTTGCACCGAAGCGATTGCTTGGATATCTCATATCTAGCGATTCACTGTGCTCACCATAAAGCTCGGTTAAGTGAGATAGAATCTGCCTAGCAGAAGTCATTTTCTCATGAGCTCTCTGAAGCTCATTAGAAATGGAAGCCATCATATAAGCACGGACTTTCACGTCATCCTAACCCACTTTTCGTGGTTTTCAATATCTTCCTGATTGGCTCAGGTCCGCACAGGAGGCGCCGGAATGTCCGTCTCCAAGACGTATCCCAGTGCCTCTATACTGAGGACAATCATCAGATTGCGGAGCCAATCCACAAAGTTAGGTCCCATTAAGGTGTTCTTTTCGAGTAGAATTGCGAGTGGATTCATTGTCATATTGAGATTTGTCTGTATTAAGTATAACAGATTAATTAGTGACTCATTCAATTATGTTCTGAGTATAGAATTAAGGTCTTTTCTATTCTTGTTACCCAGCTCCCACTATTTTTATCGGAATAACACACTCCCATGTGAAAACCGGAAGTATCATCGCTCTACTTCATAGTGGTGATCGAGTTCTTTATAAATCTTAATAGAGGGTAACCGAACAGGTTTCTAGTCTATTAATTTTCATAAAGTGGTGTCCAACACCAACCCATCTAATGGATGATTCGATCTTCTTTTTCCCCTTGTTCACTCCCCTCAACCTATACGGTTTCTATGGTTCGTGAACAAGTTAAGTTTATACCATCGACGCAAATCAGTTTCACAATTGAATCTTATCCGGCAACCTATCAGGTTTCTAGGGATAAAATTTGCTCCAATCAAGGCATCCAATGCGCTCCCGGTAATTTATCCATCCTCCCCGAACGACTACCCCGATAACTCGGAAGCATAGCACATCCGGTTTGGATTTCAATTTCCCGAAAACTCGATGGAGGGAAGGAAAACCTTGAAACCTTATAAACTTAATAATTTATCGTGGGAGAATTTTCGTGATTAACGTTACACTTTGCACATTAATCATTTAAGCGCGTTTGTGGCATTCATACAATATGAAACAACCATTCACAACCTAGTTGCTACCAACATGTGGTTCATGGACCGTTCCTAGAAAACAAAAACTTCGTAATCTAATTACAAGTCTTCGTCTTGAATCTTCGTCTTCTCGAAATGGATCTTCCTCCGGTCTTCGTCATTACATATAAATTTTACATCGAAAATTGCATCCTAGATACAAACATTTCTAGTAAAATAAGTAGGCTCAAAACGGCCTTTACAACCCAATCGAATAAAACGAACGATTCAAATCTAAGTCCACGAACCACATCCCCATTCAAAAAGCATTCATCCAATAAATACTATATAAATGGAAAGCGTAGAGATATATTGATCCAATCAACAATACGAACCGATCCAATCGATTCACATAATCGGTAATATGATAACGTTCAAAATAATTCGGTCGACCAAAAATATTCCAATTAATCAAATTTCCCTTATAAAATGAAATACTATAAATCATTTTGATCATATTAAATCCAATTTAACATGCGGGAGATTAATTTTTAAGAATACACGGAAAAATCGAGTCGAAGTGAAAACTGGCCTGCATGACCGAGTCACCCTCGGCAGCCTACCGCATGTGCTCGCACGGCCGAGTCACGCTCGGAAGATGCCGGCCAGACACGACCGAGTCACCCAGACACGGTCGCTCGGGCAGATGACTTGCCAGATCGCTGCATACGACGGTCACCAGATACGGCCGAGTCTCGCTGGCAGGATTTGCCACATCGTTGACACGACCGTGTCACCAGACACGGCCGAGTCACTCGGCCGATTACCCTTTTTGTCCAAAAAATCGTCCGACGACGATTCGGGGCTAGATTTTCGACCGGATATCCAATATCAATATTTTCCGACTTTCATATCTTCAATATAAATCATATTTCCCAGAAATTTAAGATTTATATTTAGACATAAACTTACGAAAAATACAATTATTACGAACGAAAAACATAAACCACGATTATGACTAAAATGATTCCAAATCATTCACCATCTAATCGAGCATTCCAAATGCCAATATCGTATATACGATCGCAAGACCTACGCTCCGATACCACTGTTGGGATTCGGTGCCTAAATCGAAGGCCCAGCGGAAGCGGTAAAATGAAAATTAATTCGATCTGAATCCCTACGAGGATCGATCGAGCTACGTATGTACGAATATATAAACGAAAAGCAAGAGTCGTAAGAAACCAACCCTCGAAGTCCGTTGATTAAATGGAAACCTTTTCTTGAGCTATTCCCCAAGCTTTAGTTTGATCTCTACGAGTTCAATCCGCTCCAAGCCCTTGAACGATCCAATGCCGAAAACACCGCGTCTCTACTTGCCACGCGCCGGAAAAATGACCGGAACAACAACACTCGATTAACCTCTAAGGTTACGGCTAGAATCAAGTGGTGAAGCTTTTATTATTATTATTACACTCTAAGTGTATAATATGTCTCTCTCAATGTATCTTGAATTTTCTCCAAGAAAACTCAACAACAAAAGTGAAGAAGAAGATGAAGATAAAGACTAAGAAAAATAATTTTCTCTCTCACTATCAAAACTCACGGCTGGAAGCATATGGTAGCAAGTGAAGTGAGTCTTCATTATATTCTTATTCAACTCCCCAAGATCTCCCACTTTAGACAATATCACCAAGGTGTGCTATTTGTCCCCTTGATTGGTCACTAGTCCACCATCCTTGAAAGTGTAGACCAAGACAAAGTAAGGGAGTAGGTGATGGGGTGGCCATCTAGAAGGAATCGGATGAGTTCGATTCATTTCGGACTCCCGTGAGTCCAAATAGATAAACTCCTATTCCGTTCCGATGTATTTGTATCGATTAATTAATCCAATCAATTAATCACATTAAATACATAATAACATAATTAATTTCTCCAAGAAATAATTATATTCACGAATTAAATTAATCACCCAGTAATTTATTTAATCCATTAGGCCGTAAATCAATTTATCCAATAAATCGATTTAGACATCCAATGTCCCAAATTAGATATCCAATATCTAATATTTATAATGAGAGATTAAGCTCGATTCATTCCGTCGTCAATCCTAATGCGCGACTCGGTAGGTCCGTCTCAGTCAGCAATGGGAGGAACCAAAGAGTAGTAGCACCACCTAGCCAGCCTGGCGGCCTACACTATACCCCAACTGAGAACGAATGATTGGGATCATTCAAGAACCATTCTGTCGTGAATACCAGTAAACGTATAAACCCTTCTTCCAAATGTCCCGATCAAGCTATAGGGTCACGGTCAGTCAAACCCTATCTGTACTTGACGCTATGCATGTGTTAATACAAATCGAGATCATCGAGCTCTCGTGTATCTAATACAGCTAGCTCCAATGCTTTGGCCAAAGACTTATGATCTCATCTGCCAATAACCGCATAGGACATATAACCCGTTCACTAACAGGAGAAAGAATTCTATCTTGGTATTCAGTAGGACCTGCTACTTGCCCATCAAGATGCACGTCGAGGTTGACCCCCGCCTTCCGGTTTACAGGGTCGAACTAGTCTAATGAAAATATTGACGTCACAAGCACATCCCTACTAAATCCTCAAGTCGAAGGTTCACGAATACCTATCACAACCTTTCGATTCCGTCATTGACTGTCCCGGAGTGAAATCCGTGTGACGAATCGAGGGTGAGTCGGTTCGATTATACTAATCCAATTAGCATACCTATAACGTGTGCTCCCACTAACCATTAGTGTTCGACAGGCACTCTCCTTGTCAAAGAACACGTCATACAAGTCTTCACATAAACTTAACGCCGAGTCAAGTTTCATCGACTTGCGAACGATTAAGTATTTGAGCTATAAACCTTTCCAGTGTCGACCCCCTTATCCAATAAGGAGTGGAACGTTTTGCTCTCAAATACACGGACTAGTTTCTACATGTATATTTACGAGTTAGGAATGCCAGTAACTACCAGTAAATAAAGAAATATCCATTGCCTTATATTGATGATTTACATAATAACAAGTACAATGCCCTCACTCAACATCCTCTGAGTGGCATTCGAGGGCATACTCCTAACATTGATATAGACCGCGATTCGTGTTTCTGAAAAGTTTGTTTCAACCTGTTTTTAAAGCGTTGGTATCAGGGTTAATTAACCAAGGAGGTTTGACGAAATCTCCGAGGGTTAATTAATCGGGGGTCTTGAGCAGGATATGTCGAATGAGAGTTTGTGCCTTCGATTGTATTGTGGTGCTATTCTATGTTTTGGGTCGAGGACCCTGTGAAATGTTGAGATGATTTATCTCGTGATGATGTTATTTGGATTGGGTTGAGAACCCCGTGAGATGTTGTAATGATTTCGTTTGTGACAGTGTTCTATAAATTGGGTCGAGGACCCCGAATAACGTTGACATGTTTTCGTGTAATTGCTTTCCATATCTTGGGTCGAGGACCCGAGAGCTTTTGAAATTATTTTCTAAAGGTATTCCCATTCAATTTTCAAAATCCCAAGATGGCCCGAGTCATTAATAATATTTTCAAACTATCTTATCAAAATACTTTTCCTTTTATAAAAATCGATTTTCAAACTAAATCTTTTGACTCCTTGGGCTCGTTTAAAGTTTAATTGGTGTTATGTTCCATATAGAGAATATGACTATGTGATTATTTTTCACCTTGTGTATATGAGTGCTATATTGTGTTGACTTTGGGAATGTATGGTTTGTGTTAAGGCTTCACGATGGTTGATTTTTGTGTTGTTAGTGTTCGTATATCTTGTATATTATGTACTTGCACTAGCAAAATTCCAGTTTGCTAACCCCCGAGTTTTCGGGGGGTGGGTGCCTGTTATGCGCTCAGGTTTTGGCAGCTTGGGAGCAGTCACGGGATTAGCTTGGAAGGAGATGGAAGACGACAATGCTAATCACACAAGAGTCAGAGTCTTTTGCTTTTATTCCATCTGGGTCGGTATTTTCCATTAGGTTGAGTATTCAGCCTTGCACGGGTGTAGGTTTTCCTTTATTAAATGGAGTTGTCATCCCTTTTTGTGTGGAAGTTTATTCTTGGTCATGGAGATGTAAAATTTATTAGTTTCTGAATTGTTTAATGACCTTGTCGGTCTACGTTGTATTTAGATTGACCCTGGTCGGTCAATCATTGTGTAGTTTAGTGGAGTTTAGCCTGGTAGATCCTTGTGAGAAGGGCCTACGGCGTGTAACATTTCCGGACGTATTCTGGGGGTGTTACATTTATGGTATCGGAGCCTGCCGAGACACGGCCGAGACACCCGGCGCTGGTCTGGGCCGTTTGCTGCGCCGTGTCCGGCAGGGGTATAAATATGGCAGAGCAGTCGGGTTTTTCTTCATTTTTCTCACTCGTTTCATCTCTTCCGCGGCTGGAGCTTTGATGATCATGGAGGGGTTACATCCATGAAGTTTTGGAGTTCATAACATCGATTAATCCTTCCATAAATTGCTCCGATCGACCGAATCAAGGCAAGTTTTCTTAAAATCTAGTTTTGGGGATTTTGTTCGATTTGTCCGTTTAATCCGTTTTAACTCAGAATAGTGATGGATTGATGATTGTTAAGCTATATTATATCTAATTCCTTGTTATTACACGGTTGGATTGCCACGGATTTGTCGTTTTATTGAGTATTTTATCGACGCCTTGAAGGTGTTCGATAAAATGTCACAAAGAGAATTCGAGCGTTCTACGATTATTCTTCCTCATTTGTTCGTTAATTTATTGATGGTATGATGTTAGGGTCATATTTCTCGCAATGAATTCGAGTCGGAACCCTTCCGTTCGTTGTCCTCTTTGGGGTCCGAGCTTCCCGGTCGAATCGTGTTCTTCGGAGTATTCGGTAGCGGTTATTAAGGCAAGTACCTTGATATACGAATTGTAACTGCGTGAAATCATTGTTGTCGAAGTGTATGAATTTATACGGATGTATAAATGTGTGTATATATATATATATATATATATATATATATATGTGTGTATATATATATATATATATATGTATATATATCTAGTTTTATATATGTATATATATTTATATGTTAAATATATGTATTTATATACATATATTGATATAAGCGCCTATATTGGTGAATGACGAGTGATGAATACTAACACTAGATGACGTACTTGACTTGGATTGATGGGTAAACTATATTTATTCTTATAATATAGTAAGGTTATATATATATATATATAGAGAGAGAGAGAGAGAGAGATATTCGATTGAGTCGCAATATAGGGATATATGTGCGGTGTTGGTTGGTTATGCTTGAAGGCTTATTGTGATTGAGTTTGATTGATAACGTGCGTGTTATTGTTTATTTGTGTGGTTATGGACTAGCGGAGAAAATTGTGTAATTTGATGTACCGAGTTGATGATTGTGGTGACGTTTGTCTGTGTGCTTGATGTTTGAATTAATGTGGATACTTGTTGTGAGAAACATCATATCCGGGAACCTCTGAGGGCAGGGCGTGCACTCCGGCCTGGTGTATGCTGCAATGTGTGGCTCCATATGGGTGGTGAACGCCGATGTTACCTAATGCGCGTGCAAGGGGCGGCTCTTGCGGGAGTGATCGCCGGCGCGGTGACATGTTCAAGGAGCGGCCAACATAGTGGAGTGAACGCCGGTACACAGGTGCGCAAGGTAGGCGCCTGGCAGGCTTATTGGTTTCGGGTATTTGAGTGATAGCTAAGACCCCGTTACCGAACGATGTTCGTATCTCAAATCTTTCAACTCTCTCTTAAATGTTTGTCTTGATATAGACCGCGATTCGTGTTTCTGAAAAGTTTGTTTCAACTTGTTTTTAAAGCGTTGGTATCAGGGTTAATTAACCAAGGAGGTTTGACGAAATCTCCGAGGGTTAATTAATCGGGGGTCTTGAGCAGGATATGTCGAATGAGAGTTTGTGCCTTCGATTGTATTGTGGTGCTATTCTGTGTTTTGGGTCGAGGACCCTGTGAAATGTTGAGATGATTGATCTCGTGATGATGTTATTTGGATTGGGTTGAGAACCCCGTGAGATGTTGTAATGATTTCGTTTGTGACAGTGTTCTATAAATTGGGTCGAGGACCCCGAATAACGTTGACATGTTTTCGTGTAATTGCTTTCCATATCTTGGGTCGAGGACCCGAGAGCTTTTGAAATTATTTTCTAAAGGTATTCCCATTCAATTTTCAAAATCCCAAGACGGCCCGAGTCATTAATAATATTTTCAAACTATCTTATCAAAATACTTTTCCTTTTATAAAAATCGATTTTCAAACTAAATCTTTTGACTCCTTGGGCTCGTTTAAAGTTTAATTGGTGTTATGTTCCATATAGAGAATATGACTATGTGATTATTTTTCACCTTGTGTATACGAGTGCTATACTGTGTTGACTTTGGGAATGTATGGTTTGTGTTAAGGCTTCACGATGGTTGATTTTTGTGTTGTTATTGTTCGTATATCTTGTATATTATGTACTTGCACTAGCAAAATTCTAGTTTGCTAACCCCCGAGTTTTCGGGGGGTGGGTGCCTGTTATGCGCTCAGGTTTTGGAAGCTCGGGAGCAGTCACGGGATTAGCTTGGAAGGAGATGGAAGATGACGATGCTAATCACACAAGAGTCAGAGTCTTTTGCTTTTATCCCATCTGAGTCGGTATTTTCCATTTGGTTGAGTATTCACCCTTGCACGGGTGTAGGTTTTCCTTTATTAAATGGAGTTGTCATCCCTTTTTTTGTGAAAGTTTATTCTTTGTCATGGAGATGTAAAATTTATTAGTGTCTGAATTGTTTAATGACCTTGTCGGTTTGCGTTGTATTTACATTGACCCCGGTCGGTCAATCATTGTGTAGTCTAGTGGAGTTTAGCCTGGTAGATCCTTGTGAGAAGGGCCTATGGCGTGTAACATTTCCAGACATATTCTGGGGGTGTTACAGTCTCTGGCGAGAGATGTCGCCAATGATACTGCTCACACCCCTCTCTTGCCTCTGAGGTGGCGGTGGAGGAGCCTGTTGATTTTGAGTAGTTGAGTTATGCATCGTCTCCATCATCTGTGCCATTTGAGTTATTTGGGCCATCATACCCTGCATAAAAGCGAGTGGATCAACCCGAACACCCTCTGACTGAGCTGTGTCCCGGGTACGACTCCCTGATAGTGAATGATTACGTCCACGTGAATGAGTGTCAGCGTCACTACTCAATGAATTAGCATTATTTCTTGCATTCGGGCATGTATTCACACGAGCTCTCGGGTTTCGGCCTGCACCACGGCCTCTTCCCCCGCGTCCTCTGCCAGCTCTTTCCATACTGAAGTGGAAAGTCATATGATAATTATATATCTCGCATGAGTATCACATTATGATTATATTATGAAATGATGAGAATGAGCATACGCGCTCAAACACAATGATTACATGAATGATCAACTGAAGTGACGTGATTATCTGATGAAATTCTTGAAATGAATATCTTGAACAAGTTAACAAGATTAATGATATGATCCTCAAGATCAACAACTAAACAATGAAATGAACTGAGTGATTAATGAATTCACATGATCGACTTGATCAAAAATGAAAATGATGAAAGAGGATTGTTGACTATTGAATGATGAATGAGTGATTCTATTGCCAGAAATCATACCATGACATCAGAAATCTTACTGTTCTTTGGTCTGAGGGGCTCGGCTCTTGCACAGGTCACACGTGACGCGAAAGTCCAATGATACTAGTATGATGAACGATGATTTCAAATGAGACATGACTCGGAAGGTAGTATTCAAAACCACGCTCTGATACCAACTCTGTAACACCCCCAACTAGGCGGATATTACAGTGCCGTGGACCCCCGACTGGGAACCACCAGGCGAATGAAAATTAATGAATTAAATAATATAATTGTATTACCGAACCACAATATATCATCAATCACTCCGATGAGGAGTTTTATTACAACACACCTAAGATAATAACCGAATACAAGTATATTTTATATGGAGATAAAATATACAACACTGGATGAACTCAATATCCAAACGGAAATCTGCAGCGGAAATAAAATAAGGACAACACGGTGAATGAAAGGACTGGGGCCCCCTACTAGTATCACTGGGACTCGCCGTCAACGTTCTCTTCTAGTGCCTTATCCTTACCATGACCTGAAAACAATATCCCCAACGGGGTAAGTTATACAGAACAACAATCCTCAAGAGTTGAATGAACACAAACATGATATAACTTAATTATGAAATGACGTTGAAGATAGGCATCATAGTGCACCCGTAATGGAATGTGCACGTGCACAAGACAGATGTCCGGACACACCCGCCATTGTACCTAATTAGTCTCACGGAGGTACATTATCGTGTGCACAGTCCAATGTGTTGGTGAACCCAACACATGACCATCACGTGCCCGACTAAAAATCCCACACATCCACACCCGGCCGCGCAATATGAACCCAGAAGGTCATGTGAACAAGAATAACCATGAAGAATAATAATGAATAACAATCCGACAAAGTCAAGAATGACTCACCGAGATGAAATGATAGTGAAATGAATGATAGCTCAATGAAATGATTAGAACCGTCATTCCTCGTGAATGAAGTGATTAATTGATAGTTACACGTCTCAATATGGTTAATACATTATGAATGAATTATGATTATGAATGAACAACAACGAAAGGAATGAAAATCCTTTTAATCGAGTAAGAATTAACTTACGCAACACCGGTGAACAATGTCCTTCCACGAACAACGTCCTAAATGAAATGTCGGTCACTCGAACAACCTTGAATAACACAATTACCAACAATCCGTTCAACATACGAATCAAACACGAATATAACGAACTCAAAACGTCGATACGACTAAACCAAGTTCATTGGGGCATTATATCGAACATGATGTAACCAATCTTCGATTGTTTACAATCAAACCTCAATTATACCAACATCAAATCCCCAAGAAGTGTTTCAAACTAACAAAACATCTTCAATACGATCAATAATCCAATATGAATATCCAAATTCGTGATTTCAACAACAATTAATCGAAAACCCCCAAATCCAACTCAATATTCAAAGTGTTCTTGAATAACCTTTCAATAATCCGATGAATATTCATACAAACTCATAATCATATGTATATCTCTTCATACAACATGATTATAATGTCCAAAACATCATATCTCAACACAAAATCGAAATCCAAGAGGTTTGATGAAATTACCTTTGAAGATCCAAGTACTTTGATTCGATGAACACGCATTAAATCGACAATCCGAGCTTCGCAACCGAAAGAAAATGATGAAAAACGAGTATTCAAGTGATTGATGATGAAAATTTCTCCCACAAACCCTCTCTCTCGGAAGTAGGATGAAGAAATGGTGAAAATGAGGAAATCCCGTCGGTCCACCCTATATAAGTCCCAAGGACGCATGACCAACCCGCACGACCAAGTGTCCGTGCGTCCGGTCGTGCGTGAGTCTTCTGCCGGCTGCTGTTCTTAGCGCACGAGCGCCGCGCACGAGCAGCAACTCGTGCGGCCTGTTCGTGCGGCCCTGACTCGAACGCTGGCCTCCTGCCCAGTACAGCCACCACACACGAGCACCACGCCCGAGCAGTTGCTCGTGTGTCCTACTCGTGCGGCACTAACTCGACCACTGGGCCTCCTGCCCAGTCCAGTCGCAACGCACGAGCGCCGCGCACGACCAGATGCTCATGCGACCTGCTCGTGCGGCCCTAACTCGGCCGCTGGGTCTCCTGCCCAGTCCAGCCACAACGCACGAGCGCCGCGCACGACCAGATGCTCGTGCGGCCTGCTCGTGCGGCCCTGCCCGACAAGCAGTTCTACCCAACGATGCACCGAGTACAAAATTCACAGAATTTGAGAAGTACGGGGACAAAAGCACGAGAATAATAAATATTATGCCGAACGGTGAACACAATTGAATGAGTATAATGATGAGTGATCATTAATGAATGAAAATTACTGAGTGACAATTACTGACTGATAATTACTGAATAAAAATGACTGAATTACAACCGGGTATTACAGTTTCCACATTACGACTATAACTAATAGCCACCGTAGTTTCATTACTTACTCATATTCGAAGTTCTAGAATAGAATGACTAAGCACCAATCTCCAAAAATCCTAATGTATTCGATAACCTATCCGACTAGATAATCGTTAATTAGTTCATTAAGGAATTATCAACGGGTTTACAATATGATAATCGGATTATAATTGCAATCTACAACAAGACGATTCTATGGTGTTGGCGATTTACAAATTCGATTATGAGTTTTACAATCCAACTACGAGTACTACTATAATTCATTCAAATTACTAGCTTGATAGGTTTCGATTAACAATTATGATAGTTTTTCACCGGTCCGATCATTATCGAAAGTAATAAACTACCCAAGGCATTCGAAATCTAGTACGACTCATCTAACAGCACTGAGATGAATTCCAGATTCGATAAACTTACCTTAATTGACAATAAACGAAGAAGAACGACGAAAGACGATGAAGAATGGGAGGGCAACACCTTCAAAACCTTCTCCGGAGCTTGATCAACCCACTCTACAAGGATAGAACTTGATTAGGGAGGCTAAAATCTGTTTAGGGGAGGTGGAGGACAGTATACAAGTGGAAGGGACGATTTGGTTCGAGAGAAATGAAAGGGAAGGTGTCCTTTTATAAAATTAGTATGGCATTACGTACGTTAGGCCTAAAGCTTTACGTACGTAAGCATTGTTATGTACGTTATGTGGTATGGTTAACGTATGTAAAGAAAACCCAGAGCTTACGGCCTGAAATAACACCTATCATTACGTACGTAAATATGGCTCAGTTAACGTACGTAGTACCCGTTGACTTGCCTGACGCTGTCGCGTCGAAAGTTGTCATGCCCGTGTGGACCATCCCACGAAGATTCTTGTCCGAAGACCGAAGACTGTGTTACGTACGTAAAGGATACCCTTTAGCGTACGTAATGTCACAACACTTAGCGTACGTAATGCTTAGAGAATAACGTACATAAGGTTTAGTTACTCACTAAGTTATTATCACATTAATTCCTTATAACGCGACTCCCTTATAGACTGGTCGAGCAATTTCTCGTGGAACAAGACGTTGGCCACCATCATATTCACACTGATAATTGCCCAACGACATCAAGGTATGTCACCGACATATCATCAATCATCACACAATCACATCACAAAAAAAATAATAGGTGCGGACAAGCTTTATTCGTGATAATACGGTCCAAACATAACATATAAAACTACATTTATCGTGATGGAGTACATTTATTTAATCATATAACAGAAAAATAAATGAGGTACTCAACGTGAAACAGCATGTAATACTGGTGGTATTACAGGCGTCGATGTCGATCGCTGATTTGCTGGAACGAGGCGTCCGATTTGGTTTGGACCGAACCCGATATCGCTAGAGACGACGCAAAAAATGGAATTGATTCAAGAGAGGATGTTGACTGCTCATAGGCGACTGAAGTCATATGCTGACGTCCGTCGTCGACCTTTGGAATTCGAGGTGGGCGACCATGTTTTGCTAAAGATGTCACCAATGAGGGGAGTTTTCCACTTCGGGAAGAAAGGAAAGTTGAGTCCGAGATTTATTGGACCCTTAGTCGATGAGTTGGCATACTGTCTGGCATTGCTTCCGGCCTTGAGTCACGTTCATAGCATTTTCCATGTTTCCCAGCTGAGGAAATATGTTCCGGATCCTAGGCACGTCATCGACTATGGTGAGATTGATGTCGCCGAGGATATTACCTTCGAGGAGCGTCCCTTGAAGATTTTGGAGCATCGTGAGAAGAGACTGAGGCATAATACCATTCCTTTGGTCGAGGCATGGTGTCGAGGAGGCAACTTGGGAAACCGAGGATAGCATGCGTGCTAGATACCCCGAGTTGTTTATTTCTGTTTTGGGACGAAACTTATTTTTTAGAGGGGTAGAATGTAATATCCGCATTTTCCTTTTTCGGTATTTTCATTTTTGTGTATTTTTTGTTTTTAGCGACTCTCTTGTAACCATTTCGACGTTTTGAATCTATTTTATTCTTGGAGTTTTTCCATTTGGACGAGTTTCGGAGATGTTTTTATGTAATTTCGTTTTATGTTATGTGTTGTCGCATGTACATTCGACTCTCGTAAAACTCGTTCGATTTCATAGTTTATTTGGTTACACGAGTTTGTATGGTTCAGTTGTTCTTGTTGTGAGTTTCGGTTTGTTAATCCGACATCGTATCGTGATTTTAGGACTTTTGGGCCATTTCGTAATTTCCTATAAGTTTAGAAAATTTTATCTTCTATTGTCGTATTTCGCATTCCCCGATAGTCGGAATTGTATTTTCCTTCAGGACTTAGCTTCGTCGTCATGTATATTCCGTATACGCGTTTTTGGGTTATGCCCTTGTGTTGCGTCTCGACTTCGTACCGCCCGGAGTAGTTAACTGCTTTCAGCAGTATTGAACTGCTGCATGCATAACGTACGTTATGCATGCTTTCTTGCGTGTACTATCGTTACCTACATAACGTACGTTATACCTTAGTGTTAACGTACACTATGGCCTTCAGCATTTTGGGCAGTAGCTTCTGTCCAGTTTTTGTCCAGCCCTTACGTACGTTAACGCGTGGTTGTTACGTACGTAAGTCCCTTATAGCGTACGCTAAACTGGATAGTGTAGCATACACTATCGACCTCAGCAGATTGGGTAGATTGTTCTGCCGCGCTATTACGTACGTTATCACCCGAGTATTATGCACATAATAACCTTAACGTATGTTAACGTTAGTATGTTAACGTACGTAATGCGTGAGCAGGTTTTATAAACCTGAGTTGACCTTCATTTCGCCATTCTTCATCTTTTTTCCACTTCGTCCGAGAGCAGTGTTCCTAGGAGAGATTTGAGCAATTTTCGAGTTTTGTCTGTGGAGTTCATTGGGAGATCGATTGTTGTGTCCCAAGTGAAGTTTATCATCATATCAATCCTCTTTCTCCGTCCTAAATCCAAAGAAATCTCCTAGAACCCTATTTTTGGAAAATTTGGGGTTTTTGAGTTTTTGTCCGATTCGTTCCGTATTGTTGATTAATCTATGATGTATATGATTAATCTTGGTGGTATTCTTGTTTTACCTATGGATTCATGGTAAGTTTCGTGTTATTTGTGAAATCGAGAGTGTTCGATTGCGATCCGTCCTCATTGTTGTTTTGTACGAACTTACATGAATCGTAGGTGGGATTTCGGGTGTCTTCCGTTATTTTTATTCTTGTCGAATTGGTTGTAATGGTGTTTGACGAATCGTCTAGGTTCGGTGTGTCCAGTTTCTCGCAACCGCGATTGTTTCATCGCGTCTTTTCATCGTGATAATTGAGGCAAGTACCCTTAATGAACTTACATGCTTAACATGGTAGTATTGCATGAGTAACGTGTGTGTGTGTGTTTATGCTCACTATGGGTTAGATCCGACGTGGTCTCGGTAGGGGTCCACAACGGCGTGGATCCAAGAGCATGGCTTTTAACCACTACGGGTTAGATCCGACGGGGTCTCGGTAGGGGTCCACAGAGGCGTGGGTCTGCAGTTAATTGTGGTGCATTTTATAAATGTGTTTTGGGTTGTGGAGTTTCCGGAAATGTGTGTTTCAAACTGATGTTTTATCATTTGCATGCTTTGGCTATATGTGTAAGGTGTAAGTTGTTCATTTGGTTACTTGTACTAGCGTAATTGCTAACCCCTTTGGGGACCCATTTTGGGGAAATTATTGTTATGAATTTCAGGTCATGCTCAGCTGGACGATTGGGAACTGGGGCAGTACGAGGATGCTGGCCAGGGTTGACGACGTGTTCTATTGAGTCTCTTTAGTTCCGCTGTCCCTTTTGATGCGGTTGTTTTTCTTTAAACTTGTGAACTTATAGAAAGTACTCGTGAGTACTTAGGCATTTCTACTGGAATTATGGTTTGTATGACTATATGTTATTTATGATTGGCAGTGATGTCTGTTTTTCTGGTTATACCGCCGTTTCATTTATTTTCTTCATTCTGGTGATGTGTGTTTTCTCGCTAACTAAGATAGTTAGACGAGTGGTATTTCTTCATTAGCCTGGTGGGTCCCATGTAGGGGTCCACCGCAGTGTAATATTCCCTGAATATCTTGGGGGTGTTACAGTGATAGCCAAGAGACCGTCCCAACGACCTATGACCAAGCGATGGTAGATGTAGACTCCACAAAATGGCGTGAAGCTATGGAAGCTTAGATAGACTCGATGCATGTCAATCAGGTCTGGACTCTACTAGACCGCACCAAGGGCATAGTGCCTATTGGGAACAAGTGGATCTACAAGAGAAAGATTGATGGGGATGGTTGACACCTATAAGGCCATGCTTGTGGCAAGGGTTATACCCAGAAAGAAGGGATCGATTATCACGATACCTTCTCACCCGTAGCTATGATCAAGTCTATTCGCATGATGTTTTCTATAGCTGCCTATCATGATTATGAGATATGGCAAATGGACGTAAAAATGGTTTTCATCAATGGATTCCTCGAGGAGGAAATCTATATGGAGCAGCCTAAAGGCTTTGTGTCCGAGGTCGATATTCAGAAAGTGTGCAAGCTTCAGCATTCCATTTATGAACTGAAGCAAGATTCGCGTGGTTGGAAGCATTCCATTTATGGACTGAAGCAAGCTTCACGTAGTATGAACCCTCTATATAGATAAAATCTTAAAGCGATTTAAGATGGATGATTCTAAAAGAGGTATCCTACCGATGCGACATCGAATAAAACTCTCCTCGAAGATGTGTCCTCAAAGTGAGGAACAACGAAATGAAATGAGTAATATACCATATGCTTCGGCTGTGGGTAGCCTTATGTATGTAATGTTGTGTACGAGACCTGACATTGCGTACGTTGTGAGCGTGGTAAGTAGGTTTCAGGCAAACCCAGGCAAGGAACATTTAGACTACCGTAAAGAACGTTCTCAAGTACTTAAGGACTAGAGATCTGGTTCTAATGTATGGTGGTGGAGAACTTGATGTTATGGGCTCCACTGATTCAGACTTCCAAGGACAGAAAGACGACTCGATTTCTACTTCTGGATACATATTTACTTTTAATGGAGGAGCAGTATCTTGGCGTAGCGCCAAGCAAAGCGCGACTGCTGATTCCACCACTCAGGCTGAGTATCAAGAAGTCTTAGAGGCTTCTAAGGAAGGGTTCTGGATTAAGAAGTTTCTGGGAGAACTTCAAGTGATACCATGTGCTGAGAACTACAATGACGGAGCTCTAGCGCAAGCCTAGGAGCCGAGGTTTCACAACAGTACCGAACACATTGAGAGGAAGTATCATCTCGTAAGAGAATTTGTTCGCAAGGGATACATTATGTTGCATAGAGTAGACTCAGCCGACAACATCGCTGATACACTGACCAAGCCACTTTCTCAGATTAGCTAGAAGCGTCATCTGGAGAATATGGGTATTAGATACTATAGTGTGTGGCATTGAGTGCAAGTGGGAGATTGTTAGTAGTATGCCCTCGAATACCACTCAAGGGATGTAAGAGTGAGGGCATTGTACCTGTTATTATGTAATATCATTATCATAAGGCATTGTATGTTTCTTTATTTACTGGTAGTCACTGACATTCCTGACTCGTATATATATATATATATATATATATATATATATATATATATATATATATATATATATATATATATATATATATAGAAACTAGTCCGTGTATTTGAGAGCAAAACATTCCACTCCTTATTGGATAAGGGGATCGGCACTGGAAAGGTTTATGGCTCAAATACTTAATTGTTCGCAAGTCGATAAAACTTTATTGGGTATTAATTTTATGTGAAGACTTGTATGACGTGTTCTTTGACTTAAAGAGTGCCTGCCGAACACTAATTGTTAGTGGGAGCACATGTTATAGGTATGCTACTGATATTAGTATACTCGAACCGACTCACCCTCGATTCGTCACACGGATTCACTCTGGGACATTCAATGATGGAATCGAAAGGTTGTGATAGGTATTCGTGAACCTTTGACTTGAGGATTTAGTAGGCATGTGCTTGTGACGTTAAGATTTTCATTAGAGTAGTTCGACCCAGAAATCTGGAAGGTGGGTCTTAACGGGCAAGTAGCAGGTTCTACTGAATACCAAAATAAAATTCTTTCTCCTGTTAGTGAACGGGTTATATGTCTTATGCGGTTATTGGCAGATGAGATCATAAGTCTTTGGCCAAAGCATTGGAGCTAGTTGTATTGGATACATGATAACTCGATGATCTCGATTTGCATCAACTCATGCATAGCGTCAAGTACAGATATGGTTTGACTAACCGTGACCCTATAACTTGATCGGGACATTTGAAAAAAGTGTTTATACGTATACTGGTATTCACGACAAAATGGTTTTTGAATGATCCCAACCATTCGTTCTCAGTTGAGGTACAGTGTAGGCTGCCAGGCTGGCTAGGTGGTGCTATTACTCTTTGGTTCCTCCTATTGCTAACTGAGACGGACCTACCGAGTCGCGCAATAGGATTGATGACGGAATGGATCGAGCTTATTCTCTCTTTATAAATATTAGATATTGGATAACTAATTTATTGGACATTGGATGTCTAATTAATTTTGGGACATTGGATGTCTAAATTAATTTACGGCCTATTGAATTAAATAAATTACTGGGTGATTAATTTAATTCATGAATATAATTATTTCTTGGAGAATTAATTATATTATTTTGTATTTGATATGATTGATTAATTGGATTAATTAATTGATATAAATACATCGGAACGGAATGGAGTTTATCTGTTTGGACTCACGAGAGTTCGAAATGAACCAAACCCGGCCAGGTCTTCTAGATGCCCCCCCTACCTACTCATATCCCTTGGTCTTTGTATCCACCTTAATTGATGTAAGACATTAGACTTTGAGGGCACAATATAAAAGGTGATAATGTGGTTGGTGATTTGGTCTTGATTCTTGAAGAATAAATGAGAAAACTTCATTTTCTCTTGGCACACTTTGCATCTCACGGTATTTGCAAGAGAGAGAGAGAGAGAGAGAGAGAGAGAGAGAGAGAGAGAGAGAGAGAGTTTTTCTCTAAGTCTTCATCTTCTTCATTCATATTTCTTGGAGAAAATTGAGAGATAACTGAGAGATATAGATTCAAAACTTAGAGTGTTATAATATTAATTTGCAAGCTCCTATCATCCTTTTCTAGCCGTAACCTTGGAGGTTAATTGTGTGGTCGTTGTTCCATTTGCTTCTCCAGCGTGTGGCAAGTAGAGACGTGGTGTTTTCGGCATTGGATCATTCAAGAGCTTGACGAATCGGATTCGTGGGGAAAATCACCTAAAGCTTGGGAATAGCATACACCATTTAATCAACGGACTACCAGGGTATGATTTCGAGTCTTCCATTGTTTCGTTTTATATTCGTATGCATGTAGCTCGATCGATCCTCTTTAGGGATTTGGATCGAATTAGATTCGTATATTGCTTCCGCTGCGTCTTCGTTTTAGGCACCGAATCCCAATAGTTCTTTCATGACATCACAGAGAAAACAGGTACTTGACCACCCCAAGCAACCCCAATTGAGTACGAGTTGATTTTGTACTCCTACAGTGATCCAAACACAGTTTTTGTAATTAGTTAATAGTGCGATTTGATGAGAAGAATGAATGACTAAGCAATATGTATTGTAGTGTACCAAATGTATGTAACACCCCAAACTAGGCGGATATTACAGTGACATGGACCCCCGACTGGGACCCACCAGGCGAATGAAAATTAATGAATTAAATAATATAATTGTAGTACCGAACCACAATATATCATCAATCACTCCGATGAGGAGTTTTATTACAACACACCCAAAAAAATAACCGAATACAAGTATATTTTATATGGAGATAAAATATACAACACTGAATGAACTCAAAATCCAAACGGAAATCTGCAGCGGAAATAAAATAAGGAAAACACGGTGAATGAAAGGACTGGGGTCCCCTACTAGTATCACTGGGACTCCTCGCCGTCAACGTTCTCTTCCCGTGCCTTAGCCATGCCATGACCTGAAAACAATACCCCCCAACGGGGTCAGATACACAGAACAATCCTCAAGAGTTGAATAAACACAAACATGATATAACTTAATTATGAAATGAAGCTGAAGAGAGGCATCATAGTACACCCGTAATGGAATGTGCACGTGCACAAGACGGATGTCCGGACACACCCGCCATTGTACCTAATTAGTCTCACGGAGGTACATTACCGTGTGTACAGTCCAATGTATCGGTGAACCCAACACATGACCATCACGTGCCCGACTAAAAATCCCACACATCCAAACCCGGCCGCACAATATGAACCCAGAAGGTCATATGAACAAAAATGACCATGAAGAATAATAATGAATAACAATCCGACAAAGTCAAGAATGACTCACCGAGATGAAATGATAGTGAAATGAATGATAGCTCAATGAAATGATTAGAACCGTCATTCCTCGTGAATGAAGTGATTAATTGATAGTTACACGTCTCAATATGGTTAATACATTATGAATGAATTATGATTATGAATGAACAACAACGAAAGGAATGAAAATCCTTTTAACCGAGTAAGAATTAACTTACACAACACCGGTGAACAATGTCCTTCCACGAACAACGCCCTAAATGAAATGTCGGTCGCTCGAACAACCTTGAATAACACAATTACCAACAATCCATTCAACATACGAGTCAAACACGAATATAACGAACTCAAAACGTCGATACGACTAAATCAAGTTCATTGGGGCATTATATCGAACACGTTGTAACCAATCTTTGATTGTTTACAATCAATCCTCAATTCTACCAATATCAAATCCCCAAGGAGTATTTCAAACCGACAAAACATCTTCAATACAATCAAAAATCCAATATGAATATCCAAATTCATGATTTCAACAACAACTAATTGAAAACCCCCAAATCCAACTCAATATTCAAAGTGTTCTTGAAAAACCTTTCAATAATCCGATGAATATTCATACATACTCATAATCATATGTATATCTCTTCATACAACATGATTATAACGTCCAAAACATCATATCTCAACACAAAATCGAAATCCAAGAGGTTTGATGAATATTTCCTTTAAAGATCCAAGTACTTTAATTCGATGAACATGCATTAGATCGAAAATACGAGCTTCACAACCGAATGAAAATGATGAAAAACGAGTACTCAAGTGATTGGTGATGAAAATTTCTCCCACAAACCCTCTCTCTCGGAAGTAGGATGAAGAAATGGTCAAAATGAGGAAATCCCGTCGGTCCACCTTATATAAGTCCCAGGGACGCACGACCAACCCGCACAACCAAGTGTCCGTGCGTCCGGTCATGCGTGAGGCTTCTGCCGGCTGCTGCTCTTAGCGCACGAGCACTGCGCACGAGCAGCAACTTGTGCAGCCTACTCGTGCGGCCCTGACTCGAACGATGG
Source organism: Orobanche coerulescens (assembly GCA_033398695.1). Taxonomy (NCBI): domain Eukaryota; kingdom Viridiplantae; phylum Streptophyta; class Magnoliopsida; order Lamiales; family Orobanchaceae; genus Orobanche; species Orobanche coerulescens. The sequence continues at coordinate 88,532,922 of CM065811.1, read as the reverse complement.
GCCTACTGCCCAGTACAGCCGCAACACACGATCATCACGCCCGAGCAGTTGCTCGTGTGGCCTGCTCGTGCGGCACTAACTCGACCACTGGGCCTCCTGCCCAGTACAGCCGCAACACACGAGCGCCACGCACGAGCAGTTGCTCATGTGGCCTGCTCGTGCGGCACTGACTCAGCCGCTGGGTCTCCTGCCCAGTCCAGCCGAAACACACGAGCGCCGCGCACGACCAGATGCTCGTGCGGCCTGCTCGTGCGGCCCTGCTCGACAAGCAGTTCTGCCCATAACGATGCACCGAGTACAAAAATCACAGAATTCGAGAAGTACGGGGACAAAAGCACGAGAATTACAAATATTACGCCGAACGGTGAACATAATTGAATGAGTATGAATGATGAGTGATTAATAATGAGTGAAAATTACTGAGTGACAATTACTGACTGATAATTACTGAATAAAAATGACTGAATTACAACTGGGTATTACATACTCCCCCCCTTAAAAAGAGTTTCGTCCTCGAAACTAAGGGTCAAACAACTCGGGATAACTCTCTCGCATACTATCTTCGGTTTCCCAAGTACCCTCTTCGACTCCGTGTCTAGACCACTGGATATTTACCAAAGGAATTGTCTTGTTCCTCAATTGTATGATTCGCCGCTCTAATACTCGTATAGGACGCTCCTCATATGAATGATCATCGGCGATCTCGATTTCGTCGAACTGATGTATGTGGCTCGGGTCGGCAACATACTTCCGTAACTGAGATACGTGAAACACATTATGAATTCGTCTCAACGCCGGAGGTAGGGCCAATCGATAAGCTATCTCGCCCACTCGATCCAAAATCTCAAACGGTCCAATGAATCTCGGACTCAACTTTCCCCTCTTCCCAAAACGGAAGATACCACGACTCGGGGATACCTTGACCAAAACATGGTCACTTGTCTCGAACTCTAATGGTCGACGACGATTATCTGCATAAGATTTCTGTCGACTTTGAGCGGTCAACAAACGACTCCTGATCAAAGATACCTTCTCACGGGCGGCTATAAACATATCGGGCTCAGTGCCAATTGATTCTGATAAGTCATCCCAACACAAAGGAGATCGATAACGACGACCGTACAAGGCCTCGTAAGGTGCCATCTTAATCGAAGCATGCCAACTATTATTGTACGTGAACTCGATCAACGGTAGTTGGGCTTCCCAATCATCTTTCCAATCGAGAACACATGCCCTCAACATGTTCTCCAAAGTCTGAATAGTCCTATCTGATTGTCCGTCGGACTGAGGATGAAAAGCTGTACTGAGATAAAGCTGAGTTCCCATAGCACGATGAACTGATTTCCAAAAATGAGACACGAATCGTCCGTCACGATTGGAAACGATACTTTTAGGGGTACCGTGCAATCTCACTATCTCTTTGATAAACAGCTGGGCAAGTCTCTCGGGACCCCATGTATCCTTAATCTCAAGGAAATGAGCTGATTTAGTTAGGCGATCCACAATTACCCAGATTGTATTCATGCCACGACGACTCGTCGGTAAACTCGTGATGAAATCCATTGAAATATCTTCCCACTTCCACTCTGGAATAAGGAGAGGTTTCAGCATACCCGCCGGTCGCTGATGTTCTATCTTGACTTGCTGACAGGTCAAACATCTCGAAACAAATTCCGCGACTTCTCGCTTCATATTACTCCACCAATAATTTTGTTTCAAGTCTTTATACATCTTGCTAGACCCCGGATGAATGGAATAAGGGGTAGCATTAGCTTCTCTCAAAATCGAGTTTTTTAACTCGTCATTCGCCGGTACGCACAACCGATTCTTAAATCGCAAAAGTCCATCCTCATGGACCACAAATCCAAGGGCTTTCCCATGAGTCACATCATCTCGAATGCGTAACAAAAATGGGTCCGAACCCTGATTCTCCCTGATCACCTCCTCAAGTGGCGATGAAATCTCCAACGTACAAAGTTGCCCTTGTACTCGCTCTAACCAGACCTCGATCTCGGGTCTCAGAAATTCCTGCTGAAGTTCCTTCTGAACTGTTAATCGAGCAAGCATCTGCTCCTGAACGGACTTATGACTCAAGGCGTCGGCGACAACGTTTGCCTTACCCGGGTGGTAGAGGATCTCGATATCATAATCTTTGATTAGTTCCAACCACCATCTTTGTCCCATATTTAACTCCTTCTGAGTAAATATATACTTAAAACTCTTATGATCGGTGAATATCTGACAGGTAACGCCATAAAGATAATGACGCCAAATCTTCAATGCGAACACCACGGCTGCTAGCTCTAGGTCGTGCGTCGGATAATTAACCTCGTAAGGCCTCAATTACCATGAAGCATAAGCAATAATTTTCCCGTTCTTCATGAGTACACATCCGAGACCCTGTCCGGACGCATCACTATAAACCAAAAATCCTTCCATCCCTTGCGGTAAAGAAAGGACAGGTGCTGAAATTAACCGGATCTTGAGTTCCTCAAAACTCTGTTGACATGCGTCGGACCACGTGTATTTCTTATCTTTCCGTAATAGATTCGTCATGGGTTGAGCGATTTTAGAAAATCCTTCCACAAACCGCCGATAATAACCGGCTAATCCGAGAAAGCTTCGGATTTCCTTAACATTCTTCGGAGGTAGCCAATATCGGATAGCCTCCGTCTTCTGAGGATCAACACGCACACCGTCTGATGAAATTACATGTCCGAGAAACGTCACTTCAGATATACAGAACTCACATTTGGAAAACTTCCCATAAAGTTGCTCTCGTCTCAACACGTCGAGCACTTGATGAAGGTGAAACTCGTGCTCCTCCCAGTCACGAGAATAAATTAAAATGTCATCAATAAAGACAACCACGAACTGATCCAAATAGTCGATGAAAACCCGATTCAGTAACTCCATGAATACCGCAGGTGCATTAGTTAACCCAAACGGCATAACCACAAACTCATAATGACCATAGCATGTTCGGAACGCCGTCCTTGCGATATCCGACTCTCGAATTCGCAACTGATGATATCTAAATCTTAAGTCGATCTTGGAAAATACTGAAGCTCCCTGAAGTTGATCTAAGAGATCATCAATACGGGGTAGAGGATACTTATTCTTGATCGTCACCCAGTTTAATTCCCGGTAATCAATACACAAGCGGAATGAACCATCCTTCTTCTTGACAAACAGCACTGGTGCTCCCCACGGGGACGCACTCGGTCGGATATAACCCTTCTCGATCAAATCCTCTAACTGATTCTTCAATTCCTGCATTTCAGTCGGGGCCATCCGGTACAGTGCCTTCGATATTGGGGACGTACCAGGCTCCAACTCAATCGTGAATTCCACATCTCTCTGTGGAAGCAAACCAGGTAACTCGTCTGGAAAGACATCGGCATAATCTCTCACTACAGGAATATCCTCCAACATTACTGATGGTTTCTCGGTTTTGGTCATATAGCACCAATAACCGACACACCCCTGATTGAGTAATTTCACTACTTTCATCAAGTTGATGACGCTACCAGAACAGCTGGGATTACCACCCTGAAATACACATTCGACCCCATCGTCTGAAATGATAGTGACCATACGCTTTGTAATATCCGTATTTTTCCTTTCCTTGTATTTTCGTTTTTGGTGTATTTCTCGGTCGTAGTGACCCTCGTGTATCTTTTTAGCGTGTCCTTCCTGTCAAACTGTTGAACTGTATCCTCGTTGTGTTGTGCGGAACCGCCGTTTCGGGGTTGCCATGGATCCATTGCGTGTTGTTGGTCCCCAAATATTGATTCCCATCGTTTTATTTTCTTTCCGGATCATTTTTATCATTTTGGGACCCAAAATGGGGTGTGGGCCGCGGCACAAGGTGCGTGCGCCGCGGCACACAAATTTCTCCAAATGTTGGTCGGACAATCTGTACTGTGTGCCGCGGCACACCCATCCGGTGCCGCGGCACAGTGCCAGGCCAGTGCCGCGGCACACCTATCCGGTGCCGCGGCACACTCGTGTGTCTTCCGCGACCAAAACCGATGCCTGTGTGCGCGGCACACGCCCGTCTGTGCGGCACAACGCGAAAACACAGGCGTATATTTTCGGCTGTGCCGCGGCACACTTTATTTGCCGTGCCGCACACGGAGCGGCAATCATGCGATTCGTCTTTATTAGGCGAAATCGGCCATTTCCATCCCCATTTTTCTTCGCCGCGAGAGAGAGGGTATAGAGGGGAGAGTTCTTCATCCGGGGTCGATTTTCATCATTTCTCTTCGGTTGTGAAGCTCGAAATCAATCTAACGCGCGTTCTACGGATCTTAGTACTCGAATCTTCCAAGGTAAGGCTCTAAAACCCTATTTCGATTAATTTGGGGGTTTTTGGGTTTTTCTTCCGATTCGTTCCGTTTCGTTGGTGGATTCATGATGTATACGATTGATATTGTTAGTATCTTTAGTTTTCCTACGGATTCATGGATATTTTGTGGATTTTTATGGAATCGAGAGGGTTTGGTTGTGGTCCGCCCTCGTTGTTATTTTTGTATGAATATACATGAATCGTAGGCGGGTTTCCGGGTGTATTCCTTTTCCGTAATCGTCTAGAGTTGGTTGTGATTGTGTTGTTCGAATCGTTAGGTTCATCCGTCGGTTCCTCACGGTCGTGCTTTATTCTTCCGTTCCGTTCGCGTCACCGTCTATTAATCGAGGCAAGTATCCTTATGAACTTACAATCTTGGCATAGTAGTTTTGTATGAGAAATTGTGTGTGTGTGTATGCTCACTACGGGTTAGACTCGACGGGGTCTCGGTAGGGGTCCACGGAGGTGTGGATCGACGAGCTTTGCTTTTAACCACTATGGGTTAGATCCGACGGGGTCTCGGTAGGGGTCCACGGAGGTGTGGATCGACGGTTAATTGTGGTGCATTTTACAAATGTGATTTGATATTGGCATTTAGGAAATGAGTGCTTTGAGCGGTTTTCTTTATTGCATGCATTACTATATGTGTAAGATGTAAGTTGTTCATCTGTTACTTGTACTAGCGTAATTGCTAACCCCTCCTGGGACCCGTTTGGGAAATTCGTTTTATGAATTTCAGGTCAGGTTCATCGAGACGAGCGGGCGCTGGACCAGTACACGGATGATGGCCGTGCGTGATGATTGTGCACGAGTGATGTTTTAGTGTCTTTTTGTGTCTTTTCATCTTTTGTGGCTTTTGAACTAATGGTTGTACTCGAGTACTTAAGAGTTCTTGTCCGTCCGGGTTGTATTGTTGCCTATATGTTGGTGTTGATTGATGATGTTATGTTTGGCCGTAAACCGGGTGGATTATTCTGTTTTGCGTCTTTATGACATGGTTTTGGTTTGTCGTTTACGTGAGTCGATGAGTATGATCTTTGTTCGGCTGGTGGGTCCCATATAGGGATTCACGGCGCTGTAATATACCTCGAATATCTTGAGGGTGTTACGTAAAATGGTATCGAGCCCTAGGTTTATGGATACCTAGGCTTGTCGGTTTATTGGGTCTTGTGGTGTTTTGTTTTGCACATCATCGTCACGCTGCCATGATTCCGGTACTACCAGTGTCCGTAAGTTTTCCTTCCTCTGTTCATTATTTCCTTGCATCGTACCTTTGATTCTCGACTTGTGATTGTTCTTCTCTCGTACTTACCCTCGTATGGCTTTTGCTACTTATTTAACTCCGGTATGGATGCTGGAAGAGGTCGTGTGGTCGCGTCGTGGTCGTGGGACGCGGCCGGGGCGTGGGGCGGCCGGTGGGGCGGCCACGTCACGATCTTCGAGCCGGCCGCGATCGCGACCGTCATAGCCATGCTTCTTCTCGGGAGCGTGCCGATCTTGGTATTGCGGCCGTAATGCAACAAATGGTGAACCAAATGGCGGCAATAGCTCGGGCGGTTCGAGCCGGATCGTGCCCATGCTAATCGGGCGGAGCGGACCGTTGGCTCCAAGATGTCATCAAGATGCATCCTCCTCAGTTTTCGGGAGCTTCAGACCCGATTGGCTGGGAAGGGTGGATCAAGGAGATGTCTAAGGTCTTCGTTGCCACTAACTGTCCCGAGGACCGTAAAGTCCCTATTGCTCAATATTTTCTCAGTGGGGATGCTACGGATTGGTGGGAGGCCGTTGGGCCCAAAGACCATGCTGCTACGTGGGCTGAGTTTCAAGAGTTGATGGAGACTGAATATTGCCCGTGGCCGGTCAGACAGGCTCGGGTACATGCTTTTTATGATGCTCAACCACGGGATATCCCCGTAGCTCAAGCTATTGCCGATTTTAATAAGGAGTTGGGTTATGTGAAGACCCAAGTTGTCGAGGAGAGTGACAAGATTTTCCATTTCTCCAGGCGGATGAAGTTGCCGATTCGGGACTATATGTCGGGGCTCGTATGTACTACATTGAAGGATTATCAGAGTAGGGCCCTTGCTTATGATATGTCTGTGACGGCGAGTGAGGCGGCCCGCGAGAGTAAGAAGCAGAAGTCCGCTGGGAACTTTTCGGGCCACAAGAGTGGGGGTCAGCAGAGATCCCAATCTGCTAACTTCCCCGCCGGCGGTGGTCCAGCTCGTTCCGCTGGGGGTCCTCGTGGAACTACCAGTGCTCCTTTTCGTGATGTGAAGTGTTTCAATTGTGGTCGTACGGGCCACATCAGTCGTACTTGTTTGAGCCCTTTGCTGACGTGTAATCAGTGTGGCCAGCCGGGCCACAAGGCTGCTTTCTGTGCTGAGAGGGAGAAAATTCTTGGTGCCCGGGCTTCCATTCCAGCGCCTAGGGAACCAAGTGTGAATCAGGGATCGTTTGCTCCTCAGTCTCCGCCGAGTGCTAGTCGGGGGAGAGGTCGGGGTCAGCCCTCTAAGGGGGGAGCTTCTAGTGTTGGCTCCGCCCACCCGCGTGTCTATGAGATGCGGAGAGCCGATGATCCAGCGGCTACCGTAGCGACAGGTACCGTTTATATTCTTTCTCATCCTGTCAGTGTGCTTTTCGATTCCGGTGCTACGCATTCGTTTATATCTCTGGATTGTGTGCGCCGTTTGAGTCTCGACCGTTTGACACCTTGTGAGCCCTTCATCGTTAAGCTTCCTAGCGGTGATAGGATCGTTGGTGATCAGGAGGTTCGAGACTGCTCATGCTTATTTGTGAGAGGACTTGGCCCTCTAATCTTATTGTGAGTATCGAGGGTGAGGATTTGATCCTTGGTGATGGTAGCTCGAGCGGCATGGTGCGATCATGAACTACCGCACGAGAGTCATCACTATGTTAGCCGAGGACGGCACCGAGCACTCTTTCGCGGGGCGAAAGAGGGGAAGCCAGAAACTCGTTATTAACGCCTTGAAGGCGATAAAACTCTTGCGTAAGGGATGTACCGGTTATTGGTGCTATGCCTTGAAGGCGGGGAATGGTGGAGTCGAGCTTTCGTCGATTCCAGTCGTTAATGAATTTCCTGATGTTTTTCTGACGAGTTCGGATTGCCACCGGATCGTGAGGTCGAGTTCGCTATAGAGTTAGAGCCGGGTGCGGCTCCTATTTCAAGGCACCCTATCGCATGGCACCTTCGAGAGATGTCCGAGTTGAAGAAGCAGTTGAGTGAGCTTCTTGAGTCGGGGTATGTTCGACCGAGTGCCTCGCCTTGGGGCGCACCGGTCCTGTTTGTGCGGAAGAAGGATGGTTCACTACGTTTGTGTATCGACTATCGCGAACTAAACAAGGTGACCATCAAGAACAAGTATCCTTTGCCGAGAATTGATGACTTGTTCGATCAGTTGCAGGGAGCTACGGTATTCTCGAAAATTGATTTGAAATCGGGGTACTATCAGCTCCGGGTGAGAGAGTCCGATGTACCGAAGACAGCTTTTCGGTCGAGATACGGACATTATGAGTTTGTAGTTATGCCTTTCGGGTTAACTAATGCGCCGGCGGTGTTCATGCAGTTGATGAACAAAGTTTTTATCGAGTATTTGGATAAGTGCGTCGTCGTCTTTATTGACGATATTCTTATTTATTCGAAGAATGAGGAAGAGCATGCCTATCATTTGCGGGTAGTATTAAACATTTTAAGGACCGAGCAACTCTATGCAAAGTTCTCGAAATGTTAGGTCACGTGATTTCAGCCGAGGGGGTTCGTGTGGATCCGCAGAAGATTGAGGCCGTGTTGGATTGGGCACCGCCCAAGAATGTGAAGGAGCTCCGTAGTTTCTTGGGTTTAGCTGGCTACTACCGTAGGTTCGTCGAGGGTTTCTCGACCTTGGCTCGACCACTTACACAGTTGCTCCAGAAATCCGAGAAGTTCGTCTGGAATGACGAGAGGCAGTCGAGTTTTGAGGAGCTGAAGAAGCGTTTGACTTCAGCCCCAGTTTTGGCGTTGCCATGTGGCAACGAGGGTTTTGCCGTTTATAGCGATGCTTCGGGTCAGGGTCTCGGGTGCGTATTAATGCAGCACGGTAAGACCATTGCCTTTGCGTCAAGACAGTTGAGGCCGTATGAGCTTAACTACCCTACTCATGATTTGGAGTTAGCGGCAGTCGTTTTTGCGCTCAAGATTTGGCGTCATTATCTTTTCGGCTCTGCATGTCAAATTTTTACCGATCATAAAAGTCTGAAATACATATTTACTCAGCGGGAGTTGAATATGAGGCAGAGGAGGTGGTTGGAGTTGATTAAGGATTATGACCTCGAAATCCTTTATCATCCGGGCAAGGCGAACGTCGTGGCCGACGCCTTGAGCCGGAAACCGATTGCACTGCGATCGCTTGAGATCCTTACGTCTCAGTCCGAGCTTCGGCGATCTTTGATCGAGTTAGATGTTGAAGTTTTGTTGCCTGGAGCCGTCGGGCAACTTCGTGCTTTAGAGGTTTCGTCGTCTTTGATCGATGAAATTAAGCTGAAGCAGTTAGAGGATCCGATGATTACTCAAATCCGAGAGAACGTTCTTAAAGGAAAGTCTCCTGGATTTGTGATTCACGAGGATGGTGTTTTGAGATTCCAGAGCCGGCTTTGTGTGCCGAACGACTCAGAGTTGAGACAGAATATTTTACGAGAGGCCCATGCTACACCTTACTCCGTTCATCCTGGTTCGAGTAAGATGTACAAGGACTTGAGAAGGAATTTCTGGTGGAATGATATGAAGGATGAGGTCGCACAGTTTGTAGCGAGATGTTTGACTTGTCAGCAGGTCAAGATCGAGCATCAGCGACCAGGAGTTATTGCGATCACTTCGTTCCGAATGGAAATGGGAAGATATATCGATGGATTTCGTTACGAGTTTGCCGAGATCGAGGTCGGGCATGAATATGGTATGGGTGATTGTTGATCGCTGACCAAGTGGGCACATTTTCTGGCATTCATGGACACTTGGGGCCGGGAGAAGTTAGCTCGTGTGTTTATTGCGCAAATCGTGAGACTTCACGGTACTCAAGTCTATTGTTTCGGATCGTGGACGGCCGTTTTGTATCGCACTTGGCGGCGGTGCATAAGGCGTTAGGTACCGGTTGCGTTTGAGCACCTCTTTTCATCCCAGACAGATGGGCCAGTCGGAACGCACTATCCAGGCGTTCGAGGACTTGTTGCGTGCTGTGCTCTCGATTGGAGTAGTAGTGGGAGGAACATTTGCCGATCGAATTCACGTATAACAATAGTTGGCACGCGTCGATTCGGATGGCACCGTATGAGGCACTTTATGGGCGACGATGTCGATCACCGATTTGTTGGAATGAGGCGTCCGATTTGGTCGGGACCGAGCCGGATGTCGTTTTAGAGACGAGGCGGAAGATAGAATTAATTCGGGAACGGATGTTGGCGCCCAGTCGGCGAAGTCGTATCTGCGGCGTCGTCGTCGACCTTTGGAATTCGAGGTGGGAGACCACGTTTTGCTAAAGGTGTCGCCGACGAAGGGAGTTTTTCGTTTTGGGAAGAAAGGAAAGTTGAGTCCGAGATTTATCGGCCCCTTTGAGATCCTCGAACGAGTAGGTGGGTTGGCATACCGTTTGGCGTTACCTCCGGCCTTGAGTCATGTTCATAGCATTTTTCATGTTTCCCAGTTGAGGAAATATGTTCCGGATCCTAGTCACGTCATCGATTATGGCGAGATTGATATTGCTGAAGATATTACTTTTGAGGAGCGTCCTTTGAAGATTTTGGAGCATCGTGAGAAACCATTGAGGCATAAGACCATACCTTTGGTCAAGGTGCAGTGGTCGAGACACGGTGTCGAGGAAGCAACTTGGGAAACCGAGGATAGCATGCGTGCTAGGTACCCGGAGTTGTTTGTTTCTTAAGTTTCGGGACGAAACTTATTTTTAGAGGGGTAGAATGTAATATCCGTATTTTTCCTTTCCTTGTATTTTCGTTTTTGGTGTATTTCTCGGTCGTAGTGACCCTCGTGTATCTTTTTAGCGTGTCCTTCCTGTCAAACTGTTGAACTGTATCCTCGTTGTGTTGTGCGGAACCGCCGTTTCGGGGTTGCCATGGATCCATTGCGTGTTGTTGGTCCCCAAATATTGATTCCCATCGTTTTATTTTCTTTCCGGATCATTTTTATCATTTTGGGACCCAAAATGGGGTGTGGGCCGCGGCACAAGGTGCGTGCGCCGCGGCACACAAATTTCTCCAAATGTTGGTCGGACAATGCATGCGTGTGCGCGGCACACCCATCGTGCCGCGGCACGGTGCCGAGCAGTGCCGCGGCACACCTATCCGTGCCGCGGCACACTCGTGTGTCTTCCGCGACAAAACCCGACATGCAGTGTGCCGCGGCACACGCAGTCTTGCCGCGGCACAACGCGAAAACACAGGCGTAGATTTTCGGCTGTGCGCGGCACACTTTGCCGTGCGCTGCACACGGAGCGGATCAGGTGCGATTTCGTCTTTATTAGGCGAAATCGGCCATTTCCATCCCCATTTTCTTACGTCGCGAGAGAGAGGGTATAGAGGAGAGTTCTTCATCCAGGGTCGATTTTCATCATTTCTCTTCGGTTGTGAAGCTCGGGAAATCAATCTAACGCGCGTTCTACGGATCTTAGTACTCGAATCTTCCAAGGTAAGGCTCTAAAACCCTATTTCGATTAATTTGGGGGTTTTTGGGTTTTTCTTCCGATTCGTTCCGTTTCGTTGGTGGATTCATGATGTATACGATTGATATTGTTAGTATCTTTAGTTTTCCTATGGATTCATGGATATTTTGTGGATTTTTATGGAATCGAGAGGGTTTGGTTGTGGTCCGCCCTCGTTGTTATTTTTGTATGAATATACATGAATCGTAGGCGGGTTTCCGGGTGTATTCCTTTTCCGTAATCGTCTAGAGTTGGTTGTGATTGTGTTGTTCGAATCGTTAGGTTCATCCGTCGGTTCCTCACGGTCGTGCTTGATTCTTCCGTTCCGTTCGCGTCACCGTCTATTAATCGAGGCAAGTATCCTTATGAACTTACAATCTTGGCATAGTAGTTTTGTATGAGAAATTGTGTGTGTGTGTATGCTCACTACGGGTTAGACTCGACGGGGTCTCGGTAGGGGTCCACGGAGGTGTGGATCGGCGAGCTTTGCTTTTAACCACTACGGGTTAGATCCGACGGGGTCTCGGTAGGGGTCCACGGAGGTGTGGATCGACGGTTAATTGTGGTGCATTTTACAAATGTGATTTGATATTGGCATTTAGGAAATGAGTGCTTTGAACGGTTTTCTTTATTGCATGCATTACTATATGTGTAAGATGTAAGTTGTTCATCGGTTACTTGTACTAGCGTAATTGCTAACCCCTCCTGGGACCCGTTTGAGGAAATTCGTTTTATGAATTTGGTCGGGTTCATCGAGACGAGCGGGCGGACGATACGGATGATGGCCGTGCGTGATGATTGTGCACGAGTGATGTTTTAGTGTCTTTTTGTGTCTTTTCGTCTTTTGTGGCTTTTGAACTAATGGTTGTACTCGAGTACTTAAGAGTTCTTGTCCGTCCGGGTTGTATTGTTGCCTATATGTTGGTGTTGATTGATGATGTTATGTTTGACCGGTAAACCGGGTGGATTATTCTGTTTTGCGTCTTTATGACATGGTTTTGGTTTGTCGTTTACGTGAGTCGATGAGTATGATGCTGTTCAGCCTGGTGGGTCCCATATAGGGATTCACGGCGCTGTAATATACCTCGAATATCTTGAGGGTGTTACACGCTTACGGACACTAATGACGGTATCGTCACGGTCCATCCAATCAATACCCAGAATGATGTCGTCTCTCGGTAAATCTACCACGATTAGGTCTGCTAACCAATCACGGACATGAAGCTGAATTGGACAATCCTTAATCTCAAAATTCCCAATACTTCTTCTACCATCAGGTAGACCAATGACATAAGGCTCACAACTAGTAGCACTACCCAGACGTAGTCTACTCAAACATGACTCGAAAATGAATGAATGCGATGCACCAGTATCAAAAAGGGTACACACATGTTGAGATAGAATATCGAGTGTACCTGATATCATCCGGGCCTCTAGATCGTCGGTCTTCTTCATCTCATAAATTCGGGGCTTGCCGGCCCCTGAACCGGACGCTCCCGTCTGATAGCTTTTGGCTCCGCCTTTATTAGCTCCTATCATCTTCAACGACGCTGACTGAGTGGCCTGATTCTGTACTGTTGAATGTCTCGGGGCCTGAGATGACACCGGAGTAGGTTTAGAGTCCCTTGGCAAAAACGGGCCTTATGCCCAGCAATCCCACAGTTGTGGCACGTGACAGTCTGCCTCGAACACTTGGTGATGAAATGACCCTGTTCTTCACAGTTGAAACAGGTGATAGCCGAACTGGCCGCTCGTGACTGAGATTCCGCAGGTATAGGCGCCATATGAGGTCACTCAAAAAAGTAGAGCCCGCACGTGGTTTCTTGAAAGTGGCCTGACTGCCGTCAGACTGATTGCGATTTTTAGACTTCTTACCAGTAGATGAAGTTTGGTTCTTAGCAATTTCCTTAGCGGTAAGCTCATACGTAAGAGCTTTCTCAATGAATTCGGCCAGAGTGGTGCAATTGTGATTAAGAAACTGCATCCGCATACGGGGTTTCAGCCTCTTGCTGAAATACTTGATTTTGTCCGCCTCTGAATGAATGATAGATGAGGCGAAAGGAAGAAGTTCCTGAAATTTCTCGGCGATGGCGAGAACATCATCGTCCGCTGAAAGGTCGGGAGTGAGTAATTCTGACAACTTGGCCTCCCTGAGTGGGACCGGATAATACCTCTCCATCATGAGAGTCCTGAATTGTTCCCATGTACAAGCTCCGTCGGTGGGCTTCAGCGATAACCACCATGAATGTGCCCCCTTACCAAGATAGTAAGCCGCAACTGAAACTTTGTGTCCCTCGGGACAGTCGACCATAGCAAACAGTTTCTCGAAATGTTCAAGCCAGTGAATGATATCTGCCGGCTCAGATGAGCCCTCGAAGGTAGGTGGTCGATGGCGAGAGATATCGCCAATGATACTGCTCACACCCCTCTCTTGCCTCTGAGGTGGCGGCGGAGGAGCCTGCTGATTTTGACTAGTCGAGGTATGCATCGTTTCCATCAGTTGTGCCATCTGAGTCATTTGGGCCATCATGCCCTACATGAAAGCGAGTGGATCAACCCGAACACCTTCTGACTGAGCTGTGTCCCGGGTACGACTCCCTGATAGTGAATGATTACGTCCAGGTGAATGAGTGGCAGCGTCATTGCTCGATGAATTAGCATTATTCCTTGCATTAGCGCGTGTATTCACACGAGCTCTCGGGTTTCGGCCCGCACCACGGCCTCTTCCCCCGCGTCCTCTGCCAGCTCTTTCCATACTGAAGTGGAAAGTCATATGATAATTATATATCTCGCATGAATATCACATTATGATTACGTTATGAAATGATGAAAATGAGCATACGCGCTCGAACACAATGATTACATGAATGATCAACTGAAGTGACGTGATTATCTGATGATATTCTTGAAATGATTATCTTGAACAAGTTAACAAGATTAATGATATGATCCTCAAGATCAACAACTGAACAATGAAATGAACTGAGTGATTAATGAATTAATATGATCGAATTGATCAAAAATGAAAATGACGAAAGAGGATTGTTGACTGTTGGATGATGAATGAGTGATTCTATTGCCAGAAATTATACCATGGCGTCAGAAATCTTATTGTTCTTTGGTCTGAGGGGCTCGGCTCTTGCACAGGTCACACGTGACGCGAAAGTCCAATGATACTAGTCTGATGAACGATGATTTCAAATAAGACATGACTCGGAAGGTAGTATTCAAAACCACGCTCCGATACCAACTCTGTAACATCCCAAGCTAGGCGGATATTACAGTACCGTGGACCCCCGACTAGGACCCACCAGGCGAATGAAAATTAATGAATTAAATAATATAATTATAGTACCGAACCACAATATATCATCAATCACTCCGATGAGGAGTTTTATTACAACACACCCAAGAAAATAACCGAATACAAGTATATTTTATATGGAGATAAAATATACAACACTGAATGAACTCAAAATCCAAACGGAAATCTGCAGCGGAAATAAAATAAGGAAAACATAGTGAATGAAAGGACTGGGGCCCCCTACTAGTATCACTGGGACTCCTCGCCGTCAACATTCTCTTCCCGTGCCTTATCCTTGCCATGACCTGAAAAGAATATCCCCCAACGGGGTCAGTTACACAGAACAACAATCCTCAAGAGTTGAATAAACATAAACATGATATAACTTAATTATGAAATGAAGCTGAAGAGAGGCATCATAGTACACCCGTAATGGAATGTTCACGTGCACAAGACGGATGTCCGGACACACCCCCCATTGTACCTAATTAGTCTCACGGAGGTACATTACCTTGTACACAGTCCAATGTATCGGTGAACCCAACACATGACCATCACGTGCCCGACTAAAAATCCCACACATCCACACCCGGCCGCGCAATATGAACCCAGAAGGTCATATGAACAAAAATGACCATGAAGAATAATAATGAATAACAATCCGACAAAGTCAAGAATGACTCACCGAGATGAAATGATAGTGAAATGAATGATAGCTCAATGAAATAATTGGAACCGTCGTTCCTCGTGAATGAAGTGATTAATTGACAATTACACGTCTCAATACGGTTAATACATTATGAATGAATTATGATTATGAATGAACAACAACGAAAGGAATGAAAATCCTTTTAACCGAGTAAGAATTAACTTACACAACACCAGTGAACAATGTCCTTCCACGAACAATGCCCTAAATGAAATGTCGTCGCTCGAACAACATTGAATAACACAATTACCAACAATCCATTCAACATACGAATCAAACATGAATATAACGAACTCAAAACGTCGATACGACTAAACCAAGTTCACTGGGGCATTATATCGAACACGTTGTAGCCAATCTCGATTGTTTACAATCAATCCTCAATTATACCAATATCAAATCCCCAAGGAGTTTTTTAAACCGACAAAACATCTTCAATACAATCAAAAATCCAATATGAATATCCAAATTTATGATTTCAACAACTAATCGAAACCCCCCAAATCCAACTCAATATTCATAGTGTTCTTGAATAACCTTTCAATAATCCGATGAATATTCATACATACTCATAATCATATGTATATCTCTTCATACAACATGATTATAACGTCCAAAACATCATATCTCAACACAAAATCGAAATCCAAATGGTTTGATGAATATTACCTTTGAAGATCCAAGTACTTTGATTCGATGAACACGCGTTAGATCGACAATCCGAGCTTCACAACCGAATGAAAATGATGAAAAACGAGTACTCAAGTGATTGATGATGAAAATTTCTCCCACAAACCCTCTCTCTCGGAAGTAGGATGAAGAAATGGTGAAAATGAGAAAATCCCGTCGGTCCATCTTATATAAGTCCCAGGGACGCACGACCAACCCGCACGACCAAGTGTCCGTGCGTCGGGTCGTGCGTGAGGCTTCTGCCGGCTGCTGCTCTTAGCGCCGCGCACGAGCAGCAACTCGTGCGGCCTGCTCGTGCGGCCCTGACTCGAACGCTAGGCCTCCTGCCCAGTACATCCGCAACACACGAGCACCACGCCCGAGCAGTTGCTCGTGTGGCCTGCTCGTGCAGCACTAACTCGACCACTGGGCCTCCTGCCCAGTACAGCTGCAACACACGAGCGCCACACACGAGCAGTTGCTCGTGTGGTCTGCTCGTGCGGCACTGACTCGGCCGCTGGGTCTCCTGCCCAGTCCAGCCGCAACGCACGAGCGTCGCGCACGACCAGATGCTCGTGCGGCCTGCTCGTGAGGCCCTGCTCGACAAGCAGTTCTGCCTATAACGATGCACCGAGTACAAAAATCACAGAATTCGAGAAGTACGGGGACAAAAGCACGAGAATTACAAATATTACGCCGAACGGTGAACATAATTGAATGAGTATGAATAATGAGTGATTAATAATGAGTGAAAATTACTGAGTGACAATTACTGACTGATAATTACTGAATAAAAATGACTAAATTACAACCGGGTATTACAATGTAACTGCATATTCATTTTTGTTTATGTTTCTTCATTTATTTAAAGAATAAATATAAAATCCACCCTCGATGTTAGTTTTATTTCAAAATTGCTAGTTATCTTTACCTCCTTGCATGTGTTACGCATGTTTCTAACAAATGTATCCTACCATGCTATAAGTAGCGAAATATAACTAAGAAACAGGAACCAAACACAAATAGCAAAATTCATCATTCTTTCAAGGAAACTTACATCAAATAACAATCTACATAAAATCATCAAGGAAAACATCGTATAAATAAATCAAAAGAAGTGGAAGAAGAAACCAAACCGTCCACAATCTAAATAAAATTTTCAATTGCACTTCATATCATAGTCTACAACAGAATATTCATTAGCTTGAGAAATCATAAGATTCACATGATCGTAAATACTATAACATACGATCAGAATCATCATCATCATTACTATCTTCCTCATATGATGTTATTATATATCCATAATCTGATGCCTCATCCATATTACCGATATCAATAAGTCCACCTCATGGATGCGATATTGATATATAATCATCTACAGTCGCTTGACTATCTCTAGTCCTCATGACCGTGGCATCCTCTTGAAACAGTTGATGTAATGACGATGCAGATGCTCACAAGCTACTTCAACTCTATATCTAGGTGTGACTTTACACACTCATCACCAACCCTTCTTAGCTTGATTCATACTAGGATAGGAAGCCTAATACACTTGAGCAGCTTGATTTGCTAACACAAAGGGTTCGTACATCTTGTACTTATGGTGTGGTTTATAGAAACTAAATTGAAATTTGTATTCATCGAAGTCCCTAGAGGTGATAAATCAAACCACTCACACCTGAATAACACAATTGTTTTAGTGGGTTCACTATTATACTCTACCACACACACCTCCATTAATCGCCCATAAAAATCTTGATCATCACTATTATAAAAATGCACCCTTTATGCAGACAACACTATTCATAGTACTTTTATCTAACACATGGTCAACCATGTAGAACCTGTATCCATTAACTAAACACCCTGAATAAGTTTGAACCCCGTACAATGGCCCTTTTACAAGGTCATTAATGTATTGGCTTGCATTATTTGAAGGATGATTAACCTATGACAATTATTAAATATGTTAGTTATGTAATTTTCTACATATAAAACTAGTGTAAATAATTCGATAAGAGACCCCACACTTACATATGTTTTAAACCAACTTGCAAACTCCTTCTCAACTCTTGTTTGTAAGTCACTTTCCATTATCTTTGGATCAGTTGCTCGAATTTGGTCTTCAAACAATCTTTAAAAACACACGACTTATTATTTTTAATGAATGAATATACTCTTCCATAATAAAATATCACGAGGGTACTCACGTCAAGTATGTCTAAGAAATGGAGCAATTAGATAGAATATATATATATATATATACATATATATATATATGGGATGTATTATACTCTTTGGCATCAAAATATCGTGCAGGCATTTTGCTAAAAGGACGGACATCCAACTTGAAAATTGAGAGAGTATTCGGATCATCATTTTCATTGTCTCCCCCTCATTATTTTGAGGCACATTTCTAATCTTCGTAGTCACCCAAACTTAAAAGTAGTATGAGCTAAATGTTTATGCCTGTTTCATTAAGTAGGCATTGGTGATGGATCCTTCAACTTTGGCTTTGTTCTTTACAAAATCTTTCAATGTCTTCATATACCTCTCAAATAGATATATCCATCGATATTGCTTGACCAGCAATGCGGGCTTCATCAGCCAAATGGATAAGAAGATGTTCCATTGAATCAAAGAATCTAGGCAGAAAGATACGCTCAAGTTTGCACAAAGTAACCGGAATTGTTTCATGAAGTCTACACATGTCCTCTATTTTTATTGTCCGAGATGTCAAGTCTTTCAAGAAGTTACTCAACTCTGTAATTGCCTTCCAAACAGCTTGAGGAAGAAATTTACGAAACGCAATAGGTAGCAAGCGTTGCATGAACACATGACAGTCACGACTTTTCATCCCTCTCATCTTTAGTTCTTTCATATCTATATATCTGCTAATAGTGGACATGTAGCCATCAGGAAATTTAAGACGAGATATCCATTCACATACTCTCTTTTCATCTTTGTTAAGTGAGTAACAAGCTTTTGGATACTTTCCTATCGTCTCATTTTTCTTTAATTCAAGTCTGATGCAGAGCAATTGAAACTCGTCTCTGGACTTGTTGGTATCCTTTGTCTTTCCCGGTACATTAAGCACAGTGTTGAACACCAATGTGCATGACATCCAAATTGTGACGAATCGGAATTTCTTTCCAATGTGGGAGATCACAGAAGATGCTTCTTTTGTTCCACCCAATCTTATAATTCTTAGATATCTCTTTGTTTGTGTCATTGTGGTCCTCTGTCACTTTCACAAGACCCAGTGCTTGTATTTGATTCAATATCTCAACACCCGACCTTTCCTCAGGTGTAGGTGTTGGGATTCGGTGCCTAAATCGAAGGCCCAGCGGAAGCGGTAAAATGAAAATAAATTCGATCCGAATCCCTACGAGGATAGATCAAGCTACGTATATACAAATATAAAATAAACAAAGGAAGATTCAAAATTATACCCTTGTAGTCTGTTGATTAAATGGTGTTCTTCACTTGAGAGATTCCCCAAGCTTTAGGTCAACGTCCCCGCGAATCCGATTTGTCAAGCTTTTGAAATCCCGAGCACCGAAGCACCGTGCCTCTACTTGCCACGCATCGGAAAAATGATCGGAATGATGATCACCCTATTAACCTCTAAGGTTACGGCTAGAATAGGATGATGAAGCTATAATATTTGATGAATACACTCTAAGTATATTTATCAAAAACTCTCTGTGTATTTACTAAGAATGTGAAGAAGTGAAGAAGACAAGAAAAAACTATTTTCTTTTTCTCTCTTTGCTTGCAATCCGTGGGATGTCCAGTGCACACACAAGAGAAGTCTTCTCTTCCCTTTTATTCACTTTCAACCAGCAAGACCAAATCACCTTTTATTATAAAAAGAGATATTGTCCCCTCAAGTCTTGGTCTTCCACCCCACATAGTGAAGACAAAAACCAATACTCACATGAGGGTAAGTGGGGCGGCCATCTAGAAGGAAACGGATGAGTTCGATTCATTTCGGACTCCCATGAGTCCAAACAGATAAACTCCAATTCTGTTCTGATGTATTTGTATCAATTAACTAATCCAATTAATTAATCATATCAAATACAATATAATATAATTAATTTCTCCAAGAAATAATTATATTTATGAATTAAATTAATTACCCAGTAATTTATTTAATTCGTTAGGCCGTAAATTAATTTATCCAATAAATTAATTTAGACATCCAATGTCCCAAAATTAATTAGACATTCAATGTCCAAGAAATTAGATATCCAATATCTAATATTTATAAAGAGAGAATAAGCTCGATATATTCCGTCATCAATCCTACTGCGCGACTCGGTAGGTCCGTCTCAGTTAGCAATGGGAGGAACCAAAGAGTAGTAGCACCACCTAGCCAGCCTGGCGGCCTACATTGTACCCCAACTGAGAACGAATGATTCGGGATCATTCAAAAACCATTCTGTCGTGAATACCAGTATACGTATAAACCCTTCTTTCAAATGTCCCGATCAAGTTATAGGGTCACGGTCAGTTAAACCTTATCTATACTTGACGCTATGCATGAGTTAATGCAAATCGAGATCATTGAGCTCTCGTGTATCCAATACAACTAGCTCCAATGATTTAGCCAAAGAATTATGATCTCATCTTCCAATAACCACATAGGACATATAACTCGTTCACTAACAGGAGAAAGAATCCTATCTTGGTATTCAGTAGAACCTGCCACTTGCCCGTCAAGATGCACGTCGAGGTTGACCCCCACCTTCCGGTTTTATGAGTCGAACTACTCTAATGAAAATCTTAACGTCACAAGCACATTCCTACTAAATCCTCAAGTCGAAGGTTCACGAATACCTATCACAACCTTTTGATTCCGTCATTGAATGTCCCAGAGTGAAATCCGTGTGGCGAATCAAGGGTGAGTCGGTTCGAGTATACTAATCTAATTATCATACTTATAATGTGCGCTCCCACTAACTATTAGTGTTCGACAGGCACTCTCCAAGTCAAAAAACACGTCATACAAGTCTTCACATAAACTTAACGCCCAGTAAAGTTTCATCGACTTGCGAACGATTAAATATTTGAGCCATAAACCTTTCCAGTGCCGATCCCCTTATCCAATAAGGAGTGGAATATTTTGCTCTCAAACATACGGACTAGTTTCTATATATATATTTACGAGTCAGGAATACCAGTGACTACCAGTAAATAAAGAAACAAACAATGCCTTATGATAATGATTTACATAATAACAAGTACAATGCCCTCACTCAACATCTTCTGAGTGGCATTCGAGGGCATACTCCTAACAATATCCCACTTGCACTTAATGCCACTCACTATGCTATCTAATTCCCATGTTCTCCAGATGACGCTCCAAGCTAATCTGAGAAAGTGGCTTGGTCAGTGGATCAGCGACGTTGTCGGCTGAGTTTACTCTATGCAGCACAATGTATCCCTTTGCGAATAAATTCTCTCACGATATGATACTCTCTCTCAATATGTTTTGTACCATTATGAAACCTCGGCTCCTAGGCCTGTGCTACCGCTCCATTGTTATTGTATAAAAATGAAAATACGCAGCGCAACACATGGTGTCACGTGAAGTTTACCCAGTAACTTCTTAACCCTTCCTTTGGAGGCCTCCGAGGCCGCTATATACTCAGCCTAATAGGTGGAATCAGCAGTCGCGCTATGCTTGGCACTATGCCAAGCTACTGCTCCTCCATTAAGAGTAAAATGTAGCCAGAAGTAGACATAGAGTCATCTTTCTGTCCTTGGAAGTCTGAATCAGTGAAGCCCATCACATTCAGTTCTTCACCGCCATACATAAGAACCAGATCTCTAGTCCTTCTAAAGTACTTGAGAGTGTTCTTTACGGCGGTCTAATGTTCCCTACCTGGGTTTGCCTGAAACCTACTTACCATGCTCCCAGCATGCGTAATTTCGGGTCTCGTACACAACTAGGCATACACAAGGCTACCCACGGCCGAAGCATATGGTATATTACTCATTTCCTTTCGTTGTTCCTCACTATGAGGACACATCTTCGAGGAGAGTTTTATTCCATGTCGCATCGGTAGGAACCCTCGTTTAGAATCATCCATCTTAAGTTGCTTTAAGATTTTATCTATATGGAGGGCTTGGGAAAGACCTATCATTCTCTTCGCTCTATCCCGGTAGAGCCGAATTCTAAGAATATAGGTAGCTTCTCCCAAGTGTTTCATGGAGAACCTACTCGAAAGACAAGATTTCACAGAACTGAGCATTCCCACATCATTTCCTATTAGTAGAATATCATCTACATGTAGTACTAAGAATGCGATCTTGCTCCCACTAACCCTCTTGTATACACAAGGTTCCTCTTGATTTTGCACGAAGTCAAACTCTTTGACCGCCTCTTCAAAACGAAGGTCCCAACTACGTGAAGGTTGTTACAGTCCATATCACGGAGTCTACATCAACCATTGCTTGGTCATAGGTCGCGGGGTCGGTCTCTTGGCTATCACCTGGAACCTCATGGAGACCCACCTCCTCCAGGTGCACAAGGCCATACCTCTCAGGTAATTGAGACACCCTATGATGTGAATCGAGATATTATGAAGAACCCAGATGAGGATTTGAGCATGCCGACTGGACCAATAACGAGTTCTCGATCAAAGAAGTTCAAAAATAATTTATCGACAGTCGTCATTTATATGTTTAAAAATAACTATGTTATCGAAGACAACAAATTCGTGAGTAGTATCGAAGTTCTCGAACAATAAGTTTTTCATTTATTTTATCTTGGTGTGTATTAATTTGAATTGTATTTTTTTTTAGTTGTATTTATTATATTTTGAGTTGTATATTATCGAGTCGTGTAATATTAAAGTCGAAGATGATCGGAAAAGACGAACAAACAAACAAACAAGGATGCAAATTTCCGCGCATAAGACTGACACGCAGCAGTCTCGTATTTTGGCCATAACTTAGTCGTCCGAAATCCGATTCAGGTGATTAAGGTGTCTATCGAAATTTAAGAAAGAGAGCTACAAATCTTATGAAGACCATAGGATCAAATTCGGAACCATTGGAGCTCAGAAATGACAAAATAGACAGCATCGGATTTATGATGACTTGTTGTCCTTGTTTTCACACCTTAAAATCTTGGTCTTTGATATTTTGTCCCCTAAACATGTGTTGACTGACTTTGTATCAGATTTTAGGATGTTTTAATGTTGATTTTTATATTTTGTAGGTTTTCTAGTTGTTTTCTTGTTCACACTAGAGTTAGGTGTAAGATTTTGGCTATAAATAGCCTTGAAGTTTCATTGTAAGAGGACACCAAAGATTTTATGAAATTTGAGAGTGTTTGTATTAACAAACCTTTGTGAGTGCTTTCTTGTTTTGTTGAGTGTGTCTCCAAAACATCACTTGTGTGATTTATATACTTATCAAGTGCAATCTTGTTAGTATTTATATTCCACCCCTTCCGAGTTGCTACGGCGTGTCACGTAGAGGTTTGGAAGTAAAGCCCCATTTTGCTTATTTTGGAAACATCCTGGGAACGAATTCATAGCGGTGTCGGTTACCATAACGTGTCGTGTGGAGGTCGCATCAATTGGCTTCGGAGCTCGGTTATTCCAAAACTAAGTGGTATCATCTATTTTCCTTCATTACCATAATCTTCCTATCTTACCATCCTATTATTTCCTTTATCTTCTAAATCTTCCATCTTCTTCACACACACAAAAAAAAAAAAGAAAAAAAATATATAAGTGGTGAAAGTTTTGATTGTTTTTGATAACTCTTCAAGCCGAGGCCAAGGGAAGAACTTGTTCCTTAGCCTTCGGGCGTCTGGTGATTTTCAGCTTGTGGATCGAATATCAAATATCAATCCATTCATTTCATTACTAAAAAAAATTATAAGTCGTGAAGGTTTTGATTGTTTTTTATAACTCTTCAAGCCGAGGCCAGGGGAAGAACTTGTTCCTTAGCCTTCGGGCGTCTGCTGATTTTAAGCTTGCGGATCGAATATCAAATATCAATCCATTCATTTCATTACCAAAAAAAAAAAGTAAAAAAAAAGAAGAAAAAAAATATCAAGGAAGAAGAGAAGAACGAATTTTGAACGATGTTATCAAACAATTATCATACTTTTCGTTCCGTTCCATATTCTAAACTATTCCAAAATCTTTTGCTCCCATCTTTCCATTTTTTTTTCTGATCGTCATTCGCAATCTTTGGGGGGACCGTGGGATTTGAGTTCTTTCAAGAAGAAACTTGATTTGAATCACCTAAAATCACCTTGTAAGTTGTGTGGAAAAAGGCAAAAAAAAATAATAATTTTGAGGAATTAAGAAAAAGAAAAAAAAGCCAAACGAGAGATACGCGAGTGTGAGCGACCGAACGACACACGTGAGGATCTTGTGAGGAAATTTTCTTGTAAAAAAAAGTAAAAATAAAAAGAAAAAAAAACAAAAAAACAAAAAAAAAAAACAAAAAAAAAAAAGAAAAAAAAATAAAAAAAAAAAGGAAAAAAAAGGAAAAAAAAGAAGAAAAAAAAAAGAAAAGAAAAAAAAATGTCAGGAACCGAAAGAGACGAGCAAAACCTTATCCTTCAAAATATTGTACAACAACTTGCTCAAATAGTCGGAAGACTAGATAAGCAAGAGGAAACAATTGCTACTCTCACGAAGAGTAGAGAAGAGGAGACCGTACGAAGGGGACCGGAACCCATTCGATTTGGAGGCTATGATGATGAAGATTCGATGAATTCCGAGGAGAAAACTCCGAGGTTTGTACATCGAGGAGGACGAGGAGGAAGGAGAGAGTATGAAGGAAGGCGAGGAAGATATGTCCGAGACGAGGAGGATCGGAATATGGGAAACATCAAAATGAAAATCCCATCTTTCGAAGGGAGAAGTGACCCGAAGACATTTCTCAATTGGGAAAGGAAGTTGGAGACCATTTACGATTGCCACAACTATTCCGATGAGAAGAAATGAGGTTAGCAATAACCGAATTTTCAGAATATGCAAGCATTTGGTGGGACCAACTTGTGACGGAGAGAAGGAGGAGTCGGGAGAGACCGGTTAGCGGTTGGGAAGAATTGAAGGTTGTTATGCGGAAAAGATTTGTTCCTAATTACTATCTTAAGGAACTATTTTCTCGCTTACAATCTTTAAAACAAGGCTCGAGAAACATTGAAGATTTTCGAAAGGAAATGGAGATGTTGATGATCCGGGCCAATGTTCGAGAATCGAGAAAGGCCACCATGGTGAGGTTTTTACACGGGATGAGGGCCGAGATAGCTAAAGAAGTTGACAAACAACACTTTATTGAATTCGAGGACATGGTATATGCGGCGGTAAAAATCGAACGGAGCTTACGAAGAGGGAGCAACAACAACTATTCCACGGGATACTCTACTCCTTGGAAACAACAATCTCAAGTAAGTTTAGACAAATTTAAAAATTTTGATAAAAGAGAAGGGAGTGTCTTGAAAGGAAAGTTTGAAGTTGGGAGTACTAGCAAACCAAAATTTGATGGGAAGCCTAAACCCGTCGAAAGCAGCCAAAGGAGAAACCGGGACATCTAATACTATAAGTGCCAGTGTCGTGGACATATAGCATCCGAATGCACCAACAAACGGGTGATGGTACTTCGGGATGGGGAGATTGAAACGGAAAGCAAAAAAGAAGAAGAAGAAGAGACAAGAGAGGTGGAGAGTGATGATGAGACGTATGAGTATGCACCTGCACTTGTTGTTCGGAGGGTGTTAAGTTCTCAAGCAAAATAGGAGGAAGTTAACGAACAAAGAGAAAATCTATTTTGCACACGTTGTTTTATTAAAAATAAAAATTGTAGTGTGATAATAGATAACGGGATTTGCACTAATGTTATTAGTGTTATGCTAGTGGAAGAACTAGATGTTCCAACAAGAAGACACCCTAAACCGTATCGTTTACATTGGCTAAATGATTGTGGGGAAGTTCGCGTTAATAAATAGGTACTTGTGGCTCTCACCATCGGAAGGTATCAAGACGAAATCCTATGTGATGTCGTTCCGATGCATGCTTGTCATATCTTGTTGGGAAGACCATGGCATTTTGATTGAGATGCTACTTTGAGCGGAAGGAAAAATCGTTACTCATTCGAGAAGGACGGAAAGAAAATTACCTTAGCTCACATGACTAAGATACAAAAATAAGAAGATCAACTTCGTCTTGAAAAGGAAGTTGAAGGAAAATCGAGAAAAGAAAAGGAAAAGAAAAATGAAAAAAATGAAAAAAGCGAGAAAAATGAAAAAAGCGAGAAAAATGAAAAAAATGAGAAAAATGAAAAAAATGAAAAAAAAGAAAGAAAAAGAAAATTTGAGAAAATGCATGCTTGTAAGTGCAAAGGAACTTGAAGAAGATATCAAGGAAAATGCACCCATGTACTTGATTATTTTCCGAAAAGTTTGCGCTACTACTAACCCCGGGAACCGGATAATTCCGAGTTCTATTGAATATTTATTGCAGGAATTTGTTGATGTTTTTCCCGAAGAACTACCTGCAGGGTTGCCACCAATCCGAGGGATTGAACATCAAATAGACTTTGTGCCCGGAGCGGTCATTCCAAATAGACCGGCATACCGACACAACCCCGAAGAGAGCAATGAAATCCAAAGACAAGTCGAAAAGTTTTTAAGTCTTGGGTATATCCGGGAGAGTCTAAGTCCTTGTGTTGTTCCTGTGATCGTCGTGCCAAAGAAAGATGGAACGTGGAGAATGTGCACCGATTGTCGAGTGGTAAACAATATCACGGTTAAGTATCGACACCCTATTCCAAGGTTAGATGATATGTTAGATGAATTACATGGTTCATGTGTTTTCACTAAAATTGACCTAATGAAAGGATATCACCAAATTCGTATGAAAGAAGGAGATGAATGGAAAACGGCTTTCAAAACTAAATACGGATTATACGAATGGTTGGTAATGCCCTTTGGATTAACGAACTCACCAAGTACTTTTATGAGATTAATGAATCATGTTTTGCGTGCATACATCGGAAAATTCGTTGTTGTATACTTTGATGATATACTCATTTACAGCAAAAATATTGAAGAACACGTTGAACATTTAAGATTAGCTTTAATTACCTTGAGAAAGGAACAATTATATGCTAGTCTTAAGAAATGTACTTTTTGCATGAATGAAGTTATTTTTCTTGGATATGTCGTTAGTGCTGACAGCATAAAAGTTGATGAAGAAAAGGATAAGGCTATTCGAGAATTGCCTAGACAAACGAACGCGTTCGAGGTAAGAAGTTTTCATGGACTAGCAGGGTTTTACCAACGCTTTGTAAAAGATTTTAGCACAATTGCAGCCCCATTAAATGAACTTGTCAAGAAACATGCTAAGTTTAATTGGGGAAATGAACAAGAAAAAGCATTTAACACTCTGAAAGATAAATTGTGCACCGCACCTGTTTTAGCATTACCTAATTTTTCTAACACTTTTGAAATTGAGTGTGATGCTTCTGGAGTAGGAATTGGAGCAGTATTAATGCAGGGAAAAAGGCCGATAGCCTATTTTAATGAGAAACTTGGAGGAGCTACATTGAATTACCCGGCCTATGACAAGGAATTGTATGCTTTGGTTCGAGCCCTACGTACGTGGCAACACTACCTATGGCCTAAGGAGTTTGTGATTCATACTGATCATGAATCCTTGAAGCATCTCAAAGGACAGGGTAAATTGAGCAAGAGACATGCCAAGTGGTTAGAAGAAATTGAATCTTTTCCTTACATCATCAAATACAAACAGTAAGGAAAACATTGTCGCCGACGCTTTGTCAAGAAGGTATGTATTACTTAATACACTTTCTTGTAAACTTTTGGGATTTGATTTATTGAAAGAAGCATATGAGGGGGATAAAGATTTCCATGATATTTATGTCGCTTGCGAGAAAAAAAGGAGTAGAAAAATTTTATCAGGATAATGGATTCTTGTTCTGTGAAAATAAATTTTGCATTCCTTTTTGTTTAACACGGGAATTATTGGTAAATGAAGCACATAGTGGAGGTCTAATGGGACATTTTGGGGTTGCTAAAACTTACAAAATATTGCATGAACATTTATTTTGGCCAAAAATGAAACATGATGTTTTTAAAGTTGTAAATTCATGCATTGTTTGTAGGAAAGCAAATTCACGAGTGTTATCGCATGGTTTATATATGCGACTTCCGGTACCTTCCGCACCTTGGGTCGATCTTTATATGGACTTTGTATTAGGATTACCCACGGCGAATTCCGGTTGTGACTCCATTTTTGTTCTAGTTGATAGATTTAGCAAAATGGCACACTTCATTGCATGTCATAAAATGGACGATGCCACACATATTGCTAATCTATTTTTCAAAGAAATTGTACGTTTACATGGTATGCCCAAAAGCATCGTATCCGATAGAGATACCAAATTTTTGAGTCATTTTTGGAGAGTCTTATGGGCAAAATTGGGTACGAAATTGCTTTATTCTACAACATGTCATCCCCAAACCGATGGTCAAACCGAGGTTGTCAACCGAACGCTTGGTCAATTATTGCGAACTATTGTTAACAAAAATTTGAAAAATTGGGAAACATCTTTACCATTTATCGAGTTTGCCTATAATCGAACCGTACATTCTACTACGACATTTTCGCCATTTGAAATCGTGTATGGTTTTAATCTAATAACTCCTTTAGACTTGTTGCCTATTCCAATAGATAACAGGAGTAACCTTGATGGCAAGAAAAAGGCGGAGATGGTGAAGCAATTACATGCCAAAGTTCGTGAACAAATTGAGAAGCACAACGAACACAATTCAAGGATGAAGAACAAGGGATGCAAACAAGTACTCTTTGAACCAGGTGATTGGGTTTGGGTTCATTTGAGGAAAGAACAATTTCCCATTCAAAGAAAATCGAAGCTAATGCCAAGAGGAGATGGACTGTTCCAAATCTTAGAGTGAATTAACGACAATGCCTATCAAGTAGATCTACCTGGTGAGTATAATGTTTCCACTACTTTCAATGTCGCTGACTTAAGTCCTTTTGAAATTTCAGATTCGAGGACGAATCCTTTTGAGGAACGGGGGAATGATGTGAATCGATATATTATGAAGAACCCGGATGGGGACTTGAGCATGCCGACTGGACCAATAACGAGGTATCGATCAAAGAAGTTCAAAAATAATTTATCGACACTCATCATTGATATGTTTAAAAATAACTATGTTATCGAAGACAACAAATTCGTGAGTAGTATCGAAGTTGTCGAACAATAAGTTTTTCATTTATTTTATCATGGTGTATTTTAATTTGAATTGTATTTTTTTTGAGTTGTATTTGTTATATTTTGAGTTGTATATAATCGAGTCGTGTAATATTAAAGTCAAAGACGATCGGGGGTGAATAGACTTATTGAAACTCTTAAACTCTTTTTCTCAAAGAGTAGGTTTCTTCAGCTGATGGATAAACAAATGACTTGGAGTCGTTTGTTCTTAATACGTGCGGAAATCAGCTAATGACGAATACAAAGCAACTAATGAAACACTTAATGATGAATGCAGCAGTTAAGGTATGATGCTATAAAACAGTAAAGAACGCAGGCAATTATAGTGGTCCCAGAGGTGGGGTAATCCTCTGCTAATCCACTTTTCTCCAAACCAGTTGGAGATGAATTCACTATAATTCTCAACCAGTGATAAATATTACAGTGATTCAACAAAACTACAACAGCTTCCAACCAGTGGAAATCCATGCGGTTGTAACACACTTGACTGCCTTGCACCTCTTGATCCTAGATCCTTGGATGCCTTTACAGTCTCTTAACTTCAACCAGTGAAGTACCCTGAACTCAGGATTATAGACAAGAGTTTTTGTCTTCTCCAACTAAGAGCTTCTTCAAGTATGAACTTTTTAGAACCGCTCTTTTCACGATGCTGTATTTTGCTTTTAGATTGCTTGAAAGCTTTGATCGCTTGAAAGTATGTTCGCACCGTGTATTGTTGTATGTGTTGTATATGCTCAGCTTCAAATCTTCGGATATATATAGGTCACGATATCTGAGCTTTTCCTTCATAGCCGTTGCAAATCTTTTCAACAAATCTGTCCGTTGGAGTGGTAGACTTCATTGTTTTCTTTCTGAACGTTGCAAGGCTAGATTCCCATATTTTAATCTATCTTCCGACCGTTGTGAAGACTCTGCATGTGATGCACCGAATCTTTTGAATATAATACGATTAAAGTCTTCAAGGTGGGTCTGGATAGACTTTTTAATTCATATTTTTTGCGGGAATATCTCCAATTTGTCTCTTCACGTTGCATGTGACTTTCCGTAATACTTTGACTTTTCAACGCATGCTGACGTGGACTTGGAGTACTTGGCTGATCCCAACTAGGATGATATGCAGATAACTTCTCTGCAGTCTGGACCTCTCTGATGTTCACTGTTTAGAACTTGTCTGATCAGATGACTTGTCTGAGGTACCTTGGCTGCAGTCTGGTCAAACATCCCTGATGATTTTTGTTGACCAGAACTACTCTGACTTGACTCGGCTGTACCTCTCTGATGAACTCCGCTGATATTTAGTACTTAGCCGATTTTCAGCCTAACTTATTTTTGGCCTATAGAAGATACTCATTTGGTTCTTCTTTACATTTTGCCAAGTTTTACACTTAACATATTTGGCCTATGGAAGATACTCATTTGGTTCTTCCTTACATTATTTCCAAGTAATAAACATTTGAATTTATACTGATGACATCATCAAAATCTAACAAGTATTCCTAACAAATTCCCCCTATTTTGATGATGGCAAGACTTAAGTAAATATTCAAATGAACAAGTCTGCACTTGAGTGCAAGACACAAACTAAAATCAGTCTTATTTTTTAGACAACTAGAAATTGTCATTCAGAAGACTGTATATATTAATTTTATGACTTGATTACAAGTACATGGCTTGAATACATAAAAATTAAACAATTATAAAAAATTACAATTTCATCCAAAAACTATTTGCCCCTTCCTCTGCAAACAGTTTGCTTGGGAGGTCTAAATAGTTTTGCACCGATTGGTCTATTTTTGATGGGTGCAAGACCATATTTCCTCCTTATGACTAGGGCAGCAAAGTCTTGGTCTTCTTTTGAAGAGAACTTGTGCTCTTCACATAGCTTTCTAATTTCTCTTTGAAGCTCTAGCTTGTCAAGCTCATTATCCAAACGGGTCGGCGCTTCCACTGTTCTGAATGGAGGAATCATAGGATAAGCATCCCATTTGGCTGCATATTTAAGCAAGATCTTCCAAAGAGTAGGCCATCTAGCATCCATGTAGTTGATGAATGACTGTTGGGGCGAGCATTTTTTATCTAGAAGAATCTCCCAGAGGTAGAAATGCTCTGTGAATTGTTTCTTGGCCTCCGCCCAATTGTTCATGAATTCTGGTGGTAAGAATTCTTCAACATACCATAACTGTTTGCCTTCCCATTCGAATCTTTGTTCATCTTTCTCTCTTGTTCTTCTCTTCTTCTCCATAGACTGCTTCTCTACAGACTGCTCTTCAGGTTGGCTGGGGGCAGATATCTCCTTTCTTTTCAGACTTGATGGTCCTCCTTCAATTTGGAGAATATCTTGCCTCTTCTTTGATCTTAGCTCTTTCCTTATTTCTCCTTAAGTACTTCCTTCCCCCTATATTCTATATTCCCCCTTTTTGCCAGCATCAACTATTGTAGTCAGCTGCTACTCTATCCTGCACATCCAGTCAGACATGCCAAATGGCATTCTGTTATTGGTAGGGGGAGGAGGCTGAGGTACTTTTGCCAGCATCAACTATTGTAGTCAGCTGCTGCTCTATCCTGCACATCCAGTCAGACATGCCAAATGGCATTCTGTTGTTGGTAGGGGGAGGAGGCTGAGGTACTTCTCTCTGCAGCAAAGTGTCGATCTTTGCATTGATGGTTTGGAGGTCAAGAGTGACCTGAGATGCCAGCAGCTCTCCAATGGTATCCTTCACTATCTGTCTTATCAGCTCAGTCATCGCAGGTGAGATCTGAGCTGGTGGAGAGTGCTTCGCCTGAGCCTTCTGCAATTGAACCACCAGACTGCAGGCTCCTATCTACAGCTGGTACTCCAGATGGGGTTTTTTCTGGAGTCCCTGATCTGGAGTCCTCATCTAACTCCGCGTCTAGGCTGGTATACCGGTCAGGCGCCCCAGTCCTATCTGCAGCCTCTTGTATTGGCTCTTGCTCCGGCTCCCTTTCTCCTTCTTCCTTCTCTTGCTCTTTCTCCTGCTCTTCCTCCTTTTCTTCTTCAATATTTTCTTTTTATTTCTCAGCTCCTTGATCTCCTCCTTCACCTTTATCATCATCCTCATCATCATCATTATTATCATCCACTTTCCCATCTTTTTCTCCTTCATCCTTATCATCTTTTTCTCCATCATCATCCTTCTCTCCTTCATCATGTTCTACTTCTTCTCCTTCTTCTTCTTCTTCAATCAACTCTTCTGTTTTCTCAACTTCCTCAGAATGTTTTTCAACTAAAATCTTTTCTTCTTCTCTTCTCTCTTCCTGCTCTTCTTCCTCGTCGACTAAGACAATAACTTCTTCTTCTCCATCTACCTCTTCAATCCTAATTTCCCTCTCTTCTTCCTCCTCATCTTCTTGTTCAAATGAACCATCAAAAATACTAAACATAATGGAATGGATGAATTGGTCCATGTTGGTTTTAAAATGAGACATGAACCAATTATCCTGGAGGATTAAGACTAAGTCTGATTCTTTACAAAAATGAATCAGTACCTCCTCTGTGGCTTGGGGATACTCCCAACCACTGGTTTCAATGTAAGACTGAAGTTTTGTAAATGACAGAGATTTGAAAAACTTCCACTCTTCAAAAATATTAACAAAAGAGTCTTTTAATGCTTGTGGCTTAACAAGCTGTAATTGTTCAATGGACAGGTCGAAAACATTATTTTCCAGCAGGTTAAATGTGTAATTGGCTTCAGGGATTGAGATGATTAAACCTGCTTCTTCTTCCTCCGGGATGTATGCTGGGGTGAGGACAGCCACAATCTGAGTTTCAGTGCACCTGGGCAGCCGGTCTTCCAGTGAGTAGTTGACTGGCCGCAGGATCGCATGATGAGCCGATCGCTTCTTCTCACTAAAGCTGCGATGCCTGGGCCTCTTGGGAGAGGATTCTGGGGATGACTGCAAGATGGATGGTTCTCCAGGGGCTGGTCCCCTTCTCTTAAATCGGACAGCTATTGGAGTATTGTCTAACTCGGAGTCTGACTCGACTGCAGTTGGGTTGTCAGCTGCAGGTCGGTCCGACTCGCCTGATGAATGATATCTGGGGTAAGTCCTTGTGTCAGGCAGTTCCTTCAGCATCTGGGCTGCTCTCCTGTTGTTCCCTAACCTCCTCAAAGTTTCTTGGTCCAAATGACCAAGTCTCTTGTTGGTATGGAAGGGGTCAGTACTTCCCTTCACCATACCTGTCTTATCAAGGATCCAACTCAGCTGTGTTCCAAATGCCAGCTTGGATTTAAATCTTTTTTCATCAGAAAGCCATTCGGCTTTGTTGACTTCTCGAACAAGTTGCCTAAAAATGTAGTCCACCCAATCAATCTCCTCGTCTTGAATCAGTGCTCCCACCACCATGAACTTCGCCGACGACAGTTGGTCGTAACTGCCGGCCATTCCCATAATGATCTTGTTGGTTATATCCAACGCAAAACGATAGACCTTTTTAATCTCACTCCTTTTAGCAGTGAGTTTCAGCTTTTCCGGCAGTTTCTCCACCTTGATCTTCTTCCAGGTTTCGGCGGCTGACTATTTGAGAGCTTCGACAGCTATGCCGCGGTGTTTCATACCGAAAACTGTACGAATCGACTCCCGCGATATGTCGACTTGTCTTCCGCCAACTGTGCTCCGAATTCCATCCTGAATCAAATAGGCTTCGCGGTAGAATGCAATAACATCTTCCTTGTACAAATGTTGAGGGCTGATATCCAGGAATGGGTAGATCCCATTGAGCTTCATCGTACGGATTAGGTCGAGCACGTCGTAATTCTCCAGATTTGCTTCCAACAGGCCTTCGAAATCAACGACCAGGGAGAAGATAATCTGGTCCTTGACTGCCTTCAGGTTGATGCCTTCGAAGTACGATTCCATTTCTGCAAACAAAGGATTTTTAGTGTATTTGGAGTTCAAGAATTTTTGCTCTGTAAATTTTTGCTCTGTAGATCTAGGGTAAGCGTAAAAGGTAAAGTGAAGAGGTTTCTTTCCTTATAAAGAAGATGAAAAGACGTATGAATTAAATTATTATATATTTGAAACTGTGGTACGCCTTTTCAGATTCTTTTAAATTTCAAATTTGAATCAGTGGTCCAGGTTTAGATTTTAAAATTTGACGGTTGGTTTTAATTGGCCACCGTGGAGGTCGATTTATCAAGTGATTGCCACGTGTATTTAGATGCCTCTTGCGAACCAAAAATTAATATATTTAAATGCCACTTGTGAACCAAAATTAATATAATATTATTATACATATGGCAGATAATAATTAAATATTCAGAGGTCGGTTGAGTTTAGAAAACTTAGCTGGTTTGACTGTTGACTGTTGACCGCTCTGCATCAGGTGAGTTGACTTCATGGACTTCTTGCCTGAGATTTTGGTCAGCTAGGTTCCTTTGTCCGTCCTTCGTCCTCTTGTCTGCATCAGCTAGGATCTGATTTCTTTAGTCAACTGGGTCCATCCTTCCTCTGAGATGCTTCAGCTTGCTTCTGTACTTGATTCCCAATCTAGTAGACCAAGATCTCTGCTCAGCTCCAAAAACCTTTCTTCTGGCAAAGGTTTGGTAAAGATGTCAGCTATTTGGTAGTCTGTGCTAACTCTTTCAACTCTAACTCTTTTGTTAAGCACATGGTCTCTGATGAAGTGGTGCTTAACATCAATGTGCTTCGTCCTCGAATGAAAAACCGGATTGTTGGTTATTGCAATAGCACTATTGTTGTCACACCAGATAGGGACTTCATTGGCAATGATATTATAATCCCTCAGCTGTTGTCTGATCCATAAGATCTGGGCACAACAGCTACCTGCAGCTAGGTATTCTGACTCTGTGGTGGAGATAGAGTTAGAAACCTGCTTCTTGCTAAACTAGGATATTAGTCTGGTTCCTAGGAATTGGCACGTTCCACTAGTGCTTTTCCTATTGATCTTGCATCCTGCGAAATCTGCATCTGAATATCCTGACAGCTCGAAGTTATCATCCTTAGGATACCATAGTCCAACGTTGACTGTAGACTTAAGGTATTTTATTATCCTCTTGGCTGCATCTAGGTGTGATTGCTTTGGCTTGGACTGGAATCGCGCACAAACTCCTACGGCATAGGATATGTCCGGCACCTTGCGTGAGGTGCAGTGATCCAATGAGTCCTCTGTAGTGGGTTGAGTCCACTGATATGCCTGCCTCGTCTGCATCCAGGTGAGTACTTGTGCTCATAGGAATTCTTGCTGGCTTGGCTGATTCCATTCCAAATCTCTTGATCAGATCTTTGGTATACTTAGCTTGGTTGATGAAAATTCCTTTTTCCATCTGCTTAACTTGTAGTCCGAGAAAGAAGTTAAGCTTTCCCATCATACTCATCTCAAATTCTCATTGCATGAGGTTGGAGAATTTCTAACATAGCTCTGGATTGGTTGAGCCAAATATGATGTCATCCACATATATCTGGACTATTAATATGTGGCCTTCGTGCTCCACTCTGAATAAAGTCTTGTCCACCTTCCCTTTGCAAAAATCATTCTTCTCAAGAAACACAGATAGTGTTTCATACCATGCTCTTGGTGCTTGCTTAAGTCCATAGAGAGCCTTCAACAGCTTGTAGACTTTCTCTCCTTTGACAAAACCTGGGGGTTGCTCTACATAGACTTCTTCTTCTAGGATGCCATTTAGAAAAGCACTCTTTACATCCATCTGATAGACTTCAAAATCTTTGAATGCAGCATATGCGAGGAATAGTCTGATGGCCTCTAATCTTGCAACAGGTGCATAGGTTTCATCAAAATCTATTCCCTCACACTGTGCATAACCTTTTGCTACAAGTCTGGCTTTATTCCTAACAACAGCTCCATCTTCATCACTCTTGTTTTTGTACACCCATTTGGTGCCTATTACCTTCTTGTGATCTGGTCTGTCTGTTAGTTCCCAAACTTTGTTTCTTTCCATCTGCTCCAGTTCTTCTTGCATGGCATTGATCCATGAGTAATCTTCCAGGGCTTGTTCTGTTGTTTTGGGTTCTATCTGTGACATAAAACATGAGAACATAGCCATTCTTGTGGGTAGAGTTGACTGTCTTGTCTTAACTCCATCAGTCAGCTTCCCGATGATTTGCTGGATTGGATGATCTTTCAGCCACTTGGGGATATCGTCTTCTTCTGGGTCTGTTCCCTCTATTGAATTGCTCTGGTGGTTTTCTGCATCAGCTGGGTTCTGGTCTCCTTGGTCTGCAGCTGGATCATCTACCGTCTTGTCATCTGCAGGTTGGGTCTGATCTGCAGATGAATCTTTATCAGCTACAGCTGGGTCTTCATCAGCGGCAACTGGATCAGATAGGTTTGGTGATCCTGTCTGATCTGCAGTTGGGTCTTCAGCAGCTACAGTTGAATCTTCAGGCTGGTCTGCAGGTGAGTCCACCATTCCAGTGTCATGTACAATGACTTCTTCAAGGGTTGCTGACTTGAGCTCAATTAGCTCAACTTGCTTCATGTACTCAACAGTAGATTCATCAAAAACAACATGGGGTGTTTCCTCCACAACTAAGGTTCTTTTGTTAAATACTCTATATGCCTTGCTTCTTTGTCAGTATCTATAAAGAGACCGTCATCAGTTTTAGCATCAAAGGCATTTAGTTGTGTTTTACCGTTGTTGTGGATGAAACACCTACAACCAAAAACATGAAAGTAAGCAACAGTAGGAGTTCTATTATTCCAAACCTCATAGGGAGTTTTGCCATGTCTCCCTACTATCATACTCCTGTTCTGAGTATGACAAGATGTGTTGACCTTGACCCGTAACCTCTTGGGCAGTCCGCTCGCAATCATGGACCTGGCTGCTTCCTTCAGGGTTCTGTTTCTTCTTTCAGCAACGCCATTCTGCTGGGGAGTCCTAGCTGCAGAGAGCTCATGCTGGATCCCATTCTGATCGCTGTAATCAGTGATCGCCTTGTTGAGAAACTCTCCTACTCTATCTGATCTGATCTTGATGAGGGATAGGGATTTCTCATTCTGGATCCTTCTCAGCAGCTCAGGTAGCTTGGTCAAGGTTTCACTTTTCTTATACAGAAAGATAATCCAAGTGTACCTTGAGTAATCATCTACTACAACAAGTGCATGCTTTCGGCCGCTTAGAGTCCTTGGCTTCATAGGACCAAATAGATCCATGTGGAGTAGATCTAATATCCTTGTTGTGAGAGTTGTAGGCTGGACTGGCTTGAATGATGCTCTGGTCTGCTTTCCTTTCTGACAGGCATCAAAAAGTGCTTCCTTCTTGAATGCTTCATCTGGAAGTCCTCTGACCAGCTTCTGAGAACTAATCTTGTTGATGGCTTTGAAGTTCAGGTGACATAATCTTTTGTGCCACAGTCATCCGTTCTCAGCTACTATCTTAGATAGAAAACAGGTATTTGGAGTTCCTGTGTTCCAATCTATCATATAGACATCTCTCCTTCTGAATCCTTGTAGCTTCACTTCTCCAGATAGGATATCTATCACCATACATTTCCAAATGGTGAAGACTACTAGATTCTTCTCTTCGCAAAACCGGCTTATGCTCAGGAGATTATATTTTAGCCCTTTGACATAATGAACTTTGGATATCACAATATTTCCTCGATGCAGCTCTCCAAAGCCCTTTGTTTGTCCTCTGGAGCTATCTCCAAAAGTTACATCAGGACCTCTTTCTTTGGTGTATTTGGACAGCATCTTCTTGTTCCCGGTCATGTGCCTCGAGCATCCAGAATCTACAAACCATTCTTCACCTCCAAAGTTTGAATTTGTGGAGATGTGGTTGTAGTCCTTCCACCTTTTCTGCAATCAGACAAGCAGAGATTTAGGTACCCAAATCTGTGTGGGTCCTTTGGTGTTAGCTGGTTTCCTGGAGAATTAATTTCTCCTTGGATTGTGAAAGTTGTTATTATTATAACCCTCATAAGGAGTGTAAGGTCGAGGTCTGAATCTCCTGTTGGGATTGTATACCGGATATTCCTCAAAATATTGATAGTTTGGGCCATTTCTAAATCTTGGCTGAGACCATTTGTTAAACCTTTGGGGTCTCCACACTTGTTCATTTTGGAAATTAGGATAACCTTGAGGTTTCCATCTGCCCCTCCCATTTTGAAATCTGTTTTTAGGGAGTTGTTGGTAATAGTGGGCATGTTGTCTGGGCTGCTGCTTCTGCCTGGGCCATTGCCTAGTCGCTTGTCTAGGTAGCTACCTTGTGTACCCTGGTTGCAGCCTAGACATGTGACTTGGCTATTGCCTGTTTTTTAATATTAGTTTATATGTAGGCTCAGCAGTCGAGACAATTGTTTCTCCCTTGGTAAACTTTCTTTTAGAACTAGAGGGAGTGTGAGGATCATATCCAAGGCCTGATTTGGAATATAGTGACCTTTTATTGGTACACAATTCTTCCAGAGTTGAAGACGCCTTCAGGGAGGTTATTTCCTACGCCTGAGTCTTATTTACCTGAGTCAGCTTAGTAAATTCGGCTTTGACATGAGCAAGTGCAGCTGATTTTTCTTTAAGTAAGACAGTTAATCGGTTTATCTCAGCTGTATTAACATCAGCCTGGTTTTTAAAGTCAGCTGCAGTTATCTCAACCTTATTCAGTTCTAGGCTGAGTTTTTCGAAATCATTTTTCAGCTACCTATTCTCATCTTGCAGCTGAGTCTTCTCGGCTGATACAGCTAGGTGTGCAAATTTAAGTGTCTCAAAATCTTTAAATAGCTGAATTACAGATTCGTGCAGATCCATATCTTGTGACATGGCTGAACTATTATTTGAACCAGAGGGTTTAGATGTTACCTCTTCATCAGCTAGGTTGGCCATCAGGCAGTCATACTCTTCATCATCATCAGAAAAGAATCCGCTGCTTGATTCTACATGCTCCTGGTCTTCTCCGATGAGGGCCTTCCTTCTGTCTTCTTTTCTGCCCACCTCCTTCTTGCTCTCGTCCTTCTTAAGATAAGGACAGTCGATTTGGATGTATCCTGTCTTGTGACAATTGTAGCACTCCATCTTCCAGCTTCCGGCTTACTGGTTCCTTCTGGGATTCTCCTTATAATTTTTCTTGTATTTGGAGTAGTTTTTCCGGAAGTTGCTGAACCTTTGCATAATGAACGCCATTTCTTCCTCAAAATCTAATGGATTTGGAGGCTTCACATCAGATAAGCTCTTGGCGGGGGACTCGGCTGCAAAGGCTATTCCCTTCTCTGCAGGCTCGGTTGAGGATGAACTTGGAAGCTCGAACTCATAAGCCTTCAGATCAGAGAACAGCTCTTGGATCTTTATCTTATTGAGGTCCTTGATTCTCTCATGGCCACTGCCTTCATGCTCCATTCAGGATTGAGAGATCTTAGAACCTTCAGTGCCATTTCCCTGTTGCCATAGGATTTGCCGAGGGAGTTGATCTCATTGATAATCTTAGTGAACCTTGTGTCC
This sequence comes from Orobanche coerulescens, assembly GCA_033398695.1. NCBI lineage: Eukaryota > Viridiplantae > Streptophyta > Magnoliopsida > Lamiales > Orobanchaceae > Orobanche > Orobanche coerulescens. The sequence goes on along the minus strand of CM065811.1, from coordinate 88,493,451 downwards.
ACTTGGTCTATAGATTCGTCATTCTTCATTTTGAAGTTGTCAAACTTTTGAATAGAAATTGACAACTTGTTTTCCTTGATCAGCTCCGTTCCTTCACACATTAGGGCTAATGTGTCCCAGATTTCATTGGCATTCTTGAAATTCTTGATCTTGACCATGGTGGATTTGTCAAGAGTTTGATATAGCACATCTCTGGCCCGGTTATCAAGATTGGCCAGCTTTCTTTCTTCGGGAGTCGGCTCTGTCCTCTTCTTTGGGATCTTCTCTGGCTTCCCTGCTGCGATCTCCTCTGGAGTGTTGTCCTTCTCGAAGATGAATGGACCATCCTCTATGATGCACCACATGTCATCATGGATCGAAGATAAGTGTGCCTGCATCCTTATCTTCCAAAGATCATACTCGTCAACTGAAAACACAGGGAGTCTAGAATGCATGTGTTCCATTATAAAATGAGAGTAAAGATATATCTATGATATAGGTCTGGTTCGTGAAATAAATGAAACAACCTCTCTGATACCACTTGTAGGTCACAAGTCATCCAGGAATAAGTCTAGAGAGGGGGTGAATAGACTTATTGAAACTCTTAAACTCTTTTTCTCAAAGAGTAGGTTTCTTCAGCTGATGGATAAACAAATGACTTGGAGTCGTTTGTTCTTAATACGTGCGGAAATCAGCTGATGACGAATACAAAGCAACTAATGAAACACTTAATGATGAATGCAGCAGTTAAGGTATGATGCTATAAAACAGTAAAGAACGCAGGCAATTATAGTGGTCTCAGAGGTGGGGTAATCCTCTACTAATCCACTTTTCTCCAAACCAGTTGGAGATGAATTCACTATAATTCTCAACCAGTGATAAATATTACAGTGATTCAACAAAACTACAACAGCTTCCAACCAGTGGAAATCCGTGCCGTTGTAACACACTTGACTGCCTTGCACCTCTTGATCCTCGATCCTTGGATGGCTTTACAGTCTCTTAACTTCAACCAGTGAAGTACCCCGAACTCAGGATTATAGACAAGAGTTTTTGTCTTCTCCAACTAAGAGCTTCTTCAAGTATGAACTTTTTAGAACCGCTCTTTTCACGATGCTGTATTTCGCTTTTAGATTGCTTGAAAGCTTTGATCGCTTGAAAGTATGTTCGCACCGTGTATTGTTGTATGTGTTGTATATGCTCAGCTTCAAATCTTTGGATATATATAGGTCACGATATCTGAGCTTTTCCTTCATAGCCGTTGCAAATCTTTTCAACAAATCCGTCCGTTGGAGAGGTAGACTTCATTGTTTTCTCTCTGAACGTTGCAAGGCTGGATTCCCATATTTTAATCTATCTTCCGACCGTTGTGAAGACTCTGCATGTGATGCGCCGAATATTTTGAATATAATACGATTAAAGTCTTCAAGGTGGGTCTGGATAGACTTTTTAATTCATATCTTTTGCGGGAATCTCTCCAATTTTTCTCTTCATGTTGCATGTGACTTTCCGTAATACTTTGACTTTTCAACGCATGCTGACGTGGACTTGGAGTACTTGGCTGATCCCAACTAGGCTGATATGCAGATAACTTATCTGCAGTCTGGACCTCTCTGATGTTCACTGTTTAGATCTTGTCTGATCAGATGACTTGTCTGAGGTACCTTGGCTGCAGTCTGGTCAAACATCCCTGATGATTTTTGCTGACCAGAACTACTCTGACTTGACTCGGCTGTACCTCTCTGATGAACTCAGCTGATATTTAGTACTTAGCCGATTTTCAGCCTAACTTATTTTTGGCCTATAGAAGATACTCATTTGGTTCTTCTTTACATTTTGCCAAGTTTTACACTTAACATATTTGGCTTATGGAAGATACTCATTTGGTTCTTCCTTACATTATTGCCAAGTAATAAACATTTGAATTTATACTGATGACATCATCAAAATCTAACAAGTATTCCTAACACCGTGGCCCGCGGTACAGCCGCGCCAGTTCAGCCCCTGAAAAGGGCTGTACCTAGGCACAGAACTTGTGTGCCTATGCGCACACTGTTTGTGCCCAAAAGTGCCGAAAAATCACGATACGTGATCGAATAACCAAACCGAAGTTCACAACACGTCTAACAACGTTAAACGGACTTACGGAAACACGAAATAACAGTTTCGGACGAGATTCGATAGAATCAAACTCAAGTGCGGAAAAGTCGCTTAAGAACATGGAACTCAACAAAACGACACCGAAACGAACTCGGATGACAAAAAGTGCAGAATTAATCATTCTCGGAATGACGAAACGGTCACAATAGAGTCTCTAAGATGGACTTCTGCAAAAAAAAGTTATCGAAAATCGAAATTGCGGATATTACATACTACCCTCCTTAAAAGAAGTTTCGTCCCGAAACTTAAAACAAGTAGGGAGAAGCAATATCCCGCCAGGAAAACTCAACGAGATACACAAGAACCGAAAACTCATGTCTAATGGCGAAATGTTACAAGCAATGCAAAGAAACATACGGCGTGAAATCACACTCCACGACGACCATAACAACGCCACAGGTAGAGACATAATAAAACCAACAAGTGTCAAGTATCACCAAACAGGTAGCAAAATCAAATCAATTATACGAATAATCACAAAACAAAAGGCACATATTACAAGAAAACATGCACGGTCGAAAAATAGAAATTAAACACACTACGATTCGTGAGGGTAACCATGAAGAACTCCGACGACGCCAAAATTCTCGAAACCACATTAGGCCTCTTGGTGTCCTTTCGAAGCAGAGATGCAACTCGGTCCCCAAACCTCTCAGCTACCGTCTCGCAATGCACGGCTCGGTGTCCCAAATGACTGCAATCGAAACAATTGACCAATGGTGAACGACAATTCTTCGCGGTAGGGATCAGACAACAAAAATCAGACAACCACGATTAGGGGTGTATTTCGAACCGAACGTTCATGAAAATTTTGCGAAAATGTTCGGTCAACGTTCAGTTCGTGTTCGGTTCGATCAAATTCGAACAGTTCGCAAACATGTTCGTTACATACACGAACCGAACACGAACAAAATAATATATGTTCATTAGTTCGCGAACAGTTCGCGAACAAAGGTTTTCTTATATATTTATTAATAATTTTACAATAATTAATAAATATAATTAATAATTTTACAATATTTAATAAATATATAGAAAATAAAACATACCATTCCAAAATCCTTAAATTCTAAATCTATCTTCTCTTTTTATTTTTTTAATTATTATTGCTTGTACTTTAGTTTTTTTTTTAGAACACAAACGAACAAACGAACGATCAAAACGAACCGAACAATCGAACGCTAACGAACGAACACGAAATATGTGAAATTTTAACGAACCGAACACGAACAAGTGGTTTGCAATTTTATCGAACACGAACACGAACCGAACGAACTGAATCCTTAACGAACGAACGTTCGTTAAAGTCACCGTTCGGTTCGTTCGATTCGAAATACACCCCTAACCACGATTGAACAACAATGATCGAATAACAACGATCGAACAACGACTCCGAAGTTCACACTTCAACTCAAGATATTAAAAGAACTTGTAGAAACCAAAAGACGTTAATTTCGGACAAGGTTCACAAGAATCGAACCGAACTCGGAAAAGTCACAACGATAAACAGATTGATCCGAAACAAGGTCACAACCCATTCGAATGATGGCAACCGAGATACCAAACAAGTTCAAAAAGTATCAACGAACACGAGCGTGTCGATAGAATTGAGAAAGAGAAAATACAGAAGTCAAAAATAATACGGGTATTACATTCGACCTCTTATAAAAGAAATGTTGTCCCCGCAACTCACAACAACGGAAGCAAGGTAACAACAGAAAAAGCAACCGACAGAAACATCTTTCATGGGCCTCTCAGAGCAGATCCTGATATCTGTGCTGAAGCTCGTACCCCGGAAGACTCGGTAACCAATTCGCAAAACTGGATTCTGTCCCCCTTGAGTTCGCACTTGAAATGCGTTACTGGCGAGAAGGACAATTTGTACGTACATGCACCAGCACATTACAGTCGAAGCACCTCGGCATACAAAATGTGCAACTGCTAGGTACAATGGAATATAACGTTGCCAAACAACATACCGGGGATTCCAACTCAGCACAACCTATTAACGTAAAGCAACTCACATACACAGAATCACAGCAATGACGACATACATTCGGCGATTTCAATGGTTCGAACGATAAACAGCACATAGTTACAAAACATCATGAAACAATCACATATGTACATGATCCTACAAATTCAAGTTCTAACAGCTCGCATGAGTGCGATAACACACAAATCACCACAAAGCGACAACATTCAATACTAACATCTCGCCTTTCACAGAGGGCTAACACAAAAAATGCGTGGCAAACGACTCAACGTTCACGCCACCAATTCAATCATACTCGGAAGCAAACATTCTAACGACAATGCGAACATCATACATATATTCCCGGACCGCAAACAGGAATGATAGGTTTTAAAAACAAAAACCACCTATTTGAAAACAATTTGGAAAGACCAATTGAATTTTGACTATCGTATTTCGAAAAAGTAATGCAAACCTCATTATCGAGACTTTGAAAAACCATCTTACGTTGGATAAAAATGAGGACACTTTTCTTTTAAATTAAAACTTTCAGAAATATTCGACCTTCAGGTCTAAGCAAGTGCGTTTCTAAATTACTGAAATGTCTAAAAATATTTTGGTCCTCAAAGTAGAAGAATTTGAAACATATAGTTGCGTTAGTATGCACCTTGAAAATATAATCCATTTAAAAGTACGTCTCAAAATTTATTTTCTAAGATACTCAGGGTTTTCAAAAAAAATTCATTAGGCTAGAATGCCCAAAAACTCATGCGTATCAATATTCGGTTACACATCTCATAGCACACGTGTCACGTCGTTCAAATTCAATACAAGACATGACTCTTCCCGGAAAACAAATAGTCAAATCACAGTTCAAACTTGCCTAGGACCGGGGCTAAACCACTAGTCCCACTCGAAAGGACCCTCCCGAGCTGGCTAGCGAATCAAACTCGTGAATCCAGGGCTATACCATTGGATTCCCTCGAGGCCTCGTCGGACCCTCCCGAGGTGAGCAAAGCACAGACAAATACTCCACCATTCCGTAATAAGCACAAAGGCTCCCAAAAATACTTGCAAAACAAGCAAATTATTTTGAAAATCATTTGCAGCGAACAAAAACAACAGTCGAAAAGATATAAACAGCGACAACACTCCTCATATAAACAAAAGATGTGAATCGAATAAACACATATCACAGAACCAAAATTCTACATAAGGATCTCATCACTTAACAAATAATCATACAAGTGACTCGTGTCACACGAGGCACAACACCAAGGAGGGAGACTTACATCCACAGGTTGCACGAAGGTGATGATCGCCCCACGATACTAATCATGACAAACCAACTCAGACGACGCATTGCGACACGAGTCAGTCAGACAAAATCCGATGAGATAAAACTCAACAGACACCACTAAACCTGACAGCCTAGGTTTCCACAACCTAATCTCTGATATCATTTATGTAACACCCCTAATCTGTTCAGTGATATTACACGGCGTAGAAACTTTCCTCAAGGATCTACCAGGCTCGTAAGAAAAACGAACATCTCAATAATGCCATTAAGGCTAAAATGACTCAATAGACCAATTTGGTCTTTCAATAAATACACACAACTCAATCTCAATACATGCACATGCAGGGGTCGAATACAACACACTCCCATACAACGGGGAAAGAATACTGCAGTGGAAATAAAATACAGCTGAACCAATACAACAACGTACGGGTCCTCTTGTGATTAGTATCGATCATCTTTCATCATCCTTCATGCCGACCCTGTGCTATGCTCCCCAAAACCTGAATGCAATACAAACATCCACCCCCCGATTACTCGAGGGTTAGCAAAATTCTACTATTTTGCTAGTGCAAGTACAAAATGCAAAATACGAGTCATACAATTCAAGTTCCAAGAATAATAATCAGGAAATCCTCAGAGGGCTAAACGTCACGAAAAGAAATACTTCCCAAGACATAGAGCTGGAATAACATTTTCCAAATTCGAAAGATCACAAATCGAGAGAACAATTTATAAAACCTTTTAAAATGCCCTCGGGAGTTTTTAACGCAAAACCATTTAGGATTATCGAAACTTTCTCTTTTCAAAAGAATCCAAAAAGGGGCACAGCCCAAAGATTTTCTCTCACAAATAAAGGCTAACAATAAATCATGGGATCCATAACCCACACCACGTGTCCTCGACGGACATAAAAATCAACACAACATAATCACCCAAGATACGCAAATCTTGGTCACACGTGGTACTCGACCTGGCAAAACACATTCACAAATCATATACACACCAGCGTGATCGCATGTCACGGCATCTCATGGTTGGATCAATCACTTGTTGTCTCCTGACCACATTATCACATGCCATGTGTCACCATAGGTATTCTTTAGCGCTCACGGTTGGATCAATCACTTGTTGCATCCTGACCACATGATCACAAGCCATGTGTCACCGTAGTTTTTCTTAGGCTCTCACGATTGGATCAATCACTTGTTGCATCCTGACCACATGATCGCATGCCATGTGTCACCGTAGGCCCCGCCCACATCCACACATAGCACAATACAACAAAGATATCCAAACAATTCACCTAGAGGCATCAAACACTTAGCAAAACACTACGTCAAACCACAACACACCGAAATGAGGAAATATACGTACACACGCAATACCAAGCGCAACATCAACACCAAACATATCTATAGGACTCACATATTCATTTATGAAAACACACCAATCCCAACATAAGCACGAGTTTGAAAGGGAGCCTTTAGCGAAGCTAAACCAAATCTTTGAAAGTTCATCTCTGTAATATCCGAAAATTCTACTACTGTTATTTAACATTATTTTATCCGAGTTATGTTGTACAGTGTGGTATCTGTACAGTATGGATAAAATAAATGAAGGACTGAGACATCTGTATTGGTACAATTATCGTACTTGGTTGACAATTACATTTAAGAAGTATATGTATTCAGTATGCCGTATGTTCGTATTCTGTATGTTGAGACGTTGGACAAGAATAGCTGAAAATGGCTAAGTATAGCCTTATTAGCGCACGCTGATATTCATGCATAACGCACGCTATCGTGCAGGATTAGCGCACGCTACGTTTATAGGTTAGCGTACGCTAGTGCGCATGCATCGGAAGGAATCTGCGTGTGGACCCGGCCGCTTTCGCGCACGTTACGATAAGTCAACGGATGTTGTAATGTAGTGTTAGCGCACGCTAATGCATGTTGATTAGCACACGCTAACCGTATATTGGACAAAAAGGAATCTTATCCTAGTCAGAGCTGTCGGCGTGTGGACCCGTGTTCGGAGCATACAGACAAACGAGTCAACTAATGTTAGCGCACGCTAAACGCAAGGACTTGCGTACGCTAGAGAGTGTAAATTACGACGCTAATGCATGGGCATTACGTACGTAAGCTCATGTACGAAGCCGCATAGTCTCGGACTACGATAGCACACGCTAACAAAGGTCGATTAGCGCACGCTAAAGCCTTAGCGCACGCTAAACATGAGATGTTAGCGCACGCTAGTAATGCGATCTATATAAGGGACAGACGGGTATTATGAAGCATTTCGTCCATTCTTTCACTTTCGATCGATAGAGAGAGCTTTGGGAGGTTCTTGAGGTTCCCAAGCACGGTGAGGTGGTGATCTTTAACAAGATTAAAGATGGAAATCATGGATTAAAGCTTTGTTCTTGAAATCATTGGTGATTCTTGGAAATGGATTCAACCTTGGAAATCAATCCATTCCTTCATAAAGGTAATCACTTTTCATCTTTGGATTTCGTTTTGGATTGAATGTTGATGATTATTACATAAACAAGTTTGACAAGCATGATTATGAGATGGTATACCGAGTATGATGATATTAATATGATTCTTGTGATTTAGATTGTGTCGTTCGTTTTCTTGAGATAAGTGGATTAATCCTTCTCCTCGTTTCGGATGTTGATGTTATTGTAGATGATTACTCTTTGTAATGGAAGATTAAGGAAGTGTGGTTACGTTCTTGACGTTTCGTGTATTAATATTAAGGAAGATGATATATGGATATAGAACTTGGATTATAAGTTGGATGATTGTTTATATGTTAAAGGATATCGGATTTCGTTGTTTTGATAGCTTTGAACATGATTAATCACTTAGTGTTCTTGAAATCGCCATAAGTTGATCGGTATCTCAAAAACATGCATCTGTCGAGATTAGCGCACGCCACGCTTCTCGCCTAGCGCGCGCTAACGGGAGCAACTTAGCGCACGCCACGTTAGGTGATTAACGTGCGCTAAGAAGCCGAAAGTGCGATTTTCGTGTTGTGGTTGTAAATTCGTCTTGGTTTGAGTAGGATTGATTCGACTAGTGTTTAATCGAGATATTGTCGAGCCGTTGGGTTTGTGAATTGGTTTTATCGATTGTTGATTGTTATCAAACTTGTTGTCTATCGATTCATCGTAATAGGTTTAGAATATTGATCGGTGATTACAACCGTGTGTTGCGGTCGAGCTCGAGTATGTTCGTGAATTGCTTTGGTCGGGACCGAGGGACTTGTAGATGACGGCAATGGAATTGGTAACAGCTTCATCGGTATCGAGGTAAGTTATTACTTGCTCAGTTCATAATATTTAATGAATGGTTTCGTTTTCATTCTTGTATAATTCGTATAGCAATGTTAATAATCGTAATCACAGGAGATTTGAGATTATAAATCGTATTCGAGTTTTGGGAATCTAAATCATAATGTATATGATTTACTTTTGTTATTGGTATACTTGTATATCGAGCATATATTGTGCTAAAGACGAAGATATGAATTATCTCGCAATCCGTGATACTTTGGACCGTCGAGTATTGAGGATAATGGTTCATGATGGTTTAGACATTGAGATCGTTCTCGAAGGACTCGGGGCAAGTACTCTAATCATTTTTATCATTTGTGTCAATCATGTCGTGATACATTCGTATCGTTGTTGTCATGCATTTGTGCATTGTTGTTGTCGTGTATTGTGTATTGTTGTTTTGTGCGGTTGTGCATTGTTGTCATATGTCCACCTCGTGTTGGTCCGACGGGATCATCGGGGATCTATGCTAGCGCTACCGGATCATCGGACAGTTTTCCACCACGGTTGGTCCGACGGGGTCATCGTGGGATCTAGGCGATGAACGCCGGATCATCGGATTACCTACGTGTTGTTGTTGTGCATATGTATATTATGGATTTGCCATAAGTATACATTGTCGTTATTCTTGTGATCATATTGACGTTGTCATATGAGTATGCATTTGTAGGTCTTGTGTTAGGACCATGTCCGTATGTTGTGTTGATCGATCTCGGATTAGGCGACGTGATGGAAATGGTATTTCGTATCTTGAGGTATGTTCCGTATTTCCTTGATACTTGTCTTTGATGGACAATCGATTTTCGTATTGAAATTATCGACGTCATCCGATGGATTGAATTGGCGAGTTGGTATAATTTCCGTATCGCGAGTTATGATAATGTTTTTGAGAACCTTGGGTATTGTTGAGATACCGCATGATATTTTGGTATTATCTCATGGTGATGTTAAGGATACGAATTGTGGATTTTCGTAAAGTAAAGACGGTAAGATTACATTGGTCGGATTCTTACCTAGTACTTCCATTGATCTGTAATTATTGACGTGATGTGATGGTTATCATTGTTGGATATTATGGCTGACCCCGTCGTGGGCTTTCTTTTTAGGTTCTTGGATTATCAAGCTTGTAGCGGTCGTGGAGAGATGAGCTTCCCGGAGGATACTGGCTAGAACATGTATTTGTGTATTGAGCTTCATTCGGTTGTTGTATTCATTGCTAGAGTATTTTAATCGTTTGTCTTTCTCATTGCGTGAGTATATTTAAATGGTCTTTTGGTATTTGGTAACTTAGGTTACCTTGGCGATCGTTCTCTAAATCTATTCAGCCGGTGCGTGTAGCGATAGCTTAACGTATGTACTTAAACTGTTGAGTCTTGGCATTTCGGGCCTTGTGGTTTCAAATGAGTTTTTACGACGGTTTGATAAACGAGTTTTATAAATCTTCGAATGGTTTTAATAGATAATACCGTCGTTAGCCTCTTGGGCGTTTTGTAAATGTTTGCGAAAATTTCTTTCAGCCTTGTGGGTTCCATCTCGGGGCCCACGGCGCTGTAATATTCCCGGTCGGATCGGGGTGTTACGAATATGGTATCGAGCTTAGGTTGAGAAAACCTAGGCGGTTGGGTCGAGTTGGTCGTATTTACGCCGCGTCATTTGAGTTGTCGATTGAAAAATATTGGAGCCGTGAGTTTTTGTTGTTCACTCGGGCTTATGCGTTGTGCGATTTGCCAGTGTAGTACTGGTCTTGTTATAAACTTTTTCAAATGGTGTTAACGTGTTTCTTCATATAAAGTTGTGTTGTGTTCTCGAGTTGCACTGAGTTTGCAAAATGTGTGTTTTGAAAATATCCATGTCGAGTAATTTCTAGAGTCGAGGCATGTGCCAGTATCACGGGAATCGTCGGCTTCACGATCCGTAAGTAATTGGATTTTGAATTTCATTAACATTTATTGCCGTTCTAAGTTGATATGTTTTGAGATTCAGCAGATATCATGCGTTACGGTATAAGTTGTGATTTGGGATAGGATTGATGATCTCGAGAAGCTATGATTTTGGAAAATCAATATGTCGGTTAAGTTTTGGAATAGAATTGTGTATTCGGGAGAAGGACTGAATTGTTGAGAAGAACATGTAGTCATGTTAAGTCATTTTGGAAATACATGAAATGCTTTTGAGCATTTGAAAATGGTACTTTTCAAAATGAATGTTTTACAGATGTTTTACCGTAAATGATTTTTGGGCCGAGACCCAATAGATTTTTGAAATTGTTTTATAACTCAGGACTTGGGGTCCGAAAAAGAGTTTCCTACTTTTTAAACTCCTTGTAATGCGGAACGAGATACGGGCTGAGACCCTAATGTTTCAAACGGCTTTTCTGTTTTCTTAAAAACTCCCGAGACTTGTAAAATACTTTATCAATCATTTACCTATTTCGTTTCTGCCTGTCGCAGTTTTGATTTACTTGTTCAAATGAAACTTCTCGGGAAGTCTTTCGTTGTGTTGATTTGTTTCAAGGCATTGTCATAGCATAATTGAGGTGATCCGGGATGAAAAATGGTTGACGTTGCGAGTCCTATGTGGAAAAAGGAGTTTTTGTCGAGTCTATACATTGAGATTTTGGATTCTATCGTGTAGTTTCTGATGGAATATCGGTGGGATTTGTGACGAGCCGGATTGATATACGGGAGTATAGATGCGGTCAATCATTTGCATAGTTTTCATTTTTAAAACTTCAAATCGTGTGGATTCGAAGGAAATCAAGTATCGAACACTTGGCATTTGCGAGCCGCTTTAATTTTTCAAAATTAATTTCGTAGTCTTACGAAAATTTATGTTTTTAGTTTTGAAATTTTTGAAAGAACTTTCAAAATTTGTATTCTTGACGAGACTTTATGATTTCAAACCGGTTTTGAAAATGTGATTGATATACATACGCATTTAGTGCATAATGCATATCGTGGTGAAGTTCGAATGAGACTCACGAATCGGATGGTACATCGGTATGGTACGATGAAAGAGATTCGAGCATTAGTATGGTAGTTTGGTTATCCACGGATGATCGGTTGATTTATCGGATGAGAGAGATATGTTGCGTGTTGTAGATTCATGCACGGGATGTAATTTTGGAATCATGGATTTTATGAAACCGAGACATGTGTGTTATGTGATTCCATTGGTACGGTATTAGCGCGATTTTATCATAGTGAATTTTGAATGATTTCTTTGTAAGTATAGATTTGGGAGGGTGACCCCATCTTTGGTGGGTTTTGATATTGAGTGGTCGTTCCCACTCCATGTATGATTGGATATGTTCGTCGGTTTATGATTGGTTGTTCGTATGCCGAGGAGTATGTTCGATCAGTGTGTTTATTGAGATCCACCGTATGTGATTGGTTTGTCGCTTTGAGAATGCTATTCTTTCGTATATCCTGTTTCCGTGGTTCTGTGTTGGACCGTGTTGGAGTTTATCATGGTGATGATATTCTCGATTGCGTTTCGACCTTTGGATTGGTCATATTAGAGTTCATCATGTCAATGATATTCTCGATTAATTTATGGGTTGATCATTGCTGGTGATCATCGGCGTTGATTTTGTGTTGATATTTTGGGATTCGTTGCCATTGTGTTGGGCGGTTGTTTCACGGATGTATCGTGTATTATTGATTTGTATCGGGATTGGGATTTGATTGTGCGATCAGGCACAAGATCTAACACGGATAGATTATTTCATCGACGATAATATATCCGGTTGGGACTTATGGAATTGTTATTGCAAGCGTGTTGAGGCTTTTCAGTAAAGTCACTTGCTAGTATCTCTGAAGATCGTCGACTTGGCCATATGTAAGTATGCTATTTTGGTTATTCGGTAATAATGATGATTCATCGTTGTCGTGATTATTTTGGGATATTTTGGTTGAACGGTTTATTTGTTTTTATGACGGATTGCAAGTTTCGAGACGAAACTTATTTTAAGTGGTGTAGTATGTAATATCCGAAAATTCTACTATCGTTATTTAACATTATTTTATCCGAGTTATGTTGTACAGTGTGGTATGCATGCGGTATGGATAAAATAAATGAAGGACTGAGACATCTGTATTGGTACAATTATCGTACTTGGTTGACAATTACATTTAAGAAGTATATGTATTCAGTATGCCGTATGTTCGTATTCTGTATGTTGAGACGTTGGACAAGAATAGCTGAAAATGGCTAAGTATAGCCTTATTAGCGATATTCATGCATAACGCACGCTATCGTGCAGGATTAGCGCACGCTACGTTTATAGGTTAGCGTACGCTAGTGTAGACAGATCGGAAGGAATCTGCGTGTGGACCCGGCTGCTTTCGGCGCACGTTCTGATAAGTCAACGGATGTTGTAATGTAGTGTTAGCGCACGCTAATGCATGTTGATTAGCGCACGCTAACTGTATATTGGACAAAAAGGAATCTTATCCTAGTCAGAGCTGTCGGCGTGTGGACCCGTGTTCGGAGCATACAGACAAACGAGTCAACTAATGTTAGCGCACGCTAAACGCAAGGACTTGCGTACGCTAGAGAGTGTAAATTACGTACGCTAATGCATGGGCATTACGTACGTAAGCTCATGTACGAAGCCAGACAGTAGTCTCTGGACTACGATAGCGCACGCTAACAAAGGTCAGTTAGCGCACGCTAAAGCCTTAGCGCACGCTAAACATGAGATGTTAGCGCACGCTAGTAATGCAGTCTATATAAGGGACAGACGGGTATTATGAAGCATTTCGTCCATTCTTTCACTTTCAATCGATAGAGAGAGCTTTGGGAGGTTCTTGAGGTTCCCAAGCACGGTGAGGTGGTGATCTTTAACAAGATTAAAGATGGAAATCATGGATTAAAGCTTTGTTCTTGAAATCATTGGTGATTCTTGGAAATGGATTCAACCTTGGAAATCAATCCATTCCTTCATAAAGGTAATCACTTTTCATCTTTGGATTTCGTTTTGGATTGAATGTTGATGATTATTACATACACAAGTTTGACAAGCATGATTATGAGATGGTATACCGGAGTATGATGATATTAATATGATTCTTGTGATTTAGATTGTGTCGTTCGTTTTCTTGAGATAAGTGGATTAATCCTTCTCCTCAGTTTCGGATGTTGATGTTATTGTAGATGATTACTCTTTGTAATGGAAGATTAAGGAAGTGTGGTTACGTTCTTGACGTTTCGTGTATTAATATTAAGGAAGATGATATATGGATATAGAACTTGGATTATAAGTTGGATGATTGTTTATATGTTAAAGGATATCGGATTTCGTTGTTTTGATAGCTTTGAACATGATTCGAATCACTTAGTGTTCTTGAAATCGCCATAAGTTGATCGGTATTCAAAAACATGCATCCGTCAGATTAGCGCACGCCACGCCATCGCCTAGCGCGCTAACGGGAGCAACTTAGCGCACGCTACGTTAGGTGATTAACGTGCGCTAAGAAGCCGTAAAGTGCATATTTTCGTGTTGTGGTTGTAAATTCGTCTTTGGTTTGAGTAGGATTGATTCAACTAGTGTTTAATCGAGATATTGTCGAGCCGTTGGGTTTGTGAATTGGTTTTATCGATTGTTGATTGTTATCAAACTTGTTGTCTATCGACATCGTAATAGGTTTAGAATATTGATCGGTGATTACAACCGTGTGTTGCGGTCGAGCTCGAGTATGTTCGTGAATTGCTTTGGTCGGGACCGAGGGACTTGTAGATGACGGCAATGGAATTGGTAACGACTTCATCGGTATCGAGGTAAGTTATTACTTGCTCACCATAATATTTAATGAATGGTTTCCGTTTCATTCGTATAATTCGTATAGCAATGTTAATAATCGTAATCACGGGAGATTTGAGATTATAAATCGTATTCGAGTTTTGGGAATCTAAATCATAATGTATATGATTTACTTTTGTTATTGGTATACTTGTATATCGAGCATATATTGTGCTAAAGACGAAGATATGAATTATCCGCAATCCGTGATACTTTGGACCGTCGAGTATTGAGGATAATGGTTCATGATGGTTTAGACATTGAGATCGTTCTCGAAGGACTCGGGCAAGTACTCTAATCATTTTTATCATTTGTGTCAATCATGTCGTGATACATTCGTGTATCGTTGTTGTCATGCATTTGTGCATAGATGTTGTCGTGTATTGTGTATTGTTGTTTTGTGCAGTTGTGCATTGTTGTCATATGTCCACCTCGTGTTGGTCCTACGGGATCATCGGGGATCTATGCTAGCGCTACCGGATCATCTGGACAGTTTTCCACCACGGTTGGTCCGACGGTCATCGTGGGATCTAGGCAAAGGAACGCCGGTTCATCGGATTACCTACGTGTTGTTGTTGTGCATATGTATATTATGGATTTGCCATAAGTTTACATTGTCGTTATTCTTGTGATCATATTGACGTTGTCATATGAGTATGCATTTGTAGGTCTTGTGTTAGGACCATGTCCGTATGTTGTGTTGATCGATCTCGGATTAGACGACGTGATGGAAATGGTATTTCGTATCTTGAGGTATGTTCCGTATTTCCTTGATACTTGTCTTTGATGGACAATCGATTTTCGTATTGAAATTGTCGACGTCATCCGATGGATTGAATTGGCGAGTTGGTATAATTTCCGTATCGCGAGTTATGATAATGTTTTGAGAACCTTGGGTATTGTTGAGATACCGCATGATATTTTGGTATTATCTCATGGTGATGTTAAGGATACGAATTGTGGATTTTCGTAAAGTTAAGACGGTAAGATTACATTGGTCGTATTCTTACTTAGTATTTCCATTGATATGTAATTATTGACGTGATGTGATGGTTATCATTGTTGGATATTATGGCTGACCCGTCGTGGGCTTTCTTTTTAGGTTCTTGGATTATCAAGCTTGTAGCGGTCGTGGAGAGATGAGCTTCCCGGAGGATACTGGCTAGAACATGTATTTGTGTATTGAGCTTCTGTTCAGTTGTTGTATTCCGCTGCTAGAGTATTTTAATCGTTTGTCTTTCTCCGCTGCGTGAGTATTTTTAAATGGTCTTTTGGTATTTGGTAACTTAGGTTACCTTGGCGATCGTTCTCTAAATCTATTCTGTCGGTACGTGTAAGCGATAGCTTAACGTATGTACTTAAACTGTTGAGTCTTGGCATTTCGGGCCTTGTGGTTTCAAATGAGTTTTTACGACGGTTTGATAAACGAGTTTTATAAATCTTCGAATGGTTTTAATAGATAATACCGTCGTTAGCCTCTTGGGCGTTTTGTAAATGTTTGCGAAAATTTCTTTCAGCCTTGTGGGTTCCATCTCGGGGCCCACGGCGCTGTAATATTCCCGGTCGGATCTGGGGGTGTTACAATCTCAAACAACCAAATGAACATATTTAGGCGATCACCGATCATCATATCCGCAAAACAAGAAATGTATGTACAAGGTACTTGCCTTGAAACTATGATCGTAACGATACGACGGATGGGATGCGATCGAACAGCCCCGAACTCCCGAACACTATCTAGAACACGATAGCACCACGAACACTACGAGAATAACACCACACGAATTAACAATCACCAAACGAGATTCAACTCGGAATCCTCGAGAACCTATAATCCTCCGAAAGAAACAACAAAAACATGATTACGACGATCAAGACCAAAAACAACGGAGATCACAACAAACTATCGAAGGAAAACTCATTCGAACATTTGATCGAACATCAAATGTTCACTACACCTCAAGAACACTGAAATCACCCTTCGGGTTGAAATGAACCGAAGATATTGATATACAATCCATAAAACAAGTTTAATAACAACATCTAACACCAATCAATTTATCAAAATCGGATGGAAAATGAAATCAAGAACAAAACTCCCAAAAAGGTCAACTCCAGGGAATCAAGATAATACCTCGGATTAATGACGAAGAACACGAATTGATGTTGTTAATCCACACCAAGAACTTGATGAGGAGGATATATCTAAGACAAATCGCCCAAAAATAGCCCAAAAATTGCCCAAACAATCGCCCATGGAGAGAAGAAAGGAGAAAAATGAAATCCTCTCCAAATCCTGCTAATAAAAGGGCATTCTGACTCGCGTGCCGCCGCGCAGACTGAGTGTGCCGCGGCCCGCGGATAAAATACACGGTCAGGCCTCCAGGACATGCCGTGGCGCAGACCGAGCACGCCGAGGTACAGTCGCGCCCAGTTCAGCCCCTGAAAAGGGCTGTGCCTAGGCACAGAACTTGTGTGCCTAGGCGCACACTGTTTGTGCCTAAAAGTGCCGAAAAATCACGATACGTGATCGAATAACCAAAACGAAGTTCACAACACGTCTAACAACGTTAAACAGACTTACGGAAACACGAAATAACAGTTTCGGACAAGATTCGCAGGAATCGAACTCAAGTGCGGAAAAGTCGCTTAAGAACACGGAACTCAACAAAATGACACCAAAACGAACTCGTATGGCAAAAAGTGCAGAATTAATCATTCTCGGAATGATGAAATGGTCACAATAGATCTCTAAGATGGACTTATACCAAAAAAAAAAATTATCGGAAATCGAAATTGCAGATATTACAGATCCTATGTCAGTTGCTTCGACACTATGCCCGCTCTCGACTATAATCATCACTTCCCTAGCTCCAAGCTTCCTACTTTGTTCTAGATCTTGATTCACGGTACAAATATGAGAACTAACACCAGAATCCAGTATCCAAGAAGTAGAAAATACAGTAGCAGAACAATTTGTTTCCAAAACTAAAAGTTCTGTACCTGAAGCGCCATGAAGAATCGGACAGTCTCTAGCCCAGTGGCCTAGCTCAGCGCATTTGAGACATGCGTCCTTCTTCTTCTTGCTCTTGGGAACCAACGGGGCCTTGCCCTTGCCCTTAAGGTCCTTGACTTGTGGTCCCGTCCGCTTCTTGGGTTTTTTCTTCTTATTCTTAGACCTCCGAGGTCCAGAAGAAATCACAAGGGAAGACTCCTTCATTCACGGAGTCTTCATCTGAGACTGAGCAGTCACCAGTTTGTTCATCAACCCTGCTAAGTTGCAAGCAATCTCATTGCAGTTGAAATTCATAACAATCTCATTGGCGTTTTTGTAAATGGTTTTTAGCCTAGTGGGTTCTGGAGTGGTCGAATATTTCTGAAAGTTTTTCACTAAGAGAAAGTGTCCTCATTTTTATCAAATGCGAAATGGTTTTCAAAAGTCTCGATAACGATGTTTTACGTTTGTACTTTTTTTTAAAGGTGATACTCAAGATCAACCGGTGTTCTTCTAAAATTATTTTCAAAATGAGGTTTTCGTTTTTAAAACCTAACCATTTCCGTTTAAGGGCTGGGTATGTATGTATGATATTCGCGTTCTCATTATGATGTTTGCTCCCGAGTATGATCGAATTGGCGGTGTGAGCGTTGAGTCGCTTTCCACACATTTGTTGTGTTAGCCTCTGTGAGAGGTGGGATGTTGGTATTGAATATTGTCGCCTCGTAGTGATTTTTGCGTTGTCGTGCATGTGCGAGCTGTTATAGCTTGGTTTGGTATGTCCGTGTGCATCGGTGATGGTTCCGTTATGTGTCGGTTGTTTAATGTCTTGTTACCTTGCTCCCGTTTTTGTGAATTTCGTGGACGAGGTCGGAGGTAATGCCCGTAATATTTTGACTTCTGTATTTTCTCTTTCACCAGTCTATCGATTCGTTCATGTTCGTTGATACTTTATGAACTTGTTCTGTGTTTCGGTTTCATCGTCCGAACGAGCTGTGATCTTGTTGTGGGTCGATCTGGTTATCGCTGTGACTTTTTCGGGTTCGGTTCGATTCTTGTGAACCTTGTTCGGGAGTGACATCATCTGGTTCTATTAGTTCTTTTATTCGTAGAGGATCGGATTTGGAACTCTTGTGTTTTCGACTTTGTCGACTCATTATGTTCGTTGACATTTCTGGGCTTGTCGTGCCCCTTGCTTTTGTTGATCGAACGAGTGTGGTATTGTTTCGGGATAACTCGTTTGTCGTTGTGACTTTTCAATCGCTATTCCCTTTCCTGTGGATCTTATGGGAATGCATGTCTTGTTGTTCTCACCAGATCATCCTGGGAGTTGTTGTTTGAATTTTATTATCCTTCGTGTTTCGGACATGATTTTTCGATTTTTGTTGTCTCGGTCGTTTGTTTGTTCGGTTTTTGTTCTCGTTTCGTGATTGCTGAGCGTTCAGGCTCCTTCGTAATTCCCTTAAGTTCGGGAAGTTAGTCTCGTTTTCAATCTTCCAACCCTTGGGCGGTGGAATTCCATATTTGTTCAGCGATTGGCTCGCGCTGTGATTGATGTACCGTTCGGTTGGTCAATCGTATTGATTTTCGTTCGTTGTGTTTTGTGATTGTTCGGATAATTGACTTGATTGTATTATCCATTTGATGACTCTTGTCACTTGTTGGTTTTATTATGTTTCTACCGGTGGCGTTGTGTTGGTCGTCGTAGAGCTTGTTTTCACGCCGTATGTCTCTTTGCGTTTCTTGCAGTGTTTCGCCGTTGGGCGCGAGTTTTCGGTTTTTGTGTATCTCGTCAAGTTTTCCTGGCAGGGGATATTGCTTCTCCCTACTTATTTTAAGTTTCGGGACGAAACTTCTTTTAAGGAGGGTAGAATGTAATACCCGTAATTTCGATTTCCAGTAATTTCTTTTTTTTTGGAGGAAGTCCGTTTTGACGACTCGCTCATGACCGTTTCGTCATTCCGAGAATGATTAATTCTGCACTTTTTGTCATCCGAGTTCGTTTCGGTATCATTTTGTTGAGTTCCGAGCTTTTTAGCGACTTTTCCGCACTTAAGTTCGATTCTTGCGAATCTCGTCCGAAACTGTTGTTTCGAGTTTCTCGTAAGTTCATTTAATGTTATTATTCATGTTGCGAGCTTTGGTTTGGTGTTTCGATCGTGTATCATGTATTTCGGACGTTTTGGGCCGTTTTCGTAATTTCCCAAAGTTTTGGGTAATTACTTCCGTTGTCGAATTCCGAGCCTTCGGGTGGTCGGAATTGTGTGTTCTCTTAGCTCTTAGATTCATCTTTGCGAGTACGTCGTAACCGTATCATCGATTCGTATTCAGGTTGGGGTTTTGTGGTCGTTCGGGCCGTCGGAGATGGCCCCGGCCGAGTCATGGCCGGGCAATCTGGGCCCAGGCCGGCACTGGCCGAGTTACGGCCGGTAGTGCTCGGCAGCTTCTGGCCGAACAGGCCGTACCGTGGGCCGCGGCACATGCCGGCAGGGCCGCGGCACACTCGTGCATTTTTTCGGCCAAACCGTGTGTACCTGGTGCCGCGGCACATGTCGGCCGGGCCGCGGCACACTGCCGATCACTGGGCGCAGATTTGGCCCTGTGCCGCGGCACACTCCCGTTGGGCTGCGGCACACTGTGCAGCCTATTTATGGTCCTGCATACGGGTTTTTGGCCATTTTTCTCCTTCTTCTCCTTCTCCTCCGCGGCTGAGGGTGTACTCATCATGGAGCCATGTTGTTTAACAACAAATCCATGAAGTTCTTGAGTTCATAACATCAATCAATCATCCGTTATCATCCTTTGATCCAGCGAATCAAGGTAATCTTCCTTAGAACCCTAATTTCGTGAATTTGGGGGGTTTTGCATTTTTGTCCGATTCGTTCCGTGTTGTTGATTAATTCATGATGGGTATGATTAATCTTGGTAGTATTATTGTGTTTAACATCATTTAATCCATTGTTCTTCGTCGAATCGAAGTATATTTCTTGATTTCCTTCGAATCGACTTTTTGGGGGATTTGTCCTCGATCTCGTTTTTCATCCGTTTTTGATGCATCGATTATGGTTAAATGATGTTGTTAAACATATTCTATGGATTTTATATCCATATTTCAACTTGGAATTCCATTTTCATGTTTTGTCGGGACGAATCGTGTTCTTGACCGTTTTGGGGAAAACGCTTGAACATTCGTCGTTTGTTTTTTGAATTCAGCGGATTTGGGTCGTACTTTGGAATTCATTTTCGTTGTTATTGTATTCGTTCGTAGTTCATTGTTTTGGATTGTCGTTCGGTGGAGTCGGCGAGTTCGTAGTCGGTTCGTGCCAACCTACTTCGGTCGATTCTCCGCGTTGTTCTTATTCGAGGCAAGTACCTTGTCCATACTTTTCTTGTTTTGTGGATATGATGATTGGTGATCGTCTTGGTATGTTTGTTTGTCTGTTGAAATGAGTTTTCAAAAGTTTTGGCTAGCCTCGTTAAAGGCTCACTTTCAAAACGCGTGTGTTTTGTAAATTGTGTGGGTTGTAAGTGACTATGTGAATCCTATGAATATGTTTGGTGTTGATGATGCACTTGGTATTTGCGTGTGGACGTATATTGTTTCATTCCGGTGTATTGTGGTTTGACGTGGTGTTTTGCTAAGTGTTTGATGCTTCTGGGTGAATGGTTTGGATATCCTTGATGTGATATGTTATTTGTGCATGATTACTTCGCTCACCGTGGGTTGGTTCGACGGGGCCACGACGGGAATTCCAATGGGTGAGTCCAGAATTCACGAGTGGTGAATGTATTTTACTCACTCCGGGAGGGTCCGACGGGGCCTCGGGGGAATCTATGACTTCACTCTGGGTTCACGAGTAAAAACTTCACAGGTTGATGTGTATGTTTAGTGAATGTATTTTACTCACTCCGGGAGGGTCCGACGGGGCCTCGGGGGAATCTATGACTTCACTCTGGGTTCACGAGTAAAAACTTCACAGGTTGATGTGTATGTTTTGTGAATGTGTTTGCTCACCTCGGGAGGGTTCGACGGGGCCACGGAGGGAGTCCAATGGTTTCGCCCTGGATTCACGAGTGAAACTTCACGGGTGCGTGTGTATTTTATGTCCGTCGAGGACACGTGACGTGGGTTTTGGCCCTGTGAACTGTTGTCGGTTTTCTATTTGCGAAAACAAAACCTTTGGGCTGCGACCCCTGTTGATTTTTGGAAAGATATGGATTTGATAATCCTAATTTGTTTTCTATTAAAACTCCCGAGGGTATTTAAAACCATTTTGCAAACCATTCTCGTTATTTGTGATCTTTCGGATTTGGAAAGTTTTACTCAAAATCTTGCCTCGGGAAGTACTTTCCATTACTTTTGGATTTTTGAGGATTCATGGTTATTGTTATTCGTGGAATGTGAATTGTATGGCTCGTATTTTTGCACTTGTACTTGCACTAGCAAAACAGTGGAGTTTTGCTAACCCCCGAGTATTCGGGGGGTGGATGTCTATTTTTGCATTCAGGTTTTGGAGCATAACACAGGGTCGGCACGAAGGATGATGAAAGATGAACGATACTAATCACACGAGGATCCGTATGAGGTCATTGGTTTAGTTATAGTTTATTTTCCGCTGCAGTATTCTTTCCCGCTGTACGGGAGTGTTTGTATTCGACCCCTGCGTGGGCATGTAATGAGTTTGAGTTGTATGTATTTATTGAAAGACCAAATCGGTCTAATGAGTCATTTTAGCCTTAAGGGCATTGTTGAAATGTTCTATGTTGTTATCAGCCTGGTAGATCCTTGAGGAAAGGTTCTACGGCGTGTAATATCCCTGAGCGGATTGGGGGTGTTACAGAACAATTGCGGTTGTGAGAAATTGGGCACACCGGACCTAGACGATTCGTCAAACACCATCACAACCAATTCGACAAGAATAAAAATAACGGAAGACACCCAAAATCCCACCTACGATTCATGTAAGTTCGTACAAAACAACGACGAGGACGGATCACAACCGAACCCTCACAATTTCACAAATAACATGAAACTTACCATGAACCCGTAGGGAAAACAAGAATACCATGAAAATTAATCATATACATCATGGATTAATCAACAATACAAAACGAATCGGGCAGAAATTCAAAAAACCCCAAATTTCCCAAAAATAAGATTCTAGGAAATTACCTTGGATTTAGGACGGAGAAGGAGGATAAGATGATGATAAACTTCACTTGGGACACAACAATCGATCCCTCAACAAATTCCACGAGCAAAACTTCGAAAAGAGCTCGACCTCTCCTCGAAACACTGCTCTCGGACGAAGTGATAAAAAGATGAAGAATGGCGAAATGAAGGTCAACTCAGGTTTATAAAACCTGCTCACGCGTTACGTACGTTAACATACTGATGTTAATGTACGCTACGTTCATTACGTACGTAATACTCGGATGATAACGTACGTAATAGCCCGGCAGAACAATATGCCCAATCTGCTGAGGCCGGTAGCATACGCTACACTATCCAGTTTAGCGTACGCTACAAGGGACTTACGTACGTAACAGCCCCATGTTAATGTACGTAAGGGCTTGGCCAAAACTGGATAGAAGCCACTGCCCGACATGCTGAAGTCCATAAAGTACGTTAATACTAAGGTTTAACGTACGTTATGAAGGTGATGATAGTGCATGCAATAAAGCATGCATAACGTACATTATGGATGCAGCAGTTCAACACTGCTGAATGCAGTTAACTCCACTGGGCAGTCCGAAGTCGAGACGCAACATAAGGACAGAACCCAAGGCGTAGATATGAAATATTCACGACGATGAAGCTGAGTGCTGAAGGAAAATACAACACCGACTACCGTAGAATCCGAAATAGCACAAGGAAAGTAAAATTCCCTAAACTTATAGGAAATTACGAAATGGCCCAAACGTCCGAAAATCACGATACGACGTCGGATTAACAAGCTGAAACTCAAAACACGAACAACTCAACCATACGAACTCGTGTAACCAAACAAACTATGAACTCGAACGAGTTTTACAAGAATCGAACGTGCATGCAACAACACATAACATAAAACGGAATTACATCAAAACATCTCTGAAACTCGTCCAAATGAAAAAAAACTCCAAGAATAAAATAGATTCAAAACATCAAAACGGTTACAAGCGAGTCGTTAAAAATGAAAAATACACAAAAATAACAGTACCGGAAAAAGGAAAAAAATGCGGATATTACATTCTACCCCTCTAAAAATAAGTCTCGTCCCGAAACTTAAGAAACAAACAACTTGGGGTATCTAGCACGCATGCTATCCTCGGTTTCCCAAGTTGCCTCCTCGACACCATGCCTCGACCACTGCATCTTGACCAAAGGAATGGTCTTATGCCTCAGTCGCTTCTCTCGGTGCTCCAAAATTTTCAAGGGACACTCCTCGAATGTAATATCCTCGGCGATATCAATCTCAACATAGTCGATGATGTGACTGTTGGGAGTATGCCCTCGAATGCCACTCAGAGGATATTGTGTGAAGGCATTGTACTTGTAATTATGTGAATCATTAATATAAGGCAATGAATGTTTCTTTATTTACTGGTAGTTACTGGCGTTCCTAACTGGTAAATATACATATAGAAACTAGTCCATGTATTTGAGAGCAAAATGTTCCACTCCTTATTGGATAAGGAGGTCGGCACTGGAAAGGTTTATAGCTCAAATACTTAATCGTTCGCAAGTCGATGAAACTTGACTGGGCATTAAGTTTATGTGAAGACTTGTATGACGTGTTCTTTGACATGAAGAGTGCCTGTCGAACGCTAATGGTTAGTGGGAGCACACGTTATAGGTATTCTAATTGGATTAGTATACTCGAACCGACTCACCCTCGATTCGTCACACGGATTTCACTCCGGGACAGTCAATGACGGAATCGAAAGGTTGTGATAGGTATTCGTGAACCTTCGACTTGAGGATTTAGTAGGGATGTTCTTGTGACATCAAGATTTTCATTAGAGTAGTTCGACCCTGTAAACCGGAAGGCGGGGGTCAACCTCGACGTGCATCTTGATGGGCAAGTAGCAGGTCCTACTGAATACCAAGATAGAATTATTTCTCCTGTTAGTGAACGGTTTAAATGTCCTATGCAGTTATTGGCAAATGAGATCATAAGTCTTTGGCTAAAGCATTGGAGCTAGTTGTATTGGATACACGAGAGCTCGATGATCTCGATTTGCATTAACGCATGCATAGCGTCAATGTGATAGGGTTTGGTAGAGTGACCCTATAACTTGATCGGGACATTTGAAAGAAGGGTTTATACGTATACTGGTATTCACGACAGAATGGTTCTTGAATGATCCCAATCATTCGTTCTCAGTTGGGGTACAGTGTAGGCCGCCAGACTGGCTAGGTGGTGCTACTATTCTTTGGTTCCTCCCATTGCTAACTGAGACGGACCTACCGAGTCGCGCAATAGGATTGACGAAGGAATGAATCAAGCTTATTCTCTCATAATGAATATTAGATATTGAATATATAATTAATTGGGACATTGGATGTCTAAATTGATTTATTGGATAAATTAATTTACGACCTAATGAATTAAATAAATTACTGGGTGATTAATTTAATTCATGAAAATAATTATTTCTTGGAGAAATTAATTATGTTATTATGTATTTAATTTAATTAATTAATTGGATTAATTAATTGATATATATACATCAGAACGGATTCAGAGTTTATCTGTTTGGACTCGCGGGAGTCCGAAACGGACCGAACTCCACCTACCCTTCTAGATGGCCGCCCCCCCATTTCCACCACCTTTCATCTTGTCTTTTGTTTCCATTTTTAAATGGAAGACAATGACTTGAAAGGCATCTCTCATGTGAGATGAGATGTTTAGTGGGTTGTTGGTGAATAAAGAATGAATAAAGGGAGAAGACTTGTGACTCTCTTACACACTACTGATTCCTTACGTAAGTAGTAGAGAGAGAGAAACAGTGAAAAAGAACTTAGAGTTCATTCCAAAGTCTTCATATCATTCTTCATCTTGTTCTTGTTGTTCTTGGAGAAAAATCAAGAAAAATTGAGAGATATATATTTAAACACTTAGAGTGTTATAATTAAAGTTTCATCACTTGATTCTAGCAGTAACCTTAGAGGTTAATCGAGTGTTGTCATTCCGTTCGTTTCTCCGACGCGTGACAAGTAGAGACGCGGTTTTTTCGGCGTTGGATCATCCAAGGGCTTGGAGCATTTTGGATCGTTTGGGGAATAGCTCAAGAGAAGGAAATCCATATAATCAACGGACGACAAGAGTATGATTTCGAATCTTCCTTTGTTTATTTTATATTCGTATATGCGTAGCTCGATCGATCCTCGTAGGGATTCGGATCGAATTTATTTTCGTTTTACCGCTTCCGCTGGGCCTTTGTTTTAGGCACCGAATCCCAACAGTGGTATCGGAGCGAGATCTTGCGATCGTATATACGATATTTAGCATTTGGAATGCTTATTTTGTGATTTAGAATCACTTTGATAATCCTAGATATTTTATTGTTCGTCGTAGTGTCGTTTTTCCGTGATTTTATGTTATGGTATAAATCAGGTTTTTCTTGGAAATATGATTTATATTAATAATATTCAGATCAGGAATAACAGGATTTTATAAATCTGCCCAGAAAGCATGTATCGAATCGTTGTTGGACGATTTTCCATACAAACGCCAGTGTATGGCCGAGCACGTCCGCCCGTGGTGGGCAGCTTCTTGTATTCTGCCGAAGTCGGTCGAGCGCGTTCTTTATGTCGAGCAGTGCTCATTGGATCCCGGCCGGACGCTTCTTTGTATTCTGCCGAAGTCCGTAGCGCGTTCTTTATGTCGAGCCGAGTGCTCGTGGATCCGTCCGGGCCTTCTTTGTATTCTGCGAGTCGGCGAAGCGTTCTTTATGTCGAGCCGAGTGCTCGCTGGATCCGTCCGAACGCTTGCTGTATTCTGTCGAGTCCGTCCGAGCGCGTTGCTGTATCGAGTCGAGTGCTCGCTGGAGCTGGCCGAGCACTTGCTGTATCCGGCCGGGTACGTGCTGTATCCTACTGGGCGTGTCCGGGCATGGCCGGGGCCCCTTTTCCTATCTGGAGCCGGGCGTGGCCTGTAGGCTGTCGGGCGTGGCTTTGTAAGGCTGCCGGGCGGTGCACAGTCTTCTTGGGCGGTTTCAGTGTCGGGCGTGGCTTGTAAGTGCCAGGCGGGTGCTTAGTCTTCTTGGCGGTTTCAGTGTCGGGCACTGGGTCTCGTTTTTCAGTATATTTTCGATTATTGAATTTTCCTGTATTAAAATCATTAATTTGGAATTTTTGATGAAGGAAAAAATCAAAGAGAATATTTTAAGGGTACACTACGGACGAAAATTAAATTGTCGATTATTGTTGAATTGATTGGATCAATTCTATTTATTGTTGATTATTGATTGGATCATATGTAATCTTCTCGCTATCCATTTATTGAGTATTTATTGGATGGATGCTTTTGAATGGGGATGTGGTTCATGGACTTAGTTTGAATCGTTCGTTTTATTCGATTGGGTTGTAAAGGCCGTTTTGAGCCTATTTATTTTACTAGAAATATTTGTATCTAGGATGCAATTTTTCGATGTAAAATTTATATGTAATGACAAAGACCGGAGGAAGATCCGTTTCGAGAAGACGAAGATTCAAGACGAAGACTTGTAATTAGATTACGGAGTTTTTTGTTTTCTAGGATCGGTCCATGAACCACATGTTGGTAGCAACTAGGTTGTGAATGGTTGTTTCATATTATATGAATACAACAAACGTGCTAAAATGATTAATGTGCAAAGTGTAACGTTAATCGCGAAAATTCTCCCACAACAAATTATTAAGTTTATAAGGTTTCAAGGTTTTCCTTCCCTCCATCGAGCTTTCAGGAAATTGAAATCCAAACCGGATGTGCTATACTTGCGAGTTATCGGGGTAGTCGTTCGGGGAGGACGGATAAATTATCGAGAGCGCATTGGATGCCTTCGGTTGGAACAAATTTTATCCCTAGAAACCTGATAGGTTGCCGGATAAGATTCAATTGTGAAACTGATTTGCGTCGATGGTATAAACTTAACTTGTTCACGAACCATAGAAACCGTATAGGTTGAGGGGAGTGAACAAGGGGAAAAAGAAGATCGAATCATCCATTATATGGGTTGGTGTTAGACACCACTTTGTGAAAATTAATAGACTAGAAACCTGTTCGGTTGCCCTCTATTAAGATTTATAAAGAACTCGATCACCACTATGAAGTAGAGCGACGATACTTTCGGATTTCACATGGGAGTGTGTTGTTCCGATAAAAATAGTGGGAGCTGGGTAACAAGAATACAAAAGACCTTAATTCTATACTCAGATCATAATATAACAAGTCACTAATTAATATGTTATACTTAATGCAGACATAACTCTCAATATGACAATGAATCCACTCGCAATTCTACTCGAAAGGAACACCCTAATTGGACCTAACTTTGTGGACTGGCTCCACAATCTGATGATTGTTCTCAGTATAGAGGCACTGGGATACGTCTTGGAGACGGACATTCCGGCGCCTCCTGTGCGGACCAGAGCCAATCAGGGAGAGATCGAAAACCACGAAAAGTGGGTTAAGGATGATGTAAAAGTCCATGCATATATGATGGCTTCTATGTCTAATGAGCTTCAGAGAGCTCATGAGAAAATGAATCTTGCAAGGCAGATTCTATCTCACTTAACCGAGCTTTATGGTAAGCACAGCAGAACTGCTAGATATGAGATATCCAAGCAACTGTTCAGTGCAAGGATGAAGGAAGGTGAGAAGGTTGGGGAACACGTCCTCAAAATGATATCCATGATCGAGAGATTGGAGGCTCTTGATTTTAAAATGGATACTTCTCTCCAAACCGATCTTATCCTACAGTCTCTTCCTGATTCCTTCTCAAAGTTTGTTATAAACTTTAACTGCAATGAGATTGCATGTAATTTAGCTGGGCTAATGAACAAACTTGTGACCGCTCAGTCTTAGATGAAGACTCCGCGGATGAAGGAGTCTGCTCTTGTGATTTCTTCTGGACCTACTAGGTCTAAGAATAAGAAGAAAAAGACCAAAAAGCCAACTGGACCACAAGTTGAGGACCTTAAGGGAAAGGACAAGGCCCCGATGGTTCCAAAGAGCAAGAAGAAAGACGCTTGTATCAAGTGTGGTGAGCTGGGCCACTGGGCTAGAGAGTGTCCGATTCTTCATGGCACTTTAGGGAGCCTGGAGCTAAAGAAGTAATGGTCACTGTCGGAAGCGGGCATAGTGTCGAGGCAACCGACATAGGATCACTTCTTTTGAATATAGAATCCGGGTTTGTTCTGACTTTAGAAGATGTACTTGTTTTGCCCAAGGGACATAAGAACATTGTATCCATTCCGGTCATGGACCGAAAAGGCTTTTCATTTTTCATTGGTGATGGTTCCTGCAAAATTTATTTCAGAAATAAACTAGTGGGTACTGCTACATTGTTAAATGGATTGTATCATCTAAATCTCAGCAACAAAGTAGTTGTGAATACTATGACTAGAAAACGTGGTAGGGATGAAATCAATCAAGTTTTGAAATGGCATCTTAGACTTGGTCATATTGGTCAGACCAAGGTGTACAAGATGGAAAAGATGGACTTATGGGTCCATTGGGATCGGATCCCTTTCCTACTTGTGAATCTTACCTTAAAGGCAAAATGACTAAGTCCCCATTCACAGGGACTTTTGAAAGAGCTGCTGATAAACTGGGATTAATCCATACCGAAGTTTGTGGTGCTTTGGAAGCAGCACGTGACAGATATCAATATTTCATTACGTTTACAGATCATCATACTAGGTATGATTATGTATACTTGATGAAACATAAATCCGAGGCCTTTGAGAAATTCCAGGAATTCAAAGCCCTAGTCGAGAAACAAACTGGTAATCATATCAAAGTACTTCGGTCGGACCGAGGTGGCGAGTATATGAGTTCGGAGTTTGACGAGTTCCTTAAGGAACATGGAATAGTTTCACAATTAACACCTCCAGGTACTCCTCAGTTAAATGGTGTGTCAGAAAGAAGGAACCGAACCTTGTTGAACATGGTCCGTTCCATGTTGGGCTATACTGACTTACCGATTTACCTGTGGGGGTATGCATTCCTGACTGCCGCCTACATCTTGAATAGATGTCCTTCCAAATCCGTTCCTAAAACTCCACATGAGATGTGGGAGGGAAGGAAACCAAGTCTTAATTATATTAGGATTTGGGGGTGTCCCGCCTATGTCAAGAAGACTAAGGTGGAGAAGTTGGAAGCTTAGGTCCACGAAGGGAGTATGCCCTCGAATGCCACTCAGAGGATATTGAGTGAGGGCATTGTACTTGTAATTATGTAAATCATTAATATAAGGCAATGAATGTTTCTTTATTTACTGGTAGTTACTGGCGTTCCTAACTCGTAAATATACATATAGAAACTAGTCCATGTATTTGAGAGCAAAATGTTCCACTCCTTATTGGATAAGGAGGTCGGCACTGGAAAGGTTTATAGCTCAAATACTTAATCATTCGCAAGTCGATGAAACTTGACTGGGCATTAAGTTTATGTGAAGACTTGTATGACGTGTTCTTTGACATGGAGAGTGCCTGTCGAACGCTAATGGTTAGTGGGAGCACACGTTATAGGTATGCTAATTGGATTAGTATACTCGAACCGACTCACCCTCGATTCGTCACACGGATTTCACTCCGGGACAGTCAATGACGGAATCGAAAGGTTGTGATAGGTATTCGTGAACCTTCGACTTGAGGATTTAGTAGGGATGTTCTTGTGACATCAAGATTTTCATTAGAGTAGTTCGACCCTGTAAACCGGAAGGCGGGGGTCAACCTCGACGTGCATCTTGATGGGCAAGTAGCAGGTCCTACTGAATACCAAGATAGAATTATTTCTCCTGTTAGTGAACGGTTTAAATGTCCTATGCGGTTATTGGCAAATGAGATCATAAGTCTTTGGCCAAAGCATTGGAGCTAGTTGTATTGGATACACGAGAGCTCGATGATCTCGATTTGCATTAACGCATGCATAGCGTCAAATGTGAGATAGGGTTTGGTGACCGTGACCCTATAACTTGATCGGGACATTTGAAAGAAGGATTTATACGTATCTTGGTATTCACGATGAATGGTTCTTGAATGATCCCAATCATTCGTTCTCAGTTGGGGTACAGTGTAGGCCGCCAGGCTGGCTAGGTGGTGCTACTACTCTTTGGTTCCTCCCATTGCTGACTGAGACGGACCTACCGAGTCGCGCAATAGGATTGACGACGGAATGAATCAAGCTTATTCTCTCATAATGAATATTAGATATTGAATATATAATTAATTGGGACATTGGATGTCTAAATTGATTTATTGGATAAATTAATTTACGGCCTAATGAATTAAATAAATTACTGGGTGATTAATTTAATTCATGAAAATAATTATTTCTTGGAGAAATTAATTATGTTATTATGTATTTGATATAATTAATTAATTGGATTAATTAATTGATATATACATCAGAATGGATTCAGAGTTTATCTGTTTGGACTTGCGGGAGTCCGAAACGGACCGAACTCCGCCTACCCTTCTAGATGGCCGCCCCCCCATTTCCACCACCTTTCATCTTGTCTTTTGTTTCCATTTTTAAATGGAAGACAATGACTTGAAAGGCATCTGTCATGTGAGATGAGATGTTTAGTGGGTTGTTGGTGAATAAAGAATGAATAAAGGGAGAAGACTTGTGACTCTCTTACACACTATTGATTCCTTACGTAAGTAGTAGAGAGAGAAACAGTGAAAAAGAACTTAGAGTTCATTCCAAAGTCTTCATCTCATTCTTCATCTTGTTCTTGTTGTTCTTGGACAAAAATCAAGAAAAATTGAGAGATATATATTTAAACACTTAGAGTGTTATAATTAAAGTTTCATCACTTGATTCTAGCCGTAACCTTAGAGGTTAATCGAGTGTTGTCATTTCGTTCGTTACTCCGACGCGTGACAAGTAGAGACGCGGTTTTTTCGGCGTTGGATCATCCAAGGGCTTGGAGCATTTTGGATCGTTTGGGGAATAGCTCAAGAGAAGGAAATCCATATAATCAACGGACGACAAGGGTATGATTTCGAATCTTCCTTTGTTTATTTTATATTCGTTTATGCGTAGCTCGATCGATCCTCGTAGGGATTCGGATCGAATTTATTTTCGTTTTACCGCTTCCGCTGGGCCTTTGTTTTAGGCACCGAATCCCAACAGTGACTAGGATCCAGAACATATTTCCTTAGCTGGGAAACATGGAAGACGCTATGAACGTGGCTTAAAGCAAGAGGCAACGCCAACCGGTACGCCAACTCGCCGACTCTCTCAAGAATCTCAAAGGGCCCAATAAATCTCGGACTCAACTTTCCCTTCTTCCCGAAGTGGAAAACCCCCTTTGTCGGCGATACCTTTAGCAAAACGTGGTCTCCCACCTTGAATTCCAAAGGTCGATGACGAACATCAGCATATGACTTTTGTAAACTCTGAGCAGTCAACATCCTCTCCCGAATCAATTCCACCTTCCGCCTCATCTCCAAAGCGATATCCGGTTCGGTCCTAGCCAAATCGAATGCCTCATTCCAGCAAATCGGCAATCGGCAACGCCGCCCATTAAGCGCCTCATACGGTGCCATCTTGATCAACGCGTGCCAACTATTGTTGTACGTGAACTCGATCAACGGTAAATGCTCCTCCCAGTCGATGTTCCAATCGAGAGCACAAGCACGCAACATATCCTCAAAGGTCTGGATCGTGCGTTCCGACTGCCCATCCGACTGAGGATGAAAAGAAGTACTCAGACGCAACTGAGTACCCAACGCCTTATGTACCGCCTGCCAAAAAATGCGATACAAAACGGCCATCACTATCCGAAACAATAGACTTCGGAGTACCGTGAAGCCTCACAATCTGCGCAATAAACACACGAGCCAACCTCTCCGGACCCCAAGTATCTTTGATGCCCAGAAAGTGTGCCGACTTGGTCAGACGGTCCACAATCACCCAAACCATATTCATACAAGACTTCGATCTCGGAAAGCTCATGATGAAGTCCATCGAAATATCTTCCCATTTCCATTCCGGAACGAGAAGCGGCTGCAGTAACCCGGCCGGTAACTGATGCTCGATTATGAACTGCTGACAAGTCAAGCACCTCTCTACAAACCGTGCGACCTCCTCCTTCATGTCGTTCCACCAAAAGTTCCTCCTTAGGTCCTTGTACATCTTACTCGAACCAGGATGAACTGAGTAAGGCGTAGCATGGGCCTCACGCAAAATACTCTGCCTCAATTCCAAGTCGTTCGGTACACAAAGCCGACTCTGGCTCAACAAACCATCCTCGTGAATCACAAACCCAGGAGACTTTCCCTTAAGAACATTCTCTCGGATTTGAGCAATCATCGGATCCTTCAACTGCTTTAGTTTAATTTCATCGATCAGCGACGACGGAACCTCCAAAGCGAAAAGCTGCCCGACAGCTCCTGGCAACAAAATCTCTACACTCAACTCGATCAAATCCCACTGAAGCTCAGATCGAGATGTAAGGATCTCGAGCGTCCGCAACGCAACCGGTTTCCGACTCAAGGCATCCGCCGCGACGTTCGCCTTGCTCGGATGATAAAGGATTTCGAGGTCATAATCCTTAATCAACTCTAACCACCTCATCTGCCTCATATTCAACTCCGCTGAGTAACTATGTACTTCAGACTTTTATGATCAGTAAAAATCTGACATGTAGAGCCAAAAAGATAGTGACGCCAAATCTTGAGCGCAAAAACAACTGCCGCTAACTCCAAATCATGAGTAGGGTAGTTAAGCTCAAACGGCATCAACTGTCTCGACGCATACGCAATAATCTTGGTGTGCTGCATCAATACGCGTCCAAGACCCAGACCCGAAGCATCGCTATAGACAGAAAAACCCTCGTTGTCACATAGCAACACTAATATCGGATTTCCAGACGGCAACCCTCTCGTCATTGCAGACGAACTTCTCGGATTTCTGGAGCAACTGAGTAAGTGGCCGAGCTAGTTTCGAGAACCCCTCGATGAACCTACGATTGTATCCAGCTAAACCCAAGAACAATGGAGCTCATTCACATTCTTAGGCGGTGCACAATCCAACACTGCCTCAATCTTATGTAGATCCACCCGGACCCCCTCGGCTGAAATCACGTGGCCCCAGAAACATCACCTCTTTCAGCCAGAACTCACATTTCGAGAACTTCGCATAGAGTCGCTCGGTTCTCAAAATGTCTAACACTACACGCAGATGATGCGCATGCTCCTCCTCATTCCTCGAATAGATAAGGATATCGTCAATGAAGACGACGGCACACTTATCCAAGTACTCTATTAAAACTTTGTTCATCAACTGCATGAACAGTGCTGGCGCGTTAGTTAACCCAAAGGGCATAACCACAAACTCATAATGTATGTATCTCGTCCAAAAAGCTGTCTTCGGAACATCGGACTCCTTTACCCGAAGCTGATAGTACCCCAATCTCAAGTCGATCTTCGAGAATACTGCAGCTCCCTGCAACTGATAAAACAAGTCATCAATCCTCGGCAAGGGATACTTGTTCTTGATGGTCACCTTGTTTAGCTCGCAGTAGTCGATACATAAACGCAGTGAACCATCCTTCTTCCGCACAAATAGAACCGGTGCGCCCCAAGGTGAAGCGCTCGGTCGAATATACCCTGACTCAAGAAGCTCACTCAACTGCTTCTTCAACTTAGCCATCTCTGAAGGTGCCATGCGATATGCGCCTTCGAAATTGGAGCCGCACTCGGCTC
This sequence comes from Orobanche coerulescens, assembly GCA_033398695.1. NCBI lineage: Eukaryota > Viridiplantae > Streptophyta > Magnoliopsida > Lamiales > Orobanchaceae > Orobanche > Orobanche coerulescens. The sequence goes on along the minus strand of CM065811.1, from coordinate 88,458,984 downwards.
TAACTCAATAGCGAACTCAACCTCACGGTCTGGTGGTAACCCCGGTAACTCGTCAGGAAATACATTAGGGAACTCACTGACGACTGGGATCGATGAAAACTCGACCCCACCATCCTCCGCCTTCAAGGCGTAGCACCAGTAACCAGTACACCCCTTCCGCGGGAGTCTCATCGCCTTCAAGGCGTTAATCACGAACTTATGGTTTCCCCTCTTTCGCTCCGTGAAAGAGTGTTGGGTGCCGTACTCGGCTAACATGGTAATGATTCTCGTGCGGTAGTTTATTATTTCACCATGCCGCTCGAGCCAATCATCCCCGAGAATCAAATCCTCACCCTCAATACTCACAATAATAAGATTAGAGAGTCAAGCCGTCTCACAAATAAACACAGGACAGTATCGGGCCTCCTAATCACCAACAATCCTATCACTGCTAGAAAGATTAACGATGAAAGGCTCACAAGGCGTCAAACAGTCGAGACTCAAACGGCGCACACACTCTAGAGAGATGAATGAATGCGTAGCACCCGAATCAAAAAGTAGGCCTGGGAATTTTCGGTTCCAACAAGAAAAGTGCAGGAACCGGAACCGAACCGCACATTTTTTTCGCGGTTCGGTTCTGCCTGTTTTTTTTGCCCGAACCGACTCGGAACTGAACCGGAACCGATTCCAGTTGGCTGGATTTTTTTTTTCCCAAAAAACTACCAAACCCAAAATGAAATTGAACAACAGACAATAGAAAACAGAAAAGAAAACTTCTCCCAGGATGAAATTGAATAACACACAGAACAGAAATAGAAACTAAAAAAAATGAATGACAACACAACAGTAGTTAACATTCAGAATCAGGTTAAACATGCAGAAACTAAAAAAAAATTGAATGACAACAGTAGTTTTCAAGTCATTAAAATGTAAAGGATTAAACATTCTTCAACACTCAGGTTCATCTTTTCATTTTCTTGTTCGATTTGGATGACTTCTTGGGCGCCAAACTGAGCTCCATTTTTCCGCACGCACTTGTTGGTTGCTCACTAGTAGTTTTCTGAAATTTCTGAAGTTGTTCTTTCTCTTCTTGAAGTTGTTCTGCATATATAATAAACAAATTGAACATATCGAAGGAAGGAACAAATAAAGTAATAAACCTGGGAAAAAGAAAAAATGAACTAGACAGGAATGTAATAAACCTTGTAAACCTTGAAAATCTACAATTAAACAGAAAAAATGGACTACCAACATCTTTTTCAACATCAAATATAAAGCATGATTACCTTTTTCAACATCTTATAAAACATCAAATGGTTAATAAAACTGAGAAGAAATATTGAAATCCTACAACTAATAGCAATAACCCACAGATAAATTATATGACCATACCAGGAAAGTTCAGCCCTCAAAATATGAACCAAATCAAGTAATCAGTTGCTAGCTACAGATAGAGACAAAGAGAGAGGGGGGAGAGAGGGGGAAAGAGAGAAAGAATAAAATATATGGATGCAGATTAATATAATAAGCAAAAAAAAGAAAAAAAAACAATTCTTCATGGAAGTAAAAAAACAAATGGACTTCAAAATGTAATCTTTTCACCTTGGAATGGAATAATTAATTGTTTACAGAGTCACGTCATTACCAAACACTTCATAGCAAACAATAATCTCAGGATAAAAAAAAAAAGAAAAGAAAAGAGAATGAAATGGGCCCATGAAAGCAAACAAATTTTGAGCAATGACCCACCAATTTTCTATATAAAACCCTACCATTGAACCCCACATAATTCACAAATAATTCTAGAAAAATAAAATAAGAATATCAAATCAATGAGGGAATGGTGAGAAAACAGCCCACCAAGCAAATCACTGGACCAGCTCAAAAGTAAATCAAGAAGAAGCCCACCAAAAACACACACACCAAAAAAAAAAAAAAACAGGCAACCTGAAATCATATACATATTCATAACATTTTGTAATCTAGAAAACATGAATATACATATGCATAAGTGCGTGTGTGTGTGTAAAATTCTAAAGTAATCCAGCAATAATATAGATATAGATGTGTGTGAGTGTGTATACATAAAAGAAAAGTTCAGTAGGGTAAGTGAAGAAAAGACACATATTCAATTTCTTCAAGAAAAGGTGAAGATTTTACTAAAAAATGGCAAAAAAATAAACCTAGAAATTCTACTAAATAACAAATATAAAGCATGATTACCTTTTTCAACATCTTCATAAAATTCTATTTCTTCGACAGTTGGGAGATATGAAAGTCCCATGACACTATCCGACTTCAGCTAATTTTGAAGGCAAATAAGAGCTTCTACAGTTTTAGGAGTCATTGAGCTTCTATGCGGGTCAATAACCCTTTTTCCAGTTGAAAAACTTGACTCACTAGCAACTGTAGAAACTTGAATGTCAAGTATATCCCTTGCAACAATCGCCAAGGTGGGATATTTGCTGCCATTACGTGCCCACCAATCCAAAATCTTGAACTCAACATGATCATTTGGCTTCTCAATAGGATCAAGCAAATATCTATCTATTTCAGACCCAACCACCATTTGTTCACCTTCTTCGAGCTGCCTATTCCAATCTTCAAGCATGTCTTTCTTCTTTCCACAAACATTTCTTTTTGTTCTTTGACTAATACCCTCACTAGATTCAGTTCTACTCTTTTGAGAACCATGTGAAGTGGTGCTTTGCCTATAAGCATCACAAAGACTGACCAGTAACTCCTTCACACCATCTGACCTTCTTTTGACCTCTACCCTATTCATGTCAAGCATTTTCTCAAAATTTCTTTCCAAATACTTAAGCTTGTACCTCGGGTCCAACACAAGTGCCACAAGAAATAACTCATTAATATCATCTACCTTGTCAAAGTATTTGCTGTACTTTTTTTTCATCTTCTGGGCCATATTATGCAACAACACATCAGTTGCATTAGACTGCTCATCAATAGGCTTATCATACAACTCATCAATCTCAGCCTTAATCGAAACTATGTCATGAAAAGCTAACTGAGCAGTAGGCTTCAGTTGAGAACTCACGTTCAATGTAACTTGATAAAAAACCCTTAGAAAACTTACAAATATTTCTGCATTTGCCCAATCTGCAGCTTTCGGTGGCCCAACCCTCTTCTTTGATGCTCTAGACCGTGCTGGAGCCAAAACATATTCTGCTTCCTGACCTTCCTCATCACCCTCATCTTCGGCCTCATCCTCATCAAAATACGACCTACAAAGTGAAAAATGTATGGAATATGCATCAATAATTAAGAAAATTACAGTTTATGGAGTATATGGAAAGGGAACAAAGTATTTTATTTACCTATACTTTGAATCTTCTTCAGATGCCATCCTATCAAATGCCCTTCTCAACTCCAATGCAGTGTCCAACATAAGATAAGTCGAGTTCCATCTTGTTTGTACATCCAAAATGCAAATTTTCTTACATTCTAGCCTTGTTTTCTCAACACAACTTTTAAAAACATCCATTCTAGCCTGTGAACTTCTCACATACTTCACAGCATTTCTAATGCCAGCCACTGATTTATCCATTAAATTCAAACCAGACCTCACGATCAAATTCACAATATGAGCTAGGCATCTCACATGCATAAATCTCCCCCCCAAAAGTGGCCTCTTTTCCCAATCTCCCATTTGAGTTCTAAGATAATCAATGGCAACCTTGTTTGACGATGCATTATCAACACTTATTGTTAGCACATTCTCAATTCCCCACTCAAGCAATGCATTCTCTAATATTTTTCCAATTGTAGTGCCATTATGATTGGAAATGACACAGAAGTTTAAGACTCTTTTGTGCATTTTCCAAGAATGGCCAATAAAGTGGGCTGTAATGACCATATAATTAATATTTTGACAACTAGTCCATGTGTCTGTTGTCAAACACACAGAATGGGACTGTAACTCACTCTTCAACTCAGCCTTCTTATCAGCATACATTCTCAAAAAAAAATTAACAATCATCTTCCTAGTTGGAGGCTCCCATTTAGGGACCGCAACATCACAAAAATGCCTAAAACCAGTATTTTCAATTAAGCTAAATGGCAACTCATCTATAACTATCATCCTAGTTGCTGCATCAGTACAAGCCTCTTTAGTCCAAATAGTACTGCCAAAAGTTCTCACACCATCAACCATAGTGCTATTCTTAGTTAAAATTTGTTGCCCCCCTTCTTCTATATTAACTTTACCCGGACAACTCTTACACACAATCTCAATATGTTTTCTAAGGGTACTAGTGCCATTACCTCGTGAATCACACCCAAAAGTTGTGCCACAATAGTTGCATGAACATCGTTGTGTGCTCCCAACAACCTTTTCCACTCCATCAACTACTTCAACAAGAGGCTCGTTATATTTGGTGAAGTGAGGCCAAACACTAGGCTTCGATGTGTCCTGTTTCTTCTTTGCAATAGTGGTCTTCTTTTTCTTACTTTTTGTAGTACGTTCTTGCTCTTTAACAAACTCTTCCACATTTTTAGCTACTGCAAATAAATAAAATATATGATTAACAAATTAGGAATCACAACTCAATCAAGATAGTAATTTAAATAAGGCAACAAAAATCAAGCAATTCACTGTTGTGAGAATTGTATGATTAATGAGAAGAGTCATCTGTTCAAGAATCATACTTCAGCCTACAAAAAGCAAGCAATTATGAGAAGAGTCATCTGTTGATTCTGTTCAAGAATCAAACTCCAAACTAAATAAATAAGATTCATCAGCAAACTTCAAACCAAATAATTAAGATTCATGAAATATATTTCAACCGTAAATTAATCACTCGATTCACTGCAGGAAAACTAATCTCTCAAATCACTGCATTCATATTTCAGAAAGAAAGAATGTACAATTTCCAAAACATTGTGAGAATTTAGACAGAATACCAAATATGAAGAATCCGGACTATATTATCATTATCAGAGTTCAGAGATGAAACATGAAATTTCTAATTTTTGCAATTACCTAACTGTTGGCTGCGTTCTTCATCCAACGAACAAGAAGAATCAAAATCGGAGTTTTTAGTTAGATGTGCTTGATTAACGGCGGGGCTGGGATTCGAAGAAGATGCCATGGACGGAAGCCGAAGAACTCAATTGACGAAGAAGAACGGACGGACGGATGCTGCAGGTAGGTTTTTTCTTCAGGGGGCGGCGGTGTGGGTGAAGTTAGTAGCAGTAGGTTTTGAGAAAGACTTTTGTATTTTTTTTTTAGAAAGACTTTTGTATTTAGTAGCAGTAGGTTTTAATAATAATTAAAATTATAATTATGTTTTTAATAAGGATATATTATATTATATTTATTCCATTAGGTTCGGTTCCCATTTCGGTTCGGTTCCGCAGTTCGGTTCGGTTCCGACGGTTCCTCTTTAAAATAGATATGGAACCGCGAACCGAACTGTTTCCTATCTCTAGGAACCGAACCGAAAAAAACAAAAAAATTGTCACCACGAACCGAACCGAACCGTCGGTTCCGACGCGGTTCGGATCGGTTCCTCGGTTCCCGGTTTCAAAAGTCCCAGCCCTATCAAAAAGCACACTGATAGGATGAGACTGTATATGAACGGTACATGTGGCAATGGTGGATGCTGGATCATCGGCCCTCCTCATCTCGTAAACCCACGGATGAGCAGAGCCGACACTGGAAACTCCCCCTATAGCAGGCTGGCCCCGACCTCTTCCTCGACTGGCACTCGGCGGAGCCTGCGGAGCAAATGACCCCTGGTTCACACTCGATTCCCTAGGCGCTGGGAAAGAAGCCTGGGCACCAAGAGTTCTCTCTCTCTCAGCACAGAAAGAATCCTTGTGGGCTGGCTGGCCACACCGATTACACCGTGTAATTTACACGTCAGCAAAGGACTCAGACAAGTTCGACTGATGTGGCCCGGTCGGCCAAAGTTAAAACACTTTACATCACGGGAAGAAGTACTAGCAGCCCCGCGGAAACCCCCAGAAGAACGGGCTGGACCACCACCAGTGGGGAAATTAGCAGACTGAGATTTCTGCTGACCTCCACCCTTGTGGCCCGAAAAATTTTTGGCGGACTTCTGTTTCTTGCTCTCACGAGCCGCCTCATTGGCCGTCAAAGACATATCGTATGCAAGAGCTCTACTCTGATAATCCTTCAAGGTGGTACAGGCGAGCCCAGACATGTAGTCGTGAATCTTCAGTTTCATCCATTTGGAAAAATAGAAAATCTTGTCGCTCTCCTCTCTAACTGGGGCCTTCACGAATCCCAACTCCCGGTTGTAATCAGCAATAGCCTAAGAAACAGGAATATCCCGAGGCTAAGCATCATAGAAAGAATGGACTCGAGCCTGGCCATGGGCAATATTCGGTCTCCATGAGGTCTTTGAACTCGACCCATGAAGCAACATGGCCCTTAGGCTCAACAGCCTCCCACCAGTCTGTAATACCTCGAAAATCTCCCGAGGTATTACAGTGCCGTGAATCCCGTGTGGGACCCACAAGGCTAGTTTAGGAAATAGATGTTTTAAAGAAATTACAATAAAATGATAAGTCCACGGTTACATATCATGAGCCGAAAAGTTTTAAGAAGAAACATAATTCAAAGTTCGATTATTACATAACGGAGGTTTTAAAGATCAAATTTAATTTATGCAGCGCCAAGAGTTTATTCCAACACCGTTCAAGTCTGACCGGACCCCTCGGGAATGTCCTGCACATGATCAACAAATTTACCTGGCACGACAATTCATGCCAGGTAACCAGGGTCAGAGAATGCATACCAATAATAATTATTAGCAACGATGTACACCATTTTACCAAACACAGTACCACATAAGCAACAGAAAATATTTCACCACACAACCGACGTTGTCTTTCTCTTTTTATCACATAAACCCCAAAGTCGCAACCAAGAGTCACGAAAGTATCCACACGAGAATACCTCGGAACATAGGTGCCCAATTTAGGTCTTATCCCCTAACACATTTCCATACGGGTACCATACAGGTTTTATCCCCAACACATCGGCCCATTTATAACACATTCTTAGAGAAAGACAACCGTCTGCATTCATCGACAATGGCACATTCATGAATACGAACATTTCAATAATATTAGCATTTCTCGAGCAAGATTTCACTTGCCTTTTATCCGACGGTAGGTGCCTTATGATAACTGGGATCTCCACGCCCGATCGAGCTTAACCAAGTCACGTAATATCTGATTAACACCTCGTACGGATCATGATGAATAGAACTAGTCTCCCTTCCCTTCCCTAACCGGGTTCCTAATGTAGTCTTAATTGCCAACACTAGTATCGTGCTTCTAATTTCACAAGCAATACATACCACTATGTCGTTCAATTCTACTGTTAACATTAGCTATATCGATTTGTTCAACAAGATTATCCCAATCATCATTCGGTTAGCTACAAACGACTATAGCATAATCGAATCCCATAACTTCTAATTCAATTCTCTATTCCGAGTACTTCAATCGGTGGATTACCATTCTACACAATGATTTTGGCATTTGATTCTCAATGACATTAATACTATTGAATTAATTCCCCTAATTAATTTAATGTTGATAATCATATGGCAAGAGTGGGTTACGACTAGTTTATCAAACGGTGATGGATTTCTATGAAATTCTCCTACAATTGATTCGTCGAGTTTATATAATCCCAATGCAAATTGAGATGGAAGTTCTTGCATGTGATTGTTACAAATAGTTGTATGAAAACAAAATATACAAACAATGATAATCCCGATTACTACAAGTTCGTCCGTTTAGATTGTCTACGAGATTTAGCAAAATCTACCCAAGTACCCGTATTCTAACAAGTAATAATAAAAAACATTAAAGAGATTACTCCTAGGATTGATAGTCTTACCTTAATAGATGAAGAACAATGAGGAGAGATGACAAATCAACAAGAGCCACGAGGAGAAACGAAGAATGGATCGAATGACTTGGATAATCTTCACCGAAGCTTACTAAATCACCTCCTCTATGTTAATTCAAGTGTATGAGAGGCCAAGAATCGAGTATAAGGCTGTGGAAAAGCTTCACGAATGCTTCACTTCAGGTTTTGGGTCGGGAGAAATGAAGGTGGGAGTGTTATTTTATAAAACTCGATCTCGTTAACGTACGTTAACGTTCCAGGATTTACGTACATAAAGCGTATTACGTACGCTATGTGCGATGGTTAACGTACATAAAGGCCGTCCAGAGGCCACTGACTGAATTGCACCCATATGTTATGTACGTAAGTTGTTATAACATACGTAATGCACCTAATCGTAGCGTATGCTAAGCTTGGCGAATGGCGTACGTTCTAAGGGGTTGACTCGTTTGTCTTCTAGCCCACCGAAAGTAGCTCAATCCGCATCAAAAGGAAGATTCTGGCTGGGAGACCAACTCAAACGTTACGTACATAACCGAGTTACGTTAACGTACGTAATACTTCAAATTTAGCGTACGTTATGCATATACTATAACGTGCGTTAGACATTAAATCCCTTAGCCACATATCACATTTTAACCATCCCGGGGTGACCATCCTTCCCACTCATCAACAATTATCAGGGAACAAGACGTTGGCCACCGTCATATTCGCACCGACGATTGTCCAACGGTGTCAAGGCGTGTCACCTCCGTTTCATCCACATCGCACAATTGTATAGCATTTAATGAAATAAAAATAAAAAAAACAACATCACATTATAAGAAATCACACAGTACAAGGTAATTAAGCATGAAATACCGGTGGTATTACATATCACCCCCCTTAAAAATAGTTTTGTCCCGAAACTAAGAAAATAACTCGGGATGACTCCCCTTAATACTCGAATCGGTCTCCCAAGTCGCTTCTTCCATGCCGTGGTGCGACCACTGAACCTTCACGAGGGGTATGGATTTATTTCACAATATCTTCATACGCCGATCCAAGATGGCGATCAGTACCTCTCTAAAGGTAGCGTCATCGGAAATTTCCACTTCTTCGAAATTGAGTTTGTGACTCGGATCATAGACATACTTCCTTAACTGGGAGATGTGAAATACGTTATGCACTCCATCCAGATGCGGCAGTAGAGCTAATTGATATGCAAGATTCCTTACTCGGTCCAATATCTCAAATGGGCCTATAAACCTCGGGCTTAACTTGCCATTTTGGCCGAAATGCCGGATACCCCGCATAGGTGATACTTTGACCCAAACATGATCCCCGGCTGCAAATTCTAACGGTCGCTGTTGGTTTTCGGCATAAGATTTATGCCGGCTCTGTGCTGCTAGCATGTGCTTTCGAACGATAGAGATCTTCTTAATGGACTCCTGGATCAGATCTAACTCGGTAACCGCGGTGTCAGAAGCATCAACCCAGCATAACGGCGACTTGCATCTTCGCCCATACAGGGACTCAAACCATGCCTATGCTTGCATGCCAGCTGTTGTTGTACGAAAACTCCACCAATCCCAAATGCCTAGCCCAATACTTACCCCAATCGAGCGCACATGCCCTCAACTTATCTTCCAAGGTTTGAATCGTATGTTCGGTCTGTCCATCCGTCTGAGGGTGATAAGCTGTGCTAAAATGTATTTGGGTCCCCATAGCTTTATGGACAACTTTCCAAAAATGAGACACGTATTTGGTGTCCTTATCCAAAATGATAGATGAGGGAACGCCGTGCAGCCTCACGATCTCCCTGATGAAAATAGCGGCCAATTGCTCTGTCCCGGTTGTTTCTTGAATAGGAATGAAATGTGCCGATTTCGTTAATCGATCAACAATGACCCAAATTGTTTCCTTTCCTCCCACCGCCGTTGGTAGCTTAGTGACAAAATCCATCGATATGCTCTCCCATTTTCACTCCGGGATGGGTAGGGGTTGCATGATTCTAGCTGGTTTGCGGTGTTCAATCTTCACTTATTGGCACGTCAAACATCGAGCGACGAACCTAGCAACTTCCCATTTCATATTTTCCACCAAAAACTCTGTCGCAGATCTTTGTACATCTTACTCGCTCCTGGGTGAATAGAATAGGGAGTGGAGTGCACCTCCCTCAGTATAGTTTGCTTCAGCCCATCATTCGGAGGATAAAAGATCCTATTTTTGAACCTCACCAAGTCACCCTAGATCTTATAGGCGGAAACATCTCCTCCCTTGATTCTTGCACCAATCGCACATAATTTGGTATCCTCCATCTGTGCTAGACGTATCTCGTCTATTAAGGACGAATGTATATTAATTGAGCACGATTGTCCTTGCCTACGTTGTATCCATACTTCGGTACTGCTTCTCCTGATGTCTTGCTGCAGTTCGTGTTGAACTATTATGCTGGATACCATCACTTCTTGTGTAGTTTTCCGTCTAAGAGCATCAGCTACCACATTGGCTTTCCCGGGGTGATAGGAGATTTCCACATCGTAGTCCTTGATTAGTTCCAATCAGCGCCTCTGTCTCATGTTTAATTCTCTCTGAGTGAAGATATACTTCAAACTCTTATGATCCGTGAAAATCTTGCAAGTAACTCCGTAAAGATAGTTCCTCCAAATCTTGAGGGCATGCACCACTGCGGCTAGCTCCAAGTCATGCGTCGGGTAATTCACTTCGTACGGCCTCAGTTGTCGGGATACGTACGCAATGACTCTATCATTCTGTATGAAGACACACCCCAGCCCATGCTTAGATGCATCCGTGTATATAATGCATCTTTCTGTTCCCTGCGGTAGCACTAGCACTGGAGCAGTAGTCAGCCTACTCTTGAGCTCATCAAAGCTCTTCTGACAGTCTGTAGTCAATACAAATTTGGTGCTCTTTCTCAGTAGGTTCGTTAACGGTCGAGCGATATAGGAAAAAGCTTCGACGAATCTTCAATAGTAACCCGCTAATCCTAGGAAACTCCTTACCTCCTTGACATTCTTCGGTGGTTCCCAACTCATTATTGTCTCGGTATTTTGTGGACCGACCTTCACGCCTTCTGCGGAGACAACATGTCCGAGAAAAATTACCTCCGGCATCTAGAATTCGCACTTGGAAAGTTTCACATAAAGTTGGTGTTACCTCAACACGCTCAGCACTTACCTCAAATGTTCCTCGTATTCCTGTCGGCTTCGAGAATAGATCAGGATGTCGTCAATAAAAACCACCACGCACTTATCGAGGAAATCAATCAAAACTCTATTCATCAGTTCCATGAAAATGGCTGGGGCATTAGTCAACCCGAATGATACCACGATATACTCGTAATGTCCATACCTCGATCGAAATGCAGTCTTGGGTATATCTTCCTCCCGAATGCTCAATTGGTGATATCTGGGCCGTAGATCGATCTTTGAAAACACAATGGCCCCTTGTAATTGATCTAAGATGTCATTGATTCTTGGAAGTGGATAACGATTCTTGATAGTAACCTATTTAGTTCCCTATAGTCAATGCACAAGCGTAGAGAGTTGTCTTTCTTCTTAACAAAAAGTACCGGTGTGACCCACGGCGAGGTGCTTGGGCGGATCAATCCCTTCTCTAGCAGATCTTCGAGCTGTATCTTTAATTCTTCCATCTCGGCCGGTGCAATCCTGTAAGGATATTTGGAAATAGGTCTCGTTCCCAGCTCGAGTTCAATGGAGAGGTCAACTTCTCGGTGCGGTGGCAGCCCTGGTAGTTCATCGGGAAAGACGTTTGGAAATTCATTCACCACCAGAATGTTTGCGATCGTAAGTTGTGAAGTATCCTCCTGAAGAACATAACACCAATAGTGCTTCCTTCAAGAGTTGCAGGAGACTTCTGATGCAAGAAGGCTGAGAGACCCTTTCGTACTGAAGTGTTCTCATCCTCTGATAACATGTGTGGTACCGTCATGAGCCGTGATGGAAATAGTCAAGTGGTAGGTATCCAAGATCGTCCTGTGCAATGGCATCCAGTCTATACCTAATATTATATCTTCATTCTGAAGCAGGAAGACCATAAGATTAGCGGTCCAACTATGATCATTGATGAAGATCTGACAGTCTTGAACCTTTAGATCGTCGCCTATTCTACAACCCTCGAGTAGCTTAACAGTAAAGGATTCACAAGGCACACAAGCAAGATTAAAACGTTCAACACATTCCACAGATATAAACGAATGTGTGTCTCCGGTATCAAATAGTACATGCACTGGATGAAAGTTAACAAGAAGAGTACCTGATATAGATGGCATGGACTGACCATCCGTAGCCCTCATCTCAAATACACAAGACAGCACTGACTCCGAAAATGGTGAAGTACCACCGCCGCGCCCACGGCCTCATCCGGCACCGTGTGGTGGTGGTTGAGTCTCATGGGATGGAGCTTGGTAGATGGAAACGGCAGGTGTCCTGGAGGTTTGCACAGAGCCTTGTTGACTCGGTTGGGAAGCTGAGTTATGAGTGGGATTGACCCGCCAGCAGTAACGAGACATGTGCCCACTCTTTCCGCAAGTGAAACATTTGCTAGCCGACTTCTAGCACCGATCCTTAGTATGTTCGCACATGACACAATTGAAGCAGTCCGAACAGGATAAAGGATCCTATCTTGGTATTCAGTAGAACCTGCCACTTGCCCGTCAAGATGCACGTCGAGGTTGACCCCCAACTCCCGGTTTTCTGGGTTGAACTACTCTAATGAAAATCTTAACGTCACAAGCACATTCCTACTAAATCCTCAAGTCGAAGGTTCACGAATACCTATAACAACCTTTTGATTCTGTCATTGACTGTCCCAGAGTGAAATCCGTGTGACGAATCGAGGGTGAGTCAGTTCGAGTATACTAATCTAATTAGCATACCTATAACGTGCGCTCCCACTAACCATTACTGTTCGACAGGCACTCTCCAAGTCAAAGAACACGTCATACAAGTCTTCACATAAACTTAACGCCCAATAAAGTTTCATCGACTTGCGAACGATTAAGTATTTGAGCCATAAACCTTTCCAGTGTCGATCCCCTTATCCAATAAAGAGTGGAATGTTTTGCTCTCAAATACACGGACTAGTTTCTATATATATATATATATTTATGAGCCAGGAATACTAGTGACTACGAGTAAATAAAGAAACAAACAGTGCCTTATGATAATGATTTACATGATAACAAGTACAATGCCCTCACTCAAAATCCTCTGAGTGGCATTCGAGGGAATACTCCTAACAGTAGGTACTTCACATGTCATATTCTTTCTAAATGCTCGTCAGTTCCTCCTAAACATGTGATCCGGCTCCAAGAATTTCCGACTATAATCAAACCATGTTGGTTTACCACTCTTAGGAAGAGTAAATGCTTCAGTCTCATCCATGCAATGTGGGCATTCCATCTTCCAGCAGTACTCCATCCAGACAACATTGAATACGCTGGAAAATCACTAATAGTCCATAACAACACTGCTCGCGTTTGAAAGTTTTGCTTCAGTGAAATTTGAAATCTTGGAACACCCTCTTCCCACAAGTTCACCAACTCCTTTATGAGCGCCTGAAGAAACACATCCAACTGCATCTTAGGATTGCGGGCCCTAGTACTAAGATTGTTAGAAACATGAATTGTTCCTTCATACAGAGCTAAGGTGGTAAATTATAGGGTGTGACTATAAATGGACACGATGAATATTGTCGCCCTGATTTTGCAAAAGGTGCAAAACCATCACTAGAAAGACCTAATCTCACATTTCTAGCCTCCGCAGCAAAATCTGGATAAATAGTGTCGAGGTGCTTCCATGTTGGAGAGTCTGCAGGATGACGCATAATTCCATCGTTTGAACTAAAACATGAAGCATTCCATCTCATATCTGCCGCGGTAACATTTGACATGTATAGCCTTTACAATCGGGGAATAAGAGAAAAGTAGTACATCTTAATGGCAGCCACTTCTTTCCTCCTAAGGTTTCCTGAGGCACGACACATATCTCTATAGCGTGATATACCGCAGAATATACAACTCTCACTGTGTTTGTAATGGTCCCAATAAAGCATGCCTCCATAGGGTTATGTGCCAACCGCGGCGCAAGTCTTTTTGATAGGCGGTTGGGAGTCTATTCCAGAAAATGACGTTGGTTCTGATCCTAGAGAAAGCATCGTTCTTGTGATCCTAAAAAACAATCAATCTTTTCTACAGGTAATCCGAACCCACGCAATAATTTCTTTGTATTACAGAAGTTATCGGGATATAGATTGCCTTTTGGATGACTGTCTTTCATGAACTCTGCAAACTGATTAAAACACTTTTCTGGCAAGTGGTTCTGAGCCTTCAAACTCATGAAACGAGTCATATAAGACAATTGGGAGTAATTAGTACAACCAGGCCACAACTCTGTCTCCAGCATTCAACATATCATATATTCATTTTGCTTCAGGATTTGGTGGTTCTTCCACATTCTCAACATTAAATTGAGGCCCGACATGCTCCATGAACATCGTACGGTACGCATTGGATCCTGACTCGTTGGAATCGATATTCACATATTCATCCATATCTTCATATCCCTTATCCATTTCAATTTCGCCGTGAAAAATCCAAGTTTTATACTCCCTAATGAACCCAAATTTCCCAATGTGATACATAACTTTTTATGTACCATGAAACTATATATTATCACATTTTTTAAATGGACATCTTATTTGGTCACCTGACATGCAGTGCGGCTGACTACTTGCATACTCGATAATTTCGTTAAGTCCAGAGATAAATGCAGGATTCCAAGAACCATCAATTTTCTGGCGATACATCGAGTCACGGTTGTCACCCATTCTGAAAACAATAACAAAATAATCAAATGCACTTATTATTCAATCAAATACGCTACGAGTAATATAACTCCTCTATCCTAACTTCTAAGTGCTCGACTAACCAACCAGCTAATTTCAATATGGTATATTATAATTACAATTTCAAAAACACATAATAATCATGCTAATTTCATCTAATTACAGTTATAAAACCACATAACAGTAATTTTATGGTCGAAATATTACGTGAGTTGATCTCGAAAGAGGTTTAAGCAAATTTAAATTTCTAGACGATTTTTAATGAGACAGGGAGAGGGGGAAGGAGGGGGAGGAGGGGGAGGGGGAAAAAGTAGTTTTGAGTGTTCCCAAATGCTAAAGTTTCGGCTTTGGACTCTACATAATTTAAATTAAAATCTAAAAGCAGGGGATGAGGTGTTTTAGATTTCTGGTTCTGTTTAACTTTTTGATCTTTTAGCTTGAATTTACAAACATTACCAACTTCTCATTTTCATTTACTTTTATATTCTGCAACAGTAATTAACTTCTCTTACAAAGTTACTGCTTCTATACGTGCTACTAAACTAACACCAATTTATTAGCAACTCGAAAAATCAAGGCACATCAGGGGTTCGGATGCATCGGCGAATGGGCCAATACTGGGCAAGAAAAATACTCAACACCTTCTTCAAATCACTTAGAAGCCGCATAACCTTCTCCAGTACCATTTCTTAGTTCTACATTTATTCTTTTTTCCTACAGTATCGAATTCGGCAAGAAAACGAGCCCGCCAAACAACTTCATCCACCTCCAGGCCCTTTACTATGCTGAGAAGCATAAGGTGGAATCTTGCATCCTGGAACTACTCACCTGGCTTCACCATCTCGTAAGATAATTACAGATGAGCAAGTCAAAGGAACATACAAGTTCATTTTACGTATATGCATGTCAAAGGTCCTACAGATGAGCAAGTTACCTCACAGAAGAATTCAGAGTAAAATTTGCTACTCAAATCATAAAAGCTCCAAGTCACCACCAACAATAAACATTCCACACACGATACAAGAAAAATATTAAGTAGCGACTGAAATCTGCCACTGATATTAGCATTTGCAACTGGAATTGGCAACCATACTATAAGTCCAGTCGCAATATAGCCCCTACTTTAATTTTAGTCTCAAATACGGCGTCTCATATATATATACGAGGCATTATCCAACCCGTGCGATGCACGGTCTTTGGTTGAATATCTACGTATTTTGTACGTAATGTTGGGGCAGACGGTTGAATGAGCAGATGGCAGAATTTAAATGCTTGTTATAGAAGTTTATATGTTTTTTTTATTGTTATTGTCCTTTTATTTTAGTCTATGTAATTAGTTATATGAAATGAGGCTTTACTAACCCGTATGTTGCTCCAGGGTTGTTTTTGGTTTATTCAACCCGTGCGATGCACCGATTGTATCTAAGATTTCATGGCTAAAATTTAACCATCTTATAATTTATACTATCATTTAAAAGTTCATTTTAATCACCTTGTATATTAGAAGGTGCACGTGTTTTGTACGTAATGTTGGGGAAGACTGTTGAATGAGCAGATCGCAGAATTTAAATGCCTTTTAGAGAAGTTTATATGTTTTTTTTATTGTTATTGTTCTTTTATTTTAGTCTATGTAATTAGTTATATATAAGAGTAGTCACAAATAATGCATTTGACTATCAAAATTGCGACTAATAATTATATAAACAGGATTTACGAGGACACAGAAGCACCAAAGACCAAATAACTTAAAAATGGAGGAGAAAGAGACCCCTAAGAGAGAGATAGCACTACAAGAAAAACTGCATCAGACAACGGTTTTTCCCCGTTGTCTAACTTCCTATTTTCTCGTTATCTATTGAGACGTCGTCTCTTACCTGCCTCAGACAACGGTACAGAATCTGTTGTGTGAAAGAGTGAGAGACAATGACTTCATCTCTAGACACCGTTGTGTAATAGCCAGAAACAACAACACTCCACTTAGAAACCATTGTTGTTTGGGATGCTACACAATAGTTTTAGAACAATACACACTTGTCAGAAAGGAAATTACACAATATTTTTGTAGAATTTGTCCATTGTTTGTCTGCTTATAACTCAAGTATTGTTCGTTAAAACATATTGTTAGAATTTATCAAACATAATTGTTTTTTATTTTGAATATGTTGTTAAAATTTCATAAACACAGTGGTTTCTTAAATTACCTAATTGCCTAATGACAAATCAGACAATGATTTTATTTGCATTAAAACTACTCATTTAGACAATTGTATTTTATTTTTGTTATTTTCCATGCTGCACCTATTTCAAATTATAGGAATTTTAACCAAGAAATCAAATAAATAAAAATTAATATGAACTAAAAAACATTTCATTCAACAATAAAAATCAATCGTTCATTTATTACAACAACAATAATTGACATTAAAAAAATAAAAATAAATCCTATCACTAAGCCCTCATTCCTTTGTTTCTTTCTTCAATCTCTTAACCATGTTATAGCTTTGGTAAACTTCAAGACAAACTTCAAAAGAAAGTAGACACACCATAAGAGGCGAGGTGATACACTTCTCAACAGCAAGTACAACCCCTTCCTTAGTCTTCAACCCAATAGCAGTTGGGTTCGACTGCAAATCACAATCAAAAGCCACATAAACACATCATTAATCCAATATATATAAAAAGAACAAACATATGCGTTAAAAATGTTTAGAAACAAACCCAAAAATGGCATACTGATACATTGAAGAGCCATCCAATCAATCCTAGGTATTAATAAAATGTTTAGAAACAAACCCAAAAATGGCATATTGATACATTGAAGAGCCATCCAATCAATCCTAGGTATTAATTTGACGGTGACTCGTCGTCGCACATTATCCACATCCACAACTTACAATACATAAAGCTCGAGTTCAAACAAGGATCCAATAATGTGTTGCAAACATCAACAAAATTTCTAACAAACTTATTGAATCACCTTCCCATGAAAACAAACTTGTCCTTCACTTCATGATTGAGAACAGATAAGATACATTTGATTAAATGCATGCATCCAGATTGAACTCATGCAACATAAACCGAGCACAATTTATTCTCTGGAGCCTGTGATATATGCCAAGTAAGGATTGAGAACGTGTTCTCTTAGTGTTACACCAGGAAATTCAACTATTCTAGTTACAAAGTCAGTGGTTCGTTCACATATTTCTCATACATCAATCGCACTGTTATTTCTATATCAAATCGACCAACGGAGCTTCAAGGGTGGCATCACAATCTACTTTAACTATTGGATTGTAGTTCTTGCTTCCACAACTAGCGAATGTAGAACTGCAAAAACTTCCACTGTAAGTTTTTAGAAGATGGTAGTTTATGCATACAGGTCGCTTTACCCTCTAACATAATGGTAAAAGATAGATATAAAAAGCAAAAATGAAAACTGTACTACTGTACAGAGCATAAGAACTTAGAGACGCATTGCAAATTAACATTAATCTTCGAATAAATAAACTCAACCACCAGAGTTTTCTAAACAGTAAAGATATAATCCACCACCAAAAGGTGCACCCTAAAAGGAAATAAGCTACCAAGATAAGATTGTATACGAGAGACATGAGAGGTCCTTCATCTTCATCAGTTGTCACATGAGTCATCAGAGCCAGATTTTTCACCAATCCATAGGCTTCACCTTCTGGAGTATCGCAAGGACACAACATGCCCCACTGAAGATAAAGTGGTTTAGTAAGATCAGACATGAAATCGAATGATAAGAGCAAATAATTGAAAAATACAACGTTAAAGTAACAGATATGATCTACTAATGGCAGATGAACTTGTCAAAGTGGGGAACACAAACGGAGATACTGTTGGTATTTTTAAGCAACTGTTAGTTCACGTGTTATGTTAGTTCACATGTTAACAGGAACAAACTAGTTGTACATATTATGTTACACTACTAAAAGGTCGAGGTTATTCTAATAGACTAAAATTGCATTCCTTCACTAAAGAATGTCGTGCTTTGCATGAGAAGCTCAAACAGAGTGTACTAGTTTTATCAGTCTAATATTCTCACAAAGAATTTAGGCATGGTAAAGGTTTCTCGCAGATGATGCAATCTGGATTCAACCAAGAAAAGAAGTTTATACTCAGACATATACTACAATTTATCGCATTTATATTCATATCATCACAAGAAAAAAAAAACAAGGGATAAAAATGTATGCAAATACAAACAGGATTAGTAAATATGAACAGACCCTTATTTTAATACAAGGAATACAAATGTATACACATTACACAGTAATACACAGACGCAAATGGGGAACTTAAAAACCAAAAAGAGAGATTTGAAAGGCAAGGAAACCCCTAAATCAAGTAATACAAACCCTAAGTCAGAAGACATTGAAACCCTAAATTGAAGTAATACAGTCGAAATTGAACAAGAAAGCCAAGATATTCTATTCAAATTTTGGTTTTGCCGCTTCAGATACAATGAAGAAGATGCCTGAATTCGACCAAGAAAAGAAGCAAACTTATACTACAATTTATCGTATTTATCGCTTCAGATACAATGAAGATGAGGCCACTTGAACCTCCAGTCCACAACATGTGGCACACCATCGGTCGTCGTGAGCAGTCCGTTCGAACCACCGCCGCTGCAGGCGCACATCACGGCCTAGGATCTCCGTCTCCGCTTTCTTTTGGATTGCCGCCAGTCGCGTAGTATGTGTGAGACTGTGTTCGTGTGTGTGTGTGTGTGTCGGACCGTGTGTGTGTGTGTTTCTGCAAGTTGCGGCCGAGAAGATTTTTGGGGGAAAGAGAGAGGAGAAGAGAGAGACGAGAGGAAGGAGTAAAGTGAGAAAAACCAACTCCCTTAGTTGGCCACCTCACCTTCAATTTAGTTGGAGGTTAGGGGTTCAATTCCTAGTGGCAACACTTTGGAATTGAATTTCTCAAGGCCCAATGAACCCTTAGTCTTTGACTAAGGGTTAGAACTAGCCTCCGAATCTGTTGGTGGAACAATTAAATATTGAGGGCTTCAAGCGGCAGTGTGGGAGGCCAGATCTCGGTGGGAACCTGCGGTTGGATTTGGGAGGGTCCAGCATGGAGCAATCACTTGGGGGACGACTCTTTGTGCGCGGTAGTTGAGTATATTTAAGAACCTGGGAGCCAGATACACATCTCGCGATTTAACTGGTAGCGATCTTGTGTAGAGTCATTATCCCGACTAAGTCGGGTGTAACCCTGAGATCAAAAAAAAAATGAGGGTGAGATAGCGGCCGATCGATATTAAATGTTTACATATCCGGAGTTTTAGGTTAAGATCAATTAAGTATTCAATTTCATTCCATACATCTTTTAATTATTACAATTGACCCCAGATAATTATTATATCTTCAAATCCAGACCTATTTAAACCCAAGTCATGAATAATGTTACCTCTTCTTGACGATCCAACCGTACGGATGTCAACATATATCTAATTTAGTGATGCTCCCAAATTTTCAAAAAATAAAAAGTTAATTTGGTTTGAGATCTTAGCAAACCACTACTAAATTGACTAGTGCTAGTAACTAGTGCTTTTCACGGATTATTGTTTCTATTTTTGTAAAATATTTATCGACGATCCAACCATACGGATGTCAACATATCTTTAATTGAGTGATGTTACAAAATTTTCAAAAAATATAAAATTAATTTGCTTTGAGATCTTAGCAAACAACTAGTAAATTGAATAGTGTTAGTTACTAGTATTTTTCACGGATTATTATTTCTATTTTTGTAAAAATATTTATCGACGATCCAGCCATACGGATGTCAACATATATCTCATTGAGTGATGTTCCCAAATTTTCATAAAATGAAAAATTAATTTGGTTTGACATTTTAGCAAACCACTAGTAAATTGACTAGTGCTAGTAACTAGTGCTTTTCACAATTATTGTTTCTATCTTTCTAAAAATATTATCGACGATCCAACAGTACGAATGTCAACATATATATAATTGAGTGATGTTTCCAAATTTAAAAAAAAAATAAAAAATCAATTTGGTTTGAGATCTTAGCAAACCACTACTAAATTAACTAGTACTAGTAATTAGTGCTTTCCACATATGTTTATTTCTAAGATCCAACTGTACGAATGTCAAGATATATCTAAGTGAGTGATGTTTCCAAATTTTTAAAAAATAAAAAATTAATTTGGTTTGAGATCTTAACAAACCACTACTAAATCGACTAGTAAATTAACTAGTGATTTTCACGGATTATTATTTCTATTTTTTTAAAAATAATTATCGATGATCCAACTGTACAGATGTCAACATATATCTAATTGAGTGATGTTCCCAAATTTTCAAGAAACAAAAAATAAATTTGGTTTGAGATCTTAGCAAACCACTAGTAAATTGACTAATGCTAGTTACGAGGGCTTTTCACAGATTATTGTTTCTATTTTCGTAAAAATATTTATCGCCGATCCAGCCATACGGATGTCAATATATATCTAATTGAGTGATGTTCCCAAATTTTCAAAAAATAAAAAAATTAACTTGCTTTGAGATATTAGCAAACCTAGTAAATTGACTAGTGCTAGTAACTAATGCTTTTCACAATTAGTGTTTCTATTTTTGTGAAAATATTATCGACGATCCAACAGTACGGATATCAACATATATATAATTGAGTGATGTTTCCAAATTTTAAAAAAATAAAAAATTAATTTGGTTTGAGATCTTAGCAAACCACTACTAAATTAACTAGTACTAGTAACTAGTGCTTTCCACAGATTTTTATTTCTATTTTTGTAAAATATTTATCGACGATCCAACCGTACGGATGTCAAGATATATCTAATTGAGTGATGTTTCCAAATTTTTAAAAAATAAAAAATTAATTTGGTTTGAGATCTTAGCAAACCATTACTAAATCGACTAGTACATTAGCTAGTGATTTTCACGGATTATTGTTTCTATTTTTTTAAAAATATTTATCGACGATCCAACCGTACAAATGTCAACATACATCTAATTGAGTGATGTTTCCAAATTTTCAAAAAATAAAAAATAAATTTGGTTTGAGATCTTAGCAAACCACTAGTAAATTGACTAGTGCTAGTTACTAGTGCTTTTCACGGATTATTGTTTCTATTTTTTAAAAATATTTATCGACGATCCAGCCATACGGATGTCAACATATATCTAATTGAGTGATGTTTCGAGATTTTCATAAAATAAAAAATTAATTTGGTTTGAGATCTTAGCAAACCACTAGTAAATTGACTAGTGCTAGTAACTATGGTTTTTCACAATTATTGTTTCTATTTTTCTAAAAATATTTTCGACGATCCAACAGTACGGATGTTAACATATATATAATTGAGTGATGTTTCCAAATTTTAAAAAAAATAAAAAATTAATTTGGTTTGAGATCTTAGCAAACCATTACTAAATTAACTAGTACTAGTAATTAGTGCTTTCCACAGATTTTTATTGCTATTTTTGTAAAATATTTATCTAAGATCCAACCGTACGAATATCAAGATATATCTAATTAAGTGATGTTTCCAAATTTTCAGAAAATAAAAAATTAATTTGTTTGAGATCTTAACAAACCACTACTAAATTGATTAGTACATTAACTAGTGATTTTCACGGATTATAGTTTCTATTTTTTTAAAAATATTTATTGACGATCCAACCGTACGGATGTCAAGATATATCTAATTGAGTGATGATCCCAAACTTTCAAGAAATAAAAAATTAATTTGGTTCGAAATTTTAGCAAACCACTAGTAAATTGACTAGTGCTAGTTACTAGTGATTTTCACGGATTATTGTTTCTATTTTTGTAAAAATATTTATCGACGATCCAACCATACGGATGTCAACATATATCTAATTGAGTGATGTTCCCAAATTTTCAAAAAATTAAAAATTAATTTGGTTTGAAATCTTAGCAAACCACTATTAAATTGAGTAGTACTAGTAACTAGTGCTTTCCACAGATTTTTATTTCTATTTTTGCAAAATATTTATCGACGATCCAACCATAATGATGTCAAGATATATCTAATTGAGTGATGTTCCCAAATTTTCAAAAAATAAAAATTAATTTGGTTTGAGTTCTTAGCAAACCACCACTAAATTGACTAGTGCTAGTTACTAGTGCTTTTCACGGATTATTGTTTCTCTTTTTGTGAAAATATTTATCGACGATCCAACCGTACGGATGTCAACATATATCTAATTGAGTGATGTTCCCAAATTTTCAAAAAATAAAAAATTAATTTGGTTTGAAATCTTAGCAAACCACTATTAAATTGACTAGTACTAGTAAATAATGCTTTCCACAGATTTTTATTTCTATTTTTATAAAATATTTATCGACGATCCAACCGTACGGATGTCAAGATATATCTAATTTAGTGATGTTCCCAAATTTTTAAAAAATAAAAAATTAATTTGGTTTGAGATTTTAGCAAACCACTGCTAAATTAACTAGTACATTAACTAGTGCTTTTCACGGATTATTGTTTCTATTTTTGTAAAAATATTTATAGACGATTCAACCGTACGGATGTCAATATATATCTAATTGAGTGATGTTCTCAAATTTTTAAAAAATAAAAAATTAACTTGGTTTGAGATCTTAGCAAACCACTACTAAATTGATAGTACTAGTAACTAGTGCTTTTCATGGATTATTGTTTCTATTTCTTTAAAAATATTTATCGACGATCCAACCGTACGAATGTCAAGATATATCTAATTGAGTGATATTTCCAAATTTTCAAAAAATAAAAAATTAATTTGGTTTGAGATCTTAGCAAACCACTATTAAATTGACTAGTACATTAACAAGTGCTTTTCACGGAATATTGTTTCTATTTCTTTAAAAATATTTATCGATGATCCAACCGTACGGATGTCAAGATACATATAATTGAGTGATGTTATCAAATTTTCAAAAAAATAAAAAATTAATTTGGTTAGAGACCTTAGTAGGGTAAAAATAAGAAACTTCTAGATTTCAATCAAGGGCTCTTATTTCGCCACCTCAACAATCCAGGTGAAAGCTTTTCCACCAATCACGTGCTGTCACAGCAGACAACAGTTTATTTGTAGAACTCTTGTATAAATAAGTTTATGACAGTAGTTTAAATTTACAAAAGCTTGTATGAAAGGGTTGAAGACAACGGTTTAATATACAAACCTGTTTTATGACACGTTGTGTGAAATGTAATACAACAAGCATAGTTAAAAATGCTTGTATTATTTCAACAACGGTTTAACGTGGCATTGTCTTAAGCTAATTCCCACAATATATTTTTAAAACGGTTGTCTAATCCTTCGAGTTTGCATAACACCACCGACAAAACGAATTGCCTGATTGGTTTTTCTAGACAATGATTTTTAAACCGTTGTAATGTATTTGGATTTAACCTAGAGTTGTGGATTCTTTTGTAGGGAGAGGTGCTGTAGTTGAGAGCCTCAGGGTTGGGTTGTCTCGGTTAGCTTTAACCTAGAGCATTGCACTTTTACTTTTATTGTATATTTTATCCTATTGTCTTTGCGTGTTTTTTTTTTGACAGGGAGCTGTGCGCAGAGCCAACCTATCTTTTGTTAGAGCAGCGTTCATCGGGAGTGAAGTAGCCTAATTCCGCTTAGGTAAGTCCCATGTGGATCAAGCCATGGGCTCAGGTATGGTCTCGAGCGTTTTCGAATCATATGTTTTCCTTTGTATTTATCACACAAGATTCTGCTGTGCACTAAGCTTGAGGTTTTCACGGAAACAGCCTCCCTACCGTAATAAGTAGGGGCATGGTCTACGTACATCTTACCCTCTCCAGACTCTGCTCTGAGCGGGATATACTGGGTATGTTTGGTTTGGTTTGGTTTGGTTTGCAATGTATTTGGATTACACAATACTATCTCGAGGATAAAAATAAACCGTTATCTGTTAATTTCAGCCAACACTTTTTCGGTCGACTGTTGTCTGATTAGTGTTGTTTGATTGCATTTTTCCTGTAGTGGAGAGAGAGAGAGAGAGAAGCCTGAGTAGAATCTCGCTTCGGTGGCAGGGAGGCGTCAGGGCAGCAACGGTAGGGCAGCGGAAGCAGGGCTTCAATCATTATGTAATTGAGGGTTAGGGCTCGATTATGGTTAAAAAATAGGAGAAGATTAAAAACTAGGAGAAATTTACCTTCAATTCCACCGGACTGAAGGGGAAAGGATATGCGGGCAAAGAGGTCTGGATTTGGGGAAGATGTTGGGGGGCAGGATTTCAGAATATGTTTAGTATAATGTGCTGAATATATTCATAGGCAGTAGGTCGTCGGTAACGGCATTTCTAAATATGTAATTTACCGACGGCCATGTCGGCGTCGTTAATTCCGCCGTCAAGTAATTTTGAGAAATAATTATGATATTTAATGATGGAGCAGACGTCGTCGGCGAATTTCCGACCACAAGAGGCGTCGGTAACAGCGTCGGCAAATTTAACGGGAAGACGCCCTCGAAATGGCATCGTTAAATCCATCGGGGATCGTCCAAATCCATGGGGGTCGGTAAGGGCATCGCTAAATATTAAAAATATCTACGGCGCTCACGGGCATCGGTAAACAGCATTGGTAAATCCTAGCTATTTTGTTTTTAGTAGTGTAGCGCGCACTAATGGCAGGAGTTAGCGCACGCTATTGGAAGCATAGCGCACGCTAATTGTTGGTCAGGTTCAGTCCAGAAGCCACTGGACTGGGTTGGAGGATTTGTTAGCGCACGCTAATATTCGTGATTAGCGCACGCTAATTGTGCAGTTGTGCAGAATGCCTTTTATTGATGACTCGATAGCGCATGCTAATTTGAATGATTAGCGCACGCTAAGTTGTCCAGTATATATACTGGACAACAGTTGTTTATTCTCATTTCTTCCTATTTCTCCTTCTCTCCGCGGGTTTGAGACAAGGGCGATTAGAGTTTGAGTTCTTGGCCGATTTTGCTCCATCCAAGTGTTGGGATTCGGTGCCTAAAACGAAGGCCCAGCGAAAGCGGTAAAACGAAAATTAATTCGATCCGAATCCCTACGAGGATCGATCGAGCTACGTATATACGAATATATAAACGAAAAGCAAGAGTCATAAGAAACTAACCCTCGAAGTCCGTTGATTAAATGGAAACCTTCTCTTGAGCTATTCCCCAAGTTCTTGAACGATCCAACGCCGAAAGTACCGCGTCTCTACTTGCCACGCGCCGGAGAAACGACCGGAACGACGATCACCTTGCTATCCTCCGAGGATACGGCTAGAGCTAAGTGATGAAGCTTCCAATATGAGATTATCACACTCTAAGTGTATAACTCACAACTCTCATTTATTTCTTGATTTTTCTCCAAGAATCACCAAGAACAAGTTGAAGAAGAAGATGAAGATAAGTGTTTGAACTCAAAGTCTCACTTTCTCTCTCTCAATGTATCTCACGGTTGGCACAATGATCATTTTAGAGAGTGACAAGTCTTCTCTTCTTATTCAATTCCTTTCCACATGAGAACAACTCATGTTTAACCCCACCTTGAAAAAGATATCAAATATCTATTCATTAAACACCTAATCAAGATTCCAATTGATTTAAAAATCAAAGTCTTGTCAAGGTGTGGGGAAAGAGGCGGCTATGATGAAGAAATACGACGAGTTCGGTTCGTTTGAGACTCCCGAGAGTCAAACAGATAAACTCGATTCCGTTCCGATGTATATAAATCGATCAATTAATCCAATTAAATAATCATATCAAAGACATAAAAACATAATTAAATTCTCCAAGAAAAAAATATAACCATGAAATAAATTAAACAACCAGTGATATAATAAATTCAATAAGACGAAAATAAATTTATCCGATAAATCGATTTAATTATCCAATGTCCCAAATTAGATTTCCAATATCTAATATTCATAATGAGAGAATTAGCTTAATTCATTCCGTCGTCAATCCTAATGCGCGACTCGGTAGGTCCGTCTCGATCGGAATGGGAGGAACCAAAGAGTAGTAGCACCACCTAGCCACCTGGTGGCCTACACTGCTTTAACCGAGAACGAATGATTGGGATCATTCAAGAACCATTCTGTCGTGAATACCGGTATACGTATAAACCCTTCTTTCAAATGTCCCGATCAAGTTATAGGGTCACGGTCGGTCAAACCCTATCCGTACTTGACGCTATGCATGCGTTAATGCAAATCGAGATCATCGAGTGTCGTGTATCTAATACAACTAGCTCCAATGCTTTGGCCAAAGACTTATGATCTCATCTCGATAACCGCATAGGACATATAACCCGCTCACTAACGGGAGAAAGAATTCTATCTTGGTATTCGATGGGACTGCTACTTGCCGTTAAGATGCACGTCGAGGTTGACCCCCGCCTTCCGGTTTACGTGGTCGAACTACTCTAATGAAAATCTTGACGTCACAAGCACATCCCTACTAAATCCTCAAGTCGAAGGTTCACGAATACCTATCACAACCTTTCGATTCCGTCATTGACTGTCCGGAGTGAAATCCATGTGACGAATCGAGGGTGAGTCGGTTCGAGTACACTAATCCAATTAGCATACCTATAACGTGTGCTCCCACTAACCATTAGTGTTCGACAGCACTCTCCATGTCAAAGAACACGTCATACAAGTCTTCACATAAACTTAACGCCTACCAAGTTTCATCGACTTGCGAACGATTAAGTATTTGAGCTATAACCTTTCCAAAGGCCGACCCCTTATCCAATAAGGAGTGGAACGTTTTGCTCTCAAATACACGGACTAGTTTCTATATGTTTATTTACGAGTTAGGAATGCCAGTAACTACCAGTAAATAAAGAAACATTCATTTGCCTTATATAAATGGTTTACATAATTACAAGTACAATGCCCTCTCTCAACAACCTCTGAGTGGCATTCGAGGGCATACTCCTAACACCAAGGATGTTTTGGAGAGTCTAGGTGATTGTAACATCATCTAATTTGTTGTTCTTCGTCAGATCAATGTATTTTTCTTGATTTCTCTATAGTTGACTTTTTGGAGTTTTGTTCTTGATTTCGACCCTAGTCCGATTTTGATGAATCGGTTGGTGCTCTATGATGTTATTAATCGTGTTCTATGGATTGTATATCCATATTTCGAGTTTTTTTAACTTTATTTATGATTTTGAGTGTTCCTTGGAATTCTTGAACATTTAAT